>JASUUL010000093.1:8745000-11245000 GCA_030449875.1 Aegle marmelos
AAATTTTTGCAATTTGTGAGTTAAAAAGTGCCCTGTTGTGACATTCTCCTCTAATTCTAGCACTGAGTGCTTTCTATCATTGTAGTCAACAAGGCCAGTGACAGTGGATGAAATTAAGACTGTTATGTCCAAAGAGCATACAGAAGCTACAGAGGAAACTTATGACATATATCTTTTGCCACCCGGTGAAGATCCTGATGCATGTCAATCATATTTGAGGATGAGGAACAGAGATGGCAAATATAATCTCATGTTTGAGGTAGGATGATTGTAAATTTATGTCTCTTCTTCAAATTAGTGTATGTTTAGAGAATAAGCCTTATTAGCCTTTTATGAGAACTTCACAGCATTTACTGTTCCTCAACCTCTTGTTTGAAATATCTTATCCTCAAAATTTATCCAGATTTTGTTACTTCAAGCTTTTCCCATATTATTTTATAAAAAAGAAAATTTTTCCCATCTCTCTCTGCACGGGCATGCAGCTGTGCATAACTGGAAGCTAAGGGTAGCATCACCACTTTGTAGAATGCACGCTTTTACAAGTCTCGAGAAGTCGTGAATAACATCATATGTATATAAAAAAATAAAAAGCAAGAGCGCATAAACCTAGAAATAGAATATCATCAATAAGCCAAAAATAGTTTTGCACTTCAGTTGTGTTCTGAGTTTATTTAGATGTATCTTCTGTAGAGAGTCATAGATGTTTAGAAAATTTTAGAGTCTCTGACCAGTTTTACTTGTTCTCAGGAGTGGGTTACGGATAGTCCATTTATAATATCACCCAGAATAACTTTTGAAGTTAGTGTCCGTCTTCTCGGAGGGTTGATGGCTTTGGGTTATACAATTGCAACTATCCTTAAAAGGAGCAGCCATATCTTCTCTGATGACAGGGTGTGCGTGAAGACTGATTGGTTAGAACAACTTAATCGGAAGTATGTTCAGGTATTGTCTCATCTAATGCAATCATTTCTCCCTCACCAAGCCCCCTCTTTTTTTTTTTTTCTTTTTTTTTAACTGTATTCCACTGAATCTTCTTCCTCAGAGTTGGGTTCATTTTATTATCTTTCATACCTCATAATCACATGTCAGTGCGTCTTATCTTTACACTGAATTCTCTCTGTTAATTCTTAACATCATTGGATGTCTTACCATTGTGACAGAGTGCTTTTCTTCTGTTTATTATGTACCAATTGTACATAATTGTAGTTGGAAGTGGACTATGATGATGATGAGGCCATGTATGAAGTACATGTCCTCTTTTGTTTGACATCTGAATAATTATATTTTAACGGTTGTGTATCTGCAATTGTGTATCACAACAATCTTTGAGGTTTTTTCGCATCAATCTAGAATGGTCAGAACCTTATGTCAAGCATCTGAAATTTGCCCTATGAGTTTTGTGTCAGTATTCCTTTTTAATTCACTTAAATTTTAAAAATCACTTAGTTCAATCCACTTTCTTCTTTGTTTTTCCTCTATTTATTATATAATGTTTGGATAATCATCCCTTGTTTCTGGATGGCCTAGCTATTGCTGGAGCATCTTGTTGTAATGTCACTTGTTGGAGCAAGTGGAAGTTATTAGGAATGTATTTTGTTCGCTGTAAAAATATTTTTGTCAACTCGGCGTCTCTGCTGCAATCAGTGGCATTACTCGGCTGCTGAACACATAGTCTAAGTAAAACATCAAACATTACAACTTCAAAGTAAAACATCCAATATTACAACTGTCTTATAACTATTTTCCCCCCCTTTGTTATAATTTAAAGGATATAAACTTATGGTATAGTTGTTTAACCAATATGATTTCTGGATTGCTTGATTCTTAAAAATTGCAAAGCAGCTGCCGCATTCAGTAATTTTGCAAAGCTTATGCAAACAACTATTTTCTTTATCTAGACTGGCTTTAGATAAATGTTACACGGACTAAATTTTTCATATGTAGGTTCAAGGTAGAGATCGTTTATATGTTAAATATGTTGGAGAGCAGCTGGCCCTGGAAGGATCATATGTTCCTCGCACTTACATAGAACAAATTCAGCTGGAGAAACTTGTGAATGATGTTATGGTATAATCTTTTCATCTGATTATGCTTGTTTGCCAACATTTAATGCTGCTAACATTATCAATCTGTAGGCCCTGCCTGATGATCTGAAGACAAAGCTTAGTATAGATGATGATTTGGTTTCAAGCCCTAAAGAAGCCCTTTCCCGAGCCTCAGCAGACAGGAGAACTAAGTATCTCAGCCGGTATTGTCCTTCCTAGCGGCTGTTTAATATTTTTCCATTTGGGACATATGACTGAAATACAATTGATGTTCTCATACCCGAAACCTTGCATTTTAGTTTTAAATCATGTAAGTTTGTGCAAAAACCCTTTCAATGTCTCTAGAACGAGCACCACTGGAGGGCATTTATCAAGTACTTTTCATATAATTTGGAAAATAGGAAAATACTGGAACTGATTTGTTCTTTTGAATAAACTGTGTACATAATGGCAGTAGTATATCAAATTCATTTTCAAATCAGCGGGAGAAGAATTTGACAAAGCTGGCAAGAGTTGCTGTTAATAATAGAAGGTTCGACGGTAGGACACCAGAATCACCTGCCACGCTTGCAAACCAGGTCAGTATTTCGGACTGAAAGATTCTAGTGGCTGTCTTGGTTGTATACTGTGAAGATCCCTTTGCATATGGTTTCCTAGAAAAGGAAATGCAGATAAAAGAAAGCAGGAATTAGCCTTTATTCAAACTTTTGTTTATTTCTTTTTGTCCTTTCCTTTCCTGTTATCTTTGGCGTAGTGGAGGTCATATCATCCTTACCACCAACATAACACATAATTATATACATGATGGGGTTGTTTTTACTTGTCTCTACCCTTCATACTTGTTTCTCTTTAGTTCTCATTTGTTTCTGGATTTTTTCAGGGAGTCATTAACCAGCTCTCTGAGCAAATATCGACACTGAATGAGAGGATGGATGAGTTTACATCTCGTATTGAGGAGATGAATACCAAGTTTGCAATCAGGAAAGTATCAGCTAGCCAACAAAACTTAGCTTTGCAGGCTGAAGCTTGCAATGGCTCTGGACCAACTTCTCTTTTCATGACTGGCTTGGCTAATGGTTCGTTAACTGGATCTGTGCTGCCCAATTCATCATCTTCTTCCCAATTGGCTAGGGAGTCTCCTCTTATGGAAGAGGTACAATGATCCCGATTCAATTAAGCTTTTGGCAATAAATGGAGATGGAAAAATCATAGTAAGAGTCTTATGGTGGACATTCGAAGTTCTATCTATTAGGCTACATTCGACCTTAATGGAAAAGCGAAAGACAAAATTAAAAATATGATCCATATATAGGAGAACCTCTTAGAAATGTTGAAGAATAAATTTCTGATTATCTATCTCCTAAACAGGTTCTGCTAATTGCTAGAGGGCAACGTCAAATTATGCATCAATTAGACAGCATAAGTAATATTCTGCATGAATACTGGGGAGAAAGGACTCGTCAGGAGAGAACAGATCGGCCAAGCAGGTTGATTGATGTTGATTCCATTGGTGTCCCTTTAATTGTAACTTTAGCAGTTGGTGGTTTAGGCCTCTTTCTCTTTAAGGGTCTGACATTTTATAAGTGATAATCATGCCAAGGGGATAAATTTACTGCATACTATTGTTGTATTTGTTGTGATATTACTCTCTGAGAGAGAGGGAAGCCATCTAAGTTGCCTTCTGCTTCAGTTGTATTTGAACTTGATGCTGGAGGCCAAATTTGCTTCCAAGGGTAAACTTGGGTAGTCAGGTGGCCATGTAGTAACTGTATATCTTTGACTAAAAATAATAACAAAGGTGATGCTGATAATTTTTCCTGAAAAGCAGCTTTATCGATGATCATTGATGTGAATACAAGCGTCATAAATATGCTCTAATTCGAATGGAGTGGGAACTGGGAAGCTTTTCAACTCATGCTGCTGAGGATAAGACAAATCAATGTACTCATCTGTAAGTGTCATAACTAAGGAGAATGTCTCCAATGCCCCTTTTTCTATTTTAAGGAGCATGTCTCGAATACCTCCTCTTTTTTTTCCCCTATTTCTATTCTTTTTTTTTTTTTTACCTATCCGGAGATGGGAGCATAAATTGATGAAACCTACCCATTATCTGTTTCCAACAAGTGCTTCCGGTGGTATTCATCACTGAGAACAATTGCCGTTCCTCTGCATTCGTGCGCGTTAGGCCCCTAGCTATTATGCTGGATTCACTGGAATCAACCATCACTATGAGTTGGTTGAAAAGGAAAACAAGAGCATAAAAGAGTCTACATCAACAACATTTCCAGAGATTTGGACGCAATTTTAAAGTCTTACAGTAGATTCGTAGCCCAAATAATTAGACCATTTTGCAGTTTCCTGTTAAATAAAGATAATAATAATAAAGGGACTGCGCCTACGCCTGCACATACACAATACACCCAGCTATTGAGAAACATGATAGCCAACCATTTCATGCAACAGAGACAAACTGTATATTACATTCAACAAAACTAGAGTACATTACATTACTCGACTAGAAATGGAAAGTCCAAAACCAAACATATCTATAAGTATAATCTCATTGTTGGCATTAAGTCTGGTTCATCAGAAAAGAGAGGATGCCAGTTCCTTCACATCCTCCACAACGTGGGTATAATCAGCTTTCAACTTATCTTGTTCCTCTGGTCCTAGTTCTCCCTTAGTTGGCTTGGTTAGCACCAGAACACAGCACGTTGGCCTCTTTGTGGCACCTGCATTTGCAAGTTCCTGATCAAAAAATAACCAAAAATAGGAGAAGGGAATGTCAGCACACAGATGGAAATGCTTGTGGAGTAATATAATATAACCCTTTGCATAATGAAAAAGCGTATAAGGAGTTCTAGAGAATAAGGGGAAGTGTAAATTTCAGTTTAAGGATTTTGCTTCAATGAAAGGAGAAAGGAGTCCTATTGAAGATGCTGATGCTAAAAGGTAGAATTTAATTGCTTCAATAAAAGCAGGTAAACTAAAAGTGTGGGGATGCCTCAACCCCACTCTAAAACACATGCAAACCCACCTCAAAAAAATGTGTAAATAAATAAAACAAATCTAGATAAGGAGAGAAAATATCACAACAAAAAGGTAAATGCCTAAAGAGATAAGAAGAAAGGAATTCTATATAGGTAATATTGACATCCACACTAGAAGATGAACAATGTGAGGCGTGTGGCCAACTTATAATGAAACCCTAACAAAAAGGGGAAAAAAAAAAAGAAAAATGAAAGAAAGAAAGAAGCAAATTACTGAATTACCTCTTTTGAAGTAACATAAATGTAGGGAATATCGGACTCTTCACATAAGATTGGAACGTGAGTGATGACATCAATTGGACTAATGTTACCAGCTATAACACATAATCTGCACTCATGAAAAAGAAGGGGTCATTTCTATAATATATAGCAAGACTTTATGATCAAAGCAACATCTGAGAGGTATATGACCCATGAAAACTTTCATTTTCCATTTTGTCTGGAGAAGAAACAAACACTCCTTCTCAATTATGGGCCAGTTTGGGATTGCAGCTGCTGATTAAATAAGTTGCTTTTACTATACGAACACAATAAGCGGCTGATTAAAAAAGTATCTTGGTGTTTGGTAAACTGTGTTGTTTTAGTTATTGTGCATTTAAAAAACAATGTACATGCACTTGGTAAATTTTATTACAAATGTATTGTTCTACTAGATAATGACCAAAATAGACATAATTTTAAATTACCTTTTTGTTTTGGAATATATTTAATGATGTTTAGACATGCCTTTTTTCTTTTTAAAACACATAAAATTACATAAAGTAAAAAAAAGCTTAATAAATTTGTTATATAAAATATGATAAAAATTCATACTAATTTATAATCCAGATAAAATAAAGTAATGTGCATTACATTTATATTAAACTTGATGCAATAAACACAATAATTGTAGAAAAAAATATCAATAGATTGAATATTAAAAACCATGCTTATAAAATTAATTTTAAAACTTATGGTTAATTTTCATGTGAAATTGTTCAAAGTTCAAAAAAATTTTACACAATTATATGCAAACCTTTTTTAATCTTCTAATATAAAATACAAGTAAAATACAAAAAATATGAACTTAATAGATCAAAACGTTGATATTAGAGAGAATTACATAGTAGTTGTGGCGGTATTTTGATGGAGGTGATAATATAATATCTAATTGCTTAATATTATGGTATATTAGAAATAAGACATAATTATTTTTTAAAAACATTAAGATTATAATAGGAACGTTAAAAATGTATGATAGTTTATTTAATAAGCTGTTTTATAAACAACCCTCTATTTGCTTTTAAAAACTACTGTCAAAATAGAAAAAATTACAAAAAAAACAGTTATTACAAAATTTACCAAATAATATTTTTGTCACAAATTATAAAATAAGCAGCTTATTTAATTTCAACCTCAATCCCAAACAGGGCAGACATCAAGAATGTGTGACCAAAACTAGATACCAACACTCATATAATCTCTCTACTTTTACAAAAAGATTAAAAAAAAAAAACAAAAACAAAAACAAAAACATTGATAATTGTCGTTAGTTCAGCATAACAATCACAGTACTCGAAAAAATGCTAAATGAGAGCTAGAAAGTTCTAATTTACACTTGACCATGACCACTGACTTAAAATCTAGTTCCCTAATACCCAAAGCAATATTTGTCATTCATTCAGAGGAACAAATAGAGCCCGAGTTAGCTTCATTTCCAGAAAGAAAAAAGCATAAATATCGGAAATACAAATAACTGACCCTTTATGACCACGGCGGATACTTTTAACCACTTCCTTCACTCCTCTCTTCAAGCATTTTTGTTCAGCAGCTACCATAATACAAGCCAGTATTGTAAAATTAAAGAATCAAACAGTCAAAAAGTGTACTGAAGTTGAATCATTTCATCAATATACTGAGAGTCATCAACAACCCTTATAGGACTATCACTTAAAATCTCAACACATGCTTAAAAAAAAATGGTGAAATACCCCAAGAATGTATTTGCAGATATATACCTCGACGGACAAGCTTGAGGGTTCTTTTGGAGAGCTTCTTGCCAGCTAGAGGTTTAGCAATGGGAGCAAGACCAACAATCTTCTTCTTCTCATCTTTATGTGCGGTTCTCTCTGCTTCACTGTCGCTTCCCATTTTCTTATTTCAGTTCTGTCTCTCAATGGATTGCACGAAACAGAGATTAGGGTTTTTCTTTTTCAGCTATGGGCACCGGTCATTTGAATTTAGCAGCTTCGTATTTCTAGGGTTTTAGCAAAATACTTCAGGGTTGCTTCTCACGTGCCTACTCTACAGCTCGTGCGAATTTCGACCTAGCAGTGATAATTCACCACGTGTCTGATTTATTCGGCCCAAAAGTCATAACTAATGGGCTGAACCCAAATGAAGATCACAGATTAGGGCCGCGAAATTTTATCTTGTGCCTGTATTATTAATATGCTGAAAAACAAATTTATTGCTGTTATATTTTCTTTTTTGTGAATAATCAGTATATTTAGATAATGTTTTTATTTTGGATTGAAGTGAAAATTTTAAGAATGGGAATTTTAAGATTGAAAGTGCGTAGAGAGAGTGAAAATAAGTTATTTACTTAAACTGAAATAGGAGTACGGAATCAGAATCAGAATCTAATTTGTGTTTATTTTATCTTAGATAGGGAATAAATTTATTTAAATTATAGTTTTATCTCCATTTAAAGGATTTTGATTTTTAATTATAAAAATAATAAAAATATTTGAAAATAAATATTTATTTGATTATATTTATAAATTAATAATAATTATTAATATTCTTAATTATGTAAATTAAAAATTATTATAAAAGCAACACAATGAAACATTATTATTAATAATATAGTATTTAAATTAATATTTTCTTAGAATAAACTATAAATTATTTTAATTTTTAACTAAATATAATAATATTATTTAAATAAATATGATATTATTTACTTTATTTTAGTAAATATAATTATATTAAATTTAATACAAGAAGGGAAAAAGAGAAAGAGGAGGAAGTAGATTTTCACTTCCCTCTCTAAAAATAAGTGGAGCCCATAAATTGGAATTCTTATTCCCCTTAAAATATATAAGCAAATAAACATACATTAAAATTAGATAATTAAAAATTCCAAAAAGATAAAGAGGCTGGCAAACTCTTGGGCAAGTCCAAGCCTGTCTCGGCTTGAGCTGGATTTTTTTTTAAGTCCTCGCCTAAATACTTGAATTTATGTATTATATTCTTTTAACTTTTTAACTATTTTACAAATTTGTAATGTATTATTTTTTATTATATTAGGCTTTAAAACTTAAACTAAAAGGATGTAAATCTTTAAATATATGTCAAGGATGGGTTAAATAAAGATTAAAAGGTAAATTTTATTTAAAATAAAAAATTTTTGAACACATTTATCAAGCTTTTAGGCTAATTATAAGGTTTTTAAGTGAAGCCGATGATCAACCTAAAACTTTAGGCTGGGGTCGAGTGGACTTTTTCTACCATTTTTAGTTATAATCACAAGCTTTTATATGGAAACTATTTTACATAAACCAATATTATATAGAACAATATTCTAAATATATTATTAGTAACCAAGTCGAGTGGTGAGAGTTGTGGTTTGAGTTCCCTAGTTGGGAGAAGGCGAGATTTCATATATCTTCTTTCAAATAAAATTTGAGTAAAGATAGATATCTCCCCGTTAATTTGAGGATGGAAATAATTAAAATAATAATGATATATTAACACTATTTATAAAAATTGATATGACATGTTTTGCAATGCCATATGACTCATTATCTATTTTCTATAATATTTTAAATGTGAGATAGTCATGGCAATGAATGAATGCATAAGAAAAAAATGTGATAGTCATGGCAATGAATGAATGCAAAAGAAAAAAATGTGTTAGTACATATATTATTATTTATAATTCCTGTACAAATATTATTTATACAAAGTAATGTAAAAACTGGTGTGCCAATATTATACAATTACTATATGTCCCAATTTTTCAAGCATGTAAAAAAAAAAAATGAAATACGTGACAATCATATAATATATTACCACATCATCAGTTTGTACAGGCATAGGTTATATGAGAATTACTATACCTAATATTATGTTTTAATTGAATGGCATATAATTTATATAAACTTGAAATTAGTTTTATTACATAAATTAAAAGCTATTAATTAAAGTGTCTATGTAACCTCCTGATTTGGAGAGCTAGCTTAATAATTTCTTGTTACAGTTTGGTGAGGCAGCTGTCAAGATGGAGGAAATAACAGTTTTGATACTTCATGATTTTCGTAGGTTAATTAATTACCTCATTAATAGATAAGGTATTGGCCAACTCGAGATACATCAGAAAGGTTGAAAATATAAGCACAATGGAAGCTCTAAAAGCATGCACAGTTGCACGGTGTCAAATTGGGTGCAACATTGACTACGTAGAAAGAAAAGAGTCAAAAAAATTCTCATAGGAATTGTTTTAAATTTTAAAATATTTTGTCCCACATCTATACAGTATGCATTATTATTACTCATCTGAGTTATGCAGAGAAAAAATTGTAACTTATCCTGAGAAAATCGATGCTACAAAAAGATAACAATTATGCAATTTATAGCTCGAAGACGCCATTTGTTGGTTTGCCTATAAATGCAGGTGCACCATCAATATATAAGCGACCTGTGCTCTCAACTCCTTAGATAGCCATTGACTTGCTCCATTTCAAAGGGCATGCTATCCGCAAATTTTCTATTCATCATCTTCTTCTTAACTTTGGCTTCCCTATTTCTTTCTTACAACTTAATTTGAAAAGCTGACCCTCCTTTCGACCATGACAGGCACCGAGGCCATTGCTTGTGATGTCGCCGGTGGAGGCGCGTACACTAGCGTCTCCCGTGGTAGAATTCTCAGATACATCAATCCCATTCTTGGTTTCGTAGATTTTGCTGTCACTGGCCAACGCAGTTATGCTACGGCTCGAATAACCTTTGCTAGAACCCATTTGTGGCCGTTCGCTGGGTTTGGGGTTTGACTATTGAACGGGCAATCTTTACATAACCGATGCTTATTGTAGTCTGCTAGTGGCATTAAGTTTTGTACCATGTTCCGGGGCATATTATAACACTAACTTTACATGAGCACGAGGGAGCCATAATTTAAAATTAATCATGGACTCTGATAAGTGAAGGCGGAAAAAAATTAAAACACTTGTCATAATTCTGTTAGCTACGAGAAAGCACAAAAGTTTTGGCTTACTGGCCCTAAAGCTCCTACATCAAGAATTTTTGCCGTCTTCACTGGAATGCCTGATAACTCTAGTGGTGGTGTGTTTATTTCTTGAATTAAGGAATTGAAATTTGGAATCGTAATCATCGTCAACATTCACTTTAAGGAAAATATTAAAAGAGTAAAGGAAAGACGAAGGGATGACAGAAACGGTAGCATTAGCTATCGTTTCATGCGCTCCTTTATCTAATTTTTTTATTTATGGGACCGGTAAAAAATAATAAAATAAAGAATAAAAAAGATTTAAGCACACACTACACTTACCAAATAATTACAATTAATTTAATTCTTTCTCATTACGCTGTCATAATTGAGCACATAATATTTACTTTAAACATTAATATTGATTAATTTATACCTACAAGGAAATAATTTGTGATAATTTATTTTGTTTATACATATTAAGAGAATAGTTACTGAAGTTTTGACTCTAGCAGTTCTATGTTAAGTAGATCTCGAGATACACGCTTAGAAATTTAAATTTATTACTAATTTTAAGGTTAATAATGTTTTTCATTTTGCATATAACTAGGATAAGGAATGCAAGTAGTAGTTTGGACATATAATTTTTTTAAAAAATAATTTTTCCAATGTAGAAATCAAATGCCTGCTCAAAATTGTTATGTTGCATCAATGAAGAGACTATATCCCTTGTTATGTGTAAATTTAATTAATTTAAACAAAATGATTGTCATGTATGAATTGCAATGTTTTCCCTTTGGACCTTATACATGTCTATAGATATTATATGTATCAAAAGAAACAACAATAATGCAATGCTACACAAGCCACCAAATTTAACACATATTATTAATCCATTACTAAAAGTTTAAGCCAAACCTAACATATATAATTTATCCATTACTACAATTTAAAGCCAAAATACAAGTCATACGTATTATCTTCATTACACTATTATTGTAGTAACCGTTGGACATTTTGACATCCTTGATAGACCATTGAAAGAGATGACTAATACAATTGCAAAGTATGCGGTAGGACAAGTTGCTATAATACATAAAAATAAACAACATAGTATACTTTAGAAATATTAAAATATAAGTATACATTAACGACTTATAAACAAAAACTTACTATGTGCCAATTTTAAGGAAATAACTGATAAATATTACTTTCACTGAATTGGGATGGGTACATAAGTACCTAATCAAATAATAAAATATATATAAAATCCATATAAAAATCTTAAAATTTAAATTTAAATAACTTAATTCTTAAATTATAATTACCCATAGTGCTACATTGGTTGAGATTTTCATAAAAAGTACTTCCTTCTTGTAGCGTCTACATATGTTTAATCTTATACTTAGTTGAATATCCTCAAAATAACAAAAAAGTTTGAAAGAAAAATTCATTAAAATTACCGTGGCTATGTTGCTCTCTTATGTGGAGATTTCATTAGGCACGTAACAAAACGATGAAGCATTTTCTTGAAAATCCCGCAAGATTATTAAAGACAATTAAACTAAAACCAAATAAATTATAAAAGATGTATTTGTATTAAAATATATCTTTTTTTTGTGCAGCCTTGTTCTTTTGAACAAATTTCTTACGAATTGAAGATTCTTTCCTCCAGCAAGGTGGATGGCTTTTATGACATATCACTATTGGATCATTCAGTATAAGTTAAACATTGTTGTTACTACAACTTACTTTGTCAGTAATAGTTTTTTCCACACTTCTATAGTGATTTTCCTTGGGCAGATCATTCATTGCTTTCTCAATCCAATCTAACACCATTTTATAACTATTTTCATTATCGAAAGCTATATCTACAACCTCACTGAAAGCACTACATATTTTTTTCATATCTTTTCTGCTTGGTGGACAAATTCCGCACATTACAACTAATTTCAACCTTATTATAGCACCTTCTCACATCTTTCCTTCACCTTGATAAAATGTATATTTTTTGAAATACTTCAACTTTGTGATGTATCAGCACTGCAAGGGCATGTCCATAAAAATTTGCTAAAATGGAATTTTGAATAGATATAATTAACTTCACACTCAGCTTCTTTGTAAACAACCTCAAAGATTTTTTCTTGCCTTGCCCATTTGATTCACTTATTTTATATATTGATCCCACAGAATCCAGGATATCACAATGCATTAATGTAGTTAATTCTTGTTAGAATTCTTTGAACTTAGAAATGATGTATACCTCTTTTTCTTGCTTCTCCATCTTATATCTTGTTACACATGATATTCTTTTACTAAAACACTTTGCATCTACTTGCTATTCTAATTCAGCATTCCTTCTTAATGCATTTTCGTATTGCTTCACAAACTGTTTCAGATTCATTTTTGAGTTAACAAACCCATAAAAAAATACATTCATTCTTTTACTTCACTGAGTAGTTGACATTCGTGCCTAAAAATAATCTTTTAGATAGCATAAAACCTAACGATTCCTCTTATTGTATAAACCATTTAACTAGTCATAATCTCATAAATCATATTCTCTAATCATGTCATACTAAGCTTTCTCGAACACAGTAGAACTCAATGAATTATAAACAATAAAAAACAATAAAGAAATAATATCTTTAAGTTTTTTAAACACTCATAACTTCTCAGGTACCTTCTTCATTATGTGTCATAAATATCATCGATGCCTAGTGGTAGGAAAAACATTTTCAATTGCCTTTTGCATTGCTTTGTCTTTGTCTGTAATGATACCAAAATGAGAAGAATCATACATACATGATAGCCACGCCTTAAATAACCATGTAAAATCTCAGTATCATCGCGTGTAATCAATCCAGATCCTAACAAAATAGAGTAGTCATGATGATTAACTTCAACAAAAGGAGCAAATGACATATCATACTTATTGATTGGATATATAGTGTCAAATGTGATGATATCTCTAAAATATTTATAAGCTGCTCTACTCCTCGGATTTTCTCAAAATACATTTTTTAATCGATCCTACTCATCTAAATTAATGCTTAAAAAAAATCCTTACGTTCTGCTTGCTTTTTTTAGAAGTCCTTTAAAAGTGCCATAGCATTTCTTTCCCTAAGCTGTCATCGCCTTGTTTTGCCAATAAAATTTCTATAATTTTTTTTCTAAGAATGAGATATTTTCATGCCCACTAGTTTTAACAATAATAGAATTGAAGTTTTGGGTAATTCTAATTTTTGCACAATCATTCATTTGAATTTACTTTTTTGCACATGCACTAATCTGCAATTGCAAAGGAAATATCTTGTTTTATTTGGACTCAATTTGTGGTTGTGTTAAAGATTTAAAATTCGAAGACATTTTCCATCTTTATTTAGACATCCTTTAATTTTTGCATTACAATCATTTTTTGCATTAGGTTTCGGCTTCAACGCATTAACATATTTACTTTTTGACTTGCCACGACAGCCACATGTAAATGTTGCATATTTGACAATTCCATCCATCCCTTTTTTAGTACTTCAAACCTTCATAGGAAACCTCTCTTGTTTACTATAGACTTTTGTAAAATGCAAACATTTCTTCATGGCTATCAAATAATATTCTAAGAGTTGGCTTATATTTTTTCAATTGTATAATTCCAACTATATTATTGGCCCCTATTTCTAGTAACTCTTTAAATGCATGCCCATTTTCCAAATTCTCTATTTCTATAAAATAATTAATATTTTTATTAAGAATAAGTAATTACAAATTTTATTACATTTTTATCTAGTAAAAAAATCCTAATAATTTAAATATACAAAACACATCCACAAATTTTTATAAATTATTCCATTATTTCATGCAATTAAAATTAAATAAAATCCTAACAGTTTGAATATGTAAAATACATCTAGAAATTGTTATAAATTTAATTCACTATTGTCTAACAATTTAAATGATAAAATGCAAGCATCCAGAAATTTTTACAAATTTAATTCTTCACTTTCTAACAATTGAAATTGAAAAAAATCCTAACAATACTAAAAATATAGAACATAGCCAAAAGCTAATTTTATTTTAATATAATGGGAAAGTGAAAGTTACCAATTGTCTGGCCACAAATTCAGATCTATGAATATGGATATCTAGATAATGACCGCTGGTTTTACTTCAGCTTTCTTCAATGAATGCAGATCTGAGTTCATCAGCTTTGCCTTCGTCGGGTTGAGTAGTTTCAAAAACAAAGAGCTAGCGTTACTTTTTTCTCTCATCATTTTCACATTTCCTTTTCGTTACTTTTGATTTCTTTTTTATTATTTTAATATTTCTTTTCATTATTTTAATTTTTAAATGAAAAAAATAACAAACAAAGGGACCAAGTTAGTTAACGAAAGTTGTTGCTACATTCTTATCGTCCTCCTCTCGTTCCTTTGTTCATTTAGCGCTACTCTTACTTGGTAAAACGGAGGCAAGAATCATAATTATAATTGTAGGGGCTACTCGAATTTAGAAATGAGTAATAAGTGGTAGAAATTAATTTCTTATTTATAAAATTAATTATTTTATATTTTTTAATAAAATAAAAAAATAATTATTTTGTACACAAGTAAAAAATTATTATAATTAATTAATATATCTTGAATTATTATTGTTATTGTTATTAATGATAAAAATAATAATAATAATAATAATAATAAATTAATATATTAATTTCAATCATTATTATTGTTATTAATGATAGAAATTTTTACAATTAATTAATATATTAATATATATTAAAAGTAATAATTCATAATAAAAATTTTGAATAAATAATCACAATAATTAAAATATAAAATTATAATTATAATAATATTTTTAAGTATTTTTTAATAATTTAATATAATCTAACTTATTTTGTTTCCATTTCACAATAAAATAAACACAATAATCACAATCTAGTAAACACACCATAATAAAATTGCAAAAGGGGAGTATTGGATAGCTACTAAGAGTATCTTCAAAAGAGTGTTCAAATAAAATTTTAATTCTTATTTGAAGAGATATGTCAGTATTAGATACTCCAAAAGACACATTAATTTAGATTCTTCAAATAAGATTTGTTTCTCACTCTTCAATATTGAAGAGTGAGTTTCTCTTTCTTCTATTAATATATTATTATTATTTATTGAAAAGATACAACTGTTATAATTATTATTTATGTTTCCATAATGAATTAAATTTGATAGAGAGAAGGATTTGATTAAAATAATATTAACTTGTTTTAATTTGATGAGTCTTTTGGAGAGAATTATATTTTTCTATTTACTTACTTGCCACATCAATAAGCAAATTAAAATTTGAAGAGTAAAATTTAAATAGTTTTTTGAAGATGCTCTAATAAGGCAAATGTGCTTGCTATTGCGTCTTCGGGGCTGAGGCTTGGTGAAGACGGTAGGGTTCAAATGACGATAGGGTTCGCTATTCTAAAGCCATCTTTTAAGGTGTACTTGCCGTGAATTTTTCAAAATAAAATTTGACCCTATGCTAATAGCTATCTGAAGTAGGCTCCATACCTAGAGTTGTCCATGGGTATCGCCTATAGTGAGTTTGTCATTACCAAATCCAAACCTACACAATTTTTAAATTACTAAACCTGCCCGCAACTCTCAGCGAGTTTTAATTTTTTATGAAAACTCACCGACTGCAGATTTTGACAATTACCAAATCCGTAATGGTATCCAGTGAATTTTTTATGGATTTGTATATTTAAAATTACAAATGTTTAATATATACATTTACAATAATAACCTCAAATTTTACATAATATACTCTGTTTTAAATTTAATCAATGTACATGAAAAGTTAAAATTTCAACATCAATCCAGCATAAATCTCAAATTTAAGGGTAAAATACACAAATCCATTAAAAAAAAATTACAAACTAGTATCTAAAAATAATGATTATATTTCATATTATCATTCAACACAAACTTCAAAAGAAAATATTCATTTTATTCACCACCATTTGCATCCATTCAACATGATACCTGCAATAATAATTAAGATTAATATTTTTCAAAGAATAATATCGATAATAATAATTAAGATTAATAATAATATCTACAATAATGATTAATATTAATATTTTTCAAAGAATAATACTTTTCAAATATTAATTTGAAGAAAAAAATTATAATAATAAAATAATTAATGCATTAAGTTAAAGAAAAATAGTCCATAAAAAATTATAATAAGCATATAATAATCCATGAATTAAGTTAAAGAAACTTAGTTTCTTACCTCATCAACAATGTATTAATCTTCAGAGAATTTATTAATTCTTACTTTATTAAAAGATTCTACATGTAAAATAACAAGTATATATAAAAAAAGTTGATTATAAGTTTGTAATATATTACATTATATTCTATTGAAGTAAAAATATATTTTTATACCATTAAATTCAGCGCACAACTAATTTTGAACACACATTAAAACTTCTAATATTGAGTGCTCTTTGCATAATTACATTATTTTCTTTATATATTTTTTAGATTTAAATATTTTAAATTAAAATTAAATTAAAAATATCTAAATAAACATTGCGAGTTTGACGGATATCCATGCGGGTACCAACCGGATATTAGGTTAATATCAAATTCACTCTCATCCAAGTGCAGGTTTCAATTTATCATACCAAACTCATTTGCAACCGGTAAAATTATCTGTAACGGACGAAATTTTGCGGATAAATTTGAATGAATTTGTGGGTTTGCAGGGACAATTTTCATCCCTATCCATACCCTGAAATAATGGTTCCTTTCTTGATTCCTGATCTTGGTTTTCGATCTCTCTACCTATAAGTACCAGCATACGAGTATATATTTGTCTGTCTTCATTCCAAAAATGGCGATAATCTTTAGCTTCGAAAACGTTGATCATGCTCTCCATCTTACTTTTTGAACTCCCTTTGCCTTCCATGGATCTTTCCATCCCGGCATTCACCAAAATCATCCTACCAAATACCGCCATAGGTCCGAAATCTGTACTTCAAAAGCCTTTTTGTTCTTCGGATTGTACTTGAAAAGCCTTTCGGTTGAATCCCCAGTAGGAACTGCAATGGTGGCTAGTTGTGTTGTAAGACCTCCATTTTTTCCGACGACAAAATGCTCAAGAAAGGTATCAACAATGTAGAGATCGCCTGTTAAGCTCTTGAAAACTAAGCCCAATGCCTTGTACTCTTTTGGTTAATAAGTGAATGTAAAATCGACAAAACCAACATCAGGTCCTTCGTGTTTAAGAATTCTACCATCAGAGACGCCTGTCTTGGGTCCTGCACCTGATGAATTGAAGATGAAGGCCTCAGGACCCATGGTTGTTAATGGTACTAATGGGAGCTTCGTGAGTGACGGAGCTCAGAGAACTATTGAATGAATAGAAGACAAGGACGATCACGGAAAATATTTCTACTGAATCTGCTTAAGAGAAACATTAAGAAGGATAGAGCTAGCAACTAAAAATAATAATAATAAAATAATAAAATAATAAAATAAAAAACTGAGTAACGTTTTGATATAGACCTGAAATTTATAAAACAAATTGAAACAATCTCACAAAGTACACACTGATAGTTCGGCTTTTTAGCAGGGGCGGATCCAAGAACTTTTTCTCATTCCGGCCTTATTTGTAGAATTATTATCAATATTTATATGAATGTCAGTGCATATAAAGAAATAAAAAATTACATTAGTGCATATAAAGAAATAAAAAATTACATATCAAACATTACAATATTAAAATTTAAAACTCTTAGTACAATGTTATATATAATAAAAAATTGACAACCATATAATAAATAAGTTTATGATATAGATTATTAAAATTGTACTATAAAAAAATTAATAATTTGGTATAATGGAAAGAAAATGAGTAAGTATGATTGTGACAAAGATAAACCATAAAATTATGAAAATTTTAATTGTTACTATATATTATTATTATTATTTTTAACTTTCTCTAGTAAAACCTATCTATAGTCATAATATTTGGAATTAAACTAATTTGACTACCTTGACAGGTTATAATATAATAAAGGTGTAGTTTTAATTATAATTGATGCAAGTGATACAAAGATAAAGTATGCATTACACTAATAATTAAAGAGTAATGATATAGTTACAAACTCTTGTATAAACTTTTTTTGTATAAATTAACGTGGTATGATTTAATTAGTTGAATTAGATATCTCTTGGCATACATAATTTATTTTAATTATTTTATATTTTTATTCAATCAATGAGTGAATGTCACATCAGTTTATACAAGATAAATTTGTACAAAAGTTTATAGTTATATCATTACTCATAATTAAATAGTAGAGCATATCAAATCAATGTGTAGATATTAATAAAAGAAATAGATATATATATGCATACACACATGCATATACATATACATATACCTATATATATATCGTGTCAGAAACATGCAAAGTCATCTTAAATGTCTAAATTTTTATATTCTCTTTAATATTTTTCTCTCAAAGTAAATTTTATAAATATTGCATAAGTATTTAGTAACATTCTAAATAATAAATTGTTGTCCCCAAACAACTCTTGAAAAATATTCGTTTCATCTTCAAGGTATTAGATTTTTACCTTTATACATATTTGTAATTTGTGAAAAACTTGTCATGGTCATTGGCCTCAAATTTGGAGTGGCTTACTGTCAGTAATGGAGGCTTCGGTTTAGAAACATGCTAGAAACCAAACTCAACAACTAGAAACAGAAGCCAAGAAACCTAAAATAAAAAATGTCAAAACAAGAAATCGAGGTGCCACAAAACTCCAATATTACCTCAAATTTGGTTGTGATCCAACAATTGAACTAACATAGCTTGAGATCAATAGAAACTACAAAAGGAAATTGCCATGAGAAGTTGAAGAGAAAGAAATTAGGGCATGTTGCCCTAATAGTTTCATCTCAATTATATATTTGTCTTATTATTATTTATAATTACTAGATTAACCTTCAAAATTTAAATTTTTCATAATTATTTAAGGATAAATAAATAACTTAATTAAATAATAAATAAATAAATAAATTTTAAATAAATAAATTGTATTCGATTCATTTGTAATTCATCTATTAAATGAGTTATAAACAAATAAACGAATATTTAAATTTAAGTATGATTCGTTTAATTTAAAAAATCAAATCAAGTTTACTCATTTATTAAACGAATCAATTTTTTTCAAAATCAAACTTATTTAATTTACTTTAAATCAAATCAAATAAATGAATCTTGAACAAATTGCCACCCCTAGCTTTTAGCCAACCTGCGAAGATGATTACAAGGGAAATAAAGAAAATGCATTTCTTAATTAAAATGGGTAGTATTCCCTTTCGTCCTTACGGTTTGGCCTAATTTCGAGATAGGTAGTATCAATGGTGCGATAGTGCTTTGCCTTGCCAAAAACCGCCTTCGGGTTACGCGGTTTCAAAATCAAGGCCCAAGCATACACCAGACCCAAACATCATGCGTCATTTCAAGAAATTAAATCTGAAAAAAAGAACTAATAACTATTTTTCTGATTCCAATCGATCATCAGCCCATACAGGGGACTTCACAAGGTAGTGCCATGAAGTTTCATGCAAGGTCTACTTTGTTTCTCAGTGACGCATTCGTTGTTTTAATAATTGCAATACGCCTAAACAGAAACAACGGAAATTGACTTTGACTGAAATCTGCCTAGCTCTCTATCTCTTGGTTCAACAACTTTAACCGATATTATCCCTATTTACTGGTTTTCCAAACTTCAGGCACATTTTAGGGTACCCTTTTTGTAGCATCAACCTTTTCATATATCAGCCCTAAATTTAAGGTTGGTTTCCACACCCGGAAGTAACGAATCCTTTTCTTCGTTACAGAATCCTTATTGTGTCATCCGGTATCCTGATTGATTTTTCACCTCTATCAGTGCACTTCAATTATTGATTATCATGTCCACAAATACCTGCATGATTGTGTTATTCTTCATTCCAAAACATAGCTGTAACTTTCGGCAACAAAATGGCAGCCTTGCTCAGCCTCTTCGTTTTGGTCTTCTCTTTGCCTTGGATGGTTTCCACCAAAAGCCTTTGGTGGCGAATCCATTGCCTTTGAGCCGGTTGGTGGAGCACTCTATACCGGAGTTGCTGATGGTAGAATTCTCAAATACCAGGCCCAAGATGGTTTCACTGAGTTCGCCTTCACCACACCAACAAGGCAACATATTGAACATTAGACTAACCATCTTCATGTCCAAACCCCCCCCCCCCTCTCTCTTCCCTCTTCAAAAATAAATACCTGACTCTTTCGGCTTTGATACAGGTCAAAGGCAGTATGTGATGGCTCCACAAATTTAGATTTGGGACCAATCTGTGGGAGGACATTTGGTTTAGCATTGCACTATGCAACAAGACAGCTCTACATTGCTGATGCTTATTCTGGCCTTCTGGTAGTTGGACCAAATGGAAGACTTGGCACCCAACTTGCACCGGTGCAGAAGGACAAGCTTTCCACTTCTTGAATGGTTTGGATGTTGACCAGGGCACTGGAGTTGTCTATTTTACAGATTCTAGCAGTGTCTATGATTTCAGGTTCTAACTTATCCACATTCTCAACTTTTTGACTGCACCAAAGTGAACTAAAGCTGTTGCAAATTGTTACGCAGAACTATTGTAAAGCTGAATATAACAAATGAGCACTGGAAGATTACTATCGTATAACCCAAGAACCAGTCAGGTTACCGTATTGCTAAGGAATCTCACCGGGCCAGCAGGGGTTGCAATTAGTGTAGACAGCTCGTTTCTTCTTGTCTCAGAGTTCGCTGGAAATAGGACTTTGAAATATTGGCTAAGAGGTCCCAGAGCTAACTCAGTCGATATCATAAACTTCCAGGCAAAGCCAAACAATATCAAGACAGACCCAAGCTTGTTACAGACATTTTGGAGGCAGCAATCATTACAAGACAACCAGCAGGAACACCTGTGCCGATAGGGCAAAGGATCAATGCATTTGGTGCTATACTGGGTAGCGATAAGTTTCCAGGCACAAATGGCACAACTCCAATCAGTGAAGTTCAACCATTTGGTGGTGCATTATATATATATATTCACGGTCAGTAGATTTTGTTGGCGTTCGCAGGCCTTGAGGCAGATTTGCGGTAATTGCAGCTTGAGTTGTAACAGCTGCAACCGAATAAGTTACGTAATAAGGCACGGTTATCCCTGCCCATGGGCCCAAAAATGATGCTTTTACAATGCTTGTTTTACTTTCTTGAGCATTAGCAATAGCTGAGGATTCAAGAGGACTAGAAATGGAAGTAATATATTTTGCCTAAACTGCCTACCGGAGTGAAAATCTCGTAGGACGGTCCTTTCATATCATTGCCAAGTCCCAAACAGCTGAAAATTTTTCCAAACTCTCCTTTGGTGGGAATCTATGAGAAGGTGAGTATGTGCTTAATAAAGCCTCAATAGATCGCTTACTGATTACAGATTAGGACCAAAAGTGATAGTTATGATTGAAAATCATATAAAATTATATTCAGAGGGTAAGCATTGAACAGTTTCATTAATTCAAGTGGAACTCAGATTTAACTCATTTCTGTTCTGAAGTCAGAGCACAAATCATCATTAATACTTATATGCGAGTATGTGAAAAAGGCAATTTACATTAAAACATTAACAAGCCAATCAAGTGGATAACATTATGAAAGACAGGTAACCAGCAAGCACCAAAGAATTCATGCTAGAAACATGAACATACATGAACTTCACATATTCTTTAATTCAGCTAAACAGTCTTGGATGTCTTCCAAATTTGCATTGTAGAGGCCTGCAGAACAGAATAACATCATCTCACAAAAGAAATATGGGATTTTGACTCCATAAAGAATAGTCAACTCAATGAGACAAATAACATAAACACGAGTACTGTTACCTTTGCCATGGTTCATACTACAAAAATCTCTATCTGCATTGTTGACCCTCTCCACTTTAATGCGCTGCATATCATTCATCCTTTTTGTCTTAAGGTTGTGCATTTTCATACGCAGCTCTGATGCAGTTTTTATCATCTCTGCAGGAGGCAATTGTTGAGAATACATACTATTACAACCACAATACAGTATTCTACCTAAACATTTTGTTCTTGTAGAAACATCAGCAAATATAATCAACTAAGAGTTTAGACAGTTTCTGTTAGCAGAAAGACTCTGCATCTTCAACAGTAGACATTCTTTTATTTATTCAGTGGCTCTTAAGAGTTGTCTCACCGGCTTAAAAATCCTCCTTGGTGGACCCAATACAAGGTATAACAAAAGCCCAAGTCTCAATAAAGTGCACTAGTTCAGAGAAGCCAGTTCTTTTGAGTAAACTTATCAAACTGATATACTTCAGCAATATTATTACTTCCCTTGTTTAAGCTGCTAGCTAGATGAGATTAATAAGAGTATGCGTGCCCATCAATTGTGGTAATTTCTATGAAGGCTTCAAGCAGGTTATAACACTAACATATCAAAACACACTAAGAACTAAAGTAGAACAAAATTTGTTGTCTGAAGTTAGATATTATTGAACAACAAGTTTATTGAACAGTGCTTTCTGATACAATGATCCTTCTTAAATCGCCGAGCAGTGTTATATAAGCAGTTTACATATGTGAGTTCCTGAAAAAGGCAGAGAAGAGTCAGTAGGACCCACCAGCAAGGTTTCAAAGAGCTGACTGAGAAATTACAAAGGCTTGGATATCTCAAGAGCACAAAAATATATTCTATCCACTAAATTACATAAAGGAGAAAAATGTGCAATATGCCCAACCCACTTTCTTAAACAACACATTTTTTTGAAAAAGACGAAAGCATTAAAAGTGGATATAATTGTGATGAGGCAGAATAATTAACCTTGGAACAGGGCATGCATAGAATTTTGATCATATAATTGTAATGCCTCATTAACAAGTCCAGCAGAGCGATCAGTTGCAGAAGACTGCTTTTCTAATGCTTGAAGCTCTCGACTGAGCTCAGAGGATTCCTTCCCAACCTTAAGAGTGATTTTCCAATGCAATGAAAACCAATTTAGACAATTAAAAAAAAAAAAAGAAATACTTGAAACGAGAAATTCAGACTATCTGAAATTTGTTTTACCGCAGCAAGCTTATCCCTCAAGGTATCCATTTGCACATCAAGATCTGAATCATTAAATGCATCTTGGCACATTGAACTTTCGCATGGTAATTCATTCTGGAAAGAAAATTCTGAGGCATGTCACTAATATGAATAGAGAGAATTAACAGCAAGAAAAATCTACTGTATCAAATAAATTTAAATAGCCAGTTGTTCATAGCAATTTCACAATTAACAAACACTGTTTTTGCATTATTCTCCTAGGAGAAGATATATCACTATCACTGGATAGTTAACTCATCATATTTTCACTGTACTCATGTCTATTGCAAAATTTTGACAATATATCATTCCCCATGCTTTTCTGCTGATGAAAAGCATATCTGCCTCCAATAGTTAATAAGTCTACTTAACAGTTAAGTTTCAGCATCCAAACCTTATTGCTACAACATTGATTCTCTAGGATTACCAAATTTAAAAAATGTTATGCCAGCAGTCAAGCTCGTCAAACAACAGATCTAAAGTTATGCAAAATTGTGATAAGTGGCTAGGTTGCTGCCCAAAGCAATCAAGTGGATGTACAGAACCTCAACTGAAAAAAATTTGGCATTCCCTTTATGGGTTTATCTTTCAAATAATTCCTTGCCCTCCCCAACATTCCTTTGAAGCACACTGACCATAAAACTAAAATAATATTAATAGTTTCCAAACTATGCTGTTAGTAATATCTAAACTATGCATGTTCAGACCAACTGATACATTGCCCTGATGGATTATAGAAAGAGAACAAAGAAAAAATGGTTATGGCTGAAGGCTCTATACAAGTTAGTGATCTATCAAAAAATTTTCAAAAAGTATAAACGGCACTTCTTCAAAATAAATCCCAAAAACCAGAAAACTTGGATTGAAGAAAATGAAAAATAACAGTAGGTCAGACTAAGCAACCATTTTTTCGCCCCATTTGGATTATATGAAGATTCTACTTTCCAAATTTCCGTTTAATCCAAGAAAGAAACATAACATGTTTACTGATTGCTTTGCACTCTTAACAGGGGTATGAGAAGATTGAATCAAGCAGAAATAGCATAATCCCCCTCTTAACTGCTTTACAACATTACAATAAGCATTACCATACAAACACAGAATAACAAAGACTCATCAATCATCATTAAAGCATTTAAGGGAGATGAATTAAGGGAAGAATGTTATGGAGATACACATAAATAGAAAATAAATGTGTCATGCAATGTGCCAATGACCAAATAACATCCAATAAACAAAAGAACCTACACTACTTCTCGGTAAAGAAAAGCCTTCGGGAACAGAAAAACAGTGATGAAGGCAATACTTCTCCCACACACCGAGTCGCTTGTCCAAAGCCAACTGAATCAAATTGCGGATGTAGGCAACACCCTATCAAAGTATCATGGGAGAATCGTAAAGATTAAAGTATTAGCAAACACACAACACAACCACAAAACAATCATAGCTTCATAATCCAATAATTATCCGTATTAACTTCTAATGATTTTTTCTAGAATAGTCTCTTGCTTAAATAACTTTGTATCACGAATTACCACTAGGGCATTTATTAATGTGAAATTCTTTCCCTGAATGGACAATCCCCTTAAATATTTAAATAAAAAAATAAAGGAGTGACTGGAATTCATGAGGAATTTTTTGGTCTGTTCCTTTTAGATATTTTAGGTCCGCTTCATCTGACGGTTATGCCATGGTATACTTAATGACTATATGCAATGTATAGATTCCCAACCAGGACATGTTTGCTTGCTTGAGGAACATACTTTCTTTCCTTTTTTTTTTTCTTCCCTTCTCAGGAGGTTTAAATTGAAAAAGAAAATTATGGGTTAGTTAATAAATTGAGCTGCAAAGTGGTGGATCTTTACCTTGCTTAGATCTTGAGACTTATCCGTGTCCTCGGTTCTGAAAAGGGTTGATGCCTGTCTGCAAAAACAACGGCAGCATAATTCACGATCGGTTCTTTTTTAAAAAATACATAATCAAAAATAAAAAAAGAAAAAGAAATGGAATTTGAAATTGAAAGAGAAAGAGAAAGAGAAGGGAAGAGAGAGTACTGGAGATAGAAATTGAAAGCTTCGTCCACCAAATCGTCGACGGTGTTGAGAGTTTCGTTGATGAAAAGTTGTGGGTTTAGGTTTAGAGAATTGAATACGGCCTCACTCTCACTTCCTTCCATTTCTCTCACTCAAAATATCTCAGCTTCCTTCGCTTCCTACTTTCCACAGAAGCAGAGAAGGGGAAATTTTGAATCTGTCATCTAGGGCTTTAATTTCATAACACTGATAATTTTCCCGCCAAAAATTGTAGGTCGGTGAAAACTGTATGGTGCGATTAAAAAAAAAAATGAAAATGCAAGTGGTATCTGGCCACTTCGAGTCTTCTCCAGTACACCGCTTCCCTGCGACTGGTTTTGCGAATCCCCTTTTTCTTTTAATAACTATACATATAAATATATGCATAGCTGCCAAATCGATATAACACATGGAGCTTCAAAATCACGTAAACAGCGATAATAAACGATCGACTCATATCATTATTTCTTTAACTGCACGTTACAGCGGTTGGAATTTTGTAAAATTCATATAACTTATGTTTTTTTATTTTTTATTTATAATTTAAAATGGAAAAAATGTAGTAATTTTATCATTTTTAGTTTTATTTTTTTAATAGCTATATGAAGAGAATATTATTTAAAAAGATAATAATGTCCGTGGATTTTAAGTATCAGACATATGGGGCTTTGATACTAATTTAAAACTCACTTGTCCCGTTTTAGTTGATATAAAATTTTATAGTTTTGTTTATCAATTTAAAATGACGCAAGGTGCATAGTGTGATTTTTTAATACAAATTTATACCATTTTATTTTTAATTCGATTAACTTTGATGTAGCTGAAATAAATGAATTTGCTTATAAAAAAAATTCAGAATCGTCAGTTTCTTTTTTATACAAAGTTTATAAGCAAAAAACCAGTCAGAGTCGGTTGACCTCCATAAAACTGGCAAGCCACAAAATAATTAAAAGAAAAAAGGGGATTTTTGTGCTAAAAGTATTTGCGGGTGAATTATCAATCAACGCCGAAATGTTGTCGAAATTGCGAAAAGCATCAGATAAGGTGAGGCTATTTTTGCAGAACAAACCTCTTTCAACAGAATGGTCTCAGTTTCAGTTCCAGAGGCACTTACATATGGAGAGGAAGAATACTTCAAAAGTTCAAGGTTTGTACGATTTATGTAAAAAGATCTTTACGCCCACGCCCTCAGGGATACCGCCTCCCTCTTCTGAAGCTGTACGCGATCTCTGCTCTCTGTTGGGTATTTCTCCATATTCCATTTGCTCTTAAAGGCTTTTTTTATTTTTTATATTTTTTTTTGGGGGTGGGGGGGGGGGGGGGTTTCAAATACATACATGTTTATAAGTTTAGGTGTTAATTTTGGTCAATTCTGTTTCTGGGTTTTGCTGGCTCACTGAATTTTGATGCGGGTTTGGTTTGTTTTTGAACTGAAACTGAAGAATTTTGTATTTTGCATTTGGGATTTAAGTGCAATTCCTTGATGATTGATGTACTGTACAGGCTATATGAAAAAGTGAAGAAACTAGAGTTAGTATTTGTATATCAAATCTATTCCGCATTATTATTTGTTTATGACTTACAGATTGCATTTCGTCTTAGCTCATATGTTTGGAAGTGACTACATGACACTGACCTTCCATGTCATCAGCAATTATGGCAGCAAATTTTTCCCTGACAAAAGATCTTAGGATTCATTGACTGGCCAAAATTCATCTGGTAAAACATACTTTACATGCTGAATGTTGCATTGCGGCATAAGACTAAGAGTATGGATCAATTAACTGTTCCTGATGCTAGGTGGCTTGAAGGCCTGTTATAAAATAAAATCAAATTAGTTATCTATTGAAAACTAGGACTGGAAGGGGTAATTGAAATCAAATTAAAATTATCCAGAATGACTAGAAAATACATATTGGATCCCTCGTTTCTGTCAACCTAAGAACAGATTTTCCAAGCTTCTCTGTCAATAACATTCAATTTATAATAATTAAGATTGAACCAGCTTTGGATATCACTTCTAAATAATAAATACATTAATGGCTATCTTGTATCGAAGCCAGGATTTACTGCAATTTATTTATGAGAATCCATGTCCCAATTAAAGATTGTTCTTAGTAACAGTTAGAAAGCTTGAAACATGAAGTGATATTTTGATCATTAGGAGTGAAATGTGTCCCATTTTGTTAACTTTATTCTTCTGGTGAATACTAAGTATTAGCATTTTGCAGATACAGTTGGCCCTGCTGATGTGGGGCTAGAGGAGCAAAGTTCAGATGATGATCGAGGGCTTGGTTTTTCTGGTCTTTTTGGACTCAATAGGGTGGCTCGATGGGCTCAGCCAATTACATATTTGGATATTTATGAGTGTGATAGTTTTACAGTACGCAGCATCGTAACCTAATATTCTGAAACAAATTCATTCAGCCTTTTGATTCTTGATTCTCCATTTATTATTATTTCACATGCTTGATGCCACCTCTTTAGAATAATTTCACAGACATAATTTTTGCAACTACAAGCTAATGCACAAAATTGTGGCCATCATCTGCTGCATCTATTGCACTTCAATTGTACATATACTCAAGATTCAAAACTTTGACCTTCTTTCAAGCTTGATAAGATAACATCGTTTACGGCTATGCTAATGCTGCTTTTGAGCAGTCATAATGAGGACTATTGTTTTATGTGATATTGGACTGATTAAAATAAAGATTTTTCTAAAGAAAGTTTTCTTGTTTCATATGCAGATGTGCATATTCTGCTTTCCAACATCCGCAGTTATTCCACTCCATGACCATCCTGGGATGACTGTGTTTAGCAAAGTTCTTTATGGGTCTATGCATGTAAAAGCCTATGACTGGGTTGAACCTGCACGTTTCCAAGAAACCAAGGGACCAAGTTATCGTCCAGGTTTGACTTCTAAGCTCACTTTCATCTTTGGGGATAATAATTTTTGGGAATTTCAGCAACCAAAAGGATCTTTGTCCATAATTCTTCTTTAAGATATTTTGTGGCATGCTGACGTACATCCAGGAACCAGAATATTAATCCTATGATATGTTTTAATATAATAGGGATAGGGTGTCAATATTGCTATCTTTACAATTATTTCTTTATGTTTAACTGTCTCATTTATCTCATTTACTGGTTATGTTTACATGACCTTTACCAGAGTTTCATCATCAGTGAGAGTAACCTCAATTCCAAATGTCTTTTGTCAATCTTGGCTGCGATTAACAAATTATAGAGAGGCAATATTTTGTGTGAGATTTACTGTATTCTTTCTCTTACAGTCAAGATATTTTCCGTCAATGATTTGTGAGACTCGTATTTCTTGCTTTTGTTTCCAAATATTGATGGGCTAGAGACTGTAGGCGGACAACTTACAATTATATTTCTCCTTTTACAGTGAGGTTGGCAAAGTTGGCCACTGATAAAGTTTTAACCCCACAATATGGGATGTCGGTTTTATACCCAAAGAGTGGGGGTAATTTGCATTGTTTTACTGCAGTCACCCCCTGTGCTGTACTTGACATTCTAACACCTCCATATAATGAAGACGCCGGCAGAAAGTGTACTTACTACATAGATTACCCTTTTTCCACCTTCTGTAAGTAACTTATCTAATTTCTTTTTCTTTTCCTTCTTCATTCTTTGCATGCAGTTTGAAAACCCACTAATCATGCTTTTCCACATGGCTTGTTAAACACACTACACTGCAGCTGCAGTAAATGGAGCTGAGGCGAGCAATGAAAAGGAAGAATATGCATGGCTTTCTGAGATAGATACACCAGATGATCTCTACATGCGCCCTGGAGTGTATGCCGGCCCAGCCATTCAGGTCTAGCTTGTATTAGATGATCAGATGAGCTCATGCTTCTAGTCATTTTGGTCTGAGCTGTAGACACCAGAGAGTAGGCTGTGAGATGGTGTTATGATCAGTGACTGAAATGTTGATGCAAAAAGGATTATGGATGATTCTACACCATTCACCAACAAAGAATCTGACTTGTTAAATCATAGTATAGAGTTCTCTCTAATTTATATTAGGCATCTACTTTCACCTTCATTATTACATAAGGTCTTCCTTGTAAATTACTTGGCTCTTCTATTGATAATCTTGGTTTCAATTAAAGCAGAATACTATAATCTTTCCTGGACAGATAGACTCCAACTTGTATTACAGTTTTGAAATCAGATACATGCTGATCTTGCAGTGTGGAACTTGTCTGTTTGTCTGTATTGATGTTCATCAATTTATCAATGTGGAAGATGATCTAGTGAGCACAAGTGTTGTGAATTGACTGATAACACCATGTAGGATTATAAGTCATCATAAGGTGAGCATTATCATCCATTAGATCGTTACTCTTATCTTTATTCTTCAGAATCTGTAAACATATCTGACATTTTGTCTTTAAAATGGGGGTATGGGACTTGTATTGTGTTCTGAATTTTGCGAACAGATGAAAGTGCATAGATCTCACGATAGGGTAGTGTTCATACTGCCAGACTATTTAAAAGCTTCTCGTCAGTTGAACCTGGAAAAGTTCATCGGAGGAAACCAGCAAGAATACAACCGTACAAATGGTTTTTGGTCGTTCTTACTGAACGATGATAGCCATGTTTATGATGAAGAGTGAAGTCATGCTTCTAATCGGAACACGTTACCGATATTTCATACAAGGCGCCAATGAGGATACAGTGATGGACTACTGGTTGATGCATGATATTATCAGACGTTGCACACACTGGGAAGATGGACTGTCTAGGACAATAGATTCCGTATGGGATCTCAAACAAAACAGAGTTCACGCTCAAAGAAATTGTCTGATCACTTCAGATCTTCAAAGCCAAGCTTATTCAGAGACAAAACGCTTGTGATTGAGAAAGCATAGTTTGTAACGCACATTCAATTCTGTTACAGTGGTCTAAAGGACACCTCAGCTGACCGACCTACAAAAAATCTCTCCAAGCTTTCCTAGGTTTACTGGACTCATTGCTTAGGCAATGTGTTTCCACAATCCTGAACTTGACCCAGTATCTTATTCTGATTAAAGAGACCACATTTTGAATCTCTTCCCTAGGGTGATCTGAAATCTTGACCAGCATAACGCACATTTCCAAGTTCCTCTTCAATGCGCAGAAGCTGTAACAGAATCAAGAATTCATAAAGATGAGATAATTCTATTCACTAAGAAGATCAGGAATATAACCAATAAAGGATTGCAACAAAGACCAAAAGCTCGTTCGTTAGAAACCCACTAAATCTTTAGGGGGTAAGTAACCTGCTCGTTTCTTGGTGAGTTTGAGATTTAACAACCAAATTCTCATACAAAATAGTTTATATTGGCAAGCAAGATGTAGATGCTCTGATTGCATGACAATCCAATGATTGTGATGTCATAAGTTTTAGATCATCTACTCAGATAATTAGAAAAGTGCTACACATATCAAGCACTTGAACATGTTGCATCCGCAGGGAAATTCTAAATTGTGGGATATGGGTGCTACTGAACTTAACCCTATTACCTTATGAGATTTATCTTTTTTTTGGGGGGTTGCCAGGGGTAGGTGGGATGGGGGAGAGGGAATGCAACCCCACCAACTTGCGACAGAAACAGAGATAGGGATAAGTTGAAAGAACTTTGATTCTACCTGGTTATACTTGGCCAATCTCTCACTTCGGCAAGGAGCACCAGTCTTGATCTAATCAAAACATGCAACTGTCAGCTTTAGGACATAAATAAGTGTGTGTGTGTGTGTGTGCCAAAACTAGAAGACATGAAAAACACACACTTCAATGCGGCGTGCTTTATCATAAAGTATATTAGAATTTGTGTTTTTCTCTCTTTTAGCGTTGCTAAAATTTCAGCTACTACCTGTCCACTAGCCAAACCAACAGAAAGATCAGCAATAAAATTATCTTCAGTTTCACCACTTCGGTGACTGACCATCACACCCCAACCTGCAGCTTTAGAGTCAAGTGCTGCTTGGATGGATTCAGTCACAGTGCCTATCTGGTTAACCTGCACCAGAATAAAAAATTAGGGGGACAAAGAGGTTAGCTAAATGCAGCATCAATGTGAGACATGTCCATGCTTACCATAGACATGTTGTCATTTGAGAATTGTAATTGAGAATCTGCAATATTAGGGTGTGACTGGGATTGAAGTTGAATAATTGTAGCTTTTAAGTTACAGCAGTAAAATGTTTGGTAAACACTAGCTGCTGTAGCTTGGAAGCTATGTTAATATGATTTTTCACTTGTATATTAGAAAATGTATTCTATCTTTAATAATTTTGTCAAAATTATTATTTAAAATTTATATTTACCATATATTATTAACTCCATAAGGAAATGCAAAAGTAAAAAGAGGCTTAAATCTTCATGATCTTTGCCTCAACAACTAAATTCTCTACATGAAAAATATTTTTAACTTCATTAAATGATATAAAAAAATTGTGAATTGCAAACAAAATAAAATTATTTGTGATGAGCCAGACTTATGCTAAGCAATCTGTTACACCAAATTTTTTGGATCTAAACATTGGTTTGTCTTTTCAATGTTATTAAATAGTTTCAAACCAATGTCCAAATCTCTTGCATATCACCCCACTTGAAAATGCAATTCTAAAATGATTATGCATTTGCACGGATTTAATGGTGGAAGTAAGAATGATGCTTCTTTGATTTTCCTAGAAAAGAATGCAGATAACATCATTGTAGTGACTGTCAAAAAATCAAGTTCAATGCACGAGGCTAAAAACATGCATTGTAGTAACTGTCAAAAAATCAAGTTCAATGCATGAGGCTAAAAACATGCTAGGAAATGAAGCAAATGGTGAAAGAAGAAGAAGAAGAAGAAAAACAATATCAAGCTGATGAAAGAAAGGATTAACAGACAAGAAAATGAAGGAAAGCACAATAAGACTCCATCATATGAGTGGTAATGGAAAAATCAAGATCTCTATGAAGTAGATACTTTACCTTTAGAAGTAACCCATTGCACAACTTTTTCTGAATGGCTTCAGCTATTCTCTTTGGATTTGTCACCAAAAGGTCATCTCCCACAAGTTGAATATCAACTGAAGACTGCAAGGAAGCCCATGAGCTCCAATCATCTTGGTCGAAGGGGTCTTCAATTGACACAATAGGGAAATCTCTGACAAACTCCTTATAGAGATCAACAAGACTCTGAGCTGACAACACATGAGCTCTATCATTTGGTTGTTTCTTGAAGTTCAGATCATATTTGCCATCTTTAGTGAAAAACTCTGAAGCTGCAACATCCATTCCAATTTTGATCTGCTACATCAATTTAACTCCTTAGGCAAGCAAAATATTTTAGATGCAAAAGAATAAACAATGCAAATAAGCATAAAGCACCCAACATACCTTGCCAGTATAACCAGCCTTTTCAATTGCATCAGTAAGCAAAACTAGTCCCTCCCTGTTATCCTGAACATTGGGAGCAAAACCTCCTTCATCTCCAACATTGCAAGCATCTTGCCCATATTTTTCTTTGATAATCCCCTTCAATATATGATAAACTATAGCAGAAACATAAAATTGTTAGCTGCCAATCAACTCTGAAGAATTCAGAAGTACTCTAAATAATATGCTAATGAACATCTACATTTTCATATCAAAATGCGTTAGCAGTTAACCATGATCATAGACACAATAGCTAAGGGACCATGATCATAGACACAATAGCTAAGGGACATTAACAAGTACAAGCTTGACATCATTATTGATAATGATTCATAAAAGTTAAAACGCATAAATGCAGTCCTTGTTACCTGAGTCTGCAAAGATTAAGAAAAGTTAATCCTCATACAGTAGTTTATGTTGATAAGGTATATGCGTGATTACGAACCTTCACTACCCATGCGGAGTGCCTCAGCAAATGAGGTTGCACCAACCGGCAGTATCATAAATTCTTGCATAGCCAAATTATTCCCAGCATGACTGCCTCCATTAATCACATTAAAAGCTGGCACTGGCATGACAAGCTCCTTTGTCCCTGATAATTCCTGAATGTGCTTGTACAAGGGCACCCCTTTAGCTCCAGCACCAGCTCTACACACACTAAGAGATACTCCTAATATCGCATTTGCCCCCATCTGTGACTTGTTTGGAGTTCCATCGATCTCCAGCATTATAGCATCTACCTCAGCTTGATCTCTTAATAAACAGATACAAATAATATCAGAATCATACAACCGAGAAACAGAAGACTCTCTTCATATTCATAATAACAATGCTGCAATAACAAAAGGATTCATTTAGCTTCATGTTGGGTCACTAGAAACACCTACCGCCCCCTTAAGTTTTAACTAACATTAAGACGGACCACAACAGTTTCAAAATTCTTCAAAAAAGACTCCTAATTTCATAACAACAACTATGCTGCTGTAAGGACAAAAGGATGCACTCTTCTTCAATTTTGTTTTCTAGAAATAGCTACCTACGATAAATGCACAACCCCCCCCGCCCCCCCAAATTTTCAACTAATAATAAGTCGGATACCGATAGCTTCGAAATCCGTCAAAAACGCCCATAATTTTAAAACAAAACTGAATATGACTTCACCTGATATCAACGCCGATGAGCTTGGGACCCAGAATGTCGTTAATGTTCTTAACGGCATTGAGCACACCTTTACCGCCGTAGACACTCTTATCTCCGTCTCTGAGCTCCAATGCCTCGTAGATTCCAGTGGAGGCCCCACTGGGGACAGCCGATCGAAACAAATCATCGGTGATCAGATCAACCTCGACCGTCGGATTTCCCCTGCTGTCAATGATCTGTCTGGCCTTCACCGACTTCACCGTCGCCGAGGACGACGCCGTAGAAGCCACGGAGCATTGCACTCTCATGGGGCGGTAATTCCCAGGAGGCGTTGACTGTTTGAGCTTCGAGGAAAACAAGGGGCTGGCGGCGTGGGTGGTCAATGAAGAAGCCATATCTGGGTTGGGAAGTCTCACTGAAGAGCGTGTTTGGAGGGGAGGAAGTGGGAGAGAAAGCCTTAATATAAGAGGGAAGGTTGGTTAGGAAGTGTGGGAAAGTCCGGTGCGTGGCGATGAAAGCAACCGGCGCTCTAATTTGAAAATAAATTAATTTGCCTGCTGGCTTTTAGTGGGTTGTTGGAGATACGTTAAGACTAAAGCGAGGGGGCAGGTCAAAGTTCTTCAAGTTAGGTGTGTGTTCTGTTCGTGTTTTTTAAAAATAAATATTTACATTTTTTTAAAATTATGAATCAAGGATGATAAATTTAAAATTACTGTAATTTGCATGTGTTTAATAAAACAATGGAAAGTTTTTGAAATACTTTAAAAAAAACCATCTTGAATTCATCAATAATGTGGATGTTGAAAAATAAGATATTATTTTTTAACTTGCTGTTTTTATAAGCAAAGGAAACATTTCACTAGTTCAAAGTATCGAAACCATTTGTGATCTTTGTTGGTATAGAATCCGGTCATATTTTGTCATAAAACTAACTTACCAAAGGAATACGTATAGACATTCCATGATCCGTAACGTTTTGAAATTCGATCCGATGGCTTGGAATTTCTGAAATTATCCATCAAATTTCTGTTTCCCTACCCTATCTGTTGTTTACTAAGCTTGCCAAGATTGCAACATCTTGGCAATCAGTCTCCACAATCACATAATGAAAACCTATGCTCCTGGCCAACCCCAAGCCTCAAGCGGCAGCTTCGGCCTTTGCAACTTCAACTTTTGAGAATTGAGAGTAAGTTAAATTGGGCACGGAGATACCGTGTATAATAAGAGTTGAGCCCACTCTGGAATGCTGGGTCAACTACTGACTAATGGAAAAAAAAAAAAAAAAGTGGTGTTGTGGGGTGACTGGTGATACATTAATTACTGGTATCTCTAATTTATAACTAATTAAGAATGAAAGCTTGATTAATCAGTAAGGTACATTAGAGATGAGTTGGGATGGGGATAGGGTTTTTCAATCCGGGCTGCTCCCATGCTTGATTTGTGAAGAGATTCATATTCGCAGTCAATCCCTTATTTCAGAAAGTTTATTAAAACGATCCATATCAGTAACGACCCATTTTTTGAATAAATTTTGAGATCCAAAAATTAATCGTATATATATAAATGCAAAATATTTTGTTGATTTTGACAAATAATCGAATCATTTAATCATAACAATATACTTTTAATTAACGTAGCAGTGGAATAAGGATTTTGATTAGGCGTGTGATCCTTAAAGATAAGGAATTTAAAAGGCTAAACCGTAAAATTCACAAAAAAAAAAAATCCAATGTTGACTCCTTATTAGTTGTGTAACATTATATTTAACCGAGTCATCTAAGAAGACCATACCACTAAAGTTGAGATACGTAAAAAGTTTAAATAATATTGAAAGTTGTCAATCTTTGAAGTTGTTACGACTCACTGACTAAGAAATTATTTGTTAAATGTTTAAAATTTAAAATTTTATTAATTTCAGACCTTTTTTTTAATTTACTTATTTATTTTTTGTAACTTATATTTGATTTTCAAATATTTACATCTGAATAAAAAAGTCTGAGTTTATAACTTTTATCTAAATAGAAAAAAATCTAAATAATAAATAATTATTATGTTCTAAAAATATCTCTATAAAATAACTTATTTTTTAAACTATAAAATAAAATTATTTTTTAATTTTGATTTATAAAGACGTAAATGTCTAAAAACCAAGTTTAAGATATTTTTTATTATAAAAACAAACAAGATATCACTTATATTTAGATATTAAAAAAAAAAAATAAATATGTAATTTAAATTTTTATATTCAGACTTTTTTAAACTTTAGAACAATTTAAATTAATTCAAATTTCAGACTGAAAAAACAAACGCTATATTAACAAAAGCATATAGAGGTTATATAAATATATAAGTTAGGTTGTGATTAGCTATGGCCAATGGGCCTCGTCGGCATCAACCAACGGCCCATTATGCTCATGGGCCATGCCATGCTGTGTTCAACTTTTATAAGGGTTCGTCATTGACCATAGCATGAGCCCACTCATGCCGTGCTTGGTCGTGCTTAAAAAAGGTCCACTAATTTTTTTTTTTTAGCTTAATGTGTTTAAAAAAGTCCCTGACGTACTTTATTTAAGCCCATGTGTCTGATGTGTTTTTTTAAGCCCATCAACTTAATAATAATAATAATAATAATAATAATAATAACAACAACAATAATAATATCAATAACAATAATAATAATAATAATAATAATAATAATAATAATAATAATAATCGTTATTAAGAAAGCAATTAACATTTTATTATCAGTGTATCATAATTTTATAATTATATATTTAATTTCACAATAATTAATCATAACACAACAATACATAAATTTAATTCCATAAATCAAAATAATAATTAATGAAAATACAAATTATAATTTTGGAATAACAATTACAAGAAATACTAATATCATAATTGCAATTGAACTCCATTGAATGAAAATGTAATTTTTAATTTATTATAAAAATATTTCGTCCATAATTTTATTTTTTTGTGTATAAATATGAGAAATATTTCATTCACAAATGAAACATATCTCTATTAACGATAAACTAAGTTATGATTTCATTAATGAAATATAATGTTATTATATTTATTTATAATTTATAAAATATAATATTTATAATTTTATTTATTAAAATCATAATATTTGTTTATTTATTTAATAAATTATAAACATAAAAATTAAAATATTTATTTAAACTAAGGCTTAAATTAATTTTTCAAAGCCTATACTAAGTTTAATTTCAAGATATTTGTAAAATCATAATATTTTATATTTATTTTTATCAAAAATTTTATTTTGATATACTTTGGTTTACGTGCTATTGATGGCCCATGGGTCTTGTGCTATCCCATCAATAAAGTGTGTTTATTACTTACTTTTTTGTGTATTGTGTTTTAACTCATCTTTAATCATGTTGTGCCTTTAAGACCCGCGTGTCTAAAATTCTAGGCTTGGCTTGGCTCACGTACTTGCCATGCTGTGTCATGTTCCCTATCGAAACGTGCTTGTGTTGTGTAGTGTCACGTGCCACCCGGCTCATTGGCCATCTTTAGCTGTGATGTGAAAACAAGATAGCATCTTCTTGAAATTACTTAATAATCATGCCACAAAGAAAATTAATTTTTGGAAATTAATGTCACTGGCTCATGCCAGGACTTTTACGGAAACTGAAATAATGAATGACAACAAAAATTAGAAAGAGTCTGACAATATAGCAAATGAAAGGGGGGGGGGGGGGTTGGAATTGTTGACAAGAATTTCTTCTTTTCCTCTGCCTTAATCGATTCTTTATTCTATGTGGAAGTCAAGAGAGGCGAGACCGTGAGAAAGGGAGTCAAGAATGACCGGGAAAAATGTAATGAAAATTGGTTACGAGTAATATAAAATCTATCCTTTTAAATTTAGTATTTTCTACAAGGTGATACATAGGTTGATTATTTATTTCGGGTAAGTTCTTGACATTTTATAGTTGTTTTTGACCTGAAATATCATTTTATATAAAAAAGGCAAATAAATCTTTGTTTCTAGCTAGATGCCTTTTTCTTAATTGGTCAAATAAATTAATAGGTCCGACAGAAAAAGGATTAAATGTAATGAAGTTGAAAATAATTTTAGTATGTAGCCTCCAATACTCAACCTCTATGTGAGATGGTCACAGTTACCATTCCTTATTATCATTAATTTTTTTATTTGATTATTGCTTTAAAAATAATGGAGACAAACTGCGATATTACAAGGTTATCAGGATTTAATTAAGGGTAGAAACAAATTCTAAAAAATTTAAGGGTAAAAAATTCTATAAAGAACGAAACTGAATGTAATTCTTCCAAATTGTAGTAGTATTTGCATTGAAATTAAATACACGGATTTAGTTATACCTGACCACTATTGAAGAAACATCCTCTCTCACTCACTTTCCCTGCTTTCACTCGTATGGTAAATGCCCAGAAACCTGAAACTACGTGTCCATTTCGAAATTTAAATTCGAATCCTATTAAAAGACTAGAAGACGTATTCGCATCACATTCGTAATGCATGAATTCGATCAATTTCTCTATAAAAGCACTTGCATTTTCTTCTTCTTATCTTCTCTCTAATAATAATAATAATCTTTTGGTCTTCATTAACTATCTGTGTATTCTTTTCTATTCTTAGGGTGAGGGTTTCTCCACAATGGCTCGCGCAAGCAATATCTTTGTTGGTTTTCTTAGCTTATGCTTTCTTGTCCTAGGGGTCGTCACCCTCGGTTTCTTTCTGACCATTCACTTTCATGGCAGCACATCCACAGCATGCCAAAAATTCCTGTACGCCCCGTTACTTGTAACGGGTATATTTCTATCTGTGCTGTCTTTGTTGGGGTTGATCGGTTCGTGCTGCAAGAACAATTTTCTCCTCTACCTTTACTTGATTGCTTTGTTCTTGCTGATTCTTGGCTTATGCGTCTTCGCTGTTTTTGTGTTTGCTGTTACATCTAATAGTGCCGGTAAAGCTGTATCCGGATTAGGGTTTAAGGAGTATCGGTTGGGAGATTACAAGAACTGGCTTAAAAATCATTTGGTGAATGAAAAGAATTGGAATGAGATTAGGAGTTGCATGATTGATTCTCAAGTTTGTAAGAGTCTTGAAAGGAATGCTAATAATAGTCAGACGGCTGCGGATTTTTTCAAGAGAAGTTTGTCTCCAATACAGTCTGGTTGCTGCAAGCCACCTGTTGCTTGCCGGTTTCAATATCAAAATGCTACGTTTTGGATATCGCCAACATCGGGCAGGCCGGCTGTGAATGACGGCGACTGCTCTACATGGAGTAATAAGCAAGATGCGCTGTGCTTCAACTGCAACTCATGCAAGGCTGGGGTTCTTGTGAACATCCAGAAAGAGTGGAAGGTTTTGACAATAATCAATGTCTGTCTTCTCGTCTTTATCATCCTTATCTACTCCTGTGGCTGCTACGCTTTGAGGAACAATCAAACAGATAACAGATTTAGTAGATATAGATTCGATGCATAACAAAATCGTGCGCGCGCGTGTGTGTATACTCATTTATTCATTTGAGTTTCATTTTTGTTTTGAATTAATTATGTTTGTATCTAATGAAGTAGTTTAATAATCAATACTTCAATGGCATCTGTAACATAGGTGCAATATGGCTGAATCAATTTATCTATGATATTTAGTTATGATCACTTCTAATTAACATGCCCCTATTTTGATGGCATTTATTATTCGTTGTCAAATATATTAATCCGTAGAGTGTTCGAAACTGAAGTTTTATTTTTATCTTTTGTTTTAATTGAAAGGACTGAATTTCTCATATTGTCTCTTCCTCGCTTCCTATTCGACACAAAATTTGAATTCTCAATTTTGGAGACCTATTTTAAATTCTTAGCATCGAGATCTACTTCTAGAAAAAGTTATGCATATGTATTCATGTGATAAGCATCGAATAGAAAGAATAATGCTCCAAGAGCATAATTTAAAATTAAAAAAAGAAACTTCTTTCTTGTAGCTTGATTTTAGTCAATGTCTTTTTAAAATAAGGACAAATTGTACAACATATCAAAGATACTATTTTAACCATACGACATTTAAATAAAGTTATGACACTTAAGTGATGGTTACATCAAATTCATACAATCTTTGATGTATTGTAGAATTCCTCCAAGATAGGGTTTTCCAAATTTATAAATTTTTAGTGAGTCATGACATAGCTCCACCCTTGCAATCAACGAGGGTTGAAATTAGATGCAGTATAATGATTCAATTTGGCTGGCTTTCGGAAAAATTTTAAGCAATTTTATGTAAATTTAATTTATCAATTGGCTCCCTCAAATTTATATTGTTTCTGGATCATAGATCTCTTAATTTTATTTTTATGATGGAATGGCTCTTACCGAATTAAAATCCCCACTATAATGATGGTTACGACAATTATAACGCAACGTTTTGGATACCGAGGACATCAGGGCCGGCAGCAAAAGACAACGAGTGCTCTGCATGGAGCAACCATCAACAGACGCTGTGCTACAACTGTGATTCATGCAAAGCTGGAGTTATCACAAATGTCAAGAAACAGTGGAGGGTTTTGGCAACTATCAACTTCTGTCTTGCTGTCTTCATCGCCATCTTCTACTCCGCTGGTTGCTGCGACATGAGGAACAAAAATCGAAGAGATCATAACAACTCCGTGAACCAATGCCTGGTTTAGTTATTTAGATATATATATGTACGTAATTTGTGATATCATAAGCTATGTAATTGTTTTTGAATCTGTAATATTGTTTGATACATTAATTTACTTCATCTATGTGTGATTACTTATTTCTTCTTGTTGAAAACTGAGTTCTAATTTCTTTCTTTCTTTTTTCGCAGTTTGTCTTATTTTTTTCCTTCTTTGTTACTCAGGAATTGAGTGATCTTTAGTTACATAACTTTGAAGAACATAAAGATCCTGCATGTGATCTCAAAGAGATCTTTGTTTCATGTTTTAATCAATTTGCTAAGTCTCTTTCTATGAGTTTGAAAAGTAACAGAAGGGTAAGTTGATAATTTTTTAATTTTTTATTATTTTTTTACATAAAAGTAGGAGTTTTGAAAAATTCAAATCAATTTTGGATAATGCTTACAAAGGTGGATATAAAACTTTCTATCTAAATAATGTGGAACATGACATATACATGTATTACTTGGTTAGTACTATAAAATTATTATCTCATTAATAGTAATGATATATAAAGTCAATTATTATTAAACACTGTCATTGATTGTTGACACCTCATTTGAAATTTATATTTTGTATATTCTAACTTAAAAAGAGGGTTTGACCATATTAAAATAGTTTTAAAATAGAATATCCTTTTCACTACAATAAAAAAGGGTTTTAGTGACGACACATTTCATCACTAAAACAGTAAATTTTCGTCGCTAAAAGTTATAGCGACAAAGTCATCGCAATAGCAGCGTCGCGCTAGCCATTTGGCGACGAATAACTCAATTCGTCGCTAAAACTTTTAGCAACGAGAATATTTTCGTCGCAAAAATGATCAAATGCGTCAAAATTATTTGTCGCTCATTTCGTTGCCAAATGTTAGTTTCGTCGCCAAATCATAACTTTAGCGATGAAGCATATTGTCGCGCAAACCTTTTTTAGCAATGGAATGCTATCGTCATAAAAGCTTGATTTTCGGCGATGAAAAAGGTTCGTCGCTGAAAATTCTTTCTGCGATGAAGCCATTTTGTCGTTGAAAGGTCTTTTTGCGACGAAGTGGTTTTGTCGCTAAAAATACTTTCTGCGAAAATATTTTTTCGTCGTAAAAACAAATTTCGGCGACGAAAACAATTTCATCGCTGAAAATTGCTTTGGCGATGAATTTGTTCCGTTGAGGAATATATTTTTTGCGACGAATTTATTTGGTCGCTGAAAACATCTTTAGCGATGAAATTACTTTTGGCGACCATAATTTTCGTCGCTAATAGTCTTTTTTTTAATCAATATGATTTAGGTCACCAAATTTGCCCATAAGCTTTTTTAATTTTTATATTTTATTATTAATCAAATCTATTAAAATATTAAGTATAAAATTATTAATTAGATAAATAATTGAAAAAGACAAATTTAATTTTATTAACTTTCATAACCCCAACTACAATAAAATCTCAACTACAAATTGCAAGTGTGATGAGGAGCCAATAAAAATTTAACTACAAATTGCAACTACAACAATAAAATCCTAATTTTCATAACTCCAAGTAGAGAAATAACACCAACTACAAAAGTACCTCACAAAAACTATGTTGAGGAGCCAAATTGGCTTGGTGCCAATGTTGTTAAAAATGATGTAACGTTCTTCAGCTCCTTTGACAAGTCTTCGATCTTGAATTGCTGGGATTGTAACTGATCTTTGGTATTCTGCAACTCCTGCTCAGTTGTCTGCAACCGATCCTGAGTTGTTTGCAGTTGAGCTTGAGTTGTTTGTAACTCAGAACGGGTGGATTCTAACTCAATGCGCAACACCTCCTCATTAGATGATGGAACTTGAAAATTTTGACGAGCCCGCTTTCTTTTTGTAAGTCTCGTGTAATAGTTTGACTTTTCTCCAAATACTTGTAGGGACATTTGTTCATCATTAATTGGTCGAGATCCTTCAACTTCAGACAATTGATGTAACTCAACCATTTTTTCCTATAATGAAAAATAATCATTTTAAAATAAATTTAATTATGTAAACAATCTTGAATTCAATAACAATAAAAATCTTACATGTGCAGATTGTGCCTCCGAATTGATCCATCCATTTTTTTCATTGTAGTGAGTAGAACGAAAAAATTCTGGAAAACTTTGTACTTCACCTGACTTAGAAGACTGTGAGTAAAAAAATTTATAACATTAGAAATGCTAACACATAAAAAATTATGACTCAATATAAATTAAAAGACATTATACTTGCTCACGATGAATTTTAAATGGTTTTGATCCCTCACGATGGTTGAAAGGAAGTTTACTCCTATTTTCTGCATTTATTTTGCAAATTTTCTAAAAATAACAACACAAAATAAGATTTTCATGTTATATAAGTAAATTAAAATATAAAAAGTACCATTATAAAATTCTATTTGGACATTTCTATTTTGCTAGATGTATTCAACTTTAATATATCAACAAGTGCCCCAACATAGAATTATAGAAAATATATTGAACTAAAATTTACAAGTAAATGCATTAATAAGTCTTTATATGCTTTATCGTGAATTTCTGAAAAGATTTCAGCATGACCTCCTCAAAAATATGAGAAGTCCCAATTTATCAAAACATACCAAAGTAATACTTTGTCTATTAGTGTGATTTTTTAATTTTGCCTATCAAAAATTACAGAAAAGAACAAATGAGAGACATAAAGAATATCTCTCACAAATGAATTCAGTCAGATTTTACACCACAATGATGTTGGCTGTCATTTTACATGTATTCGAAAAACCCCTAATCCGGTAGGAACAAGCTCAGCACTCAATATACTGCAGCATAACATTTTACTATAACAGTTATAAGCAAGTAACCAATCTTGCTAGAACGAATTTACCAAACCACTAGTACTTCATAATAACAGTTTCAAGAAAACATTATAGAATTCTAAATTATCTGATCAACAATTAGTACTAAATTTACAGCAAACCATCAAATTACTTAGTAGAAAAGAATTGATAACATCTCCTTAACAAGTCTATACACTAACTAGTCTGACATTTGTACATATAAAACAATTAACATATATAACTAAAATAACTCCAATCAAGCAGCTGAAATGAAGAATAACATTAAGAAAAGTGATTGAACTTGAAAAGAAAAAAAGAAACAGAGAGTTGTGTAAAATAGTAAAGCAACAAATAACAAAACCTGTAAAGCTCTTCAAAATTGAGGCCATATTCTGTAATGTTTAAATTTGTTGCAATATGTATACTTAAATTAAAGTGAGACCACTTGTTAGTGCATTTATTTATTTATTTTTTAGTTTTTCCAGCATAGGTTAGCTTTAAATTCTAGTAATTAGAAGTTTTAAGGTATGGTTCAGCATTTTGATTCTTGCTTAGGATATACAAGTTTCTCACAACATATTTTCCCTGCTCTGCACTCAATTTATAATCTTGGTTAAATGCATACATGTATGATTAGAAAGAGTAAATGCAATCTTTATCTTAAAAATTAATTATGCTTGCTGGATATGCTTTATAAGCAAACAACAAAGAGGAAATGACTAATGAATAAAGTCTACACGTGAAAGCATAGTTTTATTACGTGAAAGTTAAATACATTCTTAGGTAAAAAGCCCTAATAAATTTGAGCATGAAGCAATTATTAAAATGAATGACAAAAATTTGACAGGGGAATTTGGTAAGCAAACTGTCAACATTCACATAGAAAGCAATCAATCAGCAGAAGAAGATGAGATAATTAATTTTAATATGGCAGTGGCCTAATAGATCTAAATTGAATGCAAACTAAGGTTCTTGGCCTAAAACTCTCCGGACGGATTGCTATATATTTTCAAGATAATTAGATTTTAGGTCATCCCAATCCCATAAATACTAAAAGTAGATGAGACATAGCTTGAGTTTATTACATACCTCATGTGCCTCATTCTCCCAAATATCGTATAATTTGTCCCAATCCTCTTGTTTGACGTCCTTTGGTGGATGTCTACGTGCCTTACTTGGTGAATATTTTTTGTAGGCCTTCCTCAATATCTTGCATCGATAATCAGCATATCGTTCACTTATTATTCTATTTAGATAGCGCAAAATATGCTGTTGATCAAGGTCTAGATCAAACTACTCCTGCATAAATAAATAAAAGCAATTAGAATATTATTAATATGTGATGATAAAAACCATGTCAATTATAACATTGCTGTTAAGAAAGTTGCATATAAGTAAACATTTGAACAAATCTACCCTCTCGTCCCAAGGAATCTTTGACCATGATACTATGCCTAGTGGAGCACGAGTTCGAACAATTGTACCACAACTACTAACTAATTCTTTATAATATGTTCCTTCTTGCTCCTCCGTAATTGGCGAGATAGTGATAACTATTCGACCCTTTAGCCTAACCATAGCCATCGTATTAAGACCTCGTGTAGGTCCTCGAGAACTTCAAACTTCTGGAGGTGAACTTATATAAAAGAAAAACACATATAATAAAACATTAATATAACCACACATACATAATAGTTAAAAAAATATTAATAGGAATTAGGCAAGCTATAGTTCAAGCTTATAATTTGTTACCTACACTACTTCGAACATCTTGTGAATCCTCTGTAGTGCGAGGATTTGTTTCATCACGTAAAGTTGGAGTACTTTGTGCAGAAGAAGTAGCCGAAATAGAACGTTTACGTAAACTTGGAGCCATCTACAAGATAGAATATGTCATTTAAAATTAAATAAAATTCTAATAACTTAAAATAGAAAAGTAACATAAAAAATGGTTTAAGAAAGATATTAATTAATCAATTACACTAATTCAATAATAATAATAATCATAAAATTATATACCATGTGTACTTCAAATTTGTTTCAGTCTAAATCAGAATCATCTAAATCTTGTACAAGTTCAAAATTTGCAATAATTTCATCATCATTATCATCCGAAATGAGTTTAACATATTCATCATCACGTAAAGATTTTTGCACAAGTTGGGCATCGATTAAATCTCCAGCAACATCATCTCTACTGAATGATTGTTCACTGAAACTATCATGTTGTGACACCGAGATAGGATAACCATCTGAATTAATACATTGGTCCTCGTCCTCTTCATATGCATTGTGATTAACGTTGTCATCATTCCCCTCGTTTTTTTTTGCACATCCCATACACCTCTTTGATTTATTTTTTCAACTACTCTCCATCCTTTACCAAGTATGGGATCGTCAATATACATTGCTAATCTTGCTTGAGTTGCTAGTACAAAGGCATCTTCATCATACCATGTCCGAGTAACATTGATTGATGTAAGATAATAATCTTTGCGTACTCTTCTCTTTTTCGGGTCCATATTAAACCATTTACATTTAAATAAAATAACCTGACGCCGTGACAAATATACTAACTCGATGATATCAATTAAAACTCCAAAGAAATCAATATTGTCATCATTATGCAAACCAGACACAACCACTCCACTATTTTGGGTTGTACAACGGTCATCCCTTTCATTTATAAGAAAACGTACACCATTGACATTACAACCTGAATAGCTATATACTCTAGGATCTGGCCCAAATGCCAATAAACACAATGGGTGTTCATCATCCAAGGATCCTTGACGACGCATTTCTCTCACCTAGGTAACAAACACATGCATTAAAACTCAATCATGCTGATATTAGTTAATATTTTATAGTAGGGAACCAATATTCTATAGTAAAGAAATAATATTTTATAGTAAAGGAAAATACTTACACGTGACTCAAACCATTTTGGAAATAGTTTTCCTTGACATTCAAGTAAATTTGTTTTCCCCTCCATTCCCATTAGCCTTAGATGTTTACTGCAACAGCTAATATCGTTAATATATTTAATAGGTTTCTATTACTAAGCACAGAAACTAAAAAGAGTAACTCACTTTATGTATGGTTGTACTTCATCACAATTATTTAGTACAAACCAGTGAGCTTTATTAATATCATCATGTGACAATTCTTTAAATCCAACTGGTCCAAATGGTCGAGCATTTTGTGAGAAAACTGAAAATACATCCCCTCGATCCCCACCATCAGGATTTCGCTCAGGTCAAGTAAATTTTATTTCAATTTCATTAAGATACATTGAACAAAAAGTCAATGCCTCATTCACAATGTAAGCCCTCTGGACGAGCTTTATTCTTGACATATTTCTTATATTTACCTAAAGCTCTAATAATATTCAAAGGTATATTGGTTAGATATAATCGAATACTAAAACCACATATATGAATAATTAATAATTATAATAGAATAATTACCTTTCAATTGGATACATCCACCTAAAGGCAATCGGGCCACCATACCTTACCTTCCTAGGTAAATGTACAACTAAATGTACCATTATGTCAAAAAATGCTGGTGGAAAAATACGCTCAAACTTGCAAAGTATCAAGATAATTCCTTTTTCTAACTCAACAATAATTTCTTTAGTCACCGTCTTTGCACATAATTGCTGAAAAAAATTACTTAACTCTACAATGGCCTCACACACTTCTTTTTTTAAATACGGACGTATCCCAATTGGAAGTAGTTGCTCCAATAACACATGACAATCATGGCTTTTTAAACCAAACAGCCTACCATCATTAACATCTACCAATGTTTGATGCATAGCCATCCGGAAACTTTACAGCTTTTAAGAATTGGCAAAATTCCTGCCTTTCTTTCAAGGTTAAAGTGTAACAAGGATGAGGCTTTAAGTACCCATTAGATTGTGGTTTTAAATGTAGCTCTTTCCGAATACCCATATCTTTTAGGTCTTGTCTAGCCTTGATAGTATCTTTTGTTTTCCCATCAATGTTCAATAATGTCCCTACAAGACTTCCACAGATATTTTTCTCAATATCCATCATATCAAGATTGTGCCGAAGCTTTAACTTTGACCAATGCTCTAGCTAAAAAAAAAATACTTTTTTTGGTCCAATTTAACTCTCTACTTTTCTTTTTCTTTTTCTATCTTTATTATTAGGATGCTTTCCATGCTTTGAATCCTTGAAATGCTCAAATTGTTTCAAGATATCATCCCCAGAATATTCTCTTGGAGGAGGGTCCCTTTCTATCTCCTCATTAAATTCCAAGCTCCTGCGCTATGAATGGCCACGCGGCAAGAATCGACGATGCCCCATGTAACCTATTTTATCTCGCAACTTTACCGAGGAAGTTTTTTCATTACATACAGGACAAGCTTTGTACCCTTTTGTGCTCCATCCCAACAAAACACCATAGGCTGGAAAATCATTAATTGTCCATAATAATACAACACGCATCAGAAACCTAGAGTTAGTTGAAGCATCATAGGTATCTGTGCCAACAGCCCATAATTCCTTTAATTCATCAATTAAAGGCCTTAAATAAACATCAATGTCTCTCCCTGGTGCATGAGGTCCGGGTATGAGTAATGATGTTGAGTGTTAGAAAGTGTATATTTATAAAGGAGAAAATCGTTATTTTACACTTTAAGTCTCACTAACATTGCTACTTTTATTTATTTAAGTATTTTGTTATTTAATTATATGTGTTTTATTATAATTATGTAATTTATGTATTTTAGGAGCATTACGATCGTTTTACAATGAAGGAGTGATCAGACAGCAAAACGGACGTCATATTTGGACTCAGGACGATCAAAAACCTTAAGAGGAGCATTAAAGGAAAAAGTCACTGTTCACATATACGTTACTCTTCATACGTACGGTACCGTTTATGGTACTATTCATGGTGCTGTTCACGACACTGTTCATGTATACGGACCGATGATGTGGCAACTACCTATGACGTGGCAGTATCTGATTGGACGAATTATGTGGTATTGACTGCTTATGTGGCGTTGACCGATGACGTGGCATCGACCGATGATGTGTCACAATCTTATTGGGCTAAATTTCTTATGTACTGTAGATCGATGACGTGGCAGCATCTCAGTGGAGCAAAAATCGTGTGCACGGTACATGCGCATACATGAGATTATTTACTATTCAGACGGCGTTACTGTGCAAATGTTGACTGTTGATTGTTGACTGATGACGTGACGCAATCTTGAGCATCCGAACTATTTTTAATCCGATGGTCATGATTCACTCAATGTATCTATAAAAAGGGGGCTCTCCCCCCTGATTTGAGACCCCTGAATTCATTTTTAAACTTAGATTTCTGAAATTCCTTCTCCTTCTTGTAGTTTCTTTGTATTTTAATAAAATTTTCTTTTTTATCCTTAGTTAAAATATGAGTAGTTAATTTCTTTTTGAGCTTAGGTTTTTTGAGCTTGGGTTGAAGGTGAAGTCTCAACATGTTCCATGGGCTTAATTTGATAAATTTACTTTCTCTTCCCCTCTAATATTTGTGGTTTTTTTGACTTTTCGTCGATAAATAATAATAGTCTTGTCTAGATACCTCCTGGTTAAACCGGCACCCTAGTATAAGGTTATTATTATTTAGCACGATAATCTCTTGGCACCATATTTATTTGAGCGTGGTTCATGAGGTGTGGAATCACCCCTTATGATTTAATCTGCATTAATATGGAATATTTAGCCCATGGAGCATGTTGATGTAGATCCGAATACCCAAGTGCTTTATTATAACAGTTTCATTCTTAATTATTCCTGCCATTTTAATTCACAATTTAGGATAAAGTTACCATAATTTAATTGTTCCCATTAAAGGAAAATTAATTCTGCACATAATTAAAATCAACCTCCTCGTGGGATCGACACTCGTCACCATTAATATATTCTACAATAAATTCGTGCGCTTGCGAGTTCAATAAAATTTGCACAACAAGTTTTTGGCGCCGTTGCTGGGGAGGTAAGTTATTTTAATTTGTTGAATAAATTTTTTGTTTTCTTGTATTTTTTTCCTTATAAAAAAATAATTCTATAATTTAATTGTTGTAATTTAAATTTCTGTAATTTAATTTTGTTCTGTGATTTCTTTAAATTTCTGTACTTTAATTTTTGCTTTACTTTTCTTTATAATTTTTTTGTTTATCTTGTAATTTATTTTAATTTCAGTTAATCTATTCCTTTTATTTCTTTTTAGTGCTTGAGTGTATTTCCTTAGTAATTTTTTTTTGTTTATCTTGTTAATTTATTTTAATTAATTCGTAGAATTAATTCATAGAATTAGTTTTTTAAATAAATTTATTTTGTTATTGCTTTCTTTAAAAAAATTATAAAAAATTAAAAAAATTAAATAAAAGTGATATGTAATTTAATTTTGGTAATTTATTTTTTTTTAAATTTCAATAATTCAATTCTTTGTAATTTCTTTAAATTTCAATAATTTAATTTCTAAGTTATTTTTTAAAATTTCTATAATTTAATTTCTGAGTTATTTTTTAAAATTTCTATAATTTAATTTCTGAGTTATTTTTTTTGTAATTTTGGTTTATTTTGTTAATTTATTAATCTATAGAATTAATTTTTTTAAGTAATTTTTTTGTTGTTTTCTTTTAAATCTTTTACTTGTAATTTAATTTCGTTTCTTTTTCTCTTCTTTATATTTCTGTAATTTAATTTGTCATTTTTCGTTGTTATTTATCTTCTTATTTTATTTTTAGTTAATCTATTTCTTGTATTTTCTTTTTAGCACTTGAGTGTATGTTCATAGTAAGGTTATAACAACGTCACAAGGTTAGTATTATAATTTCTCTCTCCTCTTTATTTTTATTTGTTTTATTTTCATTTATTTTGTTCTTTGTATGCATGGTCGAAGGTTATTATCACCTAATCTTGAACCTTTAGACCTTGAATTATAAAAAACACTTCGCACGCACAAACACACTGTTTTTCAAGAGAAATTTAAAATGGATTTGCAAAATCAGCAACCAGAACCACAAGAGAGGCCATTTAAGGATTATTTTAGTCCTTTAGTTAATTTGAGCACATCATGCATAAGGTACCCAAATGTAGCTGTTAGGAGTTTTGAATTAAAACCTAGTGTGCTAAACTATCTCCCTACATTCTATGGCCTAGAAAATGAGGACCCATATAATTATCTGAATGATTTTCATGCTATTTGTCAAACTTTTAAATACGAAAATTTTTCAGATGATGATGTTAAACTTAGATTATTCCTATTTTCATTAAAAGATAGAGCTCGTTCATGGTTTAATACATTGCCTGCTAATAGTATTATATCATAGGAACAAATGGTAACTAAATTTTTAAATAAATATTTCCCAGTTCATAAAACCAATGCTATTCGCAGGGATATTTCAGAGTTTACTCAAAGAGACGACGAGTAGTTTTTTAAAGCATGGGAGCGATTTAATGGGCTACTCTTAAAGTGTCCACATCATGGGTACGAGAAATGGCACCAATGCCAATACTTTTTGGAGGGATTATTGCCACATATACAAGAATGGCTAATGGCAACCAATGTCCAAAAGCGCATTAGAGATATAAGAATTTTTCCAACGACAATCGGATAATTCTCAACAACGGAGTCAATCACTCAGAAATACCAGGAGAATTAAGGGAGTGAATGAGGTTAACATTGGCGAGTCAAGCTCAGGAATTAAAGAAGTCAAAGAGATGATCGAAGGCCTTGCTCGACAAATAGCATCTTTGACAACTGCTAAATCAACAGAGCTACATGACCATGACTCATATTCAGATCAAGCCAATGCCATAGGTGTCATGAGAAAACCACCAAACTACAACCCTTACTCCAACACATATAACCCTTGATGGAGAGATCACCCCAATTTTTCATGGTCTCAAGGATTCCAACAAAATGGACCATCAGTTCTACCTCCGTCAATGCAACTAGTTCCTCAAATTTCTCAAGCCTCTCAACCACTATTCATACCATACAATCAGAATCCAAACCATTCTCAACCCAAACCATGGGAGGATACATTCCAAAATATCAAAAATCTTACTAACTCCAAGATCGAGCAGCAGAACAACGCCATTGATGAATTACGAAATGAGATAAGAGCGGGCTTCAACTCACAGGCCCAATCAATTTCTAATCTAGAGAAAATGGTAGGCCAACTTGCCTCTTTAGTTCAATCTTTAACAATGACTGTTGAGAAAGGCAAATTCCCAAGTCAACCAATGACAAACCTTAAAGGAGTGCTTGAGATAAGTTCTAGTTCACCACAGTAGCATGGAGAGATCAAAGCAGTAATGACCTTGCGAAAAGGAAAAGAAGTCGACAATAAAGTGGAGATGCCAAAATCAACTCAGATTGTACCTGTGAACAGTGAGGAATCATCATCAAAGGAGAAAAAAGAAACCAACCCACGAGAATATGTTCCTAAAGCTCCATTTCCTCAAAGGTTAACTGAAGGGAAAAAAGGAAAATCCACAGGTGAGATTTTTGAAATTTTCAAACAGGTAAGTGTTAACATCCCTTTGCTTGATGCTATAAAACAAATGCCATCATTTGCCAAGTTTCTTAAAGACTTTTGTACTAAAAAGAGAAATATTCATGTTCAGAAAAAGGCCTTTCTAACAGAAAAAATTAGTTCTATACTCCAACATAAAATGCCTCTAAAATGTAAAGACCTAGGCTCCCCCACTATCTCATGTAGTATAGGGAACCACACAATTGAGAATGCTTTGTTGGATTTAGGAGCTAGTGTAAATCTGTTGTCTTACTCTGTATTTGTGAAACTTAGACCGGGAGAATTACACCCAACTCCAGTGGTGTTACAGCTTGCAGATCGATCCATGAAAATACCACGTGGTATTGTGGAGGACGTACTTATCTAGGTAGATAAGTTTTATTTTCCTGTTGATTTCATTGTAATTGACACTCAACCAGTGCAGGATTCAAGGAAGCATATCCCATTATCTTGGGTCGTCCATTTTTGGCAACTGCGGATGCTCACATTCAATGCAGGATTGGAAATATGCAGTTGTCATTTGGCAATATGACTATGGAACCTCACAGTATAGATGATGAAATTGTAGAGGTAGATTTAATTAATGAATTGGTTGATCATACATCTCCTTTAAACCTTAGTGATGACCCTTTACTGACATGTTTAACTCACTTTGGTTTGGATTTTAATATTGACAGGTCGATTGATGAGGTTAATGCTTTATTAGATTCATCGCCATGCATGGACATTGATAAGTGGAAGACAAGGATAGAGCAATTGACACCATTAAAAGAAAATCTCATCTCATCATCAGAATCACCACCAGGAATTGAGCTCAAACCTTCACTCGACCCTTTTGAATTCTACATTCTTGGAAGAAGAAAAAATATTGTCAGAAATCATCTCATCCTCTCCTGATTACAAACAAAAGAACATAGACATCATTGACCCCATTTTTGGTTCAAAAAGGAGGATACAACTGGCAAAACCAGAGGAGATTCGTAACGACAAAAATGCTAAGGACTACAGAAAGCGAATGAAAATCCTCCGTGACAAGCGGAGCATTAGAAAATCTTTCACATCAGGTCAGAAAGTATTTTTGTTCAATTCTCAAGGGCACATTTCTCTAAGTTACGTTCTCAATGGTCTGATCCATCTACTGATTATACTATTTTTTCACATGGAGCCATTAAATTTAAGAATCCAAGGAACGATGTAATTTTTAAAGTTAATGGTCAGAAAAATAAAGTCACATCACGAATACCAACCATGTGGAGAAAACAACACAAAACACTGAAATGACCTGACATTTTTTTTCCTTTCATTTCCTTTCGGTGATTTAAAGTTTTCTTTTCTATTTTTAATTATGTTTGTGAAAGTGTGTCTGTTTAACTTTTAAGCTTTTACTTTTTTTATCATTTTCCTCACGAATATGTTAACTAAAAAGTATCTCTTTAGCATTTTTAGACAGTTTCGTCGTATTCAATCTCATCTCAAAGGTCAAATACAATTTTGTAAAACACATCGTGTCTGGCAGCTACAACCACCAGGGTTAGTAGCCCATGTTGAGCATTTGAAAAGCCAACTCCGAGAAATTGAGAAAGGCATCTATAACATCCAATTAGAGCTTGAGGTAAATTCAATAAGAGGACGATTTTAGTTTATTTTGTGTGTTTTAATTTATTTTGTTGTTTATGTGTTTTAGTTTACTTTGTGTGTTTAAAGTTTGTAACCTTGGTCAAGTGGCGGATAACGGTACTTCGTGACAATCAAGTCGGTTACTTCAGTTTTCCCACAATAACTGATATTCTGAGATGAAGGTATGGACAGAGATGAAATTTTAGAAAAACTTCACAAGCAATTTCCTTCACTTCCTCAGAATGCTCTCCTCACTACTTATAAAGCTCAATCCGAACGCATGCGATTGCTTATGAAGAATAACATCCCTGCTGACATCCGTTGGTTAATCAAGGCAAAAGTTCGCTTAGTATGTGAGTTACCTCTTAAATTTATTGCATACATGCCTGGTTGTGGTAAAGGAAATTATGCGAGAAAACAATGAGCTCGAAGATTTTTTGTTGCTTGTCATAAATGTGCCAGAATAATATGCAATAAAAAATCATGTTCTTTAGGAATGTTGTCTGATAACAGAGAAGATAAGATTCAATTCATTAGGGATGGCTTGAATAAGGAGTCATTGGATGATATCCTTTTGTCTCTTGAAACGCATCCCAGTGGATACATCTAACATGTAATACTCCAGTTATGGCCATTATTCCAGAAAGAATGTACAAACTATAGTCTCAGGAATCTGACTATAAAAGACCTTGTTTGCCAGTTTGTAAGAAAACTGGATGGGAAGTCTATCATCGACCCATAGAAGGCGTTTAAGCCATTTCTGGACGAAAAACCAGAGGAAGATGTGAGCCACAATCACAATTATCTGTAAATACCCTTTTACCTCTCTATTCTTTTGTTTCACTATTATTTTACTATTTGCATTATTGTTTTTAATAATTTCATTTACTTTTTTTTCTTTTTACTATTTTCTTTTTGACTTTTGAGCCATGTGCCTTACACGTTAATTGATATAATGTCTCATACACAGCTGTAACTAACTGTCACCAAGGTCTTTAAATACGAATTTTTTTACTGAGCACTCACAAGTTATTTTTTAGCAGTATCTTAATGGCAGCTACTTCCAGTAAACAATTCAAGAATATTTGTATGCTTTCTGGGTTTCATTATGGCAAACATAAAGAGTTCATAGAGGCAGCCATAGATCTTGGTTTAAGAATAGCAGAGAGAAAATTGCACTTGGTGTATGGAGGAGGTGACCGAGGGTTATGCAAAATGGTATCAGAAGCTGCTTTTGTCAGAGCGAGCCTAGTGTTAGGCATCATCCCTCTAATCCTAAAACCTTTGGGTTGTTTGTCTCATTCACCAACTGGAGAAGAGTTAGTCGTCTCAGGTATGCAAGAACGAATAACTGAAATGCTCAATCATGTTGATGCTTTTATTTTTCTTCCAAGCGATCTTACAACTCTTGAGGCACTAATAACATTAGCATCTTGGTCCTATCTGAACATTCATCAGAAACCCATTGGTTTGTTAAATATCAATAACTTTTATGATGGCTTTCTTGCATTTCTTAACCATGCAATAAAAAATTATTTCATTCCTTTATCAGTGAAAAAAATCTTTATTTGTACACACACTACTAATGCGCTACTTGATCTGTTACAAGCTTATCAACCAGAGCCAGATCCCAGGGTTATTGTATTAGACTGTTCAAATAATGATGGTAACAGTAGCAGTAGTAAGAAGTGCAAATTAGATTTAACTTTTCCCTTGTAAATATTTTCTTCTGTGTTGCAGCACCCAGGTGATATCTTCTAAACTCTATTTCTTTCCTTTCAAATATTGAGGACAATATTTCGTTCTGGTTGAGGGAAGGGAATAATTGACAACTGTGGAATGTTGAACTAACCATGACTAACTTTTTGAATAGAAGATGGCTGAATATGGAGTGTAGTGACTCTAGAAACGCATCTTCTTAGTAAAAAAAAAAAATTTATTTTTTTATCTCACCTTTCATTTTTCTCCTTTATAAATATATGTTTCAAGTTTTTAAAGTCAAAGATGGCTGAATATGGAGTATAATGACTTTAGAAATGCATCTTCTTTTAAAAAAATTATTTTTTTTAAATTTTTCTGCATGTATATTTTCTTTTTATGTTTAGAATAGGTTGGGGGGAAAGAATTCAGTTAAAAAAAAATCTGTGTGAGTTTTTATTAGATGATATGATGACTTTCGAATTTTAGTATTTGTATTATCTTTTCTCTTGAGTGATGTTACACCATGTTTGCTATTCTACATATTGATGTTGGGGACAAATATGAGTTACTTGAAGGAATGCACATGTCATAATAAATTCCAAGTTAGTTTTTGAGCCTATTAATTTTTCTTGGAGAGTAACCCTTTTTGTCCATTCTTCATATACCTTAGCAGTTTATTATTTCATACATGATCTCTAGATTTTCTTTGAGTCAACCCTTAAAAAAAAGTTTGTGTTACTGCATCTAAATGCTCACTTAATTAGTAGATATGAAATATTATTTAGAGTCCTAAAAGACGATGGAAGGCCATTTTTGACCTGTTTGAGCCTTTCTAGCCATCCCTATTATGTAATTTCCATAGTTGGCCATTTTGAGCCTTTTATTTAAAAAAAAATCTTTTCTTTATTAACTTATCATCCTGACCCACTCCAATTTGGAGTATTACCCGATATCATACAAGTTCCATCCACCTATTCATGTTTGAGAAAAAAATAAATAATTATTTTGTTCAGTGAAGTTGTGCTACATAAAAAAAATTCAAAAAAAAGAGAAAAAAAGAAAAAAAAAGAAAAAAAAAAAGAAAAAAAAAGATGTACAATAGCAATAAATAAGCAAAATGTATCTTGTAATTTTTAAAAATTCTTGAATTTTTTCTCAAACATATATATTTTGTTCCCTATTTTTCTTTCTTTGTTAATCATGTCCGTAGCCTACGTTACGTCCTAATAAAAGTCCTTCTTGATTTTAAGGCACGATAGTCTGAAATAAAGGCTAGTTATATGGGCAATTAAGATGTAGTGATGCATATACAAAAAAAGAAAAAAATGAAAAAAAATGAATACATTGGGTTGACTAATACTTTATTGGAGATCGTATTATTTCTAAGTTATGGACATATTTTTTCATCTTGGTGAGAGTGTATGATATTTCTTTATTATTTTCTCTCAATTTACCATTCATTGTAGTGACAAAATTTTATTAGGATTAATTTCTTTGTGAGAGTGTCACTACAACCGGTGAGATTTTGGGGTTGGATATGTCATTCTTGAAAGTGGCCTGATTACTATTGCTACAATAAAGTCTGCTGGACTGATGCATATGGATGGTTGATGTGGGTGTGATATTCTTTTAGACTAGAGATAATGATTGTACTTTTATTTGATTGCTATCATTAATCTGATTGAATAAATATATGTGTTTCCTTTAAAGAAAAAGAGTTTTGAATTTTATCTTCGCTTTATTTGCTAGGGACTAGCAATAAGCTGGTTGGGGGTTGTGTTGAGTGTTAGAAAGTGTATATTTATAAAGGGAAAAATCGTTATTTTACACTTTAAGTCTCACTAACATTGCTACTTTTATTTATTTAAGTATTTTGTTATTTAATTATATGTGTTTAATTATAATTATGTATTTTATGTATTTTAGGAGCATTACGATCGTTTTACAATGAACGAGTGATCAGACAGCAAAACGGATGTCATATTTAGACTCAGGACAATCGAAAACCTTAAGAGGAGCATTAAAGGAAAAAGTCACTGTTCACATATACGTTACTCTTCATACGTACGGTACTGTTCACAGTACTATTCACGACACTATTCATGTATACGGACCGATGATGTGGCAACTACCTATGATGTGGCAGTATCAGATTGGACGAATTATGTGGTATTGACTGCTTATGTGGCGGCGTTGACCGATGACGTGGCATCGACCGATGATGTGTTACGATCTTATTGGGCTAAATTTTTTATGTACTATAGATCGATGACGTGGCAGCATCTCAGTGGAGCAAAAATTGTGTGCACGGTACATGCACATACATGGAATTATTTACTATTCAGAAGGCGTTACTGTGCAAATATTGATTGTTGACTGATGACGTGGTGCAATCCTGAGCATCCGAACTGTTTTTAATTTGATGGTCACGATTCACTCAATGTATCTATAAAAAGGGGGCTCTCCCCCCCTGATTTATGACCCCTAAATTCATTTTTAAGTTTAGATTTCTGAAATTCCCCCTTCTTCTTGTAGTTTCTTTGTATTTTAATAAAATTTCCTTTTTTATCCTTAGTTAAAATATGAGTAGCTAATTTCTTTTTGAGCTTGGGTTGAAGGTGAAGTCTCAACATGTTCTATGGGCTTAATTTGATAAATTTACTTTCTCTTCCCCTCTAATATTTATTTTTTTTGACTTTTCATCAACAAATAATAATAGTCTTGTCTAGATACCGACCTGGTTAAACCGACACCCTAGTATAAGGTTATTATTATTTGGCACGATAAGCTCTTGGCACCATATTTATTTGAGTATGGTTCATGAGGTGTGGAATCCCCCCTTATGATTTAATTGACATTAATATGGAATATTTAGCCTATGGAGCATGTTGATGCAGATCGGGATACCCAAGTGCTTTATTATAACAGTTTCATATCACTTGCTGTGTGTCGCGACATAAATAATCGTTGTAGCCTAGGTTTCAAAGGAAAATACCTTAAAACATTTTATGGTACATTCCTTCCTCGACTACAATATTTATATCGTGATTCACCATATATTGGACATTTATCCATTAATTCATTTTCTTTCCAAAACAACACACAATCATACTTGCAAGCATGAATAACTTCATAGCTCAGCCCTAATCCTTTCAACATATTTTTGACATCATACAAGGTTCCTGGCATCTCAGTCCCCTCAGGTAAAAACTGAATCAACAATTTGAGTAACATATCTATTGATTTGTTACTCCACTGATTAAGGACTTTTATATGCATTAATCTGACAATAAAACTTAATAATGATAATCGTGCTTCAGAGAAAGGCATCTTATGAGCATCATTTAACAAGCCACTTATTTCACAAGTATTAAAATCCCCCATTTCAAGAGAAAATGTGAATCTATCCACACTAGGTCGTTCTGCATCAAACTCTGTGTTTAGACCCAGTAACTCATCGAGAATATCGAATATGTCATCACGATCATGAGTAATATTACTATTGTCTGCTGTTTCTGGTTTTTTCTTAGGTGATAGTGAACTAGACCAACATTTTTCACCATGGTAAACCTATACATTATAAGTAGGCGAGATCCCCGGCTTGTACAAATGATCATAAACTACATTTAATGGTCTAAAAATTGCATTCAAACACTTTTGACATAGACAACGGACGCAATTATTCTCATCTGCACACTTCTCTGCAACTCTCAAAAATGAATTAACACCATTCCGATATTCATCACAAAGTTTATTTTTAAGACGCATCCAATTTTTATCGGTTGTTGACATCTTAATCAAATCAAATCCTGTTCATATTAGTATTTCATTAATTTAGAAATAGTGTTTCATCAATAATTATTAAGAACACCCAAAACAGAATAGAAGCAATACAACACACAAAAATTCTGAAAAATAATACAACATATATCTCAAAACAACAATCTATGATTTTAATTTAGAACCAGCAAAATCAGCAACAAACAATAGTAGAAAGTTACCTAAACAATTAAAAAAAAGCTCCAAAGAACAGATTATCCAATAAAAATTGCAAAGTAGCAGCAAACAACAGTTAATAACAGTAAAAACAGCAAAGTTGGCAGTAAATACAGTAAATCCCAGAGAGAGAGGTTTCTTTTCTTCTTAGGTGGATACTGCAGCGGTGGTGAGCTAACAATTTAAAAATAGGTTTTCAATTCTTTACAAATTGTATACATGTCTAATAGTATACATTCTAACAGAATTAATAACATAAGCAACAATGGAAAGAGTGAAAATTCAGAAAAAATCATGAAATTAGAAAATAATAATACCATCAAATTTGAATTAACAAATTAACTAGATATATAAGAAATTAAATACCTCAAAAACCAAATCTAGATCAAGTGAGGAATCGGCTGGTGGTCGTGAATCGGGAAATGTTGAGGTTTTAATTGGGAGAATTTGAGATAAAGTGAAAGAAATAGAGAGCTGGGATGCAAAACGAAACTGACCAAAGTATGAAAGAGTGAGAACTACGAGGGAGTGATGAGCCAAAGGTGAATAAATCCCAACTATTCATTGCAAGAACTTTGATGCGGTAGCAATGGACTATATTTCCTCAACAATACATCAATCACAGCAGCAATGAGCTTGGGTGTTCAAACAATATTACAGGCATGGCAGCAACATACTTGAACGATGCTAAAACGACATTGTTTTCTCAACTGATTGAGTGTAGGATTGATTTTTTAGGGTTTGGCTTTGAGCGAGTGATGGGTGTTTGTGTAAGAGTGGTAAATGGAGAGCTTTAAAAGCACTTTAAAAATAAGTTTTAAACACACCGTTTTAGTCACACATGTATATATATTAGATAAGTAAGGTGTTGTGACATATTCATTTTGAATACCTGTGTGCTTCACTTCACATGCTTGATGGATGAAATATTTGCTTAAATTAATCATGTTTTAAATGTTTAAAATTATGATTCATGCATTAAAATGGTTCTTGAGAAGTTTCGGAATCAAGAAATGATGACGAGATTGATAAAAAATGGCTGAAAATCGAATTTGGTGCAGTGGGACAGCAACCAGGCGGCTAGCCACTTGAAATAAGTCCTAAACCCAAAAGCAAGCGGCTAGCTGCTTGCTCACGGATTTTAACCCACTTTTGTGTCATCTTCAACCTCTTTCATCACTTATTCTCTCTCTCTCTCAACCGTGACTTCTTTTATCCATTTCTCTCTCAAATTTCTTCATTTTTCACTTATTTTCTTGTCAAAATCACTCACTCAAATCATTTTCCAGCCATTAACCTTTCATTGTTCATCATTTAAACATCATTTTCTCTCTTATTTCTCTAAATCAAGAGATCAAAATCCAAGCTTACCTATTTCTCTCTCTACCATTTTAAGGCATTTTTAGTTCATCTTTACTCAAATCACAACCATATCTTGCCTTAAATAATCTCAAGGATAAGTTTTCTTGTTTCAAAAACCTTCATTTCACTCAAAACCGAAATTATTATTCAAGCTTGTTCAACAATGGCAGGTGGTGAAAAAGGCAAGAGCAAACAAATAGCCAAGAGATGCAAAAAAGATTATGGAGATAATACAGAGTTTTTATCAACTCATTTTCGGCATCTCCCACTTCTGAAACGGTTTATCGACAATTTCATGCTAAGGTCGGTTATTCCTCCTCTCTTTGTCAATCTTAAGAATTTGACGAATTTGAAAATTTGTGATAAATCTCTTGATAAATTTCTTATTGCTATGGGGTGGAAAAATATCTTAGTTATTCAAGAATCATATTGTGAGAATTTAGTTAAGGTTTTCTATTCGAATATGAATATAGAAATTTCGGATAAAATTGTTACAAGTGTTCTTAGGACTCTGAATGAGGGATTGGAACTATACAGTGCTAGAAATAGAATAGATTATCCATGGTTTTCTCTTGAAAATATTGTTCGAAAAATTTATCGCCGACATGACTTGTCCGATGAATTTTGTCGATCATCATTGAAATCTCAAGTTTTGCCTCTTCAAATTAGAATCCTACATTATATTCTTCATCATGTGATTACTTCTAGGTATGGTCATGGGGATGAAGTTAACCGATTGGATGTGGCTTTATTAGATTGTATTTTAGAGGATAGAAAGCTTAATGTTGGGTACATTATACTCCATCATACGCTTAGCACACCTTGTATGGCTAAAAAATCCCTCCCTTATGGCAGTATTATTACCTGCATCCTCAAATATTTCAAAGTGCCCATTACAGAACTAATCTTTTTAAATTCAAGAGAACTAGGAGATGATGCAATTGGCAACTTAGGATTTATTTGGATGGAAGGTAAATGGACTAGAGACCGAAGGTACTCAACCAAAGTTACTGAACTTACTCCTACAGATCATCGTTTCTTTAATGATGTTCTTCCACCAGAGCAACTTCCTGATCTTAGTGTCCTATAGCATTCTCATTATCCATCTTCTGCGGGTTCTTCCAAATCTTCTTCAGCTGCCCATGAGGATTCGATGTAGCAACTGTTGGCTAAAATGGATTCTCTTTCGGCACAGCAGAGCCGACTTTAATCTCAGTTTGAAGCCTTTATATTTTAATCCACTTGGGAGCACCAGCGCCTCTTTGAGCAGCAGCAGCAATTATTTAATCAACAACATCAACTTTTTGCTCAACAGCAGCAAATTCTGGATGGTCAGCAGCAGCTTTTTGCAGTTCTTGGGTATCCACCACCATCATCTTTATCACATCCGCCATCTCTATAGCTCTTTATCTTTTATGTTCTGTCACTGTGTACTGCACATTTTTTTTTTTTGCATCTATGTTTTCTGTATGGATTGCGGATAATCAATATAAGATGTTTGGATATTTTGTATTTGGATGTTTTATATTTGGATGCTTTGTATTTGGATGCTTTGTATTTGGATGATGTATTATGCTTCTTGAAATGTTGTGAATCTTTGAATATTTGATTGTTAGATTTCATGTCTCTTGCTTGTATTTGGCTGATTATTATTACTTTAGTTTAATTTTAATGATGAAGGGGGAGAAGTCATATATTTTTTATTTCGGAGACAGGTATTATATGTTCTTTTTACTCATTTGTGCATATTTTTTGAAATATTAAGGGGGAGCTTACAAATTGTTATAGACCATATTTTCAGGGGGAGTTTATTTTAAATTTGATTATGTAAACCATGTATTAAGGGGGAACATATATGACAAAATACATGAGATGTTTATCATCATAAAAAATGAGGAGATTGTTAGCCTAAAAGACTATAAATATTATAATTTTGATGATAACAAATATATGCATTAAAGTGTTTTATTTTGTATTTCACAATTTACAAGTTTTGAAGGATAATGAATCAAGTGAAATTAAATTCAAGACACTCAACGGACAACGGCAAAATCAAGAATAGAATTTCGAGTGTAACGGATAATTTTTTATGACAATATATTGTAAAGCCGGTATGATTTAATTTATGCCTGAATTAACATTTGTGAATCTCAATTTTATGTTAATAATTATTTTCAAATTAAATTAATTTTTTGTTTATAAGATAAAATATTTTATGGATTTGAGTAATTTGGGTTAAAATGAAAAAGTCTTAATTTTTGGAGTTGGACTTATTTGCTAAGTTTTGAAACTTTTCTGACTTATAAAAGATTGGGGTCTAAGTGAAAAGTTTTGAGAACTTTAAAGATTATAGTGATTTAGTTAAAACTCAAAAAGGACTTATGTGAAAATATTTTCTTCAGTTTGGGCCATGCTGTAATTTCAGAAAGTGTAATGAATTAAATGGTATTTAAAATTTCTGGAATTGGATCTTTTTTGTAAAGTTTTATGACGTTTTGGGTTATAGTATAATTTGATAAAGTTTTGGGTAAAACTGCAATTTTATGAATAGTTTTATTGTAGCAAAATTCAAATTTAACAGTAACTTCACTGTTACGAGTGAGGAGTCGGTTAAATTAAGTGGCTAGCCGATTAAATTAAGCAGCAAGCTACTTGAGCATTGGAATTTGACAATAACGACTAGATTTTGAGCTTTAACTATAAAAATTCAATTCCAACTTCATTTTAAGGTATCTAACAAGAAAAAACAAGTTGATAAAATATATATTGAGCTTCCATATTGCAAATCATCATTGATTAAATCATTTTTGTGCTATTATTTGTGAATCTACTCTTATAGAGAGTTTTTGTTGCAATTTTCATTTTATATCATATTGAGAGTGTTCAAGTGAGAGAAACACTTGAGGTAAAGGGATTAGGGTGTTAATTTCTTAATTGTAAAGGTCCATTGATACCTTGGAAGTCAATTGTAAACATTTGAGGACTTGGGAGGTTTAAATAGTGAAATCCTCAAGCTCGGTTGGCTTGGAGGTGTGGACGTAGGCGGGGATTGCCGAACCACGTAAAAATCGTTGTGTTTGCATTATCTTTCCTTACTTATTTACTTTGCAAGCATTGTCTATTTTATTATATTTGATTTAATTGTTGTAAGACTTATTATTTTTATTTGTATTAAGGCGTTAGATTGAACCATATAAAATTTTATTTAAAATAACTTTTAAAAACCCAATTCACCCCCCTCTTGGGTTGCACATTTGCATTTCATTTATTTTTTTAATTTCACTATTTTGTATTAATTAAAATTTTATATTATATTTTTTACAATTTATTAACAATCAAATAAGTAATATTTAGTAATAACAAAAAGGTAAATAGATAATGTGATTATTGATTCGCCATTAATAACTAACACATTTTATTTTCTTTATTTTTAAAAATATAAAAAAATTTATCTTGTTATCATAATGAAAACTATATACGTGTTAATTAATAAAAGGATTAATCATGAACAAAAATTAAAATAATTGAAAATGCATTCTAAATTTACAATTTTATATTGATTTACCATATTTGCAATTAATATAACAGACTTTTAGCCACAAAATATTTAGTTGCTAAAAATATAATTAGCGACCAAAATTATTTTGTTGCGAAAGAGTAATCTTTAGCAACCAAGTTTTTCGTCGCTAAAGAGCAATATTGGCGACGCAATATTTCGTCGCTAAAGAGCAATCTTTAGCGACGAAATATCTCGTCGCTAAACTGTATTACAGCTTCTATTTCAGGTCCCTTTGTTGCAACTAAGCATGTCGTCGCGAAAGAAAAAGCTTTAGCTTCGAAACCATATTTGTCGCCAAACGAATTCTTTAGCAATTAAATGTTTCGTCGCAAAAAAGGAGAAAGGCAACTAATCTACTTTTCTCGCTAATTATCCTTTTAGCGACGAAATATATCGTCACGAAAGAGTTCGTTTTCGTTGCTGATTACATACTTTCGGCGACAAAATAGTTGGTCACAAAAGATTGTCAATTCGTCGCTAAAAGCCAGAGCGCCAATAATTCTTTTGCTACCTAATTTTTTGGTGACGAAAAAAGATAATCATCGCAATTTGTAATTTTTGGCGATGCACATTTTGTCGCTAAAACCCGCATTTAAATATTAATTCTTTCTTCACTAGACTTGGCGACGAAATCCTTATTTCGTCGCTAAAAAATTCGTCGCTAAAGGCTAAAATTCTTGTAGTGTTTATAATCATAGGATCAAAGTTATAATGAATTTTTTACTATTTATTATTTTGCATGTGTGGTTGAAATTTATTCTTTAGCATAAATGAATTCCAACATAGTCGTAACCTTAAAATAATATCATCCTCATCAATTATATAGATCTACCTCCCTCAAGATTTGAATTAGGTGACTAATTAAAAAAAAAAACTATTAAAAATCACTCCACTAAACCCAAAAACATAATTGATAATAAACTTCATCCAATTCAGATTCTTATTTAATATTTATATAAGTAATTTGGAAGGATGTTTTTGTAATAAAACATGTCTTTAATGTTTTTTCTTTTTTCTTCTAAAAATAACGTGATAGGTCTTAAAACCGCCTTATTATGGGCTTTGTTACGACAACTAAATTTTTCTTTTTGATTAATGTTGACGCTAAAGGTCTGGCAAGTCCTCAACGTGGGTTGCGACAGGGGTCGCCCTATATCGCCTTATCATTTTATCTTGTGTGCAGGGGCCTTTTTCGAAATTAATTGGTACAAGCTGCAGGTACTGTTATGGATCTTCACGGGATCGGATTTGGTCCTAATCTGGTAATGTCCCACTTAGCTGCTTGTAAATTTGATCCTTTGTCGGGCTTCGCTGGCTGATTGCTTTCTTCACGGTACTGTTTGGGATTTAAACTGCCGGTTGATGTTGAATAAATGAGTTGCATGGGAAATTAATGCAAGACAATGAGCCAGCTAGCTAGTTTTGTGTCATTCAATAAGTGTGGATCGATCGATAGGTTTTAAACCCCCACTCATTCAAAATTACTAGAACTACACTGCATACAAGGGGATTACAATTGCATCATCATCATTATAATAGCAGTAGTAGTGAGTCAAAGATAATAATACAATTGAGATTATGTTATTGGACGGTCGGAAGGATATGACAGACGCTACTTTCAAACAGGAAAATGCTTCTGGGGGTTTAACTACCACTCTTAGGACTATGAAGGCATGGCGTTAACTGTTTTAGTGTCAATTTTCTGGTCACAAAATTAGTTTTCAAAGGAATATGGCAATTTTCACTTTAAAACTCCATAATTAAATGTACTGAAGCTCGAGAAATTCAAAGAAGTTATAGCAAACACCTCGATAGTGTTGAATATTGATTCAGAAATTAGCACATATTAGACTTGGTCCTATGTTAGTTGAGTTTGAGTAGGAATGAGTTGCTGTTTTCTCTGCATATGGTTCCTATTTTTTCTCGTTTTCTGTTGAGTCATGGCACATCATGCTTTCGTGCCCAGATTTCTTCTCTTTTCTGTTATTGACGTTTTTTTCTACTCTTTGTAAAGCCTATTTAAAGGCTGTTTCAGTTCATGAATATAATGCAGCAAGTTCTTTTCTCTCATTCAAGCTTTGTTTAAATTCTTATTTTTTCTATGTTCTCTACCTAACATTGTGGTATCAGAGCCAGGTTCGGTTGTAGTTGGGCGAAAGAAAAAAAAAATCATGGCAACAAATGGCAATGTTGTGAGCATTTCTCAACCAGCAATACCTGTGTTTAAAGGTGATTGCTATGAATTCTGGAGCATCAAGATGAATACTCTTTTCAAGTCTCAAGATCTATGGGACTTGGTAGAGAATGGGTATCCTGATCCAGATGAAGATGCTAGATTGCGAGAGAACAAGAAGAAGGACTCCAAAGCATTATTCTTCATCCAACAAGCAGTCCATGAGACGATTTTTTCAAAAATTACAGCAGCAAATACAGCCAAGGAAGCTTGGACAACTTTGCAGACAGCGTTCCAAGGCTCCTCAAAGGTAATCACGGTGAAACTTCAGTCTCTTCGTCGTGATTTTGAAACCTTACACATGAAAAGTGGAGAATCAGTGCAGAATTTTCTGTCTAGAGTAGCTGCAATTGTTAATCAAATGAGGTCTTACGCAGAGGAGGTTTCTGATCAAACCATTGTTGCAAAGGTGTTGCGGAGTTTAACTCCAAAGTTTGATCATGTAGTTGCAGCCATTGAAGAGTCAAAGGACTTGGCTACATACTCATTTGATGAATTGATGGGATCATTGCAATCTCATGAAGTAAGATTGAATAGGCAAGATGAAAAGAGTGAAGAAAAAGCATTTCATGTGAAGGGGGAGATGCAGAAAAATGATCAAAGTGAGGCAGCCGGTAGAGGACGTGGTAGAAGTGGATCACGTGGCAGAGGTGGTCGCAGCAATGGTAGAGGACGAGGAGATAATCAATATAATCAGAAACAAGAAAATGGAAAGCAACAAGGTAGCAAAAGTAGTATTCAATGCTATCATTGCAAGAAGTACGGTCATGTAAAGGCAGAATGCTGGAAAAGAGGACAGCAATCAAACTACGCTAAAGAAGATGAAAAGGAACTCAAGTTGTTCATGGCTTATCAAGAAGATGTAATTGCTGGCCATGACATTTGGTATTTAGATAGCGGTTGCTCTAATCACATGACTGGTGTAAAGTCTCTATTCAAATAGCTGGATGAGACAATAAAAGCGAAAGTGACGCTTGGAGATAACAAACAAGTGCAAGTGGATGGCAAAGGCACTGTGGCGATTAAAAATGGTGATGGTAATGTAAAGCTCCTACATAATGTTTATTTTATTCCAAGCTTGTCACAAAATTTGTTGAGTGTTGGGCAACTCATATTCAGTGGGTATTCAATTTTATTTGATGATTACTCATGTGTGATTAAAGACAAAAAATCAAATCAGATTATTGTAGATGTTAAAATGGCAGCAAATAGGTTATTTCCACTTGAGGTTTTTAAAGTGGAAAATCATGCTCTTGTTGTTAAAGAAAAAAGCGAGTCTAGCTTATGGCATTTACGGTATGGGCATTTGAATGTAAAGGGTTTGCAATTATTGAGTCAAAAGGAAATGGTATTTGGGTTGCCTAAAATTGAATCTTTAGATGTATGTGAGGGATGTGTATATGGGAAACAGTGTAAAAAACCATTTCCTAAGGGGAAGTCTAGAAGGGCATCTAGTTCTCTTGAGATTGTACATGCTGATTTGTGTGGTCCTATGCAAACAAAATCGTTTGGTGGGAGTAGATATTTTTTATTATTTACAGATGACTACACTCGCATGAGCTGGGTCTACTTCCTCCAATTCAAGTCGGAGACATTTGAGGCCTTCAAGAAGTTCAAAGCACTTGTAGAGAAGCAAAGTGGAAGCTACATTAAGACCCTTCGTACGGACAGAGGTGGTTAATTTTTGTCTAATGAATTTATTCAGTTCTGTGAAAAAGAAGGGCTGCATAGAGAGTTGACTGCTCCAAACACTCCGGAGAAAACGGCGTGGCTGAACGGAAGAATCGAACTGTTGTTGAGATGGCAAGAAGCTTGCTTAAAGCCAAGGGGCTGCCGATTGATTTTTGGGCAGAAGCTGTCGCAACGGCTGTTTATTTGCTGAATTTGTCACCAACAAAGGCTGTCCAAAATCAAACACCTTATGAGGCTTGGAATGGTAAGAAACCATGGGTAAGCCACTTAAGGATTTTTGGTTGTATTGCCTATGCTTTAGTAGACTCACATAATCATAGCAAACTTGATGAAAAATCTTTAAAATGTATTTTTTTGGGTTATTGTTCTCAATCTAAAGCATATAGGCTGTATAATCCCATTAGCGGCAAAGTAGTGATTAGTAGGAATGTGGTATTTGATGAAGAAGCAAATTGGAGATGGCATAAAAATTCTGAAAGTGTTCAAATTGAAGCTCGACCAATCGAAGAAACTACACCAACCCCATTGAATTCTCTGAGCACATCACCTTCAAGCTCAACAATCTCAAGTCCTTCAAGTAGGAGCAACTCAACTTCAGATGAAACGCCACCAAGAAAATTCAGATCACTTACTGAAATCTATGAATCAGCACAAGCCATGTTTGTTGTTGATCCTACTAGCTTTGTAGAAGCCATGGAGAAGGAAGAATGGTGTGGTGCAATGAGAGAAGAGCTGAATTCAATTCAAAAGAATGAGACATGGGAATTGGTGGACCTACCAGCGGGCAAAAATGCAATTGGAGTCAAATGGGTGTTTAAAACAAAGTACCATTCAGATGGAACAATTGAAAAGCACAAAGCACGTCTCGTCGCGAAAGGCTATTCACAGCAACAAGGCATTGACTTCGACGATACATTTTCTCTAGTTGCACGGTTTGAGACGGTGAGAACTTTACTTGCATTAGCTGCACAGTTAAGCTGGCCTGTTTATCAGTTTGATGTCAAATCTGCTTTTCTAAATGGTGAGCTGCAAGAAGAAGTCTATGTTACTCAACCTGAAGGATTCATCATTAGTGGTAAAGAAGAGAAGGTGTACAGGTTAAAGAAAGCTCTCTACGGTTTAAAGCAGGCTCCACGGGCATGGTACAGCAAAATAGACTCATACTTCCATCACAATGGCTTTGAGAGAAGCAAGAATGAGCCAACATTATACTTGAAGACACTGGGTAAGAATGATCTTTTGATTGTTTGCCTTTATGTTGATGATATGATATACATGAGCTCATCTACTTCTCTTATTGATGAGTTTAGAATTTGCATGAAGAAAGAGTTTGAAATGTCAGATTTGGGTCTTTTGCACTATTTCCTTGGTCTTGAAGTGAAACAAGTTGAAGATGGGATATTCGTTTCACAAAGGAAATATGCAATTGATCTTCTTAAAAGATTTAATATGCTGAATTGTAAAGTTGTAGCCACTCCCATGAATTTAAATGAGAAGTTGCAGCCTAGTGATGGTACGGAAGAAGCAAATTCAAGTTATTTTCGAAGCTTAGTTGGGGGATTGATATATTTAACACATACATGTCCGGATATAGCATTTTCAGTTGGAGTGATTTCCAGATTCATGCACTCTCCTTCAATGCATCATCTTGGAGCTGCAAAAAGAATTTTGAGGTACATTGCTGGAACAACTGATTTTGGATTGTGGTATGGTCATGTTTCGGAGTTCAGGTTGCTTGGTTACACTGACAGTGATTGGGCTGGATGTTTGGAGGATAGACGAAGCACTTTTGGTTATGTTTTCAGCCTTGGTTCAGGTGCAATTTCTTGGTGTTTGAAGAAGCAATCAACAACAGCCCTGTCATCCTCGAAGCGAGAGTATTGCAAAGCAACTTCATCAGCATGTCAAGCTATTTGGTTGCAAAGGATTTTGAATGATCTTGATCAAGAGCAGAAAGAAGTCATTGAGATCTATTGTGATAATAAATCTGCAATTGCTATGTCCAAAAATCCATCATTTCATGGAAGAACAAAGCATATAGATATTCGAGTTCATTTCATTAGAGAGTTGGTGTCAAAGGGACTGATCATGTTGAAATTCTGTAGTACAGATGAACAAGTGGCTGACATTTTCACAAAATCACTTCCTCGTGAGAAGCATGTTTATTTCAGAAATCAACTTGGAGTTTGCAATTTTGAATCAAGGGGGAGTGTTGAATATTGATTCAGAAATTAGCACATATTAGACTTGGTCCTATGTTAGTTGAGTTTGAGTAGGAATGAGTTACTGTTTTCTCTGCATATGGTTCGTATTTTTTCTCGTTTTCTGTTGAGTCATGGCACATCATGCTTTCGTGCCCAGATTTCTTCTCTTTTCTGTTATTGACGTTTTTTTCTACTCTTTGTAAAGCCTATTTAAAGGCTGTTTCAGTTCATGAATATAATGCAGCAAGTTCGTTTCTCTCATTCAAGCTTTGTTTAAATTCTTATTTTTTCTGTGTTCTCTACCTAACAGATAGATATGTGGGCTAGTATTGTATTAATCAATTAGCGGTGTACTAGTATCACGGATGGTGGAGGCGGAATGTGGCCAAGTCATAATGGTGGAGGCTAGGGTTTGGCCGAGTCAGCTAGTCGAGTGCGCTATTATTGTATCAATTAGCAGTTACATCGAAATTTAGGCACAGGCAGATCGAGTCCCAGCATGTCACTGAAGGGGAGATTATTGATCTTATGAGTGGTTTTTCAAAGAAGAATGGCAACCTTACTTTAAAAGTGAGATTCTTAGCCTTAGGGGCGCTAGTAACACCCTTAGGACTAGTTCATTCTTTGGACACCAATTCCTATGAAAACCTTTAAAATTCTGTAATGAAACATGCTAAAGCTAGAGAAATTTAACGCCTTGATCTAACAAATTTGAAAAATTAATTATTTTACCCTTAAAAACTAAATAATAATAAAACAAAAAAATCCACAATTGATTTCATAAAATGATCTATCTTAGCATTATCTCATTTAAAAGAATTAATTGTGAATTAATTATGGAACTAAAATAATTGATAAGATTTTAATTAATCAGTTGTGTCTGTGAATGTTGAATAGATGATATCATCAAACTTCTAAGGGTGTTGAGATGGAAGTGGAATTATGTTAAAATTTTTAAAAATCTGGTGAATAGCTGAAACTTCTAAATTTTTTTTGTGTATTTTTGTTGAAATGTAAAAGTATTTTCCCTCCTTTAAAAATTTGTCGTAGGTACGATTCGTAATGAAGCTTTTGAGTTGATAAAACTAATAAATACAGGGAAAGAAACCAGAAGCTTGGTGTCCCCTTTAGTTATGGAAAAGTTTTAAATCCAAACCCTTGTAATTAAAAAAAAATTCTCACATACGCAATCCATTCCATCAGTTTACTTCTCTATAAAAACAAATCTAGGGGTTACGGTTTCTCCACAATCAATACGGCTCTTCGTATGACATCTTTGTAGGCTTTCTTAGCCTAGGCTTTTCTGTCATCGGCCTCTTTGCCCTCGCTCAGTCTTATGGCTGCACAGCATGCCAAAAATATTTCTACAACCCGTCTTGCAAAACGATTATCTTCTTCTGTGGGCTATTCTTGCTAGGGTTTCTCTTTTGGGAAGGAAGGGCAATTATATCCAAAACCTTTATTTAATTGTGTGGTTGTTTTCGGTTCTTAATTTTCTTTGCTGGCATCTCCGTTTATGAGGTTGTTGTTATATCTAAAGGCGCCAGCAAAGGCTTACTTGGATAAAGGTTTAAGGAGTATCAGTTGGGAAATAATAGCAATTGGCTACAAAATTGTTTTGTGAATAATGACAAGAATTTGGATGATATTAGGAGTTGCATGATTGGCCCTAAAGTTTGTGGCAGACTTCTTGAAAGGAATGTTAAGGAGACGGTTGCAGATTTTTTCAATAGTAAATTGTCTCTAATAGAGTCTGGTTGCTGTAAGCCACCTATTGCCTGTAGGTTTCAGTATTGGAACGCAACGTTTTGAATAGCGCCGAGTTCATGACCAGCAGTTCATGAAGACAGTGACCGCTTTGCAGGAAGCAATCAGCAAAACTCGTTGTGCATCAACTGTGATTCATGCAACGCTGGGGTTCCTTATGGACATCAAGTCACGGCCGAAGCTTCGGTATATCTCCTTTCTCTGTCTTAATATCTTCAGCCTCATCATGTCTTGCACTTTAATCAAAATGGAGTTACACAGACAAAGGAGTACATTACACAGACCAAGCTTGAACCAAATCGACTCACAGCCTTCCATTGTGTAAAATTCTATTAAATTTGTGCCTCTATATTTTATTATTATTAATTTGTTTTCTCTTAAACAAGGCATACATTTCTTCTTTACACAAATAATTCATTTAAGGGGAATGAGGTGTTGAGTTGTACATGGCCCATCATCATTATCTTCAATCATTATGGTCCTACAATTTTATGTCCACAAAGCATCTAATTGAGTAGAGACTAGCTTTATACTTGGGGTGCCATTAAATGATTTCTTTAGATTCTAGGTGAACGGAATATATTTATTGCTATGATGAAATCTTGGTAGAACATGTTAGGTGATATATATTGTTATGGTTATATTTGTGTTTCGTTCACTATAAAAATCTATGCCATTAATTTGTGTTGTATGTATCAAGTCTAAAAAGAAGAAAGAATATAAAGCAAAATAAACTTTCTAAGTGATTTGTGAAAGTGTGTGAATTATTTTTATAATGTTCTTGAGCTTTCTTTAATAAAATTTGTATTTTATCCTTTAAAATTTTTAACAAAGTGGTAGCAAAGCAAGTAATCAAGTGCTCTACATATTAGTCACATCAAATTGAAAAGCTCGATGAGAGGGATGTGAAGCCCAAAAAATCAGCTGATAGGAGGCCAATTGCACATGTAATCATTGTTGAAACTTTATTGCCTCGAAAATGAGTTGACTCGCAGAGTTGAATCAATCGAAACTAAGTTGAACATCATTAACCAAGCCAAGTCATGATAACTAGCTAGAACAAGCGGAATCAAGTGAGATGAGTTAATCATTGACTAATTATTGACTGTTGACTATTAACCAAAAGTTAATTCAAATATCTCTCAACGTTTTTCAATGTTCCAAACTCATCCGTGCATTCTGAATTTCTAGATTCTCACTTAATTTGTGAATTATGGTAAATGGTGGTATAATGTCATTCCAAATTCTACAATTAAAGAGAAGCAAATTTGACAACTAGAATATTAAAATGCAAGTTTTATTGAGTGTGAGAAGTCATGGAAAAGGCTTTACTTTATTAAAAAACTAAAGCCACTTTAATTGCGGTACAAAAAGAGAATTTTAAATATTTTTTAAAAAAAGAAAGAACAAAGCAAAGTATCTCATTTTTTAATTTTTAGATGAAGATTAACACAGAGGTGTTTGTGATATTTGGTATTCAAGTCATACTAAGTGCAACTCAAGTTCTTACATTAGTCAAGTTAGCAGAATTTTTGTGCAGAAGGAGTATTTTGGAAATTAAACTATACTGCATGAGGTTAAATTACTTTTCAAACCATACATCATTAGAAAGATATTTTTGTTAGCTTTCCAATAAATTTTACTAATATAAATTTAGGGCTTTTTATAGTAAGTTATGATTAGTTAAGTGCAGGCTGTCTAGTTTTAAGCCAAGAAGAATAATTCTGGACTTGGACTGTTTTTAATGCTTTTTACTGTGTTTTAAGAATACCATTATTTTATTAATGTCTAGCTTTAATGTTGGTCTTTGAAGTCAAGTCATTTAAGGGTTTTCTTTATAGTATGTCTATGTTTAAAGGACCATTCCAAGAAAGTTATTTAAGGTTATGTATTTGTAACCAAAAAAAGATATTAATTTTGGGATTAGATGAACCGACTTAATACTAAACTTTTAAGTTATTATCAAACTTTGTATCTCTTTGGTAGATTCCATTGAGTGATGAGTATTTTAAGCTCTGTATCCTTAGCTTAACAACTTTAAGTGGTGAAGTTTTCCTGTATCCTTTTGTTGTTTGCTTTGGTGGTGAGCTTGTGATTTCTTAGATGTATAAGGTCGTGTTTTCTCATTTGACATCCATTGTGTTCAGTGTCAAAGATGCTTTTGAAATAATTGATAATGCAACCTCTTTAAAAGAAGCATAGAAGAATTTAGAGACCTCTTACAAAGGAGTAAAAATAGTTAAAATGGTTTGTTTTCAAAAATTACGAGAATTTGAATCCTTGAACATGAAGGGATTCAAGTTAATTTCTATCTATTTTACTCAGATTGTGACTGTTTCTAATTAATTAAAAAGAAATGATGAGTAGTTAAAAGAGGTGGGATTATTGAAAAGATATTTCGATCAGATGACTCAAAGTTTGGAGCTATAATTATCAAGCGATTTCAAATAAGGTAGCAAGTCTATAAAGAAAAATTGACAAAGAAACAAGGAACTGAAAAATAGCAGCTCAAGATAGAAGTCAATCCAAAAAAGAGAGAATAAAGCTCCAACAACAAAAGAAGGCGTTATGTCTTAGGTAAAGGTCATGGACTAGATACAGATTGTGATTATAGACGAGGTTGGAATTTCAAGAACAATAACTCTAATTATAGAAAAGTAGAAAACTCAACCAAAGGACGAGGAAAAGGTAATTTAGGATCGAGGTATAATAAATTTCAAGTATAATTAAGGATGGCAATTATGCCTGCAAACTCATCAAAAATGACCCACTACTGATAATTTTACAAAATTTGGGCGGATTTGATAGTACAAATTGAAATCCACACTTAGATGTGAGCAAGTTTGGTATCAGCTTAATATCTATGTGGGTATAATATCTAGTAGATACCCACATAGATATTTGCCAAACTCGTAATATTTTTTAAATATTTTTAATTTAATTTTAGTTGAAAATATTTAGATTTAAAAAATATATAAAGAAAATAATGTAATTATGCAAAATACCAAAAAAAATCATAGTAAACTTCATCCAAAGATGTTGGAGGCTTTAATATGTGCTCAAAATTGGTTGTGTATTGAATTTAATGGTATAAAAATACATTTTTACTTCAATATAATACAATATCTTATATACATTATAAACTTATAATTATTTATCTTTTTTCTTCATATACATGTTACTTATAGATGCAAAATCTTATAATAAAATAGGAAATAGCAAATTATCCAAAGATGAAGATATTGTTGATGGGATAAAGAAATAATTTTTTTAACTTAATTCATAGATTATTATATACTTATTATAGTTTTTATGGACTACCTTTCTTTAACTTAATGGCTGAATTATTTCATTATTATATTTTTTTTTCAAATTAATATTTGAAAATATTATCCTTTGAAAAATATTAATCTTAATCATTATTGTAGGCATCAAGTTAGATAGATGCTAATGGTGGTAAATGATACGAAGATCTTCTCTTGAAGCTTTTCTTGAATAATAATATGAAATGTAATTGTTAGTTTTAGATACTAGTTTTTGTGTGTGTGTGTGTGTTTTTTTTTAATGGATTTATGTTTTTTATGCTTAAATTTGAAGATTTGTGTTGGATTGATGTTGAAATTTAATTTTTTATTTATCTTGATTAAATTTAAAATCAAGCATGTTATGTGGAATTTGAGTATCATTGTAAATTTATATATCGAACATTTATTATTTTAAATGTGCAAACTTGCAAAAAATCTACTGGATACCATTGTAAGTCAGTAATTGTCAAAGCTCGCAGTGGGTAGGTTTTCTTAAAAAAATTAAAACCTGCTATGGGATGCGGGTGGATTTGATAATTTAAATTTTGCGTGGGTTTGGATTTGGTAATGACAAAGTTGCTACGAGCGGTGCCTATTGGCACCCTTAAGTACGATGCTTTAATTGTCACAAGTTCAGACATTATGCTTCAGAATCTAGAGCTCCAGGTACTAGGGTTGTTGAAAAAATAAATTATGTTGAAGAGAAGAATGATAAAAATGGTTCAATTTTACTAGCACGCAATGGCACCAGTAGAGGTTAAGAAAATACATTGTATCTTGACACATATGCTAGCAATCATATGAGTGGAAATAAAAGTATGTTTATGGAGATTAATGAATCTGTAAATGACAATGTCACTTCTAGAGATTATTAAAAAGTATTAATGAAGGAAACAAGCAACATCCTTTTTCGTACAAAAGATATCAGTCACCATTTAATTTCAAATGCTTAATGTGTGCCCAATATAAAAAGTAATATTCTCAATTTAGGTCAACTCCAGGAAAAATGATATCATATACATTTAAAAGATTATAATCTTTTTCTAAGAGATGACAAAGAAAACCTAATTACAAAAATGAGAATATCAAATAATAGAATATCTTGTTTAAATATTCAAAATAATGTTGCAAAGGTCTCAAGACTTATCACAAAGATTCAATCTAGATTTGGCATCTTCAATATATGTATCTCAACTTTAGAAGACTAGAGCTATTATTAAGGAAGAAAATGATAAACGACCTATCATCAATCAATCATCCTAATTAACTTTGTGAAAGATGTTTAATTGACAAGCAGTTTAAAAAGACCTTTTTAAATGAGTCAAACTCAAGAGTTTTCCGAAGGAGTCAAACTTAAGAGCTTTCCGAAGGAGTCAAACTCAAGGGCTTGGAAGTGAATCAAGCTTATTTATGCTAATGTGTGTATTCTATTCAAGCCAAGTTCCTTTGGTAAAAATAATTATTTCTTTTTCTTCATAAATGATTTTTCAAGAAAATGGTAGGTGTTCTTTTTAAAATAGAAGTCAGACGTTTTTGAAACTTTCAAGAAATTTAAAGCAACAGTGAAAAAATAAAGTGGACACCAAATTAAAGTCAGGAGATTTGATTGATATGGAGAGTTCATTTTTAAAGAATTCTTAAGACTTTGTCAAGTAAATGAAATTCAACATTCTTTAATGGTTCTAAGATCTCTCCAACAAAACGGTATTGTAAGAAGAAAGAACATAACCTTTTTTCAACATGGCAATAAACACGCTCAAACATAAAAGACTAGTTAAAGAATTGTGGGCTAAAGTTGTTGCATGTGCAGCCTACCTATCCAACTAATCTCGAATAAGAAGTATGTAAGGCAAGATAGCAAAAAAAAATGTAGAGTGAAAGAAAACCTGTCATCACTTATTTGAGAGCTTTCAAAAGCGTTACTAAGTCTATTTTTCTAAATGCATTCTTAAAAAAGAAGCCTACAATGTACAACTGTTATGCTATGAAGTAAAAGGGCATAGAGACAAAGTTTTGGAACTAAAGAAGACATTTTATATGTTAAAGCAAGCTTTAAAAGGAATTGACAAGTATTCCAAAGAAAATGACTTCATCAAATGTCTCTATGAGCACGCTTTATATGTCAAAGTTAAGGATAGAGACATTATAATTGTGCACTTGTACATGGATGATCTTATCTTTACTGAAAGTAATCTAAGCTTATTTGGAGAGTCTAAGAAAATAATGACAAAAGAATTTGATATGATAGATATTAGGTTGATAGCATACTATTTCGGCATTGAAGTCAAGTAAGAAGAAGATAGTGTTTTAATTTCACAAGAAAGTTATGCAAGCAAGATATCTAAAAATTTCATGATGAATTATTGCAATCCAATAAGCACATTAGTGGAGTGTAGAGTCAAGCTATCTATGTATAGCCTTGTTGGGAGTTTGCATTACTCGACATGTGCAAGACCTGAGATCCTTTATGCTATTGGACTTATTAGTTCATATATAGAAAATCCAAAGACCATTTATTTTAAGGCTACAAAAAGAATTCTTCGCTATATAAAAAATACAATTGATTTTGGCATGTTATATTTATTCTCTAATGACTACAAACTTGTTTAGATATAGCGATATTATTAGGGTAAAGACACAGATGAACAAAAGGGCACATATTATGTTCTTTATAGAGAGCAATGCTTTTATATAGACAAGAAGCAATTAATTATCATATTTTTCATCTGTGAAGCAGAGTATATGGCTGCCACTTTATGTGTTTGCCATGCAATTTGGCTAAGGAATTTATTAAAAAAGTTAGGTTTTTCAAAAATAAATCCAACCAAGATTTGTGTTGAAAATAAGTTAGCAATTACTCTATCCAAGAATCAAGTCTTCCATGATCAAAGCAAATATTGACATTCGTTATCAATACATAAGAGAGTGCGTCACAAGAAAGGTTGTACAAGTTTATTATATGATGTCAAAAGATCAAACAACTGATATCTTCACCAAACCACTCAAGGTAGAAGATTTTATCAGATTTAGAAATATACTTGGTGTTTTAAAATAAGTTTAAGGAGGAGTGTTGAAAATAATAAATTTGTTTTACACAAATAATTCATTTAAATGGATGAGATGTTGAGATGTACATAGCCCTTTATCATATGTTCCATCATTATGATCCTACATGTTATGTCCATGAAGTATTTAATTGAGTAGAAATTAGTTTTACACTTTAGATACCACGATTCCTCTAGAGCATGTAAGTTAGTGGAATATGTTTGGTGCTATAACGAAAGCTTGGTGGAAAATATTAGGTCATATGTATTATTATGACTATGTTTGTGTTTCATTCACTATAAATATTTATGTTATTAATTTTTGTTGTATGTATCAAGTCTAAAAGAAGAAAGAATAAGAAGCAAAATAAAGTTTCTAAGAGATTTGTGAGTATGTGAATTGTTTTTGTAATGTTCTTGACTTTTCTTTAAATAAAATTTGTATTTTATCCTTTAAAATCTCCAACATTAGATCTTGTTCATTTCATCATTATAATAAAACCATGAAATTTGCAGCAAAATTCCAATAGTTTTGTGTACATATACACACACACAATCAAGCGTAAATATTATTTGCAACCCTTGAGAAATTTAAATAAAACCGACAAATGGAAGAAGCAATAATTTGAAAAAGCAATACAATGATGTTTACGGCCGATTGTACCTTTTTGTTACTATCTTAAACACCCTATCAATACAACATAAGCCTTTAGTTAAAAAAAAAAAAAAACAAGATATAATCTCACACCTCACTTGCTGGAGTGTGAAGCAAATAGTACTATATTATCGTTGGAAAAAAAAATCTTAGCTTAAATACATAAGTTGTGAGGTAACCCTTAACTCATAAGCTAGCTTTTCATAAAATGAGTTAGGGCCGATCATCTAGGAATTTCTTGTAGCTTTTAAAAACAATTGTTGTTACCTATGCTATAAAAATAATCAGTCGTGAAGAAAATCAATTAACCATTTAGTAATTTTTTTAAGTGTTTTGATAAATTTTACTTCTTAATTACTGTAAGAATATAAATAACTAAATTTGATATAATGTTAAATAAAATCTAATTTAAACATTTATATACATGTATATAAAATATTTTTATTTTATATATATATAATTTTGACTATATTGGAACAGTTTTAAGATAAAATACCTCTTTATAATCACATGACCAAAGTTATGATGAGTTGTTTACTATTTATCACTTTGCGTGTGTAGCTGAGATTCATGTTCTACTATAAATCAGCTCCAATATAGTCATAGTCTACATATAATAATTGATAACTCAAATAAATATTTTATATTATTAATTTCATTTTTATTTTACTATCTTAATATAATCAATAATAATAATAACCACATTCAAGTTAATAATTTTATTTCTCAATTAATAAGGATAATTTTATATTTTTATAAAATATATAACAGTGTATATGAAATTGTATTAAATATAAAAGTAATTTCTAAGAAAAAAATTTGATTTAAGATTGAGTTATTTTGTCACAAGTAAGTTTTTTAAATTATCAAATAGCAAAATTAGTTTTACTTTTTCAAAATCACTTTTAAATATCTGAAAAGCAATTCCAAATGAGCTCTTTGCCTAGGGACATTTATTGTAATATCAAATATTCCAACGAGTGAGTTTTTGAACTGCTTTATAGGACATAGGCTCTCCTACATATACTTATTTTGGATTGCAAAGTCCAACAATAAAGGTAAGAAGGATTATATGCATAAATCAGTCTATATCTATACTTAATTGTTGAGCTTTAAGTTTGTTTAAAATTCTATAAAATTTGTGCCTTTTTTATTTTTTTAATTTCTTTTCTTCGATCTTAAACTCTTCCTTATAGAAGAAGAAAGGATACAAAAAAATTAGATAAATTTAGAGGGAAAAAGATAAAAATAATAAAAAGAAATAAGTCTTAAACAAGGAATTCCGAGGAAAAACAAGAAATGAAAAGGAAATAAGTCTTAAACAAAACCAGGAATATATTAGTCTAGGAAAAATTAAATCTTGTCCTGTAAATGAGATCTTTCCCAAGATTGAAGAATAAATGCAGAGAAAAAACAAGAAATAGAAAGGAAATATGTCCTAAACAAGGCTGCCCCTATAATCTATTATGATCATGCTCAATTAATTATTATCCCTTGCTGCGAACTCAATTTCATTAACTCAGGATCCCGGCCTGCTGTTTATCTGAAATTTTATATAAAATTTGCGCCTCTTTTTTATTTCTTTAGGGTTAAAATTGTCTCCCTCTCTCAAACTGAAGGCAAAGAATTAATCAAATTGAGTATTTTATATAGTGCTAAATTTTGTGACACTATAATTAATTACGAGGATCATGCTATCTACACACATTGCAGTTAACTGAATAAGAGAGGAAGCGAAGAAATCAGACCTTTCCCAAGATAGATGAAGAATAAGTAAACTAAGAGGAAACATGAAAATTAAAGAGGAAATGAGTCTCAAACGAAGGTCACAAAATTAAGATCTCGTTCATTAAATCATTATAATAAAACCATTAAATTCGTTTAAAAATTCCTATATATATAATACAGATATCCTTTGTAACACTAAACCCCCAGAGAAATTAAAACCCGAGAGGAGAGACTCAACACAAAAATACCACAACCAGAAAATGGAAGAAGGAACAAATCCAATATGGTTATGGTTGTTGATAACGGCGACCGGTGTCCTTAGCTTGACTGACTTGGGCCTGTTTTTCTATCTTTCATTTCATAGATTATGCCAGAATTATCGACAAAGCCCCTTCTTCATAACTTCACTCTTTCTACTCCCATTGACACTGGCCTTATCGCTTTCATCCTTCACTTCATGCTTCAAAAAATACAAGTGGCTCATGTACGTTAACGGGCTTGCAATGTTCTTGTTGTTTTCAGGAATAGCCTACTTCACATTCGAACTTAAATCGTTACAAGAAAAATATGTTTACAACGAGAAGAATTTGAGCGCAATCCGGAATTGCATGATCAACTCCCATGTTTGTAGCAGTACATCATGCAATGATAAATATGAAGCTCTTATCGAGACTATCAACAAGGAGTGGGCAATTTCGTATATATTCAACATATTCGTATGCCTCGTTGTCTTCTTCACCCTCTTGCTATGGTGTTGCACAAGAAGCCACCGGAATCAAAAGGCAGGTGGGAATTCAATTGAAGAGGCGAGAAACATGAATCCAAAGGAAGGTGGGAATTCAACGTCCGTAGAGGCAAGAAGCTGTCGGAATCAGAAAGTAGGGGGGAATTCAACCCAAGAGGCAAGAACCAGGGATCAAAAAGAAGGTGCTGGAAATTCAACCGAAGAGGCATGAACTACGTGCAACTTCTTTCTTATTTTTAATTTTTATTTCTGCTTTTTTTTCCTCAAATTAAATGCAATTTTTTTTAAAAAAAAATTTTATGATCAAAGCACCCACCCAATCAGCTTGTCTAACGGCATGTATTACTTGGGCATCATAATAATAATAATAATAATAATAATAATAATAATAATAATATACGAACGTTAATGAAGTTTCAGAGTCCAGTCTAATTGTTCTCATTTTTTTTTTTAAATAACTTTTCAGCAATTTTGTTCTTTACAACTGTTACTTCTAATACTGCTCAGTGCATGTATCATTATTGAATGGATTTGAACATTCTGGAACCAAATTTTTATTGAATTCCAATTCAATAGTCTTTTGAAATCATCATTGACATATATATAGGGTGGTTTTGGCCGCGGTGCCCCGGGGGGGGGGGGGGGGTGGTGGGGAGGGGGTGTTGGAAGAATAAGAGTTATTGAATTTGAGAACATGGGTTAGTATTTGGCTAAATTGATTAATTCAAAGCCTCCCTCTGCGTGTTATTAAATCCGCTAATTCTGTTTACAAAATTAATAAAGCTTGCATAGTATTTTTACACACACAGTGTTTTTTTTGTTTTTTACTTTTTTAAGAATTATTTTTATGAAAAGTAATTAATTAATCAATTTATTGTTTGCGTTTCTATTTATTCTTAACAAAAGAATTTTAAAATTGAGCAAATTACAATTACCTTTTTCATCTACATCAGCTACTTGTTAATAGACCCATACGGTCATTGCATGATCCAACAGAATGGCGAATTTCTTAAAATCATGGCATTTCCTCGTGTTTGTTTGCTTAAAACGATTGTTCATTATAAGGGATTTAAACTTTATGAAAGGTTTTGAAATTATAAAAGGTGAAAGATTGTGTTAAATCGGGATATGACTGCCTTGTTGGCGTGACTAAAAGAGAGTTTGACAAAAATAATTTTAGATTAAAAACGATAAAACAGTCAAATTGATTCTATAGGAAACTATGTTTATATGTATATATGAGAAAATTAGAGAAATTTTATTTGATTGATCGCAAAAAATATTATTTTATTAAAAGGTAAATTTTCTTTAATACCCATTGAAATCGACATATTCTACTCCACCCTTGACTGATAAATAATAGGCAACGCACCTCCAATCTGTTAAAAATTTTATTAAGGTAGGCTTATTTGAATTCATTAGTTTTTTTCTTTATGCCATCTTTTTATTTAAGAATTTTATTATGAAAATAATTTTTGACAAAATTATTTAATTAATCATTTCTTCTTTTTAGTACTCAATTCCTTAATTTTTTTTCTTTTAATTATAAATAATTAGTTTCGTTATGGGCCACCATAATTAAAAGACGCAAAACCCATTATTGAGAAATAAACATCAACAAAAGCCCTATGAATATTAAGAAAAAAAATATTATTCACAGAAGTATAAAATAGGGGTTACAATTTATTATGAAAAAAGATGAATCTGAAAGAGAGTTTGATTTGTGGAATGAGAGAGTACATAAATACTATGTAATCACTTGTAGAGGGAGAAAAACATTAGTAAAAGATAATTTTGAGATTTTAAAAATGAGTGTAAAGATGAATTTTAGGTCAAAATGAATTTTAGGTCAAAATAACTCCACCTTTTTGTTAAATACAAATGTTGACCAATTTGATAATAAATTTACGATTATAATTATAAGTGAGAAAATGACAAAGACATCCCTAAACTTTGTCTTAATTTTCTTTTCCCAACTTTTTGTAAGTATGTTCTCTCACCATTCTCTTTCATCTTTTAATTTCTGTCTCATCTATGATCATGGCATTTTTATTCCGCTATACAGATTAAATGCGCCCGGTTTGCTGTATTGAAACTTGAGAGGTTAAACTGGGTCCAATTTAATTATTATATAATATATTGTTTTTGTTAGTAGAATGACACTCTCAATTAGGAAAAGAATTCTTCCGCTCCGTAGTAGGGAAGGAATTCTGTGTATAGAGTAATACTTTTTGAACGGATAAATTAAATCATAGAAAAACATAATAAATTATAATATCATATTTGCAATAGGAAAATGAATAAAATAATTAACTAACACTGGAAAGTTATACGGTAATATAGATCGTTCGGTCTTGACGTTAAGTATCTTTAACAATTTAAACGTCTTGGCGAAAAGCAAAATCTCTCTTCTCGCTGGCCACATCTCTCTTGATTCCCCTAAAACCTAATGGATCACCCTGCGACATCTTTGTAGGCTGTCTTGGCTTCTGCTTTTTGTTCATCGGTTTCATCGTCTTCTGTCTTTTTTCTGGCGGAAAACCATGCCAAAAATATCTATACAACCGTTATTTGTATTGGATCCTTCAATTTCAGCTGCAAATCAGGCCCTCATGCTCTAAAACTCAGTCGGCACAGAGAGAGAGGTGCACTGTACTGATGCCCAGATTTTTGAACAATAAACTCCCAATGCAGTGAAGTTACTTAAATACTATAACTGAGTGTAACGATCTCCCAGGTATTAGTATAAAATTATTTATCTCATTATGAGTCATAATAACGCAAACATAATTGAAGGTTATATTTATCTACGATATACTATCATGATATTGTTATTAGTGTCCTTCGTTTGTGGAAGGGCTGCTAGTATTATGTCCATATAGAGGTCAGTGCTTAGGTTGTAAGATGGGGGAAAAAAATAATTCAAACAAATGTGGTTTGACTCTCACCACAACAGAGTGTTTAAATCAAATAGCATTCTATTATTCCTGAGTTATCAATATATGAGAAATATATCCAACAAGATCTCCTTCTACCTGCGTTATCTTTACTATCTTTACTGGAACTTGTGATCAGTTTTGTGGAGGCGGAGTTATTGTCTCCTAATCCTTTATGGTGACGTTCTTTTTAATTCTCTGTCTAGCCAGCATCTCCGTTTTGTGGTTGTCGTTACATCTAGCGGCGCCGGCGAAATGTACCCGGATTAAGGTCTAAGGGGCATCAGCTGGGAGATTATAGCAATTGACTTAAAATCGTTTTGTGAATGACAAGAACTGCAGTGAGACTGGGAGGAGTTGGATGATTGATATTGCTGGAGTTTGTGTCTTGAAAGGAATACTAATAATCCGACGGTAGTAGATTTTTAGACGAGAAATTTGTCTCCATTGCAGTCTGGTTGCTGTAAGCCACCTGTTGCCTGTGGGTTTCAGAGTCGAAACGCTGCGTTTTGGATAGAGCCGAGTTCATGACCTGGCCAAGCAGTTCATGATTCTGAAGATAACAGGGAGTGCTTTGCATGGAGCAATAACCAAGACACGCTGTGCTTAAACTGCAACTCTTGCAAGGCTGGGGTTCCTGTGGACACAAGATAGAGTGGAGTTTCTTGGCAATCATCATCAATTTCTTTCTTTTTCTCATCTACTTCTCAGCTTGCTGTTCTTTAATAACCAAACTGAGCAAGCAAGAGAGCCAAACTGACTCCGTTGTGTAAAATTTAATTACGTTTGCGCCTCCTGTTTTATTTATTTGAGGTTTAAGTCTTTTCTTTTTAAGAGTTAATTGTATAAGAAAGGATATAAGAAGTTTGATTAGATCTTTCCCAAGATTGAGAATAAAATTTGGAAGAATAATCAAGAAATTGAGAAAGAAATAACAAGTCATGAACAAAGCATGCACGTATTTCTTTTCAGCGTAGTATTTGAATATGATCATAATACCCCCAGGACAGAAAATAGGATATTATCCATGTTAGCATATAAACTGTGCCATCTTTTCTGTCATTGTATATTTTGTTGGTAGGCAAATATTATTTTTATTTCTTTTTAAGAAAAAAATTAGTTAAATTAAATCTTGTTCATTTAATTGTTATACTGAAATCATGAAATTTGGACAAAGATTCCTATATTAGATATTTCGCTGGCAAATCTAGAAACACCAGAGGAATTTTAAACACAAAGGAAAGACAACTGATAAAACTCCAAATTAAAGAAGCAATAACTCAATTATAAAGCAACGCAATCGATGGCAATTCATTTTGCTGCCAACTGTAGCTTTTATTTATTTATTTATTATTTTTTTAATTGAGGTGGCTTACACCTAATAAAACCCACAAAAATGAGAGTAGCAGTGAACCCAGTGATGTGTTTGTTGTCTTCATAACTACGTCTAATGCCCTTGGCTTGATTGACTTGGCTTCTGGCTGTATTTTTCAATTCATGAATATGCCACAGTTATATACAAAGCCCTTCTTTATAACATTGCTATTTCTAATCCCACAGTTATATCCAAAGCCTTATCGCTTTTATCCTCCGCTTCATGCTTAAAGAAACCGAAACGTCTGATGTGCATTCGGGGCTTGCAATGTTGTGTTAGTTTCCAATATCCCATCTAGAAAAAAAAATACAGTAATATAAATGGGAATATAAGTTCATGAGTATACCTTTTATAAGCCAGATTTTGAATGTGAGATCTACTCATTGATCCTTATCATTACTTTTTTTGAATTATATTAGATTTTTATAATTGTTATTACAGCAGACAAGCTATATTAGTATTTACAATCACACAATAATTGAGACTTATAATATTACCTTAAATTTTATGAAGTACTTTTCTAGACAAATAAACTCTCATAAATGAGAGATGTTTCTACTTCACTCATATTTAGCAAAAGAAAAAGATTTATAAATAATTCCACCCAATTATGCATAAATAATTCCTTATTATTTGGTATCAAAGCAGGCATCACATCGAGTATGGAATCGGTATAGGTACCGCTCCGTGACCTCGATGTTACAGACGGGATGAATTTGTAAGTCAGAAAACATCTTACGGATGGGGTGACCAGGGGAGGGTTCCTACTCGGAAAAAGATGAGATTCATGACCGATGTTATAGATGAGGCAATCTGATTGGTGCTCCTCCTCAGAAAAGATAAGATCAACGAAATCACCGAATTGAGAATGATTGGTTAATATTATCTCAGATGGCAAGAATGCAATAATGTAAATGAGGACATGAACTTATGGACACCCGCCCTTACAAGTTGATTTTTGGGCGAGTTCTACCCCTGACGTCCTCTACCCATGGGTCCTTATCATGTTGTTGTTAGCTACAAGGAAAATATATATATAATGAAAAGACCGACTTTGTGCTAACAAAACTCGAAGCTTGTTTCAGTTTTCATAACCAATGATGATATATAACCTAGCTTGTCATTTGTTATTAACAAATAGCTTTTGGCTTTTGCAATAAATGATTGGCTTAATAGACTTGATCTATTATGACCTTAAGAGATAAATTTTTTATTATAAATATTTGGATTTAAAGTTTAAACAAAATAGAACAATAATGAATCTGAAATTAACGACATACATGCTTAGAACTGATTTAGCTTACTGGTTTGTGTATATGTCGGACTATTCTGATACAAAAGTTTTTTTTTCTTTTTTTTTTAACACTTAATTAGCTGTAATCAGAGCTGATGAATTGTTTTTTTTTTTTACCTTGTAAAAATTATTTTTATGCATATTAATTAATTAATCAATTTATTGTTTGTGTTTCTGTTTATTTTTTAACAAAATGATTTAAAATTAACAAATTACTATTTTTCATCCTCCATCAATAAATACTACTTGTTATCTCTTTAATTAATTTTTTATTCTAAAGAAAAACAAAAAAATTAAGTAACATTAATTATTAATAAGCAACTTGGATAGTTGTTCTTCAATACTTTACTTGTATATATGTCTGCGTGTGTGTGTATAATTAATACAAAACATTTCCTAGTAAAGAATCGTCGAACATAAATGTTTTCCAAACTGACTCAAATCAATAATTAATTTATTCATTTTACACTCGTTTATGAGTTCAATAGCAAAAATTAATATTTTTGCATAGACATAAAGTTCGTTACAAATCCAAAGTTGAAAAAAAAAAAAATGGCACCTACTATTCTGTTTTATTTCTTCCTTTTTCTCTGAACATAAATATCATCACAACACTCTTTTTCTCAAAAAAAAAAAAGAAAAAAAAAAGAAAAAATACAATTACACAACACAAAACACAATGCCTCGCTTTAGCAATGCAGTGTTCATAGCCTTAAACTTAATATCACTTGCAATGGGTTTCGCCGCCGTCGTCTATTCAACCTACTTGCAAATGCACGGCGGCTCAGCTTGTCAAAAAAACCGTAGAAATGCCGTTGTTGGTGACGGGTCTGATCTTATTGATTGTGTCGACGTTAGGGTTGGTGGATGTATGTTGCAGGACTGATTGGCTGCTGTGTATTTATTTGTTTGTGATGCTCATTTCGATATTAGGGCTAATAGCTTTCACGGTTTTTGTGCTCACCGTTACCAACACGTTTGCGGGTAAAAAAGTGTCGCAAAATTGGCTTCATGATTACTCTTATTGGCTGCAAAATCGCCTTGCTGATGGCAAAAATTGGCAAGAGATTAAGAGTTGTTTGGCTGACGCAAACGTCTGCAGAAATCTTGGCAACAAAGACTTTAAGGATTGGTCTCTAGTACAGGTACTTTTGTTGTTTTTTTTTTAATTTATTGCCTTTTATTGAACGATTAATTTTATGACCCCAATTTGAACTGGATATATATTTCGGGAGAGCCAAATGTAATGAATTGCATTAGTGCGATTTGGCTAGCTGAATCGCCCAGCGAACAAATCGCCTTTTTTCTCAAAAGTGCTTTTACAGTTATTAAAGCATTCCTGTAGTGTTTGGATTACAAAACGTAAAATTTTTTTTCAATAAATATTAATGTATGAACTAGAAGCGGCAACATATGTTTAACGGAGAATGACAGTCGGTATTAAACCCCCTCCTTAAAACATTAATAGAAAACATATTTTTTGAATAATTTTACAATTTTTTTTTTTTTTGTCAGTTTATTCTTTCTGTGTTTGTGAAAAGAGAGGAGAAATTTTGAGTACTGAGGATTCCATTTATCTTCCAACAGTAAAATTTGGATATATGTAAGACTCTGGGTAAATTTGAAAAACAAATGATGATAATGAGAAGCATTGAGGACCAAAGTGTCATTCTCACTCATACATACATACATACGTACGTACATAGATGTGTATGTGTGATGCGTAATCGCTTTGGGCTAACAATGGAGTTGTTCCACTATTCAGTCAGGCGGTTGCAAGCCACCGGTGTACTGCGGACTGGAACGCAAGAACGCGACGATCTGGACAACGCCAGAAAATGGACCGGCAGTGAGTGACAGTGACTGCGCGATGTTCAGCGACGACCAGAACCAGCTTTGTTACGATTGCAATTCATGTAAAGTTGGTGTTCTTGCCAATGTCAAGAGAGAGTGGGGACTTCTGGCCATACTCAATGCATATGTTATTGGCATTGCAATTATCATCTTCTGGATTGGTTGTCGTGAGAGGAAGAACAATCAATATGATCAATTCATTGGATCCTAAGGTTGAGGCTATTCTTAGAATGTTAATTAGGACAAGAAGCCGTACATTCTCTTAGAATGTTAATTAGTAAAAGAAGCTGTACATTCTTCCTTCAGTACTTGTGTTGGTGGTATGTAACTTCTTAAGAAGATGCTTTAGCGGATATTAACATTGAAAGGCGCCCAATAATTTTGCTAATCAAGATAGATTTTAGAAATTATTCAAATAAATGGTTAAAGTGTATGTTTGGTGTTGCTTATTTAATGACTGTAAACACTTTTGAAATTTTTATTATTAATTGATTGTTTTTTAAAATTAATTAAATTAGTTTATTTTTATTAATAAAAGGTTAAATTTTATATTTTTAAAAGTAGAAGTTAAAATTTTTGTTAAAATATTAAAATACCTAAATTATCTTTTACTTATTTAATATCTTATTTTATTTATTATAACATAAATTTTTAAAAAATTTATCTACTATTTTCTTAAATTTTAATTAAAATTTTTTTATTAACAACTAAAAAAAATTTTTTTTTTTTAAATGAAAGCTCTAGTCACAAAATTCTGTACCAAACAAAGCCCAAGCTTCGTTCTTTATGCTTTCTAGCAACAATGCTATGAAAGTTAAGTCGTTAAAGCACTTGGTAAGTAATTACAATTTGGTTGTGGTAGCCCTAATGATTATTCTTCACAGCTATCAAGTACACATCTCGTGATAGTTCCAGTACCACTCTACTAGACAAGTCTTAATATGATTTTGAAATGGAGCATCACTGTACTTGCTTTAAAAAAAAAAATTCATTTTCTTAAAAATGTAATTTTTCTTATGTCTCCGGCTCTATTTTGAAAGAATGAAGAAAAAATTGTTTGAATCTAAACATGAATTGACTATTGCAAGTTGCAATTAATTAAAACCTTGTAATATTATATCAGAAATATTGATTAATTAACTGGAAACTATTAAAATTTAGAATTTGACTTCCAAAATGATGGACAAGTTAATACTGAATGTGGTAGGCATAAAACAAAAAATTAGTGCGTTAATAAATGTTAATTACGTAATTAATTGACAAAAAATTTTGCAAGATATCTTTATATCATTAAATTTGACACTCTTGTAATCTTGTTATGTAAAGATGAGATCATGATCTTGTAATCTTGTTATGTAAAGATGAGATCATGATTTATCAATAATCGAACATAAAACAATAAGTTTGGATACAAAATTTGTAATAAAAATTATAACACCACCCTAGAGACTAAAAGGAAATTTACCCATATAATAAAATTATGTAATAGTTGTAAATACTAATTTTAACAAAGTTTCTTTTGAAATTATTGTATTAAAAGTTTCTTGTAAAAGAGTCCACAATGCCGATTTTACACAGCTCCATCATTATATAACAAAAAGTGTGTTTAGTATCATAAATACACTCAAAAGACCGAACAAAAGGCAGGATTTGCATGGGATATAACCCATTTCCTCCAAAATATCCCATCTATGCCTTAAATTATAACACTCTTAAATTTTACACATATATACTCTAAAAATCTAGAGAAAAGTAAAAATAACCACAACTAAATACTCATAAAATTAAACTCATATTTTTAGAGTTGAGAAAATAGTCGAGAATACTCGACTTGACTCAAATAATGTACAATTAGTAATACAACAAAAATTTTAGACTTTTTTATGTTGTCGGATAAATAATAGAGAATACTTGGCTTCAATTGAAATAAAAAATTTGTTTGAAAATTCTTGACTTTTTCACTCGACTTAAATTGAAATAAAAAAATTCTTTTATAATTAAGTCAAGTAAAAAGTTGAGTATACTGAATTTTAGTTATGTTATTACGTAGAAGTCATGAGAGAGAAGAAAGTGTAGATATATGATTTTTTAGGGTATTTTTGACTTTTAACACTTTCATGAATTATATGTATGTAATAGGATATAAATTTGATATTTTAGTATAAATGAAACATACTTAAATAAAAAAAAAAAAAACCCAAACAAAAGAGGCTTTCTTCCTTCTCGAAGATCCTTTTTCTACTTAATTATGAATTAAAATCAATCGTTTATGATATCAATCACATTCGTAGTGACATGATATCCAATGTAAAACATTTGACAAAACAATTCCTATGCTCCAATGTTCTCCCACGCATTGATGAGACGTATACGTTAGAAGACGAAAAACCTAGCATGAAAATTGAACTTTCTTTCAAATCTATCAAATTAAATTTAAATTAAATTAAGACAAAGCAACCGTTGTATGGATTAATATTTGAATAAATTCTTTCAGTCCCTAAAGTTTGGATTAATTGTGATTTAACTCTTTATTTTTAGAATTTATGCAAAATATCTGTCTTTATTTCTAAAAGTGTTGAGTCTAAGGATAAAATAATATTTTTTATGATCTAACTTAAAAAATTCAAACGAATTTAATATACAAATATGTAAAATACAGACAATTAAGTAAATTTTACAAAAGGAAATAGACAACGAAGACAGAATGAATAGTAATTAACTCAAACATTAAAAATTAAAAGAGCATTTTCCCTTGATACCATATTTAATTCGCAATCAAAATTAAAAAGCAGTTAAGAGACATCTTCTTCTCGCTGGTTTTTTTTCCCCATTTTTCTCGCTAATTTACTTCTAACAAACAGCTCGGAGCAAAATCCAATCAATATTCAACAATTAACAAGAATCTTGAATCTTGAATCCTTCAAAAGAAATAATATGGTTCGTGTAAGCAACTTCATTGTGGGGTTCCTGAACTGCATTTCTCTTGTATTAGGGCTAACAGCCATTGCCATTGCGTTGTTCTTCTACGTCCATAGCTCCACACATTGCCAGAAAGAGCTATCAGACCCTTTGTTTGTATCGGGTATCGTCTTGTTCATCGTGTCATTGCTAGGTTTGATCGGTTCTTGCTGTAGGACTAATGCAATATTGCTCATTTATTTGATCGTGTTGTTCTTGTTGATTGTTGGCCTTGTTGTCTTCATAATCTTCTCGTTTCTGATCACAAATGAGGATGCCGGTAAGGCGGTTTCGCATAAAGGGATTAAGACTTTCAAGACTGGGGATTTTCAAAATTGGTTGAAGAATCATTTTGTAAATGGGAAGAAGTGGAATGAGATTAGGACTTGTTTGAAAGATTCTAAGGTTTGTAAGATTCAAGATAATGCGTTTGAGAAGGCTGCTCGCTTGAATTTGTCTCCAATCCAGGTAAATTAATTAATTAAACTGGCTTTTTTTATATATTGTTATTTTTCTTAATGGAATGGGATATATGAAATGGGAAATTAATGTAGGGGTTAGATTTTTTTTTTTAATTCCTTAAATGATCATTTTGCATTAAAGTTTGAAAAGCTGACCAAGTTGACAGTCTTTCCATGGCAGTTGAATGCGAATATAACAAATAGGAATCAATATATTTTCCTTGTATGGTTACTTCATTATTGGCAATGCAAGAAATCATGACATTGATATTTACCAGCTCTTTTACGAGTTAGGAATCAAATAATATTATGGAGTGATATGACTAGATGCTATAGATCACTCTGATACAATCCATATCAATGAAAAGAGTGATCCAAGAGACATAAATTCTTTGTAGAAACTGATCATGTTAGCACGCAATGTTGTACAATTTACCCGAACTCAAGGTTTATCATACTACATAAATATATATCTTCAATGTTCAAGTTATTCAATTACTTGTGTTGCCTGCTTGCATAAATGTATCCATACATAATTCTCCAAGGGGCAAATATAATCTTGGTCTGTTACACTTAATTGCAGGATATAACTAATGCTTCTGAATTCTCGGTCATTACTTTTCGAAAAAAATTCAAACAATACGTTATTGAAAAGTTGAAACCTAAGCAGGTCGGGATTCTCAAGCCAGAAACTAAAATTTTTATGATATACGATAGAGAAATATAAGATGTTACAGGCCTTACATTCTTTGTTTTGAATTTTACATTCGACGTTATCTATAACCTGTATAAACAACACTGTTGTTTCTCATTTTCAGTCTCGTTGCTGCAAGCCACCATCTGAATGCGGATTCATTAGCCAGAATGCGACATTCTGGATAGCCCCGGAAACAGGGCCAGCCGTTGATGACAGCGACTGCAAGGCATGGAAAAATCATCAACAGACGCTGTGCTTTGATTGCAATGCGTGCAAAGCAGGATTTGTTGCCAGCATCAGGAGTCAATGGGAAAATTTGCTTATAGCTAACCTATGCGCCCTGGTATTCCTTATTTTCACATACATTGTTGGTTGCTGGGTAAAGAGGAACAATAGTACACATGACACCAGAAAATTCTACGGTTAACATATCTACATATCGTCATAGACTAGGCGTTTGCATATATCTGCTCTGGGTTTGGGTCCGCCCGGGGCGGTTTTGTGTTGGTGTGTTAGTTAAGCAGCAATTCACTTTTGTTTCAAACGGTTGTGCATTCACAGACAGTTTCGGTGTTAATTGCTTTCTGGTGTGTTTTGCTTCTAACTCGGTGTGTAGATGTACGTGCATTGTTGAAACTCAACCGTGATCTGGGATTTGCAGCAAGATACAAAACAGATCGAAGACGCGCCCTCAGAGATTTCTGAGTACTCAAAACAAATTGTTACAATTATCTAACTGAAGAAATACTTAAAGCCTAATTCCACGGGACTCTCACTAATGTACCAAAGAATAGAAAGGGTAAAATGAATGAGTTAAAAATCCAATGACGGTGGTAACAGTGTAGCTTTGGTTCAACTATTAATTTCAAAACGAACATAGTATGGTTGGAGCTTTACTTGAAAAAAGTACAAGCAAGAAACAAGAAGAAGTACGCCACTAGTGATGTTAGAAGCTCCAGGGTCCAAGTTGGATGTATTAGAACAGTAGGAATCATTGGGACAACAATGGAACCAAGAATCCAGCCGCTGGCAAGAGCTCCAAGTCTGAAATGGAAGCACATAAAAATGTTAGTAACTCATGAAACAAGCATCATTGTTAAAACGAAGAAATAGAGGGAAAATGAAAATTAAAGGATGACTCGAAATAAAAAACATAGTGTAATTGACTTGAGAACAGCACTTTTAGCGTTTTCCACAAGTAAACTTACCCAATAATTGAAGCTCTTGCCAGGCTCTTTGTCTTCTCATTAAGAAAATATATGCAAGCAGCCAAAGATACGGCTACCTGTACATAAAATTATAGTCTATTTTCAGAGCATTTAAAGACAATAGTGCAATGTTATTAAACATTCAAAAGTTTCATCCAATGACATCATCTGCTTGTTCAACATTAGAATTATATTGTACAAGGAGGATTGAACCTAACAGTAGTGAATATATCTAGGAAGATGCAGTAAAATGCAATTTAAGAGTTAAGTGGGATTTTAGGATCCCACTCACGGGTGAAGGATGTACATGGCAGACTATGCATGTTCAGAACTAGCCTTCCACTAACATGGCTCCTTTAATGGTAACCAGCTGCATAGAACATTCATATAACAACAAAATTCTATCGAGAAAGGGGGAATAGAAAAAGCCCTAAACTTATATAACAGCAATTGCATATGAGTTGTTACGCCAGCATGCTTCAAATATAATTCAGAATGGAAAAATGTTTGTGCAAACCTTACTGATCATGAGACTAATTAGAAGTCGAGACTTCTTCCTAATGCACCAAACTGACACAATTGAATAAAATTTGTGGACCATGTAGAAATAGTCGGTCACAATCTAATCACAACAAGAACAAACCTGGAAAGCAGGTCCGCCTTCAGCAGAATTCATGATACTCCAGCCACCCATGAATGCAAACAGAAACAATCTTCTAAAAATAACATCTTTTGGAGGAAGCTCCACAAAATTGAGCAAGTTTTTAAACCACGGTGGAGACTCTTCCACTTGCTTCTTTAGCCTACTTTTCAAATTAATTTTTTCTTTCTTCCTTCGTCTGAAGCTGGTCATTAGTAATTTCTCAAAAGCAGCTTCTATTGATTCTTCACTTCTCTCATGTCCAGCATATTGTTCCAAGAGAAAATTGCGTGATCCCCAAATCTCTTCCTCTGAAGCATATGGACTTATTCCAAGGCGTTTATAAGGGTCCCAAACCTTTATTCGAGGAAATGTTGGCATATTACCTAAAGAAAAAGGCCAAAATATAAAACACAACCGGCAGAGAAGTAAATCAGAAAACCACAGTGGAACTGAAAAAGCACCAGGAGTACACAATTAACAAATGCAACATGGTGAAAATTCCACAAACCCGTCATTATCACCACTGCATTAGCCAACAATTTGATATTTTTAACTATCTAGTAAATAGTGGTCATGACTAGACTATTCATTGCTAACGCGGGAACACTAAAGGTGAACAGGTGACATCAATTGCTCAAACCACCTAGTTTAACTAGTTCCACAGCAACTATCCAGCTATAATGCATAACCCACACAAACATTTAACTAGATAGTGCCCAACATAATTCCATATGATTCTTATCCATTAACAATATAAAAGAAGGAAGCAACAAGTTTTTCACCCCAAGAAGAAATGCATATACAATATCAACCCGCCAAAAAAATCCACAATGATTTCAGGCCTGAAAAACCAAAATAACATATAGATGTTGCATGGAATTAAAAAGATTGTATGCGTCAACCAGCTATACATCATCCACCCTTCATTTTACCCAACCCACCCTTACAAACACAAAGTAAATAAAATTTCCATTGCAAGGATGATGCAAAGGAAAATCAATCACTCGAACTCTTGCTCTGCTAAAAAATGCTGAGCCAACTGGGTTTATCCCCTTGGAGACCGTCCAGGTCTCCATGGAGAAGAACAGTGTGCATATACGTATACACAGAAACCTAAACTTACATCAGAAACCTAAACTTCTTCAAACATTGTGAATCAGAATCCCATCATTCTCAAAGAATCACAATGTTTTTCAATCTTAAATAATTCATGCTCAAATGGATTGGTTCTAGCATTTAAGGGTAATGTAAGAATTGAAAGCCAACCTCATGCTAGTAATATTCACCTATCAGTCCCAGTTAATGCTTTCGATAAATAGCATGATCCAGGGCATACCATCAAAGAATTTATCACCTTGTTTACTAGGGACACTTTCTCTATTATTATAGTTTGCAGACACTCTTTATCTTCTCCACTAACTGTCAAAGAGCTTATTACCTTGTTTACTGGTGGCTCTTTCCCTATTACCATTGTTATCAGATACCCTCTTATCTCCTTCATTAAACTTCTGAGAAAAATATATTCAGTAACTTATTTAATGGGCATTAACACTCAACAAATTCCAACATGACTATCACAAAATCACCAAGCTCTTTTCCTATCAGATAGGAGTATAACCGTCAATGATCGAGTAGCATATTGAAATTATCCTATTTCTACACATGTTTTGTATACTTTTGGTAGGAAATGCAGCAAGCTAACCTACAAATATACTCAAATTCTGTTCATATCAGAGAAACAATACCTCCAGATGGTGTGTCCACAGCACATCTTGTGACTTTAGAGCTTCTAGAAAGGGGACAAAACGCTGCCTTTCTTGTGTTTTCATAGCCACGGCTGCACAAAAACCAAACACTCAAGTCCTTAAATCAATTAAATTCAACAATTGAAGCCAATACACACACACACACACACACAAAACAAAATTAAGGGAAGTTAAATGTTTGTGAATGATAAAGCATATGGTGCTTACAGATAACAAGGAAGGAACGAAGTGGAGATATTAGGGTTCGAAAGTAAAAGAGAAGACATTAATTTAATTTTAATTTTAACTCAATTGACTTGTGTATTGGAAGAATCGCAGCTGAAAACTCTTCCAACAAACAAACTGCAGCCTCCAGCGGGTCGAGAGGATTTAATTTTCTCAGGACTTTTGAGTTTTAATTTTGGAACCCGATTGGAAGGAATCGGTAGCTTGCGCAGCGCGCACACGGCCCCTCTCCAATCAGGATAACGCCGCCCTTCCTCTAGTACTACGCAGGCCCAGCCCAATTACTCTTCTCCCCCCCCCCCCCCCCCCCCCCCCAATTTCTTTTATTTTTTAATTTTTTTTAAAAATAAAAAATAAAAAAAAAAACTTCTCTAAATAAAATCCGCATGAGGTTTTGCGCTCAGTGTTTTTCTCTATTACAAACTCTTCAAATTATAAAGTTTATAAAAAAAAGGTAAATTAAAAGAACAAGTATTTGATTTAATATAAGTTTTAATCACTCATTGACAATTTACTTTCGCAGTGAAAGATAATGTTATAAAGTCTATATAGATTATTAATTTTATGAACATGTTAGAGGACAATTACATTTCGTGTCTATTTTATTTCATTTCAAATTAGAATGGGATTATGGGAGACAGAGCATCACTTGTTAGGGTTTATTAAAGAATAAAAGTAGTTGATAAATACTACATCAAGAAGTTGAGAAAAGAATTAATCACAGGTTTTATTAATAAAAAATAATAATTATTATTATTTTAGAAATTAAATAGGATATAAACAGAAAAGGTACTTGAAAAGGGTAAGCGAGGGATGCTAATAGCATCAGTCTTTTTTTTTTTTTTTTTTTTTGTTCCAAACATGTCCAACTACCTTCTTTGTTGTCTCTGTATATGCGTGCGCACGTGTTTTTTTTTTAAATAACAATATAAATCATTTATGTTATTATTCTCTTCTTTAGAAAAAATTACATTACAGTTATGCAATCTCAAACATAAATCAAAATCTAAATTCTAATTTAACTAAATTAGTAGTATTCATCCATTAAATAATAATTAAATAATTTTATAAATTACGAAATCTATTATTCGACAGATAAGTAACACTTGATATTTAGACTCAGGCGTTGCTATCCCTAATATTATTATTTACATAAACCAAAATTCACTGGAAGCAAAATAAGTGAAAACTGGTACTGATTTAACATTGAACATTTTTATTTTAATCACTGGACATTTCTCGAGAACCCTCTTGTTGCTAATTTACTAACTGCATGAGGGACAAAATTATTCTCGGTACAAAGACAATGTTTGAATATAGGCTGTACTTTGGCTGGCTATGACAAATTCACAAGTTTACATCATAGTTTAGAATTTTGATCAAGTTGAGCTAATTGCTTCCGCAAGACCCTTCTCATAACCTTATTTGTTGCTGTTCTTGGAAGGGATGGAAGGGGAACAACATGAGAGACCTGCACAAGCACATTTTTTCATGTAGTTGGAATGTTAATGGCCCTCAATGATTTGGCAGATGGGCTAAGTTTGAAAAGCTGAAATCAGTACCTTAAACAGAGGATTTAGTTTCTTCTGCACTGCCAAATTGAAAGTCATCCTCAGTTGATTCAAATCTGTTGGTGTGCAATTGGAATCCTTGAATACAACAACTATTGTAAGATGCTCAGGTCCACCATCTGGTGGTGGCACACCAATGGCTGCTGTTTCAAGCACATTGCTATCAACCGCATTACAGACACGCTCAATCTCAACTGAGCTAACCTGGCAACGAGAACATGATGGTTTTAGAACAGACAGTGCACCATTTTGCTTGATTTGATTCCCGTATGCATCCCATTTTGAAATCATTAGCTATAGAAGCTTGCTTTTTATATAACCTACTGCAATATTTTCTTATATGATTGAATGGCCAACTTAAAAAAAAAAAGTTTACAAAGCCCTGGAAATAGACAGGACAAGAAAACATGCAAGCGGGCAGTTCTAAGTTCACGAGCCAAAGGTGAAAGAAAAGGAATAGAGAATTAAAATGAACATAATCACTGCCCATTTCCTTTATCTGATCCCATATATCCCATGTCATTAGGCAAGGTGCATACCTTGATTCCCCCAAGGTTCATGGTATCATCTGCACGACCATGTGCGCGATAATACCCTCGAGGAGTGCGCTCAAAAACATCCCCATGCCTCCTAAGAATCTGCACAATTGATTCAATACAAAGATTTAATTAACCGGAGAACACAATAGAATGAAGGTAGAAATAAAGTTTTGTTTACCTGTCCATTCCAGGAAGGCATTCCACTAAAGTAGACATCATAGTGGTTGGCATTCAGCAGTGTACTTGAAGCACCAAATATAGATGGACTGAGTGCCAACTCACCCATCCCTGGCACATTTTGAGGCTAAATCGGGAAAAGCAAAACAAAATTATTTCCAGATAACTTGCATGGTTTCTTCAAGAAAGAGAACATAGGACTTGTAAGAAGAAAAAGGAGCAGGAAATACAACTCCCATTTCAATATGGTAATGGTCGATCTGCACAACATACTAACGTAAGGTATCCAGTACTTACAATAGGACAACCATCATTCCCAAGAATAAACAACTTGCAGCCCATAGCTGGTGTACTGAAAGCAGCCAATGACTGAGCCTGCAATAATGATCCAGTGATAAATCCGCCACCAATCTCTGTACCACCACAGTATTCGATAACAGGCTTGTATAGAGCTCTCCCCATCAGCCATAAGTACTCATCTACATTAGAAGCTTCACCAGTGGAGCCAAAGCACCTACCAGTTTCCAAATAAAAAATTAAAGCTCAAAACTATCTATATATTGCACAGTCTACAAGACCTATATTACTGACATTTCATCAAATAATCACATGCTTCTAAATGTGAAGAATAACAATCTCAGTAGGGGCATCCAGGACTCACCGAATGGAAGACCAATCATAGCCATCTATGCAGTTTGTACTTTTCCATGTGCGAACAATACTTGGGACGACACCAAGCATTGTTACTTTGGCATCCTAGAGAGTTGCAGGAAATGTAATTGAAGTTCAGAAAGAAAAACAAATCCCTACAAGCTGTAGGAGTGACAAAGTACAGAAAGAATTGTTACTTTTAGCAGCCTAGCCAATTCAAAATTTCTCTCCAAATCATTCTGCATTTACTCCATCAATAAAAGAAGAGGAATAAATTTTAACACAAAGACACATTCAAGTATATTTTTTGATGTAAACATAAGGTTCGTGTATAATCAAGATCAACGTACACCTGACATGAAAATTGAAAACCTTATATGTACTTGCACTGACCAGTAGCAAAATGCATCAATCAAATGTGAATTTGAAGCTGCATAGTATTACAACTTTGAATAATGAAGATCAAACTACAGCTGGCAATAAAGTTGCAGACCTTATGCGTCCAGCCCCACCATGTATTGCTATCTTATGGCATTCAAATGTCACCAATCCAACCATTAAGTTGTACCTTCCATGGGTCTCAATGCACATCATGGCAAAGTCAAATAATAATCAAGGGATGTTGAGTCCTCAGAGCACTTCAAATGTTCCATTTTGTTTTTAGTGATCTGAACTGAATTGCTGCCAATAACGACTCAATGCAACTTTCCAAATGATGTGTAACATTAATATTGTCCAGCATGATAATTATATATTTTCAAACAATGGCAAAAATCATTCTCCTAGGATACTTTATCATCTAGTGGTTTGTGAAGGCACCAAGATTAATACCAAAAACACCATAACATGACTAGGAAACAGCAAACAAACAAGATGGGCAAGACTCAAGGGATTCCTACCTGTACAAACTTAGCAAAGCCAGAACCAAGGGGGGATCCATTATATAGAGCCATGGAAGCTCCGTTTAACAGTGTTGCATAAACCAACCACGGACCCATCATCCACCCAAGGTTAGTTGGCCAAGCAACAATATCAGCTTTCTGAATATCCATGTGGCACCATGCATCTGCTGCAGCTTTAAAAGGAGTTGCATTGGTCCATGGAATTGCCTTTGGTTCCCCTATGCCAGAAATAAGTTCACTCAGGTTTTATTACAATTATGCAGCTCTAAATGCAATTCCAGTACGTAACCTGAGTTTCATCGGACTCAAATTTTGACGTGAATCATATAGTTATCCCACTGTTAATATTCACTTTTAGCCAGTTAGTGAAGCTCAATAAAGATGATTATAGGAAGGGATTCCAAAAGTTTGAAGTTTTTCATAGAAACAAAAACTCCATTACCATAGAGCATTACACGGGACACATCACGCCAATTTTTTCCAAAGTTGGTTTTGCACTCATTTACAGTTCTTCGTGCTGAATCTAAAGTTACTTCCTATGTTACTTAATCCACAATTAAAAAAAAAAAATTCAATAGCACCAAATGTGATTTGTTGACTAAAAGCACTGTTTAAGAAACAAAACTAGTCCTCATTTTCTGAGGTCTTTCTTTTTTCTATTTCTATTTTCCAAAAGAAGATGATTCAACTACTTTGATGACTGCAGACATATAACTAACTGGAAATGTCTTTATTCCATTTTCCAGTTTTAAGGCGTCTAAAATTTTGCTGGCAAAGAGTAATTATAATCTCAAAGTCCAAGCACCAAATAATCAGACACTAGAACTACATAATACTGGCATACTTTAAGCAGGGTGATGGCTTGGCACCAAAATCATATATTTATACCACAAAGTTATGCTCAGTTCAGGAAAGACACTTTCTAGTTTCTAATAAAGTGAAATGGGTGAAGAAGACTTATGAGTTTATTCTTTAAGATACCTGTGGTTCCGGATGAGAAAAGGATGTTTGTAAATGCTTCCACTGGTTGTTCCACAGCTGCAAATTCATCCTCTCTGCAGGGTTGATGTAAAAGATGGTCGATACAGGACCAGCGTTAGAACTTTATTGATATCTTTTTTCTTATCCTTTTCAAAAAATTAAAAGATCACAAATCACATAGTTTAGGAAGACTACAAAATTTTGTACTCCCTTAAGCAATGTGGGTTAGTGAATGGCCTGGTCAGTGCAGGACAGGAAAAGATTGTTGCCTACCTGATTACTTCTTTTTCCCATGTATACAAACTCTTTAAAATTTGAGGTCACCGAATTGATATCTTTTGCCGAGAAGATAATGTTTTCACAATTTAGATGGAATCAATTAAGCGTCAAAATTTAACCTATTAGATGGGTATAACAAACTGTAGATGAAATGCATACAGATTAACAAGGTAATAGGGTTCAAGCAGAAAAAATGTCCGTACTTTAACTTCCTGACTCTCTCCAGAAAATTGTGCCAAGAAACATCACCATCACGCAGTTTCATGCTGAAGCTAGAACCATTGGCAGGAATAACAATCGCCAAGGGAGCTTGGGCATCAATAACTCTACTGCAGAATTGAAGCTCAAGATTGAGAAAATTTAAGACAAACAAACGAAAAGAAAACCACAGAAAATTCAAGTATTTGTATTTGGCTAGATAGAAACAAAAGCTTCACCTGTACAAGAGTATACTTTTGTCACCGCGAATGATTAGATCCTGACATAATAAGATGGAAAAAATAAGGTTTACACATAAATTAGGTCATAACCAAAACCAACTTAGAGGTTTCACCTTGAGGCTAAGTGTTTCCATGAATAACCAAAAAGTTGAGAGAAATTATTGTCCATTGTAAGGAATAGGATTTTAACCTGAGTAAATATGGCTTTCGCTTTTGATATTCTAAGCCTCGTTGATATTTCAAGTGATGCAAAACTATCAGCGATAGAGACTACTATATAACCTGCCAGAACAATGGCTAGGTAGATAACCACAGAATTGACATTCATTGGCATATCAATTGCAATAGCAGATCCTTTGTCCAAACCCAGGGTATTGAGTGCATAAGCAACTAACCTACAATATATAGCAACAAGAAAAACTTTTTGTCAGTTTAGAACATGGTATAAGTTTTACAAAAGAATAGTACAAACATCATGTTTGCTACCGAAATTAAAAAGTTCTCACTTATAATGCAAAATCACTGCAACAAATGAAAAAACTATATTGTCTTCTGTAACACATCAATTTCAGTCTACTTGAGGATAGTTCTCAAGCAGACTGAGGTTAGTCCTCAGTAATTAATTAGAATAATTACTTGCCTTTTGAAAAAAAAAAAAACTACATTGTTTTCTGTGGCAGTACTAAAGTTTACTATGTTTATAGCAACAACATAATCTTCAATCAAGCCCACAAATCATTTAATAATACAATCAGTGAAGCATCTATAAATGGATTGAACAAAATAAAATAAATTACAGCACATAGATGAAAAATACCATACCAAACCTCAGCACGCAATTCCTTAAGTGTCATGCTCTTCACAGGCAGACTGTCATCTCCTTCATCGCGCCACCTTATTGCAATGTCATCCAAACTTCTTTTACTGTTTACACTCAAGCAATTTTTTGCTGGCTTTACAAATGCTCCAGGAAGCCATTGTGCACCTGGGTTTGAAAAGTGATTTTCCCCATTTGGATTCTCTCGTAAAATACATTGAGGAGGTACCGAAAATGATGTACTCATTTCATTCAACACAGTTTTCCAATATACCTAACAAATAAAGAGACAAGAAACCGTATTTAAGTAATAAATGGCAGCGTAAAGAAGCATAATTCACAAAGGTAATATGAATGTCATCTTAAGCTTATATTAGTACTACTACCACCTCTGGATTTGAGACTGAAAATTCCTGAAAATCGGAAAAACTCGATATGGGATCCTTGTAACTTGAACCCAAAAACTCTTCTCCACGCCTCTGTAATAATTTTCCAACATTCGTTACATTTGCAGCCTCCCTACCCATACAACAAGGAATTAATTTGAAACAAAAAAAAGATAAAGAGAGCAATTTAATATTCATATAAACAGTATGAATTAAGAAAAGAAGCAAAGAAACACGAATTTGCATAAAAATACTCCAAATTTTCGTTTTGTCCCCTTCAGCCGCTGAAAAACTCTTCATTTTTTAAGCATGTAAAAAGTTTAACACTTGATTAATTGGGCATTTCAGCATGTTTTCTTAGGTTCTAATAATCGAATTGCTCCTTGCTTCTCGTACTTGGTTAATATTTAATCCACTTACTTCAATAGTTCCCCTAAGAATCCACACGCTTCAGCTTTGAGAATCACAGTTACACTAAAATAAACTTAGAATCAGCTGAAAATCTTGAACTATGTTCTACTAGCACTATTACCAAAGAATAAATTCCTATTGACTCAACTCCAAATTTCACCAGAAGCCATCAAAACTGATAATTATTTTCCCCAAGCATTATCAAAAAATTTCTTGACAAGCTATCATTCAACACATGCAAAAGATCAATATATGACAAAACTCACAATAATGAAGAAAAAATTTGAAATAAACTGAATGGAATTAAATAATACTTACGGGTCGGGTATCCAAGCTGGCGGATCGGGTCCAAAGTCTTTATAGCAACCATAGTACAACAGCTGATGAAAGGAGAAGGGAAGGCCAGGGCTGAGGATGTGGGTAGTGATGTTCTGCCACGTGGCGGGAGTGGCAGCCCCGTGAGTGTTAACGATCTCGGCGAGCTTTTCATGAAGCTGCTCTGCAAGTTTTGAAGGTATCCCCAGAGCTTCAATGTCGTACCTGGTGATGCAGTCAAGTGCTTTGTAATTGTAATTTGCCATTTTTTAATTTCTTTTCAGCTTACCTTATATCTGCGTGTGCTTCTGTCTCAGAGAATTTCTAAGTTCTATCCTCCATCGCCTCCCGTCACCTTCACATAGAATGAACGCTGTTAATCTATCATTTGTAAACAGACTGAGGTGGCGTTTAGTTATTTGCCGGAAATATAAATAAATTTAAATTAATATGTATTCAGAATAGAATTTAATATTTAAATCTAAATGATATATTTATTTTTTAATTTAAATTATTAAAAATAAATATTAAATTATTTATTATTTTAACATAAAAATTTAATATTTAATATTTTTATATTTATGTTTTTATGATTTATAAATATTAAACAAATAATAAATATTTCAAAGAATATAAATGAGATAATAAATTATTTTTAATATTCTTTATTATATAGATTAATCAATTTTATTATAATTTATTTTTTTATGAAAAATATTTATTAAAAATTATGAAGATAATAATATTAATTTGAAAAAAAAGATAAAAATATCTACCACTATAGATTATCACAAGTTATATAAAAATAGATAATAATATTAATTATTAAATTTTATTTATATAATGATAAAAAATAATTAAATAAATAAAAATATTTTAGAGAATATCTTTTAAAGATATCATTATAACTTTTTAAATTAAGTAAAAAATTAATAAATATTAGCTTAATAATTTAATGTCTAAAAATTTTTATTAAGTTAAAAAAATAAATAAATTAATGACTTAACTAATTAAAATAAAGTTAATTAAGTCATTCATCTGAAAGTTAAGAAAATAAACAACATCTTAAAGTTAATTTGGTATAGTTTTTTAACTAGACTTATTTAAGTAAAATTGTTATAAGAATTTTTATAAATAAAATTTTAATTTAAAAAACTTTTGATTATTTAATTGTAAAATGAGAGCTTTCATTCAAAATTACAAAATTACTTTAATAGTTTTTGTAAAGACTATATTATAAAAAGAGTGAAATAACATTATCAAATAAATAAAAAATATTTTAATAGTAAAAAATTTGAGCAGCTACTTTTAAAAATTTTAAAGTTGATCTTTTGCTAATAGGGGTAAAATAATTTATTTAATTTTTAAAAATTCTATTGAAAAATAACTAAACAACAATAAAAATTTTAATAAGACTTTATCAAATCAAAAAGTATTTATAATAATTAGATAAACTATATAAGCACTTAATTATTTTTATAAATACAGTCATTTGATGTACATTGTTCGTCTATATTAAATTTTTCAAGGCTAATCTAATGATTTATCATGAGCACTGATCAAGTAATTTTTTATTTAAAAATAAAAAAGAAAAGAAAATTCCATACAAGTACAATTAGATATTTTTAAGAAAGGCATTTTTTTGGTTTGCTTTTAATGATAGACTTAGTTTTAGGTGGGGCTATATAACTCCCAAAATTTAATGTGTAGGACATGTGATAAAGCAGGAGGTTACTTAGTAATCATAACTTTCCCACAAAATTCTCAAACTCAAAAACCTTAAATTTTATTTAAAATCAACCAAAAGTATTTGTGTAACAACTCCAATACAAAAAATCGTCTCCTAACTCTAATATTAAACAAAAGTCTCCAAAAATAATCATAACTTGCAGAATTAGAATTAAAATATTGTGTGCATACTCATAATAGAAACTAAATATTAGTCCATAACATATACATCATATAATATGATCAAAATCATAATGATTATGGATGATGTTGAAACATTTAAATTCATTTTTAATATGAAACGACTTGCGCGTGGCATTTTGTAGAGGTGGGCATTGAAACAGATCTAATGTCCAATTTGATTGGATAGAAATTTTGCAATTCGATCATATTTGATTTGGATTGAATTGGATCCAAATCAATCCAATTGGATTGTACTTTAAAAAATAATTTAAATATTAATTAATTAAAAGACAAACCTATTCTACCATAAATTCTTAAATCATAAACAAATTGAATCCTAACCACCCATAAAGGCATAAATTCAGGCAACTGTCCAAGCCCGGTAGTTGACTTTCGTGCTCATTAGCCCACCGCAAGCCAACGACACCCCTTGTAAACAGCGATGAAGTCCTAAATGACAACAATCAATTGAAGTTGAAAGCAATGACTACCTCTTAAAGATCAAGAAAATACTATTAGCTCCTTATTATTTTGTCTAATCAAGTGATATTGGCTTTTCATACTTGTTGAGTATTAAAAAGTATATATTTATAAAGGAGAAAATTGTCATTTTACACTTTAAATCTCATTAACATTGCTACTTTTATTTATTTAAGTATTTTGTTATTTAATTATATGTGTTTTATTATAATTATGTATTTTATGTATTTTAAGGGCATTATAATCGTTTTACAATGAACGAGTGATCAGACAGCAAAACGGACGTCATATTTGAACTCAGAACGGTCGAAAACCTTAAGAAGAGCATTAAAGGAAAAAGTCACTGTTCACATATACTGATCGTTTCATTCACGTATATGCGATCTTCGCACGTAAGGTATTGTTTTCTGATGATTCACGACACTATTGTATATACGGACCGATGACGTGGCAACTACTTATGACGTAGCAGTATTTGATTGGACGAATTATGTGACATTGACTGCTTACATGGCATTGACCAATGACGTGGCATTAACTGATGATGTGTCACAATCTTATAGGGCTAGATTTCTTATGAACTGTGGATCGATGACGTGGCAGCATCTCAGTGGAGCAAAAATCGTGTGTATAATACATGCGGATACATGGAATTATTTACTATTCAGACGGCGTTACTGTACAAATGTTGACTGTTGACTGTTGACTATTGACTGTTGACTGATGACATGGTGCAATCCTGAGCATCCGAACTGTTTTTTATCCGATGGTCACGATTCACTCAATGTATCTATAAAAATGGGGCTCTCCCTCCTTAATTTGATACCCCTGAATTCATTTTTAGGCATAGATTTCTGAAATTCCTTCTCCTTCTTGTAGTTTCTTTGTATTTTAATAAAATTTCCTTTTTTATCCTGAGCTAAAATATGAGTAGCTAATTTCTTTTTGAGCTTGAGTTGAAGATGAAGTCTCAACATGTTCCGTGGGCTTAATTTGGTAAATTTACTTTCTCTTCCCCTCTAATATTTGTGGTTGTTTTGACTTTTCGTCGATAAATAATAATAGTCTTGTAGAGACATGATTTCTTGTTAAACCTAAGACCCTAGTACAAGGTTATTATTATTTGGCACGATAAACCCTTGCCACCATACTTATTGGAGAGTGGTTCATAAGGTGTGGAATCCCCCCTTATGATTTAGTTGGTATTAATATGGAATATTTAGCCTATGGAGCATGTTGATACGGATCCGGATACCCAAGTACTTTATTATAATAGTTTAATTCTTAATTATTCTCGCCATTTTAATTCACAATTTAGGATAAAGTTACCATAATTTAATTGTTCCCATTAAAAGAAAATTCATTATGCACATAATTAAAATCAACCTCCTCGTAGGATCGACACTCGTCACCATTAATCTATTCTACAATAGATTCGTGCGCTTATAAGTTCAATAAAATTTACACAACAAGACTCCTCTTGTCTTCTTTTTTGTTTAACAAGTGAGTTAGTTAACTAATTACTTACTTATTGATAAAAATCAATAAACAAAGCCCATAATTGGTTTCAATTTTTACATATGCAGGACCTCAAATAAGCCTTTCCTAACCTTTGTTTTCTCTATGAAGCCTTTTCCTTAGCTTTAAATATATATTTAAAAATTTGCATATTGAAAGTGGGATTTTGTTTTGTTTTTATTAACAGGAATAAGTTAGTGGTATGGATTGTTTTGACGAAGAACTTTATCAATGGTGTCAACTACAGCTTTTTTGCTCATCCTTCTGCTATAAATAACTTAAACCTAGTGTTCACTTTCTTGCTTACTACTTAGTGTTATCTTTAGTTTTTCTTTTGTGCTTTTTAAATGTTCGTCTTAAGAGTTGGTACTAGGTGTTTGCATTTTTTTTGTTTAGCTCCTTTTTTCCTTTTACATACTATCAGAATTCAAACTTAATCTAAAATTATTAATTCAATCTGAATCTAAATCTAAATCTAAATCTATATTAATCCAAAGTAATCATTCAATTCAAATGTGATTAGAACTTAATCATATCATATTTAAGGTTTGGATTACATTCTAATAGCTTTTTTTTTTTTCAATTTGGATAATTCAGAATTTGAATGGATTAAGCCAAATATGATTTTGTCCACCACTGACACCTTGTACTATATGTGCCATTTCATAGCACTTTAACCCTCTAGAAATGACCCTTATACAATTTTAAAAGATGGCCTTGCACAAATTTTTATAAATAATTTTAATCACATATGTGAATAAAACATTCATATCGGATTCATAAAGGATCAATAATTATTTAATATTGCAAAAAAAATTCCATTCTAATATATTTTAGACAATTTCATAAAAGATCATCATTTAGCTAAATAAATTACACATTTAAAGACATTTAGAATATTTTGTTAAAACCGTAAAAATAACATAATTTTCTTATTTGAAACATTTAGATAAGCAATTACATAAATTAATTTTCTTATAAAAATCACTTGATTCTTAAAGAAATTATATAACATTATATTTATAATAGTATCAAAATAACTATACATATCCAGAATAACAAAAATGAAATTACTTACCTTAACGAAAGTAATGATCTAGACAAACCTCTAAACTTCCAATAGCCTCAAATACCTTAAATAAATTCAAAAAAATAATTATTAACAACTTATCCCAACATCTTATTTTTCTATCTCAAAGTATGGATGATAAAGTACGAATTCGGATCTAGATGCACTTATATCTAGATCCAGATCTAGATTAATATTCTTATATCTGGATTCACATTTTTTTTTAGATTCAAATGCGAGTAATATCTGTATAGATTGTGAATGGATATTCTAGATATTTGGATCCATAAAAATTAAAATTAAATAAAATAATAATTTAAAATTCAACAATTTACTTAATAGTATCAAGTAAAATGCAATTATAATTCAACATTCAATAATTTAATATCTATAGTAATATACAACACAGTAAAGTCACGAATAAAAATACCATAACATAAGTTAGACATCCAGAATAACATCAATTTAAGTCTAACATCACCAAAAATCCACAAATAAAATTATAAAAAGACCACAAACCCACAAAAAAAGAAATAATGTGGTTCTCGATATGTTTTTTAGTTTAATTTAACTTCTATATTTTTTAATTAATCCTATTATATTTTTTATTTAACTTATATATTATTATTTAATTTTAATTTAATAAATAATCTAATTAAAAAATTATTTGGATCCCAATGAATTTATTAAAAACAATCCAATTATTTTTTTATTCAAATAATATATTTTTTATTTAATTTTAATTTAATAAATAATTTATTTAATAAAATAATATAAATTCAGATATTTAGTTTTTTGGAAACAAATCCAAATTTGAATATGATTCACGTGGATCCTAATTTTAAGGATCTAGATTCATATTTTTTAACATGCGGATACAAACTTTTTTGGATTTGAATCTTTTGGATCTTTGTGAATCTAAGCCGAATTTGAATATTTTGCCATCCTTATCTTATACCCTATGTAGGTTTGATTTTTTTAATACTAACTCTTAATCTAATAATAAATAATGTAATATCTTACGAAATTATTTTTAAAATCAGTACTATTAGTCATAACATTTTTGTGATATCTGATATAAAAAATATTTTTAAAATTATTTATTTCTTGATAAGTTTGAATATATGACACAGAGTGTTAAATAAATAACATAGATTCTGACATTTTTACAAAATCATATATTTATCAAAAAATTATAAAACTAAAATTTGAAATACTAGACTTATATAATAGTTTGTTTTTTAAAATTTCAAAATTTTGTGAGTTCATTTGTCTTTCAAAAAATTTTATAAAGTTGGTCTTTATGTTGAAATTAGGGTTTTTTCATGCAATAGTATTTATTTTGAAAATCCATACAAAATCAAATATAAAGTTAAATTTTCATTAAATTTAGTTAATAAGCCCTAATGTCTAATTTACAAAAAGTTAATGGCCATGATCTAATACAAATTATTCATGTTATTTAAAAATAATTCTATAATGTGTTTGTTAATCAAGAATTTCTAACAAAGAATATACGGGTCTTATAACCCACAACAATGAAAAATAAGCAATAAACACTCTACAATTAAGAAATTTTCAATTAAACCAGGATCTTTAACCTATTGTAGAAGCATAGAAGGTTGCTATAGAGAGAGAGATAGTATTTTGTTACTTATAATTATTATTATAATTATTAATAAAGAAAACAAGCAAGCTTTGCAGGATATTTATGCTCTAAATAATACTTTGAGTACTCTTTTACTCATAACACTCACTTACTAAATTCTTTAAGAAAAGTTTGCTCAATACATTCTAAAATACCAAAACAATCCTCAGTCACTAGAAACTAAAATTACATTCCATCCCAAGAAATTATTCAATACTGCTCGTCTTCGTGACTCTAACATAACAACATTGACCTTCACTTAGTTGCTTTAAATGAAAGGGCGGTGATAAGGGTGTAAACTAATAAGGATGCTTAATGGTAATGTGCTTGAACTTATTGTAGAAAAAAGAGGTACAAAATTAGGTTGGTATGCTTTTATGACTATTAGGAATTAACAAATATCGAGCATTAACATGTGATAAATTAGAACCATTTTTTATGTGGTAAAATTGGAGATAAAAGGTGATTCAACCTATATTATTTGGTTATAAAATTATAAAATTTGGTAGTTTGAAGAACTTTATTAGTAAGATAGCTCTTGTATAAATATAATTGAGTGGGATGATAATTTGAAACTGATTATAAGTTGAAGAACTTCACGAGGTGAGTGTTTTGCCTAGTAAATCTGTGTGGCACTTGGACAATTCTTGTCGAAAGTCACTAAGTAAACATTTGTACTTCTCAACTAGCCAAATTAGAGATTTTCGAAAGAATTAGAGAGAATAGAGCAATTGAGCTAAAATCAAAAACTTATATTATTTATAAGTATGCTTACAAAAGTGCTTAAGGTACTTGCTCAAGGTTTAACGCCTAAATGCTAAATGTCATACCTTATTTATAGGAAGGCTTGCTAAGCTCTAGAGCTCTAGAGAATTCTACCAACTTATGTATACCTTAATTTTTATAAGTGTTGGATAATTCTAAAATATGTACATATTTGAATGTGTTAAAGTATGCTGAAAAATTCTATAATCAGGCTAACTTAGCACTCTTGGCCTAGACTTGGGCTCATAGCCTGGAATTTGTGGGCATTGGGCTAGAAACTTAGGCAGTCCATAACATCTTGCCCCACGTAAGCTCGCGGCGTCCCTATCACACTTTCGTGCTTGTAACTTTGGATGCGCTTAGTGAATTATTACAAATCATCTTTACATTCCTAAGTGACTTCGCTATCAGGGATTTTTTCATTTCATCAAGTACTCATTGTATAGTGGTATGCCTCCTTTTTTAATTATGCAGTCGATAATGATGTAGTCCACATCTTTGTCTAAAATAATGACAACTACTGTTGGTGCATGCCTCAATTCTTCACGAGTTGGGTCTTTCACATATCCATGGTATTATGGCTTGAGAAGACTCACATGGAAAACCGAATAAATTTTAAGTCTTGGTCGAAGCTGTATTTAATAGGAGACTTTGCACATGTGTCAGACAATTCAAAAGGGTCTCTAGTAATGTCTCACTAACCCTTTGTGCACTTTTCACAATGTCTTGAATTATAGGGGTCAGAGCTTGATCATGACTTGATCACCTTCCTTGTCTATCCATTTTTTCATCTTCCTAGCAGCTTTGTCGAGGTATACTCATGTGATGTTTACTTCTTCGTGCCATTCACTGGTGAACTTATGTGCTACGAGACTTTTACCTCTATAAGTCGAGGCTATAGCATTGAGGGTCAAGGGCTGGAATCCCATAACGATTTTGAATGAGACTTTGCCTGTAGCCTCGCTTTATTGGAAGTTATAAGAAAATTTGGTGATGTCGAATAGCTTGGCTCAATCCTGCTAGTGAGCACTCACATAATGCCTTAAGTATATTTCAATAAAGGCATTGATGCACTTGGTCTGCTTATCCATTTGTGGGTGAAAGCTTATTGAGAACTTGAGGTCAGTCCCCAATATCTTGAAGAGTTCCGTCTAAAATCGTCTAGTGAATTAAGAGTCTTAGTCGCTCACAATACTGTTCGAAACTTTCTAGTGTTTCACAACATATTTAATAGAAAGGCAAGCTGTTTTATTAATTTTATAATCGATTGGTGTGGCAATGAAAGTAGCATACTTGCTATAATGGTTAATAATGACTATGATACTACTTTACCCTTCAGATTTGGGCAATGTCGTGATAAAGTCTTTCGAGACACTTTCCTATATATTGTTGCGAGTGTTAGAGGCTTTAATAATCTAGTTGAAAGTTGGTGATCCACTTTATCTTGTTGACATATAGGACAAGGTCACACATATACATCGATATTATCCCTTATGTACAGTCAAAAGTATAAGGTCTGAACTAGTGTAGTAGTATACTCGATCTTTAGGTGACTAGCCCACTTCGAGTCATGACACTCTTTGATGACTTTCCTCCACAAGTTTTTCTATTTAGGAACGAGCAGTTGATCTTTCTTGGTGAGAAAGATAGCTTTCTCTTTCTAAAACTGTCTTGTCTTGCCTTCGAGCACCTTCTTCAATAATTCTTTTATGAAGAGGTTTTATTGGAGGCCTTCCTTAATGCATGAGACAATATTGGATTTCTGTTGGCTAATACTAAGTGTGACCAGTTCTATCATGTGGCTTAGAGTGTCTGTAATGACGTTGGCCTTGCCCGATTTGTATTTAAGTCGATAGTCAAATTTCGCAAGGAAGTCTTGCCATCATGCTTACTTCAGACTTAACTTTTTTTGAGTTTAGAAGTAGTTTGTCACCACATTATTCGTCATAATTATAAAGTGTGAGCTGAGTAACTATTAATGCCACATTTGAAAGCAATAGATCATTGTGGTCATTTCTTTCTCTTGCATCATGTAACGGTATTTTGTGTCATTTAGCTTTTGATTTTCAAACACTATAGGGTAGCCTTTTTGCATGAGGACTTCGCCAATGGCAAAGTTAGAGGCATCCATGTGTACTTTGAAAGGTTTGGTGTGGTCTGGAAGAACGAGGATAAGTTCTTTGAAAATTGCCTTCTTTAGCTCTTCGAATGCATGCTAGCACTCTTCAAACCAATGTCACTTCTAATTCTTTTTAAGTAAGTCAGTCAAGGATATCATTTTAGCTAAGCAGCTTTGATGAAGCATTGGTAATAATATCACTAAGCTAAGGATTGAGTGGAGCTTAGGCATTTTTTAGAGAGATTCCCATTCAAGTATAGCCTTTACCTTGGAGTCTTCTATCATCAATCTCTGGTCCGTAATCTTATGGCCGATGAACTTTACCTCTTGTTGAATGAATGAGCACTTTTATATTTTCAAAAAGAATTTATTCTCTCAGAGTATTTAGAAGACTTATCGCAAATATTAAGCATGTTTCTCAAGTGTAGTGCTATACACCACGATATTATTCAAGTACACGATTATAAAGTGATCGAAAAATAATTGGAGCACCTTGTTCATAAATGTGCAGAATGTGGCAGTTACGTCGTTAATGTTAAATGGAATGATAAAGAACTCAAATGATTCGCATCTTGTAGTGGATGCAGTTTTAGGCTTATCTTCCTTAAGCAATACGCACTTGATAGTTTCAGACTGTAAGTTGAGCTTGGTAAGGTATCATACTTTACTAAGCTAGTCGAACAAGTTCACAATCAAAGGTATCAGATACTTATTCTTGATGGTGATCTTGTTGAGTCTTATAATTAATGCATAACTACAACAACCTATCCTTTTTTCTTTTGGAACAATATAGGCTCACCAAATGGGGCCTTAAATGGGCAGATGTATCAAATATCAGTAAGTTTTTGAGCTGTCTCAATAATTCTTCGAGCTCAAGCGGTGTCATGCAGTAAGGCACTAAAATCAATCGTTTAACATTTTGTTTTAGCTCAATTTCATAGACTACTTCTTATCTAGGCAAGAGCTTTTTTAAAAGCTCAGAAGGCATAACATCCTTGAACTCTTCGAGACAGATGGCACTTGCAAGAGGAGTTGGCTTGACGGGTTTTCATAATTTTCTCCTTTATTTAGCTCACAAATAGAGATAAAGAGCTTAAGTCCTTCTTGAATACCTTCTTAAACTATATAGCCAAGAGTATCTTTTCCTCCGACTTACTCTATTCTATGAAAATCATGCATGACTTATTCCTATCAAGGATGCTTAGGGGGATTGTGACAAGTAATGATAAGGCATGGACTTGGTCCAAGAATTTCATGCCGAGGGCCATTTTAAAATCATCCATGGGTACGATAGAGAAATCAAGTTTTTCGCTTTATGTCCCGAATATTGTATGCACGCCTTGTGTGATACCCATAACTGGCTTAGTGGGTGAGTTTATCGCCATTATTGTGCCTTTGTTTTTTGTGGTCTTGAGGCTTAATCACTTAGCTTTATCTTTAAAAATGAAGTTATGCGTGGCTCTCTTATCTAACAATGCATGCATGGAGTGACTGTTTATACTCGCACTCACGTACATAAGTTCTTACTTGGTGAATACGGGATGCTACCTATTAAATACACTGAGAAATTAAAGAGAACTCATGCTAGGTTATGGTTCCTTCGCCAATATTATGGCACTACCCTTAACTTGGGCTGCGAAAGCATTAAACGGCTTTTTCTTCGGATAGTCGTGTACCCAATGAAGGCCATAGTATATAAAGCATTGGCTTGAGGCTTTGATGGCTCTTTCTTACCCTTTAATTTATTTTACCCACTCTTATTGGTGGGAGATTTTTTCTACCCTCAATCCTTATGGTTGTTGTCCTTTTCTTTACAATTCTATCTCCTACTTTTGCCTTAGCCAAACTTTTTATCTTTAATTTAGTGAAGTACTCTATAAGTAATTCCATAATGGTAATAACATCATCTAGTGTTTGAACACCCCACCTATCGACTTCCGTCTTGACTTAATCGTTGAGCCCATCTTGGAAATAGAAGAGGGTGTTTTTATCGAATATATCGCTAATTTCAAGCATGGGGGTAGTGAACTTGTTGATGTAATCATGGATGCTACTTGATTGCTTGAAATGACGTAAGCATGCTTGCGCTTCTTTTTTTGCATTGCTTGAGACAAATTACTTTCAAAGTTCTTGCTTGAAATCTTCTCAAGTGTTGATGGTGCAAATGCTTTTGCGTATCTTGCCATGCTTCCAACGTCACTATAATTGTGCGGTGCCTTTAAGATAGGTAGGTGTCTATCTACTTCCTTTGATGCCATAGGCGTGCGAGATGAAGCATCAAAATATTTTTTGCATTGCTTGAGACAAATTACTTTTAAAGTTCTTGCTTGAAATCTTCTCAAGTGTTGATGGTGCAGATGCTTTTGCGTATCTTGCCATGCTTCCAATGTCACTATAATTGTGCGGCGCCTTTAAGATAGGTAGGTGTCTATCCACTTCCTTTGATGCCATAGGCGTGCGAGATGAAGCATCAAAGTATTGATCTAGTCTAAAGAGAAAATTATCCACGACAGTGACATTGCATATGCCATCGTAAGTGTCGAGCTTAGGCACATCAATATGGCACGTATCACTGGTACTTGCAAAAGCTGGGCTAGTGGACAGTGTGCGCTTGTGCCATACTTAGTCAAAGTGGACTTCTTCTACCTTCGCGCGGATAGCTTGCAATTTCTCTTGGACAAAACTATGGAGCTTCAGCAACTCTTCATCGAAAGCTCAAAACTCCCCTTGAAAGGTGTTTGCTTGGTTTAGATGAGGGCCTTAAAAGTTGACATACTCTTTCTCGGGACCATCAACCCTTTCCTCCAATCCATTGAGAGTTTCTTGAGCGGTGGACATTGCATTCTTGAATATAACAATGCAAGGTTCTAACCCTTTCCTCCAATCCTCCGTCCTTTTTCGAGATTGCTCTGGTGGAACTTTCACATCAATAACACCCTCTTGTCCTGTGCTAGGAAGATTGGTCATTACTCATAAGCTAGTTTGTGTGGGTGCAAACCTTTAATGTAATAGCACTTATCACAAGATAAATATTTTACTCAGCAAACCTGTGCAGGACTTAGACAACTCTTGTCGAAAGTCGTTAAATAAGTCTTTATACTTCTAGACTAGCTAAGTCAGAGGTTTTTAAAATAGTCAGATAGAAGAGAGCAATTGAGGCAAAATCGTAAACGTATATTACTCACAAAGATGCTTACAAAAGAGTTTATAAGAATGCTTGAGATGCTGGCTCAAGAGTTGATGCCTAAACGCTAAATGTCATGCTTTATTTATAAAGAGGCTTGCCAAGCTCTAATGTTCTAGAGAATTTTATCAACTTACATATTAACAAGTGTTGGACAATTCTAGAATTTGTTATGCTTAAGTATGCTAGCGTATGTAGGAAAATTCTAGAATAAGATCAAGGTAGCACTCTTAGCCTAGATTAGGGCTCATGGTCTAGAATTTGTAGGCATTGGGCTAGAAACTTAGGCGGTCCACAATATTAGGCTATGGGTTCATATTCACAGGTTCCAAATATTTATCTACATACTTGTAAACTATAAATTACTCAGAGACGTCTTGTTATATTAATGACTGAACTCCTTCGATTCGAAGAAAGGATCACCAGTAGTGTATTTTATTTAGTCATATAAGATTTTCTTTAATAGTAAATTAAACCATAGTATTTGGTACTATAATATTTAATTTAAAAAAAAAGTGTTCAAAGTAATATTTAGACTGCCAAAAAACCCCACCCTGTAATTTTCATTGGTTTTTAATATTAAGTTGTAGTTATGGCTAAATCAAATTAAATTTTAAATCCTAGGCCTTGTTTTAATGGATTCAATTGCGATTTAGGCATCTAATTACATGAAATTAGATTAATAAATTATAAATGAATGAGATCTGCGCGTGATTTTAAAAAAAAAATTTTGAACTTGAATTTGTATATTTAATTAATCCAATGAGACAAATTTGTAATTTCATTAATTAAATAAAATTTGTCATCTGACAACTTTAGAACAATTGAGAATAACTTGTCACTTAATGACGCCACCACTAAAAAGTAAGAATGACTAGATTTACTTGTAAATATTTAGAAAATGAAAATTTAATTCTAGGCTGCTTTTTTCACTGGGACTCCATCATCGAAAGTAAGGACAACTTAGATTTACGTGTAAATATTTTAAAGAATTAAAATTTAATTTTAATGTGCATTTGTCCCTAAGTGACTCCAACACCGAAAGTAAGAACAATTTAGATTTACTTGTAAATATTTAGAAGAATGAAAATTTAATTTTAATTTGACAATTACGTGGCTAAGGATGCATTACAGAATAATTTTTCAAAAAAAATTTGTTTTATTGTAATTAAAGAGAAGGACCTTTGGCACTCGGCTACTTGTTAAGCCTGTCAAAGTTTTTTTCTCATACCAAAAGCCATTGAACCTCGCATTCAAAAAACAAATGTAATAGAGGCAGCAAATAATGAGGAAAAAGATGGACTCGCTAACATTGATCAAAGAATAACAAGAGATAACTTCGAAGGATTGACTCTACCTAGACAAGGAACACACATTTGGAAAAATTTTAACAGAAGAGGCAAAAGAGATTTAGTCTGAACTAGGAAGAAACTTTGTGCTGGTTGTACTGAAACGTCTGGCTGCTGCAGGAATGACTCTGGATGGTGAAAGAACCTCCGCGAATGAAAAGTTATATGAATCTGATCCAAGTCGGCTCTGTAGCCACCCTCTTCTTCCAGAAAACCCGTCAGCTACAATCCAGCAGTTCTTGAACCCAAGACTTGTGAGCACTCTTGCAACAATTTTTGCTGAATCTGAGTAACTGAGTATGATCGTCAAGCGGTAATGAGAAATATGAGACATTGGAGATATGTGACATGTAACGTTAATCCAAACACTGATGTTAAATTTTGTAAAGCACAGCCATATATCATTTGCAAGGAGCTACGCGAGGTGGAAGAACTTACGAGTCCATAATTATGATTTTGGAGCCTTTGTTAATTCTCTTGAGATATGAAATCTTCAGAGCTACGATTTCAGCTTCTACTTTCTTTGCGTTTCTGACAAGGCCTTTCAGCTTGCTGGGTAGCTCTTCCAAACTGAAACAATAAAACAATAATGAGTAACTACAATGCTCATCACCATGCAAAAAACACAAATTGAATTCATATTTTTTTTCTAGAACTTATGACCCAGTAGATTAATACACAAATTTCTAGCAATAATGCAATAACTGCCATGGTGCATTTTTCCCGCAACTATACAGACAAACATAGAAGCAGATGGGCGGACTGGCTGATAAGTTAAGAAGCCAAATTGAGGTGAGGAACATTATAAGTTGAGTAAAGAAGTAAAGTAATGCAGTAAGGCAGCTGATTTACTTACGGAATGGGAACCATCCTGTTCTTAGCACTAGGGGGAAGACGGGGAATACCAGCTTTGTCCTTGTCCTTCTCTGATCGAATATCGATCATTACGTAATTTTGCGCAGTTATTAGATCAAGTGACTGAGCAGGAGTAAGTTCACCTGGAGAGGTAACAAAGTAGTAACATATTAGCTCGCACTATAGTATCAGCTACAGTAATATCAATCTCCAATGGTAAAACAAGAACAAACTTATTTAATCAAAACGCTTTCTATTTCATTTTTCATGTTTACTTCATTATCTTTGAATGTGAAAATTTTGAGCCAATGATCTGGGTTAGATCCTGAAATCTAAAATCCTGAATAACTGTAGCCTTTTTAATATGTGAACTTGAAATAGTTAAGGAAATGAATGGCTAAGAATCTTCTCTCCTGACCCTCAAAATGCTCTCTCAATCCCTCTTCTCCTAAAACCTAACTTCTCTCCTTTAAAAGTCCTGCCATACGTGGCTAAAATTCAAATCCACATTCCCCAAATTGAATTTGCTCATAGAAGAACTGCATCTGGAACAATAAAATCACCTTTGTAACCACGAAGACTGAATGAAATCACCGACCAGATGGGAGGAAGAAGGAGGTATGCAATAAACAGGGCCCCAGCAGTTCCAACAATCACAACAGGATCTCCTGAAGAGATAGTTTCAACAGTTGATGCTGCTATTGGCTTGGCCGCCCCAATGACTTTTGAGGTCTGTTGTGCTGCATCTGCAACTGTCTGTGACAATAGAACATTGGAAGGAAGTTGAGAAAAAAGGAAAAAAAAAAAAAAAGAAGCCCCCAAGTACATTTTCACTTGTGACAATAGAGAACATTCACTCAAAAATACTAGTGAAATTGCAAGGCTCTGACAGTGCTTGTTTCCCATAAAAGATTACCAAATTCAAAAATAAAAATAGAAAATGGATGCAAATGATTACAGTTAGCAGATTAAAACATACACGCAAACAGATGCAGAGGAATTTTAAGGGGACAAATTTGGGCATTTTCACATAGAATTTTGGGCATATAACTTAGCAGAAATAAGCCATCAAAATTAACAGCATGCTAATTTCAAAGTTGCTAAAGGAGTTTAATCCTTACTGTTAATATAACCCTAAAGCACAAGAAACAAATCCGATATCTGATTATTCACAGACATGCAATCCGACTGAAACTATATTGACATAATAGTTACTAGAGCATTTCCACTGAATCTACAAATAGCCTCATTTGAATTGACAAACCAGTCATTTCAAGAACTAGCACCAACATAAGCAAATAATAATCCTTTCAACAAACACATTAACACTGCCACTTTACATAATAATCATTTTAATAAACAATCTAACATATTAGCGCTGCCATTTTGTCAAAAAGAAAAAGGAAAGAGAAAGCCAGACCTTGGCAGCAGTGGCAACTTTTTCTGTATCAACACCAGTGCTCTGAATTGCTTCTTCGGCTTTCTTTGTAGCCTCAGAAATAGCTGGAGAAGCAACCTTCAATGCCTCTTCTCCAGCTTGCTTTACGATAGGCAATGCCGCATCAACAGCTGGCTTCAAAGCACTCGCTACAGCATCAAGAACTTTCTTTGTAGTCTCCAAGAAACTTGAACCCGCTTCCTGAACTCGATCTATCGTTTTCTCCATCTATCCAAGTATAAAAGTTACCAATTTCCAAAAACGGGTACCCAACAAAAAATTTAATATAAAATAGAAAATGCTTTTGGCAGTGGTAAAATGCTTGAAAGCACACAAATTTATGAACTGGGTACCAAGAAATGTTTTGAGAAAGCAACCTTAGCATCTGTCAAGAGGGTACTCACAACTGCTTTTAAAGTCTTTATATAATGCTCAATATTATCAATTTGCGGCTTATTACCTCATTGAGGGATGATACAATCTGGTCTTTGTCAAGAGTGAGAGCTTTAACTTCATTTGGAGCATTGAAGAGAGCCAAGAGAGAAAAACTTGTTGATGTTGGCAGCAACACAGAGTTTGGTTTCAACTGAGCTTTCGAGGAGTAAGCTTTAGGAGTCGAGGCAACCGATGGAGAAGCAGGAAAGGATAATTTAGCAGTGGCGGAAGATCGGATTGCCATAACCACTGCCATTCTGTACTCAAATCTTTGTCACCTCTCAATGTTTCTGAGTGATGTTTGTGCGTCAGTGGCTTTTCTGCGTTGGAGTGAGTTGAATTTCTGATTATTGAGCGTATGAAAAGGCGTGATCAGAAATGGATGGCTTAAAAAAGCAAGAAAATTTGGCAAACAAGAAGGGTCTTTCTTTCTTTCTCACTGGCCCATCATATCCTACGTGCCATATCAATGGTCTCACTGCAGCCAACCATTCACCCACTCCGCCAGCCTACATGGCATATACTGTTTTAGGTTTTATTTTGGTCACAACATTCACGATTGGCAGCTGCATTTTACAACTCCACTTCCAAATACTTTTAATAACCCAAATCCAAATTACCTCCCACCTTTTAATCCAAATTCATGAAAATAAAAGCAACCCTTTACTATTATAAAGTGGTCCCGCTTATATTGAAGCTTGTTGAGTTTCATTATTTGGAAAATATGGGCAATCAACTTTAACCTTTTTAAGATTATAACCACACAAACATCAAAGTCATCTCTTCATGCATTATCAACCCCATGAACAAAGCACCATACATCAAACTTCAGCAAATTTAAAAAAAAAAAAAAAAGGAACCTACATTTTTCAAAGATACTTGAATGGAATTTTAATCTTATATTGGAAAGAAATGCTCTAACTTATACCAATTCTCTCCCCTACGGTCTTGAGCCATCAATTCAAATTCCAATGGCATGTACCCCAGCTTCAAATTGCTAAGAGCAGTTAATGGCCACAAACCTCTTGGAACAATCTTCAATCGCTTACACTCCATAATCTCCAGCCGCCTAAGATTGCGCATTGCTCCTTCCTCTATTCTCCACCTCTCCAATAAAGACAAGGACAGTTTCAAGAATTGGAGCTGTGAAAACCCTCCACTAGAGGAGACCATTTCTTTCCCGAGGTATGATGATTGCTTCAATTTCAACACTCTCAAATTTGGCAGCTTCTCAAGTTCTTTCAGGGGGTCTTCCATCAAGAAACAGTATTGCAAGGTCAGTTCAGTCAGATTGGGTGGAAAATTTTGTACATCAAACTGCCTTAAGAATCCAGTTAAATGCAGCTTGCAGAGATGTATATGATCTGAAAAGTCAATGGACATTGGAATGGTAGTTTTAGTGATACCATCATAACCAGCTCTGGTAAAATCAACTCCATGAGCTCTTCCTGATTGCATTTTCAAAGATTGGAGACCCTTCAAGTTATAAATCCACTTGCATAAAGCTTCTTCATGTAAAATCAAGTCACCATGTAATCCTAACTCTCTGATGTTCGACAACTTGTCCAAACCTTGCTCTACACAACTAGTTTCACAAATGCATATTCCGAGCAGTGTCTGGAGATTTGGCAGAGAAGCCTCTGCAGGTGGGTTCACTACCATCTCTCTAAACTCACTGAAGTAAACATGTTTCAACTGCTGCATCTTCCAAATCACGAGTGGGATTGGATCAACCAAAGTGGAGCTCAAGTCTAGACTTTGCAAATTGAAAAGATTGCCCATTGAAGAAGGAAGCTTCTTTAACCAAGTTTTTCTCAAGTCCAAGTACCTTAGATGAATGAGGTTTCCTATAGAAGAATGGAGCAAAGCCATGTAAACGCCCTCCAAATCAAGAACTTGCAAAAGTTTATATTCCTTCAATATTGACCCAACAGGTTCACTGATGTCAGAGAACAACAATGAACGGACTCTTGAACTTTTTCTTGTTTTAGAAGGAATCCCAAAATGTATAGCGAGTCTTCGAACCTTTGGAAGGAAACGGGCATTAGAATCTCCGCAGATGATATCAAGAAATTGATCTTCCTTGGCTTTTGAAACGGCTAGTTCCCTTAGAAGATCATGTACTCGAATTGTCTTAATCTTTCCATTAGATTTCCTACTTGCAGGTTGAACCATGCTCCTTCCTATCAGCTCTTCCAAGTAATCCTCAGCAACATCCTCCAAAGGTTCTATACCTCTGGGTTGGACAAACCCTTCAGCAACCCACAATAAGATTAACTTTCTAGCAGTAATCTCGAAATCTTCTGGAAAGAGCCCAATATAAAGGAAACATGGCTTTAAATAATAGGGCAAATCCTGATAACTTAATTTCAAGATGTCCATACATTTTGTCGGATTTAGATTCAGCTGCCATTGAACACTCTGCAGAACTTTGAGCCATTCACTATAGGTTGCTTCTTTACTTGATAATAGACCTGCCAACACTATAATGGCAAGAGGTAGGCCCCCACATTTCTTCACAATCTGTTTGCCAAGTACTCTAGACCAAGGAGGTAGGCTTGACATGGCATTGCCTCCAGCAAATGCTTTCTTGAACAACAATTCACAACTATCCTCTCATTTAGAAGGCGTAGTTCATATGGGGGACTCCCTGGATCAGCATATACAGCAACATCTTTGAAACGAGTGGTAAGAATTATTCTACTTCCTTTTTTCGCATCAGGAAACGCTGCTTTCAGATCATCCCAAGCTTCTTTTTCCCAAATATCATCCAAAACAATGATAAACCTCCTCTCCTGCAAAAAATTGGACAACTCTTCTTTCATATCCTCCACGTGCATATTATCCAACTCTGCCTTTCCAAGCCCCAACACTTTTTTACACAAATCCTGCAAAATCTCCCCTGTCCTATATTCTTGTGAGACATAAACCCAAGCACAACAATCAAAATGCTTCTTGACATCGCTACTGTGATAAATCTTCTTAGCAAGAGTGGTCTTGCCTAAACCTGCCATGCCAATAATTGAAATTACAGAACGCTGCAACCCCCCATGAATCACTCTATTTCCCAAAATCATGATGTCCTCCATCAAGCCAACAATATCCTCCTCACAAGTATGAGGATGAGATCGTCTCTTCTCTCGAAGACAATCAACCGCAAAGCTTGTACTTTCTCCATCTCTACCAATATTTTTAACACCATAAGTTAACCTACTGCTACTAATGTCATGAATTCTCATCTTGATCCTACCTATCTGCTTGTTAACTTTACGGCGAGCACTGAATTCATTAAAGAAGACAAAAGGGTACCTCTTGAAAAGTGCTCCGATCAACTTCTTTTCTCTTTTCTGTGCCATTTTGAAGATGTAGTTGTCAATGACATCTTCTGTGTCATAAGCAACATCTCTGACATCTGCTACCCAATTTCTGGTTCTTTCATCACTATCTTGCTGTGCATCTGCATCCTTAAGAAAGCATTGCATTCGCTTAAATTCATCTTCAATCCATTCAATTTGGTTGCGTACTCTTGAGAAGGAAATGGCTTCCTCCATCAGTTGGGTAGCAATCTTTTCAATCAGCAAGGAAACTATGTACTCAGCCATGTATTGCTGCCTGAACGAACTAGTTACAATAATACTTCGGTCTATGAACAGTAGCATCTAGTCTTCAAATTTGATCAAGACTATGTCCAAAAACACCTAATACCGATATTCTAATTGTTGAAAAAGTCAATGTTCCAAATTGTTGCAATTGACATGCGTGCATTCAAAATTGAAGAGCAAAATTTGAAGACAAATTAATAAGGTAGTTACTTAATTTTAATTGATAAATTATGAGGATTGTTGTAATAGTGCACCTTATTTTTCTTATAAATAAAGAGAAGAGCTTAAAGTTTGGAGTATCCTAATTTAAGAGTTTTGAAAGTAATTGTAAGTGATGTAATTTGAGAAGATTTTTACTTGAATGCTCTAGCCTTTATTTATTTAGGTGTATTAGAATTTTAGATTTTGAGAGTTTTTTTATTTTGTAAATTTTTATTTATTAGTAAAATTATTTTTCAATCTTTATTCATGAATATAGATATTACGTCGAACTACGTAAATAATTGTGTCTTATTTTTTGTATTTATTTATAAACCATATTTATATTTCTCTAAAAATCATATTCACAGTAATTTGATAATTGCTTAACTTGCATTTTCGCAACACTAATCTCAGATTTAACAACATTTCTTAGATTTCACACATAATACTGATAGAGAAAGACTTTCAACCATACATTGACATTATTATATTATTTTCATAGTACATTAGATTAATAAAGGAAAGATGAAAAAAAAAATACTTGGCAATCAGTTGTCTATATAATAATCCATGGGTTAATACAAGTGGCTAACTGAGGAATAAATCATCAACGTCATCAGAGAAGTGGGGATGTTGAATTAGCACCAGAGCATGTCAGCATTTCCATTTTTAAAATTTTTGTTCTAACACTTGACAAGTTGAATTAGAAGAAAGTAACGCTTTGACGGTATTCTACGAAAAAATAATTGACTGATTACTTGAACCCGCAACCGCCTTTTACCTACTAATAATTTGTTTACTTAATGATAATTTAACCGCCTTTTACCTACTAATAATTTGTTTACTTAATGATAATTTAACCTAGTACATTAAGTAATCTTTCTTTAATTACTCATCAAGTCATAATAGAATTATTTTATATTATTCTCTTATTTCTTGAACTTATGTCCCCCACGAATTATAAGCTTTCTTGAGCTTATCATATTTTTTCTTGTTTCCCTTTCCCCTTGTGCTAGGAATGGATAAAAAGAAAGAGTACATACTCTGAAGAGAAAGACTACGAACTCCAAATTAAATGAACTCTCATTTAGATATCAAAATTAATTATATTAACCCCTAGCTTATATTAATAATTTAGAATACTTGAGTCAGTATTTTCCTGGGAAGAAATTTTTGGAATATTGAAATATTTGCGACCGCTCATTGTCAATGTAATATTACAATTGTTAAAATACCTCTCTTTCGTCAAGAGAACTCAAGCATTTTGAAATAACCAAATCTTGTCTAACTAGCAATGTAGAATGTTATAACTATGTTATTTTTGGATCAAAATCTTCTTATGATGTGATCTTCGAAAACTCAGAAAATCTCAAATAAGAAGAAGAAGAAGTTCCTTATCCATTCTTTTTACATAATTCCTGTTTTGTCAATCATCAATCGTAAATCAATTGAATGTTGATTAAGTGGTTTTTTTCCTGTCGTAGGTGAAACAAGAAAGAAAAAAGACGTGTGGACAATTTAAATGTGTCTATTTTACAGTGATTAAACAATATTTTAACACTTAAACCATATAAATAATACATGGACAAAATAATAGAATTTGAACAAAGAAAACTTTATTAATTAAGTAAATATTACTTGATTGACTTATTATTTAGCATGTTGGCCTCAAATATGGTCGAAAAAATTTATTATTCGATTTTAATTTATTAAATATAAATTTATCAAGATTTTACTCCATACTTTCTTGATAGTCCACGACCGTAACAGCTCTCTGTGGTGGAAGTTTTGATGGAAGGAATGACTATATTATTAAGTATTGCCTCATACATCGAGGCTTGTTGAGGTACATTAATTGAATGGGATCAAATTTACCTTTTTCAGCGTTTAAATATAGAAACATGAAATTTATCCATTGTTTAAGGCCAAAATGTCCAGGAAGCTCATTTGCATAAAATAATCACCTGTGTGCATACATTCTTCAATCGCATAAACAAAACACCATAAAACAAACTTCTGGGAATTAAAAATGAACATTCAAACAACATATTTGAAAGATACTCGAAAGAAACTTTTATCTTACTTTGGAAGGACATGATCTAACTTGTACCAAATTTCTCCCTTGCGGTCTTCAGCCATCAGTTCAAATTCATATAACATGTATCCCGGCTTCAAATTGTTAAGCGTAGTCAATGGTAACAAACCTCTTGGAAAAATCTTTAACCGGTTGCACTCTACAATCTCCAGCCGCCTAAGGTTGCTCATTGCTTCTTTCACTATCCTAGCTCCAACGCTTCGCTACCCGAATGTTAGGATTGGAGCTGAGAAAACCCCCAGCTAGAGCAAACCATTTCTTTCCCTAAATATGATAATTGCTTCAGTTTCAACACTCTCAAACTTTCGGAAGCTTCTCGAGATCCTTGATGGGGTCTTCCATCAAGAAAGAGTATTGCAAGGACAGCTCAGTAAGATTCTGCTGGAAATTTTGTACATCTGACAACTCCCTTGTGAATCCAGAAAAACGCAGCTTGTGGAGATGCATATGATTTGAAAAGTCAATAAACTTTGGAATGATAGTCTTTGTGATAACATAATCACAACCAATTCTGGTAATATCAACTTCACAAGTTGTTCTCGTTTGCATTTTCACGCGTTGAAGACCTTTCAAGCTGCAAATCCATTTGACAGAGAAGCTTCTTCTGCTAGTGGGTTCTCTACCATCTCTCTAAACTCACCGTAATTAAACATGTTTCTGTTGAGAAAATATACCCTTTAACAGTATATGTATTTATTTAATTATAATAAATTTTTTTTATTAATAAAATAATTAGAGTATTTTATTTAAATATCTTAGTTGCCTTAATTTTTTGAGTAAAGTCTATTTAATCATATTATATGTATTTATAGGATCACTATGTGGATTTACATAAGACATAAATACAAGTTATCTTATGATTTAATAAATTAAATTCACAGTTGATAAATAAAATTAAAAATTTTACTTATGTATAGATTGTAATAAATTTGTTGAATTATTTATCTTAATCATGAATGAATATATTGATGTAGTATGACTATATTGAACATAATCACATATGAGATTTAATTAATTTTATAATAACTATAAGATTATTAAATCTCATAAGCATTGATTTTACTGTAATATTAATTTTGAGTTAATTATAATTTCATGACTATAATTGTTTACTTTTAAGTTACCAATAGGTACGACACATATTTGTCATCAAGATTATCCAGTATTTTGGTGGGAGCATTTATAAGTATTAAAGTTATAGATTAATAATATAGAATTTGTACAACAAATCTCTTGATGAGTTTTTGGATCTTAATCATAAAATTCTTTGGCCAGAGTGTGTCAACATATTTAATATGTTGAAAATAATCATTAAAGAAAACCAATAAGTACAAGAAATAAGATATAATTGAATTGATTGAACAGTTGAAATATCAATTTAATTAACGATGTGGTATAAAAGATTGTACAGTAAAGAGATCAATGTGGTTTGGAATAAATTATTATTCAAATATATAATTATGGAGGTCAATTATAATCTTTTAGTAGAGTAGAGTTGGAATTAAATGATTAAGCTTATTTAATTACAGGCTTAATTGTTGTAGCCACTATTGTGTATTCCCAAATGATCCATAGGTTAGCTCATTTAATTAACTACACCACTACCAAATCTAAAATCAAGAAAATTGACATATTAAGTGATAAACCTAATTATAATATTTGTTAAGATCTTATGTGTTGTATTTATATATAAATAGGGTCTTTTGTTATTTTATAAAGTGAGCCCTAAAGTAGTTATATATTATCTCTATTTTCACGTAAGTGAAGAAATAATAATATTTAATTCAAAATATTTATTCTTTTGAATTATTCAAAAGAATAACACACATTAGGTTTTTACAAAGGATATTATATAAGTGTATTTTTTTTCTCAAGAAAAAAAAAAGAAACGATGATATTTTTTAGCAAAACACTATAAAAGAAAATCAGTGGTTTTTGGAAGTAATAAATAGGCGCCTATACATTCAGTGCAGATCAAATTTGAGTCATAGCCTGAAGATCGTTTAGTGGCAAATTACTTTCCTCCCAATCATTCATTTTCTCGAATTGTCAAGATATGATTTTGTAAACTACGAATTTCTTATATATTATATGAGATCAGTCCAAAAAGTATTTATGTAAAAAATTAATTTTTCACCAACAATTTTAACTGTTGCATATTCCAAATCACGAGTAGGATTGGATTAACTAAAGTGGAACTCAAGTTTAAACTTAGCAAATTGAAAATATTGTCTATTGAAGAAGGAAGCCTCTTTAACCAAGTTTTTCTAAGTCTTAGTACCTTAGATGAATGAGTTTTCTTACTAAAGATTTGAGTAAAGCCACATAAACACCTTTAAAATTACAAACTTGTAAAAGTTTAGATTCCATCAATATTAACCCAACAAGTTCATTGATGTCAAAGAACAACAATAAGCTAACTCTTTAATGTTTTCATTGTTCTAGAAGGAATCCTAAATGTATAGCAAGTCTTCAAGTGTTTGCAGGAAAATAAGCATTGGCATCTTTACGAAGGATATTAAGAAATTGATCCTCTTGGCTTTTGAAATGGCTAGTTCCTTTGGAAGATCATGTTCTCAAATTGTCTTAGTCTTTCCATTAGCTCTCTTACTTGCTAGTTGAACCATGCTCTTTCATGTCAGCTGTTCCAAGTAATCCTCAACAACATAGTCCAACGATTCTATACCTCTAGGTTGCACGAACCCTTTAGAAACCCACAATAAGATTAACTTTCTAATAGCAACCTCAAAATCTTTTAGAAAGAGACTAATCTAAGAGAAACATGACCCCAAGTGATAAAAAAATCTTGTTAGCTTAGTTTTAAGATTTTGATTAAATATTAAATAATAATGTTTGACAGGCAACAAAGCATAAGAAAATTTGATAGAAAACATTGAATAGAAATTTGTTGAAGATTCTCACTAATACTGAAATGAATACAATTTACATATTTATAGTAACCTAAATACTTCACAATGATTTGTTAAGCTCACATATGCTAAGCTTGTTATATGTTAAACTAACTAGCTAGCTTTGCCACATTAGCTAACTTAGTGAGCTAATCATCTACTGTTAGTTGTAAAACATTATGTGTTTTACCTTTTATGTATCATTATATTCTCTAACACCCCCTCCAAGCTATAATATCTAGGATAAATATTCAGTCTGCTACATAGATAATTGAACTACTTGAAGATGAGTGTTTTGGTCAAAACATCAACTATTTGATCTTTAATAGGTTTAAAACAAACTTTTATCTTCTTTGTTGAAACTTTATCTTTAATCAAACGTATCTCTAGCTCAACATGCTTGATTTTAGCATGATAATCTAGATTATATGTCAAGGCAATTGCTTTTTTATTATCCCACCAAATAATTAGACTAAGTTTAATGTATAGTTTTGCAAGTAAGGATTGTATCCAATTCACTTCTGATATGACATGAACTAAAGCTCGATACTCAACTTCTATGCTTGATCTAGAAACAATTGTTACTTTTTGGATGGCCATGAAATTAAGTTAACACTTAGATAAATGGCAAAGCCAGCCTCTCACTTCCTATCATCTCGATCACAAGATTAATTAGAGCCTATAAAGCAATTGATAAATATTAACTCTATATGTAGAGAAGTGTAGTCCAACATAGAGATCGTCTTTCAAGTATCATAAAAACCTTATATAAGCTTTTAAATGTTGAGTTTAAGGTTAAGATAGAATCTAACTTACTTTATCAATAGAGAAAACTATTTTTGGCCTGGTGATAGATTATATATTGTAAAGTTCTTATAACACTTCTACACTAAAAGATGTTTTCAATTGCACTACTTGAGTCTTTGATGAGGTAGTGGTTTGTAGACATTGGACTATAATTAGCCATGTCATGCTTGGCTAAAAGATCAACAATGTATTTAGCTTGTGGCAATTAAATCCCATCTTTCAATTTAATAAATTTAATGCCCAAAAAATAATTTAATTCACTTAGATCTTTTAAGGCCAATGTGTTTTACATATCTTGAATTATCTACTGAGCTAGAGAATAAATGGAGTTTGTAATAATGAAGTCGTCAATATATACTAAAACAAGAAGCAATGACCATTATTTGATTTAGAGTTTTGAAAATGCCATTAAGAGACCATGGCAACCTTGAACCTATCACACCAAGCTTCTAAAGCTTGTTTGAGACAATATAGAACTTTTTCAATTTGCAAATATGTTAAGGTTTACAAGGATCTATAAACTCCCTAAATTTTTCCATTTATACATTCTTAATAAGTATCTCATTAAGAAAGCATTATTCACATCCACTTGTCAAAATAGCCACCTATGCATAATTGCAATACTTAAGACAATCTAATTGTGTAAGCTTTAACTACTGGCCTAAAGGTTTCAATATAATCAACCCTATGTGTAAAATGAAATCCCTTAGCAACTAACCTTGATTTATGCCTCAAAATGGACCATTTAAAATTATATTTTATTCTGAACACACACTTGTTGCCAGTTATTTTGACGCATAGTTAGTAACACTAGATCCCATGTTTGATTATGTTGTAAGACTTGGAACTCCTCATTGCATAGCTATAAATCATAGTGGATAATATAAGGCTCGAGATACAAAGGTAAGTTCAAATGGTTTGGCTTAAAAATCATAGAGGTAGGACTTCAGTTTATAAATGCTAGTTTTTGATTTAGTGATCATTGCATGATCAATTGGTGGATAGCCAGACAAAGTGTGTACTGGTGAATTGTGTGAGGCAGAGTTCAGGGGTAAGTTATTTGGACTTGAGGACTGAGAATTTATTTTAAGAGATGAAGAAATTAAAGTTACAGAACCATATGCTGAAGTTGCTATTATAGGAGCTTAGAGTTAAACAAAAAGAGTAGTAATAAATAAAAAAAGAAGTGATAACTCTATGAGATGAGAGTTATTATGGTATTTTAGACTTAAATTAATATTATTTAGAGAGTAAATAATGTGTTTTTATTACCCTTTTAATTACATTTTGCATAAACATCTGTTAAATTTATTTTTAATAAATTAATTTTGTTTTAGACTACTTCGTGCTCTGATTATGTGTGTAATTATAGGTAATCAAAAAGCTAAAGTTTTAGGAATAAAATGCTGCAACAAGAGACTTGTAGAGATAACAAAGAACTTGTCTGAAGATTAAAAAAAAAAAACTGAATCAGAGAAGATGTTATAACCATTACTATAGCAATCCGTTAACAACTGCAGATAATATTACATGCGTGTTTACTGATAAAGTAATGATAGGCGACACAAAAATATTGCGATATGAGGTTTTCAAAAGAGGGAGACACACAACCATATACTTTTGGTTGGCCTAATTCCAATATATAAAAAAAAAAATAGACATGAAATAAAAGAGAGAATTATTACCCAAGAAAAAAAATAAAGAAAAAAAGAGAAAACAAAGAATAATAAAGATTTAAGGGTTGTAATAAGGGATTCCAAAAGAAAAAGAAAGATAAATCAAAAAAACTCACAGAACTCAATTCTTCATCTTTATTTTCTTGTTTCTATTTCTTTATAGGAATTTATTTGATGGTAAAAATAAGTTTTGTTACTATTTTTTTGCATATTCACAAACTATGCTTTGATGTACTTGGGTGTTAAACAAGTTAAATATTTATTTGACTAATATATGTATGTTGCTCAAAATTTATTAGTTTTTTTTATCTTTATTTTACTTATTACAATTTTTTATTTTAGTTAACCACTCATTTAGTGGATACTAACTAAAAAGGAGCCTGAAAAAGGTTTGACATAGTGGAATAAATCAAAACAATACATAATTTTATATTAAGTTTCATTAGTTGAGTAAAAAACTAGATATAAGAATTCACCTTATAGGATAGGTTGAACCTATAATGCATAAAGCTACATCTAACTGTAGTATAATAACTAGTCACTATTATGTTGCATTTAGATATAAGATATCCAACATATAATAACTAAGAGTATGAAGGATTCTACCTAGTATATAGTGGCTGTTTGTAGTACACTACTATAATTAAAAAAATAGTCAATACTCTTAAGTGATTTTAAACACTCAACTACTTTTTTCCTATTGAGTACATTTTTGAGTTTGACTTAAGATTTTCTTTATTGCATTTTTAAATTCAGTTAGTTTATTAATTTTATTAATTATTTATTTCACTAAGATTATTAAGATTGTTGTAATAAGTTCTATAATATCAATCCCTATAGAGATAATTTGGATATTTATCACTATAGTTCTTATCGTTTACATTTGCATATTAACATTTATAGCAATAAGCATCAATAAGAAGATTCAGAGTTAGATTCAATATAGGAACTTAGTGAGCAACTAGCTTTGACCAAGGAAAAGTCCATAACAAACATATAAGCCAAAATTGCTCATCGAAGATAAGATGACTAGAAACATAAACTTCTTTTAAAGAATAAAAACATTGATAAATTTTATGGTAAGGATTATATTCAATACAGATACATTTGCCAATCTCAAAGTCAAATTTATGCCTATTATAAGGCTTAAGGTAAGGAAAATAGGCATAACCAACTATTTTAAGAGAAGAATAATTTAGTTTCTGGTGAAAATGTTCTAATATAGGAAATACTGTTAAACTTACTGTAAGAAACTTGTTGATCAAGAAAACAACAATATAAAAAGCATTCAACTAAAACTTTAGTAACAAGTATGCCTGTGCTAGTAAGGTAAAACCAACATCAATGATATGTTTATTTTTCCTCTCAATCCTTCCATTTTAATGATGAATTATGAGGATAAGGATGCCTAAAATGGGATCTAGAGATATTATATAAAGCATAAAAATGTCCTAAATTCACATCCTTAGCTCGTTTAAACCATTTTTACATGCTTTATAGATGTTTTTCTATGCTTTTATAGATTTTCTTTAAGGTAAAAAATACTTCAAGTGCATTAGATTTGGCAATAAGAAGAAAAATCTAATTAAAGCTACTATAGTCATCTAGAATTAAAAGGATATAAGTATATCCTTAAGTAGAAGTAATTTTTTAAGGTCACTAAAAGTCTTCATAAAAATAATTATAAGAATTCTATAGTCTTGGTTTGAATCAACTCATAATGCAATATATAATTCTTACCAAATTGACAAGCATTATTATATTCTGAGGTTTGTACTTTGTTAAAATTAATAAGATCATTACAAGACGTGAGTATAGTATTTAAAGTTTAGATTACAGGATGTCCTACCTTTCTATAAAGAAGATTTACATCAACAGACTTTATAGTAGCAGAAAAAAGATTTACATCAACAGACTTTATAGTAGCAGCAAACATACAAGATTGTTTATTTGATTGAGTAAAGTAGAAAACAATAGAAAATTCCCAAAAAGAATAAGAACAATAACTAAAATGAGACTTAGGTTTATTTTCACTGAAGAAAGCTGAATGAGTAAGAATAGATTGAGATGAAAAACTTTAAACTCTATATAGACCTTTTTTAGTAACTCCTCTAAATGATGTGATCCTGTGCTCCTAACCTTGATAAAGCAAAAGTTGCCAAAAAATTCAACAGTCACACTATTGTCAACTAACAATTTTGAAACACTAAGCAAATTGTTTGTGATATTTGGTACATACAAGACATGATCGAGAAATAAAGGCTCATGTTTAGTGGTAGCTAGTAAAACTAATCCAATATATTTAATATGCAAGACATTCACATTACCAATAATCAGTTGATTACTCTGATTAGGTCTAAAACCCCTATCAAAACAATTAAAAGATCTACCTATGCTATATTACCCTATGTCTACGTCTAAAATTACTATTACAATTACCTCTATCATAGCTTTTTTAAAGAACAATGGAAGAATTATTATGTTCTTGTACCTTTTTGCCCCTTGTCTAGGAATGAAGCATATTTGATAAATAACATCAATAAAATTTTTTCCACCATTAAAACCACCAAAAACAAAGTTGTTTATATTTCCATAAATTCTACCAAAGTTTTTTTTAAAAAACACCGTTATTCTTTTTGGCATATGGATTTTTTTGGGCTATATTTGCAAATATATTATATGTAACATTACTGATAATTTTCTCTTTCTTCTGCTCAATTTTATTTTCATGACTTATAAGCAAAGAATAGTCCATTTAAAGTAATCTTTCTTTTTTTAGCCATAATAACAATAACTAATAATTCACAATTAGAAGAATCAAGACTAGTCAACACATGCATAACAATATCATTCAACTCAATTCGTTTTCTAGCTAAAACTAAGGTGTCTGCTATACGTTTGATTTTAGTAAAATAATCAATTATATTCATAGATCCTTTTTTAGTAGTTTGAATTTTCTTTCTAAAAGTTTGAATTTGAGCCTAGTTTTGTAGTGTGAACATACGGGTAAGTGATTCTTAAAGCTATTTCAAAATTTCACAATTAATGATACTTAAAGTAGATTTTACTAAATTGATGACATTATCTAATTTAAAACTAGTTGATCAATTTTTATTTAAATTGATTAATAAAAGTAACAAACCTATAAGATAGATTATTTTAAGTTATGGTTGCCCTTACAAGCTTTGATACCATGATTGAATCATAAACATTAGTCTTTGCAAGTGAGAAAGCGCAAGAAAATTTAAGAAAAATTATTAAATGGAAACTTGTAAAAGATTTTCATTAATGTTGGAATACTACAGTTTACATATTTATAGTAAGCTAAGTACTTCATTATGATTTGTTAAGCTTGTGTGTGCTTAACTTAATATATGCTAAACTAACTAACTAATTTTGCCATATTAGCTAGCTCCGTGAGCTAATCATTTGATGACAAACATTAGAGTGCTTTGTCATTTTTGTACATTGTATTTACTAACAAAGATATTCAAACTTTTTGCCGGATTTAAAGTCAACTACCATTGAACACTCTGCAAAACTTTAAGCCATCCATTATAGGTTGCTTTTTAACTTGATAATAGTCCTCCCAAACACTACAATAGCAAAAAGTAAGTCTCCACATTTTTTCACAATCCATTTGCTAAGTTCCCTAGACTAAGAAAGTAGGCTTGACATTAGCATTGCTTCTGTGAAAACTTTCTTGAATAATGATTCACAATTATCCTCTTTATTTAGAAAGTATTGTTCATAGGGTTAACTTCCTAGATTAGGATATACAATAACATCTTTAAAATGTAAAAATTATTTTGCTTTCATTTATTGCATCCAAAAACACTACTTTTAAATCATCACAAACTTTTTCCCCCAGATATCATTCAAAACAATGATAAACCTCTTCACTTGCAAAACATTTGACAACTCTCCTTTAGTATCCTCTATATGCATCTTATCCAACTCTATTTTTCCAACCCTCAACACTTTTTTGAACAAATCCTGCAAAATTTGCCCTATTGTATATTCTTATAAGATATAAACCCAATCACAACAATCAAATTTGAAATTTCAAAATGCTGCAACACTCTGTAAATCACTCTATTTCCCAAAATTATTACATCTTCCACCAAGCCAACAAAAAAAGTATGTGTGTATATATGTGTGTCGAGCATGCATGCATTTAGTTTTTTCAGTTAAAAAATACTGAGCCAAACTAGATTTTTTTTAGATCTAGTCCAATACTACCCACCCTTATTGAACAACTTAGAAATGTCATAAAAACCTATAAGGAGTGGTAGAATAGTAAATGAACAAAAAAAAATTTAATTAATTTATTTTCTCTTAATAAGAGGATGAAATAAGCAATTAAAAAAGTTAGTAAGAATGTAAGAGGTAAATATGAAATCTAGTGGGATAGAACATAAATTTTCCCAATGAATAATTATAAAACCAACTCCTTCATTTAAAAGAGAAAAAAATTGGGCCAAGGAAAAAATAATTTCCTATTTCATTTATGGATCTAATTAACATTTATATCATTCATTTGGTATTTTGTATTAGATTGGGTGGGAGACAAGAATTTGGATCTATTTTATACATTGCATCACTTTTTTTTTTAATCCGCTGTTGTGTTAGACTTTTGACTACTTGTGTCATAATTTTAATTAATAATTTTAAATAAAGACATTTAGTACATATTTGTTTTGAAGAAATGAGAGTAGAGGAATGGAATGGAAAAGAGAGTCAAGGAGAGAAAATAAGAAAAAAAGAGGGCCGATCTCAATTCATTATTTGGTTTGATATGATATCATCTCTTATTTTCTTATTTCTTTTCCCTTTCCTCCTTTCATCTCCTTTTTTTTTATTTCTTGAAACCAAATATGCCATGGCATAAATTTTGTATTTTGATGCATTGGACATATCATATATAGTGTAATTGTCATAGCATTAAGCAAAAAAAAATGTTCTAAAAATCAGTCTACATCTTGGTTCTATACTCCTAAAATGAGAAGAAATTATATCTCTATACAATAAAAATTATATGTACATAGTAGTTTTATAGTCAATAATCCTTGAGTTTAATAAAATTAAGAAAAAAATAAAAGACAAAATAAACACAGAATTCAATGTCCTGTATTTTGGACTGTATGCTAAAGATCTACCAAATATAGCTCAATTATCTATGTATACTAGAGGTGAGATCTCTTATATCACATTGAAGATATATTTACTCTTAATAATATTTTGAGGTGAGCTCGTTCTATATTTAAAAAGAAGAAGAAGAAGAAGAAGAAGAAGAAGAAGAAGAAGAAGAAGAAGGTACTTGAAATTGAGGCTCCTAAGACTCGAACTGATATCCTGGCCGTACTAAATAAAGAATCCATTAAATAAACGTTTTGTCTGTAGATCATAAAGATCATGTTGATTTTAGTTTGTTGATAAGGAATCAAACAGTCAAGTTGGATGAAGAATCCAACCAGAAAAGCTAACAAATGATCCTTTTGATGATCTATATTCTATCTGAGTCAGTCAAAAGCAGTGAATCACAGCAAAAACTTTTATAAATAAAGAGTGAGACAGTGAATTTAATTATATAAAATTTTGCAACGAAGAATCATCCAACAAGAAAGGTGAAAAAACAACTGAGTTTTTGCAGTTCACAAGAAAACTGAGTAGCAACCTTTTATTAAAATTTGAAAGGGAAATGCGAAAATTAATGCCAAACATGCATATGTGCATTTTTCTTTTTTCCTTTTCTTTTTTTTTTTTTTTAAATTAAGGCTTGAGAAGCAATTAAAAAGGATAGAAGGAAACGTGGAGATTGGCTGTTCGGCACTTTTGAGGAGTGAGTTTTGTTTGTTGGCTATTGGAAATAAGCCACTTGGGGAATTAAATACTATATTATTTCATAATGATAACTTATATTTTAAACAGATCTCATGTGTGTAAGCACATTGCTTGGACTTTTCCTACTGGTTGTAATTTTCAAGCTGATCACCTTTTAGCATTTTCAAATTACTGATAGACCATACCAATTAAAAGTTTAATTGTATGCTCCAGGGTCCAATATGTGATGCAGGTGCTAATGAGAAATCTCCAAATTACCTATCGTCAATAACATAAATAATATATACTTTTTTAATTTTTATTTTCTACTAAGCATATATAGCACGTTTAGTAATTAAACCATCTTCTGAACTATGTGAGCAAAATTCAAGAGTTGAAACCCTACATTTGTTAGATCAATTTAAAAAGATTTACTTAAATATTGGTATATTTCAAATATATATACTTTCATGTCTAAACTATAGAGAATTTCCTTTTTTGGTTTTTTCTCTCATGTATGTTGTTCCTATATATATTGAAATGTGAGATACTTCTCTTTTTTAAAAAATACGAAGGATGTCTCCACTAAATGAATATAGCATGTCCGCATGAATAAAAAATAATGGCGTCTTTACTTAATAATAATTATATAAATACATATATTTATATATATAAATTAATTATATATAATAAAAAATAAAGTGATTTATATACGTCTATCATATATTAATGAACAAGTACAAAAAGTTGGTGGGTTAATTTGCGCTTATAGCACATCAAAGTGGTTTTCTTATTTTGTGAGAAAAATAGCACATCAAAGTTGATTATGCCAAATAATGCCATTATATATATGTGTGTGTATATATTTTCTCGATTGTTATTTTCGCTATGATAGGATCGCATCTACTGTATTCTCTTGTCTTCTAACTATTTAATAATTTTTATATGTATTAAACCCAAATAATAAGACAATCAACATGACATTATCATCACCATTCATAATTAATATATATGCGTGTGTGTGTGTGTGTGTATGTGTGTGTGTGTGTGTGTTCGTTCTGATTGATTCTACAAATTAATCAAACCATTTCTCCAACTCTCATGGACACTACAAAGAGTTCGAAACTCCCCGCTCATAAGCCTCGAAACCCTAATAAAAATCAGACCCTAGTTTCCCTTCAAACCAACAATAACAACTTACATGAAAATGGAAATAGAAAAAGAAGCAGATTTCTTGGGGTGAGGCAAAGGCCATCGGGCAGATGGGTAGCTGAAATAAAAGACTCTTCCCAAAAGTTAAGGCTATGGCTTGGAACTTTTGATAAAGCAGAAGAAGCTGCCACGGCTTATGACATCGCCGCGAGGCTTCTGAGAGGAAGAAATGCAAAGACCAACTTTATACATCATGGAATCATGAATTTCCACGAAGAAATTCATTACAGCTTACTAGGAAAGAATCCAAGGCTTCATCAGCTTCTTCAACAGGCAGCAGTCACAAAGAGCCATGCAATAAGCTCATCATCAACATTTCTTAATAATAATATGGGTAATAGAGATGACGAATCAATCAATTTTGATACACTCGTTGAAGAAACTATATTTTGTTCTTCAACCAGTACTGCAGATTGTAGTGTTGAATCCCATGGTAATTTTGATAATGGGCTCTCGTTTGGCAGCTCTAAGGTTTATTCTTCTGTTGTTGTTGCTCCTTCTTTTAGTACTTCTCTATGTCAAGGAAGTTCAAGGACTTGAATATTTCTCTCTAAATCCGTCATTAGAATTCGATTTGGTAGTTTCATTGCAAAACAAGTTATGATGCCTGTTAATGCCTGTTTGTAAGTTAAATTAACTTTTTGTACAATTGGTATTAAAGCTCACTCTTAATTCGATGTCTACAAATAAATTTTATGATTTTATTTTGTTTTCATTGAACTTAGGAGGCCCCATGATCCAATGCGAAAGACGTAATATTTCATAATAATAATGAGTACTATTTCAACTATTTTATAAGTTTTGAGCCTCTTAACTTGGTAGATATATTTTGGGTTTCAAAATGTACAACATTTACACAATTCACTTAATTACATTTCAGTTCAAAATTATCAGATGTGGTTTTATGCTATCATATATCACTCAGTTGGCTTGAATTTTGCGTATCTTAGCTCAATTTGTACAGCTAGATTTGCATATGCTTGCTTGTAAATATACGATGTAAATTAACAGTGTTATCCAAGCCTTTCTTTTTTTTTTTTTTAATTCAGCAATGAAATTGAAAATTTTAAAGAAGAGGAATGATATGGCTGAAAGAAGCCAGTAAATCATAATTTATATTAAGTGTGATGCAAACATATTGATGTAAGCCCCAAGTATCCATGTATAAATCATTTTTAATGGCAATGATCCGGAAGATCATTCATACACAAAACGAAAGATATTCAAGACAATCAAGACAAGTTAGATAAATAATCAAAACACCAGATTTGATCAAAGATATTATTTTTCCCTTTTTTTTCTTTTGGTGGGCGAGAGGGAGGGTAGGACGACATTAAAGTATCCAAAGTTAATTATATATAGGTATATATATCTCAACACACGTGTTCTAGTCGTGGCGCGCGACACTATTCAACCAATTATCGCGCAAATTAATATTCCTTTATTTATAAGCCAATCCATCACCAACCTTGGTAATGGCATAAATTAATTTAACCTGTAAAGATGTTTGAATTTCCTGAAGGACAAAACGTATTTCACATTTACCATCCATGCACATAGACATTTCCTTACTACTTACTACGTAGGCTTCAGTAAATAAAACTTTTGACCACTTAAGGCCTTAATTAGCTGGTTAATTATCATCCAATAAAATTAGATAAATCGTGCTGCGTTAATTACTCCATCAACTAACCATTTTTTAAAAGTACAGGAATTTTCGCAAACCAAAGTTCAGCAGGTATATGAACAAATTATTAAATTTGATACTCAAAATTTACCTTAAAAATATAAACAATTCTATGGGTTATTTCTCAAATGTAATGTCCTGAATATTAGAGAATAGGGAACAATGTGTTTACCAATTTATAATTCTGAGCAATTCGATCGGACAACTTAATTTTGAGTGCGTTTGAAATTTCCGTATTTTTAATATTCGTTCAAATTTCAAAAAATAAAAATGCTTTCTAAAAAACTTTATCAATGCCGTGACTTCAAGCATCAATTCTTAAGACAAACAAATAAATTAGGAGAAGAATGTTATTATTAGTCATTATGAGAACAATCCCAAATTCCTACAGTTTACAGGTGAACACACATTACACATTGTCCTATCTATAAAATATCCATTCCCAAGCATCAGACACGTGTGACCCTATACCGCATCTCATTCGATCAGTGTCATCATCGTCTGATTATCCCAATGGTTTAAACTAATTTTATTAATTTAAGTACATAAGGATCCTTCCTGTGGCTGCGCATGCATTCTATCATGAACACCTTGCAATTGTGAAACTATGGCAGCCATCATCAACATCATTAAGCTCTTTTTTTTAAAAATAATAATAATAATAATGTTTTCAACATTGCCATAATTAATTCATTTGTCATCGCCATAATTGATTACATTATCTACAAGGCTATTATTGCTTCAATAAACTATATCGGAGGAATGAGACACGTTAAAAAAGCATCACCCATCCCCTCTTATCACATATTTATTCCAACTCGCCCTTCTTATTATTTGCAGATAAAACCAAAGCAGTGAGTGACAAATACGATAGCGAAATTTTGTTTTTAACTTTTTATGCTGAATTATTTCTCCGTGAAAGACTGGCCTGAAAAGTACAAATTCAAAATTGAAAGACACATCAACAAACTCTACTGTTCTTCAGATTTTGTGTTTTCAAATTCAAAAACAAAACACAACCCATAAAATCCTAAATCTTCTTACGGTCAAATCACTGCATACACTTTAACCAATGAGTCACCAAAGAAAAAAATGAATCCAGGTAAAAAGTTCTTATTAAGATGATAAAAACGAGTACGATACAAAGTACAACCGTGCAGCGAATTAACACCAAATACATACAGAAGAATAACAAACACTACCGAGAGAGAGAGAGAGAGAGAGAGGGAGAGAGGATATCCTTTTGCTGATGTTTGTTTCCCGGGATTCTTTTATTTTCCGTTTAGAGTAATTTGATTGTTATATTCCCAGAACCAGAATTTCCGCATCATATTAGATTGATTGATTCCTTAGCTAGCCAGACGAGGGAATCAATTTCTATTTTTGAATGGAGAACCCAGTCCAGAAATTGGTTACATTGAATTTAGGTACCAGATTCCATTTCTAGTCATCAGATATGGATTGCGGATTCTTCTTTTATGAAGCAATGACGCAGTCACACTACGTGTTTCTTTCCCCACTTGGAAGCTGTTCATCAAAAATGCTTTCCTTCCTATTCCCTCCCAGTGAAAGCAATCAACTTCTTAAGTTTTACTTTTGACTACACGATCAATACACGATCAAGAAAATGACACATAATTGGAATGGAATATTATTCTCGAAGCCTATCGTGCAAATTTCACCAGAATAAGAATTTCTCATATCAAAATTGACGACTAGCTTGCAGAAGAAAAAATTATTTATGATTAAAACATTCTGAAACAGGAGCTTGACAGGGTCGCAGAAATTCAAAAAATGCAGCAATCATTTCAGGAGTACAACAACCTCAACACACGAACAACTTATAATGTCTTCAGGAAGGTAGCAATTAAGTCAGCATTACCAAATATTTGCTTTGCATAAAAATTCTGGCTGCAGAAAGTTTCCCATGTGATCACTGGAAAACAAGATGAGTCTGGAGCTGAAGACAAACACATAAAAGATCAAGAGTTGAAAGTCCAAGCAACTATTAGGCCCCGAATTTGAACATGGGTGGCCAGTTAAAGGAAGCTGCTTCTGCTGCTTGAAATATCACTCGTCCAAGCACTATTACGTGATCCAACATAATTTGCACCAAAAAAAAGAAAAAACATTTGCATTCACATTATCATTCTGAGGAGTCTGTTTTAGATCAGAGCATCAACAGATCATCATCACCATGATTCACAAACAAAATCATTGATCAAATATTTCTTATTAAGTCATAAACCCCGAAAAAAAAAAAAAGAATCTCTCTCTCTCTCCGTCTCTCTCTCTCGCACACAAGGCTAGAGGACCAGATTAAATTACTAGTGAATTTACCATTACATCCCTGCATAGCCCGAAACCGAAATTACTCATTAATTTAATTTTTTTCTTTAAAAAATAATATGAGAACAGATGAATATTTTTCATTCATTCATTAATTTTTAATTTTATTTTCTTTTCTTACAATTAGTCAGAAACAAACAAAAGAAAAAAATAAAATAAAATAAAATAAAAGCGCGGACGGAGTGATGAATAGAGTTGGAGTTAGCGCTGGATGCAGAGGTTTATCGATCGATTCATGTATTTTGTGTTATTTTTTCACAACAAAATTTGCACAAAGAGATCGATGAACCGCTGCCTCCAGTGACTTCACTCTCTCTATTTTTTTTTTGGTTAAATAAAAAAATTTCAAGATTCATCAGCAGCACAGATCAGTGTGTGAACAGTTTCAAGTCACAGAGATCTAATGTTCTAAAAGCTCAATGAAACAAAATTAAAAACAACTATATGAACGGCAAACATGCAAATACAAAAGAATTGTGAATGCTTGTGTGTTAATTTTAAAAATAGAGAGAAATATTTGAGAGAGTAATGGATTTGAACCAGGATTCAGAAGAGTCACCATTGCTGTGGCCGGGCCTGTCACTGTGCCTCTTTTAACACACTCTCTCTCTTTCTCTCTCTATTTGTCTCTCTTTGTTTTTGTTAACGAGAGAGAGACAGACTGTGACTTTTCTGATGGTGGTATTTACTATACATAATCACGTGTTTTGCGATTTTACTCTTTTAGCCCCAGTTCCATTAACTAATCTAAAGTCAAGTCTGGTTAATTTTACATTATCAAACCTTTTTTTTTTTTTAAATCATCACAGAATTCCTGCACTTCCTATCATGATCGATTTGTTTTAGCGTTAAATTTTTCGAATTATTAAGGTCTAAGTTATTATAACACGAAAGTCTATTCCAGATATAAATTGATAAATTTATGATTTATCACGGTAATATTTAACTTACCTTCTAATAAGGATCGATGTGTTATAAAAATAATTAATTATAAAAAATTAATTAAATATTTAATAAAATTTATTTTTAAAAGTCACGAAAACTTTTAAAATAATAATAAATATTCAGTAAATCTTGGGAGTTTTTTGTTTATTTATTTAATGACTTAATTGATTGAATTGTAATAAATGTCATTAAGTCTGTTTATTTTTTTAACTTACACGAAAGTTTATTTTTTCAACTTATACGAAAATTTTCAATCATTAAACGATTGAGTTATTAAACTAATCATTTTATCTTTGTACTTAATCCAAAAGTATGAATGATATCATTAAAGATATCCTCCAAAAAGTTTCTATTTAATTAATTAATTTTTATCCATACCTAAATAAGTTTAAAAATTAGTATTATTATTTGTCTTTATAAATTATGATAATATAGTGATAAACTACTACTACTATTAATAGTACTACTATTACTATTACTATTATCATCTTCATCATCATCATCATTATCATTATTATTATTTATTCAAATTAACATTATTTATCTTTATAATTTTTAATGAATATTTATCATATAAAACATTATGAACAATAATAAAATTGATTAATATATACTAATTTAGAATATTAAAATATTTTATTCAATTAAACACGATTATATTATGAAAATATATTCATGCTCTTTGAGATATTATTAATTATTTAACACTTATGACTTGTTAGGGATGTAAAAATACTATTTTTAGATTTTTTATGTTAAAAAATAAATTAATACTTATTTTTAACAATTCATATAAAAAAAAGAATATGTTATTTAAATTTAGATATTCAGCTCTATTTATAATTTAAACTAATTCAAATCTATTTACATTTCAAAGAAAAAACAATCACTTCTTCACTATTAATCTATTGTAAGAATGCAAGTAATTGAATTAGATATAATATTAAATAAAATTTATTTGCATACTTATAAGCTTATATATAAAATTTTTCATTGTGTATATATAATAATAAATAATTAAAATAAATATTTTAATATTATTAATTTATTTTTATATTTTGTTATCTCAATGTATTGGCAATAATAATCATCTTTTTAAATTTAATAATTTTATTTCTTAATTAATAAGGATAATTTTTAACTTTTATAATATATATGACAAAATTTATGGAATCATATCAAGTATAAAATTGATTTTAAAAATTATATTTTAAAAAACTACTCCTCATTGCTTTTCAAAATCTACCATAAGATAAAGTAATTTTATCAAAATTAATTTTTTAAAAAAATTATCAAATACCAAAATTTGTATTTTATTTTTCAAAACCATTTTTAACACTCTCAAAAAGCAATTCAAAGGGGCCCTAAACAAATTTTGAAAAAGAAAAAAGATAAGGTTCTTTTACTTCACTAATTTTCTTTCTATACCCTTTTCTAAATTTAGAAATTTAATTATTATAATAGCTTCTGATAAAATTCTTTAATTAACTATTTATTCTCTTTTCATTCCCAATTCCTCATTTCTCATCAATTCCTTCATATATTTTCTCTTAAAAGTGAACTATAAATAATTAGTTTCGTTATTCAGTATCATAAACTAAAAATATCAAGAAAGAAATGAAAATCACCAATTTTTTTTTAGTTATGGAAGTCAATGGAAATCAAGAAATAAATTTTTATCAACTAAAAAAGTTAATCAATATAAAGAAAAAAAATTCTTATATATGGACAACACAAATAGAGATTATGGTTTATTAATAAAGGTAAAAAAAGAAAAATCCAAAAGAGCAAAAAATTAGAAATTTAGCTTATAAAATGTGAAAATATAAAGAGACTGCACAAATTTTAAAGCAAAGAAGAGAGAGAAACAGATTTTAAATTGAATAATTTTTTTTTAAAATGAGTGTAGAGATGAATGTGGTATGTTTAAATAATCCACCCAAAAAGAAAAATTAAAACTCTACCTAAAGTATCGCTGAGCAAGTGCGACTGATAGAACGCATTGGGTAACAGGGTAAGTCGCCCATGGCTCAAAGACGAGGCAAGTGATGATGAGAGAGAAATAGATTCAAGAGACCACTAAAAAGGATAATGTACCAGATGACTACGAGATGATTCTGAGCTGAAAATGGCTTTTAAATTTGAAAGCTGCTGTTTTAATTGATATCCAATTTATATGTTGATACTCTTACATTTAGATTCCATTTCGGCTAAGCTTAAATTCGGAGCATAAGATAATTGTTCGGAGTGGATGCTGAGAAGCTGGGACCGTCACATGATTACCATAAAAGCAAAAGTGATTTTTTTTATTTTTTTAAATCACCCAGGTATATTAATTGTTTTATTAATTTAAATTGAGAAGCCAACTCCTCGACAACTCGAAGGATCAAGCAAGTGATTTACCAATTCTCTCGAACAGCAGCTGGTGAATAAGTTTCGTCTCTTATTAAATGACTTGGCTTTCGATGGATTGATTGAGTTGTGGTCCAGGCTCCGTTAGCTCATAATTTTTCAAGAGAGTCCCTTTCTGCCTTTTTTGTTTGGCTATAATATTTAATAATTATTTAAATAAGATAATGCTTTTCTTTGCTTCTGCACCAATACTAGTGGACAAAAATATTGTACACGTGTTTGGTTCAGTAGACCCGGCCAGTCGGTGAAGGTGATCATACTAACCCACGTTTGGTTAAATACTGGTTAAAGCTTGAACGCTCTTAATTAGAGGCGTTTACGCAACCAATTTTGCTGATCGAACACAAATTCAACCCGGTAAATAATTAATTATTAATTGATCAGTGATTTAGGTAATGCTTTTTTTTTCTCCTGCAACAATGAATGAATTTAAATTTTTTTTAAGTTTAAATGAGTGTAAATATAAATATCTAAATGACTTATTTATTTTTTTAATATTTGAATATAAATAGTATCTTGTTTGTTTTTATAAATAAAAAATATTTTAAGTTTAGTTATTTGATATTTATGTATTTGTATATTAAAATTTTTTAAAAAAAGAAGACGATTAGAGTTTATAGTTTATGAAATAATTATATTTTATTGAGATATTTTTAGAATATAATATTTATTTTTCATTCATATTTTTTTTATTTAGATAAAAGTCATAAAGTTTTTTAAATGTAAATGTCTGAATATCAAATATAGATTACCAAACAATGTAAATTCTAAAAAATTATAAAATTAATAAAATTTTAAATTTCGGTTGTTTAGCAAACCAGCCTTTAAACCTTAACCCGACATATATATATGGTATAACCCCCATTAAATTAGTATTCCATAAATTAATAATCTCTATAATATAATAATTTTTTACGGTCTCGACTTGGACTCTGAAGTTAAATTAATAATTTTAATAAATAAATAAGATAGTAATTTTTTTAAGAACTCTTATATAACTCTATGGTCTTATTTATATAATAAATTAATACTTATAAAAATTACAAATACTCTAAAATTATAAATGTAACTGACTATATTAATTTATTAAAATATGAGTCTAATGTAACTTTTTTTTTCTTGAAGTTTAAATATAGTTGAATCTCATCTCTAATTTTTCTTATTATATCTAAAAATTTTGGAGTTGAATTCTTGTACTACAATAAAAAAAAATTACATACAATTTAATAACTAATATTTAGTTTAGTTCATTAAATGTATTTAGTAACACTCATGAATTTATTTAATCAAGTATACATTATTTATTTGATGAATTTATTTAAATTCTATTGATTTTATTTGTAAAATACAATAAATTTTTAGTCAATTAAATGTTAATTCTTTATACTGTAAACACACTTTATAAATTAATAACTTATTAATTTATCGATTAATTAATATCTCTCTAAATTAATAAATTTCTATGGTCCAATACATATATATAAATGTGTAGATACAAATAGATTCATGTCAAATTTATTCATTTTAATTTATTTATTTGTGTTATGTTTGTATCGATAAATAAATTTTGTCACATTTTATTAATTTTAGTTATATGGATTATAATTTTTGTAATTTAATCAAATCCGTAAATTAGTGAATTTCCAACTCACATGTCTATGGACTATGGTTAGAATCCAAATTTGACATAAATTCATATTATCAGAGGATGCCGATTGTAATTGTCTCCAACTAATCAAATCACAAAGTAATTAATATCGACTGAATTCACGTTAATTAGGATTCATCGACATATACATTATTGAAATAAATTAATAGGTTAAATTAAAAAAAAAAGGTCTTTCATTTTTCAATGATTTTATTTATTTTTTAGTACTATTATAGGATCGATATAGTGTGTATAATTTCATTTCAAAACTGTATTATCTATGGCATATGTACAGAATTTTTAACCAATCAATACAGACTCAGTTTTTCTATTTTAATGAATTCCAAGCAGGAAAAAAAAAAATCAACCCAAAACAAAATTGTACTCGTTGAAATTTGGTTGTTGACCTGTCAGTTTTCTTCCATTGAGTTTGAAGTTAGTGCATGTAAAGTCAGTCACGCCATTATCCAGACCGAACTCATTTCGAAATTATATAATTTCTACATGTTAAACCTAAACTCTTTCTATCTATGAGATCTAAATTAGTCTTGAGTTAAAAATGAAAAAAAATAAATATTTTAGTAATTAATTAAGTAATAGGATTAATTGTCATATTAAATATATATAGTAAAAAAGTAAATAAATTTTTGTATTAAATAATTTTGAAATAAAATTTAAGTGTTACTTATCTAAGAAACAAATATAAATATCAATATTTTTGTCATTTCCAGACACATGACAATTAGATGAGTGACTTGCCAAGTACATCTTAAAAACTTATTATATGGTTTTATAATATTATTTGATTTAGGATGAAGTTAGTCCTGAATTTATTATTTATAATATTTTTATCCACCATATTTTGAAAAAAAGTATTTTTTCATACTTTAATATTTACTTTATAATTAATATGTATTTAGTAATTAATATGTATAATGATTAATAATTATTATAATTTTGATGTAATTGGATTTACCAAATGAAAAGATATTTTATAGTTGCATCATAAAATTCAAATCAAACCCAAACCAATATGTTAAACTGATGCAGTTGAAAATCTGGAACAGCGATTTATAGAAACAAACCAATATGTTAAGATTCTTTTTTTTTTTTTGAATGACAATATGTTAAGATTCTGATTTTTTTAAAATATGAACCGACTCAAACTTAAATTATTTTAATACTGATATATTATATATTTATGGGATTTCAGAATTGAGGCCCAACAACAATAATTTTGATGTTGTGACTGGAACCAAAGCCTAAATACTAGGGGCAAAGTTGGTACCAGTGGGTTACAAGCCCAAAATGCATGATGAAGACTTTTAATAAGATTTCTTTATGATATTGTATGACTTTGACTATTAAAAATATGGTTGTTATAAATTTTAGATTTAATTGTTTGATCTATGCCATTCATTTAGTATAGTATATAAATAATTAATTAAATAATAATAAGATAACATTTAGGTTGTAAGTAAATTAGTATTTTTTTTAATTTTTAATTTATTGAAATAGAGTGAAAATGGCATTTTGAATGGTTTCATCTAAAATTACATTCTGATTGAGATAGCGGACATGTTATAATATCAGTAGCTAATAAAAAATAATTGTTAGATATTGTGTTGGCATTAATACTCGAGTGTTTGTTGCATTATGATGAACTTCAGTTGTACTTGAACGTAACTATGAGCTTCAATTGAAAGCACATGAAATGATTTCATTGGAAATTTGGCTTAATTTGAAGAATGTTTATTTCAAGAGAGTTTGAAGAAATGTTGCATGAAGCAGACGTGGTTGGAAGCATTGGGCAATTTGATTAAAGATTGCTGTGCGAAAATTGATTTAAAAGAAAAACAGTCGAGGGAAAGGGAAAGAGCTTACATTGAAGATCGAACCTGAATCTTCAATTCCAATAGATAATTAATGCTTACACAAGGTAAGGTAACTTGAAGACAAGTAGAAGTCCCCAATAACTAGAAAGTGAAGCTTAACTTTGAAATAAAACAATGTAAACGATAAACACGAGCAAATTCAATGAGATAAAGAAAGAGATTAAATTTCATTACAACTATATTCTTTTAAAAAATTTAAATAACTTTTTTAATCACAGAGTGACTCATAATATATAGTACTATTAGAACTTTAATAACTCTTTGAAACAGAGCAATCAAAGCACTATCCAGGAATGAGTGCAAGAACTTATGAATTGTTAACAATAATCAAGATCAACCTTATTTTTGAATCACTCACAATAAGAACACAATCTAATGTAACAAGATCAAGAAATCAAAATAGAAAACACACACATATACACAAAGGAGAAGGAATCGGATTTACGTGGTTTAGTTGTGCTGTAAGCACAACTTACATTCACGGGAAAAGCCATCAAAGAGAGATTTTATTTCTGAATCAAGTTGAAGATACAGAGCATAATTAGAAATGTTTTACAAGAACAAAGAATTCACTTTTCTCTCTCAAGACTCTCTAATGCTCATACACTTTCAGCATGCCCAAGTTCTGCCTCAATCACCGTTTTATACCAGTTGAAGAAACCTCCAGACTGCCCAAGAAGCTACTACGTATATAACGGCCAAATACCAGACTTGATTCTTCTCACACGCTTCTCACTAGAATCACTTATTCTAGGCTTAAAACGATTCTTTCTGTTGCCGTTTCAAGCTGAAGAGTTTGCACATGATCAATCGTGAAAAACCAATTCTGAAAACGCTGCTATTTTTTACACTTCTAGTTTTGTATTCAGCATTTTAATCCACAAGTACAAATTAGGCTTAAGTGCAAAGACATGCACAATTAAAGCGCAACACTAATAAGCTCAAAGAAATAAACAATTAAAATCCAATATCGATGCAATTAAAGTTAAACAAATACACAATTAAAACTCACTAAAAAAAATAGAGAAAATAAACAAAAATAAATTCTTAGCAGCACATGGGGAGACTCGGCTTAAAGATAAAGAGATGAGATAGATACCAAACAATTCGACCAAATAGTTGTTCCTACCTGTAAATTTATTCATTATCAATCTTATTGGTATTTCAAGTGAAAATCAAATCTCCCAATCACTCTGCGCAAAGTTTTGATTCCAATCACATTGCATAAACAATCTTGCGGTACTAGAATGCATTTTTTCATTTTTGGTCCGGATTCATTCTTCTATGTTTTGAATTATAATGCATTTAAATTTAACTAAAAAATGGCTAAAAGAAGGGGAAAACTCAATAGTCAATGTTATATTGCTATTCGACGAGTTATTTAATTCTTTCTTAGAATTCAAAAGGTAAACTACGGCAACCGAACTCATTCATTATATACCTTAAACAAAACTATATACAACAATAGCTAAAAAAAAAAAAAAATTTACTGACTGTGTGTCCCAAAATCATGAAGAAAGTGACCCGAATGCAAAATTTCCAAAACATCTCAAATCGCCAGCCTTCATTCACCATCTTAAAGTCCCTAATAGCCAACGACTTAGTTTAATTAATCAGATTTGTTCATACGTAAATAGTATCCCCAATGACTTGATAGTTTCTCACAAAACACTGATTTTCGTCTTGATAAACTATGGTTTTACCAAAAATCCCCTGCTTGATATATATCACCATAATTCGCTGACTAGGTAATTTAATTATTTCTTCCTTCTTGTATGGAAATAAGTTTATTGAAATTGTTGGATTAAGTTTTGCTTAGAATTGAGGTACTGCAACTTTTAAGTTACAGTTGCTATAGAAAAAAAATTATAACTACAAAATAAAGAAAAAAGGACATCTATACCCTCAAGACCTAGGGAAATGGTCACCAACACTTCTAAGTTTTCAAAGAGGGACAGCAAGACCCTCGTTTGACCATTATACTCTTTACTTCTATCATTCCAAAAAATTGAATCCAATAATTTTGATAAAAATTATTAAAAATATTATATATTTTTCATCATATAAGTAAAAAAATTATATCAACATAAGTTTTGAGATATGACGGCTAAGATTTTTTTAAATACTTAAAAACTACAGTTACCCAACTTTAATCCTTAAATCATCCCCAATGCTATGCTGTGAGGCTTATTAAAAATTTTGTAAACTTATTGATGCCCATTGCCAAGCCTAATATGATAATTCTTGTTAGAGTGATAGAGGAGAGTGGCTATCATTATGCCAAATGGTAGCTCAAAAATTACTTCATTTTGAAGTTTGAAATAATTTTAGCTTGGGTTATTTGAATTCAAGATACTTTTCGCAGTTATGCCAAAGTCAATGTAGATGCAGCCACCAGCTCAGAAAAGAAAATTGTAAGGCTAGGGGCTATTATCAGAGATAAGTGTGGTACTATCTTAGCAACTGTGATTAAGATTACAAGATTCTTTAGAGATATTTCTTTTGCTGAGGTAGAAGCAATGAAATAAGGTATGCTGATTTCTTTTGCTGAGGTAGAAGCAATGAAATAAGGTATGCTGATTGCTAGAGAGGCTAAAGTTAAAGCCTTAATTATTGAATTAGACTCACAAGGAGCAGTCAACTTAGTTAACAACAGGTAGGGCAGCAAAACCAAGATTTGTTTGGTTAATTTTGGAAATCCAGAACTTATGGAAAATTTCAAGTAAATTAGCTACAAGTATGCTCATAGATCTTGTAATGCTATTGCCCATTCTCTAGTTAAGCTAACTTTAGAGAAATGCAAAAATGTTGTTTGAATGAGTACACACCCTTCACAATTGATGTATCTCTTCTTTTTTTTGAATTAATGAAATATTCCTTTAAAAATAAATGATACTCTTCATGAGTCCGATGGAAAGTAATGTTGATAATTGAATTTTATATTTATTAACATATGGCTAATTAAACACCAATTCTATTCTTAAATCTGACACACACCCCATCATTATTTTAATAAACATATTAATTATACAATAACACACCAACACAATAGATATTGTATGAAAAATCAACAAGACCTAACAGTAGAAACTAACATTAATAACGTATATAAAGATAGAGTGATGAGCTAAGTAGCTTCAGTTATCTAGGATTTTACCAGCAACCAATGCTTCAGCAGCAACAATTTGATTAGTAGTGTTGTTTTTGCAGTAGTCATAGTTAAGATTGATAAATTAATTTGTTTGCTAAGAAAATGAAAGGAAAGTTTAGAGAATCAATGAAATGAATTTCATGTAATTTGCTCACTACTGAATTATTTTGTTACACAAGCTTATATACAATGATCTGGAATATTCCTCATTCTGTTGATACACATAATAATTGCTAAGCTAATTCTACAAGTAACTTTGCTAGCTAAGCAGCCACGTCAGCATTGACAACAAACTAGGCTTAACAAACTTTAACAAAGAAATTAATGACAATAGATTAGTTAACTTGTAATCAATTTATTTACCTTAATAACCCCCCTCAAACTCAAGGTCTCAGAAGGACATTGAACTTGGACCTAAGATAATTGGATTCATCAAATGTTAAACGCTTTGTGAAAATGTCTGCCACTTGGTCATAGCTAAGAACATGACTAATCTGAAGTTCCTTCTGAGCTATTTGGTCTCGAATAAAATACAAATCTAACTCAATATGTTTGGTTCAATAATGATACTTAGGCTTACTTGGCAAATCCTCTATACTCTTGTTATCACAGTGAATAGCTAGAATCTATAAAAGATACTTTCAACTCTTTGAGCAAGTAAGTAATCTATAAAGTTTTAGAGACTGCTAGTATTAATGCCCTGTATTCTGACTAAAATGTGCTTCTTGAGATTATTGGCTATTTTTCAAAAGACCATGAGACTAAATTATTGCCCAAGCATATACAATATCCTCTAATAAACTTCTTATCATCTAAATTTGACACCCAATTAGAATCTGAAAAGCCTGAAATGATGAGAGAACTAAAAGCATAAAATTGTAAACCAAAATCAGTTGTGGACTGTAAATATCTCAACACTCTTTTACAAGAAAGCTTGCCAATAAAACACTAAAGGATTGGTAATAAATTAACTCAATTTATTCAGTGTGAAGTCAATTTTAGGTCTAGTAAAAGTAAGGTATTGCAATGAGCCAACTATATTTTTGCAGAGAGGATTTTCAACAGCAATACATTTATCTTTGCCTAATTTTTGTATAGAACTCTTAGGAGTTTGATACCCTTTGCTGTCAATCATCTGAGCCTTTTTAAGAATATCTCCTATATATTTTGTCTGAGAAAGATGGAAACCTTCTATGGATGGTGTGACCTCAAGACCAAGGAAGTAGTTGAACTTTCTAAGGTCTTTTAAAGTAAAAGCATAATTCACATGATGAATAACTTTTTCAACAAGCTAAATATTTGAACCAAAAACCAAGATATCATCCACAAATACTAGAATGACAGTTATATCATCTACTTTATGAAAAATAAAAAGGAGATATCAAACTTTGAAGTAGTGAAACCCCACTAAATTAGAGACAATTTCAATTTGTCAGATCAAGCTTTTGGAGCTTACTTAAGACCATAAAGAGCTTTAACGAGCTTACACACATGAGATGGATATTGAGGATTGTTGAGTGTTAGAAAGTGTATATTTATAAAGGAGAAAATCGTCATTTTACACTTTAAATCTCACTAACATTGCTATTTTTATTTATTTAAATATTTTATTATTTAATTATATGTGTTTGATTATAATTATGTATTTTATGTATTTTAGGGTCATTACAATTGTTTCACAATAAACGAGCGATCAGACAGCAAAACGGACATCATATTCGGACTCAGGACGGTCGAAAACCTTAGGAGGAGCATTAAAGGAAAAAAGTCTGCATTCACATATACTGATCTTGTTCATGGATCGCTCATTCACGACCTTTGTTCATGTATACGGACCGATGATGTGGCAACTACCTATGACGTGGTAGCATCTGATTGGGTGAATTATGTGGTATTGACAGCTTATGTGGTATTGACTACTTATGTGGTATTAAACGATGACGTGGCACCGACCGATGATGTGTTACGATCTTATTGGACTAAATTTTTTATGTACTATAGATCGATGACGTGGCGGCATCTCAGTGGAGCAAAAATCGTGTGTACAGTATATGCGCATACATGAGATTATTTACTATTCAGACGGCGTTACTGTGTAAATATTGACTGTTGACTGTTGACTGATGACATGACGTAATCCTGAGCATCCGAACTGTTTTTAATCCGATGGTCACGATTCACTCAATGTATCTATAAAAAGGGGGCTCTCCCCCCCTAATTTGATACCCCTGAATTCATTTTTAAATTTAGATTTCTGAAATTCCTTCTCCTTCTTGTAGTTTCTTTGTATTTTAATAAAATTTCCTTTTGTATCTTTAGTTAAAATATGAGTAGCTAATTTCTTTTTGAGCTTGGGTTAAAGGTAAAGTCTCAACATATTTCATGGGCTTAATTTGGTAAATTTACTTTATCTTCCTCTCTAATATTTGTGGTTGTTTTGACTTTTCGTCGACAAATAATAATAGTCTTGTCTAGAATCATTACCAGTTAAACCTAAGACCCCAAGTACAAGGTTATTATTATTTGGCATGATAAGCCCTTGGCACCATAATTATTGGAGAGTGGTTCATGAGGTGTGGAATCCTCTCTTATGATTTAATTGGTATTAATATGGAATATTTAGCCCATGGAGCATGTTGATGCGGATCCGGATACCCAAGTGTTTTATTATAACAGTTTTATTCTTAATTATTCCCACCATTCTTAATTATCACAGTTTCATTCTTTTTCTCATTAAAAGAAAATTAATTCTGCATATAATTAAAATCAACCTTCTCGTGAGATCGACACTCGTCACTATTAATCTATTCTACAATAGATTCGTGCGTTTGCGAGTTCAATAAAATTTGCACAACAAGTTTTTGGCGCCATTGCCGGGGAGGTAAGTTATTTTAATTTGTTGAATTAATTTTTTTTGTTTTCTTGTATTTTTTTCCTTATAAAAAAATAATTCTATAACTTAATTTTTGTAATTTTAATTTTTACTTTACTTTTCTTTGTAATTTGTTTTGTTTATCTCGTAATTTATTTTAATTTATTCGTAGAATTAGTTTTTTTTAAAGTAAATTTTTTTGTTATTGCTTTCTTTAAAAATAAAAAAATTAAAAATTAAAAAAATTAAAAAAAAGTGAATCTGTAATTTAATTTTGGTAATTTAAATTTCTTTAAATTTCAATAATTTAATTTCTTTGTAATTTCTTTAAATTTCTTTACTGAGTTATTTTTCTTTATAATTTTTGTTTATTTTATTAATTTATTATTCCATAGAATTAAATTTTTTTAAGTAATTTTTTTCTTTTAAATTTGTTTCTTGTAATTTAATTTCATTTTTTTCTCTTCTTTATATTTCTGTAGTTTAATTTTTCATTTTTCGTTGTAATTTATCTTCTTATTTAATTTTAGTTAATTTATTTCTTATATTTTTTTTAGCACTTGAGTGTATGTTCATAGTAAAGTTATAACAACGTTAAAATGTTAGTATCATAATTTCTCTCTCCTCTTTATTTTTATTTATTTTATTTTCATTTATTTTATTCTTTGCATGCATGGTCGTAGGTCATTATCACCTAATCTTGAACCTTTAGACCTTGATTTGAAAAAAATACTTTGCACACACAAATACACTGTTTTTCAAAAGAAACTTGAAATGGAATTGTAAAATCAGCAACCAGAACCACAAGAAAGGCCATTTAAGGATTATTTTAGTCCTTTATATAATTTGAGCACATCATGCATAAGGTACTCAAATGTAGCTCCTAGGAGTTTTGAATTAAAACCTAGTATGCTAAACTGTCTCCCCACATTCTATGGCCTAGAAAATGATGACCCATATAATCATCTGAATGATTTTCATGCTATTTGTCAAACTTTTAAATACGAAAATTTTTCAGATGATGATGTTAAACTTAAATTATTTCCATTTTCATTAAAAGATAGAGCTCGTTCATGGTTTAATACAATGCCTGCTAATAGCATTACATCATGGGAATAAATGGTAACTAAATTTTTAAATAAATATTTCCCAGTTCATAAAACCAATGCTATTTGTAGGGAAATTTCAGAGTTTACCCAAAGAGACGACGAGCAGTTTTTTGAAGTATGGGAGCGATTTAATGGGCTACTCTTGAAGTGTCCACATCATGGGTACGAAAAATGGCACTAATGCTAATACTTTTTGGAGGGATTATTGCCACATATGCAAGAATGGTTAATGGCAACAAGTGGAGGAGAGTTAATGTCCAAAAGCGCATCAGAGATTTGGGAATTCTTCCAGCGGCAATCGGATAATTCCCAACAAAGAAGTCGATCACTCAGAAATACAAAGAGAATTAAGGGAGTGAATGAGGTTAACATTGGCGAGTCAAGCTCAGGAATTAAAGAAGTTAAAGAGATGGTCGAAGGCCTTGCTCGACAAATAGCATCTTTGACAACTGCTAAATCAACAGAGCCACATGACCATGACTCATATTCAGATCAAGCCAATTCCATAGGTATCATGAGAAAACCACCAAACTACAACCCTTATTCCAACACATATAACCCTGGATGGAGAGACAACCCCAATTTTTCATGGTCTCAAGAATTCCAACAAAATGGACCAACAGTTCCACCTCCACCAATACAATCAGTTCCTTAAATGTCTCAAGCCTCTCAACTACCATTTAGACCATACAATCAGAATCCAAACCATTCTCAATCTAAACCATGGGAGGAGATATTCCAAAATATCAGAAATCTAACTAACTCCAAGATCGAGCAGCAGAACCGCACCATTGATGAATTACGAAATGAGATGAGAGTGAGCTTCAAGTCACAAGCTCAATCTGTTTTAAGTCTTGAGAAAATGGTAGGGCAACTTGCCTTTTCAGTTCAGACTTTGGCCATGACCGTTAAAAAAGGTAAATTCCCAAGTCAACCAGTGCCCAATCCTAAAGCAGTATGTTGAGTGTTAGAAAGTGTATATTTATAAAGGAAAAAATCATCATTTTACACTTTAAATCTCACTAACATTGTTACTTTTATTTATTTAAATATTTTATTATTTAATTATATGTGTTTTATTATAATTATGTATTTTATGTATTTTAGGGTCACTATGATTGTTTCACAATGAACGAGTGATCAGATAGTAAAACGGACGTCATATTCGGACTCAGGACGGTCGAAAACTTTAAGAGGAGCATTAAAGGAAAAAAGTCATTGTTTACGAGTGATTGTTCATACATCAGATCGTTTATATCTTCATTAATATCTTTATTTAAGTCTTATTCGTTCATGACACTGTTCATGTATACGGACAGATGATGTGGCAACTACCTATGACGTGATAGTATCTGATTGGGTGAATTATGTGGTATTGACAGCTTATGTGGTATTGACTGCTTATGTGGCGTTGAACGATGATGTGGCACCGACCGATGATGTGTCACGATCTTATTGGACTAAATTTCTTATGTACTGTAGATCGATGACGTGGCGGCATCTCAGTAGAGCAAAAATCGTGTGTACAGTACATGCGCATACATGGGATTATTTACTATTCAGATGGCGTTACTGTGTAAATATTGACTGTTGACTGTTGACTATTGACTGTTGACTGATGACATGGCGTAATCCTGAGCATCCGAACTGTTTTTAATCCGATGGTCACGATTCACTAAATGTATCTATAAAAAGGGGGCTCCCCCCCTAATTTGATACCCCTGAATTCATTTTTAAGTTTAGATTTCTGAAATTCTTTCTCCTTCTTGTAGTTTCTTTGTATTTTAATAAAATTTCTTTTTTTATCCTTAATTAAAATATGAGTGGCTAATTTTCTTTTAAGTTTGGGTTAAAGGTGAAGTCTTAACATGTTCCATGGGCTTAATTTGGTAAATTTGCTTTCTCTTCCCCTCTAATATTTGTGGTTGTTTTGACTTTTTATCGACAAATAATAATAGTCTTGTCTAGATCTGACCCTAGTTAAAACCTAAGACCCTAGTACAAGGTTATTATTATTTGGCACGATAAGCCCTTGGCATCATACTTATTGGAGAGTGGTTCATGAGGTGTGGAATCCCCCCTTATGATTTAATTGGTATTAATATGGAATATTTTGTCCATGGAGCATCTTGATGCGGATCCGGATACCCAAGTGCTTTATTATATAAGTTTTATTCTAATTATTCCCGCCATTTTAATTCATAAATTAAGATAAAATTATCATAATTTAATTATTCTCATTAAAAGAAAATTAATTCGGCATATAATTAAAATCAACCTTCTCGTGGGATCGACACTCGTCACCATTAATCTATTCTATAATAGATTCGTGCGCTTGCGAGTTCAATAAAATTTGCACAACACAGTAAATGAAGCAAATTCTAGTTCACCATAGCAGCATGGAGAGGTCAAAGCAGTGATGACCTTGCGAAAAGGAAAAGAAGTCGACAACAAAGTGGAGATGCCAAAATCAACTCAGATTGTACCTGTGAACACGGAGGAATCATCATCAGAGGAGAAAGAGGAAACCAACGCACGAGAATATGTTCCTAAAGCTTCATTTCCTCAGAGGTTAGCTAAAGAGAAGAAAGGAAAATTCACAGGTGAGATTTTTGAAAACTTCAAACAAGTAAGTGTTAACATCCCTTTACTTAAAGCTATAAAACAAGTGTCATCATATACCAAGTTTCTTAAGACCTTTGTACTAAAAAGAGAAATATTCATGTTCAGAAAAAGGCCTTTTTAACAGAAAATATTAGTTCTATACTCCAACATAAAATGCCTCTAAAATGCAAAGATCTAGGCTCCCCCACTATCTCCTGTAGTATAGGGAACCACACAATTGAGAATGCTTTGTTGGATTTAGGAGCTAGTGTAAATCTATTGCTTTACTCTGTTTTTGTGAAACTTGAATTGGGCGAATTACATCCAACTCCAGTGGTGTTACAGCTTGCAGATTGATCCATAAAAATACCTCGTGGTATTATGGAGGACGTGCTTATACAGGTGGACAAGTTTTATTTTCCTGTTGATTTCATTATAATTGACACTCAACCAGTACAGGATTCAAAGAAGCACATTCCCATTATTTTGGGCCGACCTTTCTTGGCAACTGCCGATGCACATATTCAATTCAGAACCGGAAATATGCAGTTGTTTTTTGGCAATATGACTATGGAACTCAATATCTTTAGCATTGCTAAACAACCTCACAGTGCAGATGATGGAATTGTTGATGTGGATTTAATAGAAACACTAGTTGATAACAATTTTTTTTTCAAACATTAGTGATGACCCTTTGCAAACTTGTTTAACTCACTTTACTTTGAATTTTGATATTGACAGATCAGTTGATGAAGTCAACGCTCTACTTGACTCAGCACTATCCATGGACACTAATAAATGGAAGTCAAGAGTTGAACAACTAGTGCTGTCAGAAAAGAAACTCAGCCCATCATCAAAATCACCACCAAAACTCGAACTCAAGCCATTACCCAATACTTTGGAATACGCATTCTTGGGAGAAGAAAGCACTTTACCAGTAATCATCTCTTCCTCCCTCAATGACGAACAAAAAGGTAAGTTGTTGGATGTTTTAAAAGAACATAAAGGAGCATTAGAATAGACCATAGCAGACATAAAAGCCATTACCCAATACTTTGGAATATGCATTCTTGGGAGAAGAAAGCACTTTACCAGTAATCATCTCTTCCTCCCTCAATGACGAACAAAAAGGTAAGTTGTTGGATGTTTTAAAAGAACATAAAGGAGCATTAGAATGGACCATAGCAGACATAAAAGGTATAAACCCAGTGGATTGCATGCATTACATTCATCTTGATGAAAATGCTAAACCTACTAGGGAAATGCAACGTCGGTTAAATTCTAACATGAAAGAGGTTGTTCGCACTGAAGTCCTTAAGCTATTAGATGCAGGTATCATTTACCCCATTTTTGATAGTTCGTGGGTCAGTCCTGTGTAAGTTGTTCCTAAAAAGTCAGGAGTTACAGTAGTCATCAATGCTAATAATAAATTAGTACCCACTAGAGTAACTACAGGATGGCGTGTATGCATTGATTACAGAAAGTTGAATTCTGTCACACGTAAAAACCATTTTCCTTTACCATTTATCGATCAAATGCTTGATAGATTAGCAGGTCATGAGTTTTATTGCTTTCTAGATGGTTATTCAGGATACAATCAGATTCCCATAGCACCAAAAGATCAAGAGAAGACCACCTTCACTTGTCCTTTTGGCACTTTTGCATATAGGAGAATGCCATTTGGTTTATGTAATGCACCTGCTACATTTCAACGATGCATGTTGAGTATTTTTTCTGATATGGTTGAATGATTCCTTGAGGTTTTTATGGATGACTTTTCTGTTTTTGGAGATTCGTTTGATCAATGTTTATATCATCTAACACTAGTTCCGCAGAGATGTATCGAGAAGAATTTAGTCTTGAATTGGGAGAAATACCATTTTATGGTTAAACAAGGTATTGTTCTCGGTCACATCATTTCAAGCAAAGGTATTGAGGTTGATAAAGCCAAAGTGGATCTCATTTCCAATCTTCCTCCACCTAAAACAGTCAGAGAAGTAAGATCTTTCCTTGGGCATGCTGGTTTTTATAGACGTTTCATTAAAGATTTTAGCAAAGTTTCTAGACCTTTATGCAATTTACTTGCTAAGGATGTACCTTTTGTCTTTGATGATTCATGTCTTGTGGCATTTGAAAAACTAAAGCAGTTATTGACATCATCACCCATCATTCAGCCCCCAAATTGGAACTTACCATTTGAGCTTATGTGTGATGCATCTGACTATGCAGTAGGAGCAGTATTAGGACAAAGAGTTGATCGAATTCCCCATGTGATTTACTATGCTAGTATGACATTGAATGATGTACAATTGAATTATTCAACCACTGAAAAAGAAATGCTAGCAGTTGTGTTTGCATTAGAAAAATTTCGATCTTATCTCATTGGTTGTAAAATAATTATATTTATAGATCATGTTGCTCTTAAATATCTTCTCACAAAGAAAGATGCAAAAACTAGACTAATTCGTTAGGTACTACTTTTGCAGGAATTTGACTTAGAATTTAAAGACAAGAAAGGAACAGAAAATGTTGTAGCTGATCATCTTTCCCGTCTCCATTTTGACACAACAATAGAACATTTACCTTTAAATGAGTCATTTTCAGATGAACAATTAATGAGTGTGGAAGTAGTACCATGGTATGCTGATATAGTTAATTATCTTGTTACAGGTCAACTTCCAGAACATTGGACTAAACAGGACAAGGGCAAATTCTTTACAGAAATAAAGAATTTCTTTTGGGATGATCCTTATCTATTTAAATACTGTGCAGACCAAATAATTAGACGATGTATCCCAGAGAATAAATTTCAGAATATCCTTTCTTTTTGCCATGAACAAGCTTGTGGAGGCCACTTCAGTGCTAAGAAAACAGCAACTAAAATTTTACAATGTGGTTTCTATTGGCCAACTATATTTCGAGATGCTTACATCTTTTATTCTTCATGTGATAGGTGTCAACGAATGGGGAGATTTACACGAAGGAATATGATGCCACTAAACCCAATTCTAGTGGTTGAAATTTTTGACGTATGGGGTATCGATTTCATGGGACCCTTTCCCTTATCTTTTGGCCATCCAAACATATTGGTCGCTGTTGATTATGTTTTGAAATAGGTAGAAGCTATTCCATGTAGGAACAATGATCATAAAGTGATAATAGGATTTTTGGAAAGTAATATTGTTTCCCGCTTTGGATTCCCTTGAGCAATAATTAGTGATGATGGTGCCCACTTTTGCAATAAATTTTTCAAAGCACTTTTGACAAAGTACTCCATCACTCATAAAGTGGCGACCCCATATCACCCACAGACCAACGGCCAAGTTGAGATCTCCAATCGAGAAATAAAGCACATTTTAGAAAAAACAGTGAGGCCCGACAGAAAAGATTGGTCGTTGCGGCTTAATGATGCATTATAGGCATATAGAACGACTTTTAAGACTCCGATTGGGATGTCACCCTACAGGCTAGTGTATGGAAAAGCATGCCACCTACCTGTGGAACTTGAGCATCGTGCGTACTGAGCCATCAAGAAATTCAATTTTGACATATAGCAAGCTGGCTCAGAAAGAAGATTACAGTTGGCAAAACTTGAAGAAATTCGAAATGATGCGTACGAGAATGCCAAAATTTACAAGTAACGAATGAAAGTCTTTCACGACAAGCAAATTATGCAAAAATCTCTCACTCCAGGTCAGAAAGTACTTTTATTCAATTCTCGCTTACACTTATTCCCAGGTAAGTTACGCTCTCGATGGTCTGACCCATTTATTGTTCATACTGTTTTTCCACATGGGGCAATTGAAATTAAGGATCCAATGAATGGTGTCATTTTCAAAGTTAATGGTCAAAGATTAAAGCCATATCTAGAATACCAACCACATGGAGAGGACAGCGAAATAAATTTGAGTGACCCACCTATTTTAAATTGAGGTTTTGTTTTTCGGTGATTTGATTATTTATTTTCTTTATTTTCTTTCTTTTATTCATTTTTTTTACTGATTGAAATTATTTTTGTTTAAGTGTGTTTGTTTAACCGTTAAGTTTTTCTTATCAATTTAATCATGAGACAGTTCCTCTTAAACATTCTTAGACAATTTCGACGTATACAATCTCATCTCAGAGGTCAGATACGATTTTGTAAAACACATCGTATCTGGCAGTTACAACCACCAGAGTTAGTAGCCTATGTTGAGGATTTAGAAAGCCAACTCCGAGAAATTGAGAGAGGCATCTACAACATCCAATTGGAGCTTGAAGTAAATTCAATAAGAGGACGATTTTAGTTTGTTTTGTGTGTTTTAATTTATTTTCTTGTTTGTGTGTTTTAGTTTGCTTTGTGTGTTTAAAGTTTGTAACCTCGGTCAAGTGGCGGATAACAGTACTCCGTGACAATCAAGTCGGTTACTTCAGTTTTCCTACAATAATTGATATTCTGAGACGAAGATATGGACAGAAATGAGATTTTAGAAAAGCTTCACAAACGATTCCCTTCGCTTCCTCAGAATGCCCTACTTTTAATTTATAAAACTCGGTCCGAACACATGCGATTGCTTATGAAGAATAACATCTCTGCTGACATCCGTTGGTTAATCGAGGTAAAAGTTCACTTAGCAGGTGAGTTACCTCCTAAATTTATTGCATCCATGCCTGGTTGTGGTAAAGGAAAGTATGCGAGAAAACGACGAGCTCGTAGACTTTCTGTTGGTTGTCATAAATGTGCTAGAATGATATGCAATAAAAAATCATGTTCTTTAGAAATGGTGTCTGATAACAGAGAAGATAGGATTCAATTCATTAGGGATGGCTTGAATAAGGAGTCATTGGATGATATCCTTTTATCTCTTGAAATGCATCCCAGTGGATACGTCCAACATGCAATACTCCAGTTATAGCCATTATTCCAGAAAGAATGTGCAAACTATAGTCTCGGGAATCTGACTATAAAAGACCCTGTTTGCCAGTTTGTAAGAAAACTGGATGGAAAGCCTATCCTCAACCCATAGAGGGCGTTCAAACTGTTTCTAGACTAAAACCAGAGGAAGATGTGAGCCACAATCACAACTATCTGTAAATATCCTTTTACCTCTTGGTTCTTTTATTTTACTGTTATTTTACTATTTGCATTATTGTTTTTAATAATTTCATTTACTTTTTCTTTTTACTATTTTCTTTTTGACTTTTGAGCCATGTGCCTTACACGTTAATTGACATAATGTCTCATACACAGCTGTAACCAACTGTCACCAAGGTCTTTAAATACGAATTATTTTTACTGAGCACTCACAAGTTATTTTTTAGCAGTATCTTAATGGCAGCTTCTTCTAGTAAACAATTAAAGAACATTTGTGTGCTTTCTAGGTTTTATTATGGCAAACATAAAGAGTTCATTGAGGCAGGCATAGATCTTGGTCTAAGAATAGTAGAGAGAAAATTGCACTTGGTGTATGGAGGAGGTGACCGAGGGTTATCCAAAATGGTATCAGAAGCTGCTTTTGTCAGAGGGAGCCAAATGTTAGGCATCATCCCTCAAATCCTAAAACCTTTAGATTGTTTGCCTCATTCACCAACTGGAGAAGAGTTAATCGTCTCAGGTATGCAAGAACGAATAACTGAAATGCTCAATCATGCCGATGCTTTTATTTTCTTTCCAGGCAATCTTACAACTCTAGAGGCACTAATGACATTAGCATCTTAGTCTCATCTGAACATTCATCAGAAACCCATTGGTTTGTTAAATGTCAATAACTTTTATGATGGCTTTCTCACATTTCTTAACCATACAATAAAAAATTATTTCATTCCTTCCTCAGTGAAAAAAATCTTTATTTGTGTACACACTGCTAATGCGCTACTTGATCTGTTACAAGCTTATTAACCAGAACTAGATCCCAAGGCTATTGTGTTGGAGTGTTCAAATAATGATGGTAACAGTAGCAGTAGTAGGAAGTACAAATTAGATTTAACTCTCCACTTGTAAATATTTTCTTCTGTGTTGCAGCACCCAGGTGATGTCTTCTAAACTCTACTTCTTTCCTTTCAAATATTGAGGACAATGTTTCGTTCTGGTTGGGGGGAGGGAATAGTTGACAATTGTGGAATATTGAACTAACCATGACTAACTTTTTGAATAGAAGATGGCTGAATATGGAGTATGGTGACTCTAGAAATGCATCTTCTTAGTTAAAAAAAATAAAAAAATATATTTGTGTGTTTTTTTTCTCCTTTATAAATATATGTTTTCAAGTTTTTAAAGTCGAAGATGGCTGAATATGGAGTGTAGTAACTCTAGAAACGCATCTTCTTTAAAATTTTTTTTCATTTTTCTTTAATTTTTCTGAATGTACGTTTTCTTTTTATGTTTAGAATAGGTTGGGGGGAAAGAATTCTGTTAAAAAATTTTTTTTTTTGTGAGTTCTTGATATTCCCTAACCAACGTTACGTCCTAATAAAAATCTTTCTTGATTTTAAGTCACGATAGTCTGAAATAAAAGCTAGTTATATGGGCAATTAAGATGTAGTGATGCATATACCCAAAAAAAATAAAAAAAAAATAAATACATTGGGTTGACTAATACTTTATTTGAGATCGTATTATTTCTAAGATATGGGCATATTTTTTTCATCTTGGTGAGAGTGTATGATATTTCTTTATTATTTTCTCTCAATTTACCATTTATTGTAGTGACAAAATTTTATTGGGATTAATTTCTTTGTGAGAGTGTCACTACAACCGATGAAATTTTGGGATTGGATATGTCCTCCTTGAAAGTGGCCTGATTACTATTGCTACAACAAAGTCTGTTGGACTGATGCATATGGATGGTTGATGTGGGTGTGATATTCCTTTAGACTGGAGATAATGCTTGTACTTTTATTTGATTGCTATTATTAATCTGATTGAATAAACACATGTGTTTCCTTTAAAAAAAAAGTTTTGAATTTTATCTTCGCTTTATTTGCTAAGGACTAGCAATAAGCTGGTTGGGGGGTGTGTTGAGTGTTAGAAAGTTTATATTTATAGAGGAGAAAATCGTTATTTTACACTTTAAATCTCACTAACATTGCTACTTTTATTTATTTAAGTATTTTGTTATTTAACTATATATATTTTATTATAATTATGTATTTTATGTATTTTAGGGACATTACGATTGTTTCACAATAAACGAGTGATCAAACAGCAAAACGGACGTCATATTTAGACTCAGGACGGTCAAAAACCTTAAGAGGAGCATTAAAGGAAAAAAGTCATTGTTCACATATACGGTACTGTTCATACGCACGGTACTGTTTACGGTACTATTTACGACACTGTTTATGTATACGGACCGATGATGTGGCAACTATCTATGACGTGGCAGTATCTGATTGGACGAATTATGTAGTATTGATTGCTTATGTGGCGTTGACCGATGACATGGCATCGACTGATGATGTGTCACGATCTTATTGGATTAAATTTTTTATGTAATGTAGATCGATGACGTGGCAGCATCTCAGTGGAGTAAAAATTGTGTGTACAGTACATGCGCATACATGAGATTATTTACTATTCAAACGGCGTTACTGTGCAAATATTGACTGTTGACTGTTGACTATTGACTGTTGACTGATGACGTGGCGCAATCCTGAGCATCCGAACTGTTTTTAATCCGATGGTCACGATTCACTCAATGTATCTATAAAAAGGGGGCTCTCTCCCCTAATTTGATACCCTTGAATTCATTTTTAAGTTTAGATTTCTGAAATTCCTTCTCCTTCTTGTAGTTTCTTTGTATTTTAATAAAATTTCTTTTTTTATCCTTAGTTAAAATATGAGTGGCTAATTTTCTTTTAAACTTGGGTTGAAGGTGAAGTCTCAACATGTTCCATGGGCTTAATTTGGTAAATTTGCTTTCTCTTCCCCTCTAATATTTGTGGTTGTTTTGACTTTTCGTCGACAAATAATAATAGTCTTGTCTAGATACAACCCTGGTTAAACCGGCACCCTAGTACAAGGTTATTATTATTTGGCACGATAAGCACTTGGCACCATACTTATTGGAGAGTGATTCATGAGGTGTGGAATCCTCCCTTATGATTTAATTGGTATTAATATGGAATATTTAGCCCATGGAGTATGTTGATGCGGATCCGGATACCCAAGTGCTTTATTATAACAGTTTCATTCTTAATTATTCCTATCATTTTAATTCACAATTTAGGATAAAGTTACCATAATTTAATTGTTCTCATTAAAAGAAAATTAATTCTGCATATAATTAAAATCAACCTCCTCGTGGGATCGACACTCGTCACCATTAATTTATTCTACAATAAATTCGTGCGCTTGCAAGTTCAATAAAATTTGCACAACAAGGATGAACAAAACCTTTAAGCTAATGCATGAAAACTTTTCAGTAAGGATGCCATTGAGAAAGGCATTATTGATGTCTAATTGTCTGATTGGCCAATAATTTATGACAGTAAACTCAAGATGATCTAGTTATATAAGACTTTATAACTAGACTAAAAGTTTCAAAGAAATGCACTCCTTATGTTTGATGAAATCCTTTTGCTATCAACCTTGCTTTATACTTGGAGGTACTATCATCATGATTGTATTTAATCCTAAACACCCATTTATTGCCAATAATTTTTTCAGTTGCTTCTCTAAGAATAAGAATCCATGTATCATTTTCATATAAAGAATTAAATTCAGCTTACATAGCCTGTTTCCACTTGGAGTTTGCTAGTGCTGCTTTAACAAAATGTAGCTCAAGGTTTTGAGTTACAACGATGTATGTTTTGGATTTAAATAAACTTGCTTTGGATCTAGTAATCATAGGATGAGCATTTTGGATAGAGTGAGATATTGCTTGAGATACTAGAGGTACTTATTCTGGTGTTAAATGATTAGAAGTTGTTTGAGATATATGTATTGGTGACAACTGATTTTGTATGGTGCGTGATGAAGAAGTATCTAAAGAGTGAAGTATTACAAAAAGTTCTATAAAGTACCTGAATCAAGTTTTGCATCTTGAGGATTAACAGAAGGCTGTGTACAATTACTGTCAAGAACAAATATTTGTTGAAGAGATGAATGGAGCAGAATTATGACTTTGCTTAACTAAGGAAACACTTTGATTAGGTAGATAAAGGAAAATTTTTTGAGTATGAAAATTCAAATTCATTGAACTTGACGTGTCTGATACTATAAGTTTTTCTATTTGAAGCAAAACACTTGTCACCCTTATGAATAAGGCTGTAACCAATCATAAGACATTTCTCAATATGAAAATTAAGCTTGTGTTTACTATAAGGTCTTTAGAAAGAAAAGCATGAGCAATAAAAGGTTTTGAGAAAATAGTAGTTAGGTTCTCTGGCATAGAGTTTGGTATATAGAGAAATGTTATTTGGTACAAGTATTGGTAGCCTATTTATGAAAAAAAAAGGCAATATAGAGTGATTCCCACCAAAATGATAAGGGCATTTTTGCTTGAGCATGTAAAGTTAGCCTTGTTTCCACAATGTGTCTATGCTTCCTTTGAACTACACCATTTTAATGATGTGTATAAGGACAACTATACCTAAAATCTATTCCTTCTTCTTCAAGAAAGTGTTCAAAGTTTCCATATTCACCTCCCTAATTAGATTGCAGTGACTTTAAAGGATGATCAAATTATTTATCAATCAAAGTTTTGATGTATTTAAAAGTAGTTAAAGCTTCTAATTTAAGTGTTAATGGAAAACTCCAATAGTATTTACTATAATCATTTATAAAACTAATATAGTATCTAAAACCTTATAGTGAACAAATAGGTGTTGGACCCTAAAAGTTAGTGTGAATAAGTTCTAAAAGAGCTTTTGTCTTGATCTCTATTAAGTAAAAACAAAACTGATGAATTTTGACATGTTGACAAGCATCACAAAATTAGGAGCTGACATTGAACAAGGAAAAGACAGAAAGGACAAAATACATTTAAACACATGTTTACTTGGATAATCAAATCTTTAATGTAATAGATTGGAAGATAGAGTAGTGTTTGTATGATATTGATGATTTGTATTGTGAGTGCAGGTCTTATTTACAGCCTCATCTAAGGGATTACAAGCTAGTTTATTTAAAACAGAAAGCATAGAACTGGGAGTACGAGAAGGACTGTAAAAACTGAAAGTAGAATCCTTGTTTGACAGTAACTGATATAGTCCTCTTCTAGCAATCCCTTGAGCAAGATGTATTCCCTTCTTCTGGTGCTTAATAAAACATATTTGGCAAAAAAATCAATGGTTAAGTTGATATCCTCAAATAATTTTGAAATACTTATAAGATTTTTGGTAAGGTAAGGGACACACAGAATATCTTTCAAGTATAATGTTGAATTACATCATGTATAAAGATAAGTGCAACCAACATGTGATATATGTAACCCTTGACCATTGCCAACATGTAGCAAGTGATTACCTGAGTATTCCTTTGCAAAATTCAAGTTTTGTAGATTTTTGGTGAGATGATGAGTTGCATCACTGTCTATGCACTATCCTTGATCAGCCACTTCACCTTCAGAAGCAGCCAGAAAAGCAGCTTTAGTGCTGAGTTCATAAATGGAGGTCTTGGAGTTGGACTTGGATAGTAATGTGAGTTAAAACCTATTGGTGAATTGAAGGGATAAAATCGCTGTTAAATTTGTGTCTACATTCAGCTGCAGTATGCTTAAGCTTGAAACATATCAGATAGATTGCACCAATTGCATTAGGATTATAGCTGTCTTTCCCATTTCCATTATTGAAGCCACCAGTCTTAGCAAATTTTCCATTTCCAGCACCAAAACCACCCCTGTTGTAATAGTTTCCAGATGATGCTCCATTCCAAGATTGTTCCAATTGTAACCTCCACCATTCCAATTTCCCCTCACTTGACCCTGTGAAACACCTCTACCATAACCTCCAATTCCAATATTATTATCATTTAGGCTTTTGTTCCAATTAGCATTATATTGTCCAGACTTATTGTTAGGTCCAGTTTAAGCAACATTTACTGCAAAGTTCAGTTTTGCTTCTTTGCTTGAACTTAGCTAATTAGCTTCCAACCTAGCCTCATGAGTTGACAACATATACTAGGCTTCATTCACAGTCATCTTAACAAGATTTGCCTCAATATATACAACCACAAGATAGTAAGGTTGGCCTAATCCAGAGATCCAGTGAGTGAGAAAGTCTAAAGAGCTAACTGAACTACCGGCTACCGCCAATTCATCTGTAATTACCTTTAATTTTCCAAAGAATTCAGAATGGACATAGATCCTTTCCTATGGCTATCAAGCATCATTTTTAGATGACCTTTTTAGCAAAAGTTTCAGATCTAAACTATTGTTCAAGGCTAGTCCAGAGTTCAAGAGAAGTTTCAAAGTTTACCACAAGACTTAGAATGTCAAGGCTGATTGTGGACATTAACCAGCTCAGCAGCACTTGATCCTTTCGTTTCCAAGCAACAAAAGCTAGATTCTCTTGAGTACCTTCAGTAGAAGAGATTTCAGTTGAATTTATGATTTGAGTTTGCAGCTTCATCAGGCAGTAAACTATCTGCAGCTTGAAGACCATTGGCACGATCGGAAGGGAGAATTAGTTATTTCCAGATTGTATAATTTGATCAATCAAGATTGATTAGTGAGGTAAAAGTGAATGAAGAAATTGCCGATGTTGTATTTAGATTTGAGCTAGAATTAGCCATAAAGTCAGGCTCTCATACCAAGTTAAGATTGATGAGTTCGTTTGTTTGCTGAGAAAATGAAAGGAAAGTTCAGAAAATCAATGAAATGAATTTCATGTAATTTGGTCACTACGGCATTGTTTTGTTACACGAGCTTATATACAATGATCTGGAATATTCCTCACTCTGTTAATACACGCAGCAATTGCTAAGCTAATTCTATAACTAACTCTGCCAGCTAAGCAGCCATGTCAGCATTGATAACAGACTAGGCTTAACAAACTTTAAAAGAGAAATTAATGATAACAGATTAGTTAACTTGTAACCAATTCATTAATCTTAACGCGAACAGTTGGGGTACAGCGGGGCTTCTGGGCAGCGACGTCTGAAGTCTGATGCATTATTATCAGTGGCTGCGGCAGAATTGTTGGCGATCATCATCATGTTCTGATCAGTGCAGCACGTACGGGTCGTCTGGGTGCAACAACGTAAACGTGTCCGAAGTTGCTGCTCGTCATCAATATTAGTATTTCTTGCACCGCGACCCACAGCCGTGAAGATTATTACACTGAGTAGAGCAAAAGCTTTGAGGAAGGGGAAAAAAATGATATATAATAGCAGATATGAGAGAATATATATATAATTAAGCCTTCACCTCGTCTTATTAATGTACTGTCCAGTTTCAAGTGTGTCAAGCCATAATCAAGAATTAATAAATCATATTTTTTATGAATCATAAAATGGTGATTGGTGAGCATCACATGGGTATTTGTTTCTCTTTTTTCCCCAAAAAGAAAAAAGTTTAGACGACAGATACTCAGATATGAACAACTATCTTGGGCTTAAATTTTTAATTTGTCATTATGTACGATTTCATTGGAAACTCTTGCTGCGTGTTCTATTTAGGAGCTTTTTGATTCAATTTCTACATTTTGGAGCAGGTTCGATCTCATTTATTATATCCCAAATTATTGCATGTTGCCGACATGCAATTTTAAGTCAAATGTGATGTAATTTTAAGTATGTGATAAGATCATAAAAATCACAAAATTAATGAACCGAAAGATCAAACTATATGTACCAATATCAATAATAAGATATGCCATTCTTTTGTGTTTTTTAGTATTGGATATTATCTACCATATGTGACCTAATTAAATGATAGTACATGCTTTAAAAGAAATAATGATACCATATAAAGAATTGATATTTATTTGAAGGACTTAAATGGGTGCTTCAACTTTCAAATATTACAATGAGAATAAAACTTACCTCTCTTTTTTTCTCCTACTTAAGTCCTTAAATTTAATTTAAACAAAAACTATCCATTATATCTCTAATAATAAATTAATAAAATAATTTAATTATTAATTTGATGTGATGTATTTATTAAAAGTAATTAAAAAATTTTTATTTTAAAATTTGAATTTAAATAAAGAAATATGATAAAATTATTATTTCTTTGAAAAGTATGTATGAACGTGTAGTCCAATAATTGGAAATCAAATGACAGTGATAGCAAATGTCACCTTTCAAATCCAAGATAATTCACTTAAAAAGAAAAAAAAAGCTCTAGATAATTAGTCAAATTCAGAGTAAATAAATGGTACACTCATTTCCAAAGAAAAAACAAAAAAGTACACTCACGAGGGGTAAATAAAGCCACATGCACGCGCACACAATAAAGTCTTTGCTCATTTGCAAACTCCAGCTAGATAGTTGTTACACAATTCACATCAGTAGCTCTACAATTGGTGAATAAGCCAGGCGCACACAATTAAATCAAAAGCATTCACACATGCAGTTTCACGGACTTCTTTCAAATGTTCAACTTCAAAAACTTATTTTCAGATCAAAAAGGGATTATCAAAACATGACTAAATCGGTGTCGATTTATTTTTTTCTTTTTCATTTATTTAATTAAGTGAATTGACACCCGATAGTCGCTTTGTCTCCCTTTTTTTAATATCATTTTCATATATAAATCATCAATACATATATATGAATGTACGTATGCATGTTCGTCTTTTTTTCTTTTTTCTCTCTCTTGAGGATCGTATGATACTACTTTAACCCTTAAATAATATTTTTGTTAAAAATTAATTAGTTTATAAGTAGGATTCGTGACTTCAATTCACTCATATGTGACTATGAGAGTGTGTCATACACTTCCAATAATTTTTTATTAACTAATTATCACTTAGAAGTAACTAACAATTTCGAAAGCCACTCAAAATCATTTTGAGCTTAGTTATTGGAACCTCATACCGTGACTAGTTAGAGCATTATCCAAAAAGTCCCTCAAACAAGATTTCACTTTTCATTAGAAGAGTAATATCAATAATAAGGATTATAAAAGTTTCTTCACATGATATTTTTCAAATAAAATTATCACTATCCTTTTCTAGAAGAGTAATATCAATAATAATGACTTCTCCTTCTTCAAATAATCCTATATTATTTTTATTTATTATTATTAGAGAGAGAAAAGTAAAATAACTGTATTATTGAGAAAATATAGAACAATCAAATTTGTTAAAGGAAAATTTTAATTCAAATAATAAAATTTATTATATTTGAATAGTTTTTTTGTGGAGAATTTTTTTATTCTTCTATTTATTACTATTGGGATAAATAAAACCCAGGAATATCATGTTGTATCACTAAAAATTAATAACAAAATATATGGAAGTGTATTTGAATCCATAACGCCAGATAGTTCTTTAAAATTGTGTGATTAGCCTTCTAGATCTACACGTTCTCCTAGAGAATCCTTTAATTTTCTCTGTACTTTTTCTCTGATGATAAGTTATCAGACAAAATAATAGGAATACGTGTGACTTGGAGACCATAACCACTTATTTGAATAATATTTTCTTGTTGTCACGGGGTATGCCTACTTCTGCCTATAATAGAATTAGAATAATATTAAGTTTCTACACATTAAAGGCCTACATTTTATTAGATACATTAGAGCTTATAGTACCGAAAACTATAATTGATCACTTTAATTGGGTTTAACCTTATATGACAGTCTATAACACATAATTATTCACAAGCCCAACATTAGATTAAGAGTTCAACAATATTGGATTTAAAAATTAATAATCTCCCACTTATGCCATATGTGTAACTTTATAATTATGTTTTGTAAAAATAACTGTATCAGCTTAACTTCACTGTCATTACTAAAATGTATCTATAAACAATCCAGTCCATCAATCATATCAACATAGGATTAAAGCGACCTTTGTTACATTTATCGTTACTCGACCCATCGATGATCACTATACCAATACAAGTGAATGACATAGATTATGATGTGGATGTATATCATAAAAATTTTATGTAATGTGATTTTAACATGTCTATTTTCAACTAGCCCACATTATACCTTATACCTTTGTGAGATCAAGCCATACCAAATTTAGAGTGTGAATAAATCAAAATATTATTTTTACAGAAAATAACTCAAAAATGTTCACAAACCAAAATAACTGAAAATATCTATATTATAAAAGCATCTAAAAATCACAAATTCCCACTAATACTAAATATCATTAAATGACATGACACTTCATACGAGCAGTGTGCTCATGAAATATCTTGGGTGCTAATCCTTTAGTAAGTGGATTCGCAATCATAGAGTTTGTACTAATATGCTCAATAGACAATTGTCCACTCTGAACTCTTTCTTTAACAACTAAGAATTTGAGGTTTATATACTTCGATTTTATTGAGTTTCTATTGTTATCGAAATATAGCACTGCTGATTTATTGTTATAAAATAACTTAAATGGTCTATCAATACCATTTACCATATACAGCTCCGCGATAAAATTCTGTAGCCATATTCCATAATTGAATGCCTCATAACATACTATAAATCTTGCTCACATCGTAAAAGAGGTTATAAGAGACTGTTTAGCACTCTTCTAAGAGACAACACCCTCAGTTAGTATATAGATATAACCCGAAGTAGATTTTGTACTATCTTGGCATCCAACAAAATTAGAATTAGTATACCCAACAATCTCAAGCTTATCTTACCTCCGATATGTGAGTATGTAATCTTTTATTCTCTATAAATATCGCAAGACTCATTTTATTACTTTCTAATGGTCTAATCCTATATTACTTAAGTATTTGCCCAACATCCCAGTAACGTATGTAATATCCGGTCGCGTATAAATCTGAGTATACATCAGACTTCTACTACTTACGCATAACGAATCTTTTGTATTTCTTTTTCTTCAAAATTATTTTTGAGGCATTAATTGAGACTAAATTTGTCTCCCTTAACCACAGGGGTATCACTTAGTTTGTAATCTTGCATGCCATATCTCTTGAGAACTGTTTTGATATAACTCTTTTATGATAATCAAAGAATACCTAAGGAGCGATCTTGATGTATCTGTATGCCTAATACAAAAGAGGCATCACCAAGATCTTTCATCTTAAAATTTTTAGTTAGAAAGCTCTTGGTTTCATACAATAGGCCTATATTATTGCTGGCAAGCAAAATTCATCGACATATAAAATCAGAAAAATATATTTACTTTCACAGAACTTCTGGTATATGCAATTGTTTACCAAATTCATCTCGAAATCAAACGAGATAATCACTTGATGAAACTTAAAATACCATTGTTGATATGCTTACTTAAGCCCATAAATGGATTTTTTAAAAGTTTACAGACCATATTCTTTGGGTCTTCAGGCACATAGTTTTCTAGCTGTACCATATAGATCGTTTCATCAATATCACCATTAAAAAATATCGTCTTCACATCCATATGATGTAACTCAAGATCGAAATGCGCCACTAATGTCTTTATGATCCTGAAAGAGTCTTTTAAAGAAACTGAAGCGAATGTTTCTTTATAATGATGCCTTTTTTCTATGTAAAGTTTTTTATGACAAGACGTGCCTTGTACCTTTCTACATTACCGTTTGAATCCCTCTTAATTTAGATATCAATTTACAACCAATAGGTTTCTTATCTTCTGGCAACGAGACAAGATCTCATATATCTTTGTCTGTCATGGACTTAATCTTCTCATTTATGGCATCAATCCATTTTTGAAAGTTTAAACTTTTCATGGCTTGATGGAAATTGATTGGATCATCTTCTATCATTCCAATGTCTGTCTCATATTCTTAGGAAAATACAATGTAATCATCTAGTAATGCATTTCTTCTTTATCTAGTGGATCTCTTTCATGATATAGGTTTTTGAGGTAATAGAGTTTGTTCTTCTGAAACAATTTCTTATATTGAGGATTCTCCAATATTGTCTTGATTTATTGTGTCCTGAACAAAGTCAAGAATGAAGACTTAATAAATGCCAGTAACACTTATAAGGATATCAACATATTCCTTTTCAAAATTAAAGTCTTTAACTATATCTCCTCCCCTCCCCCCTCAAACTCAACATTCTCAAAAAACCGAGCATTTCCTCATTTGAAAATCAACTTAGTCATAGGATCATAAAACTTATACCTCATGGATCGTTCTGAATATTCAACAAAATAGTAACTCACCGTTCTTAAGTTCAATTTCTTCTCATTAGGCCTATATGGCCTTACCTCAACTGGATATCTCCAAACATGCAAGTACTTTAATTTAGACTTCTTATCCTCCCAAGGTTTCAAATATTTACAATTGACTTCAAAGGTGTCAATGTACCTTTACAATTAAGAAATTATCACCATAATCTCTTTACCCCAAGTGTTTCCCTCACTTGAATACTCTCAATATGATACAAAATAAAAATTACAGGTAGAAACTCTCTATAAGAGTGGATTGACAAATAATGACACAAAAATGATTTAATCTATTGTGATTTGCAATATGGAAGCTCAATATATGTTTTATAAACATGTTTTTACTTACTAGAGAACTTAAAATGAAGTTGGAATTGAATTTTTATAGCTAAAACTCGAAAACTAGCCGTTATTGACAAATTCCAGTGCTCAAGCGGCTAGCCATTTAATTTAATCGACTCCCCGCTCGTAACAGTGAAGTTACCATTAAATTTAAATTTGCTACAGTAATACTGTTCATAAAATTATAATTTTACCTCAAAACTTTCTTAAATTATATTATGTCCTAAAACGTCATAAAACTTTTCAAGTAAGTCTTTTTTTAGTTTTAACTAAATTACTATAATATTTAAAATTTTTAAAATTTTTCACTTAGACTCTTATTCTTTTATAATTACAATATAGCTCAAAAGTTTCAAAACTTAGCAAATAAGTCTAACTCTGAAATTTAAAACTTTTTTATTTTAACCCAAATTATTCAAATCTACAAAATATTTTATCTCATAAACATAAAATTAATTTACTTTGAAAAATAATTATTTTATTAACATAAAATTGAGCTTCACAAATGCTAATCCAAATATAAATTAAATCATACCGGCTTTACAAGAAATTATCGCAATAAATTATCCGTTGAGCTCGAAATTCTATTCTTAATTTCACCGTTATCTGTTGAGTGTCTTGAGATTGATTTCACTTGATTCATTATCCTTCAAAACTAGTGAACTTGTAAAATATAAAATAAAACACTTTAATACATATGTTTGTTATCATCAAAATTATAATATTTATAACCTTTTAGGCTAATAATATCCATCAAATAAAAATTATCATCACCTAATAAAGATCTGGAGCCAACTAATTTTGAATCATGAAATAAACTAAATTTTCTGTTTCTAAATAAATAAGAATAACCATATTTGTCTAAAGTGGAAACAGAAATTAAGTTCCATCTAAAAAATAGAACAACAAATATTTCATCAAGATCTAAATAGAAACTGATCTTTAATAGTAATCTAAATTTTCCAATTACTTTAACTTCAACTTGTTTACTGCCACTCACATTGATGTATCTTTTACTATCACTGGGTTTTCGACAACTCAAGCAACCCTATATAGACACACTGATATGAACTGTTGCATCGGAATCTATCCACTACATGTGTCTATGTACCACAGTTAAATTAATCTCATAACACACTAAACCATACACTTTAACTCTATTAAAGAAACAACAAGTAGCTTCTATTATCCAATTTTTTTTGTTATTTCTTTTGAAGCACTATATTTGCAACTTCTTTATCCTTATTCCTTTTTTTACCCTTATGCCTTATTGAAATTTGACTTATCAAGAGCATACCAATTTTAACCTTTTTGTTCTTGACAAACTTTTATTCAATCTGTGCAAGAAACTCTTTATCATAGTTGCCTTTTCAATCATTAAATCCTTGAATGCTTTTGAAATGGTCTTCTTCATAATCATGATACACATGCAATTTGATCTCTTCTACCTTTTCATTTTCCTTTTATCATTAGGAGTACTTTTATCTATAAGAGGTGGGGGAGAATCAACTTTTAATACAAAGTTAAGATCCATGACCGCGAGAACTATGGAAAGATACTCGAGCCATGATTTGAAGTTAAAGTCATTTAGCATGGGAATTAAATTAATATTGGTAATTATATTAGCAGTAGATATAATTGAATAGAGAATAATAAACAAATGAAACAAGCTCATATTAGTCTTTAAACAAAAATAAATTCAAATAAAGATAAATCCTATCTCAAGATACCAAGTACTCTATTAATATTTTATTTTTGGATAAAATATTAACTTGTAAGTGATATCTTAGTATAGTAATTAAAAAATGATAATAAAAAATATTTTAAATAATTAATCTTTCTTTAGGCTAATTTATTACTCACATGTAAAACTGAATAATCATCAAATCTTTATCACCACAGGTGTACATATAATTTTGTTAAATATAGACCTTTCTTTGGATCGATCGATATACACAGAAATTATACATATAAAAACTATTTATATTCCAAAATAAATTAATTTTCACAAGAGAGGTCACTTTGGTGACAAATTTCTTCAATTAATTTATCTCAAAATATATATACAAACCAACTAATATTTAAATTTAAAATTTTACAAAAAAAATTATCCAAAATAAAAAATAAAAAACATAAAAAATAAAATAAAATTGGGTCAGACTCAACCTTTAATCGGTCAATAGTCAACTATTGACCGATCTAGACTGCTAATTGATTTTGAAATAAACTAGTTCTATTGATGTCGAACCGAATCAGATCAGACCAATCTAAAAGAAACTAATTTTTTCTTAATAGGCCAAATTATAACTTTAAATTATAGGCTATTATAAATGCTAAATTAACCCTTTAATTTCTTTTCATCAAGTTTAATATCAGACCCAAAACTTAATTTCATTTAGCCCAAACAAGTTTAGGGTTTAAATGCAATATATTATAACTATTTAATTAAAAATGAAATTTAAAAAACTTAAAGGAGCTTGACGATATTTGCCATTTCTTTCTTTTCTAGCAACCACCAGCAGCCATGCCGCTGCTTTTCTTTTTCCTTATACAACAACAATGGCTGCCTCTTTGAACCGTGTGCAGCGGCCGATGGCCACGACATGGCTGCCGGCATGGCCTAAAGGCCAAGCCTTATTTTTTTTAATCCCAAATTTCTAAAATTAAAAAAAATTTAAATTTTAAATTTGGTATTATTTTGTAATACCAAAGAAAATAACTATATATTTATTCTTAAATTCATGAATACTAGATTTAATAACACCAAAATATTTAATAATTGATCAAAAATAAATTTGATTCTCAGTAATTCAACATGAATTGGCTCTGATACTACTTGTTGGGATAAATAAAATATTTAGTAAAAACTATCACCTATAATCCAGGAATATCATGTTGTATTACCAAGAATTAATAACAAAATATACAAAAGCATACATGTATCCGTAACGCCAAATAGTTCTCTAAAATTGTGTGATTGGTCTTTTAGATCTACACGTTCTCCTAGAAAGTCTTTTAATTCTCTTTGCGCTCTCTCTCCGATGATAAGATATTAGAAAGAATAGAAAGAATCCGTGTGACTTGAGGACAATAACCACTTATATGGACAACTTTTTCCTATTGTCACTGGGTATTCCTGATTCTGCCCTTCATAAAATTAGAATACTATTGAGTTTCCACACATTAAAGGCTAACACTCTATTAAGTACATTAAAATCATAACACCAAAAATCATAATTAATCATTTTAATTAGGCTTAACTTTATATAATTATTTACATATAAGCCCAACGTTAAATTAAGGATCCAACAATATTGAATTAAAAAATCCAACAATCCTTAACTTTTCAAGGTATTCTTCATCAGTGGTTGCGAATGACTGATTTTTTTAAATCTTATTGACCTTGGTTCCATATGGTTCACTTTCATTGTTGAATTTATATTCACTTTATTAAAGGTGAGATTTATTATCATTTTTTACATATCCACAGAAATTGATAGTGGATGCAAATTCTCCTAATTTATATCCTATCATACAATCTATTATATAAATAGGCAAATACTCCCTTCCATTATGGGTTGCAATAATATGACTTGATTTTTCTTGTAATCTACTTCAAGTATTTTTCTTTTTGCAGATTGATTTTGTTTTAAGGTAGAAGAATGTTATTTTATGAAATTGTATAATTTATTAATATCTACTTAAATTGTAGATGCTATCAAAATTGTACACTATCTTGATTATCATAAGGCCCTAGAAAGCCATCACCAACTACCCTTTCTTTCCAATCCGAAAAATTTATAACTGAACTAATTTTTTTCATGGCACAAGTTTCATATTTTATAAATATTTGTAATTGATCAACTTGTTATCTTTATTGTTGAGGCTAAAAGAAAAGTCAAATAATTGTCTTTATAGCTTATATTTGTTGTATTTGAGCAAATATTTGCATTATATTTATTTTTATTGTGGTTGGATTTAAAAAAAAAAGTAATAGAATTTTGGGAAAAATTTCTTGCCTTTGGAAGTTGCTAAAATTTCAAATATGAGCTTATACTTGCGTGGAAGTATTATTTTGGAAGCAAATGCATAAGAAAAGAAAGTGAATGAACAAGGATTTGTTGAGTAAAAATGAATATTTCAAAAGTGGGTGTACGAAGAAAAAGAGTTTAAAGACTATAAATTTAGTGTCATTCTTTTATAAATTGTCATTTATTCTAATTTATCTATTTCTTCTAGAATTGGCAAAACCTGGGTTTGGCTTCAGGTATGGCAATGCCCAGACTTGGCCCGAATACATTTTTATGCACCTCGGATTCAATTTTTTAGTTCGGATTTTTATACCAAGATTTTATATTTTATAATATTATATATGTGTTTTTTTTATTTTTTGATAAATTTATCTTTTTTAAATTTATTTTAATGAAATTAGACTAAAAAATAAACTTTAAATGTTTAATCCTTTATATATATATAATATATGGGTAACATAAATATAATTATTTACAATATTATTTTTCTAATTATTTTAATATAATTTAAGTTCTAAATTTCACAAATGATGTCTAGGACCGGTCTGATTTTATATCTAGACCAAGTATTACCCGACCCCATACTACCTGATTCAGGCTAGATCTAGGGTGGATTTTTTTGCCACCTCTAGTCTCTGCACTTTTGCTAATCACTATGCTTCCGTTCAAATAGAATTTTTCAGTGATAAGTAGAATTTTTTGTGCTGACCGTTGCTTAAACCGACTATACCTGACTTGAGTAAAGAATGGATACAAAATAGCTAATCTAGAAGAAAATGAAAAATAAGAAAAAATAGCTGTTAAGTTTATACAGCAAATTGTAATGAGAAATTGTAACTAAAATATTAATAGTTGGGTTTTGTTAAGTTACATTTTATATAACTTATAATGTCTCCAAAACATATAAAAAATTATAATATTTAATAGGAGTCCGCTTTTTTTAATTATATAAGACCAATGCTCTAATTTATAACTCATATTACATGATAATATAACTTATATTTATAAATCAGATAATTAATAAAATTTGATATTAATTTTATGAAATATTATCCAAATTTTAATCATTTCTAATATTAAAGAGATTTTTATTCCATTTACACTTATAAAAAAAAACTACCTTCACTAAATTATATATTATAATTAAAAAAATTATTTCTATAACACGTTTATAGAGATTCGAATTTAGAGAGAAGTAACCTTAGTCATCAAGCTGGAGGGTCAGTGTCTATTAAGAGTCCACTTAAACTTTATAAGGTCTGTAAATTACACAACATAAACTTTATGTTAATGACAAATACTAAGTTACATTTGATATAACTTATATCAAATGTAACTTATATCACTCACATAAATAATGAATGAATCACATACCACTCTTTATGTAAATTAAGTAAGTTGCATCAAAGTGTAAGTTAAGGATTCCTATGCTAATTTGTTGCCCAACAAATAGAACAAAAACTGTCATGGTTTAGCCTCCATCGTTTGCTAAACTGTCACGCTGGCTGCCTTGGGAAAACCGCAGTACGCTCTCGTTCAAGAAACACTTTTTTTTTTTTTGAAATTCTAGAGATTGGACTCAACAAATTCACATAATATCCAAGATTTATACCGATTAAATGTATGTTTGACAAAAATTTAAATTCAATTCACCCTTTTGTACATACGATGCGCATTACAAATATTTCATTCTAATCTAATTCAAATAGTAATTAAAATCAACAAATAGCTTTAACATCCATTAAATATAAATTAAATATTTATTTAATTTTTATATTTTAAATTAAATACTCATTTAATTTTTACATATATAAAAACAAAAGTCAAGATACACTATTTTTAAAAATGTTTCATTTATGCTCTTACTTTTTCTTTTCTTTTCTAATAATATTTTGTGACAATATTCTTTGAAATATTATTGAAAAAATAAGTTATTAGATTAACCTTAAAAGATAACATAAAAATTTATATATTTTAATACTATTATTCTGTTTTTATGATTAATTTATTTAATTAATTTTTATATAATAATCACAATAAAATTGTTGCACATGTACAAAAAATATTAGTTTTTTCACACTGATATCCGTTGGTTAATCTATTAATTATTTTTTAATACATAAATTAATTAATGTTAAAAATAATGTTGAAATGATATTATTATAAAAAAAAGAAGAAATAAGGTAAAAATATTATATATTTAACTATAAAAATATTTTAAGATATTTTTAAAATATAAAAGTTAAATAAATATTTAAAATTTAAAATATAAAAATTAAATAAGTAATTTCTCAACCTAATATTTTAGAGTTATATACGTTACTTAAATAAATTAATAATTTAAATGTAATGGCTTTCTATTAAGTCCGTCTCGAATTAGCTGCCATCCGGACTTGATTGCCGTTGGATTTATGCGTTATTGATGATATAGCTAATAAAATAGTAAAAAAAGGAGTCCCATATACTAATAAAAATAAAAAAATATATATTTGATTAATTATTATTCAATTAATTTTTTATTAAAAAATCTGCACATCTTAATCTCTTTTTTTTAAAAAAAAAATCAGATTCAATATTGAGCTCAAATTTTCATTAATTATTTCTTTTTATCAAAAGTTTCCTTCTCACTTTTTTTTTTTAAATTCTCCCTCTTATTTCCTAATAATTTGTTCATCTATCGGCTCTCTTTCTTTCTCTGTGCCCGAGGGGTCACTTTCTCAGCAAATGATATGAAAATTCACAAGCGATTCCACTAAAACAAGAAATTTACTTTTGCAACTACATTAAAGTCTTATAATTTTTTTAAAAAAAATTCTAATTTCTATAGATATCTAGTATTTCAATGAGCTTTTGGTCTATTGATGATATCCTGGGCATACGATGAGGTAATTTATCATCTTGAATTGCTGGCGCCTGAAGTTTGCATATCCAAGAGTTGAATTCTGCAAAATGTAAACAAGATTTATTCAAATCATTTGATCATTTAGCCCTGTATTATTTACTACAGTAGCCATTTGAGAGAAGGGGTAAAAAAAGAGATGGACCGATCTGTTGAAATTTGTTAATCATGTTGAAAATAACAAGCAACTTCGCGCGCTCTCTCTCTCTCTCTCTATCTCTCTTTTTTCTTTAAAATTTTTTACCTTGCGGGTATTTCATAAAACCAAAATCCAATAATCCTTAATCAGTTCATTATAACTGATTCGTTAGTTACTAGAACTACTCCTTTATAACGTTGCTGAAATAATTGTGGCTCTGGCTCGAGTACATATCTGAATTAAAGATCTATTTACAACTACAGGAATTCGTGAATTCTTTGGCAATGCGCTACTAGTAATTGAAAAAAGCAACAACAAGAAGAAGAGCAAACACAAATTTTATTCTTATATTGATTAATTTTAGTGATGATCAGCTACATATAAATAGGTAGCTTTAGTCACGGATTTGCCGGAGCAGTACTAACAAACGCTTCAGCAGAAGCAGCAGAATGAGTGCAGTCGTCTCTGCAGCATTTTCGAACAGTAATGGTACAGCATGGCTTGCGGGGATCGGCTATTCCAAGAGGAATAACGTGACTAGCACCGGTGCTGTCATCGCCTTTTGCAGGAGGAATGACATCATCATGAGTACGGCTGGTGATCATCATCATGTTTTGATCAGCACCATGATAATGCTGCAGCTCTCCAATGTTTCTTGCACCGTGACCTGTAGCTGCAAAGATCATATAACTAATTAGAGCATTTTTAAGGAAGAAGAAAGCCAAAGAAGCCATGGCTGATGTATAGAGCAGCTGATACTATATTTGTAAGTACAAGCATCATAAACAAAGCTTACGCCGCTTCTTTTTTAAATACTGTCAAGTCTCAAGCGTGTCAAGCCATAATCAAAGAACAAGTCATGTTTGTGGATTATTAAAAGGCGATTGGTGAGCATCACGTGGGCCTTGAATTCCCCTTTTTCCAAAAATTGATAGACGACAGATGATCGATGGCCAGCATGACCTAACTATACCCCCCGCAAACGTCAAGGTTCAAGTCCAAGCTAATTCCTTCAAATTGGATTTGATGGTTAAAAAAATGGAAATAATAATAATAAATAGTATACATCAGAAGAGGTAAACAAAGCCAGGCAGGGGCACACAAATAAATCTTTACTCATTCGCAACATCCAGCTAGCTGTATCTTTGTTACAAATTCACATCAGCAGCTGTATTCCACAATTGGTAAATAAAGCCATGTGCTGCACACAATTATATCTAAATTATTCACTGCTTCACGCTAGCTCCTTGTCACAACTCCACAAAACAGCTCACACAATTCTTTAATTGTTCAACTTCAAAGACTCATTTTCAGATAAAATTAAGAATGCGATAATTAAAACTACGATAAAAATAGTTATGAGCATTATTTTACATTTTTCCCCTTTTTTTTTAATTATAAGTGAGTAAGCTTGCATCAGATTGCTATTTTTGTCCTTATTTTTTTCTAGATATATATCATTTATGAAAAATTATAATTTTTTTTCTTGTGATAAAACTTACACTTTTTATTGCCGATGCAAATAATACCATTTCACCCTCTAACAGGCAACTGGGGTTCGCAATATCTAAATTCAGATATTTTTACGTTAATTAATTATACTATCTGTGTATTCTAGAGTATCCTTCCAAAGTAATTTAGCACCGCAAATAATTAACAATTTCGAAAGCCAGTCAAAATAATTTTAAATTAAGAAATGGAACTTCGGACTCTGGCCCGGTAAGTTAGAAAACCACTCGAGTAATTTTTAATCGAAAATAGAACCCCTCAAGCAATTGATGGACATGGAAGAAATTCGCCCCTCAATAAATTATTGTCGTTAATAGAGGTAATTATGTAATTATTATTATTGTTGTTATTTGGGTTTCAGTAAAATTGAATCACCATTAAAAGCCTCATTTTTCTAATTTTGAAGGGCTATTAGGAAAGGAATAGGATAGTTTGTTCGTATCTTTTCTATTGTGACCTCTTCTTTGTTTTATAATTTAATGACGTGTGTAGAGAAGCTTAGACTTCAGGGAAAACGATTTCACATTATATAAATACACAAATTAATCGATTGTAAAGTTTTAGCTTCAGGTAATCATAAATCACAAGAGAGGTGATATTTAACTTCCTCAAGTTATCTCACCGGGTTCCAGCAATCATTTTTATTTTATTTCTCATTTTGTCCTTGAATGACATTACTAAAAAGAATGATCATGTTTTAGAATAATAATTGATATTTTTTAAAAATTAATCTACAATACTTGTAAACATTTGAAGACATGTTGAAGTTGTTAGGATTATGTGTTCTTTAAAGTATATTCACTTATTTATAAACACATTTTCAGATTAATAAAATATTTGAGATATTTTTAAATATCTTAAATGTATAAATATTTTATATAAGGATTGTTTAATCATATTTTATATGTTTATATAATCATTATATGAATTTATAGAAGACATGAGCATAAGTGATCTTATAATTAAATAAACTGAGCTCGTAGTTTGTAAACAAAGTTAGGCTTTCTATTTATACTTAAATTATAATAAATTTATTGAATGATTTATCTTAATTATATGTAAATTTACTTAGTAGTTTAACTACATTAAATTGAATCACATATGATATTTAATTAATTTTGAAATGACAGTCAGATTTATTAAATCTCATAAGTATTAATTTTATCACAATTTTAATCTTGAGTTAATTATAGTTTCATAATTATGATTGTTACTCAATTTGAGTTATCAATGGATAGAGCATGCATTTGCAATCAAGATTATCTGATATCTTGGTGGAAGCAATAATGAGCAGTATTATTATAGATTAATAATAAAGAATTTGTACAATACATCTCTTAATAGATTTTTTATACTTAAAAACTATAGAATTTTTTAGTTAGAGCATGTTAACATAATCAATATATTAAAAATAATCATTAGAGAAAACTAATATATGTTAAAGAATAAGATGTAATTAAATTGATTGGATATTTGAGATATTAATTTAATTAATGATGCCTTAAAAAGGGTTATTTAGTAAAAAAATCAATGTGGCATGAGTCAAATTATTATTGAAAAACACTATCTTATATAGCATACAATTATATAAGTTAGTTCTAATTTTTTAGCGGAATAGATTTGAAATTAAATTATTGAGCTAGTTCAATTACATATTTAATTATTGTAACCATTATTATATGTACCCAAATAATCTCTAAGTTTGCTCATTTAACTGACTGCACCATCACTGAACTAATAAACAAGATAACTAATTATTTGGATTAAAAGTTTAAGTATATTATTTGGTGAGAGGTTCCACTTAACATGCTTATGTACAAGGAGTCTTCTATTATTTATAAGGTGATGCTCTATAACAAAAAAGTGATACGCTACCTTTTTTACTTTATTTTATATTTTAATTTTGCAGCAAATATTTGTTATTTAATAAAATTGAAAAAGAGATAAAAGTAAAAGAGCCTAGGGGGTTTCTAACAAAAGATATAAAAATGCTTGTTCTTTCACATAAGAACAAAGACGTCACAATATAGAAAGCGGAAAATTTTTTTTCCTTTTTTAACTTTGAGAGAAGAAATTTTTTATTACTAATTATTTTTAATAGTGATAAAGGTGTTCACATATTGAATACAAATCAAATTTGAGTTATAATTTAAAAAATTATTAGTGACGGATTGTGATCTAACATAATCGATGGTTGCACAATGTGAGTTTGAAGCCTAAACTATGAAAGCAGAAAAGTAAAAGTATGATTCCTATATTATGGTAATTTTATATTTTGTATGAGAAGCGCGATCTAAGTATTTCTACTGAGAAACAATTTTTAACCAACAGAAGTAGATTAGAGATTTAAAGTGACTTAAGCTGTGTAGAGTGGTTTCCACTTTGCTCTTTATCCACATTTATTATACTTTAGCTTTTCTTCTTCCACAACGATCACAACCAGCAAATAGTTGACAAGGAAGAAGAAGAATCAGAGAAAAATAGGTTGACAGAGTAAATTTGAGTTCTGTGGAATCCATGAGTAAAATCGGCAAAGTGCTGACATTGAAGAACTACTAGTTTTCTGGATTTTCACTGATCGTATTAAGAATTAGTTTTGGAAAATGGAAAATGAAGAAACATAAATAAGAGCGCTTTGAAATGGGAAAAGAGACAAGACAGGCTAAGGGTTTCAGGATTGGCTTCTCTCCACTGGAGACAAAATGCTAATTGCTACTCATGACGATAAAGGTAAATTAAGTATTATACAGGTATCCTCAGAATTTCCTTTTCGAATTAAATGAAAAATAAAATCTACTGAAATAATTCAAATATCACCATTCAAACTCAAGTCACACTCAATTCCTTATCTGCCCAACTATTTCCGCCTTTTTTTTGTTTTCATTGGGCTGGGCATGCATCGAGGATCACTTTCAACACCCTGTCAATCTCAGGCTAAATGCTCAAACCGTAACGCCCAAACTCAATATTTATCAGTACCTCCATTGCTTTGCAAAAGAGTGGAGCTATTGGCACACCTCAGCCCCTGGAATTAAATGACGAATCAAAGTTATTTTGAAACCCAAATTAATTCCAAGACCAACCCAATTCTTCTTCTTCTCTAATTAAACTCTGGCTTTCTTCAAAATTTCTTTTGTGAAGTTTAAAATCTTATCATACGAAAAAGGAACAGAAAAGATAGGAGTGTTCCATAAGGATAGCAATGGGCACCACATGCAGTAGGTTTGTCATTACCAAATTCAAACCCGCACAAAATTTAAATTATCAAATTCTCTCGTAATTCATAGTAAGTTTTAATTATTTTATGAAAATCTACCCGCAGTGGGTTTTGACAACTATCAAACTAACAATGGTATCCAATGGATTTCTTACGGGCTTGTATATTTAAAATTATAAATTTTTAATATATAAGTTTACAATAATAATCTTAAATTCTATATAATATATTCAATTTCAAATTTAACCAATTTAAATAAAAAATAAAATTTTGACATCAATCCAATACAATTTCTCAAATTTAAGTGTAAATACACAAATTCATTAAAAAATCACAAACTACTGTCTAAAAATAACAAATATATTTCATATTATCATTCAACACAAGCTCTAAGAAAATATATTCATTTTATTCACCACCATTAGCATCCATCCAACATGAGTAATATTTTCCAAAGAATGATTAAGATTAATATTTTTCAAAGAATAATATTTTTCAAATATTAATTTGAAGAAAAAATTGTAATAACGAAATAATTCATTGATTAAGTTAAAAAAATAGTCCATAAAAAATTATAATAAGTATATAATAATAGAATTAAGTTAAATAAACTTAATTCCTTATTTCATCAGTAATACATTCATCTTCAAAGAATTTACTAATTCCTAGTTTATTAGAAGATTATGCATCTATAAGTAACAAGTATATCAAGAAAAAAAAAGATGATTATAAGTTTGTAACATATAACAGATATTATATTTTATTAAAGTAAAAATGCATCTTCATTCCATTAAATTTAACACTTAATTAACTTTAAGCATACATTAAAACCTCTAATGTCTTTGGATAAAATATACTACAATGTTATTTGACACTTTGTATAATTACATTATTTTTCTTTATATATTTTTTAGATTTAAATATTTTTAAATAAAATTAAATAAACATTGCGGGTATCAATGCGGGGATCCGCTTGGTATTAAGTTAATACCAAACTTATCTGCATCTAAGTGCGGGTTTCAATTTATAATACTAAACCCACTCACAACCCGTAAAATTATCCGTAGCCGGTGAATTTTGGTGAGTGGGTTTAGATGGATTTGCGAGTTTGCAGGCAAAATTGCCATCTCTAGTGTTCACAATCCAATTCAATCTGCTTAATCCATATGATCTATGAATTGGGTGAATTGGATTGGATAGAAAATTAAAATCTGCAGTCGATGGATTGGATATAGATTTATCTTTATAAATCAGTAAAAATTCCACGAATCTATAAAAAAATAAAAATATATTTATTTAATTAAAAAATTAAACTTATAAATACGACATTGTACTTACTAATAAATAAATAATTTATAATATAGTTATATTAACACCATATTATATCTTATCTAATAATAATATAATATAAAAATAAATAAATAAATAAATACAACCTCTTAAATAGTTATTTTTCATTTACTAATATAAATAAATGAGATTTGTTTTTGCTTGTTATATTTTGAACTTTCAATAACTTTCTATCTTTATTCAAACAATTAATTTATTTAAATCTTATTTAATTTTAAATTTGATCAATAGTAAAGTTATTTTTACATTAATTTTTTTAGTTAATCTGTGAATTAGACAAATATAAAAATTTTTAGTCTATAAAAAAATATAAAATGGTGGATTAGATATGAATTTGGTCAAATCCGCATCCAATCTATAGATGTATGGATTTGATTGGATTTAGATTGAGTTGCATCAATCTGTAGATTAGATAAGATTAAGAATTTATAATCCATAAAATTATGGATCAGATATAGATTGACACTTAATCCATAAAATCTGAGTTGCAAACACCCTTAAAAAAAGGAGAGTTTTTCTCTCTATTTATTGATTCTCATGATAATTAACAAGCTTGAATTTTCAATTATTTATACATACATATATATATATATATATATATATATATATATATATATATATATATATATAATTGGAAGAAAGAGAAATTAAGATTGACAAGTAAAAGTTGCAAAATAATTTTTAAATCCAGAAGAAGGAACTCACGCTGTAATCAAGTAGTAACTGCTATGTACTAGCAGAAATAAGTATAATAAAATGGTGCTTCTCTTTTATGGCGAGTACAATCTTCTCATTATTAATAAAAATTTGAAGATAGTCTGCTCGAGAAAAAAAAATAGAAATAATGAATTTATTTATTCTTTATAAGGTAATAAGATTGAGAAATTTGAGGTCATAGCCAAATTACAAGGGTGAGGCCTATCATAAGAGAATTTAAAACTCATAAAGATAAGGGTAATTTTGAAATTATTGTAGGGTTTTTGAAGAGTGATATAGATGTGTGTGTGTGTGTGTGTGTGTGTTTAAGTGGTGCATTTAATAATAGAATTTTTCAAGATGTTAAAAAGGTGCCAATAACTCCACTCTTCTTAAAGAGCTATTAATAGTATAGTATCACTCAAAAATTTTTAAAATCCCTTTACCTAATTACTAAAATGTAAAAATAAAAAATTAAATGATTTTAGTAATTAAGGGTCCCCACCTAATCATAAAATAACCCTAAACTAACCTACATAGATAAAACGTTACCCAATGTACATTAAAAAAAATCCCAGTATTTGTCAATGTTGCTATACTACTCAATTTTTTCAAAATAATTTAAAATTAAAAAAGAAAAAGAAATTCTAAAATGCAGGTGCAAACAAGAGATTACTTCTTCTTGTTGGATAATTTTGGCAGCTAATGTAAGGATTCCGTAGAGATTTCATATACTTCACTCCCTCACAAGATCAGCCACTGCTCAAGACTTTGAACAGGATTAAATCAAGTTGTTAATTACAAGATTAAATCAAGTTGAGAATTGAGCTCTTAACTCCAGAAACAACAATCAAGATTCAGGATCAAATTTAAAGAAAACAACTATCTAATCAAAAAGAGAAAATAGAGAAAGATTTATGTGGTTCAGTTCGTTAGAAAATTAAGTTTCCTCCCAAGATCACTCCAACTAATTTTTCAAGTAATAAATTAACAAAAAAAATTAAATAGAGAATACACCAATCACACAATATAAGATTTACGTAGAAACTCTAAATTCAAAAAAACAAAAAATCACTATCATTTTGAGAGAAAAAATATTCACTATGTAAAAAATTTTTACAATCACACTCTTAGAAATAATTTTCTCTCACCCAAATCCTAAATACATGATCTCAAAAAATATCTCTTAACAAAGCAAACTAATAATACCCATATTGAGAAGCCAAATACTCCTATAATATAATTACATGCTTAAGAATATTTCTCTCTCTTAATCTCTCTTGTATTCACCAATTGAATACTCTCAATTGGATACCTAAATGAGGGAACGAACCTCTCTATTTATAACCAAAACGTATAGCATTGTTCAAACTGTATTATTATTCAAAGCGGGTCACTGTTCATGCCGCCTTACTATTTAAATCACGTGATCAAATCGTATTACTATTCACCGCATGGTCAAATTGTGTTACTGTTCATCATATCTATTTTTCTTTTTTAATCAATTTTCAACATTGTCCACATTGATTTAAAAAAAAAAAAAACCATAGCTACTGCTGTAAAGCATTATCTTCACCAAGAATCATAATTTTTAATACAAAGAATTATTGTACTCTACCATCAAAAGTATACCACTTAGAATTAATTATTAATTCCAAGAATTTTATATCAACTTATGTTGAAATATCTTACTGAATTTATAGTACAACTTCCCTGTTGGCTTTCCTGAAAGTTCATCAACTATCGACATAAATTCCCCTATACACCCTATATTAATGTCAATCATGCCTTGTATGCAAATATTGTGGACCTCGTTAATAGTAACATGTTGTCTTTCATGGCAACTTGGAGATTTACATGCCAAAAGAACTAACCCAAACTCTTATAAATTTGTGAGAATACGAGTATATCTTTTATTGATTATGGAGTAATTTGTCGAACCCACTCCACCTTCTTGATAAATTTCTTAAGGTGCTAAAATTACCCCACACCTTCAAATCCTTATGCATGCCAATCAGACACGCCTTTCACTTGAATTCTCCACAAGCCAAAAAAATTCTCCCATTAATTTTTTAACAACATCAAAATCCACTAAATTTGAAAAAATCAGATGCTGACATATATGCTTTATAGATCAGTCTTTGGTCTTCACTACATACTACTTAGATTGGATATCATCGCTTTATGTGAATAGTACCTGACACCAATACTTCAACCAATAGTTTTGATACCACTGTTAGGAAATTGAGCCTCTTCCCAAGATCACTCTAGTTAGGAAATTGAGCCTCTTCCCAAGATCACTCTAAGCAATTTGTCAAGTAACAAATTAACATAAAGAATAAATGGAAAATACGCTTATCATACAACATAAGATTTATATGGAAACTCTAAATTTGAAGAAAAATCACAGTTGTTGTGAAAAAACAGCTAAAGAAAAATATTCATTATATGAAGAATTTTTACAATCACACTCTCAGAAATAATTTTTTCTCAGCTAAACTGTAACACTTTACCTTTATGGTTGTAACTAAAGTGGTTAAACCAGGTGAAACATTAAGCACTTGTAGAAATGAATGTCAAAATAAATATTTTATAAATATAGAACATAAAACGTTTGTTACAAAAAAACTATATAAAAGGTTTGTCACACCAAAAAATTTTTATTACAAAAGTTAAGGATCTCTTAGTAATATATCACAAACCAATTCCATAAACAAGCTTGTTTTATTTATGCTTAGATAGGAACACAGTTGAGCCCGTTGTGTAACTCGTCTGTTATATCTATATACACTTTGCCTTGGTTGGGACTTAGCGTCAGCCTTTCCTACTCAGTTCCTACAATGTAAGGACTATATGAGATAATACCCAGTAAGTAAGTATTTGATGCATATATTACCTACTATGCACATGAACGACTTTATGAATAAGTGCTAAATTTTTTAAATGAAACTTCAAAATGTAAAGAACGATGTTAAGGCCCTAGGTTTGTTGTAGTACAAGGCTAGCATTCCATGACATGTGCTTGGGCTTAAATTAATTGATCTGTTGGGTGTTACGTGTCACCGTCTCCAAAAGATCTCTTTTCTTAACTTAGATGGCTTACCTTTTTTATGAATGCTTGCCACTTAGTAATACAGCAACCCTTTTTTTTAAAAAAAATTATTAAAATACTTCTTTATCAAATCACCCATGAAATGCATGAGCCCAATGCAACTTATGTTATAGCATGTAAATTTTTTAAATATATAATAAAGTAAAATATGAAACTAATTTAAGACAACAACATCTAACATAAACGGCAGTGCCATCTATACAGAAATTAAAAAATTAGAATTATAACATAGGCGGCAATGTCATCCATACATGATTCCAAGAAATATCTCTTAACAAAGCAAATTGACAATACCTATATTGAGCAACTAAATGCTCCTATAATATAATTACATGCTTAAAAATATTTCTCTCTCATAATCTCTCTTGTATTCATCAATTGAATACCTAAATGAAGGAGCAAATTTATCTATTTATAACTACAATGTATAGCACTGTTCAAACCGTATTATTATTCAAAATGCATCACTATTATGCCGCCTTACTATTCAAACCACGTGATCAAATTATATTACTGTTCACCATGTGGTCAAATCATGTTACTATTCACCTACTCTATTTTTTAAAAAAATCAATTTTCAGCCTAGTTATGCATTATCCTTGCAAAGGCACAATCTACATCTATAAGAAAAGCTTTGTAATGGCCTTTATTGATTAACAATAGAGAAATTTTGTTGTAGAGCAATACTAGAGATTACCAAGAATTATCAGAAACCAACTCTCTACTCATTCTAATTCTTATCTCTCTAGAATCATCCCTTAAAGAAATCCCAATACTTAGCTTATATAGCTGTTTTAATATCATAAATCAAGAATCCATATTGCACAACTCACTACATGTGGATAATGAAAATAACGACTCCAAACTCAGGTTGCTCACACGACTGTCACATGTATCACTTAAGTAATCTTAAAAAATGATATGTCTAGCTTGCCATCTTGAAGTTTAGTAGATCATAAGTGAAACATGTGCTTCTTCATGTGGCTTCAGCATATAACCTCCACATCGAAAATGCTACCATTTTAATATCCAAAGTTTGATTCACCATTATTCTTCACATATGCCATGTGTCCAAAGCTAAGGAGATTAGGAAGCTCTCAATTTATAAAGAATGACACACTCTAATCATTCCACAAGCCTTGGGATACATTCAACATGTAGAGTATATCTAAGTCAAAGCTGGTAGATGAGAAATGAGAATAAAGACCACATGGTTGACTTAGGACATACTGCCTGGCTTTCAAAGTTTGACTTTCTCTCTCTAAACCAAGCCAAGTTGTCTTCCAGCCTTGATGTAACAGGGCCTCCATTATATTTTTGCCAATTTATCTTGCAGGCTAATGGGTTTTCTCTAATTAAGCAATTCTTTCTTCAGGTAAGCCCAAATAGTTACCTAATGGTAAAAAAGACAATAGCTTAGTTAGTGAGCCAAAAAAATTATTGGATATGAAATAGCCTATAAGATTAAGGATAGTAATGAAAAAAAATCCATACAAATAAAGAACCTAGGGTGGCCTGTTATGTTCGGTTTGGGTATCAAATTTAATTTTAACTTTATTTATTAAAGAAAAGATTAAGTACATTATAAATTTTATATCCATTGATTGAGGAGGAGGTATAGATATAAAAAACTATTATGATACTCACTTATTAAACTCAATTTGAAAATTTATTTATTATTTAATTTTTTTAAAATTAAAAATTTAAAACTAAATCAAATAACTGTTAAATTAAAAAAATTAAAACCATAAACCATAAATGTTAGCACTTAATAGCTTATTAAATAAAATGACCACCTAATATGACTTAAAGATTTTAGTCATTTAGTGTACTAAAATTTTACTTAACCATCTAAAAATTATCTTAGTTGGAAACCAATGAGAATAAAACAATGTTTAAATCAAGGTCAACTAAAAAGGAGAAAAATATGAATAAGAAAATGCTAAAGTGGAGAATTTTGCTTTCAATCAAAATATTTAGCAATACATTGGTTAAAATTGAACTTAACAATTATCAAACTATAATTACTATTTACCTAAACTTGAAAATGATTTTCTAAAAATATTTTAAACTAAATTATAGGGGATAGGAGAAGGGAATGGGTATCACAAATTTTTATCAAGCAAACTATAACTCATAGCCATTTAAGCCTCAAATTAGTAAAGATCATTAATGGCTACTTCCTCTATCAAATGGATATAGGTATGAGATTTGATGTCCTTGTAAAATAATCGGCTCATTACCAATCTTATTCAAGGACAGCACCTGACTTTTTTTAAGCCTCTACGATTTCCATTGAGGAAGTGCCACGTGTAAAGTGATCTTAAGACTCACTTGACCAAAAGAAGCCATCAACTAAAGAGCCACACATGGCTAATTGTAAAACAATATTTTAATGCCTTCAAAATTTGAATGCGAGGTACAAATACCATTATCCCTTTACTTGAGGAAGGGTCAAGCCTGTGGATAGCTTCTACATGTCCACTTAGACAATAGAATGCCTTCAAAGGCAATCAAAATTAAATGTCAAGTTTAGGAGCATAGAAGATATCTTTATCTTCATCTTCTCCACTTTTGCTCTTCTAAACTAAAAAACCATTTTGTGCAATTCATCTTATCTCATCTATTGGCCCAATTTGATTGTTAAACTATTATCTATTGCCTTTAATGGCCTTTTCTTTTTTCCTTTATCTTTTTTTAAGATGTGAATGTTCTTATTCTCCAAAACTCCAAAACTCATCCTTGTTAGAAAATCGAACTTCCTCCCAAGATCACTCTAAGTAATTTATCAAGTAATTAATTAATAAAAAAATTAAATAGAGAATATGCTAATTACACAACATAATATTTACATGAAAAACTTTAAATTCAAAGAAAAACCACGGCCGTTTTCAAAAGACAACTAAAGAAAAAATATTCACTATGTGAAAAATTTTTATAACATTATTCTTAGAAATATTTTTTTCTCACTCGACCTCTAGATACATGATCTCCAAAAATATTCCTTAGCAAAGTAATCTCGTAATACCTATATTGAGGATCCAAATACTCATTCAATATAAATACATGCTTAAAAAGATTTCTCTCACCAAAACTTGGATGCCTCTCAACATGCCCAACATTCCATGACCATTTTCTTGAGCAATATTGAAGCTCATTGCTCTTTACTCCAATTTATAGCCCATGCAAAACCTAAAAAATTTAAAAATTGTGAGTTATAAATTACGGCACAGCCGGCTCTAAATTCAACATTTTTGGTTTGTCAAATTCAATATTTTGGCCACTTCCAATTGCTTGTCAAAGTTCCCAAACACCTCTAATTTGAATTCAAATGGTGTCTTCCAAATTGACTTTTCAACTCTTTTTTTTTTAAATCATGATTCAACAATCCTTACCTTACAGAAGTTTAGTTTTGAGAGGAAACTTTTTAATCATTCCCTTATCTTCTCAAAGATATTCCTTTTAATGTTTAACCTATCCAAAAATGGGTTAAATTGTTAAGGTTCTAGTTTGATTAGAGAATTCTAGAGTGAAGAGATGAAAAATTTAAAAACTTAGAAGGAAGAGAGAAGAATTAACATGGGGTGGAGTTAATTTTATTATTGCTTGGTAAAAAATATCATGAGACTCACTTATTTGCAATAGCTCAACATTATTCTAATTCTAAGTTAATTAGAATTCTAAAACATAATTGTAATATAAAAACATGATCATAATAGAAAAGAAATTAAAATAAACTATTATGGACGATTCAAACATTCCCAACCCCTCAAAATAGGCTTGACAGCAAGCTTTTTACCCAATCTCAAGTAACTAATATCTTCTAATCTAAATAATCATTAGGTAGCTTTGGGGGTATATCAGCATCTAAAAGTAGTAGTTGAAGGTGTTTTCAGTGATGCCTGGCTAAAATTACTCATCGCAATTGAAACAAAACCCCTTAGAATGTCTTTCTACTTGCTTAGCAAAGGATAAACATTTGATATTATCAGGTAAGATAGAGGGAATCAGTTTTAAAAAGAAGGTATTATTAAAGTGAGAATCGATTGTAATTATGCAAACCGAGAAGAGTTTATCTTGCATAATTATTGCCCTTTCTTAAAATCTAACAAGTTCAAAAGTTTGCAAAAGACTAATAGGTTTAAGAAATTATATGCCTACCTTAATATTGTCATGTATCCTAAAGAGGAAACAACTAACGAAGAGAGACTTAGTCAAAATGCCAATTCAATCAGCTAAATTTTCAGAGAGTGATGATACTGCTATAAACTCTTATATAAATTTATTTTATACAAATTGACATGGCATTCACTTATTAGTTGAATAAAAATATAAAATAATTAAAATAAATCACATGAGTCAAAAGATATTTAGTCCAACCAATTAAATCATGCCACATTAGTTTATACAAAAAAAATTATACAAGAATTTATAGTAATATTATTACTCTTTTTCAAATTATCATTGATAGTAAAGAACGATCTCTGTTTGACAGAGTGTAGTTAGACTGCCAACTACATCATTCTCTTCTAATGTCATAAATTGAGTATTCAAAGCCTATTTAGATTACACCTGCCTATAGTTTGCTTTAGCCAATGAAATCAAAGTACAGCATCGCCATCATAATGGCCAATAGCTAAGGACAATAAATCAACATTTGTTAATCCAATAAGATAATGATGTTGCTGACATAAAAAAATCCATCCCATTAGATTTTCACTTTGAAAAATAGGAAAGTCAAGTCATATGTTACAATGTGTTTGATATGTTTAAGAGGTGGTCGGTTAGTGATTATTGTTTGAGCAGAGATCCCTCCAATAGACATATCAACTTGGCATTGATTAGTAGTTAGTCAATCACTATAAGATGTCATGCATGAATTCTTAGAGATTATTGTTATGCTTGGCTGAGATTGTAACCTTTTCATCAATGGCTAAAATCTTATCATTAAACTTTTGAGACAACTATTGAACTCTATCTTGAAGATCCTTAACAATCATAATGCCAAAAGTTTAGATGCTAGGAAAAGTTAGAATAGTGGGTGCAGTTTAACTCTCAAGCCAAAAAGTTGAGGGATCTTAGCAAAAGTTTGGATGCTAGATTTTTTTTTTCAGTTGAATAAGAAAAGAAAAATTGGTGGTTGCTTAGGGTTCTAGAGTTCTAATTAGAGAATTCAAGAGAGTAAAGATGAAGAATTTAAAATTCAAAAGGGAGAGAGAAAAATTATTAGGGTTTGGAATTAATTTGATTATTGCTTGCTCAAAAACATAATGAGAATCATTTATTTATAGTAGCTAAACACAATTCTAATTTTGAATTAATTAAAATCGTAAATCATAATTGTAATAAGAAAACCTAATACTAAGAGGAAAGAAATTAACATATACTATTACGGATGATTCTAATATAAAATATTTCCAATTCTAGATAGTTGTGCAAATTTTAGGTAATTGCAAAATCATAACCCTAAGTTTTCAGTGAAATCCTACAAAGAATTATAAGTTCATAGTCATAGCATAGAGAGGATTTGAAAACCTATCAAAATCTTGTTAACTTTAATGGCTAAATAGTTTGATTGGTACTTTGCAGACAAATATTGGGATAAAGACCATTTTGCACAGGGGGAAGGGGGGAATAAGAGTTAGTTTTATCAAATATGAATGTCCTTCTAGATAATTTATAGGCTAAACTGTAAAAATATTGTCGGTGTTTTGATAAGTAACTTTAGGGATGCTAACCATAGGTCAACTCTTCATCAAAACACGTGTTTGGTTTGCATCTGCTAAAACCCTCCGTGGACCTTGTTTCGGCCCTAAAACATCAAAATGGACTAAAGTAATTAAAATTATTTTAATCAAATAAAGTCAATATCATCAAAATTATTAAATAATATATGAAAATCGTCAAAATTACTCTATAATATATGAAATTAAGTAAATTTAGAGCTTCAAAATTAAACACATTCATAAAAGTCATATGTTATAAATCATCAACAAAATTACCTTAGTTGATATTTAGGTGTTTATATTAGTTGTCATTTATATTATTTTTATGAATATTATAATATTCTTTGATTTGCATCCATGCTGTTACAATTTAGATTTTAAATATGTTTACTAAATATCTTAATGGAAAGAAAATTAAGAAAATTGAAAAATAGAAATGGGGAGACAAGAAGGTGATGGCCATTTCAGCTAATTCTAGTTCACTTCCCAAATAAGAGATTAAATATCAAATTATCTTTGTCTCTTCTCTATACAAGAGATTAAATTGGCAAATAAGAAATTAAATTATCTTTGTCTCTTCTTTGTATAAGAAATTAAATTATCATTTTCTCTTCACCATATAAGAGATTAAATTGTCATTATCTCTTCTCCCTTTCAGCAATTAGTACAAAATTATCTTTGTATCCTCTCCAAATAGAGAAAAATCACTCGAGACCCCACCATCGCTAATGCCACTGTATCTTAAAAAGTAAGGTCAAACTATAATAAAGAGAGATCATGGTGGCCAATTGCCCAAATTGTTTAAGATGGAAAATAATGGTCAGCTTCATTTAGAGAATTTAAAATAAGTTTCTTTTTGTGTTTTAATTATCCATTGAAAAACTCTCTGTTATTCCATGATGTAATAAAATGGTCAGCTTTAGTTGGAGATTTTACGAACTTTCCTTTTTGTGTTTTAATTCTCCATCGAAAATTCTTACTGTTATTTCATTTCATGTTGTAATTAACAACTGTAGCTGGATTGGCAGATATTATAATTACTGCCTTGCCATGTGCACTCTGATCAGTTACATATTTTATGGTCCTTAGATTATTGCAGTTTGGTTTCCTTCTACAATAAAAATATATACCGTAAATAACTTTAGTAATTCAGCTAATTACAGTAACATTTTGGTACTTTCTTTAAGTGTTTCTGCTTCGTTTCGAAATGTAAAGGGCAAACAAGAACTCGCTCTTTGTTCATTCATGGCAGACAAGAAAATTCGAAAAGGTGAAGGTATGTTTGATCACCCTTTTAAATGGTTTAGATTGTTATGAGAATATATCCCGCTTAAAAATAATTTTTATTTTTTGTTATTACTCGAATTCAGATGGCTACAAGTATAAACTGCATTCATTTTCCGTCGAGCTATGCTCTAAGGCAAAAATATGTTCTATCGTAATAGCTACTATCTTGGCCTCTATATATTATTGCATATACTCAAGTTATCACTAGCGCAAAATGCGTTTACGGCCTGTCCGCTTTCATCTGTCATCATGTCACTATAAATTTTCAAGAACAAATTCTGATGTGTTGTTATTGATGTTCTTGAAAGAGGACGAGATCAATGATTCTCCAATAGAGCAAGTGAGGCTTACAATTCCAATTACAGATGATCCAACATTACCGACTTTCACATTTCGAACATGGGTTTTAGGACCTATTACATGCGCGCTTCTGGCTTTTGTGCAAGAATTCTTTGATTATCGTCAAAACTCAATCAATGTCTCGTCTAGTTGTTTCAAAATGATACTATTTGTTCTTGGAAAATTCATGGCGGCAACACTTCCATCCAAACCTGTGAAAGTTCCAGGGACAAAATGGACATTCTCGATGAACCCAGGGCCATTTAACATTAAAGAACATGTGTTGGTTAGTATTTTGGCTACAACGGGGTTAGATGTACCTTTCGGTATTACAGTTATGGGAATCAGGAGGATCTTCTACCATAAGTATTTGAATTTTTGGATTGGATTATTGATGATTATGACAAGCCAGGTAATAATGAATTTTCACGCCTAGTTTCTTTCTTTTTCTTTTCTTCCTTTTTTTTTTTTTTTGATGGAGAATTTCTCACCTCTTTGATGCCTTGATAATATCTACAGATACTTGGTTATGGGTTTGCTGGAATTTTTATGAAGTTTTTGGTATACAATCCTTACATGTGGTATCCTTTCACTTTATTCGACATTTCCTTTTTCAGGTTTTTTCCTCTCTCATTCTTTGAGTGAACATAACAAGAAAAAAAAGCAATGATAGACATCCCAAACTTTTTATCTCAAAATTTAATTCTAAATAATCTGTCATTTATTAAGTGATAAATAATTTTTTACAAACTACAAATGAATTAATTAGATTATCTTATCAATTTAATGAATATTACATCATTTGGCATAATTTTTTAAAATAAAAAAATTTAAGATATGTAATATTACTCAACAAAAAAATAAGTTTATCAAACATCTTTTATTATTATTAAAAATTTGGATGGGAATTAGAAAACTCACCCAATATCTAAACACCACAATTTGAATTTATTATGAAACTGTGTTTTAATTGTAACAATTAATAGTGTGATTGATAGGTATTAGATATGAAATATCATGTAATTAAATCTTAAATATATGTAATCAACACAGTTCAACTTAGCATTAATTGGATCAACTCTTACTCCTACTATAACTCAAATTCGAGTAATAGTGGGGTGCAAAAGCACATTTACGGCCAGCCAAAATATTTCTATGATACTAATAATTTAAATTTGTTTGAATGTCAGGTCGTTGCACGAAGTTGAACAGAGGCCGAAACGAGGGATAACAAAACTTCAGATCTTTGTTATGGCAACAGTAGCAAGTTTTGCCTATGCCACCTTACCGGGCTACCTCTTTCCATCTTTGGGTGCTCTTTCTGTCATTTGCTGGTTCTGGAAAAATTCGGTAATTGCTCAGCAAATTGGCTCTGGTCGTTATGGTCTTGGTATTGGTTCATTTTCCTTGGACTTGAGTGCGATATCGGGAGCCTTAGTTTTTCCCTTGTCTACAGTCGTCAGCATGTCAATTGGAACCTTGCTGTTGCTCTACATCATTACCCCAATTGCCTATTGGACTAACTCAAATAATGCCAGGCTCTTTCCGTTTTCTTCGACTCAACTGTTTGACCAGAGGGGTCAGGCTTATAATGTCTCGAAAGTTATCTACGACAATGATCTTACTTTCAGCCAAAAAGCATACGAAGAGTACTCAGAGTTATATATGAGCGTTTTGTTCTTGTTTTCAGTTGGATTCGATTTTGCCTCCCTTTCGGCCTCGCTCAGTCATTTTTTACTTTTTCATGGAAGGTACTGATGCATTCAGTGTTATAATTTTTTTAAAATTTGTATAGGGAAATGTTTCGATAATTTTAACTCTTCTCATTGTGTTTTAGACTATTTTACTCTTAACGTGGAAAAATCAACATTGGTCAATATAAAATTATAGGCATAAAAGCACAACAAAAAGGTTAAAATTTAACAATTTTTTTTTTAAATGACATTTGGTTTTGAAACTTCATGAGACGATCAGAAATGACATATTATTGAAACAATGAAGGTTTTTGATAACTTTCTCGACTTGGATTTTTGCTTTCAGAGCATTTGTAACAATGATTTTTCCTTTGTAGGGAGGTATGGCAACAATTTAGGCACGCATATGATAGCAGCAGCAAGAGCACTGAAGATGTTCATAATAGGCTAATGAAGAAGTATAAACGAGTTCCTCAGTGGTGGTTCTTGACAATATTATTCTCAGCAATCGGTTTGGCAATTTTGTCATGTGAACGGTTCGGAAAGCAGTTGCAACTTCCTTACTGGGGGATCCTGTTAGCATGTCTCTTGGCGCTGATTTTTATTCTACCAGTTGGAGTGCTTCAAGCTACAACTGGCCAAGTAAGCAACCAAAGCCAACTGCACCTATGATCAACTCCATCTAGTTAGTTCAAAGGAAATTATCCACTATCTAGGTAAATTTTAAGATTTGAAAATACTCACAAGTCTCAAATTATCACCGATTCACCTAAGTTTTGAAAGTTGTATCACTAAAGCATTTTTGTGTTAATTCCATGACAATTTCTTAAGGAATCTTTGTAGAAGACCACTATGCCCTTGAAGATATAATTATATGAAGGAAACCTTATTTTTTTAATTACATGAAATTTCGCAACATGGACGGTGGTCAAGTGATGATTTTCCTGACAAGAAAAAATTTTGGAAAGAAAATGACCATTTCTCACTTGTAATATCAGTATACACCAATGTGATTAACTGAAAAGTGATTCGGTGATACATTTGACAAACTTTAGGTGGAACAATGATAATTTATAAAATTTATGAATCTTTTTTAACATAACTAAAACTTAAGTGGATGGCAGATAATTTCTTCTAATTTAAATTTTCAATCATATAATTAATGACATCCAAATTTTATGCAGACGTTATCATTAAATGTTATTTCGGAATTGTTGATTGGATACATCTACCCTGGCAGACCAATAGCCAACATGGTGTTCAAATTGTACGGTTTGAATATCCAGGGATATGCTCTAACGTTCATCAGCGAGTTAAAAATGGCTCACTATATGAAGATCGCCCCAAAATCAATGTTTATAGCGCAGATAACTGGAACAATCATCTCATCCCTTGTTGGCTATGCAACATCCTGGTGGTTAGTGTCATCTGTTGAAAACATTTGTGTCCCAAAAAGGTTACCGAAAGGCAGTCCATGGACGTGTCCTGGCATGAATTATTCCTATGCGGCTTCAATAGTTTGGGGAGCAATTGGTCCACAGCGCATATATTATCCGGATGGCCTATACTCAAAGCAGTTTTACTTCTTTTTGATTGGTTTGATTGGTCCATTAATAATTTGGTGTGCCTCAAAGTTTTTTCCAGAGAAAAAATGGATCAAAAACACCAATATTACTAATTTGTTTGGAGGTACATCGTCATTGCCAGTATATGGAGTCGCCAATTTTTGGTCTTGGACGACGGTGGGAATTCTCTACAATCTGATTGTATATAGGAATTACAGAGATTGGTGGGCTAACTATAATTATTTATTAGCATATGGGCTTGACATGGGAGTTGCTTTTCTGTCTCTTTTAGCAAGTTTAACACTTGGTTTGAATGGTATATATGGAGTTGACTGGTGGGGTCTAGATATTGGAGATCATTGTCCCTTGGCACAGTGTCCCACAGCTCCTGGAATATCAGTGGAGGGCTGTCCGACTTTTTAAACTAGGCAAAAGTTAAATTCCAGCCCACTGCAATCTATGGGTTCTCTTTAAATTATGATGGTATGGAAAAGTATTTGTATTTGTTTGGCCTCTTTTATTTAATTTTTTGTGTTTGGCGTCGAGGACTTCAGCTTATTTATATTTTGTGAGCTGTGTGATCGAATTAAGGTACTGAAATACAATCAGGATCTTTTTATAATCGGACATTGCTAATTTTTTAAGGATTTCTATCGCACGGGACTAATTACTGTTGACAATGACTACTTACAATTAACTATTTCTATATTTTTATACCAATTATTCACATGCATTCTGCTTATAAAAAGCTTAGATGAGGAGATAAAAAATTTTAGGACACCTTTTGTCTTTCAATTTCTTTTTTTAAAATTGACAGTTGAGTTTAATTTTGGGAGTTTTTGGATGTTAGTAAAGTGTAGCACATAGGAAGACATCATAAACCAACTCTGGAATCATCGAAGCAAATTAAATTAAAATCATAATACCTAAGGGCACATTTGTCACCCATCTACTATACTGGTCTGCACTGGCTTATATTATGCGGACCAGTTTTTGGCACCAGTAGGTGACTGCATTTTGCTGATCAATTGACCAGCATAACACAATTAACGCAGGAATCAGTATCCTGATCTTGTCCTAAATAGATTTTATCTAAGTGATTGATGGTTAATAAATAAAAAATTATAATAGTTAAATTTTAATCATACGTTAGTACTAAAAGATAGGGAGTTCAAGATCTTTTAAAGATCAAATGAGCTCATATGAGGAGAAGATCTTAACCCTAACTCAGACCTACTCTACCCTCCTGAGATTGGGCAAGTTTGTATTCTTTTTATTCTTTTATTATTTCTTCAGTTTTTACTTAAATATAGTTTAATTAATACATTACTATTTAATTGCGTCTAGTAATGTTATTACTACTGATCACCATTAACACAACCGAATACTGACAACTGCTATTGCCACGGCCATTTTTCGGTCATATTCGAACTCATATTTTTTATATTTGAAATTCTCATCTCCAGCTCCACATAATGATACCAACGTTTCTTTATTACGAAACTTTCATTTTCCATAGTCTACAGTGAAATTATTAGATTTCAAAAATTTGACTGAACAATTAGGAAGCCCTGTTGTCAGCGATATTGGTATAATTGTTTAGACCCGAGATGAGGATTCAAAAAATACAAAGTATGTCTTAAAAGAATAAAAATACCGGCTGTAGTTGGTGGTGGTTATCGGAAGTCATTTTTATTTTTTAATTAATAAATCAAAATAACATTATTTTAATATGAATCATAATATTAAATATTGCAAATACAATACAATCTAAACTATATTAAATATTATGTTCTAATACAATTCAATACATTACATTCCTATATAGTTTTCCTATAACGTGTCGCACCAAATGCACCATTAGTTATTAAGGATTGATACCTAAGAAGTATAGTTATAGAAGTAATTGAAAAGAAAATCATATATTAATAATCCTGGGGAAAGAAGAAAGCGATATTGAACCAAAGCACATGGGCGAATCACTTTAACCCTAGAATATGATCAGGCTACTTTACGGATCAGAAAGTTCTGAATCCATGCAAATTTGAGCATGCAAAAACCATCTTTGTATAACATAAATGGAAAGAGAATTCATCACTTTAATCACTTTCCATGTTGTCCTCCACCATACACTTAAATGGTCGGCTAAAAGCACTTGTTATATACTCTCGTGTCTACTTCTATTTCTATATATACAAGCTCATTATCTGCTTTTGCTTCCACACAAAGATATCGATCATCATGGCTTCTGCAGCAGCTGGATTGTTGCCCCAACAGCAACAGCAAGGAGAAGTAGAGGCTACTAACTCAGAAGCAGTATCTAGAAGTGCTGCTTCAGGGTCTGTTGGCCCGTTCTTTGCGGTTATGTCTATTCTAATAGTTCTTGCAATTATTTCGTGTGTGTTGGGCAGAATTTGCAGCCGCCGTCGTGGTCGTATTATTGTAGAGTCTCCACTGGATAGTATTAAGTATAGAGGCTGCTTGGGATGGCTCAAGCGGTGGTGCAGGCGCTGCATGGACGGAGAAGTTGAGGCCGGAGCTAAGGTTATGGCTTGTGCTGAAGATAGAAATAATGATGATAATAATAAGGCTAAAGATGGAACTCAGGTTCAAGATCCTCCTCAGGTTTGAAGGCTGCGAAGGTGTTAATTGGAAGTTTCAATTTATAATGTAATTTGTTAAACTGGTTAATTACGTATGATGATTCAATGGGATTGAAGTTTAAATTCTCACATTTGATTATTAGAGAAAATGAAATGTGGATTTTTGGTTATTTCTTGACCATTGTAATTGATCAAGTAATGCAACTGTTGAAGTGGAGTAATACACCTCTAATTGCTTTAGACAATAATAATTCTGTTGCCAAATTAAGTTGTTAAACGCAGGATTCTCAATACTGACAACTTAAATGAAAACCACACATTAACTGCTGGCCGGCGACCTCACACTCTCCGAAAATGGTTCAATTTTTTGTAACTATTAGAGGAATAGTAGGAATTTTTTTTTTTTTTTGGCCCAAATAGTTGCTAGATCCTATTAATATTTTTGGAATCATAAATGAATTACACAACAATAGAATCAATTTATACCGAGTTTCGTCGTATCCCTATTATCATGAATGGACAACGACGACGACGATAATAATAATAATAATCCACATGAAGCATTGCGTGCAAAAATATATATATATATATTATTATGCTTAAATTTATTTTTTTAATTTTTAATTTGACATTAAAAATTATGTTAATCGGACTAAAATTTTTTTGATTTGCATCCCAGCGATGTACCAAATTTTGCATTTGCTAAGACCAAGCCCTCGTGCTGTAGTGCTTTTTTTTTTTTTTTTTGGGATGATAAAAAATAGTTTTTTACGCAACGCTTGATGATAAAGATGAATGACAGCTAGCATAACTTATTGAGCCAAAAACAAGCTAGTATAACTGAAAATAACCCGAATTGAAGCTCATCCATTATTTTGATATGTTAGACCTTCGAGTTGATGAATGTTTAAAATTTAATGTTTAAAAAAATAGATAAATGAGAAATACATTAACCTTAATTATTCAATCTGAGCTGGCCGTTTTGACAATCACACTCTGGGGACCTCACACGAGGATTGACGGATAGATTTATTACTTGACTGAACACTCTTACCCCCCACAAAATTTTAAACTCTCAATTAAAGTATTAAACACTATCAGTGCACTGCATCTTTTTAGCTGTAGATATGTTTTATGCAATAAAAATGTTGAGACTCCAAACCTTCACCACACCACCCCCCCCCCCCCAAAAAAAAAAAAAACCCAGGGCTCCAAAAAAAGCCCAAAAAAAAATTCTCTTTAATCGCGCCGGATTATTTGCAATAAGTTCTTTATTTCTTATTTTGTTATTCTTCTGTATATCTTAAACTTTCCCTTCAGTAACTTGTTACTTTGCTTAGAAAATGGATAAAAAGATCACAGAGTTTGTTTCACAAGTCATATGTATATATGTGACTCTTAGAGAATTATATTGTAACTACAGTATATGAAATTCTTTGATTCTTTTTCATTAACAAGTGATTGGAGTCCTTTAATGATCTCAACTTTTTTGCCTTAACAAAAATACGTGCAACTGGTAGATAATTAATAAAAACATAACATAATATATACAAGTAAATGATGAGATGTTATATGAAAGAAAAAAAAAACACTTGTTAAAAAATCACGCCACAATTGACAAAGTCAAAAACACCCTTTAGAAAATGCCAGCAACGATACAAGAGTGAGTTTCCTAGAAATTCCACAAAGTTATAATGAACCTACAGAAGAATCTTATAGCCCATCATGATGAATATGTGACAAAAATAATCACACCGACGACGCGCTTTTTCTATTTTTAACAAGTTCAATCCCATATGCCATCAAAGCAAAGTTTCCCATCACAATTCTTTAACAAACCTAAATCTATCCATCTCCTTCTCCAAAACTACCAAAATTCTTTCAATCTTCCTTCTTTTGAAACCTTCTTCAACACTTTCCATTACCATTGCTATTTTTATAGTACAATATACATTTTGGTATTCGTTAATGTGTTACGTCGTCATTATATGATCGTATAACATTTTCAACATGGGCGGTTTACATGTTGATCAACTCAATCAATTAAGAGACATTTTTGCAAGATTCGACATGGATTCGGATGGCAGCCTGACGATTCTAGAGCTCGCGGCGTTGTTAAGATCGCTGGGGCTCAAGCCTTCAGGTGACCAAATTCATGTTCTATTAGCCAACATGGATGCTAACGGCAATGGCGCGGTGGAGTTTGATGAACTCGTCAATGCCATATTGCCTGACATGGATGAGACCATTTTGATAAATCAAGAACAACTCTTAGAGGTTTTCCGAGCGTTTGATCGCGACGGTAACGGCTACATCACGGCGGCTGAGCTAGCCGGGTCCATGGCCAAAATGGGACAACCTTTAACGTACAAAGAATTGACAGAAATGATCAAAGAGGCCGATACAAACGGTGATGGTGTCATCAGTTTCAACGAATTTGCTGCTGTTATGGCCAAATCAACATTGGATTTCTTTGGCCTTGGTCTATCGTGACCAAGCATTTGATGGTATCACGATGTTGTCAATGTTGCCATTATCATTCTTTTCATACTCGTCTGACTAATTTTAGATTTAATTGTAGACACTGATATAGACTAGTATTTTTTTTTTTTTTTCGTGTAATGTATGCGGATGCTTGAAGAAGAGCCATTGAGAAGAAAATAAACTCGATCTGAAGGAGAGTTTATATTCAATCATAAAATTTTTGGATGCATTCTGTTTTTGTTAACTATTGGTTTGTATAAAGCATGATTTAGGTTGGTTTTCTGTATATTTTGGTTTTGTTCACGCTCTTCTAATATACTGTTTCTTTTGCCTTTATTAATTTAATGCCTGTAAATTCTCATTCAAAATAAGAAGAGAAAACTATTCTCAATAAATAAATTAATTAAATTAAATAAAAAGAACAGAGTGGTAATGGACACATAGAAGTTATGAGTTTTTGGAAGGCGTCTTTTCTGTTTTTTTAAGTTGTATACGAATGGTGACTCAATTTCTTTGGCGGCCACGTGAACAAAAGTTCGAAATTAAAATTTCTTATATTTATTCAAAAATTTTACCGAGTGAACGAACAAACACCCGCAAGATACTTGTTTTTTCCTCAAAGGTCATTGTTAATAGCTAACCTCAATAATTGTTTGCTATACTAAGTATATAACAATTTTACTGTTATGTTGTCACGTTAATTGCTATTTTGTTATTAAAATATTTACTATTACAATTATATCAGAATATATTACACAAGTCAACCGAAAATTCGTTTCACGTTAGATTTTATTATTTTTATATTATCATATCTAATTTGACAATCTTTTTTCATTCTGCATTTGTAATTGTCAGCATGGTATTTGGGACATTGTGATTCGTGTGGGGGGTTTATGATGTTGTTTCTGTTGCCTGAATTAAATCCAGTCAACTCCACAAATAATGTTTAATACGTTTTATTTTACCCAAAAATCAAGTAAATTATTGCAACATGGATGAGAGTTGTTTGGTATTTGCTAATGCAATATTAAGATGTGATTGCTTTCTGGATACACTTGCATTCTCATCCCAATCCGTGTCGAGCCTATTTTTCAGTCTTTTGATTTCTATTTTTTCACTAAGGTGGAAGTAGATTTTCCAAATCCAGATCTTCAAGATCTTTGTGGACGTGAGTCAGTCCAAAATTTTTTTTAATATCTCTAGATTAAATTGGAAGAGAAGGTATTTGGTAAAACCATACATGTTTTAACAAAAAAAATTACAATATTTAATTTTCTCCACTATTTCAGCGTCCTATAGGTTTTGTTGTTTATAATTTCTTTTTTTCAAATTACAAGTTTCTAAAAGTATGCAAAGAATATACTTAAAAAAAAGCTAGAAACTAATAACCAAACTTTGAATACAAATATTTAGGAAAAATAACGAGCTTTTTATTAATTTGTTCATTCTTTATGTATGTGTTAAATTTGTTGAAAATTTGAAATTTGTATGATGATTATGATTTGATAGTACAAAATTTATTATACGTGACTAAACTAAATTGCCATGAAAAAAATTAAATTAATTATGCGGTTCTGAGGAATAGTTATCACGCAACTGGAATTGACTAATAATCGTATGTTTGTAGAGCAGGTTTGTTAAAATCACTTGGCATTATTTACGTACCGCGCTAATTTTATTGCAGAGAAGAAATTGTCCTTTTCATGTTTCTCAATTTCTTCTTGCTCTCATCTTATACGATAGCTGGTTTAATCAGTTGTGTTTTGTTTCAATCGTAAATTTTTGGATGCAGTGGTAGAACTCCCTTAAATTCCATGTAGCCAAAAAAATGAAATAAGATTTAAAATATACTTTCTCTTATGATTTAGCTCTGAAATTTCGATAGTTTTTATTAGGAATTCTAAAATATATTAGAAGTAAAATATGTTGATCCAATCGATTAGAGATAATATTAGCGACTTAATATAAGACTCTTGCACCAATATTAAATTTATTTGGTAGAAAATTAGTTTGCTTGTCTCAAGAATGTTCTATAACTACTAAGGAATAATCTGTAAATACCTAAAATCACATATAATGGTAAGAAGAGCCGAAAGATTTTCTGGCAATAATCCTTTGATGTTTAAGTTTTCAAGAAAAATAAAAAATGTCATTTTATGAATAAATAATCTTAAGTAAATAGAACATAAAAATCAGAAGTTTGAAACCCCTTTTTTACCTCCTTTTTTTTTCCCAAGACTTTCTAGAGCACCCAAATTATCGCACCCTTTTCAATGCCCAAGCATTACTAGATTCAATGTGCTACTTGGATCTTGGATCGTGAGTTGGTGTGCTCATTACAAAGCAGTTATTAAGCTGCAGTTATAACATTTGATTCTAGTCTCCTCACCGGATTATGGTTAAGGTAATTGGAATTATCTTTTGGTCGAAATGACCTGCTCAAGGTCACTGGAATTATTTTTCTACTCGAGTTCGTCTGCTCAAGCTTACCAAAATTTCTTTTTAATTAAGATCATTTGGTCATAATTTCAAGAATTATCTCATGCTCACCTATTAACTATATGCTCACTTCTCACTTAGAGAAGATTGTGGTTACCTTATTTTATTCCCCAAGTAAAATATATTAAAGGCACTACAACTAATTAATACATGTACGACATGCGTAATTGTATTTAATATAATCACTGCTTGCATAATAATTTTATGAAATAAATACACACATATAATAGTATCATTTATTTATTATATGACTAACATAATACTTTTGATGTATTTTAGAATTTTTTATATTATTCTTAATTTTTTGCACTCTTATTATACGTTACCCTCTAAAATTTAACTCTAATAACCTCTTGGTGCACTCTAATAACTCTAATAACCTGTACGTTCTTTAAACAAGAATATAACCTCTTTCCCACTCATATGAGCGAGCTCAGACTCTAGAATTTATGTGCTACTCTTAAGAGATTTTATTATATTAAGAGAAATTGGTAGAACTCATCCTGGAAAATCAATTTGTAAGAAAATCGAGTCACGATATACTCTGCAATATAGGATGCAATTACAGACTGTTACGGCAATTTTCTTTCAAGACGGATTTACTTTGATTTTTTTCTATCTAGTTTATTCCTTATTTAGTTATTCCTTTTATTAGCTTATTTTCTTTTTTTTTTTTGGATTTTCCCTGTATAAGAAGAACTCAATTGAGGGGTTAACTTTTTATGCGAAAACTTAAAAAAATTTTACAAAACCTTTCTTCTTTTTTTTTTGCTCTACCTCTTCGGTTTTAAGATTTGGTATAAGAGCTCGATTTTGGCACCAATATGGCTGACAAAACGAGAGCACAAAAGCAAAAACGTGTGGATGAGTCTTTGAAGCAGTTGCGGGAGACCTTAGAAAAACACAGCCTTCTTCTATCGGATTTGTCTAAGATGATGGCTGCTATAAGCCTGAAACTTGATCAATCCACAACAACGAAGATAGGGGATTCCAACAACGGGGGAAGTACCTCAACCAATAGGAGTTCGAATACTAATCATATTGGTCAGAATTCTGTCCAAACTCGATTTTCCAAACTGAATTTTCCCAAATTCGAGGGCAAAAATCCTAGTGGATGGATTTACAAGTGTGACCGTTTTTTCAACATCAATGGAATTGTTGAAGAAGAGAAAGTGTAGATGGCTTCAATACGTTTTGAGGGACATGTCCTCGAATGGTTTTAGGGGTATGAAGCTAGTCATGAAAACATTAATTGAAAGAGTTTTTCTACAGATATCATTGCTCGTTTTGGTCCTAGTACTTATGATAGTCCAATTGGACAATTAACTAAGTTGAAGCAAACCACTATAGTGAAAGCCTATCAAGAACAATTTGAGGCATTAATGGCTAGAACGAAGGGGCTGCCAGAGGATTTCTTTGTTCAATGTTTCATTAGTGGCTTGAAGGATGCCATTAAGAACCAAGTCACCATGTTTCAACCGAACACTCTTACCCAAGTCATTGGTTTAGCTTTGTTACAAGAAGGAGCTATGGAAGCAATCCTTAAGGAGGCTAAAGGGGTTAACAAAGTTGGGGTGAGTACTGTGAATTCTTTTGTGCCGAGAAAGTCAGTCAATAGCCGATTACCACTAGTGAAACGAATCTCTGCAGTAAGAAAAGAAAAAAGGCTTTGTTATTATTGTGATGAGAAGTATGAGCCTGGTCATGTATGCAAACAGAAGCACATTTATCTATTACAAGGTGAAAATAGCGAGGATGAAGAGCCAAACGAAACTGACAAAGTGGTAGGAAAAGAAGAATCTTAAGTTTCCCTTCTTTTGTATCTGGGTCCAGCACTCACCAAACTATGAGAATTCACGGCAGCATAAAAAAGAAGGCTGTCACCATACTCATTGATTCGAGAAGTACTCACAACTTCCTTGATCCTACGGTTGCAAGGAGAGCAGGCTGTAAAATTCAACGTGTTAGTCCAATGACAGTATCAGTGGTGGATGGAACCAAAATAATTATTGATGCTATTTGCTGGCAATTAAAGTGGAATATGCACGGAGAGGAATTTCGAGCTGATTTAAGGCTCTTGCCATTGGGAGGATGTGATATGGTTCTCCAAATATAATGGCTTGTTGAATTGGAATCGGTATTATGGGACTTTAAGAAGTTGACGATGGAATTTTCTATAGGCGATCAAAATTTTATACTGAAGGGTGATACATCAGGCCCTACAAAAATGGTTTCACCAAAGCACATTCAGAGGGAACTTCAACATTTGTCTCAAGCATCAGCAACTCACATTTTTTCCATCCAAGTAGAGGATGAGGAAGTAGAAAAAGTTAACAAGGAATCAGCAAATGTTGGGGCTGGAGATTTTGCGGAACTGGAGTAAGTGTTGCATCACTATAAGAAGGTTTTTCATGAGCCGAAGGGGCTACCTCCTCAAAGGGACATGACCATAAAATTTCCCTTAAACCTTGCTCCATTCCACCTAATATACGTCCATATAGATATCCTTATGTACAGAAAAGTGAGATTAAAAAATTAGTACAGGAGATACTTGAAAATGGCACCATTCAGAAAAGTGTGAGCCCTTTCTCTTCACCAGTGTTATTGGTCAAGAAGAAGGATGGAACATGGAGAATGTGCATTAACTACAGGGCTCTTAACAAAATCACCATAAAAGATAAGTTTCCTATTCCTGTAATTGATGAGTTGTTGGATGAATTATATGGAGCTACATATTTTTCTAAGCTTGATCTCCGTTCTGGTTACCATCAAATCAGAGTGCATTCTCCTGACATTCATAAGACTGCTTTTAGGACCCATGAGGGGCACTATGAATTTTTAGTCATGCCTTTTGGGCAGAATAACGCACCAGCAACCTTTCAGAGCTTAATGAATGAGATTTTTAAACGTTTTCTAAGGAAATTTGTACTAGTATTTTTTTATGATATCTAATTTACAGTAGTGGTTGGAAAGAACACTTGGAGCACTTGAAATTGGTGTTTAGTGTATTGATTCAGAACCAATTATTTGTTAAAAAATCAAAATGTGCTTTTGGTAAAAAGAAGATTGAGTATTTGGGGCATGTAATTTCAGAGCAAGGAGTTACCACTGATCCGGCAAAAATTCAAAGCATGTTGCAGTGGCCTAAACCTAACTCCCTCAAGTCTTTAAGGGGTTTTTTGGGGCTCACAGGTTACTATCGGCGATTCATTAAAGATTATGGAAAGGTTAGTCAACCACTCACTGTCCTATTGAAGAAAGATAATTTCCAGTGGACTCAAGCTACAGAAGACACCTTTGACCAGCTCAAACGCATCATGTGTGCGGCACCAGTATTGGCAATGCCAAACTTCCAAAAAGATTTTGTAATCGAGTTCGATGCATTCGAAAATGGGATAGAGGCAGTATTGCTGTAAGAGAGCAGACCCATAGCATACTTGAGCAAGGCTTTAGCACTGAAGAATTTGGGTCTTTCGACATACGAAAAAGAGATGTTAGCTGCTGTCATGGCAATACAAAAACGGAGGCCTTATGTGGTAGGGAAGCACTTTAAGATAATCACTGATCATCTCAGCCTAAAGTTCCTTTTAGATCAACGAGTTTCAACTCCGATGCAACAGAAATGGCTTACCAAATTAGTTGGTTATGACTATGAAATTGTCTACCGTAGTGGCAAGGAAAATATAGCTGTAGATGCCTTATCGAGGGTGCATGAGGTAAGCGAAGAACCAACTGTTATGGCCTTGTCATTCCCCATAGAAAATTGGTTGGGCGTGCTGCAAGATGAATGGAAGAAAGATAAGAACATACAAAAACTCATCCATGAGATTCAACGAGATCAGAACTTACATTCTAAATTTACTTGGATAGATAATCAGCTGAGGTACAAAGAAAGGTTGTGGCTAGGAGAGAAATCTGAAATAAAAAGACAATATTACAAGAGGCTCATGGTGGAGTAGAGGGTAGACATTCGGGGGTGAAGAAAACATTAGAGAGAGTACAAAGAGCCTTTTATTGGAAAAAAAAATGAGAAGAGAAATATGCAAATTTATAGCTGAATGTGACACATGCCAGAGAAATAAAGCTGAAACTATAGCCTCTCCAGGACTTTTACAGCCGTTGCCAATACCAGAACTGATTTGGTTTGACATTTCCATGGATTTTATAAAAGGCCTTCTGAAATCTCAAGGCAAGGAGGTTATCATGGTGGTGGTTGATAGATTGAGCAAATATGCTCACTTCCTGGCCTTGGCACACCCCTACACAGTGAAAGATGTAGCTCAAGTGTTCTTAGATAACATTTAGAAGCTTCATGGCTTGCCAAAGACCATAATAAGCGATCGAGATCGAATCTTTACAAGTCAATTTTGGAAACATCTTTTTTCTCTACAAGGTACTTAATTACTTATGAGCACGTCTTATCATCCACAGATAGATGGTCAGACTGAAATAGTTAATAAATGTTTGGAGCAATACTTGAGGTGCATGACTAGAGACAAGCCAAAGGATGGAGTAAATGGTTAGCGCTTGTTGAGTGGTGGTACAATACTTCATTTCACTTCTCTTATAAGATGGCCCCATTTGAGATTGTCTATGGCAGAGAGCCTCCTACTTATACTACTTATATTCCTGGTGAGACCTTGGTAGCATCTGTGGACCAAGCTTTAAGAGACAGAGACTCAATGATCCGCCTTCTCAAGGAGAACTTGCAGCAGGCTCAAAGCAAAATGAAAAAAATGGCGGATAAGCATCGGATAGAGAGAGAATTTGAGGTAAATGATTGGGTTTATCTTCGACTGCAACCTTTCAAACAAGCATCTCTAGCTCTACAGAGGGATAGGAAGTTGGCTCCTAGGTTCTACGGACCTTTCAAGGTGCTTTAAAGAATTGGACAGGTGGCGTATAAGCTAGAACTTCCTTCACACTAAAAAATCCATCCAATTTTCCACGTTTCTTGCTTGAAGAAAAAATTGGGCGCTGCTAATGTTCAGCAGACAGAGCTGCCTATAATCCAAGAAGATGGGAAGATGCAGTTGGAGCCACCAGCATTGTTAGAGAGACGTACAGTTAAGAGAAACAACAGGCCTGTAGTTCAATGGTTGATTCATTGGACTAATTCTTTTCCTAAAGATGCTACATAGGAGGATGCTTACATTATTCGACAAAAATTTTCAGATTCAAGCCTTGAGAACAAGGCTTCTTGAATAGAGGGGGAAATGTTACGGCAATTTTCCTTCAAGACGGATTTACTTGGATTTTGATTCTAGCTAGTTTATTCCTTATTTAGTTATTCCTTTTATTAGCTTTCCTTTTATTAGCTTATTTCCTTATTTTTTTCGAATTTTCCCTGTATAAAAAGAACTCAATTGAGGGGTTAACTTTTCATGCGAAAACTTAAAAAAATTTTACAGAACCTTGCTTCTTTTTTTTTGCTCTACCTCTTCGGTCTTAAGACAGACGTTAGAAATTCAAACCCTAAGCCTCACACCATTTCTTTTACTCTTGATTTGAAATAAGAACTGTTGTAAAACCCTGAAACCTTTTAACTATGAGAAAACCATGGCGTATAATATGTGTCCTAATCATATGAGAAATTTAATTAGTTCCACTTCTACTGAACAAAGAATAACAGATCAAGAACAAAGTATAACAAAAATTATTCTACTTCAATTATCGAGAAAGGGGAAGGCATAATTAGCTTCTTAAAGGCTCATGAGCAGTATTTAAATATTGAACTTAACGAATGAAAATACAAATTGAATTGAAATTTATTTCTCAGAATTATAAATTACCGACACGAATGATACAATTGTGATAGAAAAATTTGGAATTGTCTCAAATCTGCCAAAACTACTAAATACAATTTTGGAGCTCTCATAAATAAAATTCTGGTAAGACAGGGATGCATCAATTAGCTGGGGGCCTCATCTTTGGGACAATCTTTCTTGTTGCAGGACAACTGAGAGACCCAACTTAGCATTGGATATGTTATATGTACATCTTTTATAGAATCTACAAAGAAGAATGTTCATAAACTATCTTCAATCTTCGCTTTCAAGTCTCTGGAACTTGCTTCAAAACGAGCAGTGTAACCTACTGTTGTTGGTCGCAGTGATCTCTGTCGTACCATTTGACAGAACTCGGGATCATCTGTTTGGCCATCAGATCTAAACCATTGTATCATTTGATGATACAATGGGAAAAACCTCATTTGAATGGCTGAGTAAGTGAAATATGGGAGGAGGGAGGACATCAGCACTAAGATTGTAATGAGCCAAAATGAAGGTGCTGGTGCACAGGCTTCGATGAAGACCTTATAAGCAGTTGTCGAAATGTAAGGATCCATGGCACCATATGCCAAGAGAAATATGTACCAGAATATAATGCCACCCCAGATGAACAGATGTTGTATGTATGTGAAATAGGTGACAGACAGTGCCATTTGGCAGTTCACTACCCACACGACACACGTGTACATGGTCGTCCCTAGGATTTCCAAACCTATGACTTCCCCACCTTTACGGAAGGCTTGTTGCTTCATTGCATGGATGCAGAAGAAGAAGATGATGGCAGCATTTGCAACACCATTAAGTGCCCAGCCAAGTATCCGAGTCCAGCTAAACAGGATATTCTGTACACCTTCTTGGTACAACAGAGGGAACTGTAACAAATGGAAAAGCAAACTTTCATTTCCAATAAACTCGTACATATAAAGAGAAAGTGCTTGAGGCTCTTATAAGAAGTTTTGATTAAAGCCATTATGAGGTTCTTATCAATTGTTAGTAAAAGGAAAGAAATTTGGTATACCCACCTTGAGACAAAAACGAGCCGAGACATCCTGGTCAAAAACTCCCAAAGCAATCACAGGGAGTGACGTGAAGAAAACGTTATAGAGCGATAGAAACCAATCATTGTACACAGGTTGGCCAGAGAACGATGCATACGCCTCAAAAAAGAAGAGTGTGAATCCAAATGCAATGTTCTTGTAAAAGAAGTAGCATATCTGCCAAAAAACAAAGATATATTAATAATTTAAACAACGAGGAGAGTGAACCCAGCGTATCAATTAACATTTTCAGAGTGAGACATACCATTGATGAGATCCTCCTATAACACCAATGTCCATGCACGAGCAACAGGCGCTCCAAGAACCGGAACTGTGCAATTGCAATGTCACTTGACATGACTGCCTGAAATTTTAAGCAAGAAAAATTTAGGAGGGAAACTTGAGTACCGGCTAAGAGTCGAGATATAGACTTGACTGATGACGCTAGTGAGACATCTAGAAACAAAGTGTCAAACAGCAATTACCTGCATTCCTTCTACACCACTGATACCAACTCCAATATCTGCTTCTTGAAGCATTCCAACATCGTTTGCCCCATCACCTATAGCTAATGTCGTGCTAACGGCTTTCATTTTTACCAGCCTTGTAACCTGCAATTTTTAAATGCAACATTTTAGACTACAAAGGAATGAAGGTTGGTGGAAATATTTTCATCAGCAAGGTAACATAACCAAAGGGCACAAAATAATAAAGAATTCTTTAAGAAATGCAGCTTATTTTAGGAAAAAAGAATATGTGTCATGAGTCTCATGACTATAATTAAATTAACTGTTACTTACAAGTGCTTTCTGTTTAGGAGATGATCGACAGCAGATAACAGATGCACAGCCAATGGCAAGCTCTAGAAACAAGTCCTTTACATCATCTTCTAGAGCATAAGTGAGTGACTTCCCATCAATAATCAAAGCCAAGGGCCCCAAGCTTTCATTTGAAGAATCAAGCAATTCCTTTCCTCGAATTAGCTGATGCAGGACACTTGCCTTCAATGCCTAAAGAATCAAAAAGATCTCATAAAGCTCAAAAGTCAATGCAATGCAAGATTGACCAAGACAATAGTTATATAGGTAAGCAAGAGCTGTCTACTTCTTAAACAAAACCATCCTATTTTTTGTTTCTATATCCAGAAACAAGTTTTTGAGATCATGGACTCCATTCTGGAAAAAGTATTTGCTCATCCTAAGCCTTTCTAGTATTGTAACTTCTCAATATCTAAAGAGAGTGCCATGACACTTCAAAACTGATAGAGAGGAGGAGAGGAAATGAGATTAGGGATTACCGCAGCGGCTGCAGATTTGTCCTCTGATTTCTCCAGAGTCTTGCTTTCAGGCGTTTCAGAGCTGATAATAACTTGCCGCATTCCTTGTCTAAGCAAACTACATGCAAATCTGCCAGTTCAACAGAAGACCAGAAATATTAGCATATGAAACGGACATCAATTCATAGAGCAACCTATATTTCATAAACACATACCCTATGTTGATTGCTGTCTCCATCTTATCTCCAGTCAAAACCCATAGTTTAATTCCAGCTTGCGCAAGTTTGTCAATGCATTCAGGAACCTGTTCCAGACAAAATAGATACTCAGTCTCAAACTGTACTTCAACCTGTAAGAAAGTTATTCAATGCACTGGCATTTTGATATGACATAAACTAACAACTTAGTTTCCCTAAACCAAGTATTTTCCATGAGTATTTTCTGTGTCCACAATATCTGAAAGAAACTTAGTTCATTGTACAATAGAGTTATTTCTAATTCAGATAAACAAAAGACTATTATGACAGTATTACATTTTTCTGGGATAGCAACCCCTTAAATATACATGCTTTAAATGCTGTGCAAAAGTAATTTGATTGCTCTTGTATCAAGCACCAAGCTTTACTTTTTAAGTCAAAAACTCACCCCATTTTGAAGTTTGTCTTCAACGGCTGTAGCACCAAGAAGAATCAAATTTTTTTCAATCTTTTCTGCTATTTCCTCAGCCAGTTCCTCACGTTCTGCACTCACTGAGTTCTTGGCCTCAGTAAATTCTTCATTGAACTGTATGTATTCTTTCTCATCCAGTTCACGATAGGCAAGTATTAAGGTCCTCAAACCAGCATCAGCATACTCATTGATGTGTTCCTTTGTCTGCTCTTCAAACTCTCTTCCATTTTCCGCAAGTCTTTCAAACATGACACTGTTTGTATCCCAAAAGAAGATTAACATCAACCATTCTAAATTCAGCCACAAAATATAATGAACTGCCATTCTCTCAATTATGAAGCCAAATTCTAAATTCACTAAAACTCATAAGCATTAAGGCAATATCTGCATTACAAACCTGTCAGCTCCTTTAGTAAGTAGAAGCAGGGTTCCCTCTTTGCTTCTTACAATCACAGACATCCGTTTTCTAGAGCTACTAAACTCCAAGACATTCAAAAGACTGTATGACCTGTAGAAAACAAATAAAACAAGTTAAACAATAAGTACATGTGCTCTTCATTGAGGAAAGATAAGAAAATACCATTTTGCTATTAACTGCTAAAGATGGCAGCAGATAATTTGTTAAGAATCCATTCAATGAAAATAACATTGAAGGCCATTGAAATGCAAGAAGACAAACTACCTTTCAACTTTCGTGCCAATGACTGGATCTAACTCATGCACTGAGATGCTTGTTTGAGTTCTTTCATAGAATTCAAACCCAAGTTCTCTTGCTGCAATTACAAAAGCTGCCTCATCTGGTGATTCAGCTTCATATGAAATTTTTCCATTTTCTTCATCTACTTCAGGTAATGCAGTGTGGCAGATAGCCAACAATTGCAGGAATTTTTGGATCACATCAGCATGAGGCTCATTAACCCAGCTACCATTCATGATTCTTTCATCCTCAAAATTAAACCCTTTAATGGATGCCTTATCTTCTTTTTCCTCTGTCACCTCTTCTTCTAAAGGTGACCCCTTTCTCCTGGCCATAGCTCTCTCAACTTCAGTAACTCCACGGCCATAGGAGGTCCCTGCAATTGAACACTTGATAAATTCCATAGAGTTGCAAGTTAAGGTCCCGGTTTTATCTGAAAGTATCGTGTCAACTTGACCAAGTTCTTCATTTAAATTTGAGGTACGGGCTCGTGCTGGCTTGTCAGTTTCCTCATAGTACATGTGAAGATCCTGGTTGATGAAGATACTTTGAAGAATTTTTACAATTTCTATTGACACATACAAGGAAATGGGAATCAAATATCCATACAGCATAAGGGCAGTCAAAAACTGCAAAATTGCTGCAACTGCTGCTTTCTTAGGATCATAGTAAGCGGTGGTATCATCTGGTCTAAGATACCATCTCTTCATCTTTCCGTCTTGTAAATCCTCCCTAGTTGCTATACCGAAGAAAATTGATCCAATAAAAGACATCAATACTAAGATGCCAAACAAAAAGTAAATAATTTTATCCATTCTCCTCTCAACTTTGCTTCTTTTTGAAGGAGGCCCAGTTGAATTTTGAAAAACCTTTGTATGATGACCTGTAAAGATAACTGCCCCATAAATATAGTCAGTATTTCGTAGCTTTGAGTCCCTAAGCAGAAGCTGCTGAGGTGTGAGAGGGTACTGCTGTTCTCCAAGCTCCAGACTGCCAACGAAGGTGTACAAATTTGCATTTGGATCTTCACATCTGATGATTGCCTTGAAATTCTCGAAGTTGGAGTCCTCTTGCACATTTGAAGTTGCATCAAGTGCTTGCTTTAGCTTCAAATTGGTTTCTCCATCGAGATTTGTGGTTTCAACATAGCAAATTGCTTCCTCATAACTTGAGGATAGTAAGATGAGATCAGCAGGAAAAAATTCATCCTTTTCAACCTTCACTACGTCCCCAACTTTCAAATCCCTCCATTTTGTATAATCAAAGGCACCGTCACCACAATGTACTTTCACTTTTCTGTTGTTCACTTCTATATCCTGGAAACAGATCAATGACAGAGTAGTTAACAGTGAGAAAAAAATAAAAATGAAAAACAGAAAAGTAAAATTGATTAGAAGAAATTTACTGATATCAACTTGATGTCCTAAACTTCTGATGAGAAACCATAACACACCAAAAACAATTAGAAATGTACATCAATACTTATCAAGATCTTTTGACCTCAATGTAAGTGAAAATGTTAAAATTGCATCAAGTTTACTGCCTTATAACAGGCATAACAAACATCATAAAGCACTCAAATGGCATTTCTCCAACAATGTGTTCCTTCAAATTAAAAATTCCCAAAAATTTCATATTTTATCATCTTTCAAGCACAGTTCAATTATTTAGTCACAAACTTAGCCTATAATCGACCATTTAAAACACGATTTTAAGCTTGTAAATTAGAAAGGAAGTTGCATCTAAGCTGAGAACAATCTCTAAAAAGGTTACCTGCTTTTTTCGCCGCCAATCTTCAAGAACCTCCTTCCCCATTGTAGCACCAATCACAACAACAAGAGGAAGAACATTGCTGACAGCAGAGTAAGGTGATAGCGGAGTGAAAGACAGGATTGCACAGATGAGGAAATAGACATTGGCAACTCTCCTGAATTGCTCAAACAAGGCTTTTGGAAAGAATGTAGCAAGAGTATACTTAGTAGTTCTAACATAATTGCCACTGTAATTGAGGACACTGGCCTCAAAGCTTTCAGGGTCATTGCAATGGACCACTCTTGAGAATCCAGGCCCTCCGATCAATGAATGGTCACCTTTGAATGATGTTTTGCCACATGAAAATGCATGAATCCGGCTAAAATGATGCTTCTTTCTTCTATTACCTGCCATCTTTATAGGGAACTGTGAAAATTGTTCTTTCAAATTTTTGTGGCACAAAATTGCTTCAAGAGAGCTTCACAATACAGTAATAGATCTGGATAATAAAGCAAAACTAGAACTCGGCTGGCTGAACAAATAATTGATGAAGAAAAAATAATTTTAAGGATAATGAAAGTACAAAGGCAAAAATCCTTCAAGAATTTGAGTCACTAACCAATCAAAGCTTTGAAAGAGTATCATGTTTGCTCTACAATATATGACTCAATTTGGTAGAAGTTTGGGGGGCTGACTTGCATGCCGTCTTTGACTTGTAGATAGAATAAACGTGCTTATGGGTTTCTAAATATTACAAAACTCAACCACTTTAACAACAGCTCATTAAAATCCAATACAAATATAAAATAAAAACAACCCCAATAACCCAACCCAAAAAAAAAAAAAAAAACTTTTTGCCACCAGCTAATAATACATTAAAAAATTTTAAATGGGAATTATTTAGAGTCGTGAGCAAGTTTTCTCGAAGGTCAAAATGCAGTGCTGTACAAGAATGAATGAAATTCAAAGAGAATGACATATGAACACGGGCAATAATTAGCTCATTGAAGGCTTCATTTGCTTAAATGGATGTGAGGCTTCCTGGAAGAGATGATGCAAAAAGAAAAATTATGCATTTTCTCTTTTGAAAGAGGAAAGTTTTTAAAGCGAGTATACATGAACAGAAACCACAGAAGTAAATTAGCAGTGAATCTATTGGAAGAAGAAGCACATGACAAATTAATTATTATCTTTTAAGGTTCTCAGAGGAAACCACTCTGCACAATCAGGTTTTTAAAATTCAGCTAAAGAGAGATAATGGAGTTTCAATGTTAGAAAATAACAAATACACCTAAAAGTGTTGAGTTTAAAAGTGAACCTATAAGAAAAATAATAAAAATACCCTTTAGTGTTGAGTTTTTGCATTGTTAGCTTGTTACAATCCATTGATATATTACAATATAAGATATTTTCAAAGTCTTGATATATACACTTGTATTAGGGGATATATCAACTCCTATTCAAATTTTGTGGAAAGAGGATAAAAAATTTACATGAGGCTTAAATTGATACCACTAAAATATTAAAAGTATTTGGCTAATTTAGACTAATACTAATTATATAATCTCTATTATCATAATTAAAGTTTAATAACACGACAATATAAGGGAAAAAAATCTTGACTGCTCAATTATATACTCTTTTACTATTTAAAATTTTTCTATACATATCTTTTAATTAAAAATTAATTTTAAATTACCTCCTTATTAAATAACTACCTTTAAAATACTTTCAAATTATCATAAAATTCAACCCCTTCCCCCCCTCCTCCCCCTCCCCACCCCCCAAAATTTTACTTAAGAACATAGCAAAATTTCATCAACTCATTCTTGTTTATCTCTTCTCTTTTGAACAAAAATAATAATAAGTTAAAATTTATAATACTTTGAGAGAGTATTTTAAAAATTATTATTTCACAAAAAAGATAATTAAAATTTATTATTTTACTAGATAGAAAATTTAAAGTTTACCCTCTAATTAATTATTAAAAAAGAAAGTATGACGTTGAAAACTACTTACACAACCATTGCAAATATAACTTGATCACTTCAATAGGAGTTAGGTAACCAAGTGATAAAAAATGCATAAAATATCCTAATTTGAGAAAATATAAACACAATTAGGGAGCCGGAAGTTAAAAAAATTAATTCATTTGTTATTTGGGTATATATATATATATATGTAAAAGTGGCAGAAATGTTGAGGAAATGGCTCCGCGTGAGAAGGGTCAACAAAACACAGCCATCACAACTCACGTGCTCTTTTTCGTTTTTTTTTTTTTTAATTTCGTTTCCTGAGAACTTAGCCTACAATACTGGCCACACAACTGATCACGATATTTATAATAATATCTTTTACGTAAAAATTAAAACATGTAATAAAATTGCTTTATCTCTTAGTATTGTTAACTTTTTTATTCTAAAATGATACAATACGATGCATACATTATAATAAACCTGCGTTAAAGTATTGACCTGGTAGTTGAAAGTCTACCATAAGTCTAAATTAACTATAACTTTTCGACTACGAAGGAAAAAAAAATACTCTTAATTTTTACTTGTGATGAATAAATAAGGTTTGTTTTCAATATTAGAAAAAAAAATTAAAAGAAATTTTTTCATCAAAATTTGTTGGAGTATGATATTATGATTATCTCGCCTTTCTCTATCTGACTATATTCGTAAGTGACAAATCTTGCGGCCCCGTCTTGATTGATCTACGCCTTGGCCTGGTCCCACGATCAAGTTCAAATTAAAAGAAGGAAAAAGAAAATCAATACATGCAAATTCACTACTCTTGTATCTTTATTATTTAAAAAAAAAATTCACTGCCCTTGTAGTCATCAATAATGGAATTCAATAATAATAATAATAATAATAATGAAATTCCAAAATATCAGTTACATGGATTTTGTAATCAGCCAACTTACCTATGGATTTAGCAGGGCCCACCAATGCCATATTATTAAACTTGTCAAATTAACGAATCTGCAAATAGATTGACGCTAATCAACAATGTGTACAATGTTACCTTCATTTTCAAATGCAATTTTATCCTTATTTATTAATAAATTAAATAAATTGATAGCGAAAACATGAAACAAAATTAAGAAAATATTAAATCCCCTCCTCTTCTCAACACCTTGATTTTAACCCATTGATGAAATAATGACAAAAACTTAAAATGGGTTAATTGTTAAATCTAACTAACATTTAATGTATTTGTTAACTAATTATTATTTTTTTCACATCAATAATTTAATTTTATGAGAAAAGAATAATGACAAATATGGTACGGTCAAATTACTGCATTAACCCCCTCATTTTATAAAACAAGAAATAATTTTTTAAAAAAGAAAAAAATAGAGAAGTAAAAAGAAGAGGAGGGGGGAAGAAAGAGTTGGTGGCTTGGTGCAGCCTAGCCAAATCGAGCATAGAAAATTTAAGTAGTTTGAAAAAATCTAACAGGTATTAATCCTAATAAATTAAAGTGTATAATAATTTAAAAATATTTTTAAAATTATTATTTTATAAAGAGATAATTAAAAATTAACCCTAACAATAATAATAATAATAATAATAATACATAGTTAGTGCTGATTTGTTCACTTCTCCTTTTGCTTTTTGGATGCCTTTCACATCTTTGGCTGTTGGGCAATTTACACAGACGGAATTAGGCTGAAAACCATTCCTTATTCAAAATTATTCAATTTATTTAAGCTAGACATAATTACCAGACCGAATTTTGAATTGTGGAGGCGCATGCCATGGGGCTTTGTTTGACATCATTCTAATTAATTAATTAACATGTGTCAGAAGTGGAGTACGCCATGCACAACGCTTGATTTCCGGCTGTTTCCCAATTTGACCAAATGCTTTGCTTAAAACAATTAAAATAATTAAATCCTCACTTTGCGTGTAATCATTTCAATGCAAAATCCAAGAAAATATTTGCAATCACCAGGTCGTACTTCACCAAATTATTTTGATTGCGGCGAATTCAAATACACTACTAAAACCAATAAAAGTCCAACCAAATCAAAGTCATCGAGTGCTTCCATCCCCATAATCATATTTACATAACTAGGAGCTACAATTAAGTTTCCTACGCAATTATCAAAGACAATATATGTAACTAAGTATCCAAAAATATCAAAATTGATTTAATATTTGTTACCACAGTTTTCAACGAAGCTTTTGACTTCTGGAGAGAGCAATCGGTGCGAGATGTAGCCTCAAAAATTCATAAAATCACGCTGCGAAGTCTTCTAATATTCCTTGGCCAAGATCTGAAATCTGATGCTTAGTCGCCAACTAAATAATTTTCTCTGACGCACGGTATATAAATATGAATTGAAACCATGTGCACTGTTAAGACGAAAAATGCACCCCAGCGTTGATTGTGGACAGCAGTAACCAAAATAAACTGTTATTATAACTTCAAAATTACGTTAATTTCATTTATATAATAAAAAATTTATAATACTTTTATCATTTTTTATTAAAATTATTATTTAAAAATTATATTTACTGTATACTATTAATTTTGATTTCATAATCAAACTTTATTTTTATTTATTTTCCACTGCAATTACAATACCTAAATATCCACCATTTTCTGTATTATTTTTTCCCCTTCTACAATTTTTAAATTACAGACAACCTAAAATTTTCCGGAAGACAATTTCAGTGGATCTAAATTAAAACTCTTCAGAATTCGAATTAACAAGAAGTGGCTGGATATGCTTTCAAAGTGCGTACAATTGAGGTGCCTAAGAAAAAAGCTCTAATCATAGTTACTATATAGAAATAAGTTTTGACACAACGCCAATACAACGCCAACTATTCAGCCATTTTCCTGCTGCCTTGCCTCGTCAATTATTCAAAATTGCATCAACACAGGCAGGCAATCTGCAGAATTTCATCATCCTAAGTAAATCTATGTGCATGGAGTTTGGGGGTAAAAATGCCAGCAAACAAACAAAATCAGCAATTGTCATATCCAGTAACAGCACCTTTAATTCTATCAATCGGTAGCATCACTACAGGATAGTTGAAGATCAGCAACTCACTTCTATGAACATTTGATAGCAAACATTAGCCTAAGCGTGGGTACAGAGCAGGGATAATGAAGAATACCATACACCAGCAGCGGCTAACGTCCAATAATCATAAACAGGAAGAAACCAAGAAATAGGCATTACGAACTTCCAATTTCAAAGTGATTCATCCATGAAAAAACTCATCCAAAGATCTTTCATGGGAAGGCTACAATTGGAATTGAAGGAAATAGGACCTCCACTTCAATCCCTCCGCCTCTTTTTATCTTTCTTCCTTGCAGTACGTTCCTTCTCAGTATCATAATGTGATCTGCTGGGAGAATCCCTATCTCTATGCTTCCGATGTCTCCTTCTGCTGCTACTCTTTTCTCGAGAGGACCCCTTGCTTCTCCCTTTTGATCTAGAGTGGTGTCGATCCCGATATTCGCTGGATAAATCGCTATACGAATCACTGCTATACATGGATCTTCTAGATTGTTTTCTGCTCCTTTCATCTTCTGAAGATGAGTTGCTGCTTCTATTTTTATGGTGGCTAGACGGTAATTTAGATTTTTCATCCTCCTTAGATCTTTCCCGGCTGATTTCACCTTTATATTTATCAGTCTCCTTATATTTGTCACTACCATTCAGATGGTTACCAGGAATGAATTCATTTTCCAGGGATTTGCCCTCTTGAGCAGTTTCCCTTTGATCTGGCATACATCGCTCTACTGATGTTCCGCTAACAGCATTTCTTGTGGAAGAGGATTTGTTATCAACTGGCAGGATATTAGCATTTCCTCCAGCATTGTCATTAGAAGTTTCTTTCTGAGGAGCAGGATTCTTGGGTTTACTCGTTGAGTAGGGTGGTGACTCATGGGGAACCTCCAGACCTAGCTCTTTTCCCAAGGATTCTAAGAAGTCACCTGCAATCAAATGGCTTAAAGCTGTGTTAGCCACTTCGATCTTCTTTTCTGGATCCTCCACTTTCTTAGGATTAAATGTTTCCACTTCATCATCAGAATCATCAGAGAAAATAGCCTGCACATGAATGAAGATTGTTAACACATGACAAAAGCAGCATATCCTACTCATAGCATGCTCTTCGAATAGACAAACAATTAAATGGACCATGAGCCTGGAAGTAAGAATACACAGAAGGGAATCCAAATTTCAGACACAAAGATATCGATTGTTCTTTGCAACTTACAAACAGTGTACATTTGGGTCAGTGGAACTTTATACAAGGTAAGATAAAATTAACAAAGAAGGTTTGAATTCATTGCAAAGGAAATCATGTACTAAAGAAACAAAGACAAGTAGAAAAACTGAACAAGGGTACCATATAATTGGGTAATAAAATAAATAAATACATAAATGCGCAAGAGTGAAAGAAAGATGGAGACAATGGAAAATTCTAATGAAGTAGAATTAAAAAAAAAAAAAGAGAGAGAAATAGCAAAATGTAGCTGTTTGCTCCCACACGAGAAGTTTTTATAACGCGTGATATGCTTATCTATACCAGAAACTCATCAATTAACAAACCTACTGAACAATAGAAGGAGTACATCCATTTCAGTTTTTTCTTCGCTGTCCGAGTGAACCAAAATAAAACAACCATAGGCTACAACAGACCCTCATTTGTGGAGCATGCAAAATCTTCAACGGTTGATTAATAAATACGACTGCAATTTAGAACATGTAGCTTTCATTTCTATTTTTTCCTAGCTGCTCAAAGTGCCTCAAAATGAAAATTTTTAAACATACGCTACAATAAAGCAAAGTATGCGACACATGGAATTTCATTTTTCACTAGACAATAAAATGATCATGATAAAATATCTAACATAGTACCTTGTAAAGATCAACCGGCCTCTCAACATTTTCAACTTCTACATTGGCTTCAATTTCCTTCGTTACATCTCTGCTTCTTTCTGTAGCATCAGACTGAGGTGCAGAATATCGATCATTATGTGCAGCAACAGATTCTTCGAATCTGGGGGTTTTAACAGATTCTGACATGAAGATAAGAGAATCCATCTTGCTTTTTATCCTCGGAGCTGGAGGTGGCTGCAAGTGGCAGTATAGTAATTCTGAGTTAACATATTACTCAGATGACCAAGGATATAAGTGCAACAGCTGTCAGTTAGTTCTGGCTAAGGACAAGCTGGATTAATCCACAAAACAATGTTGTTTGAAATCATTTGGACGGTTAGACATCAGATTTAATTTTTTTTTTTTTTTTAAAAAGGTACATGGTATCACCTTTCCTATATAAGGATCTATCAGATCAAAGCGCTTGCAAAGAATAGGTGAAGGACGCCATTCGAACTCTTCCCTTCTTGGGTAAATTTTCTTATTCGTCAAATCTTCGGCTTGAGTATCTTTAACTTGCTGTTTTCAGAAATTCTTGTTAGAAGCTTAAACTCTAGAACTTTATAAACTAAACTAACACCAAATGAAATATACCTCTAGTCCTCCGGAAGTGAACAGCATCCTTCCAGCCCCTGAAAACCCCAATAACTGCTCTGTAGATATTGAGCCTTCCCCTCTGTGTTTTGCTTTCTCTATTGCTTCAGCTGCAGCTTCAAAGTCCAATCTCTCACGAGCACGAGCTGCTTCTGACATGGCACTAGCTCCACCAGAGGCTGCAGAGCGAAGTCCTCCCTGATACTTCTCCTTGAGAAACCTCTCAAATCTTTCTTGCTTTGCAGGATCATCTCGGAAAGGTGTAGCAACTTCTCGCAACTCATTCTATGATAAAGAGTCAATAAAAGGAAAACAATAGCCCAAATTCAACTTTTAGAAACAAACAGAAGAAGTATTAAAAAGCTGTGATTTACAATATAAGCTCTAGAGAACTAACATCTGGATTTCCAAAACCCAGCAACAAAAGTGTATCATCTAAACTTGGCGGGGGTTTTGAGGGTGGTGAAATTGGCAATGGTATATTTGTGAAGGGTGGTTGGGCATACTTTTATATAGAACAAACATTTCTTTTTCACTTACTTAGTCCACCCTCTATTTTGATTTTTCTCCATCAACACATTTTTGAGTTTCATATCAAAAGTATATAATTGTTTTCTAAAATAATAAATAACTGCAACAACCATAATATTAATACTAATACTAATGCAAATAATAACAATAACCTTTATAACCACTAAAAGAAGTAGGCTACTTACAAATGATGCAGACTTAGTAAATGTATCAGAAAGATTAAATTGGATCTGAATGCCATTTTCAGAACCAACCGAAAAGCTTGAGTCTCTTGCACTTCGTTCCAGTGGCCTCTCCCCTAACAACTTGCCACGGGTCTCTGCTGTCAGCCTTTGAACAGTTTCAGATGAGTTCCCATCACTTACCAGCTTGGTTTGATCGTTACATTTCTGACGAGCCTCCCACAACTTCCTTGCATAATAATCATGGCCATTTCCCCCAGTGAGAAAACTAAACAATGGATTTGAATGATTCTTCTCTCTGGAAATATCCTCAAACAATTTTCCACATCGAGCTACTAAAGTCGCAACCCCCTCTATTAACAATTTCAGATTATTATCCTCAGGAGGAGGAACCTCTGGCGGCAGGGGAACAGCAAGCTTCCTGTCAGTCTCCACTGGCCCAGGAAACTTATGATGAGGGACAAAATCCTTTGGAACAACCGGAGGATCAAATCTGGACAACAGTTTGGAACAAAAATAGGCTGATTAAATCTTAAAATAAATAAAACATGAAGAAGAAGGTAACTAGAACAAATTCAATCTTACAAATCTGAACCCTCAGAAAAACTAAATGTAACAATGTGACCGCACAAGAACAAGAATAAAATCATGTCAAACATCAGAAATGCTGTGGCAGATTGGCAGATTATGCTTCATATGCCTCTTGTCCAATTACCTTTCTAACTGGTAGTCAGACTTTGAAGCAAGTATGAATCCAGGCAAAACATCCTTCTGCTCCCTGCCCACCAACTTTTTCCTAATGTCTTTGTTCAATCTGGAGGGCTCTTGATCTTCTTCAGCATAAGTATCCACAAATTCATAATCTAAAGAAAAACCACAATTATTACAAGAAGTTAGCCTTTTAAGGTCGGCAAGACATAAATGTTATTATCAACCTGTTCAACAGTTCATCCGTTTAAACTATTAGACAAAGACATCCAGTGAAATTGCAGTGGAGCACAATTTCACTTCCCAATCCATCTCAAATGCACATCCATCTCTTTCACTGAAGTCAATGTTGTCTTATTGTTATGAGCTTAATCCTCGCCATTGGGCCCTTGAAATCCTAAACTTTAGGTTTTGATCCTAACTCAACATGGGGTATATGTATTGGAATAAGTGGTGTTTCTAGATGGTGGCTGTGGTTGATCCATATGCCTCGCACATTAGAGGACACATTAAAACTTAAATATTGTGTTTGGATATTTACCAATAGCTAAAACTTTAGGGCTTAACTGAAACTCAGAATGTAAATGGAAAATATTGTCTACCAATGTATATATCAATTGCCTCAAAAATCTCCTTCCAACTCATTATTACTGCTATTGATCACCTCAAACCTCTCCTTCCTACCCACTATCACTGCTACCGTTAGATTTTTCTATACCGAGACTTGCATTTCCCAGAGGGCAACTAAACCAAGACTAATACTTTGTAAAGATGATACTATGAAATTATAGAAGTACTAACCAGTGCCATAAAGATCCTCATCTTCGGCATCATATTCTTCAAGTGCACCAATACCAAACCCAGGAGCAACCTTTCCTGCTGATGAATATCATCCACTTAGTTGAATCACCATTATCCCAAAATTAAGTAATACACACAATTGAACAAAACCAATCAGATGGAGTTGGTGCTTGAAATCATAAATAAAAAAACTACATAAAAATTATATTTATCATGTTATTTATAGATCTTACACTTTAAACCAAAAAGACTATCTGTTATTGACAATGCCTTCGTATGTCCATGTTTGCTATGACCAGATGAGCGTGATCTTTTCTTCTCTGAATAAGAAAGAGATTGTTAAACTACAATTGCTCTGACAAAAATAGGCAACTGCAACAGGATTTATGCCAAGAAATACATACCCCTGAACTCGGGAGCATTCTTATACGGATCATACCCTAAACCATGCAAGTCCTGCTTTGGTTTGAGTACATAAACCTATATCAAAGGAATAATGTGACACTCAATTTCCATGTACATTAAACTAAACTTTGTTCTGTGATGCATGGCTCTGGATATAGGATATGGCTGAAATATTACAATCATGCTATATAACACAACTGAAAACCAAAATAAGCTATGAAAGGGATGAGCTAATAGATAATATACATATCATATATATTGCAAATGGTTTGCAATTATTTCATATGGAGCATAATTTTCCACCTAACAGGAACAATCCTATAAGAATTGCCAGTTAAAAATTAAATAAAATCATTTCATTCACTCGTTCTCTACTCTTATTGTGAGAATCATACATCAGAATATAAAGGCTGAAAGCATGATCTGTGTTAATGCAACAAGTCTTCTATGTAGTTTGGTTTATCCAAGAAGTATCATGCAAGTTAATAGATCTAAAAATGTAGTTTCTAAATTGTGGATACGTGAGGAGAGTATCCAAGAGGTACATGCAGTGAACCCCGATAAGGGCTACATAAGTTTATCTTCCCTCTACCCAAGTTTAAGATCTTTATGACCCAAAACGTTGGCCCAACTTGAAAATTTAAACCACATAATATTCTAAAAAGTATTCATAAACTCCTTTTTTCTTTCATTTCTTTCTTTTGCAAGAAAACCAACACACTTTCAACACCCATGTGAATATGTGACAATGATTTAAGGAAAAAAAATAGTAATTCAAGCTCCTTCAATTGGTAAACAACTTAGAGCCAAGAGATTGATTAGTAAAAAGAACAGGTACATGATCTATTCCAGTGGATGAGCAAGCAGTTGAACATTCTGAAGCTTAGCAGAGACTTCAGCCACACTGGTACAAACAACAATACCGGTACGTTTAAGGCCACATTGCAGATTGACCCAAGAAAAGCATAATTCAATTGGCATCATTGTTTATCACATCAAGCAATTTTAAGGCACTCAAAGATATATAAGGAGGCAAAGTAACTGCCAATAGAAGGTATAAGTTAGACAGGAAAAGTCATACAGGAGTGCTGCGAGAAAGCCGTCCATCATCATTAACTGGCTGCTCAAGAAAACTTCGAAGGTGTCGATCAACAGATTCTGCATCAGCAAGTGGTGTTTTTGCATCATCGGAAGAAAATGCTAAGAGAGCTTTTCTACCTTCCCTTCGAGCATCTGCAAATAAATTGTGGAGATAAGAAAAATATAAGCTTGCCTTTGCATTCTAGTCAAACTTGTAAGAAAGCATTATCATCAGGAATTAAATGGCTATACGAACTAAAGGAAATAAAAAAGTAAAAGTGATTTTATATTCCATCTCGCAAATAATGTACTTTATCAAATGATAGTGTCATATTTGAGTAAGGTATTGTCAATGAAAAGGTCCAAGACATCGCATATACTTTACTTTCTTTTCTACTTTATGGAAAACATGGCAAAGCTTACCTATTGTTACTGCAAATGCCAGTCCAAATAGAATATATAGTTCAAAGTTTGAATGAGATGCTGCAGAGAGCAAGTTCAATTGAGATACAAGAAAATGCGCCAACGGTTTTAGATAGCCGCCGGCTAAGTGTTTTACCAACATCCCCAAATTTTTTTCACAGTAATAGTCATTGATTATAGCAACAAAAGCTACCACAGAAGCATTTATTGAGCATGACAAACTAACTAAAATGTCTTAAACTATATATGAAAATGCCCTCGATGTTATTAATCAATAATCCTCGAGCACATAATCACTCTTCTGGTATAAATCAAAAAATATAATATTTTTTATATTTTATTTTTATTTGTTATTATTTTTTAACAGAAAAAATGAGTGCTACAACTTGAAATGCAAGAACTAAGTTGCCAATGGCACTGGAAAAATGTACCATATAATGAATCTGCATGTGAATCCTTAATTGAACGACCACGTCGCCAACCCATCTTCAGCAGCAATTTTACACCTAGTCAAGCAAAATTGGACAGATTAAGAATTGGAATAGAATAATAGACAGTTGTTGCAGAAATACTATTATAAATTGATTGACACTAACCAATAGACTCAGTGGCTGGAACAACTAATTCATCAGGAGCAGGTCCAGGGATGGCTGATGGCCTGTAATACACAAAAAATATATAAACAAGAAAAATTTGCTAATACTAACAGAAAAAGAACGTATACATTTGGGCATATGAAATAGGATTACAACAGCATTAAAATGACTATGGTGTATGAAAACACGAAAAAAAAAAAAAGACAGAAACACATCCCCATTAGATGGGGCCACTAACCACTATTGGTACGGTTATTAGTTGGTTCAAAGAGCATAAATAATTAATTATTTGCTTTCAGTACATAAGAATTGGATCAAGTGAAAGATACGACTTCTCTTCTTACAGTAGGCTATGTTTGCTCCCAATAAATAATTCACTTAGATTAGATGAAACTGTCCTATGAATTATTTAATATTGAACATCAATGTTGCATGAAAAGACACAAAACGGACATGGCAACAGCTGCATAGAAAATATAGAGAAACAATGATCATGCACGCACATCTCTAGTTTACCTTAGCCTATACATCCGCAAGGATGGGGATGCATGGTGTGCTTGTTTTTGTGTGCATGTGTGAGTAATTGAATTCATAACCAATCCAAGTCACCACAAAAGTAATAGAAGAGAGAGAAATTTTTCAATTGAGTAGAATGTTATGGTTTCTTCAGAGTGTTTGGTAAATATCTTTGGTGGGGGGGGGAAGGAACAGGTAAGTACCTCTGTGAACAGAGAAATTTATACTTCACTTGCTGTAGGACAACTTGCCCTCTACAACAAGTGCATGATCAATGTTTTTTCTTAAATGCATGAAAAACTGGGGAGGGTGAATTTAAAAGGCAGTTTTAGCAGGATTAAAAAAATCTCAAACAAAGGCCAAAACGGTTCAGTAATGAGATGTGGATAGCACTTCCAACAAATGCAGAGAATAAAATATAAAATTTTAAAGGAGATTTTTTAAAAAATTAAAATTAACGGATAAAGGGTATCAGCTCTTCTCATAAAACAGAATCGGCAAAGCAAGCATGTAGTGACAAACACACAGAACTGAAGGGAGAAAAAAATGGAGGTGATGATTATGATTATGATAATCAGTAACGACATTGAGGCTGAGAAAAGAAGGCATATAGGCATCATACTCTTGAGAAGTAAAACTTTCAGCTACCAACTAGGCCACAATCATAAATTTAAATATTCTACAGTTGTAATAATCTCCAATGAAAAACAGACATCATAGAAGCATATAAAACCTTTGCTGCTGCTCTTTTTCAGCTTGTTTACGAGAAAATTCAGCAGCTATAGATCCAAATGTGTCAAACTGCAAAGATGTCCCCAAGGATTTACCTTCAAATTCCTAAAAGGCAAAAAGCAACATGAATTTTAGATCTTAAATCATATTTATACAGTTAAGACAAGTTAGCTAAGAACATTACAAAACATCATGAATTTTCATCTGAAGAAACATTACACACAACTATAATTATCTTCCAAAAGCAACTGCCTAAGAATAAGACTTTTTAATGTATTTTCAAGTAAACATTTTCTGAACAGCATACTTTTTCATTGCTGCAACAATAGGAACCAGATAACTAAAATTACACCATACTTTTGCATTACTGCAACAATAAGTACCAGATAAAAAAGAATAAATCAACAATAGGGAAATGAATTATCCATTAAGATTAGTAAAGCAAAAGCAACAGTTGGAATAATAGCTTAGGAATTGGAATCAAGTAGAAATAGTTGTCTCAGACACTAATTTTTCAGGAGAAGGATACCAATAATTCCAATGTTAAGACTGAGATCCATAACCCCAAAGACAGCATAAGAAAATTCGCGAATATCAAGCAAATCTCTGGTACGTCAAATGTCTAAAAGTACACATATACCATACAAGGGTCAAAGTATGTGGTATAACATACAGCTTTCTCATCTTCATCCAAAAAGTTAAGAATGCTCTGCTGTTTGACTTCAGCTCTATTCTTCCTCGACGATGTGAAAGTTTGTGGAGTCCAACCTGCATAAGCAGTAACATTGTTTTAAACGGTTAAGATAAATGCTTACTCGATGGACAGCTGGTTTACAAGTTAAAAAAAAAAAAAAAAAATTAAGTGATATCAGTCTCTAGTACAAATGTAAGTAAGAATATACCCTCTTTAGATCCCACTGTATTGTAATAACCAGCAGAAAATCCTCCTGTAAATGCCCCATGAAATCTTCTCCTTCCTTCTTCATCTGTAACCTGGAGAATCAAAATTTCGAAAATAAATAACAAAAACATTCACGGTCAAGTCGTAGGTATCTAACAGTTCGATAGGTTGATTAGGTTCGATGAAATTTTACAAATTTTGGCAAGTGTGATAACACCACATAGAAACTTGCAAAAACATGCAAAATTTGCATAATAATGAATTCATATTGCATTTCAATAGCTAAAAATGATTCAAAATTCACTTAAAATATAATTAAATACACTCTCCGTGCTCTTCAGTTCAACGCATGAAAAGCATCATTTATTTTCTAAGCTAAAAACCTCCAGAGAGCTATGTCGGAAAAAATTTGCACGGCTCTTTTAAGTGTTTCTTTAAATTGGCACACATTGGTTATTAGTGGCTAACAAAAATAAGACGAAGCATTGGAGCTAAAATTATGATCATCATTTCAGTTTCTCTAGAGGTTTCTGAGGAAACAAAACAGTACCTCTTGTTTCCAGGGAGCGAGGGTTCGGAGGTGACCGGAGGCCTCGGCGATGGATTTCTTTCGACGGCTGGTGATCTCTTCCTCGCGCTCTATCGGCGTGCCGAAGAACACGTAATCCTCTTCGTCCGAATCCATTTTCTTCTAATTATTTATTTTATTATTATTTTCTGTTTTTTCAAGGATGTAGGATTAATGAAAAAAGACACCGTACCGTCGGGAGGGCTGTTCTTGGGTTGCAGTTTCGCGTAGTAGAGTCGAGAAAGAGAGAGAAAGGAGAATGATAATTTTACCTAGCAGTACAAATGAGTAGCTGAATGCTTCAATTTGATTGCTTGACCAATGCTGCCAGATTCCCTCTTTCTTTCGTCCATCTGTATTTTCTGTCCGCTCCTAGTTTTTCCTTTTTTCTACTCTACTTAATTTTGTGGTCATTTAAAAAATTTATTTTTAATTTAATTTTGTTGTCGTCTAATTTTTTTCATTTTTAAAATACTCAGGGTTGCTTCAAAATTATACGAGTATGATAAGCATAGAATATGACTATCTCACCACTAATATTATCACTATGAAAAATAGATAATAGATAACAAAAAAAAATTATTATAAAAAAGTATGGATGATAAATAATTCATCCGTCATTTATGTTACTGTCATTAATTTATAATAAAATATTTTCTGTCATAAATTTATGATGGCATTTTATAGTCATATATCTATTACACAATAATTTAATATAAAAAATAGTGAAATTTAAATTTAAAATTATTTAAAATTTTTAGCCATTTTTTTTATTTTTGGGGGTGAGAGATTCAATTATCATTTGTAAATTTATTATACAATTTTGGCAGAAACTTATTTATGACAAAATGTGTTATGGGTATTTCCTATCATGAATTTATATTTATTTTTGAAAATATATATTATGATTATAATTTATTGATAAAGTTATGTTTACAAATTTAATTAATTTAATAAAATGAATATCATAGAAAAAACTAAAACAATTAATATTAATTAACATCCATTCAATCCAAAAAAAAATAATTTCGAAAGAAATACACATAGTATCCCATGTAATCACCACCAATACATATAAAACATCTCAAATTGGAAAAATCACCCTAAAGTATAAGAATAATAATTAAATTCCAATCAAACTCCAAAAAAAAAAAAATTAAAACTCTAGCCATCAAACCAAGTTACCGAATAAAACTTTCTAAAGATTAATGCAAGTATTCCAATAGCAAGACTTCCAGCAAAATTTTCAATAGCAGGGCTATCTTCTAACAATACTCTAATTCCAACCACATACCCATCAACACTCCAACTCATACATAGCAACCCATCATCTTCCAATAGCACCCTAATTCTCAGCTTATGCCCAATAGCATTCTAACCAAACTAACAAACCAATCTACGTAGAATTAATCAAAATGCACAATGTTGTCAAATGCATAACATTTACACTACAATCCTTAATAGCAACCATTATCCTTTGACACTACAACTTTAATTTCAACAAATTGTAATAATAAATATCTATAGTGTTAACATATACATATTTTGATAATTGATTTTGATGATAACAAACAATGAATTTAAGTTAATAAATGTGTTTTAAGACTCATAAAATTTCAAGTATTCTTTTAGAGTCAAAACTAGGTACATATTTAACATTTCTTAGAAGAACTAGAACAATTTGTAAGTTAAATGAAATTCTGAGTATAAACGACTAACCAATTATATTAAACGGTTAACCTTAGTGAAAAGACTTAACTCTGTAAAAGGTTAACAGCTTAAGCCTTAACCGATAGGCATTTTGTGAGATACTGGAAGTAATCGGCGAACTGTTAACATATAACGGCTAACCGATATCGTCAACTCTTTAAGATCCTTCAATGTTAAAAGGTTAACAGCTTAAGCCTTAATCGATAGGCATTTTGTGAGATATTGGAAGTAATCGGCGAACCATTAACATATAACGGCTAATCGATATCGTCAACTCTTTAAGATCCTTCAATATTGAAAGGTTAACAGCTTAAACCTTAACCGATAGACATTTTGTGAGATACTGGAAGTAATCGGCGAACCGTTAACATATAACGGCTAACCGATATCGTCAACTCTTTAAGATCCTTCAATGTTAAAAGGTTAACAGTTTAAACCTTAACCGATAGATATTTTGTGAGATACTGGAAGTAATCGGCGAACCGTTAACATATAACGACTAACCGATATCGTCTACTCTTTAAAATTCTTTAAAGTTAAAAGGAACCGGTTACAGAGCTTTATATTATAAGGATACTGGACTTTAACGGTAAACTGTTAATATATATTGTTGTGCAAATTTTATTGAACTCGCAAGCGCACGAATCTATTGTAGAATAGATTAATGGTGACGAGTGTCGATCTCACGAGGAGGTTGATTTTAATTATATGCCAAATTAATTTTCTTTTAATGGAAACAATTAAATTATGGTAATTTTATCCTAAATTGTGAATTAAAATGGCGGGAATAATTAAGAATGAAATTGTTATAATAAAGCATTTGGGTATCCGGATCCGCATCAACATGCTCCATGGGCTAAATATTCCATATTAATGCCAATTAAATCATAAGGGGAGATTCCACACCTCATGAACCACTCTCCAATAAGTATGGTACCAAGGGCTTATCGTGCCAAATAATAATAACCTTGTACTAGGGTGCCAGTTTAATCAGGGCTGTATCTAGACAAGACTATTATTATTTGTCGACGAAAAGTCAAAACAACCACAAATATTAGAGGGAAAGAGAAAGTAAATTTACCAAATTAAGCCCATGGAACATGTTGAGACTTCACCTTCAACCCAAGCTTAAAAGAAAATTAGCCACTCATATTTTAACTAAGGATAAAAAAGAAAATTTTATTAAAATACAAAGAAACTACAAGAAGGAGAAGGAATTTCAGAAATCTAAGCTTAAAAATGAATTCAGGGGTATCAAATTAGGGGGGAGAGCCCCCTTTTTATAGATACATTGAGTAAATCGTGACCATCGGATTAAAAACAATTCGGATGCTCAGGATTGCGCCATGTCATCAGTCAATAGTCAACATTTGTACAGTAACGCCGTCTGAATAGTAAATAATCCCATGTAAACGCATGTACTGTACACACGATTTTTGCTCCACTGAGATGCTACCACGTCATCGATATACAGTACATAAGAAATTTATTCCAATAAGATCGTGACACATCATCGGTCAACGCCACATAAGCAGTCAATACCACATAATTCGTCCAATCAGATACTGCCACGTCATAGGTAGTTGCCACATCATCGGTCCGTATATATGAGCGATTATCGCGTGAACGAAGATCGTGAAACGATCAAATGCACGTGTGAAAGATCAGTATATGTGAACAGTGACTTTTTTCCTTTAATGCTCTTCTTAAGGTTTTCGACCGTCCTGAGTCCAAATATGACGTCCGTTTTGCTGTCTTATCACTCGTTCATTGTGAAACGATCGTAATGCTCCTAAAATACATAAAATACATAGTTATAATAAAACACATATAATTAAATAACAAAATACTTAAATACATAAAAGTAACAATGTTAATGAGATTTAAAGTGTAAAATGACGATTTTCTCCTTTATAAATATACACTTTCTAACACTCAACATATATAACGGCTAACCGATAAGTAGCAATGTTAGTGAGATTTAAAGTGTAAAATGACGATTTTCTCCTTTATAAATATACACTTTCTAACACTCAACATATATAACGGCTAACCGATAAGTTCCAGAATCAACATTCTTTGTAAATTCTTAACCGTTTAGTGAAAACGGATCGAGTGTTTTATTGTGCAGGTTTCTGGACGATAATGGCGAAAGGGTAATTCTTAACGGTCAACCATTTATTTAAAATCATGCTCAACGGTAACATTGACCAAAGAACAACGGCTAACCGTTAACAACTAACGGCAAACCGTTTTCTGTCAGATGAAAGAATAACGGCTAGTTTTCAGCTCCAACTATAAATATACTCAGCCAATTCAAATTAAGGATTGACGACAACATAACTACTGAGCTTATATATGAGTTTACCATTTATAGAAAGCTTTGAACAGATTTGTAGTTCATTCATTCACACATTGAGCATTAACTTGTAACCTTGAAAGATTGTGTGAGAGATAGATCAATTTATATTCCTTTATCTTAAGTGACTGTAAGTGTGGAGATACATTTGGGTTAAGAGATTGGGAATAATCTCTTGTTGTAAAGGTCTATTGACACTTAGGAAGTCAACTACAATTTGTTGAAGCCTTAGAGGCTTGTATAGTGGAATCCTCAAGCCTGGAGTGCTTGGAGGCGTGGACGTAGGCGGGGATAGCCGAACCACGTAAAAATCATTGTGTTTGCTTTCTCTTCCCTATCTCTTAATTTATTTATCACTATCTTTTTATTTATTCAATTATTTCGAATTTGTTTGCAGTGATTGAGCAATTTATTTTCATAATTATTAAAAACTCAATTCACCCCACCTCTTGGGTAGTCTAATTAGGATTTCATATAGTTTTATACTCATATTAACAACTTTGCTGATGTGACAAAGAAATCAAAAAATGGTTAGTCCACTCTAAATACAAACCTCATTTAATTCATCTTAAGTGTATGCTTTTCTTCTATTAAATTGTTAATCATAAGATTAATATTGTGAAACTTCAGAAGTAATGCCAAATATATTGAATAAAAGATAGTTAAGATATGTCATCATCAGCTTACATTGTTCATTAGCAAACTAATGTATGCTATTAAAAATATTTATACTTAATAACAAGTTACAGAACTTTTTGAAATTTCTTAGTTTTTATCTGAAAGCAATCAATAACACTAGTCAAATTTATCAAACTCATCATTAACCTCCCAAAAAATATTTTCAATGAGAAATAGTCTAAAAATTTTCTATGAATTATTTTGATTTTAGAATAGCAGCAAAACAGCCTCTAGAAATCTATGCGGGCTATTTTGCAATGAAAACAACCATAAAAATTTACAAAGGCTATCTTGTTATTGTTTGAGAGTGAAAAATGTTCCTGTAAATTACCAAGGTTGTTTTCACTTCAAAGAAGCAATAAAATAGCTTCTGTAAATTTCTAACAGCTATTTTGATAGCAAAATTATAGCAAAACATCTAAAATTTATACTAAGGTCTCAAGTGATATTTTCAATGGATTAGAAAGGAAAATATTGCTACTAGTACCAGACACTATTATCGAAGTCATAGCAAATAGCCTACAAATATAATAACAACATTTACGTTAGTTTATAAAACTACTTTTATTGCTTTTTTGCAAGGATATGTAAATGAACAATAACAATATTTGAAGTTACATATTTGTTGTTACTTGAGAGACTAGCCATTGATGTTCACAAGAGCTTCTAAAAACAAAATATATATATATATATATATATATATATATATATATATATATATATATATATATATAATATACACAAAGTGAATATATAGAAGTTAGTTATACATATATTAAACAAATAAACTTGAAAAAGAATTAGCTGACCAAATTGTAGGTGTAAGCATTATAATATAATTACCTTCAATATTTTTAGAGCATTTGTTGTAGAAACCATAGGTATGAGAATAAATTATGTCATCAACATATGAAAAAACAATGTAATTTTCAGTTATATGATAAATATACACCCTTAATAGTCTAGTTTTGGGCATTGAAATGATCTAAATTGATATATATATATATATATATATATATATATATATATATATAAAAAGATTTACCAAATAAAAAGAGCAAATTATTTTGTCATCGGAGCAAGTCATTTGCTATTTTTAAGAGTCCTAAAATAAGTAATCACCAACAATAAAATACTTGTACAAAAAATCAAAGTCCACCAAACCTCAGTAGTAAATCACTTGTAGAATCTAAGTAGCAAGAGGCCATCAATTCTTCCTAGTTCCTTCAATCACCATCATTATTTTTATCTTCCCTTTAAATTGTTGTTGTTGCACTTTCATTCGCTTAGCATACCCTTAATTGTAGTACTCAAAAAACTAAGAATCGACATAAACATCTTTGGCTAGTGTTCACATAAATATTTATATAACCTTAAGTATTCAAAAACCAAAAGTAGTTTATATACTGTACTTATCAAATGTATAATAGAATAGAGAAAAGGAGAAGAATTGCAAGCACAATAAAAAAAGGAAAAAAGGAGCAAAAGTGAAAACTTCAATGAAAATAAGAATTATAATAGGTGTAGTCTACTCCCATGTCAACCAATACACAATAGTAAAGGAAAATCAATATTTGGATGCCATAATAATACAAAAACCAACTAAAAATTTATTCATATTACAGATTTTATTGGATAATAAGAACATAATGTTGATAACAAATTTAGGACTCTATTAGAAAAGAAAATATTATCAAACTCCCTAATTTTCCTCTATAGAAAAGGGTATAATAGGATTGGTTCATTTGCAATTCTAATCATATTCACATTTTTTTTATAAACTAGTTTTGTGACTTAAAATAGTCTATAAAACATCATTAAGAATATCTAAAAAGGAATTAACAATTTTGAACGCTGCAGTTCACGATGCATAGCTTCCAACTAGCTAAGAAAGGCAAGAACCCTACTTTAGAGGTATAGGTTGCAAAGAGGGGTTGCTATTGAATCGTCTGTGAACAAATTTGCTGCACATGAATGCACAGACTAAACTATTGGAGGAAGAGAAGTTGACAACTCTGCTCTTACAAATGCAATTGAATCAGCTCTGAGGGATTAACTGAATTACACTGATTAGGCAGAAAGATGCCATTGACCTATGTTATATGAGACTGTGGAGCACGAATGGCAGCCTTTCTTTCCCCAGGCTGTCTTAATCTAAATGGCAGCAATTGCCATTTGATATAGGCTATTTGTCTTACTATTCCTCCTCGTCTATTAAAAAAGAGAAGGTAAGAAAGTCATATCGGCAAGGAAGAAGAGCGCATTTAGATTAACAATCTCATTGCCTTTTCCTCTTGTTTATTCTATTCTCTGTCAAAAAATGCATATTTTAGCACCATTCGCTCTTCTAGCAGACTCTAAGAAGGGACCTAGTCTGAATCCTATATGCTAGAAATGGTCTATTTTAAAATTCATCGATTTACTTGACTACCCGGATCGTCGCCGGGTTAAGCACTTAAGCTAAGGCATAGGGCGTAGCGAGTAAAAAAGGCAAAGTTAAGCAATCAGGAGCGTAGTGGATAATTTATGCAAGAAGTGACTTACCCTTTTGAAAGCAACAGAAGATCGTGAAATTTAGACTTTATTTTATACACTCTTATCTTAAACGAAGATATTCGTGGCCTCATGAAAACTATTCCCTGAGAAGTAAGCCTAATAGTTTCAGAAGGGGGTTGCTCGATTCCTTATGTAATGCCTTTATTTGATTCCGAAGTGCCTTTGGCATGATCATTTTGAAGTTATTTCATCTTTCATAAGATAGTCTTTTTTTGAAATCAGAATAGTTGTTGAGTGAAACCACCACCTTGGTTGGGATAAGGGTGCAGTAGCAGTGGTAATAGCAGTAGAACCGACCACAATGGAAACAGCTTGAGCAAATCCCTTTTTCATTATGAACCTACTTTCTTCCGTCACGTGAAGAAGCCCAAGCAAAGGAACTACATCGAAAGACAAAGCCCTTCAAAACTACCAGTAACATGAAGAAGAAAAAGACAGACGGAAAAAGAAAGCTAAACGATTAACTTCTTTATGCCTAAGGCAGAGGATGTTTTACACTCTACTTTCAAAGTCAAATTCTATAAGATAAAGAGAGTCTTCCATTGATCTATCTATGGGTATAGGCTAGTCATTAGCTTGAGATCGGCCAATTCGAGTCTTATGTGATGTGGAATTTATCCTTTCTCTGAGGAATGAATGCTCCCATCGACCTCTACTTCTAGCTCTGATTCGCACCTCTCCTAGGCCTCATTTTCCTCCGCTCCTTGTTCGTTCCTCACCCTTTCTCTTGTCCATAATCACCTTTTGACTAGAGGTAGAGAGAGAGAAAGCTGCCTCCCTCTAATCTTGATACTACAGTCTCCATATCGGCTAATACAATACCTGTAATCAAAAGTCTTGTAGCCATATTCCTTACAAAAGTAATATGAGTATTGAGTTATTTGTACAAAGCGAACTTGTGCAATGGTGCACCTTATAAGCTTGCAAAGTGGGTATATCATTACAACATCAACAATAAATCTAGTTCTACTCCTTAAAGCTTTGCAGTAAATAAAGACATAACAATATGATTAATTCCTTAATTAATAATATAAAATAACCAAATAAGCTAACAAAAATTCTACACATACATGACTACTAAGAAACTTTCAAAAAATTAAAGTTAAAAATGTCACTTGATAAACCTAATACAAGTCCAGCTATTGAATCAAAATTGATTTCATTAAAGTTTTCATATTTTTTCAATCACTAAATTAATAACATCATATTCAATTTTTTAATATCCTATATAGGGCTATCACTGTTTCTATTAAATTATAGTTCATTACATAAATCAATTAGAATTTCGCAATACACAATCGATTAGAAAACTTTAAATGAGAAACCTAATAACCCATTAATTTAAGCACGAGATCTAATTAACCTAAATGAAAAAAAATCTCAAATTCAATTGTGAGCCAAAATTTGGAAAGGAAAAAAATTCAAACCCACTTTCATTCGATAAATTTTGATTGATTCCATCATCATCATGACAAACTTGCAAACAAAAATTTGTCATCATTTCATATAAATCAAAACCAAGAAAACTCATTCTATTTACAACCATGATTTCTGGACACAAATCAAAGGAAAAATTGAAAGGAAAAAGACTTCAAGCATTTATCTTGCACAAATTGAATCAAAGGTGCGAGTTCATTGAACAACTTATGGCGAAAGGACAAAGAGACTAAGAAACAATGCAAAATGACTGTCCAATAAAGAATCATGATTTGGATGGCAACAGAATGGTGGAGGTTTGAATAATAGAATGATGGCATTTTTTATTGATTTTTATTCTAGGGTTTCTAAAGATGAGAGAGTGAGGAAAAATGGAGTGAGTGAGCACATGTTCAACACTTAGACAAAAACTTTTATGTTTTATCTAAATGCAAACTTAAACGCCAGTGGTTTTGTTTTGTTTTTTTCTATTTTTTAAATTTTTAAATAAAATAATACATTAAAAATTAGTCAAAATCAAATAATTTTATCATGATTTCATGATAGAGCAAATATCTATCACAATTTTATTATTGATTTTTTATATTTTTTTAAATTTTTAAATAAAATAATACATTAAAAATTAGTCAAAATCAAATAATTTTATCATGATTTCATGATAGAGCAAATTTCTATCACAATTTTATTATTGATTTTTTATATATAATTATTCTATCACAAAACCATCATTAATTCATGATTGACCAAAATTTTATCACAAGTCTATCATACATTTATAATATAAGCCACTTTATTCAAAACTATCACAAACTATCTGTCATCTATTGTCAGTTTTCTTGTAGTGTATAATGGTCATGTTAACTTTAACATGAAAGAATCATTTGTATCAATACTTGATAACAAATTATTTGATGTGTAAAGTTATGAATAATATCAACATGTCACTTTGAAGATGATGAGGATTGGATAAAGATCATTATTAAAGGTATTGAAAATAACAATTACTACTTGTTTTAGATAAGTTTAGGGGAAAAGAAAAGAGAAAAACATTTGAAAAATAATAAATTTATTTTTTACGATAAACTGGATACTACACTAAGTCGTTGTGTGTGATGTTTCTTTGATTTGAATAAAGGGGCGAGAGGCTAGTTGATGGTAAAAAAAAAAAAAGTCAAAATCTAAAAAAGAGGTCTTCTGAAATAAAGAGGTTAGAGATAGGGTCGAGATGGCTTAGTATCCATACTCTGACACTCAAGTCAACAACTCAAGTTTTTTTTATGGTGGAGCTTGTCATTTAAAAATAATGGCTTAAAGTTAAAAAGAACCCTAACCTTTCTTTTCGTAGAGCATGTGTGTTGTAAGATTATCAGAATAGAACATGGACACCTTTATATATGGAGTACCCTAACTATCATTTGGCACATTTTTAATAGTTTGAGCTGTCTTTTTCCAAGCTTTTTCTATCCTTTTATGTTTTTTATGCTTTTTAGGCTCTTAAGGGCACGCTTAGGGAGCAAGAAGGCGTTTATGGCATAATTTATCTTTTTGGGCATGTCTCGTATATTGGAGAGTGGTCTAAGATGCCTCAATAGAGATTGTTTGGTAGGGTAATTAAGGATCGCAATCTTTAGTGCGACGTCCTTCACTTTTTGACAAAGGTGACAATTGCTGTTGTCATATTTTCAGCATGACATTCTGACATTTGATTTTCACAAAATCGAATACTATCCTTTAGCTGATGGAGATGTCTTTTATGACTAACTTTTTAAATATTTTTCCTTAACCATTTCGTATCTAATCTATTAAATTCCTCAGGTACCAAGTTTATAGTGTAAATCGAGTATCTCAAGTACCAAGTTTATGATTTAGGTCAGTACATTAGGTACTAATTTTATAGTGTAGGTCGGGTACATCAAATACTAAGTTTATGGTGTAAGTAGAGTAACTTATGTATCGAGCTTATAGCGTGGGTTAGATATCTCACCTGCGTACAGTGATCACTTAAAGTTATAGTGCCTTATCAACATGTTGCATTCTACTATAATTTTTCTATTTCTCCCTAAGCACTACTCAATGTCATAACAATACTTTTCATCTTTTATATTGTATTACATTAACCGTATTGCATTATAATGTATTACATTAAAAGACCTCGTTTTATATGGTTGCATTGCTTTATCAATGCAATGCATATTTGAGGCATCAAATTGCCATGATGCACCCCAACCCTAAAGACTAACTTGGTGCATTAGTTTGTCTTCTTTTTTTTTAATTTTTTACTTAGCAATAATAATAATTTAATATAATTTTTAATTTAATATAATATTATATAATATTACATTTTATATGTTATTTTTACATCATCATCATTATTAGTATAGATTAACAATTTATAATTTAATATTCAATAATATTACATTATATTTTAATTTTTATTATATAAAAAAATACAACTAAATAACATATTATTCAATTATCTTATAATAATTATTATATAAAATTGATTAATCTTTAAGAGGTTAATATAACGAATAACAAAAAACAAATAATATACAAAAACAATATAACATAATATTAGATTATTTAGTTATATATAGTAGTTAATATATAAAAAATTGATTATTATTCAATAATTCAATATTACTAATAATAAATTATTAAATAATATAATATAATATTAGATTATTTAATTATGTTGTGTTGTGAAATTTTATTGAACTCGCTATTGTGCGAATCTATTGTAGAATAGATTAATGGTGACGAGTATCGATCCCACGAGGAAGTAGATTTTAATTATGTATTAAATTAATTTTCTAAGTAGGTAGTTAAAATTGTAGTAAAATTATCTTAAATTTTGAATTAAAATAGCAGAAATAATTTAAAATAACAATTATTATAATAAAGTATTTTGGTACATGTGAATAGTATTATTTATACTTTTATACTTCTCTTAAGATTTTTAACTGTTCTGACTTCAAATTTACTGTTCGTTTTGTCATTCAATATATCTTTTATTGTGAAATAATCATGATACCCCTAAAATACATAAAATACTTAATTATAATAAAACACACATAATTAAAATCACAAGAGACTTGAATACATGAAAGTAAGGAAGTTAGTGGAATTTGAAGTGTAAAATGATGATTTCTCTTTTGTAAATATATATTTTCTAGCACTTAACATATTTTAATAATTAAATTAGTGGTTTTTAAATAATTTAATATAACTAATATTAAATATATTAAATTATTTAAATATTAATAAATTTGAATAATATTAATTAAAAATTAATATATAAATAATTACTTGATTATTTAGCACAATACATTTTGTTAGCAAATCTACTATAACAATTGTATCACTTTATTATTTTGTAATTATCTTATACTATGTATAAACTTTTATTCTATCATTCTAAGATGATTTGAATTAATCTTGTAGATTTCAACTATTTATGTATGTTTTTATATTATTTAGAGATTATTTGATCAAATTATTTGCTTCAATCTTTATTTTACAAGTTATATATTTAGAAAATACTAAAAAATAAATGTTATGCTTCCAAAATTTTAAAGATATAAGCTTCAATTTTTATGAGGAATTATGATTTTTTTAAGAATTTTATTAACAAAGGTTAAATTTCTAGGAGTTAAGATTTTTGTATTTAGTATTTTTCTAAGTACTAATTAATATTTCTAAATATATAATTTAAATTAATCACAAAAAGATTAACACAATACAGTACAACACTGAATGTAGTATAATTAAAAATTAATAAAGTATAATACAACACCAAATATTGTACAGCATTGTTATAATATGGTGCTAATACAATACACTATAAATAATACCTCTTTATTAAAATAATGCAATATGGTATGCCAAACGCATCCTAAGATTTATTAAGTTGTAATGCAATCTTATGTTTGATGCATTATGTACTGTAAGTATATGTAATAAAATTTATATAATTTTTTATAGTACTATTAACTTTAAATTAATATTATTCAAGTTTATTCATATTTAAATATTTATTATTAGTTATATTAGATTATTTGAAAATTAATTAATTTTATATATCAGTGATTATAATATAAGTAAATATTGTAATTATTATAATTTTATTTTTATATACTATTTGTGTTTATTATTAGTTATATTACATTGATAAATAATAATCACTTTTATATATTAATTATTATATTATAATTAAATAATAGATTATTTAGTTATATCTTTAATATAATAATATAATATTATTAAATAATTATTATTATTATAGTATAAAAATAAAAGAAAATAAAAGTTAGTAATATATAATATTATATTAAATTAAACAATCGTGTTAGCTTATTATTATAACAAAAAAAAATTACGGTATTAGCTAAACCTAACTCCTAGGCAAGTTTAGCTAATGCAACCACTTGTTGTAGCCAAACATTAGGTTATATTGTTAAGTCAATGTAATCTCATGCAAATATGTAACGAGGGGTGCCAAATACCTCTAAAATTTATTGCATAATTATTCTAAAGCTTCAAGATAGTTAGTTAACATTTTATTTAGTAAGTAGCATTATTTGTTGGAGAGAATTTGGTAAGGAGATATGAAACTCTTTACTATTAGGGTATGTTTGAAAGACTACTCTGCATAGCATTAGGAAACTCTACTTTATTTAAACTAACATTATCCTTTGTTTGGAATGAAATTATAGTTTATTAAGGGGGTGTGCTATGTGGCACTAAAATTTTTAATAATAATAAATATAACTTTTTGATATAATATAACATTAATTTTTATTATATTAAAAGTATAACTAAATAATGTATTATTAATTGTATTATAATAATTAATATATAAAGTTGATTAATATTTAATAAGTTAATATATCTAATAAGAAATATTTAAAAAATATATAAAAATAAAATATAACATAATATTACATTATTTAATCATATTATAGTAATTAATATATAAAAATAGATTATTGTTTAACAATTTAATATAACTAATAATAGATATTTAAATATGAATAAATTTGAATAATATTATTAAAAATTAATAGTAATATAAAAAAAAGTTACTATAAAATTCTTGCTTGGATTATTTAACACAATTCATTTCATTAGTGTATATGTTACAACTATTGTATTATTCTATTTTTTGTGATTATGTTGTGGCATATATAAATTTTTATTCCATCAACCTAAAATGTCTTTTGAACTAATCTTATAAATTTTAGCTATTTATTTATGTCATGATATTATTTAGAGTTATTTAATTAAATTATTTGTGTCGATCTTTATTTTACAAGTTATATATTTGGAAAAAGCTAAAAAGCAAATGTTCTACTTCTGAAAATGTAAGCCTATAAGCTTTGATTTTTATAAAAAATTATGATATTTTTTAACATCTATACTAAAAAATTTAGGACTTCTATATTTCGTATTTTTTAGAAACTAATTAATATTTTTTTTAAATATATAACTAAAATTAATCTCAAAAAATTAATATATTATTGTAGCACCAAACATTATATAATATTATTATAATACAGTGTTCATATAATATATTATAATATAATACAATTGCATTAAAATAATATAATATAGCATAACATAATGCAATGTGTCAAATGCAACTTTAGAGAATAATTAATTAGATAATATTGATAAATAAATAATTAGACAAATTAACAAATTGAATCGTAATACCATTAAGAAATACAACGTGTTAGTTCACTTAAAATATGAAGGAAAATTTACAAAACAACCATAAAACTTTATAAAATTACATCATTAACTACCCATAACTTTTTTTTTTTCTAATCAACCATAGTCAACACACTATTCTTTTAGATAAACATACCCTCCTATTTCAAATCAACAAAACTAAAAATTCTCATTATGTGCTCTCCATCATTAACGACATAGAGACGACAATGGCAATGAAAAGATACTAGGCGCATTGTAGGTTCCATCTAGAATCTACAAAATTGAAGAACCTAGGTCAACTATTTCAAGTTTATGCTTTATTTCATTGATGTATTATGTTGTTATTGTTTTGTGTTGGTTTAAGAATGGTAGCAGTGCTCGTTTTGAGAATAGAGTAGGTTTTCTTTTTTTGGTATTCTATTACAATGAGCAATAGTTCATCACACTAATTTAAAGTTTATAAACTTAAATACTATTGCACAACTTAAAAATTCATAAACACCACTAATAATTATTTATTAAAATAGAAATTCAGATCCTATGTTAACATATCAATTCTTTTTTATCATAAACTCTAATGTTTCATAGTTATTTTTGTAAAATTTTCAAATCTCTAAAGTCTATTATGTAATTAACATAACTTCGTGATACTTAGGTCCTAACACATCATAACCCCATCTTAGCTACCGATTGAATTTAAGCATATCCTCAAAAAAATAAAAAATAAAAAATAAATTGGAAAATTGATCTTATTTTTGTTTAGTGTATATATTGTGTATTTTGTATATAACATAGTTAGTGTAACAAAGATGGGTTTGGGAATGAGTAAGCGAATCGTACATAAAATATAGTAAAAATGTTATAACTATATCTTTTTTCTTTATTAGAAGTTGCTTGCTTGATAAAAAAGATAGGATCAACTGATCAATCTTTCACACACACACACTCACACTGCATATAATAGTTCCTAAGAAACTCTTCATTTTACATTTGTTAATATCCATGTATTTGAATTGTATCAATGGATGAAATTTATTAAAGTTAAATATTTAAAATTTTTTAGCATTTTCTCTCTCTATATAAACCCCACCCTAAATCTTTCTCCCTCTTATATTTTCTCTTTCTGTTCATGTGCTCTTCCTCCTTATCTTTTTTTGAATCTCTTACTTTTCATTTGCTCTAACAATAAAAGAACAATTGTCATTTTAGATTCTTAAATTTATAGCCTTAACTCCTTCAAATAAATGAAAAAAAGTTGTGCCAAATGTAATAATCGATAGTGAATATTTAGGAATAATCTTGGCAATTACCCCTTACATTTCCAAGTTTTGGTCAGTAATGATAGAAGCTCAAGAACATACTCTTATAGCTTCAAGCCATATCTAAAAAAGCCATTGAAATATTACCTCGATTTCATCTTGTAGAAGTGCACATCCAAATTGTAGTGATTTTAATTAATGGTTCACTCTAGTAAATGGTGCAAATGACATATCATACTTATTTATTCTGTAAGTTATGTGAAATGAAATTGCATCCATAAAAATAGTGATATGTCAATCATCGAGCATCAACCAAAAAAAAAAAAAAAGAAAGAAAGAAATGAGAGTTCTCAGATGAAAACCATAGCTTTCCACTTGTTTGATCACTTATCATACATAACCCGCATACTTGCTTCATAGCCATATTTGCTTGTTGAACAATTTCTACTTTTTATTTTTTTGTATTTACCTCAATTACATATTTTTCATTCTGTCTTCCATAAAAGTAGCTATGCTTTTTACTCTCTGGTATATCCTTCCCTTGATGGGTATAAGTAAATTGTCCAATAATTACCTTATTACAACCCACTTTACTTTTGAAAGAAAATTGAGTTCAAATCCAAAACCTCTCTTCTCTACAGTAATCTTTATAATATTTTCTAGCCTACTCTTAACATTTCAAAGAGCACCCCACATATGTTGGCTTTGATTGTCCAAAGGGTTTCAATTTCTTTGCCATTGTTCCCCTATAATGTGTCAAACAATTGAAACAACATAATGATCTAATAGAATGGAAAATAGATAACATATAAAAGATTAAAATATTAAAAAAATAAATAAATTATTAATTAGAAAAGTTAGCTAAAATTAATTAAAAGAATAAATAAATACAATCATACAAGTATGACAACATGGCAAATGTTCTATATTTTCAAACATCTTCATAAAGAGTTGTGAGACCGATTTAGAGAGAGAGAAAAAAAAAAAAAGAAATTTTGTGGCTGAGGAAAAAGGTAAATCCAAAGCCAAAGATTAAAAATAATTAAGAGAAGAGAAGAGCGAGAAGGGGAGAGAGAAAGAGAGACACAAAGAGAGAGCACATGAAGAAAGAGAGAAAATATAAGAAGGAGAAAGATTTGAGGTGAGGTCCACATAAAAAAAATAATAATAATAAATTTTAAATATTTAATTTTAATAAATATTATTTATTAATTCAACTCAAATCCGAGTAATATGTGTGGATGGTGGAGTAGACCAAATCATTATACATAGTACAAAAAGTATTTTCTTTTTGATTTCCTGAATTTTTTTTTTTTTGGAAAAAAGATTTCGTGAAACTTATAGTTAACATAATTGAATTTTATGATGTTTAAGTGCTAACTCAAATTGAGTCCTGGACTCTCATAGAGAATGTAAGTACTGTACTTGAGCTTGATGTGACATCTGAAAAAATATTTGCCAATTTAACTCTTTTAATGCAATTTATTTTCTTAAACAATCTGAGGTGGGGACTTTCAAAGTTCGTAGTTATTGTTCTAACAAATGTACATACATTTCCAGTGGGACCAAACGCAAGTGGTAATAACTTAGGCCCATTCTCATCAATAGCCCAAGCCCAATTACTTTTACGAAGCCCACTCCAGTCAATCTGGCGCTTTGTACTAGCTCAGTCTTTTATTTTTGGACAACACCCAAGCGAAACTTCATTGGTGCGTGAACGATTAAAAAGTAAAAATTAAAAACTAAAAAGTGCACTTGGGAATTTATTCCTTCCCTTTCGCTTTCCCCCATCTAATAAAAAAGATAAAAAATGTATCAGAGAAAAAAATTACATAGAAATTAGAATCCTCACGCGCCCTTAACTCTCACGTCCAAACACTCTCCAACCATCTTATCCACCACACGCGGTTCCCACACGACGACCCACCATAGGACGCGCCAGAGTGAGCGCGTGAGGAACAACTTTGTTTTGTTTGTTTGCGTTTGCCCTAATCGCATGCGAGTGAGAGCTGTCTCTCTTATCGTGAAGAACAACCATCAAAAGCCATGACTTTGTTTGATAAATCCAGTATATATCAACGATGTCCCTTCCCCTGAATCGTCCCTCGACTCGGATCTTAACTCGACTGACTCGTTTTCTGCATCCTTAGTTGATTCTCTCGTTTCTCTCTTCGAATCGGTTCCGTGACTCGGTAAGTCCCCTTCAGATCTGTTATCGGTTTCCCGATGACTACGTCGTTGTTTTCGTTTCCGATTTTTCATGTATATGATATCTGTGATCGATAATTCTTAACTATTTGATTTATTAATTTCTTGTCTATATTGAAGATTAAAGATGGAGCCGATGGATATTGTTGGAAAGTCAAAGGAGGACGCATCGCTCCCAAAAGGTTAGTTTTTTTTTTTTTAGATATATTTTTTTTGTTAATTTTTCATTTTTTTTTTCTATTTTCATCTCTACGTATTTTCTATGAGTGATTTTTTATATAGCTAGCTGTCTTTTTCCAATGAGAAAAACAAGGAGAAATTCATTTAAATTCCATTAGAGGATTGTTAATTGATTGATTATGAAGGTGATAGGGCATCGAGAGGAAACTATAAAGTTGTCAACTTAAGCATAATAAACTATATTAGGTGGTTGCTGTTCATGTGAAGATATGAAACTAGTGCTATTTGGGGGTTGCTTCAAGTTGCATAGGGATTAAGTTTCATGGACAGCAATCATTCTGTATCGATGAGGCAATTTTCTTCTTGAGTTTGCTACTAAAGCATGAATTTCACTGAAAACAGTAGATTGACCATGTACTTTTATCTTATCTACATTATCACTTGGTTTCTCATCCACCTCATGTTCCTTTTTTATTCATGAAAATTTCAGAAGTTGACTCTTAATTTCTTATAAATTAAGATTTTTATCTTTGAGGATGCATAAGCCACTGGTGTTCTTGGAAACTTTGTGAAGTAGAAGATAGAATTATTTTGAAATTATTTACTTTTAAATGTTATTACTTTTACCTTTATATATTGATACAATACTTGCCTTAAATTATTACCCTGGCTGTTCAATAGACATACCACTTGACATCCTCTTTGGTTGACAACACGTAAAATATAATTTAAATGGTTTGTTATTCAAAATTGATGTTTCTATATGTAGCCATTGGATGTAAGGTGTTGCTTAGGTGCTTAAACTGTAAGCTCCCTTAACCAACCATTTTTCAGGAACAAGACACACATCGAAAAAATTTAGGAAGTTATGTTTCACATCTTTTATATTTTGTTGGAAGTTTGTAATGGCTGTTTATTAGCATACAAGGTGGATCCTTGAGCATGGTAGTTAGTAGTTACCTAACTGCGACTTTTCTTTCAGCTACAATGACTAAAATTATAAAAGAGATGTTGCCACCAGACGTACGTGTTGCAAGAGACGCCCAAGATCTTTTGATTGAGTGTTGTGTAGGTAAGTTAATAATGGAATTTCATGGCTTCTATGTGATTCCATCTTCATTTTTTATGAGTAGCATCAATCAAATGCAACTTTTCTTTTTGGATAAACCTTTAAATTCTTCAATGCAATTTTTGAATTGTTATTTGTCACATCACCCCCTTTGGCATATAGCTGAATAATTTTCTTTTAGGGTGAGTGATTTCTAAAGACTTTTTATTGCAATCCATGAAACCATTTTCATACCTCGAAAATAGGTAAATTAATAGTGGAATCTCATGACTTCTATGTGATTCCATCTTCATTTTTTATGAGTAGTATCAAACAAATGCAACTTTTCTTTTTGGATAAACTTTTAATTCTTCTGTGCAATTTTTTATTGTTATTTTCCCATTACCGCTTCAATGTGTAGCTGAATAATTTTCTTTTCGGGTGAGTGATTCCTAAGGACTTTTTATTGCAATCTGCGAAAGTATTTCCATACTATGAAAAATGTGCTCCCATGCCGTTTTGCTCCAGAATCATCTGCTCTTATTTGGTTTCTAATGTTTCAACTTTTCGTTTAGAAGAATCTATAGTCTTGATTAAATTTTATCATAAATATTGAACTTTCCATTTAGAAGAGCTTAAGGCTTGACTAAATTTTATTATAAATCATCTTTCAATATTAGAGCTTCAGTGAGATGGAAGGAATTTCACAATTTGTTATATCTTCTTTATCTATAGGCTTCCAGGCCAGCAACTGGTTTGTATGGATTCTCAGTCGAGAAATCTAGCTTTCAGACAATCCAGGACAGGAGTAATTGTAACTAGCTGCTTTTATATATGAAGCACGATTTTGACATTTCATGACTGTCGCTTTACATGTGCATGCTTAAATGTTCCCAATGTCTCTGGTGGAGAACTAGGTGGGCTGTTAGCCTGCTTCAGATAGGTCACCGGAAGAGTGCATAAATATTATTGCTTCCGGGAATATTCTCCTTCGCCGGAATTTGTCATGATACCATAAAAGAGGAATGATTTTGTAGTTCCTACTGGATGGACAACCGTGTCCACTGGATTTAATCCCTGCTGCAAAAGAGTATTCTAAATTAGTATAGTCTTTCCTTTTTTTGAAGATGAGCTATTAAACATTACTTCAACCACCATTCTTTGACTTACTGGTGTTGATAATATTGCAATTCTGAGGCTGCAGAGTGAGCTGTAGCTTGGCTGTTATGAACTTATTCTTTACTTAATCAGAAGAGATAACATGAAAGCTTAATGAAGGCATTTTTAACCCATCTGAAAGAACATATTGATCATTGTCCTACTGATTTATTAGATCATTATTATTCAACCCCCCCGCCCAACATGAAAGTTTAACAAAGGCATTTTAACCCATCTGAGAGAGCATGATGATCGTTGTCCTACTGATTTATCAGATGATTATGTTTCTTTTATTACTTTTTTTTCCAATTATTTTCGTGCATTACAGTTTTTACTGCATAACTTCAAAGATATAACAAGTCAATCTGGCAGTCGTTGTGGGTGCCTTAAATGCATTTGATGGAAAGTATTCTTGGATGTTTTTACATACATGTATCATGATCTTTTTTGGAGAAAAAAATGCATTCCATTAGTAGTTTTCTCTATTACTAATTGTTCTACAATTTGATTGTCAAAGGGATATTATCATAATGGGTTAAAATTTTTCGTTTTAATGCTTTGCAGAGTTTATAAATCTTGTATCCTCTGAGTCCAATGAAGTTTGCAGCAGGGAGGAGAAAAGAACAATTGCTCCCGAGCATGTACTCAAGGCTTTGGAGGTTTTTGTTTCTTGCATCACTCATTTTATAGTCTAAATTTGGTTTTTGTTTTGTATGCTTTGCATTTTCACTTTTCCAACTTTATTCAATCTTCCTTCTATAAATTTGTTTGCAATTGCAACTGATTTGCCTGACTTTTGTTTGTTAATTATAGGCAATAACTTGAAATAGTCCATTTTATGATTCCGTCATTTCAGATTTAATCGATAACAAGTATATGTTTATAATGCTTACAGAATGAAGAGTTCAAACAAAAGTGTCCTGCAGAGTTTCAATTATTGGACTGCAAATCAGTCATATTCTTGTTGTTGGAGGAATAAGGAGTTATCCTTGAATATTTTTAGTAGCTTTGATCTTAACAACATTATTGTTGGAGGAATAAGCAGTTATCCTTGAATATTTTTAGTAGCTTTGATCTTAACAACATTCAGGAGAGACTTTTATTAAGTTAACTTATATTGTTCCTAAATCAGGAGAGAGCTAGGCTAGAGCGCAAAGAGTAGTGAGATTTCATTTTCTACTCATTATTTGTTTCAAATTGCAAGGGAGCCTGGGTTTCTTTCCAAATCAGCATTAGTCAGCATTAGTCAATCTTAGTCTGCTGCATGTCTTAATAAACTGTTTCTAAGTGGTGGCATGATCCTTGGGTTTTATCCCCCTTCCATGTGTTGTGTTTTCATTTCTACGAAGGCTGCATCTTCGATCTTTAAATTCATGTAATCCGCCACTGCATATGGCCCAGTATTTAGTGTCTTTTTGGCAGAAAGGTTGCATTGTTTTCCCTTAATAATGCTGGAGGTTTTTATCCAAACAAGCCTAGCATGCAAGATCTGGAATTTGTTAGCAATATATATATTAGTGTGTTATGTTTACATGTATTTCGCTGGTTTGCTCTCTGAATCTTAGTTACATGTGATTGTGGTGGTTCACATCATTTACATCAGAAGTAATAATGTGATCTATGATATTAGGTTCTTGGGTTTGGTGAGTACATCGAGGAGGTCTATGCTGCATACGAGCAACACAAGCTTGAGACTATGGTAATTTTCTTTTCTTTTTTTTTCTTGGTCCTTATTCATGTTTGATTTTCTAGAAGCTTGTTTAGAAACTGGATTGTAGCCTCCAAACGCTTAAAAACTTGTTGGGCAATTGGCTGGCTGGTTTCCTCTTGTTGTGGTCCTGCTGAGTCAGTTTAACTGGGCTATTCTGTGGATGATGTATTTGTCACAGTTACTATAGTTCAGTCTTGTAAGCGCAGCATAAGATTAGATGCTAATATTTATAGAAATGCCTACCAGCAGGACTCGTTGAAAGGTGGCAAATGGAGCAATGGGGCTGAGATGACGGAGGAAGAAGCAGCAGCTGAGCAGCAGAGAATGTTTGCTGAGGCACGTGCACGAATGAACGGTGGAGCTGCTGCCCCTCCCAAGCAACCAGACATTAACCCAAGTTTAGAGAGCTAACTAACTGTAGGACTTTTAATTTTCTTCAACCATAGGCAAGCGTACTTGACTCTTCTGTTCTGCCTTTAGTCTCTTATATAATGTACAAAAAGCCTTTGTCAGTGCAATGGGCCTATGTGGATAAGCGCTTCCATTTGTACTTTAGCTATGGTTCAATGTCTATAACTTAATGTAATTAGTGAGCTCTGTTCAAAATCCTTCCCTTGATTACATATATAATTTTATTATCGGCTCTATTCTATTTCAGAGTGCTAATGGTGAAGCATTTTATTCAGGAAAGACGGAAGGGGGGAGGAGCTAAGACGGGCTTAACCCAGTCTTACAACTTGCTTTATAATTCTTGACTTTTTAGGCGGCATATCCAATATCTATACCGAAATAGGTGTTTCAAGCTGATTAGGGCATGATGTTTTCTTACAAATGTTTGTAGACCTAATGATTTTCACTACAGTAAACAACTGACCGATGTGGCAAGCCGCTCTATGAACGGTTTGTAGCTGTTTAATGTGGCAATTTAGGCAGCTGCAGATTTGAAGACACTTGGGAATTAGGATGCACAACTTGTGGAAGTGGTCCTACAAAGGTAAGTGATGTGTCAAATACTGACAAAATCCATTCAAATAAAGTGAATCTTGAGGGTCCTACAGACAATTGAGGTGTCAGTTCGAAGGTAGGTGTGAAATGTGGACGATTCACCAAAGGGCTTACAGAAACGGGATGTCATGAGAGAATTCGAGATCGCCCCTTTGAGCCCAGCATTTTGCCAAGGTTACCAACAGGAGCACACGTTTTAACACTACAAGACACAGATTGCTAGCACATAGCAGACCAAAACAAATGTTGGCATGCCATGTCTGAAGTCTGAACATGAATATCAGTGATGTGTTTTTGTGTTGGGTTTGGGAATTTGTATTTTGTGTGGTATTTTGTAATTGTATTGCAGCAACAACGCTTTACTCTTTTATGGGGATTCAGGTCAAAAGAGTCAGTCAAGCCAAGTGCCTTCTCTTTCTCTATTTTTATACCCCACAAAGAAAGTGAAATAACACACACATTGTCCCCTTAGATTCCTCTCTTTTCCATTTGAACGAAACACACTCTCTTTCCCTTTCTCTCTCCTTCTCTCTCTCTTTCTTGCTTCCTAAATCAGTTGGTGGGTCAGCCTTATGTTGCTTTTGTCAGGATTCTCTTGCACCATATCAAAGGACTAGAAACGATGAATTAATTTAATTGAAAAATACAACAAAAGCCCCCACAAAAACATTTCAATAAAAGAGAAGGAACTAGAGTCACTCTCACTCACTCCCTTCAACAATCAACATACAGCACACCATCTCTAGCAAATGAAGCCGAACATGGCCAAAACCTCTCAAGATTTCTCGTCCAAGAGACACTTCCACTGGACCAAAAAGGTTGGTACTGATGATGACGATGATGATCATCATGTTCATGATCAGGCTCCAGCCTTTAAACCCCCTGCAAACACAACTGAAGAAGAGAAAAAAGTGAACACAAACACAAAACCATTCCACCAAGCCTCCATGCAAACACCAAAGAAGAAACTCCCAGCTGTTGCTGTTGCCAGGCTCAGAACAGTCCTCTCAACATTCGGTAAGCACAGATCAAACCTCCCACTGGGCCTAGGACCCCGAGTAACAGGGACTCTTTTTGGCTCCAAGCGAGGCCACGTCCATTTTGCTTTCCAAAAGGATCCCAATTCCCCGCCAGCTTTCCTGGTGGAGCTTGCCACGCCAATTAGCGGATTAGTGAGAGAAATGGCATCTGGGTTGGTGAGGATTGCCCTGGAATGTGACAAGGAAAAAGAAGATGAGAAGAAAGCTGTGCGGTTGCTTGAAGAGCCCATGTGGAGGACTTATTGCAATGGCAAGAAATGTGGATTTGCGACCAGGAGAGAATGTGGAGCCAAAGAGTGGAAGGTTCTGAAAGCTGTGGAGCCAATCTCAATGGGTGCTGGTGTTTTGCCAGGACCTGCGGATGAGGCTGAGGCTAATGCTGATGGTGAAGTTATGTACATGAGAGCTAAGTTTGAAAGAATTGTTGGGTCTAGAGATTCAGAGGCGTTCTATATGATGAATCCGGACAGCAATGGAACTCCAGAGCTTAGTGTCTACTTGCTTAGAATCTAAGTCAAAATTTCCTCTTTTTTTTTTTTTGTGTCTTTACTAGTGAGATACTTGTTAGTTGTTAAAGCTATTCAGCCATGAAAATGGAGGTCTAGCTTCTCCCAATTTTTTTTTTCTTTTTCCTCTTTTCTGGAAAATGGGTGGTGGGTTTTATTGCACTTATGTAGTTTTAGGTGGAGCGGGGAAAATGGAAATACAGTATAACATGATGGGTAGGTGGGGGATTAAATGAAGGTGTGTATATGTATAGCTTCTTCTCTTTCATTAATTTTAATCAAGTTAATCAAGATCCACTGAGCCTCGTGCAATCATTCATCATTATTCTAGCATTTTTGGTTTTAATTATGCCTCAACTGCCTCAGTTAAGAAGAAAGATGGAATATCCCTCTCCAGAATTTGGCCTTTCATTTCATCTTCACTGCTCTTCCTGTTCCACAGCATTTAATGACAGGTCGTATTGTGCTGCAGTGAATTCTGAGTGTTGGTACGATATTGCCAGCTTCAGATTCTGATCCACATGTTCCTATTTTCAATCACTGTTTTAGCATTTTGGCTTTTTTTTTTTTTTTTTTGGCTGTTGTTTTTTACTTTTACTTAACAGCCAGTGGTGTTTGCCAAATCCAAATGGTCAAACAGAGAATTTCAATATTTCTTATTTATATTTTCTACGGAATTATCATAGATCACACGATAATCTCTAACAACAATAATAGTTTACTTTTGTAAACCTAGAAGCAGAAGTTTTCAGATATACTGTCTTTTGTTCAGATTTATATTTATTTTCTTGTAGATGAAATTTAAGTAATTTGGATGTGGAGAAAATGATTAGAGCAAATGATCCATGTTGTTGTGGGTTCTGCAAATGATTAATCATGATTTATCTTATGAGTGTTTCTTGCTTTTGCTTCTTACACTTCGTTCCCTGTTTAGCTTGGATCCTTGGCCTCTTTGCTCATACATTCAGCCATAAAGTATATCAACATTTGGTCTAAAAGAGCAAGGCGTTCCCAATCATTGCTTTTTTGGTGCTTAATTCTGTGTGGATTGATCCCAAGACATGTATTAAAGCCTAATCATAGAAGTCATCAAAAGCAAAATACATATACAAATGGGAAAATAAAAAATAAAAAAAATCTCAATCCTGACAGCAGAATTGGGCTTTTCCCATTTGTTGACTGCTTTTTCACATTGCCATTTGATTTTCTGCTGGATTTCAAAACCCCTCTCTTTCCTTCTCTAAGTCTGCTGATTTTTTGTAGTTGCCACCAAAGTACCTTGCAAGAAGTGTAATTTCATTACATCGCAAATGACATTTATAACCCCCAAAAAGAAATACAAAATTATTCTTTACATGGGCATTTTGGTCACCCAGATGGGTTGTTATAGCACTGTGCTGGGGTCCTACTTTTCTTATCCGAGTAGAAAAAGTCTTCGGTGAGATTGTCTCTATCATGTCACTACACGGCTATTTGGTCATATCATTTCTCATATTTTCTACTATTGCCATATTTATCTCTACTTCTTCATTTTCTTCTAATTAGGATTTATTCTTCTCTTATAATTACATCGTTGTGTAACTTTGTTTTATATATTTATATGTATGTAACTGGTTTTTGGTGATAAATCATGAGTAAAAATAATAGTATTTAAAAAATTAAATACAAGTGAATTAAATAGACTACAATAGACATTATTTAAACTAAAGCAGGATAATGCGTTAAAAGTATTAAAAATAAATTACACATATATAAATAAACAAAAATCAAGATGAATACACACACACATAGAGTAACATTCTAACTACGGAACCTCCTCTCTATCTAACATCTTTATTTACACAAATTATTTTAATAAAATGATAATATTACTAAAATAGAAAAATTTACAAACTTTAAAATATTAAAAAATTATGTTTTATTGTTTATAAGTTCATTAAAATATTTTTTATTTATTAATGATAAGTTTATTTTATTAAAATGAAAATACCTTCATTAATATATATATTTGAATAATTGTATATCGTATGATAAGATAGAGGGAACACTCATTGGTAAAAGCTTACCGAAAATTTAGATGGTTTGGATTACAGCTAGAATTTTTTTAAACAAGTCCGTTTGTGCTTGAGATTATTAAGCACAGAAACCGAGGCATGTTTTGATGATCTACTCATCATTCTTCAAAAGATTCAAAAGTTGGCTGCTCAGCATAAAGCTGAGGCCACAATGCCCTATAGCATTATTGCTCTACTTGAATGCTGCCTTAGCTTATTAAAAGTGACCATCTGTATCCCCATAATTCAAATCCATAGACTGCTCATGGCCTACTTGTCTCAAAATTAAAGCTCAGTATTAATTTCTTATAGATTCTGTGCCGTAGCTACTTGCGTTATGCAAAAATGTTAGTTGGATTTAATTACTTCAAAAGGAAACAAGCACGCTCATGTCCTCTGCTTGTTTCCAGGAAAATGGAGCCGGAGATGTGTGTATATTAAGGGATGGGGCATCACAGCATTAAAGGATAAATTCATTATCCTAAGGAGTAAGGATTGGGATCAGCCCACCCTCAAGAAAAGTGAAGCTTGAAATCACAGATATTCAACTCAAGTAAAGCTGCGCATAATTTTCTTGAAGATTCAGTATAACTGCTTCTATTAATTTCGATGGGAACTGATGGTGTGATATGTGTTTCTTTACTGGGAAAAGAATATACCCAGAGTCCAGTCTGGTGGATGAATAGCATACACATTTGCTGGAGTTTTGTACTTTTGAGGACTTCCAATGAGGTGCTTAGCAACAGCATGATTTAGGCCTCATTTCGTATTGAGATGCTGTAGTTTTTAACCTATAGTTGTTCAATTGAAAATAATAATAATTATAAAATAAAATTTAATAATATATACTAAATATAATTTTAAATAATTATTTCAACAAAAGAAAAGATATGATAGAATTTTCATCATACAAATATAAAATTAAATTAATTTAACTTTTAAGTAATAATAATTAGTATTTGTCAAATACTTTAATATTATAAATTTATCTAATTTTAATATGAAACAAGACCTTAATGAAGTTTTCTAGTTGTCTCAAATTATTGAATTATTTTATCATATTAAGTGACAAGATCTAGTATGATCAATTACCATATTAAGTAATAAGATCTATTATGACCAATAGGCTAGTAATTAACTTGCCTCAAAATCTTCAACTGTAATTATCTATTTTCCATTCAAATGAAATTTTAAAGATCATATACTCACTTTTTTTATGTCTACATTCTTATTTAATTAAGTTGATACTTATGAGTGCATTGATTTCTTATTAAAAAGAAAAATAGAAAAATAAAAGAAAAGGAATTTGGGATGCCTTTAGCAGCCCTGTAAAACAAAAGTACACAAACTCTAAGCCCAAAGCAAAGTGAGTTGCTAAAACACATGGACCCAATGTGTTGTGCTAGGTGAATGCTTTATGGTTAACAAATTGACCCCATTTTAGCAGATGGTAACTACTAACTATAGCTTTTTAGAAATGAAAGTCACAGGCCGCTTCCAACATTGTTTTTACACTTTTTCTGTTCTGAGGGATCATATGATTCACATTCTTTTCTTTCTGAGCATTCTTATCCTTTCTTTATTTGTTATTTTGAGAAGCTGAACGTTAAGAAAACCTATGATTATTAAAATCATTCCTTCAAAGAATGAATTGAATATAACAAAGACTTTATCCAACAATGGAATGAAACAACATGAGAGCTAATCTATGAAATTCTGAGAATGAACTAATATAAATATACAACATTTTTCCACTTTTTTTTCCCCCGTCAACAAAAGAACCAGGAGCTTGGTAAATTAAAGAATACGGTATTCAAATACTAAGAGAAATTATGTTTCTTTTTCCCAGTCTTCGTTGATCACATAACATACAACTTAAGATATACAGGACAACTGCCACCTACTAATCAATATCGATCTCCTCTCATCCCATGTTTTACTGCCAGTTCGAGCTGAGAGGATGGAAGAAAAAGATATAAATGGCAAACCATTGTCATCTCTTCCCCTTGGTTACTTCTTTCACTTGTGTCCTTCATGCTCTTCTTGACTAAAAATGTTAGGGCCTTTGACGGGCAAAACCTGGCTGAATGATGTGTGGTCCAAACGTGAACACAAACCAGAAACATGGGGAGACAAGCTGTTATCAGTTACAGGAAGAAAAATCTCACGTACGTAAAATGAAAGGGACATAAGAGGATCATCAAATTTCGAATTGAATAGGAGCCTGGCCATTGATTATCATTTCATATATCTCCATTAGAATTTGATCAAATTCAAACATACTTTATAAGGTTCTTATCTTAGTCAAACATGAGTATGCATATTCAATGCATATATGATTCCATCCTTATTGGCATATACATCTTCCAAATTTAAGAGGAAAAGATAAGGGGGTACATGATCACTGTACCTGAAGAAGCATTGAGGGTGGACAAGGTTCTGGAATGACATGACTTCTGGTTTTTCTTCTACTTATTGTAGTCACCGATGGGCTGTTAGCTGCTGTTATGTCCCAAAAGCTTCTCTTTTTAGCAGTTGGGGCTGGTGATCGAAAACGATGACTAGGGCTCTTCAATTCCCCTGTATTTGTTTCCTTGGGCCGTAAACTAGCCCTTGTTTGTACCCCTGCCTTTTTCACTCCTTCAGTTCCCCCTCTTTCTAACTGCTTATCACTTTTTTGCTTAAGTTCTCGAATAACATCATCCTTTTGCTTTAGCTGCAGAGCATAATCTTTCTTCATTTTCTCAATTTCTGCTTCTAATATCTTCACAGTATGTTGAAGCTCTCGAACTCCTTCTGGTGCTACCTTTCTCTTAAGTTCTGGAGTAAAACAATTCCCATGTAAGAAAGATGATCTTGGCTTTCGTTTTTCACTTGGATGGGCAGTGGATGGAGGAGTTAACAGAGAGGAAACCGAAGAGGGGGTTGGAGAATTTGCAGCTAAGGCTTGTGCTTCAAGGGCTCGTAGTCTCTGCTGCTGGCGAGCCATTTGTACACGCAACTCACGATTCTCCTTCTGCAGTTCAAGTAATAGCTTTGCTTGATCTGTTCCAGAATCAGGTACTTGAAGTGTTTCCTCATTTGCCTCACCTTCCTGCAAGTGTAGTGGATGGCAGAGGGTAGCATTAACAATAATTGAAACATATATTATTCAGTAATCACTATATAAAAGATAATTTGGCAGAAGTGATTTAATGACTAGGAAAAGAGATATGAATTAATCTGTAAGGAAGGCAAAAGCAATGCTGTTTGAATTTTAAAAGTTCAAGGAGTGGATGTTGTCATGCTGTTGGAAGCAGAAAAATAAGAAGAAATATTGTCACACAAGGAGAGAATCTAGCCACAGTGATTAAAATGAAAGTTATTGCAAGTGAAGAATGAAAAGTCAAGAGGTTGAACCTTTGTCCGGATCTCCTTTGCTCGATCAGCCCAATGAAGGGTGTTTTGAGTTTCACCAAATGAGTTATTGCATGGACTTATATTAGCAATCATTACAGTGTTACAAGCTCCTCCTAATGAGTCCTTGAGAAGTTGCGTAAGCTTTGAGTTTCGGTATGGTATGTGTTTCTTACCCTCAACAAGGGCATTGATACAACTGCTCAGTGCAAGAAGTGACCGATTTATGTTGGCACCCTCAAGTGATCGAAGTGTTCTCTGATCTGTTGCCAGGGCTCTTTCGGACCCAGCAAGATCAATGAGTGACAGTTTTCCCACTCTTTTGACGATGTTCATAGAAGCATCCTTAACTCTATATTCAATTACCACCTGAATGGAATTGTGGAAAAGAGAGAGAAAAAGTCACTTCACAGAATGCTATAAAATTAACAAATGAATGGGGATAAAATCCATGGCTACCTGCAGAATAGCATGGGAACGTGAAGAAGTTTCATTGGCACGAGTTGGTTCAGTGGTTCGGTTTTGGTTTCCTTGTTGAAGCAATGCCATTACCTGGCACAACAAGCATTAAAATGATTCTCTTTTCCCTCATTGACCATCCTGTAACAATAGGGATCACCATATAGAGAACAAAAAGTTTACCTCATCTGTAGAGTAAGCTCTGTATTGCGTAAGTCCTGCCGCTAAAATCCCCTACAACACATTTGAACGACCAGTTTTCCATCAGACATTATTTTAATTTTCAAAAGCCTCAATTGAATTGAAGAGAAAAGACTAATATCAGTTTCTTACTCAAGATCAAGTTTATATTTGTATTCAAAAAAAAAAATTAATATTTTTTACTTCCGGAAGAAAAGGACAAATGGATGCAAAATTTCAGGCCTGCATCTTTAGTATTAGATAACATAATAAAAGAAGACTGCCCTCACAACCAATTCTGCTATTTAAATGAATTCACTGTCTTGCACTCATAGCATGAGTTCATGACAATACATTGTAAGTTAGTCTTCTTGCTGGGAGAAGATTACTAACAGCCAACATAATTAGACATCTAGGGAAAGTAAATTCCGTAAATCTTGTTGGTAAATCATAAATTTAGAAGATTATTGTGGAAAAAGATACGGAAATGTTTTAATTATCTTGCAAGCTAAACCATTTGGAAGTAAAAATTCAGCTGCTAATTTCAAAAGCAACAATCAGGCCATTCAGAAGAGTGAAAACCTATTAGTTTCTAAAGAAATGCAATGTGATAATCTGAAGTCAAATGTTGTGCAAGCCAGGAAACAGACCTGTTTATCTTCTCTAAGGACCAGAGGTCTTCCAGGAGAAAGCAAATCCTTGACAGTTTCATTGTAGACCTCCAGATACGAGAGGTGAACTACATGGTTTCCGTCACAACTTCTCTGCCTGATTTTGGTAAAGAGATCTTTGATTGCCAAAACCATCACTCCTGGATTCTCAATTGTACCAAGCATCGTATATGTTTTCCCCGCTCCTGTGGCACCATAGCAGAACACTGAACCATTCCTTCCCTGCAGAACAGCTTCCACCAGGTCTGCAGTTCTGAAAAGCAAGAAAGAAATTCTGTTCCGTTAAGTTATCTCCCAAAGCCAAACTCCAAGTGGTAGTAATACGTGAATGCACTACTTAAATCAAAGTTTTAGGTAGTATTAGTAGCCTCTTTCAGGTGACATCAGACCTTTATTTCCCTCTTGTTATCCTCCAATTGGTAACAAATATATAAATAATGAACAAAAGAAAATGAACAAACTCATCACATAAGCAGTAACAAATTTCACACAACATTAGCAGCATGTTTTGTGCGGCAAGTTCAAATTATAGAATAAAGTTTAAAATGTTTTCTTTTCCATATTATCTTAGCTTACACAATGGGTATATATTTCACAAAGCATTTAACAACTACAAAAATGGAAACACAATACTTAATTGAAACACACAACAGGAATAGCATTAACACATAAAAATTCTAACAAACACATGCAAGGTTAAGTTTCCAGGAAAAGATCATATCAAATATTCATCTGAAGATCTAATAATAAAAATATTCGAAGAGAGAACTGTTCCAGTTTCAAAGCTCAAGGTTTTCACGCACTCACGTCCTGGAATAAACCTCATGTTGAGTAGTGGAGTCCGGAAATGAGGCATCAAAAGTAAAATGCCGGCCACGAAGCCTCTTCAGCCTAAGATAATCTTGTTCATTGGAAAACTCAGTCAAATAAACATCCCTTTTATTCACAATTCTCACACAACACCTTGAACCAGATTCCTTCTCCTTCTTGGACATAGGCCTAAGCCTAACGAACACAAGAATTCGACTCCCACTTGGAACAACCTTCCCCGAAACAGCCTCCGGTTTCTCCAATTCTTGCATATTTTTATCCCCATTTACACCTTTTAACTCTGTTTGTGCCACAGAACTCCCCATTGAAAGCTTTCTCGCCACGGTAGTTGTCACATTAGCCTTTCTTGGACAATATGGAAAGCCAAGAATTCGATCAGGACCCATCAAAAGATTCTCCTTAGCGTCATCCGTAGGTGGTTGAGGCAACACAAACGTTCTTGTTACTCTAGAACTTGGCAGCTTTGCTCCCATTGGTGCTGGCATTGTTGGCATTGAGTTCTCTTTCATCACATCTTGCAACAACCTTGAATCTTTTGTTTCGTTGTCTTCTCTTTTGCAAGAATTCACGAGATCAACGCTCGGATGTGTAGAGAATCTTTTTTCATCAGGCTTTGGAGACTGGTTCCTGAAAGCTGATGAAGCTTTCTTTTGCTGCTCATACAAGAGAGTCAAGGCTTTCATTTTCTCTTTCAAGCCATGATGTGGGTTCCTTAGAGCAACATTCACGTGGGAAGAAGCATCTTCTTGATCTGATCTGTGTCTCGTTCTTGTTCTTTGCTCATTTTCTTCGTGGTTTGTGATTTGAGACCGAGTTGACACAGGCATTTGATTCTATTATAATTTTTCTGGCTATCCAAACATACCCAGATGAAATTTTCCCTTACCCAGCTGAAAAAACCGCTCAAATTGCAAGATAGTTGTAATCTTTTTACCGGAAAATGCAAGAAATTTTGTTGAAAAGTAAAATCATTATAAAAGGCCCTGTTGCAAGTGAAGAAGCAAAGAGAGGGAAGATCACGATCAGAGGCTATTTGCTAATAATCTGAGCCGTCGATCTAAATTTTGAAGTGAATTGCTATTTCCGCTCTAATTTTTGCTATTAGCATTTCACACGAGAAAAAGTTACTTTCAAAAAAAGGGGAGTGGAAGAAGTAACTTGTGGAGTTCAATTAGTGTTTTTTATCCTTTTGAATCAACAATATTTTAAACTTTTGTGTGTAACGGTCAAATACTTGTCAGGAAACCACAAACGGTTCAATATCGAGAGGCGAACGAGTGGGGCCCCATTTAGTAATTTCTCTTTTATTATAATCTTAGTAATTAAAGAGAAAATATCTTTTCAGAGTGACTATACAGAAGGGAAACGGCGAATATTATCCGATGCAGCTCAGCTGCGTCATCCTTTGTGAACGCTACGTCAATAATTAATTTTTTTTGGATTTGTTTTGTTAATTGCTGATTACATAATAAAAACCCAGATCAGAAAGGGAGACAATTTGAGTACTACGGCGTTTATGATAGTGATCAAAGTGCAGATTTGGGGTGAGATTTGTATCAAGTGGTTGTAATTGCATCATGGGTTTCTATTCAACTAAATGGATTGTGGAGATCATGTATATTTTCTCACTTACCAAAATGGTTGGACTCGTGTGGGATGAATGATGACAAATATAAGTTTTATGCTAGCATATTAAAAAAAAAAAAAGTCTTTCTTTTTATCTCAAAAGAAGCACCCCAGTTGAACAATACTTGTTCTACTTGGCTTCCAATGTTTTTTTTTTTTTGGTTTTTAATTTCTTTAATCAAATCTTTATTTTGAAGTCAACATTGTAGTAATGACCTAATGATTCCGTGTGTTAAGCTGCATTGAGCTAATTTACTTCCTCATTCTAAATGTTTGTAGCTTGGTTTACCCACATCAGGCTGGGCATCAAGAGAAAATATTTTAAAATAATTGTAAGTATTTTTGTTATACTCTATTAATCTAAACAAAAATAATTAATTTAAACATTTTCTAATATATATTTCCAAAATACCCAAAAAAGAAAAAATAGTTAGGTGAATGTGCTTAAGAGTGATCTCAATTCTCAGAGGACACTAATGAAGAATCTAATGCTTAAGAGTGGGGCATCATAATTTCACATTGATTTGTTAGAAATAATCATTGGAGAATCCATGTAAAATAACCCATGTATCAAACAATGTATTCTTTAACCTAATAGACTTAAAAGTAAAATTGTGCAAGCCAAGACCCAAGCTAAAAATATCATTTGTTACGAAGAAGGCTTTAAGTAAACATTTTTCCTTACTATCAGCTGCATTTATTTTGTTTAATTAAGCATATCCAAGGCAAATAAAAAATAATTTTAATTTGGTTATATAAGAACATCATCCCAATTCTAAAGAGTATACAAATGCAACCAAAACGTGTGAATGAAAGAATGAATGAGTTTGTGAAATCTCAAGTAATAAACTAATCTTAGATCAAGTGGGACATTATTATACTAACAACCCTTGGCAATGATTCGTGAGTGACTCTCTCTCTCACTCACACACACACACACACACACATAATTAATTCTTCAAAGGGAGGCCAATACAACAACCAAATTATGAGTATTAATTCATGTATGCTTTGGAGTGGAGAATGTCATCATTATATATTTTTATAGTGTATTAATTCTCTCATGATAAGTAAATTAAATGGGCATCAATATATGTAACAATAGCAGTCTAGTTAATTATGTATTCTGTTGTTTGGTTCGAGTTGCGCCATACTGTTTGTTTAGTTATTATCCTTGATCAAATTATCAATCATCATTTCCTCTCGAGTATCAGCAATGCTGGCAGTGCGCGCACCAGCTAGTTAATGTGCTAATCCCGTGCCGCGTTAGGAAGCCAAATAAAATAATTGAGAACGTTTTTATGGATTTAAGAAGAGCTTGCGACGAGTGAAAAATCTTTCGAAAGCGAAGCATGCGGCAAAGTATTTTGTTGTTTTTCATAAATTCGGAAAGTACAGAAATAGAATTATTTTATTTTATTTTTTGATATTTTAGCACTAAATTATTTAAAATAAGAAGAAATAGTTTTTTTTTTATAAAAAGTATTTTTAATGTTTATATAATAAGAGTTTTATATCGAAACCTATGAATTACTCTATTCCTCATTATAAAATTACGAACTAACAATTTAGTCGGTAGATAACTAATAACTTTTAAAAACAGCTTACAAGATCATGTTTCATTTATAAATGTCACCGCCTCCTTCCCTACAAAACAAATCGGATACTCCCATTTTTTTAACCTTCTCCCGCATAACATCTCTGGCAATCTGCACCGCCAGCAACACTCCACATGGCTCGAGTTGATTCGATACCAAACATTAACCTTGGTTTATCCACATTGCTCTTAAACTGGTCGTATCATTTTCCTTTTTAAGGAAAGGAATGTGAATATATTCATAATTTGAACAGATATTGTATCTTCCAATGCCATATATCTGGATTTTTTTGTTTCTAAAGCTAACTTAGCTGAGAAATGAGCATGTGCGTTATAAGATTTAAGAATAAATTAAAATTTTATATTGTTAAAATCTTCTGTTTAGATTCTGAATGGCTGAAATAACTTTAAAAAAGTTCAATAATTTTTAATTTCTAAATTATTTCTACTAGAAAACGAATGCCTTTCATTTAGTTATCTACTGTCAAATATCGTGACAATATTAATAGTATACCAAATCTTTTAATTTCCTCCAATATTTCACATAATTTTTTTAAAAAAAATAAAATTATTGACTGTGAGCCCAAACGACCTAACCCTCTTCCTTCCCTTAATCTGCGAAGCTGACCTCAATATTATTCCTTCTCACTCATTTTTTAAAAAAATGAGAAAATAGATCAATTCAAAGCTTTTTCTGCAATTGTGCTCTGCAAGAATTTACAAAGAAAACCACTTTCATGGACTGGACTAGTCAAAATATTGGACTTGTGCAACATGGCCTGGAGAAAATTTTGACTTGCTCTCGCCCAAGTAAATTCTCACTATTTAAATAAAATAATAAATTTTTTTGTTTGAATTTAAATTAATATTAAATTTTAACGTTTGTCACCATTGGCCTTTAAACCTCTCAATCGTCAGTTAAAAATGAACAAAAATGCGTTGAATACAGAATAAATTTTAGTAATTAAAAATCTTAAATTTAATGCAGTACAATAATTGGTCGAGGCGGCCGAATATAACATGCACATTCAAATTTTTGGTTGTAGTTTTGAAAAATGAATAACAGAAAAAATTTTTAAAAAATGAAATAAAATATATAATTCTTCTGTAATTATTATTTACTTATTTAACAGAAATTAAAAAAATTTACGAAACAAAAGTTAGCTATTTTCTCACTTTCCTTACCGTCTGAGGATAAAACCTAGTCTTTGTTCGCAGAGATAAGATTACTGAACTCACAAGGATTCCTCTTTGAACAGGAATAATAATATTATTATTATTGAAATCCGTACATATAAATATGCGTGCGTCTGCAGACACATATTTATCAACCCGCTTCATTTCTTCTCTTTCAGAATTTCAGAGATGGCGAGCGATTATGAAGATTATTGCGACATATGGACAGAAAATGCCAAAAGCATTGAAGACGAATTTCGAACTTCTGTTACATTCTCTCTTGTTTTTCATGTCTCATTCATTCATCTACAGCAGGATTCAGTGGAAGATGACGACGAAGAAGAAGATGGTGGATTATCCGAAATCAACAACTTGACAGAATCTGCCGTTGAAGACAAAGCGATCGAGGTGTCACGCGACCGACTGATAAACAATGAGACATGTCAAGAAACCCTAGAAGGGATTCTTTCGTCCATGTGCGTCCCTCCCAGGCCATTCTTTGTCGAAAAGATATTGAGCTGCGCACGAGCCATGGCGAGTGACGAAGCTTATGAAGGGTACAAAGTTTTACGCATGCACGTGAGAATGTGTGTGGTCGTTGATGTTGACGGTGATGATACTGAAGAATTACAAGACATTAGCGAGAGCACGTTGGCGGCGGACGGTGCAAGTAAAGAGGCAATTGAAAGATTGGAGACGGTTCAAATCGATGAAGATCGGTTGAGGCGGCAACAGTCTCTGTGCGCTATTTGTTTGCAAGCATTTGCGATAGGTTTGCAAGTAACTTGCTTGCCTTGTTTCCATATTTTTCACGGCGACTGCATCTTGAATTGGCTCGACAAGAGCAAGCTTTGTCCCTTTTGTAGGTCTGAGGTATGATCGTGCCAACCAGCTTCATTAGCTATAGGTAATTAAGTGTTGTTGCACAACTTTTTATTTGTATTGTCAATCATGTCATACAGTCTATCTACCTTTCTCACAAAATCTAATTAGTGGATTTGCATGGCAGCTCTGAATTTCGATCGAGCCATTGAGATTAATATATTTACGCTCGTAGACATATTGTTTCGATGAGTTAATGAGTTAATAAAGACACGTTTGTTCACTTTGGAAAATTAATTGAGATACTCAATGATGTGGTATATTTTGTATAATGCATTGAGTAAGTTGTAAAAATAATAGGTTAATAATTAATAATAAAACCAATTAATATCATTTGCCTGTCATTGTCTCAATAACCCTGACAAAATAAATTAATTTTAAAAAGTGTATTTATACGATACTCCATAACTTTAATGGATGAAAAATATTACGATGGCATGCGTAATTAAAAATTCTTAATTTTTTAAGTAATATTTCAATTACATTCTAAATTTATAATAATTAATCTCCAAAATATTAATCAGACCCTACGGTTTCAGAAATGGACGATCGGGTCACATTCCGTTTTCATTTTTTTTTGGAGAAATTGCATTACTACCGCACTCCATTGCCGCCCACCAACGTTAATTAACTATAGCTTCCTTATTTTGTTCATTAAAATAGATAATTCTACTAATTCATCAATGAGACCCTGGAAAATACTAACTTTTTTATTAGATCTACTCTTAAAAATCTAGGTCTGTTTTTTCTAAATTGGAAAGAAACGTGAGCTTGTTTTGACGCTATTATCAACCCATGTTTTAGTGCTTGGTTATAATGTTTAAATCATTAACTTGTAGTCTTTTGTCCTTTTGTTCAATATATTTTTCACTTCCTCAAAGAGATAAGTAGTAGCCTTGCAAAACTCGAAGAATCTTATCAATGTTAATTCAGTTTCTTTTTCACGTGCCGTGTCACTTTCACGTGCATTTTATTTATTTATTTTTTAAATGGAAAAAATGAGGCTAGCTAAAGCTAAGCCCTGACAACACGAGTGAAAGCAGTCCCAAAATTATCGCTATTTAGCCAAGAAATAACACCTATAGGAGGACCATCCCAAGGACGAAGGCCGAGGGGGCAAGAGAAAGCAAAACCAGCAAGACAATCAGCCGCAAAATTTGCCTCACGAAAAACATGGCAAACAGAAACATGCCAATCACGGGAAAGGAGCTCCCCAATACTACGAACCAGCGGACGAGATCCATTAAGAACGTTCCCATTGCACTTAATCAACTGGATAACATAAACACTATCAACCTCAACTTGTACAATATCTGATCCCTTTCGTCCAGGCTAATAGAAGTCCCTGATAGAGGCCCCAAAGCTTGGCAATAACAACCGAGCAACTACCGACATTCAAACTGAAGCCCACCACCCAATGGCCATTTGTGTCTCTAATTAAGCCACCAGTCGCAGCCAAACCAACATTCTTCTAGCTCCATCGGTATTAAGCTTATAAAAAGGACTAATTGGCGGTACCCAACGTACAACAATCAAAATGTCCCCCGTAGTAGAATTAATAGCGGCAACCATTTTGTAATCACTTTGGGTTATGCCTTCAAATAACCACTGGTTCCTTCACTTCCAAATGCACCAAACGGCTACACCAAAAGTACAAGCCCACTCGTGATCACAATTAATATTCCCTCCACTTTTCAAATTAGCAAGAATCCAATCTTTTATATTTAAGTTATAAAACTGGCCATGATCCCGGCCATGTAACAAGTATCTCCATAATCTCGCCATCTCCAAGCGCATGGATAGGGTCTTCTACAGCACCATTGCATCTATTGCAACTCATATCCACCACAATATGCCAATAATACAACTCAGCATTGCATTTGATTTTTCTTTGCACCGCAAGCCATAGGAAAGTCTTGATTTGTTAAGGTCCTTTCCATCTCCAAATCAGGTTCCAATTTATATCCTTATCAGGCACTTGTTAGCAATCTGATTATAACTCGAACAAGCCGTGAAAACACCATATTTAGACTGACCCCAAAAGAATTGGTCATCCTCATCACTAGCCATAGGGGCCTTAAATCGCTGCAATCCGGAGCAACACATGGGCTGGAAGAAAGTGATTAAACATCGACCAGTTTCAAGCACCCTTATTAGTAACAAAATCTGCTACACAAGTTGTATAAAGGATTGAATTAATCTCGGCATTAGCAAAATACATCAGAGGTTTACCTTCCATAGCCCAAGCATCAAGCCGAAACCGAGCCCGTTTTCCATTACCAAATTCCAAAAGAGCCCATCCTACACCTTCGGCCAAACCTAACCCATAGCTCGCCAAAGATAAGGCCCATACTAGACAGGTAAAGATGAAGCAAGAGAATTGAAGCCGTACTTGGAACACAACACTTGGACCCAGAAGCTTCATCAGCAAAGCATCACTCAAATCGCGCAGCTTTTTAAGGAGAAATTTATAAAAATAACTAAAAAAATTTTATATTTTTTAATTTTAATCATATAAATTTTTTTTTATCACTAGTCAGAGATCAATATTTTAGATGAAATTACCTTTATCATATTTTTCAAATTTTTAAATAATGTCACTCTTATAATATTTAAAACGAAAATTAAAGAAATCTCAACACACTCAATACACTTAGAGATTTTTCATCACTCTCAATAAATTTTCACTACTCTCCAAGAAACATTACATAGCTGAAGATATAATCATCAATTAGAGAGAACTTGTTAAGGTCAGTATATATTTCTACATAACATAAACTTTTAATATATTGAGATTGAAAATTTAGTTTGAAATTAAAGTTTTTTTTTTATAAATATTATTATTTTTCATCAATAAAATAGTATACACTGTTTAAGTTGAGAAATTAAGAGAAATCATAAAAAAGATAAACAAACTCGAGTGAAAAACGGAACCCAGAATAAGTGAGATAGGTAGTGGAATGAGTGCCTGTCTCATATAAGCACATAACCATTATGTGGGAAGGCATCTATCCCACTGTCTGTCTCACTTAAGTTGGTGAGACAGGAAGTGGGACAAGTGCTTGTCGCAATTAAAAGTTCTGCGCTTGTATGAGACAGGTGCCTGTCCCAATGCCTGTCTCACATAACCGTTCTGAATTTATTTGAGACAGGCATCTATCCCCCTACTTATCTCACATAAGTTAGGTGAGATAGACAATGAGATAGGTGCCTGTCTCACATAGACAGAGAACCATTATGTACGACAGACACTTATTCCATTGCTTGTCTCACTTAAGTTAGTAAAATAGGAAGTGAGATAAATGTCTGTCACACTTAAACGTTCTGTGCTTATGTGAGACAGACTGTGAGACATGTGCCTGTCGCACATTATGATTTTGTACTTATGTGAGACATGCGTCTGTCCCACTGCCTGTCTCACATTAATGTTTTGTATTTATGTGAGACTAGTGCCTGTCCCACTGCTTGTCTCACCAACTTATATGAAACAGGTGTCTGTTGCACATAATGATTTTGCGCTTATGTGAGACTGATGCCTAACCCACTGCCTGTCTCATATAGTCGTTCTGGGTTTGTGTGAGATAGACACCTGTCCCATTGCCTGTCTCACATATTTATGTGAGACAGGCGCTTGTCCCACTGCCTGTCTCACATTACTGTTTTGTATTTATGTAAGACAGGTGCCTGTCCCACTGTCTCTCTCACTAATTTATGATATTTTTATAAGTCATAACCTAAGCTATATATGTCTGTTTTAGGCGTATGATATACCGTTTCGAAGCTTGCAACGAGACGAATCAAATCTAACATTATATACTCCATTCTATGATATGTTTGAACAAGAAATTTACTTCAATAAGAATCATTGCACTTAAGAACCATTATAGAATCCATATACATGTTATGCATATTCATTTATTTATATTTTGTAATGTGTAATCTTATTTTTTTTATTCTTTTAATATTTTTTTTAGGTTTAATGGATTCAGTTGTACTTCAATTGTGTTATGATGGTTGTTGGGAGATATTGACAGATGGGCGTATGGAGTACGTGAATGCCAAGAATGCAGTTTTTTTTTTCAAAAAGATTGTACGTTTGATCAATTTTTGACAAGAGTGCATGAGGTTTTGCAGATAAATCCTAACGAATATAGTATAACGATGAAAACAACTTTGAGATCTAGTAACACCATATATCGTACATGTTCACTGCCTATGAACATATTGAATGATGAAATGGTTAAGGTTGTACTGCACATGGCGTCTGATGTGATCAATTATGGATGCACTCTATATTTGTCACCATTTCTCCTCGAGTTCCAGTAGAAGATCCTGAGCCTCTTATAGAAATTAAAATTTCATTTAGAGCAAATAACTCTTTTTCTGATATTAAAGAAGAGGTGGTACCACCACTGTTAGAGTGACATTTTTCTCCATACCACAACAATGATTTCCACATTAATGATAGTCTTGTTGATGACAACATCAATACAAAAGTTGATAATACTTATTTTGAGCCATATAATAGCATGCACGGGGTTAACTCTAATAGTAAATTTGATGATGGGGGCATTAGTCATTCTGACATTCCTATCAATAATGAGAATGAGCACCAATATTATATTCCTACCAATAATAGTGAAAACCAACCTATTCCTCTAATCTCTCGTTCTAGGAAGAGGAGAACAGTTGATCTTTTTGTGAATCTTGCTCTAGTTTTGCCTTTAAATTTGGTTACTCCAGATTTAATGAGAAATTACAATTCTGGGGTATTAGTGTGGGCATGTTGTTCACCGAAAAAAATGAGTTAATAATAAAATTGCGTAAAATTACCCTGCGCGATAAGTTTGATTTTAAGATTGCACGATGTACAACAACAAGTTTTGAGGCTCACTGTTCTTTAGAATCATGTAAATGGTGTATTTGAGCAACGAGAGCTTTAAATTAGCAAAATGTGCCTTGGGTTGTGAAAATAGTTGACAATATACACACTTGTTCTAATGACGTATTACTTAATGGTGTCCGTCAAGTACGGAGTCGAGTTATTAGTCATCTTATTACAGATAAATTTATCCAAGATAAACGAATATACACTCCTAATGACATTAGAGCAAACATACAGTAGGAATATGGTATCCAATTAACATATCAACAGGCCTATCGGGCTAAAGAAGTTGGTCTTAAAATAGTATGAGGGAACCCTGCAGAGTCATACAACTTACTTCCCAAATACTCTCATGTTTTAACCAAAGTCAATGAGGGTACAGTTACTCATCTCAAGGTAGATGGAAATAATAATTTTTTTTACTGCTTTGTAGCGTTTGGATCTTTAATCAAGGGTTTCATGCAGTATATCAAGCCTGTGATTGCAGTAGATGACACTCATCTAAAGGGGCTATATCGCGGAAGCATGTTCATGGCAACATGTTTAGACGGTAATAATCAACTATATCCATTAGCCATTGGAGTCATGGATTCCGAAAATAATGCGACTTGGGAATGGTTTATGACGAATTTACATGGAGTGATTGGCGATAAGTCAGAGGTAGTAATTATCTCTGATCGATGCATTGCCATAAAGAGAGCCGTTTTAAAAGTATTTTATACTGCAGCTCATGGTGTATGCTTCTACCATGTCAAAGGTAATATTAAGTCAAAATTCCTGAAGTCCAAATCTCTTTGGGATGAATTTGAACCTACCTTTATTAATGCAGCAAAAGCATATGTACATGAAGAATTCAAAAAACAGCTTGAAGGGTTGTGGATGCTCTACTCGCGTGTAGCCGATTACTTAGAAAATGATGTGGGTACATGTAATTGGGTAAGGTCTGGTTTGAAAGTAGGAGGTACAGTATACTTACTACTAATATCACAAAAAGTGTGAATTCATTTATGAGGGAACCCCGCAAATTTTCTATCACTCATCTTATTGATCACTTTAGACAAATTATACAGCAATGGTTTTATGATAGAAAAAATATTGTTGAATCGATGAGTACTCGTCTAATGACATGGGCTGATGCGATAGTAGCTGAAAAAAGAATTTTAGTCGAAAGAATGATTGTCCATCCTGTGTCTCAGCATCGATTTCATGTTTTAGATGGTGGTATTAAGGAAGGGATAGTTGACATACATAATAAGATATGCTCCTGTAGAGTATTCCAACTCGATCAACTTGTCTATGCACATGCAATTGTTGCTTGTCTAACAACTCGAGTGGATTACATAAGGCTTTGCTCCAATTTTTATTTAAAGGAATAATTGGTTATGGCATATGCACAACCAGTGGAGCCAATTGGCAACATGGTAGAATGGGAAGTTCCACTAGAAATCTGAGAAGTGAAGGTTAACCCGCCACTCGAAATGCCACCACCTGATTGTCGTCCAGAGCTTAAAATACCTTCTATTGGTGAGGATGTAAACAGCAGGACTGTAAAATGTGGGCGGTGTCATCAACCAAGTCATAACTGCAAGGGATGTAAGAATCTCATTACTTCAAATCAAAACTAGTTGAATTGTTGTAATTAGCATAATGAAAATATTTTGGACTATTAATTTTTGTTTAATGTATGATTATATGTAATCAAGTATTTTATTTTACGTATAAATTATACAGAATATTCTCTTGATTTCTCCATTTATCTGATAAACAAAATAAAATTAAATTGTTATATTAAATAATTATTTGAGAATAATTTCACAAATTTAAAAATAATAAAATTATTTATTTAATATAAATAAATAACAAAATAAAATTAAAAATTTTTTAAGCAAAAAAAATGGACGGGATAAGGTCCGGGCTGTGCACGACAGGCCCAGCGCGAGCAAGCGACAGGCCTCGCGCTGATGTGCCATACACTGTCGCACCAGAGCCGAGCGCTCTCTAGTGCGGCCTTGACTGTCGTCGCACGAGCGAGCATTTGTTTTTCGTCTCGCGGCGACAGGCCTCGCCTGCGAGCGCAACTTTTTTGTCTCCAAATTTAAATTATTTTATTTTATTTTTTATATTATTTTTTTAATTTTATTATTTTTAAAGATGTGAATTTTTTCAAAAACTTTCTGTGTGCGTTTACAAGCTTTAGTTAAACTGGAACATTTCTGTTGAAAATATGATTTTCAGCTCTAACTATAAATAAGCTCATCCATCATTATTTATATAACTATTATGACTTATAGTCTAATATCGTCATTAAATATATCCAAAACGATTTTCTTCCTAAAGTACTGCATGTGACTACTATCAAAACCAAATTTAAGTTCAAACATTAAATACATCACAAACACCAACAAAAAATACCGCAATCACTAATTCCAGCCTCTTGTTGTAACACGTACTTTATTATCCTGAGTTTCTAAGAATCCGTAGTCTGCAACTCATGCCGAATGTTGTAAAATCAAATATTTTTTAGCCATTGAGGAAAACGACTTTAAGTGGTTGAAATTGAGTTAAGTATGTTTTCTTGTCGTGAAATGCCACCAATTAGTCATAAATCAGCACTCTCTTCTTGCGAAGATCCGCTTTGGCTAATACCCAATGCTCACCACCAATATTCACAGGAATCAATACCTACATATGAGAAATATCATGACTTTTTATGCTTGGTTGATCTAAAATATGTAAAAAAAGAAACCTCGTTGGATTATGCAGCAATACTTACCACATCAACGTCCGTGAACCGCTTCGACATGATATCTTCCCGGCCGTCAAAATAGATATTGACGGCCGTCAAATGTGTCTGTATGTGTGACATGTTGAGGTAAGACATTCGGATACTACTGTTGCTTCTCTCTGATCAAGCAGAAATACGCATGAATATGCTATGGAAAAATGGAAAGATGTTAATGGAAGAATTGAGTATAATATAAAAGAAAAATTAACAATGCATCATTAACAAATGAAAAAATATAATAAAAATACTTATTTCATCGTCAAGCCATCCCATTGAAGCATTTTCCAAAAGTACATTGTAAAATAAATGTGACTGTTGGATGGTGCGGTGTACTATAATGTTACCAGTAAACTACTAATCAAACTCATCAAAAATACTTGGATCAACGAAGCCTCTAAATGAATTTATATCCATACTCGAGCTTTCATTGATCTCAAGCTCCATTATTTCAAGCGTCATATGTGGTCTAACGTGTTTTACTTTCTTAACAGGAGGAATCAAGAAAGGACTGTTAAAGACATATGATGGTTTGTACGATCGTCTAAACTTACTTACCCCAGGAAGTGCTTCTGTGATAATTTGTACACTATCACCATTTACATCTCCAAAGAAACTATACAATGACATAAGAGTATGATCATCATGATTGCGAACACCAGTGTACAGTCTATGGTCGTCCGGCGGCTATCAATTTACCAACATGAACACTTAAGAGAAATATCAGATTTAAAATTCAAATAACACATAGTTGTTTGTAATAAAAGAGGTTGACCGTGTACGACTATCCAATTGGATAATCACCATATGAGAGCCTTGAGGAACCCTTACTGAAAGAAGCCATAAATTTCATAACCGCTTCTCTATACAGCTGTTGTTCTCTTCACTCAGCCTAAAGCGCTTCTCTATACAGCTGTTGTTCTGTTCGCTCCGCCTGAAGCTCTTAAAATGCTTCTCTTTGCTAGGCCTAAAATGCTTCTTTAAAGTGTTGTTGTTCTCTTCTCTCAGCCTCAAAATCTGATCTTAATTGATCGAGAATACGATCAATCCTGTCCATCCGTTTAATGACATAATTATAACGAAATTTTGTTCTCTCTTATTACCATGAATAAAATAATAATAATAAGAGAGTACTTAAATCAGTTATAAATTAGGGAATAAATTTATCTATTAAATTAGAAAGTTACCTCTGAATGTTGGGTGTCATCAAAATTATAGACAGATTCATCATGTTCAGCCGCATTATTCTCATCCTCCAAGGGAGTCTGTTCATTTTGTTTTAAACTTATAGCGTCATAAGACTCCTCTTCTGTCCCTATAACGCATGGCACATTGATTGAATGCTGATGCTGCATAAAGTAATATTAAACATAAGTTATGAGTGAGTTAGAAGACATATGACGTTTTTATTATTTTTCAAATGTGCTAAGAGGGATCAAGTAAGGATACCCACATTACGGACCCAATCAGAAATATATGGCACGTAATCCTAAACGCTCACCCAATATTTTGAGGCTCTTTCCTTTGCATTCGGTTTAAGAGTTTATAAAATGTTTTCCTCCTGTAAATAATACGATATTTTAAATTAGCGAGAATTTCTGATATATTTGTCCAATGAAAAGTAATTATCATTGAAATAATCTAATATATTGCTTACAAGGCACGAGTTGTCATTGAAATATGAATATACTTTGGCATAGTTTATCAGAGAATAGGCCTTTGGTCTCCACTACACTATGCGAGGAGTTTTCCTCTTTATTTTAACCACCCACTCCTCAGGCAATCCTCCAATACATTCATAAATCCACGTTTATAACAAATAAAGATATAAAGCATCATTAGTTTTGATAAATCAATTAATAAAAAATCCGTTAACATTCATTTCTCTACATATCTGAACTCCAGATGTAAAGTTGTAAATATTGTATTTTTCAATTGTATGCTTCAGTTTTTCTGCATGCTCAGTCCTAAATTTAGTAGCTTTGTCATTCAATGCATTGTCGAGACCATCATATATTATTTCCCAAGATAAACGCCCCATGGATGATTTCGAAAATGATTTATGTCGTCTACCTCATTAAGTCACAAGAAATTAATTTGACAATACACTTTCTTGTCATTCAGTACTCTATCCGTAAAGTAAACTAATGTAATCTTTAGCGCATCAATGTCATCTATAATCTTAAAATCCAAGTCCATAAATATTGTATCAAATTGTCCAAGAGTTATCCTATAAAACAAATCATTGAAATACTTGTTAAGTAATCGATGCGGTGTTTTTTGATTTTTCAGCACAACATCGTTATCATAGAAAAGACCCGTTACTAAGCACCACTCTCCAATTGATAAGTGAATCAATTCATCACCAATTTGAAACCACAATTTATTTTTCTCGTCACTTTCTTCATGGGCAACTTGCCTAAACAATCAGTTATGGATAATTACACCGCTAAAAGGATACTTACGGCACTTTAAAAATTGCCCAAATATGTCATTCTTGAGCAATTTCAACTGTCGTTTTGTTAATTTTTCTCGGATAGCCCATATAACTACATCTAATTTGCACATGTTTGTTATACAGCCATAGAAGTGTGAGCCATAAGGTACCTTCATCATGTCCAGTTCTTTTGTCAGTCTGGGTAGATTATACCTTCTTATCTTTGATTTCTCTATTTATCTGATAAACAATAGAAAATTAAATTGTTATATTAAATAATTATTTCAGAAAAAATTTACATCTTTAAAAATAATAAAATTAAAAAGTAATATAAATAAATAATAAAATAAAAATAATTTAAATTTGACCCAAAAAACATCGCGTGTGGTCGAGGCCCGTTGTAAGAAGAGCGACATGGGGCCAAGCACGCAGCCCTCGCGCATGCGGGCTGCGTGCGACAGCCTTGTGTCGCGCATGCCTAGCCTATCGCACCAGGGGCCAGCACGCGTGGACTGTCGTGCCAGGAGCGCATCGGCTCTGGTGCGGCGATCCCGGCGTGTCGTCGCCAGCAGATCGTCGTCGCGCGGCCCAGCGCGCGCGACGCGATTTGGGGGCGACACAAGGTCGTCGTCACGACTCGCTGCAGCATGAGGTTGCGTGCTCGGCCCCATGTCACTCGAACGCGATATTTTTTTAATTTTTTTTTGTTTTTGACTTCATCAACAAAAAAATGCACACACCTCACCCATCACACCTCCATTGTGTAAAAAATTAGCATTAATTTTCTAAGAAGAACTTTATCAAATAGCTAATATGCGATATTTTGTAACACATCATTCTCACTAGATTTCATTTCATTATACAACTTTAACAACCTATATCTAAAGTTTAATTTTATTATACAATTTTTAGAACATATAATGATTAAAATCTCAATCAAATTTACTTAAATCATTAAGAAATTTTTTAAAATTTATTTACCTAACGTTTGGATTGTCTCAAAGTTCCAAGACTTGTATTGGAACAACCTTGAACTCCCACCCCATTCAATAAAATTCCACCACCTCCATTAACAAACAACCAACAAACACAACAACAGTAGCAACTATTAAACTCAAAAATACCCAAAAATTACAACACAAATAAATGGAAAGTAGTAGCTCACCTAGGATTTGGTGATTGGGGTATTCCGGAATCGATCTACGCCTCTGATGATGTATATTCGATTTTGGTTCGTTGAGAGAGAGAGAATTTGGGTGAGAGGGAAAGGTGAAAATGATAACGATAATTTAGTTCTTAAAAAACTTATTTGGTTAATGTTGATTAAAGAAACTTACAGAGACTAGAATTGAAAAGTCCTAAAATATTATGGCTATTCTCATAAATTTCTCTTTTTTAAGTCCCAATCCACCCCAATTCTTTGGATGACACAAATCATCCCACTTAACTAGGTGCAGTCTCCTTGAATCAGCATTGCGACACCAAATGAATCTACCTCAGATTTGCTCCAAATTACTAGTAACTGAAGCCGGCACTCTACTAGTCCGCATGGAATACACTGGAAGAGCCTGAATTACGGCTTGAATAAGAGTAATTCTACCAGCTAAAGACAAGTGCTTAGCACACCAGCCGCTAAGTCTTCTCTCTATATTCTCTACAATTCTATGATATGTGGCTTTTTTAACACAAGAGTGTAATAGAGGCATTCCAAGATAATTACCCAAGTCATTCGACATAGAAAAGCCAAGATCTCCCCACAACATCGTCGCCACAGGGGTTTTGACGTTCTTAGAAAAAATTACCTGAGTCTTTTGGTTTACTTTCTCACCGAGCTCCCACAAAACTTATTGAGAACATCATCGATCACTGCCACTTAACCACATAAATCGTAAGAAAAAAAAAAGATGGGTAATAGGAATACCTTTCTTAACCACACGAATAGGTCTCCACGTCTCGTTTTGAACAGCTCGCAAAATACCATGACCGAGCCTCTCAATGCAGAGAACAAACAGATAGGGAGATAACGGGTCCCGCTGTCGAATGGCTATGGTGGGTTTAAACTCTTCCGTACATGAACCATTCCAAAGGATCTGCATAGAGGCCGAACTAACACACTCCATAATCACGTTAATAAAATCGTAAGGCAAACCTACCTCACAGAGTGTATCATAAATAAAATCCCAACGCAGTCTATCGTAAGCTTGCTCCAAATCAACCTTAATCATCATCTGTCCCACCTTTCCTTTCCGCCGCTTCATTGAGTGAGTAATTTCCTGAGTCACTACAATATTTTCTACAATATGTCTACCCGGTACAAAGCTTGTCCGAGTAGGGCGAATCAAATCAGGGAGGATAGTCTTAAGTCTGTTAGCCACTATTTTAGTAATAGTCTTATAAACAATCGGGCACGGACTTGTGGGTCTGTACATACGCAAATTAATGGGATTATCCACCTTTGGAATAAGCACACTAAGAGTTTTATTTATTTCTCTGGGGACCCTTTGGTCAATGAAATCCCCTTAACCAGTCGGCAAAAGGACTCCCCGACAATATCCCATTGAGTTTGGTAAAGCACTGCATGAAGACCATCAATCCTAGGTACCTTATAAGGTTCACACTGAAAACAGCCTCCTTAACCTCCTCATCATGGACCATAGCTTGAAGCTGACCGATTCTCGAAACATCAATCACGGGAAAATCACCCCGAATTGAGTACTGAAAAGCTCTCTCTCTCCCTCATTCATGTAAAGCTTCTAAAAAAAGTTGACGGCATGGCTTTTGATGTGATCTTCATTGTCCATCCACTCCCCATTTTCATCTTGAATCATTTCGATCTTGTTTTTTCTTCTTCTCTGAATTGTTTGACGGTGGAAATAAGAATTGTTTTGTCCCCAAAAGCAATACAATCTCTTCGAGATTTTTGGAACCATAAAATTTCCTCTTGTGTAAGAATTTTCTCAAGATCACCCATTAGCTCATTCTCTAACACTTTCAAATGATTAGAAGAGCGCCGCTCAAGGGCTCTTTGAATACCACCTAACTTCGCCAGAATATTACGTTTTCTTCTATGGATATTTCCAAAAATATTTTTATTCCACTCCCGAACCTCAGAGACAAACTTAGAAGCTGACGAGATATAGTCACCCCTCTTATCCCAAGAACCAGTAACAGAACCTTTAAATCGACAATCCATGAGCCATAAAGCTAAGAATCGGAAAGGTTTGCGATTAGACTGTCGCTGACCTTCCTTATTAAAAGTAATGAACAAAGGACGATGATCCGAGTTAATTTTAGGAAGATGAAGCACTTTAGAATCAGCAAAATGAACTAACCACTCATCATTGCACAACACCCTGTATAATCTTTTAAATAAATTACCTCGGGCCCAAGTAAATAAGGGTCGTTGAATTTCAAATCGCTGAACTGATTCTTGTGAAACCAGTGCTTGAACTACCTTTCTTTTCTGAAGGATGAAAATGGCATTAAAGTCACTTCCAAGGATCCAAGGCCCCATAATATTACCAGCAATATTATCCAATTCTCTCCACAGGTTATTTCTTATCGAAATTAATGGACTGGCATACACCGTTGTTAGCCAAGAGAAAGATCCAGAATCATCAGAAATCCGAAGATGGATGAATTGCTGATGATCCTGAATAACTTCAACATTCAAACAATCTCTCCAGAGAAGCCAAATACCCCCGGAGAAACCTACTGCCTCAACTCGATGAGAGCGGTCAAAACCACTACACCGAATAAAATCATCAGCCTTTTTGCCGCTAATCTTTGGTTCAAATAAAGCCACCAGAGAAGGGCAGTAATTCTAACATATCAGCCGAAAGGTTCTTCGAAAATCCCTAGATAAAGCTCCTTGATAATTCCAAAAAATAGTTGTACAAATCATTAAGAATAATGGGAAAAAGAAAAATGGAAACCTTACATGGCAGACTTAGCATCAGAATGCTCAAGGTCCATTTCATCCTCATCATCAAGAGAAACCATTGTGTCAAACCATTGAGCCCTAAGATGACCGTTCCTTACCACGAGAGCTAGACTTTGGCTTCATTTTAAACTTTGATTACGTTAACTAATTTGTTGTTAATCAAAACCATATTTTTTACATTAACCAATTCTTACTTGGTAATAATAGAAAGGCTCGCTCTAACACCGTCTAAATATTATACAAGAGTAAATAAAAGTTGAATTAATAAAATTCCAAAATTTAAAAATTAATGATAAACTTGTCCCAAGAATTTGTTTTGACTGGCTGATATTAGATTTATTAGTAAAGTGTACATTTTTTTTTGTTTTTATATATAATTAAGTTGACACCTCACTACCTTATGAATGAAAAATTTGAATATCTTGTAAGATTACATTGTCTCTTAATTTTTTTTATTTCTCATAGTCTCTATTTGATTTTGTGATCTATTGACACGTGGAAAATACAAAGTCGACCGGTTAAACATTGAGTTATAGAATAATTAATATTTTAAAATTATCCTTTATTACCTTTTTTTTTTTCATTTTTCTCGCGATAATCTCTCTCACAGTAGAACTTGTATATGCACACAAAGTTATTATCTGCAACAGCAAAACAATACTCGAAAAAATCGAAATTATATTTTAAATCCTATATATCACTTATTTACAATCTTAACGACATTTAATTCGGAGAAAATCATAGGTCGGAGCATCGATCAAAGCCTTTTTTTTTTTTGCTGAAAATTGTTGCTTAAATTGTAGTGAGAATAAATAATCAAGTCATTGAAATTAGTTCAATTAAAGTGCAAATACAAGACTATCTAAGACTTCTACTTGATCGAATTAAACTTCGTCAACCACTTCAAATCTAATGATATAATATTCAGAGCAGAAGCCATGTTCTGTATATATGTTCTTTTCTCTGTTCAAACAGCAAGGCAAATTATCAATCGTCGATGTTCTAGTTGTTAATAAATGGAGTCTCGTTAAATTAACGAAGGGACATACAACATATTTAGCAAGACAACACATGCATGGCCATAGTACGTAGTTTGAAGATTCGGTTGACTGTTTAAAGCAATTAATTATCTTGGAGGCTCGGGCCACTATTGAACCACAACTTCCAAGACACCTATAATTTGATGACAATGTCAAAGATACTACAATCAAAACTTCCTCAAAACAACACATGTTCCTAGAGCCTTCCTCTTTATCTATTCATTATTATCATCATCGAAATTGATTGAAGGATACATATAGTAAAGAGTGAATATAAAAGAAGCAGTACTTTAGAAGCATCCAATAATTTTCCCATGATTCAAGGTTAAATCAAAACAAATTAACTATAAACACCAAGAAGAGAGAATGGAGCCACAGCATTTTGCTGCATGACACCATAAGTAAAACATATCCTTAATAAATTACAAGGATCCATTTGTTATTTAGTGAGAACCAAAAAGTTATTTTCTTTCATATCCCAGTGCTAAATTACAATCAAGATGCTGGCTGCCATTGCCACTGAAAGTGGAAGCAGCTAGCTATCATCATCAAAATTGGATGACCAAAAAGAACGAATAAAATTGGGAAATGGTTTTTGGGTAAGAACGGATAAGCTGGTGGTGGATATCGGGTTCATGTAGTTTCTGAGGAATTAATAATTAGACCATAACCAAAACGGACTCTAATTTCACGCATTGTAACAAGTAACACTGAAAATTCACATCAGAAATAGATTCACATATAACCGTAATATTAATAAACCAATAATCACTACCAAAAACATAAAATATATTAATATCCATATATAGTAGACGCGAGTAGATTCTTAGTTAAACAGAAACAGTACTATTTAAAAATAGCAAATTAAACATTAATCAAAACTAATGCAATAGTAACCCTGAAAATGACATAACGAGCAACATAACAGTTAGAGAAGCAATGACGGCAGGCCTTTCAATGCCAGCATCATTCGACGGCGGAGGGATGGCAGTCTGGTTTTGATGATGAAATGGACTTGGGGTCTCCAAAACTTTGATGACCATCTTCAGCCCTCGCTCACAGTGGCCCGAAACTCCACTGATGAAGTAGAACAAGCCCGGCTTGCCCAAATTGTACATTGTCTTGCCGTTGTTGGAGTAGAACAATGGATGCGAGGATCGGCATTTTTTGTACTCCTCCTCAGTGACTGCCATTACTGAGTCTTTGTTGTACTTGAATTCTAAATGAATCCATCATCGATCGTATAAATGAAAATTTGTTCTAGCTATCAGTCCAGGATTCAATATTGCACATGTTAAATGTTTATAAATAGTTTACATAAATGATACTCACTGACCCGCCAGCTGAAGAACCCCACTCAAGCCAAAATAATTTTAAAAAAAAGATGAGGGTTTTAATACGGGACGAGTATCATTTCTGTTAATTATTTAACGTATTAATGCACCTTTTGTTATTACCCAAAAAAAAAAAAAATCATAATGCACCACATGTTATCACTGGGGCAAAATACATATAAAAAATGTTAAGACAAAAGTTAAAAGGATTAATTTAGTACTTACGAAGAGTGTCACCGATCTTGAACCTGTGGTTGGATGCCCATTTGTTGTACATTTGGGCACCTTCCTTAACTTTGGGTACATGCCAGCCATTATCACCACCAACTTCAAATTCAGTGGAAGTTACAGTGCGGATATGAAGAAATAAAAGAGAAAAGAAAACAGAAATGAAAATGAGAGAAGCTTTAAAGAGAGAAGCCATGTTTGGACTCAAAGGGAGCTCCCTCTGGAGAGAATATCAAGAAGCTTTGTGTTGGAGAAATTAAATACATACACGGTTGATTTGCTTTTGGCTAGAGACTTAAAGGAGAGGACATTTGAACTTTGAAGTCCGTTCTGTTATTGAGAGAATTATTAGGAGAGAGATGTGGAGTTAGTGGGCTTATTGGAGGTAACCGTTGAGGCGTGAGACCTATCCGTAATTGACTTGGTATTTCTATTTCTGTTTCAGTTGTTATCATTATTACTAATTTAAAAAGAAAGAAAGAGTGACCAACTTGGGTTAATTTTTCATTGAGGCATGGTCATTAGGTCAGCAGCATGTAAGCATTTCAAGTAAAATCAATCCCAAAAAAAATAAAGGTTCGTATAAAGAAAAGGTCAAAAAAGATGGTTAATTATGACTTAAAATCGTTTAGCTGCTTTTTATAGTACTGACTCTGACACCAGAGATACTGTGCGTATGCTAGTTCAGGCTGAACTGCTGGAGCAAAGCTTGAGGCCGTACCCTGATCATCTTTTCTGCGTTATGTAGGGTGAGTGGTGGATACCTTTCTGTCAATAATATTTCAGTATTCGAGGATGATACTTACTTCGAGGCTGGGCGGATTAGAGACGGCAAAATCTGCATCGAGATGTAGGTGTATCCCAACTTGGATCTTCATTGATTTTTTGATACCTTCGTTTACATTTATATCCGCAACAAAATATGTGGGTTCGGGTGCATTCCATACGATATGCGGATAGATTTTTTGAATATTCAATTTCTATAATATTAGTTTTAAAAATAATTTAAAATGCAACAAATTTACTTAGGAATTTATTATCTTACATGACTATATAAAATACATAAAATTTTCTATAACTGTTTAATAAAAATTTAACGGTTGTAAAAATATAAGATAATAAAATCTTGTTATAAAAAAATTGTGTTACATCATTATAGAAGATAATTAAAGTTATTTACATAATAAAGTTAAATTAAATCCAATTATAATTCAATAATCAACAATTCAACAACTAAAATACAAAAAATAACACTATAAGTTTATAAATAAAAATATGACAACATAAATTAAACATCAAGAGTAATATAAATCTAAGTTTAATGCTACTATAAATCTATAAATAAAAGTACCGTAAATCTACCTTTTAAAATCACAACAAATGAAAACCCATTAGGAATCCATATAGGTTTTTTTTTTCCCATTTAACTTATATATTTTTAATTTAATAAATAATTTAATTTCAAAAAAAAATGGATCTAAATATTCGATATTTTAGATGCACTTACGGATCCAAGTTAACATGAATTTAGTTTTCAACATTAAGATCTTTTAGACCTTTGCAAATTTTGACCTAACTCAAACATTTTTACCATCCTCAGGGTGAAGCTTGGAGACAATTGAAAGGAGCCAAATCCTTCATCACCATTGTAATTAGTATGCTTAGATTGTACAAAAAGGTGTCTTAGGCACTTCTCATAACCTGAGACCGTAATGCCTTATATGTAGTGCAGTTTCATGTTTTGCTTACAACAAATTATCGTATTATCTTTTTTTAAATTTTTATTATAAATTAAAATAATTTTACAATATAATTTTGGTTTTTATTTTCTTTTATTTTTACATTATAACAATTAATAAAATTATTATTTATTATTTAATAATATTATATTATTGGATTATACTATAATAATTTAATATAAAATTAACTATTTTAAATAATTTAATATAATTTTAAATAATTTAATATGACTAAAAAATACTTAATATTAATAAATTTAATAATATTAATTAAAATAAATAATAATATAAAATATTATTATATTTATTACAATTTGTATTGCATCAAATATAATATTATATTACAATTTAATACATGCTAATATAATACATCATAATATAATATAATATAGTGTATTAAATGCAACAATATTGTATTGAAGAGATAATAAGGTAGGCAAAAAATTGAGGCTTCATTGTACATTGGGGCTGCAGCAAGTATTAATAAAGTTTGAAAAAAAATAAAAAAGCAATAAAATTAAAAAAAAAAATTCTAGGACACATAGCTTTTAAAATTGTGGGCCTTGGCTGTTTGCTTTTTTCTTTTTTTGTTTTTTTTTAAAGGTTGTTGTTACCTATTAACAATTTGACTTTATTTCAAATTAATGGTACTGAAAAATATAAAATTACATTTTTATCTTATTAACAAAGGTTATATATTAAGAGTGTATGGGCCAAGTTATTTTCTTTAACCTAATTTTTCATATTTCATTTACAAACTTTAAAAAATTTCAAACTCTGCCGGTGGTCATGGCCCTCTCTATCCTTATTCAAGCTCTGTCCCCTATTTCGAGGATTATTTGTTGGATGAAAAATGAAAAAAAGAAGAAGAAGAAGGAGTCTTTACATTAGTAATATTTCACCAATTGTAACTTTTTTTAATTGAAAAACAATTCTTTGTTGGGTCGTGAGCACTCTTTTAATTATCTCAATTTTAATATCAAGAGTTTGAGTGTCTCATGTGTGCAAGAGCTTATTTTATTACTTTCTTTTTTTAAGACAAATGTTTTGACTGAGATTTCAATTTTGATACATAAAGACAAGATTCAACAATCATTAACTTGTGGCATTTATTTGTATATATATTACACTTCATCTTAAAAAATAAAAATATCAACACACTAAAATTAGTAACGAAGTTCATTTACTTTCAACTGCCAAAATTTTCTATTAGAAAAAAGATTTGTTCTAAAAAGTGCAATGGAGAAATGGTTTATTTTGGAAAAAAGCGAGTGAGCTTTGGTCATTTTCACTGACTTGGAGATATGTATAAATTAACATCAATTCACTAATCAATTCATAGCATGTCTATTGTTCAATTACGATGGCTTGTGAATTTAAAGTGCACAATAAAATAAATATAATCTATATTTTGAAGCAACATTCTTTTTAACTCTTTCTCCCTAAGATTTACAAAATTTTCCAAATAGAATATTGACAAACATCTTTTCTCTCGTGCTACAAGCTCGAACAGGGTTTCGCTCCGCAAGGAACATGAGTACTTTTCGATGTGAATTCAGCCTTGTAACACAAATTTGGATTATTCCAAGCCTTAAAACGCCTACCCATTTTTTTCATAAAACCCATCTGAGATTTCGAGTTTCCCCGTCAAATCGTTGCCATGAAGCTAAAGACCCTTAATGCTAGGCTTAATTGCTATTTTGTTGGGCAAATTCCCCGTTAGCTTATTGTCACTGAGACCCAAAAATCTTAGCCTCCCCCTTTCTGCCACGGACTCTGGAATTGTACCATCAATTCCATGTTACAAAGATCCAAAATTTCCAAATTTTGAAGATTTTCCCATGGAATCTCACTGAGGCCACCACCAAATATCGGGTTATTTGATACCACCATCTGTTCTAATGATACCATTTCTTCAATTGACCGAAAAATTATTGCTCCTTAGGTCCAATAATGTCACATCATGCAAATTTCCAATCTCTTTTGGTAGCTTTTCCTGTAAATTGTTTTAGGTCAAATCAAGCTTTAGTAACGAAGCAAGTTTTCCCAAAGTCAACGGTATCGACCCTGATAAATTATTCTTGCTTAAGTCTAATATCAAGAGCTTGGTCAACCCTCCGAGACTCGCCGGAATTCGACAGGCGATTTGGTTTCCGGCAAGGACGAGGCGCCTCATAAATTTCCCAATCCTATTAGTAATTTTCCAGTTAATCCACTTTCTAGTAGTACCAGAGATTGGAGGTTCTTTGAGTAACCAATGCTTGCTGGAATTATGCCATTGACTGAAATTCTATGGAGTCCAAGTTGTTTGCAAGTTTTTGCCAATTTGAAGAGGGGATTTGAATGGGGTTTTGGGCTGGTGAAGAGAAGCAATTGAAAATTGAGAAGGAATTTAAGTGGTTGAACTCGAAGAGGTGGTCTGAAAATTTTGCATTGTGAGCACAACGAAGAGAATTGGCGTAAACTGGACCGATGCTTATAGCAGTCACACACCATAACCCATCAATGAAATCCCAGGAAACTCCCTGAACATTATTTATTTTCCCAAATCAAAATGTTAATTGACCAAGGAAAGTTAATTAAAAATAGACCATTTTATAGACACATACGATCCATTTCACCGCATGCATGCATTAACAAATTAAATATTTGTATAGATGCATTTACTCATGCAATAAAAAAAAAAACCTATATTTTCTTAAATAGTGGGAAAAAAAATTGAACCTGTATTGATGTCGACCCACGAGGATCTGGATAGAGATCTGAGCCATTCTACCATTTTCCTATGAATCCTTGAATTGTAGAATAAAGAGCTTCTTGCTCTGTTCTCTCCATAGGTGCTACAGCTGTGGAGAGAAAAGCCTGCAAATGAAAGAAAAGGACCGACAGAAAGAAAAAGAAGAAGTAAATCTCGAATTGTTGCAATTGGGCCCTTCATTTCCTTCCTCAGCCGACAAACAAATGTTTTAGAGAAGAAAATTAGAGTTTGTTTTATCGATATGAAAATAAGTACAGAGATTTTCTATATAATGTTAATAATAAGGGCGACGCTAAGTTGTCAGCTGTAATGTACGCGTCTCATACTACAGTAGTTTTGTGGATCTCACCGACATCAGAAGATAAAAATATACGTTATGTATGATTCATAAATGTATTTGCTTTTAATAATAATTTATAGTTCAATAATAAAGAAGAGTGTCGCAAAATGGTAAGTTTGTAATAACTGTAAGCGACATTGTTTTTGCCTAATATGGGAGCATCTAAATTGCATAATGTAAAATATGCATATTTAATTTTTAAAATAAGAATGACAAAGTCTACGAATATCACGAAAAAGCTCTTCTAATGAGATTTTATTTCTTGTTTGAAGCGTTATATAAGTGGAAAGAATTCTAAAATTTCTTTAAATAAAAAACATAAAAATGATAATCTCATTTGAAGAGTTTATTAGAAATTTTTAATTTAATTTTATATTATTTTATGTCTTATCATTCTTAAGTAGAAGAAAGTATTATTATTATTTTGGTAGAAGTAAAATTTTAATTAAAATAATATAAATTTATTTTTATTTTGAAGAATCTTCTGAAATTTTTTTTCATATTTTTATTTTACATGTAAGTGAATAAATGAGTATTTAAATAAATAAATATATATATATATACATGGTGATAGGTTAAGAAACGCGCATTGAGAAAGAGGTAATGAGAATCACTTCTCGAGGTGAAAAGCGCAAGATGTAAATTTATTGCAATTGTAGACGAAAAAGAGCTGACTCTAGCCTTTTAGACATAATGGGTCGCCATCGGCATCGGCCATCTCACAAAATCTTGCATGTCCTGTTGAAGTTAGTGAAGTTGGCTTTTAGTCCAAGATTTCTCGGGTATGCTTCAGGATTATGCTATTAGCCATATGGGGCTTAGGGTTAGGGTTAGGGTTAGGGTTTATTTTGAAATGTTATATAGTAGCTGGTGAGTGGTAGGCATTGCATACTTTTCCTTATTCTCGGTGGGGGCGATGAAAGTGGAAATCAGGTAATTATGTTAAAAGTTTTGGGGATATGGAGTAGCATTTAGCAGTAAGTCGATTTGTTAATTGGTCTTTAGGGGTTAGTCAGGGCTTTTGAATTGTAGGGACCAATTAGTTTTGTTGCATAATTTTGTATTCATTTGCGAATGCATAGACAAATTTGGAAAGCATACAGTGCTTGTTGCTTTCTCCAAGAAAGGGAGGAGACTTTGCTCCCATGCACCTTTATGTGAGAATTACCCCGAAGTCTACTATTTTAAGAGAGAGTCAAATTTAACTCACTGGTAAAATCTATTATTTTGATATTATAACTTCAAGCTGGAATCTGTAATTTTCACAGTATGGAATAGACAAACCGTAAATCAATTTAATTTGTTTGAAAGTCACTTAATTAAACCTTCTCAAAACAATCAGCTATCGTAAGTTAACATAAGTTTTTCTTTCTCTGCGAGTTATGGCCCACAAATCAATGATCTAGCAGTCCCCATTTCGCTGCCGTACCTGTACAGCAGCCTAATTCTGACGCAGAGGACAGCAATAACATAGACGGCGCATACATCAAGCGCGACCATTCATTTCGTTTTAATCCGCAAACCGTACAAACGGGTAATCACGTGGATTAGAAAACGACGTGTCAATTAGGTGCCACAGACCTGAGCCTTGAGGCCTGCCAGCAAAGCATCACTTTGACGCTTAGGCTGGTCCTCCGTTGATTCAGTATAGCTCGCTGTTCCAGTGATGGTTCGTCTTCGACAGTGTCTTCGCCTTGTGGCAAGTGCCAATCTATTACCGTATTTGAATTGGGAATGTCTGTGTAGCCCATGCTTTTGCAAGCCTCTGGGCTTGTTGCGTTGTCGGTTGGGGCCTTCAGCCCATGCCTGTGAACAGTCTGGGCCTATGTTGTATGGATTGCCACTGGAGACAAGCTTATTTAGTATTTCATCTCCCTTCATTTTACAGCATTATTTTATTTTACAAGAATTTCATCTTTTATTTATTTACCACGAAACTTCACGATTTGATGAAATATCTATTCGCGAAAAGAAAAGTCGATCCAATCAACGGCGACTATAAAGCAATCAGATGTAACGTAAAATTTCATTCTGCACCTGCAGACACGAGATCATTCCCCCCCCCCGCGGCGCCTTTCAACAGTGACCAAAAGTGCGCCTTTCTGTTGTGCGTGTGACACCACCATCTGCCGATTTAGGGACGAACACACAAGCGCAAGGAGAAGCCGGAGGACGTCGTCGTTCTGAACGGGACAAAGAGTTTTATTATTTTAAATTTTAAAAATTCTTGAAAAAGAACGTACAAAAAAAAAATTTGGAAGTAACAAACAATGGCTCGGGATTCAGAGAAGCGATTCCACTCGATCATGGATAAGCTTTTTCAGCCTCCTAAATCTGCAGCAAGCTCCTCCAGGTTCTCTTCTTTGTTAATTCCTTTTTTTTTTTTTTCAATAAACCTTGAGCGTTTGATTCCCGAGGAAACACAAGAAGATTCCGGAAAATGAAATACGGAGAACAAAAAAAAAAAAAATGGGGAAGCCATCTTATTTATGCATTTGTGAAATACAGAGCATAGTATTAACAATTTTTCTCTTCTAAATAAATAGCAATGGTCCAGGATTGGAAGAATTGAGAAGAGGCACTAAGCGTTCAAATCCAGAATCTGCACTAGCACTAGTAGAACCGAAAGTAGTAAACAGATACCACCAGCATTCTTCAGCATCGGCTGGATTATCAGAAGCTCCATTATGCAGACCGTGGGACCGAGGTGATCTTATGAGGAGGCTCGCCACATTTAAGTCTATGACATGGTTCGCAAAACCGAAGGTTTGGTTTTCCAATCATCTGTAGTTTTTCAGTTGAATGGATATGATGTATTTTGCACTTGTTATTGATTAAGATGTCATTTGGTTAGTATAGGTGTGTTTGTTCAACTATGCTGTGTGTGTGTGTTTCAATTTTCTCTTTCTTGCTTTTATAATTTGTGGGATGTGAGATTACCACCATTTGGATGCTTGTCCATGCAGAATTTTCGATCTTACAAATGTTGTAAGAAGTTGTATTATCTTTATCAAGTCCTTTGTTATTATAGGATGCGGTTTGTCTAGGCTAAACAGACCTTACAACGTCATTTTCATTTCCTGCTTACTTGTGGTGGAATTCTACATAAAATACTTATAATTATCTCAAAGACGAGGAAAGATAACTTCTCTTGTTTCTATCTGATACTAACTTTCGTATGCTCTTCTTATGTCTTTTGTAGGTTGTAAGTGCTGTAAATTGTGCTAGGAGAGGTTGGATCAATGTGGACACAGACACTATAGCCTGTGAATCTTGTGGGGCACGTCTCCTTTTTTCAACCCCTTCATCTTGGACGCAGCAGCAAGGCATGTCATATTCCTTCATCATGACAGTGACTACTAAAACAAAATTGTGTAATGTTTTATTCAACTTTTGGTGTATTTTTAGCTAAATTGGACTGTTTCCTATATTCTCTCAGTTGAGAAGGCAGCCTTGGTGTTTAGCTTAAAGCTCAATAATGGACACAAGTTACTCTGCCCATGGATTGACAATATCTGTGATGAAACACTGGCACAGTTTCCTCCTATGCCACCTCCTGTTTTAGTTGAGAAGTTTAGAGAGAGATCATCTGCACTCATTCAACTTTTAGCTCTTCCAGTAATTTCACCTTCGGCCATTGAGTATATGAGAAGCACCCAGCTTGAAGAATTTCTTAAATGGTTTCCAATTCTAGAATGTGGGAATGAAGCGCCAAAGGGTTCTGAGACAGATTCCCTTGGCAACCAATGTCAAGATCATTCTGCTAACCTGTATTATCAGGTTTGATACTTGTTTGAATGTTTTCTAACTTATAGTTTACTATATTAATTGTTTGAATGATTTCTAAATTATAGTTTACTCATACTAATATATCTTTATTCCTTACATGTTTCAGTATATAAGCTTCAGTGCATTTAATGTTGTTGCTGTTAACCTTTTCATATATTGAGTTTTTGTATTCACTGCAATGGTTGATACACTGCATTCCTTCTAGCTGATAGCTTGTTCCATTCTCTTTCCGTTCTTTTACAGTCTCATTTACTTCCATTATCTGGTGATGTTAACTCTATTCATTGCCAATTTCTCACTTGGAATTCAATTATGTGATGGAAGTCAGCTTGACTTGATTGTTATTGATGATCAGATTACTCTGATTATATCATTATATCATTTCGAATCCTGCTTATTTTCGTTGTACTTGCAATTAACAAAAATAATGAAGACTTTCAATTATTGTTGAATGCATTTAACATTTCTTCTCTCGTATATAATTGGTGTCTGTCGCTTCATTTTTTCACCTTTCTCTCACATTTCAATGCAATAAACTAGAAAATGTATTTGCTATACTGCATGTCAGTACGATTCATGCTCTTCTTCTGTTTCCAAGCCCAAAGAAAAGAAGTGAAATACTGAGAAAAATTGCAATTTTGTTGCTGTGTTTCTGCATTGTTAATAATGAGTGGTGATGTCATTTTCAGGCAGAAAAGCTCATAAGTTTATGTGGCTGGGAACCACGTTCACTTCCTTACGTGGTTGACTGTGAGGGTGGAGTAAATCAGTTTGTTGATGATGTCAATGGACAGAATCCGAGCATCAATGTCCACTCTGGTGGTAGCAAAGAAATTTTTGAGGTGACAGAAGACTACGGGGCCCATAAGTCTGTTGTATTGGATTGCAGGCTTTGTGGTGCCAGTGTTGGATTATGGGCCTTTGCTACAGTTGCACGTCCTGTAGAGTTTCTCAGGGTAGTAGGAGATACAGAAGTAAATGGTGAAAACCATTGTGGGTCTCATGTTTCAGGGAACGAAAACCATCTTGGCTGTAGGGAAATTGCCATGAATACTGTATCAAATGGTGAACCATCGCATACTGAGAGTTCATCGCATTTAAATCTGACGATTGCAGGGGGTCCCCCACCAACAAAACAGAATTTTAAAGCAACAATTTCTTTTCCAGTTGTTGGCCGTGCTTTAAGAGCTAAATTCTCTTATGACTCTGATTTTAGAGATTATACATTTGATCACCCAAAAGAAATTCAATCCACATCTAGGAATAATAATTTGCCTGAGGAAGGGAAAGACCATACTGAAAATAATCTTACTGGACAAGTTGTCCAGGCTGAAGATGCAGGGTTGTTAAGCAGGGAACAACATGATCATGGATCAGATAGTTCTATAAATCAAGAAACTCTTGGAAGGGAAAACAATGATCATCTGCCAGTGGAAGGACCAAGCGTCACTGGACAAGATGCATTACCTGGAGCTGGTAATGGTTATGCCATTGTCCTAAGTTCTGCAGAAAACACACAGAATGAAAAACTAGGCCAAAGTCAAAGTGATATGCTGCCTGAAAATGCTGCAAATGTTGATCCAGCAGTTGGGATATTTGGTCACACCGAAGCGATAGACTCTTGTATCACCTCTCCAGACACTAGTTTATCCATTGAAGATGGGGAACATAGCAAAAATGAAAGATCACTTATGATTCCATCTGGCGGTGCACTTATGGCTGGAAGTACAGGTAAGATGTACTATCAGTTGTGCCATAGCTCTTTCACGAATATTTTGAAATGCCATTGAAATTCATCTAGACGATGTATATTTGCTTCCTTGATTAGGAGTTCATTGTTTTCAGTGTGGCTTTTCAGACTTCTTGCATATTTATTTCAATATTGACTTTTTTAAAAATAAATGAATAAATGAGAAAGGATGCTGTCTTTTTTCTTCTGGCAGTCGATATCAGGTTCTTGGTTGCCTCTTCTGGTGGATGACACTGTAACTTTCTGCTTTCACCTTTTGATTTCACCATTACATCATCCTTACAGAACTTGAGTATTTCTAAACCATTTCTTGTCTGTTTTATTTATATTTGTTGATATCTATATTGTCTAGTATTTGTAGTTATGTATTTAACTATCCCCTCTGCATATAAATGTGGTGAAATTAAATTAGTAATTCTAATGTGGTTGCTACTTTTTATATTGCAACTCTTTTTTAATTTAATATCATTTGTACCTTAGGTGAGCTTGGAGGAGGTTCCTATTTGTTTCTTGCATTGGTTATTAATAGTTTAATATGGGGCCCTAGTTAAATGGGTTGAAATTCTAAATTTGGCAGCTTGACTAACTTTTCTAAATCCTTCCATTGGTAATTGTGGATAAGAGATTTTATTAAGCATGCCCCTTTGTTTTAGGTATGGATCCAAAGCAACTACAGGAAGTGAATGCCATGAAGTTTGATCCAATTAGGCAGCACAGACATTTTTGTCCATGGATTGTATCAACAGGTGGTGCCTTACCTGGATGGCAACAAACCCTTTCTGCTTTACATCGACAGAGAGACGGTTCTTATTCATCTCCTGCAGATTCTTCTCCATCTTCCTCATTGATCAAGGTATATCCTGACCTTTTTTTATTATTAATATTAGTTCATGATGATCACGATGACCAAATGGGTAAAAGGGATGAGATTCATCCTGTTTTACTCGAGTTCTATTAATATATGCCTGTATAAATATGGGTAGTGTTTTCCCTGTGAAACCTCCTGATCCTGTTTCAGGATTAATCATATAGGCAATGATGGCAAAAAAGATTAATCATATAGGCAATGATGGCAAAAAAGAGTTTCTTTTTTTTTTCCCCTTTTTTCTCCCTCTTTTGATCATGGCGATCACGATGACCAAATGGGTAAAAGGGATGAGATTCATCCTGTTTTACTCGAGTTCTATTAATATATGCCTGTATAAATATGGGTAGTGTTTTCCCTGTGAAACCTCCTGATCCTGTTTCAGGATTAATCATATAGGCAATGATGGCAAAAAAGAGTTTCTTTTTTTTTCCCCCCTTTTTTCTCCCTCTTTTGATCACCTGAAAAAGATTCATATCTTGCTGCTTGTAATTTGGCAGGTGGATGATCCAATTGCCTCAGTTAGAAAGCTTTTCACGTCTCCCGTCACCAAAAGAATAAAGTCAACTCATGGGTCAAGTTGAAGTGTTGCCGGGCAGATCAGTTTGTCTAGGTGTTAATGAGTTTCCAAAAGAGTCTCGGATGAGACTCCATTCCTCTCTTATATGGTGGTGCCACTGGTATGCAACATGCTTATAAGTTATGTCCATAGAAATGTATTAATTCTCTTTTCTCGTGTCACCATTTAAACCCGGGAAAGTGTTGTACCCACTGTTGTAAGAAGGAAAAAAATTTTGTTCAAATTATCATGCCATATTTCTTAACCCTGATACAGGGTTCTGTGTTTTGAAAGTTCAAACAGCGTAACAAGGGCTCTTCTTTCTTTTGAGAATGGCAATTGAATTTATGTTACTCGCATGAAATCGTTCTCTCGTTACACAAAATGGAGGGAACAAGGAAAGAGTTTCAAACTGGTGTTATTCCATTAAGCCACAATTTGTGACGAGCACCTTTGAATAGGGGCGGTTGAATCCTCGTTCCGCCACAACAGCCCTTTTGTCTCCTATTAGTTTCGCCACTCTGATCACCAAACAAAATGGTTATTTTCTTTGTGATTATATGAAGGATCATAAGCAGCCAAGTTAGAACAAAGGAAAAAGCTATTTTGAAAATGCAGACACTGAGCAACCTTTTAGCTTTGTGCTTTGCAGGGATGAATGATCCCATTGTTTCCTACTTTCCACTTCTAAGTTAGGTCATGTTTTAGCTTTGGTTTCTCTTATCAATTACAACGTGCTTTTGCTTTGATGTTAAAATTGACAACTATATAGATCTCCGAGAAAGAACAAGAAACATCCAAGGAAACAATTGAGATTCTTGAAAAAAAAAAATTGTACCTGAAATATGGAGAACCAGTATTTTCCTGCACAGTCTTCACTTGTCCAATCTTCTCTGCAACCTCCATTCCTTCCAGGACTCTTCCAACAACCAGAGATGAGGCATCAAGCTCCGGAGAGTCCTTTGTCGCAATCACAAATTCTGTTCCGTTGGGGTCCTTACCGACCTCCTCTTGATCAATCTCCAGTTTGCCTTGCCGGGCAACCAACTTGATCTTTGGAGGTGGCTTGGAAGGATCTCTCACAATAATACCGACAGTTCCAGCCAAGTTCTTAGTCCCAGGACACTTTTCATTGTTTGCCTTCCACTCTTCCATGAGACTGTCAATTTCCAAATTGCTTCCTGATCTCTGTGCTAGCTCAGCATCCACACCATACGATCGAACTCCACCATGCTGCACATAGTTTGGCATGATTTTGATGAACTCTTTTCTTCTGTAGCTAATCCCAGCTGTTCCGCTAACAAGACTACTAAACCTAGCAGCTCCAGCTGGAGCAGTGTCTCCATATAACCCAATGACAATGCGACCAGCAGGCTTTCCATCAATCGATATGTCAAGAAAAACTCGCTTTGTAGGATCTTTGTTGGCACAGTTCTGTTCTTGCTCATTTTTATCAGCGTTGGGCAATTCATCTGCTCGCACCTTGGACAGATTGAACGGTTCCAGAACCAGGCTGCCCCAGAGAAGAAGCAATGAAGAGTTGCCACATAATGTGAGCTCTCGGCGTGATAAATTGCAGGCTTGTTTGAGGCTGGGAAGAGATTGAGAAGTGGGAAAGTTCTGAACTAGTGGAGGAACTTTTGGTGATGGAGTTGGGGCAAGGATTTGTGGGGAAGAATTAAAGATTTTTTGGTTTTGTATCATTTCTAAGAACAAATTATTTTCTGGGTTGGTGCCTTCGTTCTCAAGGCTGTGTTTTAGGTAAACCAAAAATCTGTTTCTCATTTGAGTAAGAGATTTTTTAGGATAAGATACAAGACCGAATCCATCCAGACATGCTTGGAAAGGCATGATTTTATGGCACTGAATGCATATCAGCAATAGGAAGTGTTCATTGTGGGCCAAGCCAACCCCCAACTTAGATTCAAGGTCTCAAATTCTGTGCGGACCATAAATACAGGGTAAAAAAAAAAAAAAAAAACTGAGAATCTTGTTCCACAATTTCAGGGACTTCACTCATGAACAAAAATGCTCGAGGCCAGAATGTAAAGGACTAGTTCGAAAATGGAAATTAGAGTATACTTTGGCCTAATGTCGGTATCAAATTAAAACTTTTTATATTGTAATCCCTATTAAAATTTTGCTACAAGTTTAATTATTAACATGTTACATGCTTATGGTATAGTAGTAATTGGCATAACATTCTCTGTCAAAAAGTAAAAAGTTTAATATTTATTCTATAAATCATTGAACAAAGGATCTCCCACGTTATATTACACGTCATTTACACCACGCACAGTTGTACTAAAGGAAATTATTTTTTGCCACGTGTAGTAAACCAAGAAAAGAGCGGAAAGCAGCATTCTGCCGCCATTAGGGCTTAAGCCAAAACCCCCCGCAAAACCCAAAATCACAAGCACAAAGGCAGCGAAACACTCAATCAATCGAAAAAAGAAATTGAACATGATGGCAGCTCTCACAAGAAGGCTCCATCGCTCTCTTCTCTTAAACCCCAACTTCTCTCGGTCTCCAAAACCCTTTTCCACCACCAACATCTTCCCCTCCTCCTCGTCTCACGTCGACTCCGACCTGGACGACTCTGCTTTCCATTCCGACGCCGACCCAGTCCCTGACTCATCTTCAAATGAGAACTCGGGTCAGCAACGAGCGAGTTTTGATCGGCCTCTCGAACACGGTCTCGAACCTGGTATTTACAAGGTAAAACTTCACCCCCATCCCCCAATTTAAATTAAACATTCTGTTGGCATTTTATTTTGCAGAGTGGACAAATTTGTTTGACATTTGATGGGTGTTAGTGGGTTTTGTTTTTTCTTTTTTCTCTTTTTAGGCAATATTGGTAGGCCAGGTGGGTCAGAGTCCGGTGCAGAAGAAGCTGAAGAGTGGGAGGACTGTAACGCTGTTCTCGTTGGGGACAGGTGGGATTCGTAACAATAGGAGGCCATTGGAGAATGAAAATCCGAGCGAATATGCAAATCGGTGTGCTGTTCAGTGGCACAGGGTTTCGGTTTACCCTGAGAGGTTGGGTGGGGTTGTTATGAAGCATCTTGTTCCTGGGTGAGACTTTTGTTTTTTTATCAAGAATGTTTCAATATATGACGCCAAATGTATGTATGCTTATTCATGGTAAATGATTGCCTTTCTGTAGAATCACATTTCATGTCGGTTTCATTATGAGCCTCTTTTAAAAAACTTTATTTAATTGGTAAATAATATAAGATTGAAACAAATTATGCATGAGCATCAGAGCATGATGGAAGTGTAAATTTCCGTGTTGCATTGGCATAATGGCATGGAAACTCTTATTAAGCATTCAATCAAGAATCATTACCCACACCATAATTCAAGATTTGAAGCTTAGATTAGGTTAAATTTAACTGTGTTACAAGTGAAATTCTTGTTTTTGTGGACTCTTGTGGCGGAATAAACTTAGCAATGCCAGTATTTATAGCTTATATGCCAAATTTTGTTGTTAGCTAGAGGATAATCTGAGATGATTGGTAGCATATAAGTCTCTTGGGCAAGAAAGGAACTTTTTGTTGTTTCAACTTCCGTGATGCGGAACATTTCATGATTTGTATTGTTGAACTATTATGGCTGGTGTTTTTGTCATTCTTTTGTTTGTTTCTGTTCTAAACATGGCTGGTTCTTCTGAATTTATATTTCTGATTGTGTCTGATTTCAGTTGTAGGTTATTACTTTCTGATCTCTGTTATGACACAGAAATTCTTTTATTTGCTATAGGTCAACTATTTATGTTGAAGGAAATTTGGAGCAAAAAGTTTTCAATGATCCAATAACTGGCCTTGTCCGGCGTATAAGAGAGATTGCTATTCGTCGTAATGGTACTTACCTCACTTTCTTCTCCTGAGTTTCTTGGCACCCAAAAAATGAAAATTACTTTTCATCTTCTAGTTACATAAACTGCATCAATAATATCTGAGCTCGAACATATAGAATTCTATTTTTGTAGCATATTAGTTGGATTTATCTTTAAAATTTTTTTATTTATTTGAAAAAGACATCCCACTTTAGAAGCACACCCCTGCTTGACAAAATCATTTGAAATTTGTCACTGTGACGCTTCAGTAGCCACCTTAACCTCCACTACTTGTTTCAAGCCACGTGCAACCTGCATTTAACATTTTGAAAATTATCTTTTTTATGCTGCTTTCTTGTATCGTCTAGTGGGATGTTATTTTTTAACCTTACCTATGCTTGCTTATCATTTTTCCCCCTTTCCGTGATACTATTTTTGCAATTTTTTCCCCACCAAACAGAACAAGTATTACAAATTATGTGGCTGTTCTCTCATCTCTGGGATGACACTAGCTTGGAAGAAATATACATCTCCTCATGAGATATAATATATTTTGGGAATGCTGACTATTACGAAAAGCAGGAAGATAGAGGTGCATAGCGGCTATAGTTAGAATAATTTCAATTAAGGTGTGTCTGTGCAATATTGAAGACATGGAAGGAATAATCAAGTATTGACGATCATAAGTGTAAACTATAAGCTAATTGTGAGTAGGGAAGGGTGAGGAATATGGTTGTTTTGGACCCAGCCATTTGACAAAATAATCAAACAAGATTATGGAAGCTAAAATGACATTAGTTTTTATATGTTAATTTAACTTGCTTAAACGTCATGCTATTCTTCATATAAAAAAAGGGTCATATTATTCTTTGCTAGGCAACTCTGCTTGAAGACCTTAACAATTACTAATTAGGCACTGATCAAGATCAAGTGATTTTTGTTTGTCCATGTTGTGTCTCATCACATAAGGTGATATTGACTTTAAGCAAAACACATCTTTGCTTTGAGTATACATCCCTTTTCCTATGGTCCAAACGCTTTGAAAATGTTGCAAGAAAAATTTTCTGCTGAAGACAACAGTAATTATTATCAAAATGTAACAACCAAAAATGTTCGGGCTGTCAAATTGTGTAATCCAACATCAGCTTGGTGAGATGGTTAACTGCCATATCATTTCTGTCCAAAATTTTTTGTAGAGATTAGCTGTGCTACCTTGGAATTTCGTATTCCGTTATCATGAAAGTTTTAGATGCCTAACAAGCCTTTGCACTTAGTGTATGGTGAAGAAAGTTTACTCATTGATAGAGAACTGTGCTTTTCATTATGCCGACATCCTCCCCTCATCTTTAACAAGCTTAACCAATGTGGATTTGGCAGGTCGTCTTGTGTTTTTGGGAAAAGGTGGTGATGCGCAGCCACCATCTCCCTCAGAGGTAAGAGGTGCGGGCTATTTCTGAAAACATAGCCTGAAATGGGAACATTGACTCGAATTTCAGTTCACTTTTGTAATTATATTTTTCAGTATTTTTCCTAGTTAGTCGCGACGGATGCAGAATTTGGTCTAGCGTGAAAAACGTCGAGCCAATCTTTTTAAGCCTAATGATTTTATTCTTAAGCCAGAAAAGCTTGGGGTATTAATTTTATCGTCTACATTGTCCATTTTTACACTGGAAAGAGAAATGAAAAATTCATCATGGGGTTATTGGCTCATTGCTAATTCATCATATCATCATTAAATGGTGGTTTAATTGGGGAGAAAAATGAAAATAAATGGTGTGATATATTGTGATGTATGACAAGTAACAAATTGAAAGGTGGGCGAATTGGTGAATTTCATGAACTTCAAAAAGAACACTTCACATGTGTTCTTTGAAAATGAGGTGGGTATGCTGTTGTGATGAAAATTGAAAAGAGAGAAGATTGAATGAATGGTCAGAACTGCCGGAGTATAATTGTGAATAATACGTAGTCAGCGTAGTACAAATTTGTACATTATGCATCCGACGTGTCGTTGAATAATGTCGGTCAAAAATCACTGCATCATTCTCACTGTACGTCTACCGTGAGTTCATTTTTGCTTTTGTACATTTTGGAAAAACGGGTATCGTGCAACCGCTCAGCGTGTGGTGGGTGGGTTATTAACATCGTAAAAATTAATTTTAAAATATTAAGTTTCATTTTGTATACTCTTTTAAATTTTTTAAAAAATATATTCTTACTTAAATTATTTAAATTAATTAATTTTATTTACTTACAACACCAATAAAATTATGTAATCCCTTCAATTTTAAGAGAATTAACACTTGTAATAATATAATCAAGTTAAGTTGCAAATAAATTAATTAACATAATTTCAATTATTAAATTTTTATTTATTTATGTTCAAGATTAGATTTTCCACCAAAAATAACTTGCAATACACCTTAGTAGAAAACATTACATACATAATACCCAGGTGAAGAAGAAGAATGAAAAGGGTCGAATCCAACAAAGGAAAAAGAAAGGGACTACATAAAGTGATATATTTTTTTTAATTTTTTTTTTGAGAAACATGTATCACATTTATTGTGTAGTCATTTTTTTTATTAATATAGATTTTCTCATTACTCATCTAAATATTAATTAATCTATTACAAATAAAAATTTTATAGTTTAAAAACTAAAAATTATACGTTAAATAATGAGTGTCTAACATGAGGTTTTAAAATAATTATATAATATTGACTTATACTAAATTACTCTTAATAATAATTTACATTATAAAAATATTTATAATAAAATTTTTATTAAAATTATATTATTTAAAGTAAATTTTAGAATGTAAATAACACCACGTTACACACTCAATACATCAGTACATATATGAAATAAAATACAATTGAATTATAATACACTGAAGTGGCAGTGATAACAGCATTCAAGTCTTTTTTTAGTTAGCATACTTTTTCTGGAAGTCTGCACGTTTTGTTGCTGAAGTCGAAGCTGAGAAATTAGTATTATTTTATTATTATTTTAATGAGTGTACTGCATTCGTCTCAATTTAAACGTTTATTGCATAGGTAATGACCAATTCAAAATTGATAGCATGATCAAAAAAATTAATTACCTTACAAAATTGTTTAATTTAATAATTTATATAAATAATATTATTCTTAATCTTGATGGCATCTATTTATTTAAAAAATTTCTCTTTCTTTTTTCCCCCCTTTAATAGTATATCATTTATTAAGCATTCTCAATAAGATATACCCAATAATTTAAGATTACCCAACCAATTGTTTATTTTTTGAATCAAATAAATCCATAAAAATTCCTTGCAATTTGTAAATGTTTTCCTGATAATTAAAAAAAATAAAAAATAAAAGAAAAGAAAGAAAGAAAGAAAGAAGAAGAAATCTCACATTCTAAAAACAATTGAAAAAAAATGGGGTAACATGGTACGTGTAGGGTGGTTCAACTTAATCGACAAGCTAAATGAAACAAGGCTGTTCAAGTCATCGGGGCCCAACCGTTGTGGCCTTTTGCTGACGCGTACGCCACTGATGCAAGTGGACTGTTACAGCACTAAAAGCAGGCCTTATAAACGACAACCAAAAGGAACAGAAATAACCGACGGCGAGCAGAGCGTAACCACTTTGCGCGCGCGCTCTGTCTCTCGCTTTCTGTCGTCGTCACTCGTCATCCGCCAAGATAAAAGAAAAATACAACGACAAGACAGCCACTGATTCGTATCACTATTTTTAATCAGTAAGCTAATAGCCGTACACGTGGGTTAGTTGCATTGTCAGCTGACGACGCGCTCCATGCATGCTTACCTTGTTTATCTGATCAAATGGTTTCAAATCGATGAGATCATGACACTTGGCTATCATCGAGTGGCATTAATGTCTTAAAGTTGACCGCCAGTAAAATGATGAGATGCAAATTACGACGACGTCGTATGTTTGTTAATAATTGCAATCTTTTTCGTGAATGTGAAGAGGACGTGCTAGTATTTATTAAGTATAAAGTGACGTGTTTTAGTCATCACAAAATTTTACCATCCAAAATTTATTTGATTTTTTTTTGTTTATAAGATAATTACACACCGTACGATCAAAATGCCAATTCACATCCTAATTTATCTAATATTCTTTATAAGAATTTCCGCGCACCATTTGAACGCTCCTGATTTTGACATATTACGTATGCAACTCACCTTGAATCAGTGTGAAGACCTATACGCTATAGTTCCCCAACAATCAAATTAGGCACTTAATTAATAAGGACCAAACTTGACCAGCCCAATCCAGATTTCTGAGCGTAGAACCGAGCATCCTCATAACTCTTATGCCAAATTTATTATCAAGACTTGACAGGAACAAAGACAAAACACAACTCAAAACTCAAATGAGTAAGAATATATTATGAGCTGTCTCAAGCAAGCCCATCTCGCCAAATTGAGTTAGAACGTCAAGAACAATGGACGTGAAGAAAATAGTGGTGATTGTAGAAGATGTAGACGCGGCAAGAGCAGCACTTTTGTGGGCACTTCACAATCTTCTTCGTTACGGCGACGTCATCACTCTTCTTCATGTATTCCCTTCGTTGAATTCAAGAAACAGGAAGAAGCTGAGGCTGCTTCGCTTGAAAGGGTATCAGTTGGCTCTTTCTTTCAAAGACATATGCAACGATTTCTTTAATGTAAGTTTTAGTTCTGTATGTTCACGTAGTGGTAGTGTTTAATTTTAGCAAAATTTTGTTGTTTGTGGGAATACGTCTTGTATGAGACTGATGGATGTCATACTGCCGATGGATCTTATGTTGTTGATATAGACGAGAAAATTGTACTGTTACAGACAAATGTTGAGATTATAGTCACGGAAGGGGATCAAGATGGTGCCAGGATTGCGGCTCTTGTGAGGGAGATTGGTGCTTCTGCTCTTGTTGTTGGTCTCCATGATCGCAGCTTTCTTTATAAGTGAGTTTGTTCACATTTAAAAATCTGCTTTTATGATGTGTTTGATGATTGTGATGATGCTTTGTTATGGGTCAAAAGGGAGATAGAGTTAGCTTCGTCGGAAAGTTCAATTAGTGAGTCAACTGTCTTGTGTGTCATTGCGCTTGGTTTCAGTCTTTCAAGCATTGTCTTGAAATTGAAAATCCATTGTTGCAGCCAGGATGGTGAAGGGAAGGAGCCAAAAAGTTTTGTGGGTTTTTGGACTTTTGGTTTAGAAATTGGTCAATAGTAGATATTGGTTTGGTGGCTGAATGAATCTTAACAAACTATAGAAGAAAGTTTTATTTTGATAAAGGCAATAGCAAAAGGGGGGCCCTTGACCAGAAGTGCCCTAATATCATTGAAAATCACTAGTTTCATTGTTAATCCACTCAAAAGTCATCAAACAACAAGACCCCTTAGAAATGGTTACCAAATATCGTCCGGTTGTACTAAATTAATATGGGTATATGAGCTGTAATCATTTACTGTGAGCTTTGGGGACCAAAATCTTATCCATATGAATTATGCAGAAATGAAACGGCATTGGTTCATGTGAAGTTTGTGCTTTAACCTAGAAGAGAAATTTTATTTACAGAAGTAGACACTAGACAGAACTCAAGACAGTGTTTGTTTTCATGATTGTGTAGGTTAGCCATGTCCCATGATATATCGAGCAGCTTCAATTGCAGAGTACTTGCTATCAAACAACCTGCAGCATCACCCCAGCTGAGGACCCAAACCAGTGCAGCAACAACACCTGACAGATCAACTAACCTGGACTTTTCACTTTCACAGATCGAGATTGATAGATTAGAGTGAGATTCCTCATTTCAATTTCTTACCATCATTATTTACCTGCTCTCCAGATAGAGTCTTCTAATGATGAACAAATTACAAACCATTTTTCTGCTTCAACCCAAATGCCTTTTGTTGCAAGAATCAAGTGTTTTCAATTGATGATCATACACAATGTTTGTATCCCATCTAACAAGTCGTACAAAGCAATTATTATTAATAGCTGAGATACCTAGGTTGCTCACAAATTTTGTAACATTGTGTCAAGTGCATTATCATATTGTTGGCCCTGTATAAACTAACGCAGATACTATCATGAATGGATTGCAGAGTCCCTGATATTCCTCCACCAAAAATTCCATATCAAATCTGCCCAAACCCGTCTGCGATAATATGGAGATCAAGGAAATCAAGAAGAAAGGGTAGTTCTCGAAGGGAGGCCCACCTGTGAGCTAATTTATGTATCAAAGGCCTGTTAATCGTCCAGACAGATCATTTAGCTTGTTTTGGCTACAAGAAGATGTTTAGGCACGGCCTGGTTTCTCCCTATCCCCCCCCCCCCCCTCTCTCTAACTTGCCTCACATCACACACTTGGGTATACAAAAGCATAGTGGAATTGACATTGCTTACAAATTTCTGATTTGTGAAGGATTTGATTACGACATTGTAGTTTGTGCACATAGTGAGAATAACACAGCATTCATCTTTTTCTTCTCTTCTTGCTATATGCAGCCAAAATTTGGGCTGCAATACCTTCCAATCCTTGAGCTATTTCTTTAGAACGTACTCATCTGATACTCAAAACAAAAAAATTTAGATAAGATGTTGACACAAACAGCCGTAAACCGAGCTTAAGTTACTTGATTGCGAGCACGGTAAATTGGACCCATTTTAATGTTGTTTTTGTCAGGGTTTCTTCCTTTATCTTTTTTTTTTTTTTTTTAATTTCTTTATAAGCACGAGATTTTGAATTGTACATTTGTACCGCAACTTATGTCAGAATTTTGTTGGCTTTGTTGTGCTTGTATACTGTAGATGCTTTGGTTCAGGCCTCCAAGCTAACCTTTCAGAACTTGAGAATCAAGAAATTGTCCAATTTCATTACCAGACAGGCACATTGGATGTAATAATGTACATGAGAAGGTTCAGGAAATTGAAAAGTTTTTCGGCAGCATTGTACAAGATGATTTCTTGTGAATCTAATTAATTAAATACTAGAAAACTATGTTTTGGTTGTAATTTTTCAATTAATGAAGTGTTATGGTATTAGGAAATTGTCACAATCTTCTTTTTAGTTACTGCCTAAGGACTGAGAAGAATGCGACTTAAACCATCCATGTTCTGTATCTTCATTTTTTTATTTTTGGATAGAACATCTTTTGTATCTTTGAAATTCAAAGAGTTCCATAAGTTAGGTTTCTCACATAGATAAATTAAAACAAATATTTTTTCTTTTTCTTTATTTATTTTTTTAAGAGTAACAGTATACGTCGTTGGAGATCCTATCTAAATAAGTTAATTTTGTAATAATAAAATCTCGATATTTAAGTTAAAAATAAATTTTACTTCTAAATATTTAAATTGTACACAAAGAGACTTAAACCCTTTCTCTCCTTAATACAAATTCAAGGTAATTTATTAAAAGGAAGAAAGGAATCTAACACTTTTGAAGTATTGTATGTTTCTAGTTTAACATATTAAGGTGACACTCAATTTAAGAGATATCTCTTAAATTATAGGTTCTAAATAAGGCTTTATTCATTTGATAGTTATTTATTTCATTTTATTTTATTATTATTTATTTTAAATACATTAAATTTCTTAACATTAAAATCTCAATTAATGTAGTATTTATATATTAAATCATAAAATAGAGTAACAAGTAATTTTGTATTTACTATCCCCGACATTTTTCAGTTTTCACTTTTCTTACGAAACTAAGGGATTGCAAAAATTGTGTCCGAAATTGGAAAATTGGAACGTTTCATTTGAAAATGAGGCTACAGGAGGGAGCGCCCGAGCGAGCGAATTCAAGTCGGAGCCAAAACGGAAGCTAGCGGGTACCTTGGGCTCGACAAACAAAACAAACCGCAGCTAAAAACTAACTGTTTGGAAACTTAGCCGCCACCAGGAACCAGCCCAGTGTCGTAGCTGCTGCAGCCAGCAGTGAAGTCCACACTCCACCACTTTTATTTATTTATTTGCTTCAAATAAAAGCAAGCTGGCTCGCTTGTCATTATTGTTCACTCGCTCTCCGGGCTCTTAAAAGACCTGAGTCTACTCGCTCGCAGCCATTGAGTGGAGACCGATTTCCCACTCCAATCATTTGACTATTTGAGTTTCACTCGCACAGCCGAGCCAGAAAATTAATAAATTTAAAAAATAAAATAAAATAAAGCCGTTGAAACATGTATACTTTCAGATCCGGCTCTGTAAAGTAAAAGCTGATCTTTTTCTTTGTTTTGCTCTCTGGTTCTTCAGTCATTTCGCTCGCTCGGCTCAGATCCGGCTTAGATCCAGCGCCGATCTTTCTCTCTTTCTCTCCTCATTCTCCCTCCATTTCTCCATCTAATTTTAACAAACAAACTTCTTCTTCTTCTTCTTCTTCTCTCTCTCTCTCTCTCGCTCTCTTTCTTGCTCTCTTTCTTTCTCACTCCATCGGCAGAGCTACGTCATCGTTTCCTTTGCTTGTTAAAGTTCTGAAGTCTGATGTCTAGAGTTACGAACGTGGAGTCCGTGATTGGATTTACGATCAGTGACTGTCACTTCCTTTTTACTGGAAAATAGCTTAAAAAAATCAAATTATGAAATAATTTCTGCTTTGTTAAAAGAAAAAAAAGTTGTTGAGCTGTCTTACTGAAGAAGGCAACATAGTAAAACGATCGGCGGCGGCAATTTCATGAATTTCGCGGTAAGTAACAGAGTGATTCTTGTAAAGTCTTTTGATTGTCAAAAAAGTAACTTCCATATATATTTTTTTGTTTTACTTAAAAAAAAAATCTGTATTATGAAAGTTGAATTGGATTTACAGACAGGAATAGTGACTGGAAAAGCTGGAAACTCGATGGATTGGAGCGTAAACACTACTTACAAAACTTACAAAGGTACAAATAGTTCATTTGAATTTTATTGGAAAAATTCAGGTGGTGCGGCTTTTAATTCACTGTGAGTTTACAGTATAATGGAATCACTTAGCTTTCACGTACAATTGAGTGTTTACCAAACGCTTTTCACTGTCGTGCTTTTAAAAATTATGTAGAAGGGCAGCTGTTGACCAACTTAACCTATGTTGTTCGAGCGCAAGGTTCTCCTAAAACCTGTTTATTTGTGTCATCTTACTTCGTATTTTGTAGGTAGTGGTAGTGTGGTTGAAGATAGTAACTTTATTGGGCTATTTAATTTAATCCAAAAGAACATTTCGACAATGGGAGATGTAGGGAGGACATAATGCTGGTGTTAAGGGATTGATGAAAGGATCCATAGAACTTTAACGGTTGGCTTAGGCTGGCATTGTTGCCTTGTTTAATACTGTGTAGTAATCTGAAGTGTTGAATGCAGTTTGCTCTTTTTTTCTTTTTCTTTCCCCTCAAAGGTGTGGTGAAGAACTGAATCATGCCTTAGCTAAGAATCTACAAATTCCTTTTCTCTTGTTGATTGCAGGAGTGGAAATGGAGCCCAAACATGTGATGGATATGACACTAATTCCAAGCATTGATCCAATAGATATTGGATTGGGTTCTTCAGAAAAAGGAAATGCTGCTCCTTCAGCTAAGCCAAGAAAGAAGACAATGACTTCAGTTTACCTTAAGTTTTTTGAGACGGCTCCAGATGGGAAAAGTCGAAGATGCAAGTTTTGTGGTCAAAGCTATTCCATTGCAACTGCCACTGGTATGTTTCATCCACTTGCTTCAGTTAGACCATGAATATCCAACTGTCTATTTATAGTTATATATGAGCATTTGCAATTGAGATATCACTACTATTTCTCTTGTACCTTGTTAAATGCTAGGGGAATCTGTTTTGCTATTTGGCAAGCTTATGGGAGGCCTGAGCATTTTTAGAATATCAAAACCCGTACGCAATGCTCATGCGTCTAATACTCTTCCTTTTTGTCTAAGGTAATTTGGGTAGACACCTGGCTAATCGGCATCCAGGATATGATAAATCAGGGGATGCTGCCACCACCAGTACTGCAATGGCACCACAAACGACAGTCATAGTTAAGAAATCTCAGCTGCAGGGTAAAGCACACCAGGTGGATTATGATCATCTAAACTGGTTGCTGATCAGGTGGCTCATTCTAGCTTCTCTTCCTCCTTCAACGTTGGAGGAGAAGTGGTTAGTGAACTCCTTCAGATTTCTAAATCCATCAATACAACTTTGGCCGGGCGACAAGTACAAAGCAGTGTTTCGTGAAGTTTTCAGGAGCATGCAGGAAGATGTAAGGTTATCATTGGAACAAGTCTCTTCTAAACTCTCAATCATTCTTGATTTCTGGACTTCCTATGAGAATTTCTTTTATATGAGTGTCACATGTCAATGGATTGATGAAAGCTGGTCCTTTCGGAAAGTGATTCTTGATATATGTCACATACCTTACCCTTGTGGAGATTCAGAGGTTTATCACTCCCTGGAAAAGGTTCTTGAGAATTACAATATCGAAAATAGAGTTCTGTCTTGTACACATGATAATAGTCAGAATGCTATCCATGCGTGCCATACTTTAAAAGAGAAGTTTGATGGTCAGAAAGTGGGACCCTTCTGCTATATCCCCTGTGCTGCTCGTACCCTGAACTTGATCATAGATGATGGATTAAGAACCACAAAACCAGTAATCTCTCGAGTCAGGGAGTTTGCCCTTCAGTTAAATGAATGTACAGACTTTTCAGATGATTTTATTCAATTTTCAACGGCCTATAGAGAAGGCAGCTGGAAATTTCCCATCGACACTTCATCACGATGGAGTGGCAGTTACCAAATGCTTGATATAGTGCACAAGGTACTTGTTCTTTCCCGTAAGGCTCTTGTATAAGATACAAGAAAATAACTCAATACTCTGTATCTCTTGCTTTTTGCTCCATAGATGTTATTTAGTGGCTAATGATGCCTTGGGATTGCAGGCTGGTAAGACCATGGATGCTGTTGTCAGAAAGCATGGAGAAAAATTAGGCAACCGGATGATGCTAACCTCTGCAGAGAAGACCGCAGTCACTATTGTGCATGGTTACTTAGAACCATTCTATAAGACCACTAATGACATGTGCACGACCAAAATGCCCACAATTGGGCTGATTCTCTTCTTCATGGACCACATTTCTGAGACGATTACTGCGTGCAGAGAATCCCGTCATACCCCTGAGTGGCTAAAGAGTGCAGCTGAAGACATGGCCAAGAAGGCCAGGAGTTACAGCAGCCAAGTTTGCAACATATTTACCTACATGACAGCTATTCTTGATCCCCGGATCAAATGCGAGCTTCTTCCTGAGAATCTCAACTCCGAAAATTACCTAGAGGAAGCAAGAGCCCATTTTATGAGAAATTATTCTACTGGCCATTTCCCGTCCATTACAAGTGGATATGGTGCTCATGAGATCGAAGATGGAGGTAGTGTTTCTTTTGCAGAGGAAATCGCTCGAAAGAAACGAAGAGGCAGCATAGTCAGTGCTACGGACGAGCTCACTCAATATCTCTCGGAGCCTCCAGCTCCAATACCAACAGATGTTTTGGAGTGGTGGAAGGTGAACGCCACCCGATACCCTCGCCTGTCGGTGATGGCTCGAGATTTCCTAGCAGTGCAGGCAACCTCAATGGCTCCTGAAGAACTATTTTGCAGTAAAGGCGATGAAGTTGATAAGCTACGCTTTTCCATGCCGCACGATAGCACGCAAGCTATCCTTTGCATAAAGTCATGGACACAGGATGGAATCAAGTTCAAATATAGATCTACTGAGATAGATTATGAGAGGTTGATGGAATTGGCAGCAGCTTCGGTAGCTGATAATAATGTTACCAGTCTGGACAAGAAACAAAAATGAAAATGGAGACCCAACTTTGAAGAATGAGTAAGAGAAGATGGAAAATAGTTGGTACCACTAATTTATGCCATGTCCTTGGTAGTCTATTTGTAATTTAGCATCCGCTAGAAAGTGGAAGCGTGGAAGTTCAAATTCTATTGGTCGTTGTTGTATGTACCAAGTGAAAATTATGTATTAGTGTACAGTTGAGGATTATGAACATGTTAACAGGGGGAGGAGACTGTAATTATTGACCAGTGTTATCAGAATGAGAGAGAGTAATATTATAAAGATCAACTCAGGGCAATCTTTTGTCCGTAATTTTTGGCTCTCTTGAGTGTTTTTTTTTTTTTTTAGCGGTTTAAATTTAATTGCTTCGAATATAATTTATTTATTTAATATTTATACAAAGATCTAACACTTACTACTGTTGCTCATAAATATTTCTTTTAACCATTCTTTTAGAATTTTGAACTCATACTTTGATATAAATACCATTTTAAAATATCAAACAGATCCATTCAGATCTTATTTTAAAACATCAAACAAATCCATTTAGATCTTATCAAAACTATTTGACTTGTAAAACTTTAGTGCCCACCTACAATGCTAGTTTTCAAATGTTCTCATTTGGAAAAGAAAATAAAAGAAAAAAAATTGAGCATTATATAATAAATAAGATTTAAATATTTTGATTTATTCAAACTATGAAAGACCCCTAGAGATGAAAAGTTTTCGCTAGATACTATATATTTTTACCATGAAAAATACTTTACGTTCTCACATAAATTACTAGTACAATAAAGAAAAATATTTTTAGTTAGGTTAATATTCTAATTGACGCCTCTACCTTTAGCCAAGTAGTGGGTTATATTAAAATATATATGTTCTAATTAATTATAGCATCATTATGAACTATTTGTCTTGTAGTTAGTGAATTTCAGCTTCTACCTAGCATTTAGCGTTTTCAATTATCTTTACTCATTGGTTTAACATTTTTTTTTTTGGTATCTTGTTAGACTATATTATAGATAATGGCAAGTAAGATGATATCAAGTGAGTGAAAGGAAGAACTACATTAAAATCTAAAGTATTACTTGGAAATGTAATTTTTTTAATAAAAACTAAAAGATTATATATCATCAAAAAACTCAAAATATCACAAGTCAAGTGAGATGAAAAAACTTTCATACACATAAAAGAATCGGAACAACTCAAAATCTGTTGCTTGATTATAAACCTTTGAGATGACAAATCCAACTTGATAATTAATAGAGAGAAACCAATCTTATTAGCAAACCGTAAGCCAAAGGTGATTAACTAGAAAATGTAATTAAATGTTGTTCTCATGCCTTGTTCTAAGTACACATGTTTCGATATGAAAATGTGGGTATGCATGCCAAGGTGGTCATTTATGAAAGCTTAAGGTGGTCACCAATGAAAGTTGATTAAAACACTTAAAACAAAGAAGTTAACCATTTTAATCCCAACATCAACTCTTCAGCGGAAGAAGAAGCTCAAAACGATTTTCAACATCTATAAGCAATGCAAGTGATCAAATCTAAGCAAATATGTTTTCCATAGCAAAATTGCATAACAAGAAAAGTAAAGTTTGTTTATTAATTTGCTACAACAATTGAATTAAGGGTTTACTGTAACATGTGTTTACAATGATCTTGAAGGTTGAAACATTTTGCTTGATGACTGTTAGAACATACAAGGTGAGATAGAAGGCTAGACTAGAGGTTCATAAATATTAAAAGTCAAGAATTTGACTGGGAAAAAAAACTTAAAATCTAGATAAATAATAAAATCCTTGTGAGGTAAATCTTAACTATGTACGGGATATGTATGCAATAAAAGATTGATAAGATGCGTACAGATTTTGTACAGATTTCTACTTTTTTATATAAAAGATTTTGTTAAGTTACAGCTGTTGTAACTTATAGCTCCCTTTAAATTATATAAATAGTTCATCACAATATGTGGGATCCACATAATTTAGAAAGAGCTGTAAGTTACAATAACTATAATTTAACAAAATCTTTTATATAAATATAAATTGGATAAATTTCATGGTTAAAGTGTTAGTACCTGTAACTAAGGAGCCTAGATTTGATATGTGTTTTATAATTTCTTTTTAACCAAATGTCTTTGTTTTTACTTTTTCCTTCTGCTAATGATTTAATTTGCAGAAGACATGCCCACAGTAGATAGATTCTGCAAATTGGATCAAGTGAGTGATCTCACGATTGATGATGGCGGTAGGTTGAAAGGTAATTCTTGTAATGTAGAGTACGCCAATAATGTTGTTAATCTCATTCTCATCAATATGTTTGATAACATGGGAAAGAAATTATATTATTAGGATGGTATGTAAATTGTGCAATATTCAGATGTTGAACATCAAAACTGATAGGATTTCTTAAATGTGTTCCACCGGCAGAAGTCTTTTGTTGTTGTATCCCCAGTTTTCTAGGAGCTCAAGGGGTATTATGTCGAAGCACTAATGAATTGCCAAGAAAGAATTTTTAGGGGATTTTGTAGCTAGGGTTATTTTGGCTGAGGGAGTCCTTTTGTTGTGCTTTTAAGAAATTAAGCAGCAAAAATTAGAGGCAAATAAGGAAATAATAAATAAGTGGAGTAGTGGGCTCCATTGCCCCCCTAAATAAACATCTAACCTGACAAAGAAAGTATAATAACTTCATAGTAAATTACAAAAGTATAAAAGTTAGAAGCGACAATGTAAGGATGCTACTTTTATTCCGACCAGAATAAGCGATAATGCAAGAATGCTTTGCACCAATGAGGTAGTAAAACAAAAAGCAACTCAAGACTTAGACAATCTGCAACTGTTGATCTTGCTCTAGTGAGTTTGTCTGGTCACCAAACTATAGTACCAATAATGAAAAATACGAAGTAAACCAATGAGTTTGATGAGTCGCCATACTAGCGTACCAGTAATGAAAAACAAAAAGCAAACAAACATTTATTATGTATTTATATCTAAGAAACTATAGTAGATATATTGCTTAGTTTTACGGAAAATTAAACTTATATCAATTTTTGCACGGCACCTTCCTCTATATGCAACTACGATAGTGGGAGATAGATCGGAGTACAATGAAGTCCTTCGTTGGTTTGGGGTCAACTGGGGCCACGGGAGAAGCTATACCATTATCATCCTGAATCTTGTCGAGACGTGATGATCCACCGCAGGTGGATTATACACAGCGACTAAAATATTAAAATTAATATAAAAAAATTAAATAATAACTAAATGTGTGGGGAATGACAATTGCTTAAAATTTCTTACCTAATTTGCAAAAATTATAAAATCCGATTGGTGAGAAAGTCCACATGTTTTTGCTCGGCTGACACATTACTGCGCCACTTCAAGTTTTTCTCATTCCCTCAATTTTCTTTTCCTTTTTCTTTTTTGGGTTTTTTTAGAAGCAAGAACCTAATGTATGAAAAATTAGATTTTAATCATGTCAAGATGATTTTTATATTTGTCATTTTATTAGTCATATTAATTTCATATTTAGGACTTTTAGTCATATTAATTTCATATTTAGGACTTCGATTTATTGTTTAATTATGATTCCCTGCTCTTACTTAAATCTGCAGTGGTTAAAGGGTATAAATGAGACAGCAAAAAACTGATTAAATTCTTGATTAAATCATTGCCATCTATTACTCAGTACGATATTAGAGTGTAGGTGCCATTTAATTGAGATGATAAAATTTCTCGCATTAGAATAAAAGGTCTATGGCTCGAACCCCGCTCACATGTGTGAATAGGACATTGGGTTGTGTTTAGAGTAAATAAATAATAACAAAGACAACAAAAAAATTAGAGAGAGATTTTGCAAAGCCAACAGCAACACATACAAGATAATAATGAACTTAAGATAAATTAAAGCACCTCCAAACCAAAATTGACAGAAGAGGTGAAGAATCACTCTCTTCCACTTTATCATATTCACCAAAGGCCACAAAATTCAAGCTAATCTGACAAGGATGAGTAATGAGAGTTTCTGGTGCAGGGGACGAAGAATCAAGTCCTCTTACCCAGAGCATAGCGTTCCCTGCCACTAATTACGACAACTGACGCATGAATAGGCACTGTTTGTCTGTTAAAAACCAATGATGAACGAATATTTTATATCAACAAATACTCCCTTCGATACTCACGCACAATGACAGGCACACTGGTGGGAGGGACCTACGAAAAAGAAGCAGCAGCGCATAAGAAAACCAACGAATAAAGAAATCTCAAGCATTTATAAATTTGACTGGATCTACAAAAGAGAAGAACATAAGAAAGCTAACAATTAAAGAAATCTCAAGCATCTATAAATTTGCCAGGTGCAACCACCATAAATAAATCATAATACAAAGCACCTGCTACCTGGAAAAATCTAGTGAAAGAACGCTAACATGAAATGTTGAAACTACATTTTTTTTTTCTTTTTTTTTTTTTGAGAGGGAACGTTGAAGATATATATCCCAACTCCCTATTTGGTACTTATAAGTTGGTAGCTTAATGTTCTATTGTTTGCTAATTTATTCTTACCTGCTGTCCATAGATAGTGTTGTTTCTGCACAGACATTAAACATTCTCTAACATACTACTCAAAAAGTGAAAAAATGAGTACATTTTTTTATCAATGTGACTTACCATGCCATAATCTGTGATAATCATAGAAACATATTCTGAAGGAGTAGCATCGTACCTGTTAGCATCGTATGGTGACAAGTGAATACAAATTCAATAGATAAAAGATTTATGCTTCACCTTTTTCTTCTACTTGATAAAATATCTAAAAACTTACATTAAATTGAGAAATTGGAGATTTTTCTCACTGGTCCGATTATCCATAGAAATCACATCTGGTCTCCCAGGTACTCTTGCAATATCATTTGAATCACCTGCAAGTAACTAGAGGATGTATCAATGCAGTCACTTTGAAAGCCAAAAAACTATCTAATTAGCACCAAAAGGAGCATACCTAGTTCATTTGAGCAGATTGAATCAAGCTGTACCCTCTCATGAAATTTATACGCCTCACAACAGATTAGTACAGGAACACGAAATGCATGAGCAACCATTGCAACACTGGCAGTCCCAACCCTTGAATAAACAGTTCCATTAGACAAAACAGAGGAAGCTCCCAGAAAAACTCGTGTAACTTCGTGCATAATGTAAGAAACAGCATTTATATGAGTATATGTACAACTTAAGCCCTTCGCCAACAGTCTACGAAGTAATGCTTGGCCTTCGTGCTTTGGACGCGAATCTACCACCACAACACGGAACTGTTTCCCAAGTTCATGGGCATAAAATAGGATCATCTCAACAACACATGATGATCCATAAGTGAGAAGAACATCCCGATCCCTGACCTTTGTAGCGGCATGTCTAACTATCACCTTATCAGCAAGTATTATCTTCTCATTTATGAAACGATCAATATCGTTACAAAGGGCAGCTTTTGCTTCTGTTTCAGAAAGAGTTAACGGTAGCTTGGCAATACGACTTTTCAGAAATCTGATAGCATTTCCCATGCTCATAGAAAGTGGCCGGCATTCAATCAGAAATGAGACATAACTACTGATTTTTGCTGTTAAATCTCTAACAAGTGTTTTTCTTGGTGGCGTAGAGTAGTCTTTTATGACTTCCTGAAATGCTCGAAGCATTGTGATACAACGAGCATTGTCCCCAGTAACATCTCCTGCCAAATACTGCACTCCAACCTGACAGTTTATTGTGACATCAATGAACAGAAGAATTCATTACTAATTCACAATGTTTTCAGGCACTAAGGGCATCTTAATTATATTTAGGAAGTAGGAGATTATATATATTCTTTGTTATATTAGCACCATACTTTAAATCTAGTTCTCTAATACATGAGCTACCAAAAAATTTCATTTCATGTAAAATTGACACGCTGTCAAATATTAGACAAGGAATCAGCTCAAACAAAATTTGATATTGACAAGATATGAATAAGATTCATGAAAAAGGGTGAAGATTGGCAAAAGATGTCACAAGGTACAATAAAAAGGAAAATTTTGTAACAATATCAACTTACTAAAACTTCATATAATAATTCAACCCTAATTTTGTTCATCAATAAAGGTCCAAAAAATGGCATTTAACTGTGGCTCGATAAAGGAAAATCGCCAATACTACGTCCCTAGGACAAGTAAACCAAGGAGTAACATTTGCACTAAGATGTTGCAAAGCACTTCTTTAATGCGAGTTGATGTACATTTAACTACTACCCAGGCCTGATGCCTTTATGTGAAAAGAACACGTGAATATAAGCTATAGACATATTTGACATTGAGGTATGAGAGGGAAGTATATGGTTGCCCAGAGACATGCTCGAACAAATCTAGAACTAAATTTCAGAGAACTTCGATGATTCATATGGAATGAGGATAGATGATTACATTTTATTTAATTAAAAATGAACCTATTTGCATACACACACTCACTTGTCATGCCAGTAATTGTCTGGTGAATAGCTCGATTAATGATCAGAATACTGATAACCATGCTCAAGTTACATCTTGAATGCTAGATTAAGCAATGAATTCACCATAAGTAGTACCTTGTAAACAGCTGGATGCATTGAATCAAGTTCTAAAAATTTAGATTCAAGATCAGTAAGCTGTGATCCATGTTCATACTGAGGTAGATGCCGGAATAACTCAACTCTGTTTTTAGCTTCAGGTTGATTGAATACTGCACGTTTTTTGGACTTGTTCACTCGACCCTGATCATCAAACTGCATGCGTGGAGGGGGAACATCTTTCTTCCTCTCTCTTTCTGCTGGACGATCGCCTCCTCTCCTGTCAGAACCCACAATTGTGGATCCAGCTGCAGGATCATCTCTGTTTTGTGAAGGCTGCCTCAGAATATTACTAGGGCCTGCTCCCCCAGATGCAGCAACAGATTTATTTCCTTGAGCAGTAAAAAACACCATGAATGAGGAAAATGCAGAACATGAATATGCCAAAATTTGTCTTCAAATTTCATGGAACTCAGGGGCATTTATTCTTTCAATTTAATGACTAAATTGACTTACTTTCAATCAGTTAAGTCATTAAGTCTCTTTGTTTTTCTTTTTCAACTTAATGAAAATTTTCAGTTATTAAGTCATTAAGCCAATTTTGTAGTTTTTTGGGTAATCTACAAAGTTTGAATGACATCATTAAAAGATATTCCCCAAATTATACCTATCTATTAGTTTATTTTCATTCTTAACTACATAAAAATTACTAATTAGCATCATTATTCATCTCCATAACTTGTGATAATATAGTATTGTTATCAAACAAAGGCTTTACACCAGTTTAGTTAAAAGCTATTTACGATTTTATTTAATAAGCCTATGGTTAAATTTTATATCAGTTAATATGATGGCAAAGTATTCTAAAAATACCTCCATCTTTTTTAATCTTGATGACTCCACTTTAATACAAAGAAAGAGCTAATAGCCTCTATAATTTTTCTCTTATCAATATTCTTATTTAATTATCAATAGAGTTAGATTAAAACAAGTAGTAGACTATATAATTTTTATTTTATTTTTTCAAATTAGCATTATTTATCTTTACAATTTTTTATGAATATTTTTTCATATAATACATCATAAATTACAATAAAATTGATTAATATGTTCTTATTTAGAATATTAAAGACTAGCATTCACTTGAACATAACTTATGTTATGATAACATGCCATCTTATTTATACTCGTTGAGTGTTTATTATTTACTTAACATTTAAAATTTGCAATGGCACAAATGTAAAAGTACTGATTTTCAGATTTTTTAGTTATAAAAAAACCAAGTTACTGCTTATTATACAAAAACAAAGATGTCATTCGGATTCAGACATTTAACTCTACCTAGAATTCAGACTAATTCAGGTTAATCCAGATTTATGATCCCCCCAAAAAAAATGCCACATTAATAAGAACAAAAATTTTTTATGAAGGACCAACTCCCTACGTATACTCGAGCATTAGTTTAGCATAATTAGGACAACCTATTGGTGCCAACATAGAAGAGAGCAGATTATGGATCAAACGTAGTAGTAGTAGTAAAGGAGGCCCCTTAAAAGAGAATACAAATGTCTGTATGTATATATATATATATATATATATATATATATATATATATATATATATATATAGAGCAAACCAGCGAGGGAATACAAACAACAGAATAATAAAAATGTCTGTACCTCTCACTGAGCAATTTAAAAATGAAAACAGAAAGAATTCTGTTATTCAAATCCAAAGAAAACTTACTACTACTAGCAGAATTTGGCTTCAAATACTGAAAAGAACAGAAAGATCACTTTTGAACCTTTTCCAGCTGCTTTGGCGGCCCTTTGAGCTTCCTGCATTTCTCGACGTTCAGCTTTAGTTGTTTTTGCTTTCAGAGTGTTTGAGCTTGACTCTCGATTATTCACTTCCGCACCAACTCTGCCCCCTTTTCCTGCAATGTTTAAAACATTGTAAAAGACATGGGGAAAAAAAAAAAAAAAAAACTTCTGTATGATAAGAAGACAACAGCCACAACCTCAGAATTTAAGTGAATCCTCAAACACTATTACAACTTCACAAATACCTCCTTTAGCTAGTTTTGTTGCTCACTATTGGCAGTCTTTCATGTTTACAGAAATCCTTTAAACATGTTTCATAATCTCAATCCTGAAAACATTCATTCTATCATGCTAAAACATATCGCAAATTTTACACAGTTACCAACAGAAGCTATGCAACTGAATGCATTTTGACCTGCCATCCAAAAGCATGACCACAAGCACAATCTCTCTTATGTCTTGCAGTAAAAAGCATATTCAACATACAGAAAAAAAGTGAGACTTCTTGTCTAAATACCTTTTTTTTTGTTTTTTGGTGGATAGGAGACAAAGAAACTAGTGTTAACAAGAACAATAATTACAAAAAGTGAACAAGGAACGCACAAACAAAGAACCCCTAAAATATTTAGACTTCTTGTCTAAATACTTAACAAACAATAAAAAGGAAAATCATTCGTCTTTATAAATTGAGCATTCTGAACTTCATTCCATTCATTTTATTTCAACCAAAATTATAAATCTTTTCCTTTTTTAAAGGGGGAAAAAAACTATAAATATCCAGTTTAAATTCTAATAAGCATTAATTTTAACACTTCATGTATCAGTCCACCAAACATTCAAAAGATGAAGAAAAGATAGGGGTTGCTGTTTGAACCTTTTGCACCAGCTTTGGCAGCCCTTTGAGCTTCCTGCATTGCACGCCGTTCAGCTTTTGTTGCTTTCGCTTTTGCTGTTGAACTTGATACTTCATTATGCACTTCCACAGCAGCCCCTCTGCCTCTTTCTGTAATGTTAGATGTTTTAATCACATTAAAAAAGAAACCTTTTCATATGATAAGAAAGCTTCCCAAGTACAACCAGCACCATTCAACAACCTAAGAATTTTAGTGAATCCCTAAACGCTAATACCACCACAGAAAATACCTTCTTTACTTAAATCAGAACCGTAAATTCCAAGCAATTGCCAATAGAAACTATGCAACCAAACACAGAAAGGATATGTGCTTCTACTTTGACAGCAGAGCAGTTGAAGTGTTTGAAAAAGCTGCAGCCAGGAGCCTAATCTCAAACATAATGACTTTCATACTCTCTATATCTCTTCTTGATCCCATTCATTATATTTTTAATTAAATATACAAAAAATTTAACCATCAAATTTGTTACCAAACAGAATAATTCAATTTAAATTTAGTTCTAATTATGAAAAAATACCATAAAATTACACATTACCGGGAACAGCTTCGGGTTTTTTACCCTCCAATTGATTAAAATTCTCCATTTTCACTGTGGTCAAGTCAAAACCGCCACCAGGAAAACTCGAACCCGCTGAGAATTTCCCGGAACTGTTCCTACCGAACCAGCCCAAAGTCGTTGAAGCCTCGGAATTAACCTCCGAAGAATTCGGCGAAACCGGTTGTCCAAGCAACGAATCCCCCGGATTGTAGCTCCCGACTACCGCAACGCGGTCATCCCCCACTGGACGACGGGACGAGGACTCCGGCACGGGGACGGCCGCGGAACGGAGGTGAGAAAGGTTTTCTGAGTGGTGACGTGGCGGCGGAATCATGACGGGTGAGAAGTCGGGAGAATCGGAAGGAGTACCCGCGTTCGACTCAATGGGGACCGACTGTGTCCGACTCGGTGCCTGCGGGGGCGGGTTCGGCTCCGAATGAGTCACGAAGCCCACCTGACGGACCTTGGGCACGACTTGCGAAACGCGACGCACGTCCATTAAGCGTGGTATCCCGCGTCGGCAAGTTTTTTTTTTTTTTTTTGGGGGGGTTGGTGGGCGGGGGGGGGGGGGGGATTATTGGACGTGCAAATTGGAAATCGGATGGTTTTAGGCCTTGAGGAATCAAAACGACGATAAAACGAATTTCAGAATATTTTGCTTTGTGGGAGGAGATTTTTCTTTTTTTTTATTCTTTTATTGTTAATGGAAATACGTTACTTTAGTTGAAAAAAATTGAGATCATTTTCTAATTAAATAGATATTTAATTTATAAAAAAATATATTTACTTATTTATTTTAGAAAAAAGATCTAATAGTTGGAGAAGGAAAAAAAAAAATCTATATCATCAGTTATGATATTAAAGTAATGTCGTTTTATCAAAGTAAACAGTAATATTCTTAAAAAAAAATTCGAGTGGGAATTTAATAGGAAATTAGAGATTTAAGATAGAATGATAAAAAAGGTATGATGAAAAGGAGCAGCATCCAATGAGCGGAGTCGAATTCATAGACCCTTCCACTGAGAGTTAAATAATGGGAACACCTTGCTGGTTTGATTCTCTTCCTTGCCACCAAACTGGGATTCTGAAACTGTACACGACACTGACATCGAAATAAAAAGTTAAAAACCATTGCCATTTGTGCGCACCATCTTTTGTTGTTTGATAGCTCAATCAATGTGTCTTTGTAATTCGGCTCGGAATACGCTCTCTCAACCATTCAATTTTTGACAATGTGTTTAATTATTCACTCGTAGAGAATTACTTGAGATGTGCACTGGCAAGAATCTAATGAACGGGCGAGTACAACCGAGTTGAGAAATTACCGGCAAAGGTTTTCAGCACATATGGCTTGTGACTTGTCGCTACCACTTAAATTGCCCGCAAGTACTGCCATTTAATACTCTCTTTCAAAAATTTTGCCGCTGAATATTTATATGTCTGCCGACTTTGGCCTTGTTTAAAAGACGAGAAGGCTGCACGTGAGAAAACACGGCAGAAAGTGAAGGTTAAAGGGGGTACAAGGAAAATGAAACACGATTTAGAGCCGGATATAGAGAAGGTCGTTTCGCAAGATTTAGTGAAAGAATTGGGGAAGAGGAACTTGATTCTTGAGAGAAAATTGCTCGAACGATGTGGTCTAAAGGAGCAGCAGTCGTACGCTTCTCCGTTGGGGAGGAAGTTTTAGGGGACAAGATGACAGCGATTGGCATGCTTAATGGAGCAATGATTCATTGCAGGATGAGCTAAAGAATTTTCAAGAGGAAATGAGGCAGAATATTTTGGCAAACACGCAGGTAGAGATTGGCAAGGAATTTTGCAAGAGGAATTGCAGATGAAAATGGATTTCAGTGCAAACGACATAGGGCAGCACTTGTTGAAGAAGAAGTATCTGGATTTCAGTGGGACAACATTTCTTCTATAAAAAATTGTCATGGTTGAAAAGCAGCTTAAAGCTGCTAGACAAGTTGAGTTAGAACATGTGCGGATGCAGAGAATGAACACAGTGACTTGAGTTAGAAAAGAGGAAGATGATAGTTAAATTACAAATTACTTGACGCACAAGATAGAATTAAAGAACTTTCCAACATGATAGAGGCAAGTAATGTTACGTCTTGCAGCTTAACGCATTTAACTCTTGTTTCACAGGATAAAATCGGTACCAAGATCGAGGAAGTGATAAGTATTTTGAGGCGTACGAATGAAGGCCATTCAAATTTCAAAAGAAGTTGGAAGACCGAAGAGGGACAGATCTAACACGGTGGAAGAACTAGTGTTTTGAAACTCTTTAAGATTATCAAACACGATCAAGAAAGACCTCCAATTCCGAGCTCAGTTACGTGAAAGACTTAAGTCTCATATAAAAAGCTAAACAACCAGTTTTTGACTCTGGTTTTGACAGCTTTTCTTCTTCCGCTTCTTCCACAGACGGCAATGGAATTGACAGATGTTCAACTACTGCAAAGAATTCCGGTTTGATGCATGGCAAAAAGAAGTGGGGAAGAAGCAAGGATGATTCAAGTACTGCCGCTTCATCACCGGACAATACGCGCTGCGGAAGTCTTTTGAGCAGAACTGGCCTAGTTCGCAGGCATTCCACTTCAGTGATTTCATCAAGGCACTGATGAACTTCAGAAAACACCAACCCGCCAGCGTAAAAAGAGAGTTTCTTTCTGTGTTCCGACGAAACATTTAAACCAACATTGGGAGCTGCACCAAAATCAGCTCAAGCAGTCACAGATGACTAGGAAATGCGCACTACATATCAACGGCACGGTGAAACCGGGTTATCCAAGCGATGCAAGCGCAAAATCTATAAACAATGATCACTTGCATTCAAAGATTTCCATTAATTTTTAATCTTGCTGGTGAAAAGTCCGAAAACTATAAGGTTGAGACAAGCATAGTGCAGCTTAGAACAGTTGCTTTGCTCCTTTTGCTCGCATTGCATTTTCCCTTGCTTATTCCTAGGCTTTAGGCAGTTGCGAGAGAAAGAAGACGAACCATGGGTTTTGGATTCCTAAACGCCGTGGTTTTTCTAACGATCCAAAGTTACAGCTTAGGCCCAACTCATTCTTTCGAATCGTGCAACATTTCCCGGCCCAAACTTGCAGGTAACATTCACCTAACTGGTTTTATACAGTATCTACTAAGATCTCCGCTCACTGTTCTTTATAATAATATTATCGGTGTCTCCAGTCGACCGAACTCTAAAGCTCACCAACTTTTATCCTAATTTGATATATTAATTATGGCAATCATAGACGCAATATTCATGACAATTGACCTGGACATACGAAACGCTAACAAGAACACGAATCTTCAGTCTTGGCTGAAAATACTCTCTTATGAACTCTTGCTGATATGTCAGATCAGACGGTTAATAAACACCGATCAAACTCTTCGATTCTCGTTTGCTCGCCACAACACTACCAAATCAACTCATCCGCATAGAAAAAGTCAAGTCAGAAAGAGTCCACCATAGCGCAACCTCCTATCTAGGAATGCTCAAACCCTCCGAACCCTCCACGTGTCCCAGTGCATGCATCAAGCACTACACCTGTCCCCCAACCTTCCCCGCTCCGCAATTTATCGCCTCTTCATGGTTCACAGTCAAAAAACCAACCAACAAAACCAAAAAACAGTTTCAAAAACCGAATCAACATGTCTGACGTTCGAAACCCTACCACCCACCAGAGACCTTCATCAAGAGTAAACAATTCAAACATCAACAGCGGTAACCCGTTGCTGCGCAGGCTTCAAACCCATGCGCCGAACTCGACCCAACTCATTGGTTTTTTAACCCTATTCGTATCCGGTTCGATTCTTCTTCTCCTCGTCGGCTTGACCGTTACTGCAACAATCCTCGGCCTAATCTTCTTCGCGCCCTTGCTTATACTCTCTAGCCCCGTTTGGTTACCCATTGGAACAATTCTCTTCATAGCGGTTGCTGGGTTCTTGTCCTTTTGTGGGTTTTGCGTCGCGGTCCTCGCCGGGCTCTCCTGGATGTACAGGTACTTTAGGGGAATGCACCCGCCCGGTTCGGACCGGTTTGATTATGCGAGGAGCCGGATTTATGACACGGCCAGTCATGTGAAGGACTATGCTAGGGAGTATGGTGGGTATTTGCAGAATAAAGTCAAGGATGCAGCTCCTGGTGCATGAGGTTAATTTGGGCTGGTTGGTTTGGACTATGTGACGAACCGGCTTTGGTTTTGTTTTGTTTGTTCATTTGTTGATGGTGGAATTTTGGTTGTTTTATGCTTCGGCTTTTCCTTTTATTGGTAGGCCTTTCTGCTTTGTGTGAAAATTTGTGACTTGAATGATTCCTCAATTTTGTGCCTGGTTTTGAAGAAAAAGGGAGGGGGAAAAAAAAGAAAAAGATAAAGAAAAAGGAAAAGAAGTGAAATGCATGTAATTTCTCTACTTGTAATTAAACAAAAATGAAAAAAATTATCTAAAATTATTGGCTTCAACCAACCTTCGGCTCAAGCAAAAGTTACTAAGTGCACATGATCACTTTGGTTAATTGGCATTAATCTTAAAACCTTACAAAATTTTTAATTCGGGTGTTACTTAGAATGATTTGTTAGTCTTTTTAGATCAGATTGAAATTTTGCTATTTTGTTCCAACTCCACTTAAATTTGTGTACGTGGGACTCGAATTTATGAGGCCAGGGTAAGCCAAAGCCTTATTGGATTACCTATGAATCAGGAAATTTATAAGAATAAATAAAAAGTTTTACATTTTTTAAAGTTAATTCTTACAATTTTTTTATTCATAATTAATTAAAAAATAAAATTTTGACCTAAATTATTCTTTTCATTTTTTCACTGTAAATTCTCACTAACTACAAAGTTAATTTCAATCTTTGAACGATGACGGGTAATTAGCAACTGGCGACAGTAATGACGACATCAACAATAATTTCACTTTAAGCTATTTTTTTCTAAAATAAATGTAGAAACTTTCAAACAATTCAAATCTTAGATAAATAAATTTTAAAAAATTTCTTAATGATTTGAGTAAATTTAAATGAGATTTTAATAATTATAGGTTCTAAAAATTTTATAATAAAATTAAACTTTAGATATAGGTTATTAAAGTTGTATAATAAAACGAAAGATAGTGAGAATGATGTGTTATAAATATCGCATATTAAATATTTGATAAAAATTTTTTAGAAAATTAATGTTAAGTTTTTGAATAATGAAGGTGTGATGGGTGAGGTGTGTGTATTGTTTTGTTGTTGAAGTGAAAAACGAGAAAAAATTGAGCAACTATCGCGCACAGCTAGCGCACGCGGGCTACATGCAACAGCCCCATATCACAAGCGAGGGCATAAATACTATTCTTCAAAAATTTAGTGAAAAATATGAAATATATTATTAATTTAAAATAATTAAGATACGTGTTTGTGCAGCTTAAAAAATTTGGTCAACACAATCAAAATCATAACTCTATCACAATTTCTTCATAAAATAAATTTCTAACACGATTTTATCATCAATTCTTCATCAACAATATTTCTATCACAAAATCATCATTAATGCATGATAGAACCATATTCTGGCATGAGTTCGTCATGCTTTTATGATTTATGTGAATTTACTCAGAATCTGTCATAAATTAATTGTCATCTGTTACCGATTTTCTTATAGTGTCATTTTAAAGTTAATTAAATATCATATGTAATCAAGTTCAATATAATCTAACTGCATTAGTAAATTTAAAAATAATTAAGAAAAATCATTTAATAAATTTACTACAATCTAAACATAAATAGAATGTTCAGCTCTATTTATTAATTGCAAACTCAATTTATTCAGTCATGAGATAATTTATTGTGCTGATCACATAAATACATAAAATATGATCAAATGAATTTTATTAAAAATATTTTTATAATTAAAATATCTAAAAATATCTCAAATAGTTTGTTAATAAAAATAAATAAATAAATATACTTTTAAGAGTACATAATCCCAACATTTACCTTCTTCTCTATTACTTTTGTTTGTTTTACTGTTCTTTGGCTTAGAGGTTTTGGTTCATGTCCAATCGATGAGGAGAGATATTGGTGAGATGAAAACAATTACTAAGTCAAAATAAGCGTGACCGCTGCAATATATTTCGTGATAAATTCCTCTCATTGTCCAAGCTTCTTGGACAATAATTCATGGAAGATTCAATTCTTATTGAAATGCAGATGCTCATCTAATTTTGTCCACTTGTAGATTTTTTAGTTGAGATTAGAGCCGAAGCATTATGAGTTAGACAATTAGCACCCCTAACATTAATCTCATAAAACTCTCATTATATGATAATTAAATTCAATGACAAAAATACAAGCAGGATTAATCTTACTTATATTTCTTTTTTCTCTTTTCAATTTATTTATTTGTACAAGTATTTTTCTTCCGCTCTCCCTTTAATCTATACAATTAGTTTGTACAAACTTGAAACATTATTTTTTTTCCTATTTCTTTCTTAATTAATTTGTGTGGAATTAAAACATTATTTTTTATTTCTTTCATTTTTTCATATTAATTATTTGGATTTTTCTATGATACTGTTCTTTACAGCATTGATAACGTTAGATTTAAGGGTTTTAATCTCTATAATTTATTTAACATCGTAGACAGATAGTTAATTAATTAAATAGTAACAAGACAACATTTGCGTTGCAGGTAAATTGCTTTTTTTTTAATTTTTAATTTATCGAAACAGAGTGAAAATGACATTTTGAATGGTTTGGTTTGCAATTGCATTTTGTTTGAGACAGTGGCCGCCCGTTATAATATCATTGGCCGGTCAAAAATAATTACTAGATATGTTTTGTTGGCATTTTTACTTGAGTGTTTGTTGTATTATGATGAAGAAATTCACTTGTAATACAATGTAATTGTAAACTTCAATTGAAAGAGAATAAAATAAATTCATTGAAAATTTCACTTAATTGGCGGAATGTTTAAAATAAAAGAACAAAAGAAACAAAGACCGAGAGCAAATTTAACGAGATAAAAGAAAGAAATTGAATTCCATCGTAATTCAATTTTTTTAATCTAAAATAACTTTTTTGATCGTTTTGTTAACTAGTTACAATATTCTTAAATGCTTAAATTTTTAATTAATAAAAAATTATACGCCATTAATTAAATCCAATGGTTCACACTTCTTACATTATTAATGCTCTACACGATGAAGTGACCCTAATCAAAACTGCGATGGACTTTCCATCTTCTTGATATGCAGAGGTTAACTAACTGATCAGATTCAGAAGTGAACTTTAAAACATTCAGCAAATTAGATTTTAGACAGAAAGAATTGAAAACTATATATTAATTAATTTAGTAACTTACTGAAAAGTAGTAGCAGCTGCGACGGCGACGGACGGTCTCCAAATGCTACAATAGCGCTAAAGACAAAACCCAGTACCGATCTGTTTTTGTTACAATTCCTCTGACCTCATTCGGATCCAATTTAAAATCATCGCTTAGGTCGAAATGCCGCATGGGCGATTCATAACTTATTGCCTGATTCTAATGCCGCGCAATGATGTGCAAGCAACCATTCTACATTGGAATGGAGCTTCGGTAGGGACTGAAGCCTCTCACAATAATTTGAGTGCTGCCAACTTACAAAAGCTGTATGATGCTTTCTGTAACTCTCTTAATATTGCTTTTCTCTAGATGCACAGCTACTAGTGAGCATAACTGACCAGGACTTTCAGGAAACTCCGTGATGCCACAGTTGTTTAGATATAAGCACGTTAGAGTCATGCGCAAGCCATCTAAAGAAAAACCCATCTACTCATCACCCGCTCTGCTTCTAGTCAAAGTTTAATTCATAAAGATTATTGTTCAAACGGACGGTGAATGTGGTACTTCCATTATAGCAGTTCCTTTAGCATACAAGTACTGTTAGAAGCTTCTAAATTTCCAAATTCATCAGGCCATCTTTCAAGATTTGAGCAATCATGGAGAATAAGAACTAATACAGATTTTAATGTAAGTTGTTGTGTGTTGCGAGAAGAATATCTTTTGGAGGTCATAACTTAGTGTTTATTTTTGGCATATAATATATTTATTCAAAACTTGCAATAACTCAAACAAAATTTAGACTTTTATCCTATGATGGAGCTGAAAGTTTTGTTTTTTTTTTGGTTGTTTTTTTAGTTTTAAGATATTTTTTAATTTTTCTAATTCTTTTATAATTTTTATCGTTTTTTCTAAAACTCAAATTTGAGTATCATTTATTTTTCTTTTCTTATTTTAATTAGAGAATTTAATTATTATATTATATTGTAGATTTATTTATTTTGATAAATTTATGATATTCAGGCTTATTATAAAACTAAATTAAAATCTTAATTTTATTCGTTCACACTTTCAATAAAATTTATTATCTTTCAGAAACCTAATTTTTTCTGTCAATCTACTTTCAATATTTTTGCTTCATCATATTTCAACTGACATATGTTTGCTTGGGGGACTCTTAAGCCTTTTACAACCACTAACGTACAAGTTCATCAATTGAGAGAGACACGCGATGGATGAGGTACCTTCTGCAATTGTAGTTCCATCTAACCATATTTCTTCCATATTACCAACTGATGAGAACTCTAGATTTTGGAAGCTTCTTTAATTTTGAGTAGCCCAAAAGATTAAGCTTTTTGAGAAATTCAAATGAAATATTTCAACTAGAAGACTTTCAGGCCTTCGCAGCTACTTAGATTGACGGTAACAAGCTTGTTCAAAGGTGGTTCGGGGTTTTAGTAAAAATATTGCATCAAGTTTCAATGATTTCCAAAAGCAAGCTAAAAAGAACAAAAGTAACTAATAAAGTTGTCAATAATTTACCATTGTAGATATTTTGAGTTATTTAAAAAAATTAAAAATAAACATGAACTACTCTTAAAATATTATACGAACTTTTATCCCCTTTATTAATATTGAATACTAGTCTAAATTTAACATTAAAAAACAAGAAGAACTAAGTGAGAAGCATTATGGATAACTAAATCATTTGTTTATGGTATAAAAGTTAATAATGTATAGTAAAAATGGTTTTAAACAATAATTTTAATAAAAATTCACAAATATATTATAAGTTTTTTTTAATCGAATAAGTAGTAGATCAATTCAACTTCAATACGAAACAAAGTCTTAATCTCACACTTTACTACAATTTAAGTACTATAGCTAGCCACCGGATATGCTTTATATGGTTGATAAAACGGTGTGGGGCAATTAATATTGGGGCAAAAGTTAAGTTGCAGCCGGCTGTAACTTAGGGTGCTCCTTAATATTGGTCTTAATATCTCTTGACAATCTGAAGAATAAATAATAAAGATCAATTTCATCGCATGCCCTCAACATGCGGCATTTAGTTTCAGAATTGTAATTTATCAATTCAAAAATAAATAAATAAATTAGTTAATCTATCAAGTACTCGAAATCTTATATAATATTGAAGGTGGTACAATTTTTTTTGTGTTTTAGGCACGTCATTTAGTCGCATTCACTAAAATTTATTTACAATTATTTTGTAAGTTGGATTTAAATTGTCCTTTAGACAAATGCTAAATTATATTTTATGTAATTTACTCATCTAGCATAAATTATATAAACTTCATCATACATGTAGTGTTTATATAAAAAGAGTAAATTATAATTGAATGTAACATAAGGGCTCCATTATCTCTCTCTCTCTCTATATATATATATATATATATATAATTTTTTTTTTTTTGCAGTCACTTTGAATGATATTTTATAAAAAAATTCATTCATAAAATATTGGACGCTCTCTTAGTTCATAAAATATAAACGGATAGCTCCACGACTTTTTTGAAACCAATAATCTAATCTCTCTTGTCGGGTCTTTAGAAAAAAAAAATTGACTTCTCAATTCTCCTTTATCTAAGTTGGCCCTAATTAATTATAAAAATAGGACTTTCTAGATTTATTTTACTACTATATGTATTATGGATATTTTTTAAGAAAAAAGAGAAAATATCAAAAATTTTTGTACATTAGTGCTGAACATTTCAAAGTGTGTTCGCGTCAAAAAAAGTTAAGAAACGAATAGTCAAAAGTCAACAAATCATACAATGCACAAGTATTGTTTATGGCCGCGCATCAATCTGATCATTCATCAACTAATCAACGTACTGCCTTCTAGAATTTCTCAGTCCGCTCTTTTCAGAACGAGAAAAAAACAAAACATGTCTTTCTAAAACATACTAATTACTTGTAGGTCATTTTAATTAGTATATTGGTAAAATTAATTTGGGTAGTACAAAAAGGTTTGGCGTTAAAATTAACTTGGGTAGTACAAAAAGTTTTGGCGTTAAACTCCGTACAAATAAGCGAAGACAAAAACAAAAATATTATAATTATTTGATTGAAGACAGAATTAAAAACTGCTAATCAAATTCTTCTTTTAACTTTCTTTACAACTTTACATATACAGAAACGACACCGTCTGTGAGACCCTCAATCTCACCCTTCGCCTCGGCAAAATGACACACAAGCAGAAAACCAAAGGAAAAAGCGACAACAAAACCACCAGTTTTCTTTTTTTTTGTTTTTTTTTTTTTGTAGAGCAATAACGTTTCACGGTGACCTAACTAAGTTACCTGCCCGGGTGAGGAAATCATCACTCATACTCCCTGCTCCTATTGCCGAGCAAGGTAGCCCGGCAAGGGACTGGCACGTGGCGACCGCACAGGCAACTCGTCCAGCTGCTTCCCGGTACTATCGTAATAAATTACACCCGAGAAGTCCAACGGCTGGCATTTATCCCCCATCAAGATCGTCCTCTGCCAGACCCCACTATCCCCGAACTCGTCGTGGGACCTGCGGAAGCCATCATCATCGTCTTTGCCCTCGCCGATTTTTCTCTTGTGAATCATCGTTATGGCCTTGTTGCTTATGCTCGTTATGAGCTGCTTGGGCCGAGCTGATAGAGGGGATTTTGGGCTCGGAGGAATTGAGTTTTTGTTGTTGTTGTTGTTGTTGTTGTTTTTGTAGTACTCCATATCGGTGTTGCTTTTAATCGGCTGCCTGGCTGCGTGGTTATTATTTTTTATCGGCTTGGCTTTGAACTTGATTGAGAAGTGGCTGGCTTGTTTGGCCAAGCGAGTCACGAAGGATGATATGGAGATGAGGAAGCCGAGTGTTAGCCGCTTTGGTGAGCCGGAGCCGTGTTCAGGCGACGCTCGGACCATTTTTTTTTTTTTCCCCTTTTGCTTTGTGTGTCTTTGCGTTAACTGAAAACAGAAAATGGCGGGGAGAGTTTAGAGTTGTGTTGGTGTACTGGCCAACTGTTTTTATAGCTGAGCAAACGAGTCGTGCATAAATGGATTTTAGGTGACCGGCATTTGCCGGTACTAAGTGGCTAGATAGTTGACTTGCCTCGGTTTCTATCCTCTTTTCTTTTCTTTTTATTTTTTTATTTTATTATTAGTTTCTAAGAAAGAATAAATGAATAATGAAGTAGAGGAAGAAAAGTTCGAATATTTAACCTCTCTCTCTCTCTTTTTTTTTTTTTTCTCCCCTTCCGACCATTGGGTTTTGTTCCTTTGATTACTCAGTGGGTCGTTATAGATTAATCCTCGTTCTAAAATTGTTCAGAATTTTATGTATTATTTGAATTGATTACTTTCAAATGGATTATGATCGTTGTGGTAAGCTTGATTGAATTCAATTCATACTTTTAACATTAGAATGATCATTATTGTGTTCTGATAATTAATTTTTTTTAATTACATTATAATTTACCGATATGTTTAATAAAAAATTTTAATTGAAATTTCTAAAATTAAGTATATGATGACACTATCCAAACATATAAGCCTAACATAAATTGATTTTAGTTTCAAATATTTAGAATAAATGCTATGCATACATGAGAACTCAAACCCTCCATCCGTTTCAATAATGAGGTAAGAAAGTATCCATCAAATCTAATTTGTTTGAAAAATTAAATAAATTGAATTAGAGTTTAAAGTTGATTTTGAGTAATCGAATGTCGTTATACAGATCAATTCTCATTAAAATAAGTTTACAATAACTTTGTATATATAGTCATATTTACATAAATTATTATTTGAATTGTGAATATATATTAATCCATGCATATCAATGTTAGGTAACTGGATATCAATTCCATGTACTGTTTATTATTTAAATTGTGTATACTAATTGATGCTAACCTTGGCAAATGCATGGAATCGAACTTTGACAAAAGATCATTAATTTTATAAAAGTACAGCATCGTGATCCTATGATCAAGAAGCGTATAAATTAAAATATGTTTTCTCTTTGATTATTTCAGCAGCATTGATCCCCTAAACATATATTGCGCCTTAGACCATATCGTTCTTACACTACTCATCGATCTTCTCAATTTTAATTTAAACACAACACCCAACTGAACAAATTTTCGTGGCCATCAAAATTTCTTAGTTGATTGACACCATGATAGCACTAATAATGGAGGAGTTTAATTTGTAGGCAATTAATTGATTCATTGTGGATCCCCACTTTAAAAAAATCAATTCGCGTGGAACATGTGGATCAATTGGCTGGTAATACAATCACCAAAACTGCCCACGAAATTAGTGTTCACATTATCATAATAATATTTTATTACAATTAATTTAATAGTGGGACGAATCATACCTTTATAAGCTGCAGACTAGATAAAATCCCCTTGCACACGTGGCGGTCGTATGAGTCAGGAGATTGCAAGTGGTTGAGTCAACTCCTGTGCGTGAATGGCTGCGGTCGACTCAACGATGCCAAATTGGCCAAGTCCAACGTTTGCCGAGTTTCTGGTTTTAACAAGCGTGGGCGAGTGCGTATGGGTCCCACGTTGACTCCCTCGCCCACTTGAAATTTGTGTGTTTCTCATTTGTGAAGGCCCCACCAAATTGTGGCCCGGCCCACTATCTTTCGATATTTAATCTCATTCATTAATCTTTAATAAATATGTGTCTAATTATTATATTTTAATGCGGATTTTATCTGATTTTAATTCATTGACATGATTTACTGAATGGGATTATACAGTTCATTTTTGTATAATGTCAAAATTATGTCACGCGATAATTATTATGGTTTTTCAATAAGATCACAATGGAAGTTCTTAATTAATACAATTATAACGTAGTTCAAAATTTGAAAATTCATATCGTGAAAATTAACACATACCTGAAATAGGAGGGCGACAAAATGAATTAACAAAGCGAATTCAATTTATTGATTCTAATTCAAATTCGATTCATTTAATAAACGAATCAAAATCTCAGGATCTAAATTCAATTCGTTTAATAGAATTAGTAAATAAATCGAATCAAATTTAAATTCATTTACTATTCATTTATTCTTACAGATCCGTAATGAATAGAATCAAATTTAAATTTCTTTTACAATTCGTCTTCAAATTACAATATTAACCTTCAAATTTAAAAAAAATTCAAATAAATATAAGGACAAAAATAATTTAATTGAACAAATTAATCATATTTGAATTTTTTACAATTCATTTATTAAAATAATTCTAAACAAATAAACAAATCAATATCCTTAAACCTAAGTTTAATTTGTTTAGTTAGCAAATCGAATTAAATTCACCAATTTATTTAACGAATCAATTTTTTAAAATACAAACTCATTTAATTTGTATTAAATCTAATAGAATAAATGAATCATAACCTAAATTGCCACCCTTAAAGTAGGTACAAGGGAAGAAATGAGTCATGTGTCCCCAAGTCCCAACTCTTGCTATTTAAGATGGATGGAAGAGTGCTTTATCACCTGGCCAATGACTAAGTAACTTTCAAATGTTATTTTCAAACATTGTACACACACACACATATTTGTTGTTGGGAAATTGCTTTCTACAGGCATATAATATAAACTTACCAAATTTATGAAGATTGAATATGTGTATCATTTTGCCTATAACAAGTAAGGATTCTCATTGGGTATTTGAGTTTGAATGTTATAGGAGTTTATACTTTTAAGATGGGGTTATTTGATGTTATCAAATCAATTGAGTGATCAGGTTAGAAAGGTGTTGTGTGGGTTCCTATCTGGGGTCAGCATCACCCATGGGATTTGGTATTTTATTTTCTGTCTTTTTCAAATCACTGTTGGATTTAATCCAAGAGTTATATAATAGCTTAGATATGATTATTGGGTTATTAACATTGAAAGCTCCTATTATTAATGCAAAATAAGGAAAATCAAAAGTTTTAAAATTATGACATTAGTCTATGATATTCTTTTTTTTTTAATATTATTGAACTAGGTTTTTAATTAAATGACTTATTCTTATATTTATTAATACCTATTTAAATTAATAAATTTACTTATTAATTAATAAATTAACTAATTTATTATATAGTTAAACTATGTATATTATTTAATAACCATAATTAATGATACATATTAATATGATTTTTTTTATTTAACATAACAGCAACTAATTTCTTGTCACCTATGTGAGTAGGGTTCAAATCCCATAACTTTTTTTTTTTTTAATTCAACGCAAGAGATTTTACTATTTCAAGTAGATGGAATACACAAAATGCAAAACTAAATTTAATTTCGTATTCTATGTAGTTAATATTTTATTATTTTTTAACATAATATTTATTTAACGTACTATCAATTATTTAATTATGTAGCAAAAATATAATAATTTACTAATGATAATAAAGTATAGTTTATGAATTTGTCAAATCATTTTTGTTTGTTTGAACAATGAGTTTTATATTTTTGGTTGAGCTTTTGTCCTTAAATAAAAAGAATAAATTTAATTACACACTTCAATAAATTGATATTTGTTACTTCCCGATAGTTTAGATAGTCATTAGCACACATCCACGTAGTTGAGATCTTTTATTAACTTATCTAAGAGAAGGATTAAAAAAATTTCTAAACAATTACTCTATTTGAAAATATTATTTCTTTAGTAAAAATAAACTAAAAGTAAGTATTTTCTATTCTTCCTTCCCTCTTGCTAACATCACCACATCTAGAGATGCCAATTAAGTACATATCTATCAATTAAAAGATAAGTTAATTAATTGAATAATTAATTATTTCATAAACGGGTTATCATATTAAGAGTTTTAAAATCAAACTCAATATAGTTATTAATCGAGTTGATAGTTAGAAAGAGTAAACAAATTCATTCAAATTGGATATATAAGTATCTTATCCAAATATATTGAATAATTTCTATCCAAAATACTCCGCATTTGATTTATCTAATATCCATCCATGAACTTGAAGTGAATGAGACTCAAATTAAATATTATAATTAATATTTAACTTTTTAAATTAGATAAAAAACCAAAATAAATGGATGTGCTAGCGATAGTCGCACCTTCAAATGCAAACAACTATAACAAGACTCTATGATTAGATGGTGTTTCAAGGTTCATCACCTTTAACAACCAAATTGAGAATCTCTTAATTGAAAAAAAGGAGTAATGTAATATAACCTGTTGCATTTTTGTCGTGTAGTTATGGTTATAGTTATTTTAGAAGGTGCATGCAAATCTACGTATCACAGTTTTCTAATATTAAGACTATGATTATGTAGATCATCTAATTTTGAGTCTAATGATATCATTTATAGCCCATTTTAATCAAATAATGTCATTGAGAATGAAGAAATAGTGATCACAAGTGTTTTTTTATACTTTTTAATATAAAATATTTTTTTGTAATTAAATAACAAGTAAGAGTAATAATTTTGTTTTATTATTCTGTTTCTATATTGAAATAGTTTTAGTTACCTTTTTAATTAAATGGGTGAGAAAAATGATGTCATTGATGGTGCAAAATGGGAGAGAAAAATGATGCGATGCGTAAGTGCAGGACTAATGTGTAAAAATTTAGAAGTTTTTAGCTTTTTTATTTTTATAAAATAATAGCAGGACTCCATTACAGTTTACCTTTAAAAAGACAAAAAGGGAGTACCGAACCCATGTTGCAAGATAGGTTTGCTCTCCGAAAATAAAATAAAATAAAAACAAAAGATAGACTCACAAAAAGGTAGAATGTATACCTAGCTTGAGAAAATAATATTTCAATTATTTTACGGTTATTGGTACCCATAAAATCATTCGTGCATAATAATAATAATAATAATAATAATAATAATAATAATAAAGTCACGTCTTTAAACTTAAAAGACTTTTGCTTATTCTATAAGTTAGAATTTTTATATTTGTAGAAATTCAACAACGAACGATTCAATACCTAAAAAATGTTTAGTAGAATCAAGTGGTGCAAGTTTGTTCTTGTTGTACCCGAGAAAATTCGTCAACTGTTCTTCTGAAGAGAGAACGTGATTAGTTATTAAAAATATGGTGGAAGGTCACCAAATGATAATCACTGCAGATCACATAACCCAGTAAGCATCAAGTGGGTTGGTTGCCTTCCACTTTCATTGTAAAATTCGTGCATGAACTGGCACGGTTATTTATATTAGTTGAAAAGTATATACAACTTTATTCTATATTGTGTGATATCTATCGTGAATTATTTTACTCTTTCGTGTTTCGTGATGATTCTTTTTTTTTTTTTTTTCCAATATCCATAGTTTATGTGTTAAGCTTATAACATTTATGTATAAACAAAACATACTATATTATTCGTTAATTGTGATACAAATTATTTATTCCTATAACGTAAATACATAATACTATTTTATTTAAATAGAGTTTATAAGTCATTATGCCATAATTGTTGGTGAATCGTTTCTAAGCTTCCCGTGAGGCCATGCTTAGAATTTTCTTGTACAGAGTGGGGCGGTCGTTGTTGAAAATTTGAAATTCACCGACTGAGACGAGAGAATGAGTCCTTGAGACAAAGAAATAGAATTGATTTGGTCCGACTGGAAAAAAGAAATGAGTGAAATATCAAGGGAGTTGAAATAGAAAGCCAACTAAAACTTAAATGCTCAACTATTTTATCTGAAAATGCACCAAAATTCTGCTATAACAATAGTCAAATCTTTACGTAAATTTGGTTATTAATTTCTATATATCGAATTTAAAATGTGTTGAATTTAATTAAATTTTAGTTGTTCCGATCTTTCAAAGGGTGAGACCTCATGAGCCCCTTCTAAAAGGTGTTGACTTCGTAAAAATAATTTGGGGGGGATGGAACACAGAGCACAAGTCTTGATGAAAATTAAAATATAAATAAATGACTCAAAAGGCAAGAAAACGCAAAGTCCAAATAATTTCATTAATTTTCTTAAGGATGGTGTAAACTTTTAGTCAAGTTCCTCTTTTGCATATGCGCGTGTGCGTGTGCGTATATGTGTGCGTGTGTATGTGTGTGCACACACATATGTGTGCACACACATATGTGTGCGTATGCATGCTTTTGTGTGTGTGCGTTTAAAAATTTTTTTATCATACAAGAGTTAAAGAATGATTTAAAGAATAAATTAAATGATAAAAAAATTTTAATATAATATATTTTATCATATAACATTTTAAAATTAATATTTTTTAATTTTTAATTTATTTTTAATTTTAATATAGTAAAAAATTTATAATTAAAAACTCGTCTTATATGTATAAGTAAAGAAGATTTGAACATGATAAAACATTATTTGATAATAAAATATTTATTTTTGCCCAAAAATTTGTAGGAGTGGACTTTCAAGTTGAATAAAACTCAAACTACAAAGTATTAAATGTTAAAAGGTAACAGCAAATAAAAATTTATTTATAAAGACTTTAAACTAAATAACTAATGAATATTATAAAATACTTTATTTGTGGTTATTGAGTGATATATTTTTCTTTTTATAGTACTACGCTGCATATAAGTAACTATTAACTAACTAGTTCACTTACACTCTAGCAATGCAGCTTGATTTTCACATGTAAATGTAATAAGAGAAATTTTTGTAATCAATTATTACGAACTCAAAGTTTCAGCATATAGACACACCAAAGAGTAAAATTATATATTTCTTATGATCTGTAAGGGATTAGCCCAATGGTCATCAAATAGTTTTTTTAAGCCGGCCGCTCATGTTTGGATTAAAAAAAAAAAATTGAAGCTAAATAATAAACTTAAATTTTGCTCATCCACAAAATTCTTGTAGGGCAAGACTCTTCTTCAAAACAGATGCTAAAATTTAATCACATAAAATAATTTGCCAAGCAATAGCCATTGTCCCAAATATGCATATTACTTGTTGGCAAATTAAGTTTAGTCGTTGCAACTTGCAATGATTTGAACCCGCATTTCGATTATTGAAATTTCCTTTGGCGTGTTACGGCAGAGTTAGTTACCTCGTAATTAATAATTTTATAATGTTAATTGAATACCACGAACAAATCACAGTAAATATGAATAAATGCTCGTAGGCGTTTGCGTTCAATAACAGAAATTGTCAATATTCGAAGTTATTATGGTCGTATAAGATTACGACTTACTGTCAACACTTCGTTCATCTTATAAAATCCCTAATTGTAGTAATTAAAATAAAAGAAAAAATATAAATTTAAATAAACCTTTATGCTTTTCTAAAAATAAATTTAAATTAAATAAGTTTTCTCTCTCACAAGAGTCTTGACCTATGTATAAACCCACACGTGAGCATTCTACATTTATTTTTACTAAATAATTTATTAATTTCAAGAAAAGTATTTTTTTCGAGAGAAATCATTATTCATATATCTTAAATTTGCTCTATTATAAAAAACATCACAATACTTTAAGAGTGTATCAATTGTTCATCCTGAATTGATAAAAGTTATCTATTGATTAGAAAACTATTAGCTGTCATTTGAAAATTAATAAAATTATAGTAAATTAATGATTTAACCCTAGAAACTTAAATTAAATTTAAAAAATTGTTACTTGTATATTATTAAATTCTCTTATTATCACTTATATATCCTTAAATTATCGCTTGTATTCTTTATTTTTATATGAAAAGACTAGATTACTCATCTGATGTCATCATATTTAAATAGTAATTAATAATTTAACGAATAATAAAAATATTTTTTTTATTTAAAATAAATAATTAATATATCTTAAAAATATTATAATAAATTTGATGACAGAGTAAACTAGAAGTACGTGGATGATAATTTCCCTTTTAAGGCGAGTGTGCTAATTTGTTAGCATTATTCGATGGACTTCGGAGGGATGCCAATTATCCAAGTCTAATGATAACAAGAGTCCGTCGAATCTGGCCCATCGGTCATGTGAATACAAAGGCTACTCGTTCGGCCCATGTAGAGAATTTTCTGGCGGCCTAACCAAACTTTGCAGAACAGTCTTCTGAAAATTTGTAACCCAAACTTACGGTTTTGACAACTTTTATTGTTGCATCTTAGTCTTGTGGACTTATTCCTCCTTCAATTTTTGTAAGATAAAACCCATCTTTGTCTATTCCTTTAGTTTTGTTCATATTTATCTTTTGCTTCTCAATTCTCTAAACTCTCGTGTATCTTATCTTGATTTCTTCGCATTTTGTCTCCCTACTCATTTTCTTTTGGTTGCTATTTAGTCAAAATTTTGCAATTGCTCTAACTTTTCATGAGTCTGACTTGCTAATTTTGAGGTCAATGGCCTCCGAGAAGAAATAACTTCTATTCCTATTGAGTGTTGATGATGGATCTTGGCCACCATGAGAAATAACTTACTTATTAAAAAAAAAAAAAAACTAAATGATTAGTAGTTATAATAATACTACTAAATAGTGGTATAATGATTAATTTTGAGACATCATTCCGAAAATCTTTTCATTACTTTTTTTGTTGATTGTCAAAGCAATGATTAGATGACGAGGTGTAAAAAGTCCGTTAAAATAATAATATGAATCCGTGTTTTTATTTTATATTTATCTTTGAGTAAAATTTTATTTAAGGGTAAAAGTGCAAACATAAAAGAGAGGTTTTAAGAAGATATTAGAAGGATGGTAATTGTTCTCCTCAAACTAAATTTCTTATGAAAAAAAATATATAATAAACTTATTTGGATGGTAATATAATATTTTTTTGTGATGTTAACATTTAATCACCCATAAAATAAATTTTGGTACCCTGTCACACGCCAAAGCGGTAGCTATTGTGCTACAGTGCACTTTATTGCACAATCATATTTTGTTGGCAATTTTTTTTTTTTTGGGTGTGTGTTAAATTTTTGTCTTCAATATATTGGGCAATCATGCTAATCTTACCGCGTAATATAAACTAGAAATGATAAACATTTATTAACCCTTGAAAAAAAAAAAAAATATAAAAAATTTTCCGTCGCCGGGACTTGAATCCGGATTTTAACTATTTGAAATTGCCTGTGTGCTACGATGGACTCAGCGGCTTGTTAGCTATGACTTGATATCGCCAACACTCTTCCGGACCCGGCCCGGGAGTCTCGAGTCCACAAATGCTGCTGGGTCGGCCCAAGTAGATAATTTTCTGAGCCCTAACCAAACTTTGCGAGGCAGACATTCACGTGATAAGAGAATATTTGTAAGGCAAAACCTAACATAGAGCTGAATCTAACTTGTGCCACATATATGAATAATATATAAATTTTATATCACATATTGTTTATATATATAGCGCAAAATACAGTCAGTTGTATATTAGAAAAGTCTTATTTGTAATACAAAATTATAATTTTGACAATTTTAACCACTTTGGCTTTGGCACCTTACGAATTTATTCCTTCTTCAATTTTTGTAAGCAATTATTTCATTAAAAAAAAAAAGGCAAAACGACACTAAAATATCATATTTTATATAATTATACATGTTGACCTCCAATATTTATAGAATAGATACACAAACTATCTTATGGTTTGAGCTATAACGAGTGCGACTTCTTCCCTATTTATTTGTAATAGGATAATTGATTTTATGGTTTGTAATACACAAACTATTAATTGATTTTATTATTATATAGATCTCAAAAAATAAAACATGCTAACGAAAGTGGATTTGTGTGTCCATTTTTCGGACACTGATCTGTATTTATATGGTAGAAAAGACTTCGTAAGTTAAGGTCATGACTTTAATTATAATAAGACAGCTTAATTTTCACATGTAAATGTAATAAGAGAAATTTTTGTAATCAATTCTCACGAATTCGAAATTTCAATACAGTCAAATCAAAGAGTAAAATTATATATTCCTTACAGTCCACAAGGGATTAACCCAGTAGTTTTTAAACGATTTTTTTTTTAAAATTTTTTACCGGCCACTAATGTTTAGCAAATAGAAAAATGTGAAGCTAAATAATGAAGCTAAATTTTGTCCGCCCACCTTTTAAAACCAAGAAAGAATCTCGTGGGGCAAGGCTTTTCCTAAAAGCCGATGTTAGAACTTAATCACCCAAAATAATTAGCCAAGCGATAGCCAATGTGCCAGCCCACCAACTTCATTACATAGTTCCCTTTTGTCGGCAAATTAAGTTTAGTGCCTAACTTAATCATACCGTAATTTTTAAAACATTTATTATTAACTATGTAATAAAAATAATTAATTATTAAAAGAATTAATTAAATAATTAATAAATTTACTTTTTAAAAGTATTTTGAATTTTAAAAGTAGTTGTATATGTTGAATAAATTGTTAAATTACTCTAAGAATGTAAATGATTAAATTGTATATAATATTGAACAGAATTTATTTTATAAATTTATAAGCTTGTATATAATTTTTGTTGTTTATATATAATGATTAATAACTAAAATAAATATCTTACAGTATTAATTTATGGTTTTATTTTATTATCTCAATATAATTAGTAACGATAATATTCTCTTTAAAGTTAATGATTTTATTTCCTAACTAATAAGGATAATTTTAAATTTTTATAATAGATATGAGGATATATATAGAATTATGTTAAATATAAAAGTGGTTTTTTAAATATGATTTTGAAAACTAGTCATTCTCTATTTCTCAAAATTAGTAATAGAATGAGGTGATATTGCCAATAAGTAAATTTTAAAAAAGTTTATTACACGCTAAAATTAACTTTTATATTTTTAAAATTACTATTAAATATCTTAAAAGTAATTTGAAAACTAGCCTTTAGTCTCAAGTTTCATCATTTATGGGAGAGTACAAAAATATTTTAGTAAATGAAAAAACACTCTGCTGCCTTGGATTTGAATCTAGATTTTGGCAATTGGAAAATACCCTTAATGTGCTACTAGAAAATTAAATACCTTCTTATTAATAATTCTACAATTTTATATTGAAAACCACAAAATAACCACGATGAATATAAATAAATGCCAATGGGCACTTGCGTTTAGTAACAATAATTGTCAATATTCAAAATTATTACAATGAAAAAAATTATCTGCCGTCCACCTATTTATTTAAACTTTTAAAAAAGTATAAAAATATTTTTTTTTTAATTCAGCACACCTCTTGAGGCTAGTATTTTATTATACCAATTCACTTTCGTTTTAATGCTATTAGAAAACTGTTGACATTAAAAAGGTAAAATGATCATTTCTTTTGAACACAAAAAATTGCATTGTATAATGTAATTTCAAAAAAAAAAAAAAAAAAGTAAAACAACGTCCTTTAGCCCATTGAAAAAAAAAAAGGGATTGTCATCATTTAAATTGATTGAAAAATAAAAAAGAAACAAGCATGATATTATTTTGAAGTCCAGCAATGTAATTTTCCTTCAAATTTCAATATCCACCTCTGTGTTTGACTTTTTTGTCATGGACGCATAAGTCCTATCAATTCATCTCCAATTCCCATCCATTCTTATCAATAAAATAAGTTTAAGTAATAAAGGTTTTATTCACTCCAAGATTCAAGAGTATTGACGAAATCACTGAATAGTTACAAGGCTACACATTTCGGCTTAGGGGGTTTCAACCTACTCTCAAGTAAGTTTCATTAAATTTGCTTGCTATTAAGCCTTCGTTGCTTGTTGTTAATCAGTGATTCTTGTTAACTGTTGTTGTTGGAAACTCCAAAATTTAGATTAATTTGATTTCGGCAAAATTTTTTAGGGTAATGATAAATTGGGCAGTAGGTTGTGTTAACGCTGGCGAGATATTGATCATTTCTGTTGAGATTTTAATTGTTGTTTTAAGGCTGTTGACCTTGCTTTTGTGGGTTTTCGTATGGGTGTTGAAATGATTACTTTTGTAATATGAAATAAAGTAGAAACGATAAACATTCACTAACCCTTGAAAAGGGAAAGGTTAAGAAATAAAAAGGTTTTCCGCTGCCAGGATTTGAACCAGGATTTCATGTCATACGAAATTGCCTGATTGCTACAGCGGATTTGAAGACTTTGTTGTTTAATGTTTACGCATTCAAAATCTTTTAATAGCTTTAATAATCTTCCGGACCCGGCCGCCCAGTGTCGAGTCCACAGAGGCTGCTGGGTTCAGCCCACGACCCCACGTAGACAATTTTCTGAGCCCTAACCAAGCTTTGCAAGGCAGATTTTCACGTGATAGGGAAAAAAAAAAAAATTGTAATACAAAGTTAAATAATTTTGAGAATTTTGCACAACTCTAGTATCTTAAGGACTTATTCCTTCTTCAATTTTTGTGAAAATATATCAGAAAAATAGGAAAAACAACACCATAATCTCCAATGTTTTGTGTAATACATGTAGACCTCCAGTGTTTGTGAAATATGTACACAAACTATTTATGGTTTGACTCATCATGAGTGTCACTTCTTCCTTACTTATTTGTAAAATTAATTTTACAAAAATTATTTCTACACCACCTCTATTTCGTCATATGTATATTTAACCACTACAAAATTTTGATATGTTCTTTGCACCACCTTTATTTTTATAGTTGTATCAATCAACCACTTTAACACTAACATGAATTAAAAGATCATTTTATTCTATAAAATTTTTAAAAATAAAATATTATAATTGCAAGAATACACATGAATTTAATAAAACAAATAAATATCAAAATTTAAGATGTTAATTTCTTACATTTGTAAGTTCATTAAAAAATTATCATGTTAATTTCTTGTAATTATAATTTCATTTAGTTCTTGCAATTAAATTAAGTATAGGGATTTTTTTAAATTTTAATTATAGAGAAGTTTACAATAATTGTAGGGAGTTTTTCTTTCATAATAATTTTTGTAAACCTCCCTATACTTAATTTAACTTCAAAAATTAAATGAAATTATAATAAAAAATTAGCATGATAATTTTTTAAATGAAATTATAATTATAAGAGAATGACATATGATTTTGAATTTTTTTAATTAAATTCATAGGTATTCTTGTAATTATAATATTTTTATTTTTCAAAAATCTATAGAATAAAATGACTTTGATTTTTTTTAGCGTAAAACGGTCATTTATTAGTGGCAAAGTAGTTGATTGATGCAAGTTTAAAAATAAAGGTGAGGCAAAAAATATATTAAAATTTTATGTGATTAGATGTACATATTACAAAATAAAGGTAGTTCACAAATAATTTTCTTTGATTTTATTATCACATGTACATATATATATATGAGAAAATATAGAACATGCTAACGAAAGCAGGCTTGTGTGACCATTCTTCAAACATTGATCTGTATCTAAATATTGGAACAAACATCATATGTTAATGTCATATTTTTTTTCCCCGTAAAATATGCTTATATTATAACATTGATTAAAATAAAAAAAAAAACTGAACTATTTTGATATACTGAAACCATACAAAAAGATACTTCACTTTCTTTTTGAATTTCCTTTTAAAATATGCAACTAGCCATTTCACAATTGAATAATTTTACATAGAATCTATAGAGTCAGACAGTGATAAAAAGAGAACGGGTTATCACATGCTCTTAATAAATTTATACTCGTTGAAATCTTCCACCACCAAGTGGAGTTGTCGCGATCATCCTTTAGAGAAAGTCAAACCAATAATCTAGTGTTACAATTTCATACAAGATCATGATTGAAACTTGATGCATTTCAAGTCCCCAAACTCAAAATTACCTCCTCCTTGATTTGTTTTCATTTAAATAACAATAACAACAGTACACACAACAGCCGACTTCCCTCTCCGCTCATGTGAATAGAGTAAAATTTTACTCATGGAGATAGAGAAAAAAATTAAATTATCATTAAATTAAATTAAAATTAAAATTATATAAAATAATATTGATCATATATATATAGTTATAATAACTACCACTTGATTAAAAAATTAAAATAAGATAAAAAAAAAAACTTGGTTAAGAGCAAAACAACAATGCTTTAGTGCTTAAATTTGAATTTTGTCAAAATATTATTTCCACCTTGTCCCCAAATGTTTCAACATTTTCTACCACAGCCACATTTCCATTAATTTGACTGTTATTTTTTAACGAAGCCTTTTGAACTTTAGTTAAATGTCATAAATGCCCCTTATCTTGAATTGGAAAAACAATTAAATGACATAAAATGCTAATCCAATAATTGATATTTACATTAAAGTTCTTAACTAAAGTTAATTACACAATAATCTCGTCAATAACTTATAAAATAAATATAATTTATCATCTCAAATAATATTTAGGACATGAACTTCTAAATTTACCCTTCGACCATTAGAATAAATTGTCAAATTAACGAATTTGGGTGTGTGGTGGAAATTATCAAAACATCTAGGGGCACGATAGAAAATGTCGAAACATTTGGGGATAGGGTGGAATTAACCCTTTGTCAAATACACAGAGTAGGATAAAAATAAATATTATATATTTATAAAACGTGTCAAAATCAAAGTTGCTCAAAACTAATGTTTTATTATTGGATGTTCCCAAGTTGAGCAAGACATGCATGTAAATTTATTTTGAACTAGATCAAACACGAAGATAAATTAAGTTTCATAGTGAGAAATTGTAGAAGAAAGTAGGTTGACATAGTTACCTTTTTCGAACTAATACCAAACCCACGTTGAAATTTGCAAATTTTGTCTCTTCAAGAAAATAGAAAGGGTGAAATTTAAGTACACCAAATTCACCAATTGAACTCATGTCATGCTTGCGCAATGGTTCCAATCTTGGGTCAAAACATGAGCCTAATTGAGCATCCAATGTAGGTTATGTGTCCAGCTCCCATTTGTTAATGCTTCTAATTTCTACAACCATTCACATTTGTTTTGCTTTTATTTTTTATTTATTTTTTGTTTTTTTGGGGTGTGATTTGGACTGAAAAACTATGTAATAAAGAATGGGGATTAGTAGTTATATATGCAAGCTCAGTTTATCACAATGCAAATACCTCTCTTCAAGTCAAATCTTTCTATAGCAATATCTTGACACTTTGCTTCATAAATTTTAATCTAATTTAAATTTTCTATAATAAGTGATTGAGATTAATATAATTCTTCTTCATGTGACATGCCGTGCCGTCACAGCTACTCTTGCTTCCGTTTATTCAGTTCACGCCAGAATGAATTATTATAATTAAAAAAAAAATTGATGAGTTATTTGCATGATCAGGGCACACAAATCGAACAGGACGATGCATTTTATATATTTTACATGTTGAATATAAGCAAAATCGTAATTAGTCTGCATGCTTAACATAACTAAGAAACTCTTGCTTCTGCAAATAATCACATATTAAATAAGAATTATTTCTTCTTATTATTATTCACATAATATTAGGCATACAAATAAACATTTGCTTCAAATGAAGGAGTATATGAATCTATCCAAAATCAGGGTATCTCAATCTCTAAACAAGTATAGAATTATACCCAGAACCAAAAAAAAAAAAAATTAATAATTTCCTTGGACATTTTCTCTACTTTCTCTTTAATAATTGCAAAAAAGAACATTAATTAATTAACGAAGTTACACAACACAGGTAAGTATTGAAGAAACCTCTCTCAATGATGCAATGGATTTGGACCGGTAGGAACAAGCCGTTTGTCGACGCCGTAACGCGGGTCCATCTCGGTTGATCCGGCAGCCGGTTGAGGGAGGTGCTTCTGGTAACGATGGCGGTGCCGGAGAAATGGTGAGAAATCAAACTTGGTAGCCATTAGTAATACTTTTCTGTGGCCGATCCGAGTAGTACTTGCAGTGGGGTTGTTGCCGAGAGTGGTGAAATTATTGAAGCAGAATGCGTGAAAGAATAATAAAAGGAAAAGAGTGGAGAGGCAAAGAATAACGGTAACAAAAATTTGTGGGGTTTTCATCATACAGCAAGAGAAGAGAAGAGAATAAGAGTTAGATGAAAAGAGTGCATCGATGGATTGATTGAAAAGATGAAAATTGAGAGCTTAAATGTGGTGCTATTATTGATAGAGCTAGAGAGAGCAGCATACGAAATTATGTGGCTGAAGAAACAGAAGCTTGCTGTCATCAGAGAGTGAGTATAATGCTAATTTCATGACACTCGAGATGATCTGGCTGGCTTAAAAAATTAAGAAAGGTAGAGAGAGATAGAGAGAGAGAGGGACGCGAGCGGAGAGGAAGGCAGACTTGTCGAGCATTAAACTTGTTCCCAATGAAACTTCATTCCTTTACGTTCAAGGAAAAATAGGGCTTCACTAGAAGCAGCACTTTGTCAAACCTTTATTTTTATATTGCGGTGACATATGCTCATGCATCAAAGACTTGAAAATTTAGATGACCATCACTGATTTGTTGACACTGCTGTTACGCCATTTTCATTTTTCATTTTTCTTTTTCCGTTTTAATTTAAATTTGAAAAGGGATAGTAATATCTCCGTAGTTTGGTAAAATGATCATTCAACCCTATTATTATTTTTTAAAAATAGTTACATAATTTTTTTTTCGGATGCCGCAGGCTCCCTTTTTTGGTTAAATCTTGAGTTTTGTATAACAATTTCTGGACGTAAAAAGAGAATTTGTCATATGTGTGTGTTTTAAAAATGGTCGTGTGCGACCATTTCTAAAAACAAAAGAGTTTCTATTATTATTTTACAGTGGTCTTATTGTCTTCTTTTGATATTTATCTTTTGATATTTAGATTAAATTTATTGATATTTACTATCATAATTTTATTGGAATCTATCTATTTGAATAAATTTCGTTATAATGCTGTGTCAATATTATTCTAGATTAAGTTGAAACTATACTTTTAAATATGTTAAAAGAAAATCTCTCAATTAAGTTTCCATCCCCTCTTAATTACTTGGGTGATTTTTATACTGCTTTCACTCACGACTATATATATACTGAAGCCCAATCTACCTCAAAATATTCAAAATTAAATTCTTATTCCTCGATCCATAAGTACCCTCACACGAGGACTCAAATCCCTTCTCACACATCGTTTATCCCTCAGCTAGTAGTTTGATCCCTCTTAATGTCGGTGCTTAAGGCATATTTTAGTTATAAACTAGAAAAAAATTAGTCCCTAAAAGTTTATGGCCAAATACAAGTTACATTGCTGTATAAGGTGCATGTTTTAGGGAAGCAACACAGTATATTGAAATGGGGACAACTCATCATAGATCATATAATTAGAAATTAAGTCTAATTAATTTGATAAATCTATGGTTATTGGCCGACATTCAAATGGAAGTACATAAAATAACTTGATGCATTAATTTCGTAATTTGGTCTGTAAAATCACAGCAATTGTGCTAAGAGTTGACCTGTAATTTAGTGTTACGAAAGAATTAATTAATGGAAACATAAATAGGCTCTAGAAGTGTTCAATATTAAATGAATCGCCAGCTGTAAATATAAGGACATAGTGTTCGTTCACACGCTTGATATTGTGTTAGAGAACACGTTAAGTTGCATGGGAGGAAACAATTCCTTCACTTATACTCTTCTCCTTCTTCTTTGTTTTTTCTTTTCAATAATAAATTAATTAATATTGTCGATAATGCAAATTCAAATCTATGATCTTTGAAATTTTACATACATAAGAAAATTGTGTTTTTTTTTTTTTTATAGTAGGTGTGGATTTTTGTTAATTTTCTCAAGTGAATTTAAAAATTAGGTTCTAGAAAAATTTTGAGTTAATTTCAGATTATACTCTTATGAACTGATTATCTTCAAATTACCCTCTCACTTCTGAAAACCTCAATTTTCCCCTATTTTTGTTGACATGACCACCTTACATTGCACAATTTGGTATGGTATCTTAGATAATATGATTAAATGTATTCTTCATTCCAACGTATATAATGGAGATGGAGAGCACACAGTTCCCTTTATGGTAAGCACTCAGACACTAATAAAACTCTATGGCTTCTTGTAAATAATGTCAAAACTATAAAGTCAATCATACAATGACACATGGCACTATTACTCATTATAAGAAGAGAGCACCTCTAGCCACTATATCCTTATAATAAAACACTTTTAATTTTCTAAACTAAAGCCCAAGATCTAAGCTTAATAGAAAATTTGGCTAACCCTATAATTGTTTATAATGCCCACATTCCACTACCCATTTCTTTTTTCTATTTTATAAAATCACATAATACACTGCGAGCTCTTTTGTTTAAAAGTTGAAAATACTTAATCGCTACATCATAGACATAGCATTCGAAAGTCAGTCAACGTATGCTCTTAATCCTCACAGATCATTCGAGATTATTTACTCACTGCCCTTTAATTTTTGTATCTATCAATCACCGCGTTGACAATGTTCGTCCAATACATGGAGTTGTTCACAATTCATTTATCGAACGTGGAGATAGGTTTCAACTTGGACGTGCTGCATTATTTGAGTCGGTTCACCGCCGCATATGTACAGATAATGTGATGGCACTGTTGGGGTTGTGCAGTACGCCGAATTTTCCTATTGCTCCCACTTACATGTTATGTGAGATGGATAAGTGCGAAAATGAATGAAAATCTAGCGGAGATAAAAGGCTTATATTCTGTCAAAGTAGAAAAGTTTCACCACGTCAACATTTGTAATATTATGCCAAGGATTGGATATTTCAGGTGATTATCCTCGTTCCTATTTTAATACTTGTAGGTGAATCTGATTGGTTAATTATTCTCTTCAATGAAGATGAAGCGTGGATTAGAATTTGGCAATAGTTCTTTAGTGAGCTTTAAACTTTTCTTTGTTCTTTTTTTTTTTTTTTATAAATTTATGTTCAATAATTTTTCCTTTTCACTTTGTTAACTAAATTAAGTTACTTGAAGGTAAATCAGACAATCCTGTGCAATAATCCGAGAGACGTTCGAATGTGTTGTAGTGGGAATAGCAATGTGCATACAGCTCATGAAAAATGTGCTATTGCTTTCCGAAGGACTCCGCAGAAACCAATCAGATTCTTGTACCGGCTTCTATTGATTCTCTACCAACGGATGCGGGTCCAGCTCCATCGAATCACCGAGAAACTTGATCGATTCAGGGTGACGACTCGCCTTCTCTAAATTGATTTTTGAGATAAATTAAGGACCCAGGAACATTGTAGCCTTCTGTTGCTATAACTGACGTAGTGCTAGAAACAAAAACTTATTGTCATTAGAGAGTGAATATGATGCATATGTTGCGAGGATTTTCATTATTTATTTTTGAATTTCCATTGAGATTTACTTTCAACCACATGTATTGTCGAGGGTTGTCTTTATATTCTTGGCCAATGGAAAGTGCTTATTGCACGTATACTCAAGTTGCCAATGGAAACTGCTCATTCCCTTCTAATTTCAACACCATTAACTCGTATACCCAATGAATAACACGTATACTCAAGTTTAACATTAGGTTAGAATGAATTTTGACATTCTTTTTATAAAAAAGTTTTATGGGACTCAGTTAATGTATATAACTATTAACCACCACATCTTAACTATTTATTTTTAAATATTTTTATCTTTAAGTGGTTTGCAAATTAATTCATCTATATTTATTAGTGTAAAATATAACTAGTAAATTATTATTTTTTATTCGGTTCAAGGCCTTCGATATTTTTGAGCCGTCCTGTCTCTTTTACATACATTACGAAAGTTAATTATTTCAAATATTTTTAAAAATAGATTCAATTCCTAATGAACCAAATTATTTGAATTTCGTCCCCAGTTGATTTAGTAGATTTGTGATGTAAAAGTTAAAACTAATAAAAATGTGAATACAAATGAAGTTCACGAGGTCGTACGAGCGAAATTGAATTTCAATCAACGGAAAGCTCTCAAGTTTTAATGCCTCAACAGTTATTAAGCATCGTGGTTGTGTATGCTAACAGAAACACCAAAGGCCCGTTTGAAACTGTCAGAATATTTTGTAAAATACATAACAAGTAATTAATTAACTACATTCCCATTTCTTCAGGGATTGGAAAAGGACTTTGAATTGACCTTTTCCAGAATGAGCGGCTCTTCTCGGGAAGTCCGTGATAATTCAGAAGTCGTCACTACTCTCTCTCATTTGCATGTCCATGTTTTGTTCCACGTGGGAGGCTCTATTTTATCTAAAACCAAAAAAAAAAAAACAAAAATGTCAAAATAGTTGGTGGGAATCAGAAGAAAAAAGTAACTGAAGGGTTAGCTAACTCTGAGGGTGTAAGTCAACTGCCCCGCCCAGCTACTTCACTCGAGTTATGCGCATGCCCACCGGCTAAAAGAAAACACTTTTGCAGACATTTGAATTGATTTCTTTCGGGAAACTGGGATTGTGAGACTTTTTTAGAGGTTACATTATCGGCTTCCTTAATAGTATAGAGTTAGTAAATTGATTTTATATGCAACTATGGAAGATGCGGTAGATTGATTACTCATCTACAAAATGATTTTGATTGATAGGCTGTGAACCACAACCATGCACATATGACACAAATTTATTTGGTACGTGTACGTACAAATGATTCAATACGCCATCTCACTAATCACTATCATCATCTCATACAAGGTCTGATTATTGTGCTTATTAAAGCGTTACATTTTTAACTTTTTGTGTGAGGCAATACAATAATTTTTTACATGGTAATTCAACAAAGCAAAGACAAGGATTTTTATTCATGTCCAGTTTACAGTAGAAGCACCCACCATGTTAGACCAACAGCAAATAGCTACCCCATAAATTTTGTGAAGATAAAATAAAAATAACTCCAATGCTCATGATGATTAAGTCATTTACTGAGGCTGCCCTTTCAAAGATTATCCATTACAAGATTTATGAAAGACCTTTACAAAAATACAATGAAGGATGCCCATTCTCTGTTGTTGCTTTCCCACCCCTAAGGCCAGCGTAAACAAGCAATTCATTAATCAAAATGTGGCTTCCGTTCAACTACTACAATAACTCCCAGGATGACTCAGGACTGCAACTAGGGGAAACCTGCCCTCCTCAGGCTCACATTTAATGATGATACATTTTAAAGCTGGAGTGATGTGGGTGTTCATTTTATCAACATTATCTCATTTTTCTTCAACCTTCCTCCCAGTCTATATCATCCTCGTCTTCAGCAGAAGCCTCAGCTTCAACATTCAAATCATGCACCTTGAAACTTTCAGTCGTGGTACCTGGAAGTAATATAAAGGAACATGGTTGATGAACCATAAAAGCAGTACCGTATAGCAATAACCAGAAGACCAAAGACCAAGATCCTAGACACACATACATCACTGCTGTAAATTGTTGTACTAAATGTAGAAAGCTTGTTTTAAGTGAATACTGTATAAATCTGTGTTTCAGTGGTTACAAGAAAGCAATTAACGAATATCTTGCTTGCAAATTCTCTGTCACAAATGTAAAAGTAATATTCCACATCATGCCATAAACATTGAGAATTACCATCACAGCGGTATTTGATACTCATCAAGTCATTTCCAGTGGGATTACAAAAAGATATCCACTAGAAACTAACAAGTTATAAGAAGCTGTATTGCATAGTAAGCATAAGCTTTTCTAACACATCAACCAAAATGCTGCTGAAAATTTGCTAGCTTCTCCCTGATCTCAAACATTAGAAGTCTTGTAACAGTTGATATTTTGCTGAAGTTTGAAAGCCAGAACTTATAAACTAATAAATGCAATAAGCAACTTCTATGCTTGTAGTGACTCGTCATCATTATAGATTGTATATGATGGTCGATACATTTACCTGCAACGGGAGCCTCTTCCCAATCGACATCATCATCTCCCTCAACCTCTTCACGTTTTGACTTCATACCCACTTGACGATTAAAAGATGCCCCAGAAATACCATCAGAGATAGGTGTATTTGAAGATTCTTGTTGATTCTTAGCAGCTTCGTCTAGTTCTTGTTGTTTCTTCAACAGAGCAGCATAATATGCTTTAATATACTCATCCTGCAATATAATAAACAGCAGAGACTCCTTCAAATTTTAAACAAACACAAAAAGAAACACTGCATGACAGATCAAAACAAGAAATTTAGTAGTTCATCTCATGGCACAAACCTGTAAACTTGTTTTATCATCTTCAACAGTTGACTTTTTGTCATCCGATAATCCTCCTGTTGCTGGGTTTCCATCCATCTTTGACTCCTGCTTAACCTCTCCTCGTTGTTCCTTTGTAAGGTTCATACCTTGCTTGATCATCCAAGGTGGTAAGACTTTCTGGGGTGTACTATCAGTTTCTGATTTTACATCCACCTGCTTTCCTTCAGCACCAGAAAATGCAACTTCAACCTGCAAAAACACCTAGCCACATATTAGCTCTCAATCAATCCAATAAGATTTAACAGTAGAATAATTCGAACATCTTACATTAAAAAGTACTATACCAAGAATCTAGGACAGTCAACTGTTGTGAAAAAATGTTAATAGGAATTTATGTCACCGCACTTTTTGTCTTTTCTCTTGATATACATAATAGAATTTAATAGAAACATCAGAATGAGAATCAACAAACAAAAAGGATACTGCTGAAATTTGAAAAAGGCCGATTGTGAAAATTTTAAACCTATGTCTCGTAAACCATTACCTCTTCTATCTCTAAAACACTAGATTACTGCAAGAAGACAATATTTTTCACATATCTTGCATATGATTGGATAACTAGAAGGCAGTCAAATCAGATATATAATCCAGTCAGCACTCTACCCTGTTAACTTCCAATCTTCGATGGCCTAAGTCATAATCAATTAGTGTATAAAAGGTTAGTTCAAAGAGCAACAAGGCTAAATAAACCTCACAGATATTCTTCTGATTACATGCTCTCTCCAAATTGGAGAGTAAGATATTACACAAGATGAGTATGAGCTACGAAGACAAGCTTGCAAATAATCACAGGCATAATAGATTTGGCAAGAAGTAACTATCAAGGGAGGATTCCAACCAACCGGCCTTTGTATTTGGTGAAGAGTCCATCCCTAGTACAAGTAACCGTACTAGACATTAGACTTGATCACAGTAGGAGACACTGACACTCTCGTGTACAAACACAATCTACCTCAAATAGGCTTTGCATCATTGCAAGTTGAACAGAAACAAAGCAAAACATGGATGATGAAACACAGGACAAACACCTGAATGTATCGAACAGATTCAATCTGTGGATCCAAGTCTTATTCTGCATCATGTACATTCCAAACTACCAATCCATGATCGGGTAAAAAACTACCGTTTCACAAACAAAAGGTACCATCAAGTTTATAAATCCAATTTTGGATAAGCGAGGAAGCCAAGCATGAGATATAGTAAAATAAGCTTGTTGTTTACATCAACACCACACACATATAATGGCACTGAATTCCACCGCAGTAGTTCAAATCCTAAAGTGAGGGGATTATCAGAGGAGAAATTGACCTTTGTATCCCCAAGAAACGGCATTGGTGTCCCACCATAACCCTGAGAAGACTTGTTTGGATCGTTGGAACTAGAATCTCCATTTGCAGCACGTCCAGCGGCACTTGCTCGAGCTTCCCATGCTTGAAGCGTTCCAAATTCAGGAACGTCCAAGTCTTTTACTCGGTTGATTTGTTCCATCAGTGGCTTCAGCTGAACCTGCAGTCAATTTACCAGTTCAAAATATTGATACATAAAGCATTCATAAAAAGGTCAATATGTAGCAAATATTTGGGTCTACAAGGAAAAAAAGGCAGCCAAAGTTGGAAAACTTGAAGCAACCATTATTAAAGTGAATTCGGTATGACCAGAAATATCAGATACATGATATAAAATAAACATGTATTAGGGAGAAAAGGGGATCCAAGCTGCAATTGTAGACAAACATAAACACATATATGGAAAACACATCAGCTTAAAGAGGGGTGGTCATGTGTTCATTTCACTCAAAAACCTGCATGTGCTTGTGTTTAGCACACCACTATATCCCACATCACCTGATTTCTGCAGGTCTTTATCTCCTTTTGTGGGACAACTATGCAAGTATGTGAGTTCAAGAGCACAAAAATGTTCAGGCATAAGCATGCTAGAGCAAATCAAGAATCCATGCCATAATAAAAGTTCCTTCATCACATCTCCAATGCAAAATTCAGAGGCCAACAACTTTCTGAGCTGTCATATTTTGCAAGGAATAAATGACATTCAAAAGAAACCTACAAGCAACTCAAAGGAAAAGATATTGAAAAATCAATGCAAAGTTTCTAAAGAGTTTCTTGTCCTTTTAAACTCAATAATTCATTGCTGCTAGACATCCGGCAAACTACTTCACGTCCAAAGTGAAAAGGGCACAAAAACACAACCAAAAGGTGATTAACCACAGGGCAAATAATTATTCTCTATAAAATTGTTCAAAGCTTACCCCCATTATTAAAATACACAAGCATAATGTGTATAATGCACAGCTGTGTTTTATTCGCCCACAATTGATAAATGAATAAAACTCAACTATTTAGTTGAAGGTAATAATAATTTCCGTACAAAACTAAATTCAAAAATACATATCCATGACCATAAAGTACCAAGTCAGCAAAAAAATATCCACACTAAGAGATAAACCTCCAATTTTTGAAGCAAGTCTTTTAGTTTTTCACGTCGTCGCCTTCTTGCATTGTCATCTCCATCTCCTCCTTCTTGAGCTGCTAACTTGTCACTCTCTGCCACAAGCTCTCCATTGCAATTTTCACAGTGAAAAGAATCATCTTCTAGAGAAACCAACCTCAATGCATCCAAAGCATTATATCTGGAATATGCCATCAAGAAATCCTCAAGTTTTCAGGATTACAAAATTCATATACAAGTGAAAACATATAAAGTAACTTAAAAATAATATAAGAAAATGAGTAACAAAGACCTCCGCTGACAATTAGGGCATATGTACTCTTGAACTGTGTTTTTGCATTCCAGCTCATCCTTCAGTTTTTTCCTCATACGGTGTATTCTGTACCTAACAACATCATAGATCTGCAGAACATTCCTACCTTAGGTCTTTAAAAAGCAAGAATTTGATCAATATACAGTAAGAATGAGAACAATAAAGGCTAAACAGGAATGCAAATGATTCTTTTGCCTTCGTCGTCCAAATAAATCAATAACATCCAATTTCATGTCTGGTTATCGAAAGTAGTGTAACCTGTGCATAGTCTAGAGAGCAGTAAGAGTGAGTGTGCAGTTTAATCTTTTCTTCTCCCTCTTTAGCAAACGGCTGACCGTCAGCTGTGGCAGCAACGGCAGCGCTATATATCTTTGCACCCTTAGCAGTCTAAAACATAAACAAAGAAAAATCAGCAGATGAACAAAGTAGATGAGGATCTTATCTGTTTAGGGAACTGGTTAATTAGTCTAAAGGTGACACTTGTGCAATGCAATTTTCTGCAAGTTACTTGGAGGTCAAAATTCTTGAATTTTGTAACAACCAATATTTATGAAGAGTATGAGCAGATGAAAAAGCAACAGGAAGAACATAAACCCTGTTTAAAGTGATCCAAGCTGTTAACATTTGGCTCATCTAAACTCTTGCTCAAGGTAGCTGATAAGTTTTACAAGCCAATCTAGAGAACATTGTTATCAGTTGAATTCATCAAAGTACATAAACAAGCAAATGAAGAAGCAATGACAAAAACAGAAATGCCAGATGAAGCAAGCCTCTAATTAGCAGGGCTGTAAAATAATCCAAGCTACTTCCAACCAAAATAAAAGGGTGCTTGGGCTTATTGATATGCTAACATCAAACATGATATTTGGCTTTTATTTCTTTCAAGTCACTTACATACAAAAGCAAAAAATTCTATCGACAGCTTCCTAAGGCTTTGTTGTTTTTTTTTTTTATATTTTTTAGAGAAGCAACTAATAGATATTTTGCTTTTGAAGCAGCAAGGATTATCTCTAGAAAAATAGACACATATGGCATGAATCCCCCCCAAGATAAAAACAATTTCAAACTAGAAAGGGTCACTAATGCTTTCAAAGAGCATAAAAACACTGGTTAGACTGATAATCTTTCCTTTTGCCTGCAAGCTTTTTCATTCCTCAGTTCCTTTTTTATTTTTTATTTTTTAATGATGCTTTGCTCTCATAAAAGCACTTTTGTCAGTTTACACCCTTAAGACTTCAGCACTTTAATACTTTGAAAATCAAGTATCTTTGTAACACTCAGTTTATTGCAATCATAAGGGCATCTCAGTAAAGATTTTGGGGGAAAATTTTTCAAATGAACATTGATTCACTTTCAAAAGAGAGTTAGGAAGGAGAAAACAAGAAAATATCAATCATCCAACAATATTATTCTTCTGATGAGCTTCAAGCCCCATGCTTCTTAAGGCCTCAAATCTTCTATACTGCTTTAAGGAAATACAGATCGAGTTTCTTTCCACAATAATTTTTAGATAGTAGACCAAGCGATGCAAAAAACAAAAAAATTAAAACAACATATGAATATGAAATGTTTTTACTATAACAAATTAGGGCAAGTAACGAACACCTCAATCAACTCACCTCTTTCCTGTGATCTCGAGCAACTAGTTTTTCTTCTTCCAAAAATCGCAAAGTCCGTCGAAGCTGCTTTGAGTGCAGTTTCAAATCCTTTGCTAAATCTTCTTCTCTAACCCACTGTCGTCTAAAAGGGGGAAAAAAAAACAATTGTCAATGATAGATATTTTAAAGCATTTCATAAAATTAAAGGTGTCTTAGAAAATTGTTGAAACCATCACATTATTGTTCATAACTTGAAAGATCAGCAAGACTAAACAACATAGTAGAATCTGCTTTATTATTGTATTCAGCTAGCATAAGCACTTCACTCTTACAAAACAAGTCAAAAATTGATTGGTCAATGGATTTTGAGAGAACTACAGATGTTCAGCTGATGGGAAACATGTTAGTCTTGTAAAACTCTTACAAACCAACAAAAAGTACTGTAAATACTCTATAAACATCTCTTCTTTCATTGCTTACCCTCAAACATTAACCTTAAAGAACAAGAGGGATGATCAGAAGGACAAACATTAAAATTCTATTTTCAATATATCTAATTGTGAATAAGTGTTAGGACCAAGCAGAGAAAGAGTTTAGTCTAACTAATCAAGAACCTCATCATTAGCGTCTACATTGAATTTCTCAGAAAGTGTTGCTAATCTGGTAATTAGCATTGAAAGGTTCTTAGGAAACTGGTTCAGATGAGCAGAAGTTAATAACAAATCCAATGGCTACCAAGATATTCAGCAAGAGCGTACCACAGTCTACCAGCATCCTTATTCTGAAAATGATTCAAATGAAGGAGTATATTACACTAATCATTGCTAAATTCATACAAAGAATTTTAGAGATATGAGACAGTCCACAAGTCACTTCACTTTTTGACCCAAAAATAGGATGGGAGCAAAATTTTAGGTCATGACCGAATACAAGAAACAACCATTGAAGCTAGCACTTATACTTCAACAAGTTATTATAAGGTTACAAGGGATTTCACAACTCCAAAATCAATTAAATGTACAAATTTTTGTAGCAAACATTAGGCATCATTTACCTAAAGAGTATTGCCCAAGATGATGACCAAGATTAGAATCCAGTCTGGTCAGTGCATGACCTAACCTAAGCATCAAATACTTGAAGGTAATACATGTACAAGCCTCTCGTAAAAGCTATCTAATTACACTAATCAACCAAAATGCCGAACTATTTAACAGAACATAAACCCACCTAAAATTATCAAGTCAGCTCACATTGTACCATAATCATAGTAAATAAAGGCGTTTCAATTTCACTCCCTTCTTCAAAACTGACCAAATCAAACACAACTTCTATCCAATTCTGTTTTTCAACTTCCCAAAACAACACAAAATTGCATTTTGAACTTCCAGAACTGAAGGTGTAATTCTATAATACCTCGTAAGCGCATCAAGCACTACCACTGCAATCCCTCTGTTGTCACTCCTCCCGGATTTTGGCTGGTTATCTCCTTTTGTTGTTATATCATCGTAGAACGCCCTCGCCACAAGCTTCACTAATCTGTTTTCAGAAACAGAAACGAAACAATCTGAGAATTGCCTCCCAATTTCCGCAAAACGCAGACAATTTATAATCTTTACGGTCCAAAAGCCGAAACTAATTCTAAAAACTGTACCGATTAAAAGGTTCGATACTGCTCATTTTCTTGAGTCAATTTCCAAACAAGGTTTAGAGCTATTAGTGAGATTATAGTTTTAATCTTCAATCGACCAGTTCGGTTTAGAGAGGCATTGGACCCTCTCCGTTAAGAATTCGATTCAGATTCTCGCATATTTATAAAGGAAAGCTTTTCAAATGAACCCTAAAGTGCGGCTAATTACTCTTAGGGTCCGACAATAGCTTATGATTTTTACAAATACATCCCAATAATTATAAGTAATTTCTGATTTGTACTATAATGCGCATTGTCCATCATATTTGGGAGTGTATGTTTTAGAAAAATCTTCGTAAACGGAAATACAAGGCTTTTTAAAGAAATTTTGTATAAACAAATTATAAATTAATTTTAAAAAACTTAAAAACTCCTATATTTCTCAAAATAAGATTATAAATCTTTTTATTTATGTAATGATTAAAATTTTAAAGGAAAAAAAATTATGAATCTTTTTATTTATGTAATGATTAAAATTTTAAAGGAAAAAAAATTATGTTATAAAAATTTTAAGGCATAAAAAAATCTTATTAAATAATGATTTAATAAATGATGGTATTTTTTATAATAAAAATAATATCATATGGTGTTTTTTTTAAATTATAATTTTAATGTTATTAATAATAAGTTATAAAATTATATTATATGTGCAGATACTTACTAGTGAGATAAATTTATTACCCTATTATATCTCTAGTTAATTTTTTTTTTCAATTATCAATGAACGGGAGAGATTGATGGAACAAGAACAAAAGAGTAAAGAATTGAGCTGGATTAGAGTAAAAGTGGACAATCTACAAATTCAAGTACAAGCAGGACTTCACTGTAAATGAGAAAATAATAAAAACTAAAACCTAACGAATCTGATTTGAACATCATCCGAAATTTCGCAACGTCTATTTCCATTGGCTCTCCATCAAAAGGATGCAGTCCGTCAGATCGCTCGCCCTCCTACGTGTACGGTTAGATCAAGACAACAAAGTGAGGTACTAAGGTAACCGGATGCGACATGAAGTACCACAGGAGATTGCTCGTAAGAACCTGAATTTCCTCTATAAATAAAGCCCTGGATCCCTCAGCGCGCTCATCAAATCATCAAACACAGAGTGGGCAAGCAAGCTAGCCATGGCGAAGCCTCGTAAGCCGAAGAACGAGGAAACAAAGGTTGAGAATTCCGGCGCCGTTGTGCGTCACCAGAAGCTCTGCCTCTCAATCGACATGGACAAGCGCCAAATCTACGGGTGAGAGACGAATTAACCGGCTTCGCTTACACACGTGACATGCGCATGATTTTGATTACTCACTTAACTAATTGCGTGTTGAATTTTCTTTTTGTAAAATATCTGTAGCTACACCGAGCTGGAGATTACGGTACCTGATATAGGGATTGTAGGGTTACATGCGGAGAATTTGGGAATTGAGAGTGTCTTGGTTGACGGAGAGCCTACTGAGTTCGAATATTATCCGCATAATCATCAAAATGTGGAAAATGAAAAGAGATGGAGATCCATTGTCTCGTCGCCCAGTTCTGCTGCAGATGCTGCAGCTGCTGTGTACATATCGGCTCTGGAAAGGGAATTAGTCCCCAATTTGCTCATCAATTGTTGCAAGCCGTTCAAGGGTTTAACTGATCAGATAGAACAAATGAATTTGGAGACTAAGTTGGATTCCTCTGCTGAACCTAAGCAGGTTACTGTTGCTAAGCTATCTACAGTCATTTTGTTTATGAATTATTTGTTTTGTTGGCAAGTGTTGAATCTATGTTTTGTGGCTTGTGCGGATAGCCCATGAAGGCCATTGCATGTTGCGAATTTCTGAGTTTAGCGTATACATATTTTTAGTGGGGGTTTGTAAGGGTATGTTTTCAACTCTCCGGCTGAACTTTCGCACCATTTGCCCAGTTATACTTGACTTAGTTGATTTGCTTACTATCTTAAATAACTACGAAGTGTCTCTCTGATACATGGAAATCCCCTAGGATTCCACTTGCTTGAACTCTAGGTTTGAAACTAGGGATTATTGCCCATACAGTCTTTAATGTTTAACCCATGAGATATGATATCTCCTGTTGGTTTTGAGGAACCTCTAACCTCTTGATTGGAAACTTGGCCTATGATTATACAGAAGGTCAATATTTGTGAAAGCAATTTCATTATTGCAAACTGTAAGCAATTGGTTTTCACATATACTGGTAGTTCTGGGTTCAAATTGGCTATTTGTTTGTGGTTTCTTAGCATGCTCTCTAGAGTTATAGTGATGAGGTTCACACTTCTGTGGTTTCTCATGTAGGTTAATGTTGGGTGCAGAATGTGAAATTGGTACGTATTGACTATTGGGTCGAGAAAGCAGAGACTGGAATTCATTTTGATGGTAATGCATTACACACTGATAATCAGATAAGGCGAGCACGGTGCTGGTTTCCTTGTATAGATGAGAGCACCCAACGATGCTGGTATGAGCTGTTTCATTGTTCCTGTTCATGTTTGGGCTTGCTAGTTATGGAGATTTGAAGTCTCTACAGTATTAATATTGTATCACATTATCTGCTCAGTTATGATATGGAGTTTACAGTCTCCCAAAATCTTATTGCCGTCAGTGCTGGAAGCTTGCTATATCAGGTCAGAGAAATTGATGAGAATATTTAATTACTGCATGGACCTTAATTTTTATAATGTCTCAAATGAAACCTTGTCAGAAGTTTTAAAAAATACATGGGCTCCATATTATGTTGTCTCTATGTGTTCATATTTATTTTTACTTTAGACATATAATTTGTGCTTCAAGTCAGATTCTTCTTATTATCACTTCATGTTGTTTCATTTCATTTGAATTCATATTGCTTGATACTTTTATTTTTTGACAAGAAGGGAGTATCCTATATTGCCTTAAAGAAAGTTAGTAAACCCCAAAAGCTTTTAGATCCTAACACCCTAATATGTGAATTAATCAACTTAAATGCTGAACTGTAAGTAGCCAGGTAATGTTAATGAAGTATTTAAGGTTTATGGGGTAAAAGCTCTTCATGTTTCCCAAGTATTTAGTTTTATGGAGTTCTCAAGATTCTAAGCATTAAAGATACACCAATATCTGTGATGGTACAACCTTGGTTATTATGTTGAAAACTAGTATGGCCCATTCCAGAAAATTTCAAAGTGTAACTATTTTGTCAAATATTCCATTCGGTGCTTTGTGGAGTCGCTTATGTTTTATTAGGCGGTCTCAGTTCTTAGAAATTGCTTGGCTTGGAATTTGACTCTTGCAATGTGCAAATAACACATGTCCTTGATTGAGAAATCATTTTGCCTTGTCGTTGAAAATGGTACTTGAACCCTTTTTTTTTTTTAATTCCTTAAGTTGAGGATAAATGACTTGCCAAGGACCTAAGGTTGTGTTTGGTATGAAAAAAAGTAAGGAAATGAGAGGAGAGGAAAGTGGAATAAAGGAGAGCAGATTACATTGAAACTCTTTTCTAATGTTTTATTTGTTACCAAATGAAATGATACAAAGAAAATGCCTTATTTTTCATTTGGGTAATTAACTTCTGTTTAAAACGTTTAGTAATGTAATTTTAAACAATAAATTTATTTAGTATACTATGTAAATAACTAATAAAAAATTATTTTAAGTAATATAATTATATTTATAATTAACTTCTATTTAAAAAGTTTATTAACATAATTTTATTTTTAATAATTTAATTTGTTTCTAAATGAATTATGACATAATATAAATAATTTCTTAATTCATATATTATAATTTTCAAATTTCATTTGAAAAACCCAAAAAAAAAATGGCAGAGTTGCCACAACTGCCACTAGAACCACCACATGTTGCCGTTGGGCACCACTGTTCCATGTTATTTTAACTCGAGAATTATAATGAAAATTATTTGGAATTGATGATTGATAGATTAAAGCAATTTATTTGGTCGAAATGCTTGATGTTTGTCTAGATCTAGGAAAGTTAGAAAAATTTTGAACTTTTTTAATCGGATTTGAAGAAAATAAATCCATTTTTTTAACCTTTATGACAATATGATAATGTGTTGTTCGTTGGCTGGTGAGTCCAATGGTACTTGGCGGTGACATCCCATGTGTTAGTGATGGTGGCAAAGCTGACTTTGCAATGACTTCAATTTATATTTTCTATTTTTGCGAATCAATTAAATAAATAAAGTGATTTTGTTAAACTTTTTAAATTGTTACTTTAACTTTTATTAATATAAAATTAATTATCTACATAATTAAATTGATAAAACAAAATTGCAAATAATAATTATTTGATAATATTAAACAAGTTAATAAAAGCTTGAAGGGGTAATTGCTACCAATAGAAGAGGAATTTGTATTCATCAGTTGGTTTGGAATCTATATTCCGCATTGTGATGTATATTAAATTCTAATGGAGATTAAATTCTTGAAAATTATGGTCAACCAAACATCGGAAATGAGAAAGAATTCAAATTACTTTCTTCTCTGCCTTCCTCTCCTTCCAACTAGACACCACCTAACTGTATAATTTGCGGCGATAGCTCAGATGGGAGAGCATCAGACTGAAGATCTGAAGGTCACGTGTTCAATCCACGCTCACCGCACTCATCTTTGTGGTTGAGGCTTGTTGAGATGAGTTCTAACTTAGGAGATTGTTCAAAACCGTTTTCCATCGCAACCATTTCTCTGTTCTGCACTCTCTCCATTGGCATTGAATTGAGACGGTTGAGCTTGCTAAGTTATGCAATAAGAATGTTAGGTATCTCCTTGGCATCATGTTGTCAATAGTTAAGTGCATGTTTAATAGCATATAACCAGTAAATTAACACAAGGGCAACTTGCTGCAAAGATATGTATTTTGACGTTTAGGAACTCAAGTCAAACTAAAATAACATGTTCTTAGCCTTAGTAGTTGGAAGAAAACAATAGAAACATGTTTTTGCTTCAAGTTTTGTTACTGGCATAACTTCTGACCAGTCAATGTTCATGGAGTAGTCTAAATTGACCACTGTAAAATTTGTTGGAACTCCTAACTCAAAGGGGTTTTCTAGTCATATTCAACTGGCATATTTAATCGGAATGTTAATATGCCAGTAAAATTAAAAAAATATTGGCTTCTTTGAATCGCTTATCCAAGTGCTCTTATCTTGTTTCTTCGTCTATTTTCAGACTTAAAAAATTTGCAAATACTCTATGCCAAAGCGAAAAAGTATTTTGTAGTCGTTTTAAGTTTGATTTCTTGCCAGTTACTTCTTGCTAAGGTAACCCTGGCTGTTACGGGGAGAGAGTTTAATTTCTCTACTGTTGATGCATTATTTCGCCTTTTTGAGTATTTAACTTGAGGTTTGTTGAGGTAGCTAATGTGAAAAACTCAAATCATTTTCCAGGATGTTATGCTAATAGATTTTAATTGGATTGGTGAATAAATATAACCTATCCTTATGACATTGTTTTGTCTCACAAGCAAGAGGACTATGGTTATGCCTTTGTTTTAAATCATGTCTTGCTCCTATGTGTGTGCCAAAATGGTGGATGGGAGGGACCAAATTATATGAAATCTAGTATCCTGTTGTTACATCTTAACTTCACACAGATTGTCCAAGGAACTGGCATGTTGTGCATTTTTGATTGCTAAAATTTCATATTGCTTTGTGCCTTCATTTATATCTTGCGTGCTGAGACACATATTGGGTGGGATTCTACTCCTTTTCTCATTGTATGGCTTTCATAGGGTGGTGTGCTTAAGATGGTTTGTGTCCATTATGTCTAATTGCAACACATTGTTTGTCCTTATTAACCAGACAGAAAAATTTTTTAACCGCTTATCATTTTATTTAGTGGTTGAAGGTGTTGCACTTGATTGTTCCAAATGTAAATGAACTTATTGTTCAGCATATAAAGTTCTACAAAGTAAAACACCTTTCCCCTGCTGTTTTGGCTAATAATCTTTATATTGTTGTATGTTTGCGGCTGGGGTTTTAATTTTATTGATGCTTTTATCTTCTAACTATCATTCCTTCTACCTAACAGGTTCTGAACAAGGATGATCCTCCTCGCAAAACCTACGTCTACAGATTAGATGTTCCAGTTAGTGCTAAGTGGATAACTTTGGCAGTTGCACCCTTTGAAGTCCTTCCTGACCACCATCAGAGTCTCATGTCGCACATATGTTTGCCAGCTAATGTATCAAAGATTCATAATACTGTGGAGTTTTTCCACAATGCGTTCAGGTTTGTAAGGTTCAATTGCATAGTAGTTATTTAGATCTTTCTTGTGGTTTTGAGGGACTCAACTGTAAGTGTGTTGACTTTGAACTGTTGCTTGACTGGTGATTTTATTTTCACCAGCCATTATGAGACATACCTTGATGCAAAATTTCCATTTGGATCATACAAGCAAGTTTTTTTAGCTCCTGAGATGGCAGTATCATCATCCACTTTAGGAGCTGCAATGGGCATCTTTAGCTCTCAGATTCTTTATGATGAGAAAGTTATCGATCAGGTCCGTTCTTATTTGATTCAAAGGTCTTATCTGTGCTTGAGCAAAATTTTTAGGCTGGCGGTTCAAGAAGTCGAGACCTAAACATGATTGCATGATCCATTAGAGCATAATTTCTTTAATGGTCTGTGGCTGCCTTGCATTTTAAATTTTTTGATGTAAAAACTGTGATTGATATGCTTCCTTGTTCTTCCTATGTTCTAATGAGAACATTTTGTTAAACAGGCCATAGACACAAGCATTAAACTTTCATTTGCCCTTGCAAGACAGTGGTTTGGAGTATATATAACTCCTGAATTACCGAATGATGGTAGGTTGGTAGTATATCGTTTATGCTGCTTAATTGGGATTTAGATTGTCGCCATTATTTATTCGATATAGTTTGAGGGCTAGATCCATTTTTATTCATTTCATTACTTTATGTTTAATTTCAGAGTGGCTGCTGGATGGTCTTGCCGGTTTTCTAACAGATTCATTTATCAAGAAATTTTTGGGAAATAATGAAGCTCGTTATCGGAGATACAAGGTTTGCAAACTTACATGAGTATACCACATACGTACTAGTTGCATTTGTATGAGTAGTTGTGATGCAGATTAGGAATCTGTATTCTATTTAACTTGGGTTCCTTATTGTCTAAAGTTTTTTGTTCTTTTTTTTTTTTAATAGTTTAGGACTTTGTTTCTTTTTTTTCTTTATGGTTTAGGATAAGAACTAGTAGGATAAATAGCCATTTCTTGTTGCCTTTGAAGGCAAATTTGAGTTTAATAATATTTTCAGTTTTCAAAGCATGTGTGAATTTTTGTGTTTAGTTAATTCTCGACATTTGATGGAATCAATGAGTCTTAGAGGAACATCTAGGTTCACAGTAGTATAAATAATCATCTCTTGTAGCCTTTGAAGGCATATTTGAGCTCAATAACATTTTCAGTTTTCAAAGCTCTTTACAAGTTTCTGAGTTTAGTTATTTTTTGGCATTCTGTGGAATTTACAAATCTTAACACTTTGGGTTCACTCTATTCTTTTGAATCAATGTGAATTTAGATCGTTTCTTTATTTCAATATTTTCAAGAATCAACAAAATATTAGAACATTAAACTTACTTTGCTTTTTTTGTTGTAATAGAACCTACTTTAAAGGCATCTTTGGCCATTGCGTTAGTGGTTATTGGGAAGCTTATAGGTTATTGAGTTGTTATAACATTATCTTCTTATCTACTGTCCACATCTCTCTAGCAAATGTTGGGTATTAGATTAAATGGCATTCTATGTAATTGATCAGATTAATTTATCCATCTATAGATAAGAAACCTGAACTTAATCCAATATCACCCAAATAGCGGCTATGCCTCTTAGCCCATGAAGTTAGTACAGTTAAGACAACAGTGAGCAATTTTCATGTTGGCCATTAGGAAGAAATGAGATTGGGTCAGATTAAGATAAAGGTAAATTGAACTAGAAAGGGGATACACAGGTATGGGGGGACTACAACTCTACAAAAACAAGGACGAGAAGTCCCAAAAATATCTACAAATGATAAAAAAAGCCCAAAAAACCCCCCCAAAACAACATTGCTCAAAAGAATGAACTTTCTATTAGGATAGAACTGCTTCCCAATTAAGCAAAATAAAGAAGAAAGAGATATCTTTAAATTCAGCAGTAATAGAAGCCCATAGGGAAGCCCAAAACTTCACTTTGTCCCATAGATACGAAGGATCGTTCCCCACTTTGTTGTCAAAGATTATCAGGTTTCTTTCAATCCATAAGACCCAAAATGTAGCCATGACAGCACAATCCCATAGAATCACTGATTTTCGTTCTCCCTTTAAGATGAATCTTTCCAATAAGAGAGACTAACAAGAGTCAGGGACTGTCCAACTCAGATTAAAAGACTTGAACAATTTGGACCACAAAAAGTAAGCAACTTTGCAGTGAAGAAACAAATGATCTACATTCTCTGATTCAATTTTACATAATATACACCAATCTGGGGATAAAACCAACTCAGGTCTTCTTCTTTGAAACATGTCATTGGTGTTGATTTTTTTATGAGCAGCAGACCAAACCATCATCTTCACTTTGGTGGGAACTTTAGCTTTGCAAATTAGGTTGGAGGGGAAAAAAGGTGGGGCAATGGGTTTATCTGTGAGGTTAAGAAAGTGAGACTTGGTAGAGAAGCATACTGATTTGTTTAATAACTAAACTCTCTTGTCCTCGCTCATGTCGTTGAGATAAGCCCCTTGTAGAATCCCAAGCAAGTGAGCACACTGTTGAGTTTCTCTATCATTCAGATTCCTCATGAGCTTGAAATCCCAACTTCACTGCATTGTGGAAAAATTAACCATGCTAGCTATTGAGCAATTATGACCTAGAGACAGTCTATACAATCAAGAGAAAAGATCACAGAAAGGAACCTCCCCTATCCAGCAATCCTCCCAAAATCAAACTTTCTGACCATTACCAACCATCAACTTTATGTTAGACGAAAAATCTGTTTTCCCTTTTGAAATATATACCGAAGGACATCTACCACTACCCCTAACTACAACATTCGCATCCCAACCATTGTTATGCTGACCGTACTTACTTTTTATAACACTATGCCATAGGGAATTAACTTCTAAAGGGAACCTCCATAACCACTTCCCAAGCAAGGCCTTATTTCTGTTAATGATATTTCCTAACCCTAAACCTCCCTTGGATTGAGGCTGAGAAACTACCCTTCAACTGACCAAATGATCCCTTTTACCGTCCCCTGTACCTTCCCACAAAAAATCCCTCATGGCCTTTTCAATCCTCTTAGCCACTGAAACAGGGATGTGAAAAAAAGACATAAAATAAGTAGGGAGGCTAGAAAGAACAGATTAGATAAGGCTCAATCTCCCTCCTTTGGAAAGACAAGCTTTCTTCCACCCATCTAATCTCTTCTCAACTTTCTCTAAAACTGGAGCCCAAAAATCTACTTTACTAGGGTTCCCCCCAAGGGGTAAGCCTAAGTATTTTAAAGGCCAGCTTCCAATCTTGCACCCCACTGAAGCAGCTAAGTCAATTATCAACTGATCAGGAGAATTTACTCCTATGATTGAACTCTTCCTCAGATTAATCTTCAAGCCAGACACCGCACAAAATAAATTGATAACTTTGAGAAGGTTATGAAATTTTCCTAAGTCTCCAGAATGAAAAAATGTTGTATCATCAGGCAAATTGGAGATGAGAAACCAGAACTTCATCTCTTCCTACACTAAAACCCTCAATCAGCTCAGAAATTTGAGCCTTGTCCATTAACCTACTACGTACATCCGCCACTAGCGTGAATAAAAAAGGAGAGAGAGGGTCCCCTTGACGAAGACCTCTAGAAGCATGGGTCTTACCCCTAGGTCTACCATTCAAGAAACTCGATAAACTGACAGAATTCAAACAGCCCCTCATCCAACTTCTCCATTTTTGGCCAAAACCTTTTGCTTCCAACACAAAATCTAAGAAGTCCCAATCAACATGGTTGTAAGCTTTCTCAAAGTCAATCTTGAAGACAAAACCAGATCTTTTAGACTTTCCATATTCCTCCATAGTTTCATTAGCCACTAAAACTGCATCTAAAATCTGCCTATCCCTAACAAAAGCACCTTGAGAGTAAGAGATGGTCTCCCCTAACACCTCTTTGAGCCTAAGAGAGAGAACTTTAGCAATAATCTTGTAGAGACTGGTCACTAAACTGATGGGTCTGAACTCACTCAATTTTGAAGGCTCCTTCTTTTTCGGAATATAAGACAAATGAAACGAACTTAAAGTATACCTGAAAATCTAGCTCAGAAGATACATAAACTTTGGTCAAAAGATGTACAATAAGAAACAAAATCCAATTGGCAAGTTTATACAAGATTTCTTGGTGCAATTTGATTTACAGCTTGGCTATTGCTAATCCTTTGTGAAAAGATAAAACATGTTTTGATAAAAGAGAAAAGCAATAAAAGAAAGTATCTAAGAAATGTTTAGAAAGAGACATTTTGACATGATTTTCGGAAGTCAGCTTGTCAATTTAGGTTTCCTATTTTAGGCATTCCTGGTGCTATTTGTGGTGAGTGCTTATGTCTGGGTACTTGACCTGCCCTAGTGGATGGAATGCTGACATGAATCTTGATGCTTCTCTTCACTTGGAAAAACCATCATGGCCACCAGGGTTCTACTCTTGGATAAGGGAGAGACTTGGAGATTTCATTCAATTTTCTTTACCTTATCCTTTAACAATAATAATGCATTATCAATTCTGTATTTTTGTTTTACATAAATCTCTATGCAAATTGACAACTCCACTTTTCAAAATTGTAGGCAAATTGTGCCGTTTGCAAAGCAGACGACAGCGGTGCAACAGCTTTAAGCTCTTCTGCTTCTTGTAAGGATTTGTATGGAACACAATGCATCGGCATATTTGGCAAGATTCGGTCATGCAAGTCTGTAAGTTTACTTTGGATATCCTATATATTTTTCTTATTTCAACATTACACGCACACACATTAATTGGGACTAATTGATTGATTTCCTAATAGGTGGCAATCCTTCAGATGTTGGAAAAGCAAATGGGGTCCAATTTCTTCCGAAAAGTAAGGCTCCTAGCAGCTTAGTTGCTTTAATCATGACTATCTTGAGGAGCAAGGAACTAGAAATCCTCCTTCTCGTGCTTGTGCCTTTTTCATTTTTCATCAATTTATTTCTTATATTTTTCTCTTTAACATTTATCCTAAGAAGTCTTGTAAAAAGTGGTTTTCTTTGTTGGCAGCGGCATTTTAGGTTTACCAGCGAAGAGGGTTATGGGAACTATTAGTTTCTTTAGCAGCTTCGCTTGATCATGTTCAAGCATTTTCTTTTTTTGTCCCATTTGTTAGCTTGCATTTCTTGATCTCAACTTTTTAATTATTTATCTTCATTTTCTGTTTGCTTTGGTTGGTACAAGCTGTGTATAAATACTATAATAGTTCAGTATTGTATACATACTGCTTTAATAATATAATTGGTATAGAAGAAGCTAGCATGCAACACAGAATTATAAGTTTCTATGTCTGAAATTAATTTTCTACTTTTCTATAAATTGTATGCTTATATTTTAATTTGTGGGTATGGATGATATTCCCTAATGATTAGCTTTCAAATCCAAATCTTTTTTTTTTTTTTTTTTGGGTGTACAATATGTGCAAGCATATGTAGTCACCTTTTGCAGGCTATCATGATAAACTAATGGAAGTGAGATACGGAGATATTAGGAACTTTTCTTTATATTCTTTCGTTTGGGTTGAAGCCTTTTGAGTAAGAATAATTATTTAAACCTTAAAAAGTTTAGATCAACTTTAGTTATTTTTGTATTAATATCAACTGTTAGGTACTCCATTCCCTTGTCCTAGTTTTTTTCACGCTTGATATGTGGAGGTTTATACCATTAATGATTGGGTGTTCCATGGAATAGGGAAGAGAGTTTTTGTCCAGGGATAGTTTTTGATTCTTGTTTTTCTGCTATATGCAGATTTTGCAGAATATCATTTCTCGGGCTCAGGGTGAATCTCCTGTGAGAACTCTTAGTACAAAGGAGGTAATTACATTCAACTAATGGTATGAAAATATTGATCTGGTGGTACACGAGATTCTGTCATTCATGTCAGCTGGTTTTACTTATGATTCATTTTTTAGCTATTTTTTTCTTTGAGTCACTGGTGATAAAGAGTCACTGGTGATATATGCCGGGCAGAATATGGAGTGTTTAAGTGACATTGGATGCCACAACTGTTGGCAATTTAACTGTTGTTTCCATTGTGGGAAAATCTTATATGGCTTTGTGGATTTATTCTTCTCTGTGCTTCCTAACTGTAATGAATTTTACGCTTGTACATGTGGCCGTGCACACACATACATACTCTTTTCGTTAAGATGCTTAGTTGATCATGTGTATTCAGATTAAATACTGCATGTAAATGCAGGCTGCATCTTTTACTTGTCCTCTTCAGGTCTTTTTTAAAGTTTTTGATAGATCGTAGGGACTATAGATTATAGGGACTAAGTCATTCCAGTAGAGTTTCTTTAATCTGAATGATTACACTTGTTTTCTTCTTCTTTTGTTTGGGAAGAGAAAGCAAGGGTGGGCGTGCTAGGCAGACATAGGAGTTGGTTAGTAAGGAGGTGTAGTTTATATTGACACCAGTATGACTTCGTAGTTTGAAGCCCTTTTGGTTGAGGGGATCAAAATGGTATATTTTGTGCTATTGAAGTAAAATTTACGTTTTATATCTCCCCAAAAAATTGAGAACAATATAGCTTGAGGCCTATAGATTTGCTTTTTAGAGACAACTCTTGTGCAAATGATATTTTCTTTGTTTTTTGAATTTTTTATTTATTAATCTTTTAAACTTGTCAATAGTCGATTGCTTCTCTTTATATTAATTTTGCCACATATTTTGACCAATAGCTGTCTTTATCTGTTTAGTGATAGTTGGATTGCTATTAGATGTGCAATGGTTTAAGTAAGAAGCTTCAGACATTTTGAAAAAGGAAAAATAAATGAAGCCCTAAAACAACTGGTTAGTTTGTTGTTTTTAATTATTTTACAAATTTTTGAGATGCAGTTTCGGCATTTTGCGAATAAGGTTGGGAACCTTGAGCGTCCATTCCTCAAAGAGTTTTTTCCCTGTTGGGTAGGAACGTGTGGCTGCCCAGTGCTAAGGTATCATCTGTTTGAGCTAGTTTTTGCATGTTGGGAATCTTTAGCTGATTATATTTGTCTGAATGCATGTTTTTTCTTGCCGTGATCATAAGGATGGGGTTTTCATATAACAAACGCAAAAATATTGTTGAACTGGCGGTGTTGCGGGATTGCACTGCTAAACCTGATTCAAGGACTCCTGTTCTTAGTTCGAATACTGATTCTGAAAACCGAGATGGTGATATTGGATGGCCTGGGATGATGAGCATTAGAGTTCATGAACTTGATGGTATGTATGACCATCCAATTCTGCCAATGGCTGGAGATGCATGGCAGCTACTGGAAATACAATGCCATTCAAAGCTGGCTGCGAGACGTGCCTTGAAGCCTAAAAAGGGCTCAAAACCTGACGGCTCTGATGATAATGGCGATGCTGTTGCCATGTTAGATATGCGCTCCAGGTATGCTGTTATGACAATTCTGTGGAAATTCTTTTTGAAAGATGACGAACTTGATATTTGTATCATTTTGCAGCATGGAATCTCCACTGTCATGGATTAGGGCAGACCCAGAAATGGAATATCTGGCTGAAATTCATTTTAACCAGCCTGTACAGATGTGGGTGAGGAATTTTGTCTGTGCTGGAAAGTGTCATTATACTTTTGTGTACCTATTTTTGTTGGCGGTCATTGGATATGGTCCTTTGGCCTGGGTTCTATGCATGTAAGCAGCAGTGAATCTGCATGCTACTTGTGACTGTTGGCTTATGGTGCGTGGATGAAGTTCAAAAAATTGGCTCAAATATTTAATTCTTGATATGGATCCCAGTTATGGCCAAAGTTAATTGGAGCGATTATGTTATTTCTTATGTTGCACTATTTGGTTTGGCTGTGTATGTTGCATCATGTAATTCTGTATTTAACGATGTTTACTCGATTTATTGGATAACAACTTTCCATGATTGGTATAGTTTTAGTTGTATATGTTGCACTACATGATAGATGCGTTAAACAATTTTCACTTAATTAAGTGGCTAACAATCTTACATTACTGTTTTATTTTTCAGATAAATCAGTTAGAGAAGGATGGAGATGTTGTTGCTCAGGCGCAAGCAATCGCAGCTCTAGAAGCTCTGCCCCATCTTTCTTTCAATGTTGTTAACACACTGAATAATTTCCTCAGTGACTCCAAGGTTTTAATCAAATTTAGAAGCATATGTGGTCTTGCTTTGACTTGCTTTTGATGAAATGTTTTTTATTAAGGAACTTTCTGCTGTTTTTAGGCCTTTTGGAGAGTTCGGATTGAGGCAGCATGCGCTTTGGCTAATACAGCATCTGAGGTATTGTGATTATTGTCACCTTTATTCATTGAATATATTGAGCACTTGGTAGGTCCAATATTTTTTGTTACCAAAATGTATGCCAAAGCTATCCACCAAAGGTATTCACATAATCTAAATTTTTGTGAGAAACTATTCGTCAATTGTGACAATTACTTTTTCCGTTCTCAAACCCATTGCAATTGATTGGTGCTTATGTGTTTTTTATTAGAAAGATATCTTCTGCAAAAGCTTTGTGAACTTCATTTTTTGGAAATGCAAATGCTTTGGTGTCGTGGTACTTGCATTGATTTGCTTGGTCTTCTACCGTTACGGTCAAATGATTTATTTCGACTTTTACTTATGACTAACTTATTGACAGAGAAACTAGGCTGTTTTGGATGCATTGATGTGCATCCTATGATTTTCCTCTTAGTTGATGTATGTTGAGCTTTCCGGAAGATGATTTTTTTTTTTTTAAAAAAATTGATTTGTTGCATATTGTGCTTTATTAGTTGGACATGTTTTGGTTTGTGGACCATGTTGCATTTAGCAGTTCTCAGTATGTATGATTTATACGTCATTATTTTACAGGAAACTGATTGGGCTGGTTTGCTTCATCTGGTGAAATTTTATAAAAGTCGAAGGTTTGATGAGAATATTGGACTCCCCAAGTGAGATTCTATCTTAGTTTGAAATTGCGCTGATAATGCAGCTGCAGCACTTTGTTAACATTTTTGTTTTCTGCTGATCTTTCCAGGCCAAATGATTTCCGTGATTTTTCAGAGTATTTTGTTCTTGAGGTAATGCCTTGAGGTAGGGTATGTAATGAGTTGTGTGAAGTGGGATGTGATTGGTTCACATAATTTTGCCCTTGTTTTGCATGGCAAAATCTTGGGATAGTCGGTTTTTTATATCTTTAATTTGCTCATGTCCCTAGTACTAAAGCAAGTCTTTTTATAGTTATTTTGAAATGTGTGCACATGCTGCTTCCTACCCAAGATTGTCTTGGCCCACTGAACAAGTTAAATGGATTTATGTTGCTTGGGGTCTCAGTGCAATAAATGTGTTTTAGAACTTAGATTGATAAACAAATCTAAATGAGTACAGTGGAAAGAGAGAAGAGAGAGAATAGAAAGGCAAAAACATTAAGAGAATAGGGAAATCAAGAGAAGAGTATAGAATAGGGTAGGCACAACACTTGGTGGTCCTTTAGCATCATAACTTAAATTGAATGCATTTAAAGCATCCATTGCTTAGCATCATCACACTAAAATGTCTCATCTGGTTAGAATATTTTGTCTGCTTATTGCCACCAGAAGAGACGTTATATAAGTGTATATGGATTCAGTCCTCAATGGACAGTCAATGATGGTGACCAACAAACTAGCCAGGCAAGGAATGTTCCCGCAAAGCTAAACTAAGGATGCTATTTTGGAAAAATTAAAACACCTGGACCATAAACAGTGATACTTTTGCTCCTTGGAGACCAGCAGATTCTGGTCTATCTTTTTTTCTCTTTTGTCGTTTTTTTTTTTTGGGGGGGGGGGGGGGGGGGTTGGTGTCTATGTATATATGAAACTCATGGGGGTTATAATTTTTTATTATCGTGTTAACCCCTGGGCTGGCCTGTCCTAAGCTTTATAACTTCTATCTACCATTTACAATATGGAAAAGAAAAATTGCTGCTTGTGACCAGCTAAGCTATCCGGGGGCGAGGAATGGTCTCACAAAACTAAATAGAAGATGCAATTTTGGAAATTTAAAACACCTGGACCATAAACAATAATATTTTTGCTCCTAGGAGATTAGCAGATTCCGGTCTCTCTCTCTCTCTCTCTCTCTTTTTTGGGGGGGGGGGGGTATGTATTTTTGCGTGCGTGTGTGTGTGTGTAATTTTTCATTATCATGTTAACCCCTGGTCTCGCCTTTTCTGATATTTATAACTTCTACCAACTATTTACAATCTAGAAAAGAAAAATTGCTGTTCATTGGTCTCCTGATGGCTGCATCAGTGTCCAGCCTTCAAATCAGACCAACATTTATCTGAATCTGTCCCTTTCCTTGGGCTTTGAATTTTGCATCAAGGATCTGCTGTGGTAGAAGAGAAGCTAACAATTTATGCACTCAACAATATCTTTGCCTTTTGAATTGATTGAGAGATTAACGTTTTTTCAACCACTGGAAACTTTAGATTATATTTTATACTGATATTGTTTTATGAACTGGCAAATTTTTAGTTCTCAGTGATGGTTCTGAAATGTCTTCCTCATTGTGTGATCATTTAGGCTATTCCACATGCCATCGCTATGGTTAGAGCTGCCGACAACAAGAGCCCAAGAGAAGCTGTCGAGTTTGTTTTACAGCTTTTGAAGGTAATGGATTAAGCACTTTAAAAAGCATTCTTGTTTTATTGAATAACAAATTGAGAACAATAGACTGTGTACTCTACAATGGCTTTATATTAGTATGGAACAAAGAAGTAGAAAGGTGGACCAAGTGCCCACTTGAGAGCCAAAAGCAACTTTGCAAGAGGAAGAAAAGCTCTCAAAGTGTTGTAGACTCACCTAAACTCACTACAAACAAGCATCAACTTCTGCAACTAAAACTCCTGAAGAATTTGTAGCTCTATAGACTGGACCTGGGTATCTAAATGAACATAACCAGGCTAGTTTGCAACTTATTCCTGGGAATGAAAAAGAAAACTATAAAAAATGTTTAATTTAAAACAGTCTCCTTACGAATTTTGTTCAAATGCATAAAGCTATCAGGACAAACATCTCAGATTGCTTTTAAGAAGCCAAAAAAAAAAAAAAAATTTTAACGTCTTTGTTGAAAGATTGTTTGGTAAAACATATTGGCATATGATTGGTAGGTGATCTGACTCACTTGGACAGCCATTTGAGAAGTAGCGGAAGCTTTTTCTCCTAGTGATGATAGAATTATTGAAAGATTCTTTCATAAAGGCCCAACTCACATACATCTTTATCCTTTTTAAAATATCTATATTTATAAAGGTGTCAGGAATGCATTTTTGGCCAGGTTGGTCCTGTTTGACTAACACCAGCTAGGGTCTGTTGGAATGTTATTTGGCCTGACACTGTAGATGAACCTACACGTGTAAATTTTGTCCGTCTCTGTACTTACTGACAAAAAGAGATTTATGCTCAATATAGCCAACCTGTTTATGTTCATGTAGCTGAACTCTGTTTCTGCCATAACAACACGTGTCCTTAGATTTCAATTCAGTTTTTTTCCCCATGTATCATGGTTTAGCTTGTTTCCATCCAGTTCTGTGTGATTTTTTTCTATGCAGGCAGTTTATTTCTATAAATGCTGATCTGAGTTCATTTCTTTTTTTCTTACCTTCCGTACTACACTTGCTCTGACCCATTTGAATACACCTCTGTATTTGCAAATGTGTATGTAGAAAACCGTAAGTGTGTAATATTTATAATTAAAGAGTTAAATGTATTCATAATATATATTTTGGCCGTTACAGACAGTTAAAAGACACAAGTCAGTTTACCTTAGAAGTCAGTTTAAGGAAAATTTGATACTAGATACATGCAGCATCTGAAAACTACGGCAAATTTAAATTATCAGTTCACCTTAGAAGTCACAAGTCACAATAATACTGGATGGCCCTTACACTTCTACAATAGATAATTGCCGATGGAAGTTAATGACATAGTTGGTCAAAGAGAATATGCTAACTAGTCAATAGGACCTTTTCACCGTCTGGTGGTATTGTTTGGCTGTTCAGTTTTGGCCCTTTTAAATAGAACATTGTGCCCTAGTCTTAGAGAATACATTTTCCTTATCTTGTGATGAAGTCTTGTATATCAGTTGTTTCTACTGTACTGTTTATACTATTATTTTCTTGTTCCCTTTTTGGTAAAACTTTAGTTCTTACATTTGGAACATTTATATATTTACTGATAAAGAGAATTAAAAGGAGCAAGTCTTATTGCCTTATTTGTAACAACTCAATTTAAGTTGGTTTCCCTAAGCATTTTTTATTGTACCAACAACATAAATACCCTTAATTTTCCAAAGAGTTCAATGATCATAAAGGACGCAAATCGGGTTTTCGTTTCCTACTTCCTTCTTTTCGGGCACTCTAGGAAGCAGTCACCAATTGAACTCCTATTATAGTAACTATGACTTGAGCCTCGTACATTCAGTAACTGAATTGTGTATGCACTTGGTAACTATTACATTAATTCTTGTAAATTTGCGTGAAATGATTCTCCTCCTTGCTTTCCATCTTATGCTAAATGATAGTGATCTTGGCTCCTTTCATGACCAATCATGATCATGTTGTCATTTCTTAAAGCAGCAGGCTATTTAATTTTCTCATCATGGCTATCTTTTTATCATGTGGAATTACATCACTTTTTCACACTAAAGCACACCTTTGCTCATGCCATGACTTTGCGATGTTTTCTTGACAAGACTCTTCATTTCTTTTGAATCCTTTAAAGATTTTGCAAGTTAGACTAAAGAAAGTTGGCAGTATCCTATGGCCTGGCACTTGAGATATTTAACAAGTACAAAGACTTTTATGTTGTCAAGTAATGAGTATGTCCTTCAGTTTAAGAAGTTCCAATAGTTCTTTAAACTTACTGCCAAGGATTTCGTTTAACTTCAATGTGAAAAGGATAGGGCAGTTTTCTTGTTTTTCTTAGTGCCCGTGTCCATGATTCAGCATGCAGAGAATGCGGATGCCAGTGGGTGTGATTTGTGCATTGAATTTGTTTGTGTTTTGTTTTTTGGATGAAGTTTACTTTTTAAGCAATGTCAATGTCCCTGTCATTTCTTTGCGCTGTGGCAACTTTGTTGTGCTCATAGTTTGTTTTCACCGTTCTTCAACAGTATAATGATAATAATGGCAATCCCTACTCGGACGTATTCTGGCTTGCTGCGCTGGTCCAGTCAGTTGGTGAACTTGAGTTTGGGCAACAGGTATTTAATGCTGTCCCTTTCGATGGATTTTATAAAACTATCCAAATTGTAGTTTTGTGTTTGCATCCTTATAATATATTTGCATGAACTATTTGTGCACAGTGCTTTTAGACTAAAGAATATTGAGCTCAATTAAATTGATCTTTTCAAAGAAATTTAGCTTAAACAGATCAACTCCACACCAATTTATATTTTAAAAAAATATTGAGCTCAATTAAATTGATCTTTTCAAAGAAATTTAGCTTAAACAGATCTTTTCCCTAATGAAGGTAGGGAGTGGACTAGGTGCAAATTAATTTTTAGCCCTCACCTCCTGTAAGATTCGAACAAGGGTGGCCATTCAAATAAGTCCCCTTTTTTTTTTTTTGTGTGTGTCAAATTATAGCTGTCCTTTGTTATAGGGTTTTTGCTGTTTGAACTTAGTCATATATGCTCACTCAATACACAGGTGACATGGTTTAGATTTATGTGGCCTCTGCAGACTTTCTATCTGCTTTTGGTAGTTATTTTCTCTCTAATACAAGTTCTGTTTCTCACCAATTTATATTTAAAAAGAAAAAGAGTAAATTTTTTTATAACACAGATTTAACAGATCATGCCAATTGATAGGCTTCTGTCCTGCTGCATGGTGTGGTTCAAAATTGAGCTCTTAGGTGTTGTGTTACTCCTTAAGTAAAAGTGGGTCTAGGTGTGCCAGCCCTCCCATTATGTCTACTCTACTTATTGAGAATGTAGAGGATTTTATTTCCAATTTTGACTCAACTGCAGTGACAAGAAATTTGAATCCTAGTTTCATATACTTTTTATCACATATAGTTATAATGTCAAGCCTTATATTTTCACTATATTTTGTTTTGTGCTCTGGAGGCTTACTTGGTGCATCTCTAATTTGTAACAGAGTATTCTCTTTTTAACATCTCTTCTCAAGCGTATTGATCGACTTTTGCAGTTTGACAGGTGAAAGTTAATTTCTTGTAATTGGAAATGCATTTGTAAATATCAGTTATAATTAACTGTGTATCAAATGGCATTCATTAGGCTCATGCCAAGTTACAACGGGATCTTGACAATCAGCTGCATTCGAACTTTAACTCAAATTGCATTAAAGCTATCTGGATTCATCTCCCTTGTAAGTGTTTTCCTATTCCCTTCTGATGTTAGATTGATTCTAAACGTATTTTAATTTACTTGTGGCCACTACTCATGGCAGGATCATGTTGTTAAACTTATTAGACCATTTAGGGATTTCAATACTATATGGCAAGTTCGTGTTGAAGCAAGCAGAGCACTCCTTGATCTTGAGTTCCATTGCAATGGCATAGATTCAACATTGTCATTGTTTATCAAAAGTGTAGAAGAAGAATCATCATTGAGAGGTTTTTCCTTTTTCTCATTGCCTTTCAGTGATAGAACTTTCTTTGTACAGGCTTCAGCTTTTGCTGATGGATGATTGATGCATTCTTGGTAAAATGATGGTGCACCTTCTTAACTTCCAATATCCCATGCTTGCAGGGCAGGTGAAATTGGGTATGCATGCTATGAGGATATGTCAGATAAAAGGTGGATCGGATTCCAATCATGAAGTTGATACATTAACTCTTGTGGCTTTGCTGAATTTGCTTGATAGTCGTATAGCATTCAATAATGTAATCCTTCGTCATCACTTGTTTGGCATTTTACAAATCCTTGCAGGAAGGTGGGTTTACTGTTTTCTCTCCTTTGTAGATTGGGTGGTTTAATTTTTTATGGAGGTAATCAACACACTATATTATAACACTAGGTCTTAAAAAGCAATCAGGTGACTCGCTGTTAATAACCAGCAATTTCTATTACAAGTAACAGTACTTCGGTGCTGTGTAATTGGCACTGTCTTGTAGTTGATGTATTGTGATTTTCTGGTACCAAATAAGCAAATATATTTTAACTTCATTGGGTGTGTCATCTTGGGATTCAAAATCAACCCAGTATTTGGGTTTTCCAAGCTGTGAATTGTGCTGTTGGCATTGTATTGCAGTCAATATATTTTGATTTTTTGTAGCTCTGTAGTAAACATATTGTAGCCAATCAGTTGTGTCATCTTAGGATCGAAAATTAACCAAGTATTTGGTTTTTCATGTTTGACTGTTGACCCACCTATGCCTCTGTTTGTCTTGATGAGTATCCTGGAAAATTTTCAACACGGTTGAGAGCTTGGATTACAAAGTTGTTCTTACTTTGTTGTTTATTGGCTTGGATTACAAAGTTGTTCTTACTTTGTTGTTTATTGGCTACTGCTGATTATTCAATATCTAAGAGATTCTATTATAGAATGATGCTCCTAGGCTGGGATTGATACATTACTACAAGGAAGCGCTGTCTGAGCTGTTTTCTCAGGTGTTTTCAGCGCTATTATCATCTGCCTGCTAGTGGGACTTGACTGATTTTCAGTAAAAGGCCAAAAGGGAGAAACTGCAGTATTTGGTTGTTATCACTATTTGCAACTCTTCCTTCCACTAACTGGTCTGACCTTTAAATGAACAGTTCTGTTCAAAATAAGTCTTGAAAATTAATTTTTTATCCTTCTATATCAATTTCAGAAGTCTTATCCTATATTGGAGGTTCATCTCCATGGAAAATTCAAGTTAATCATTTTCTAGATTCCTGTTGTTGCTTGCACAGCTGTGACTCAGAAGTGAGGAAATGTAACTCCCCCATTTTCCACACACTGCCAACACCCCACACCAACCCCACCCACCCGGTGCGGGGTGCCTTTTGGATTGAAATAGTTGTGCTCAAATTGCAGGGCTGAAATTTTTCTTTGTTTCTCTTGCCTTTCCAGTTTGAAGGAACTTCATTGTTTATCTTATCATTTTTTATGTCAAAGTAATTGTACGCAGAACTAACTTGAATTGCATTCTTACTTCCTTTTCAGAGCCCCCACGCTTTATGGAGTGCCCAGGGATAAATTGTTGCTTCTGGGTGATGGAGAAACTAGTGAGCAGAAGAATGTTTTTGTATCTTTTGTTACAGAAATGAGACGTGCAGAACCTCCTATGGATGTCCCAAACCTTTCACAGGATAATTTGGCCATTCGAGATGCTTCCAAGGAGTTAGATTGTGTTGCCAATGGTCATGATGAGAATATATTGGTTGTTCCAGAAGCTCCCAAGGATGCAGATGTCATTTCCAATAGTCATGAACGGAAAACTCCTGTTCCAGAAGTGTCAAAGGAAGCAGATACTGTTTCCAACAGTTATGAAAGGAAGCTGCCGGTTGTTAAGATTAGGGTTAAACAATCTACTGCAACTAGTAGAGCAGAAGAGGCTGATAATAGAACCATTGAAAAATCTCAAGCTGGGAATCATGAAAATGACCGTGGCCCCAGTAGTTCTGTTTCTGTCGATGCACCCCAAAGGAATTCAGCAGGGGCAGTGAGCTTTAGTAATCACAATATCGAAGAAGTCAATTCATGTCATGATCATGGGTCACGGATGACTGCTAGCATTGGCAGTGCAAAACTTCCAAGTGAAGGAGATAATTTTGGGAAGGAACTCCAGTGCACTGCTGATTCAAGCAAAGTTTCTATGCACCTGCAAGCTGATGACCCATCGTCACCTAGCATCATGCAAGATAACAATGTCGATGCTGATGCTCAAAAATTTGCCAGCCTTCAAACCCTCTCTGTTGCAAGACATGATTTGAACGGCAAAGAAAAGGAGAAGAAGAAAGACAGGGAAAAGAAGCGGAACAGGGAAGATCCGGAGTATTTGGAGAAGAAGCGTCTAAAGAAGGAGAAGAAACGAAAGGAGAAAGAGTTGGCGAAGCTGCTGGGTGACGATGCAAATGTGCCTTCAGTAGATTTGACTGCTAAGAAAGAGGAATCCAACATTAAGAATGCAGCCGCACAATTAAAACCATTTGAACCCAGTGGATCAAAAGTAATGATCTCGAAGGTAGTAACCAAGCCTGAAACATCAGAAGGCACTTCTGCCCCTAAATTCCGAATTAAAATTAAAAGTAGAACTCAGAATTGATTATAGTGTACATAGCCTCCCCCCCCCCCACCCCCCCCCCCCCTACTTTATCTGTAGCTGTAATCAGAGAACCCGTAAAAGTTTTGGTTTCTATAGTTCATTCTTCGGCGGCAATATGTAGAATTAGACTGTTTATGTGAGAGACGCACTATGATTAATTAATCAAATGATATCATTTTTACGCATCTTCGTAACCCTGCACCTGCCGCCGATAGCGCTGGAATTCACGATCACGTCAAATAATGTTTGCTTGAGAGTCTATACTTCTCTCAGGAGTCAAACTGAAAAGCAGTCAGTCAGATAAACTTGCTTAAAAATCACACGACTGTCCCTTCTATTAGTTAAGTGCAGTGTGATGAGATAAAATAGCTTTTGGAAAGGCACCATTTTTCCGTATTGTATACTTTTATCGATAATGCCCTCATCAGTCATCAGAACCTTTCCCGTATAATAAATTTAATATTTCCTTAATTTATTCCCATGAAAGGAAACAGTATGGCGTTACGTTCATCTTCCTCTCTCTGAATGTAACTGAGCTTGCCTTTTGTACTTAAAAAACAAAAATTGAAAACAAGAAAATTGAAAGTCTTACAAAATCACAGAAACCGATTCCATCAGATAATAAACTGCAGGCTGTCAGCTATTCTGTAGGAGCATTCAGCTGTTTGTCATCGGAAAAGGGAAATGATCAGAGAGAAAGCAGGGGGGTTTTCTGATAATAGAAATAGTAACATTGTGTCAAATGTGTTCCTAACCTTATTATTCAGATGTCTGTATTACTATAATATGATTGAATTTAGACATCGTGCAACCCTTTTCTCTCTTCTTTTTTGGGAATTTGTTACAATCTACAAAAATATATTAGATTTTTATTTGTTACAATTTAAAAACTATGTAATTTAAAATTTATGGTACTTTAAATTTGAACACTTATAATATGGTCCAAATATCTACCGATGACTAAGCTCGAAAAATTTATCCTATTAACCAATATACAGCGAGAAATCAATAGATTATATTAAAATTTTATTTGTTACAATTCATAAATACAATTTATATAGACTTTAAATATGAACACTTGGAATACGGCCCAAAATGCTACGAATCATTAAGCTCGAAAATTTTCTCCCACTAATATATAAGAAATCGACTCCTGTATGAATATCGAGCCCAAGTGGCTTGACCCTGCACAAGTTCCAACAGAAACCAGGGGCATATTTGATACAAATAGATAAAAATATCTGTATCTCTGTAAAACAGTAACGATAATAAAAATAGCCAAAAGGTGGTTACCTCATTGGCGAGAAATAGAAGGCAGGGTTGTACAAGCCAAAAATAGAAAACGCTCCCCTAATCAATTGATTTGTTTGTTACATCTTTTGAGATCCTGCCATTTTTCTTTCTTCCGTATGAAAATGTAACCGAGGAGTACATTTGATTGGAAATTAAAAAATTTAAATACATTATGGGGAAAAGGAATGATCTTTCTTGCACACTATTTGATGACAGCAACTTTTCTTTAACCTGTTTTATAAGTGATAGTTACAGCAACATACAACGATGATCGTTTTAGATGGCCACCAACCAATTGTCACACTGCAACGAGAACTCGACAAATACCCATCACTATTTTCACTCCAGGTATTAGTATATTGATGATAGCACAAGAAGAACCAAGAATGAACAATATGGTGCAGAACATAGTGAAGGATTGGAATGCAGTTAACAGTCCAACATGCTCCCGGGAATTGTAATGCAATTGTTCATACTTCAGCTAAATCAGCTTTGGCAAAATAAATGGGTTCATAAGTACGAAAGCTATATTTTCCTCCTCTGTGTGTGTGTGTGTTTTTTTTTTTTTTTTTTTTGGGGCGGGGGGGGGGGGGGGGTTTGTTACCAGGTCAGGCTAGCTAGATTTTGTTCCATGATTTGTTGGGATTCTCTCGTGTCGTCCAAAAAAACTATGAGTGTATTTATTATTACAACGACGAAAGCAAAGTACGGATACTGAATCAATATTATACTTTCAAGAAGAAACTAGAGACAGTAGAGGATGGTTGTAGCTGATGAGCCTATAATTAATTGCTGTAGCAAAGGCAAAAAAATGGGGTCCTCATGGTCTTGGTCATCTAATTTAAAACAATCCTTTCACCTCTGGGAACAGTCTTTTTGAACGAATTCTGAATCTCTACATTCGTGCTAGGTGCCTTGTGGAAAAAATGCTCTCTCATTACTTGTGCTTTCAGTTCAGCCTTTTTGACAAGTGAAATCCGTGAAAGGTGTATGTTTTATAAACTTTGATTAATGGAGTGTATTTATAGAAGTGCACGTTTCTCTCCCTCTCTCTTTTTTTTTTTTTTTTTTCGCTCCCAAAGTCTTATTAGCTGATTTCTGAAAGTTGTAAAAGTAGAATTATAGCGTAGTATGTAAAAGGGTTTTTGCAAGGTCGACAATTGCCAAACGCTGAACAGCCTGAACTGAAGAGACGTGACAATACATGCAAACAAAAGTTGCCCACCAGGTCTATATTTGTATATATGCTCAAAAACCTTAGAAAAGAGGGCAACTTCATCACGCAAACAAACAAACAAACAAACAAACAAATACGAGTCGTCTCGCCACCCGATGTAACTACTTTTCTGGATCCAATCCAGAGCCGCTACCTATTCATCATCTCCTTGTCGGTCAGTCTCTTTTACTACTCTGACGCTCGCTCAACAGCGCATTCTGCATACGTTTTATAAAGGGTGATTCTCATTCGCCACTCCCCAACTATCCCTAAACCTCTACATGAACATAAATGGATTTTTATGTCTAAATTTATATTGACCTCTTCTGTAACAAATGTGTACGTTGTTTGACTACTGCATTCAAGCACAAGATTGGGAGTTAAGAAAACTAAATCAAAATTCTTAAAATTGGTTGGAATATTTTGTTAAGTGCGGGTGCAACCAAATGACTGATGGTTTGAAGTAAATTATGGGGAACTATTTGAATTTTTCATTTAAAAAAAAAAGAAAAGAAAATTGAAGCAGATTTCTGCAAATTTATTTCAATATCTATGGAAATGAAGGTTCTTTTAAATGAGTTTTAAGTTAGTTGAATGTTTGTTGTTGAAATAAATGTGCTTTCAGTTGCTTTAAGCTTGAAGTAAATTTTACAAATTTACTTTAATATTTAATGAGATACACTTATTGTCAAATATCTTTTAGTATTCGATCAATAGAGTATTACTAAATGAATTTTTTTTCTCCACTTCTTCTTGTAATTCCATTTTTATCTATCATTATGATATTATGTGAGCTCAGTGAATACATCATATAGTTAAAGTCGACTTCAGTACAAATATGACATATTCTTTAATTAATGTCATATGGCTTATGTCATTAAGGAAAAAAGAAAATCTCTTTTGACTCCATTTATATTACCTCATGTTCCAGTTTCACTTGTTACAAAATCAGCCACACAAAACATTCTTTCTATTCATTCTAAGCACTAAATTTCGGTGCCTTTAGTTTTGCTAATATTTTACAAAATTGTTCGCTAAAGAGTATTAATGTATTTTCTCTCAATTGTCATTACATCTAACAGCCAAATATTTGGTCAAGGGGGGTAATTGTTCATTTGGACATAAAGTCCATCTATGTGTAGTGTGGAGATAGTTGAGGGGAAGTCAATGAAATTTTCTGCTTTGAAGAGAAAAAAGTGTTTTTTTTTTTCGGCCGCTGTTTACACACACACACACGCACGCACGCACGAAGAAATTGAAGGACAAGCAGTGTTAGGGTTCATTTATTGCTGGTTCAGCTTTCTACTTTCTTCCATTTGCCCTTCTTTTTGCAGTGCAGAAGAAAGTTTCAAATTTTGCTGCTGAATTTTTATTTTGTTTTTACTCTTGGCCTTTCTCGTATGCTTGAGATTTATAATCATCAATAAACCAATCCTTGTTTCCTTTAAAACTTTTGTTCTTCTAATTTTCCTTTTAAGTGATTCTGAAAGCAAACAAACGTGACCAAGTTGCACAAGTGGGATTGTACTGATCAAGAAGAACTTCAACAACAGGTTAGTTAATTTTAAAACGAATTTTCTTAGGGCTTCAAAATTAGTAGTATTTTTAAGTATGTGATTCTTTCTTGCTCTCTTTACCTTCTGATTTTTTCTGTAAGTATTTAAGCTGAAGAATTAACATTTTCATGATGAATCTATACGTATACATCTGTCATAAGCTTTTGAGTGGAAGTCTTTTAATTAATTAATTAATTTTTTTGATAAGTTTGAGTGGTAATTTATGAACCAACAACTTCAGCAGTTTTGTGACAAGAATGTTAAAGCTCGAATAGCAAGACATGCATGGTGATTAATAAGTTTTGAAGTTATAGCCCGTTACAAATGAATGAATGATCACAACATAGTTTTTTATTTGTTAAATTGAACCATTATTTTATGTTTTGTTCTTTTCGTACGTATATTTTTAGCTGGGAAATTGGAAACGCAAACTCTTTCCTTCTATTGCGCATACAGAAATCACATCCTTGAAAGCAGAATCTTCACATTCAGAAATATTTATTCATAATTCGTCCTTAAAAGCGGAATCTGCACCCAAGTAGCGAAGAGGATTTTCGTGTATGCTTATCATATGCTTAACAGTATATTGTATTTGAGTATCTACTACAATAAATAAATTATTGTTTACAGGTGCTATCGCTCACATATTTTTTTAATTTAAATATATTATTAAACTGTATAATTTAATAAATTTATTTTTTATTATATAATACAGTAATGAGCCTTAATAATATATTCGTATTAGACTTTATTAAATCACACCGGTTAATGTGTGTGTGTGTGTATATATATATATATATATATATATATATATATATATATGAACGTATATATGTATGTATGTATGTATGTAAAGGAGAATCATCATTCATCTTTCCCATCCAAAAGATCGAATGGAGAATTTGGTGAAAAATCTTTTGTGGGTCCATTTCTGTAATTTCATTTTTATCACTTTTTTTTTACAATAATAAATTTACTGTGTGAGACAATCCAAATCCACCCCGTCTTTAAATAAATGTTTTGTAAAATACAGCACACGAATTTATTTATTTATTTATTTTTGAAATATTTGTTGCATACATATCTTATATTTTAAGAAACTCAAAAATAATATAACTAAAATTAAGTTATATAGTGAAAAAAAAAAGATTGTGAATAATACAAGAAATTTCGTGAGTTGCATTGCAACCTGCGTTTGTGAAGCCGAATGGCCAGCAACCGTAATTTTTGGCCTTTATTGCACAATGATTAATGATTTTGCCATTTTCTAATTACATTACTTTTCTGGCAGCCTTTTCAAATCAAACCCGTCATATTTATAAGGTTTTGTCTGCTGGGAGAGTTTTGAATGTGAACACACAATTATAAAAGGAGTACTGCTACGGGATTTGACTAGTCAACCTTTTGGTCATATAAGCCAATGCAGTCGATGAGTTTTTTGACGTTTTTGTTTGTTGTTTTTTCGTTTTTTGGGGTTATCAGTAATGGTAAATAATACAATATATTTTCATAATCCAATTTTATTGTTGGGACAATCATTAATAATTTATTTTTAATTCCACAGCACCATGGCGGACTATGGAGTGATTTTGATTGATGCAGCGGAGGTATATATCGGTAAATTCATTGTGTTGCCTGCCTGAACTATTTGTCTTATGCCTTTAGTGTTTCAATAATCAACGCAATCTTACTATAGAAAACAAAACAAATAAATAATTTGATTCGTCCAATGGTGATTTGAATTCGACACACAATTAGTCATGTTTCTGGCCACAAAAGCTTTGGGAGTAATGATATAAACCACCTGGATAAGTTTGGCGAAAATACAATAAAAAATTGTTGTATATTTAATTAATAGATTAACTAGATGAAATGGAAGAGCTTCGTTACAGATGAATATTAGTTAGGTAAATTGGAATTGTTATGTAAAACAATGTTAAGATGTTTCAAGTAATTATGTTTCAATTTTGTTAATTGTTACAAGTTACAATCGTTAACTTGGATTTTTTTAAAATTATTTTTACTGATTTTTTTAGAGTATTTGCGTGTTCTCTAAAATTTAATCGCCATCTGTCATAATCTAAAAGTAGGATTAACAATCTTTTAACTAAACTTTAAGTAGGGCATCTAATGTTATAATCCTTCGATAGAAATAGATCTCATGACATTTAGTCACTAATTATTTAGTCACACGCGCGCGCACATTTATGTATGCATGTATGTATATATGTAACTTAATTGAATTATTTGAAATGAAAACTAATTAAATATTTTAATTTTTTATTTATTAAAAACATAGTTATTTAAACTATTAAATATGCAGATAATATAAATTTTAAAGTACTAAAAAATATATTTTATATTATTGTTAATATAATCTAGTAGTAAAATTTTATTTTTTGTTTATGAAAATAATTTATTTTTTATTAATATTTCTCTTATAAATTTTAAATATTCAACTTTCTATTATTATTAGTTAATAAATTAGATAATATGGTGGCAATTACAAATTAATATAGTAACTAAATAATCTACAAATTAATTAACCAAAATGAAAACTTATCCTAACTTATCCCATAAGGACAGATAAGTATTTGCAGCGAATAGGGTCTAAATGGTTTCCATCATAATTAATTGCCTTCTTTCATTCTATCCCACATGCACCAAACACGAGATAAAAATGCACTATTATTATTATTATTATTATTATTATTATTATTATTATTATTATTATTATTATTATTATTATTATTATTATTATACAATCCTATCTATTAGTTTTACAATAAAAATGTACTTCGGCATTGTGTAAGTTTTCTACAATTTCAAGATGTCAACCTCAAGCTTGCTCCTTTTGTTGCTTTATTGAGTTTAAAAGGAGAATGAATACTATTTAAATTCATTAAAATATTTTATAAATTTATTTATTAAAAAATTAATGATTAAAATATTAAAATTCAGATTTAACTCTATTCATATACCTTAATATCAATCATGCCCCCAAATTATTTTAAACACTTAAAATATACCAAATAATGCACCCATTAATTTTCTTTAAATACAAGCAATTTATTAATATAAAAATATTGTGAACCAGTATCAATCATCTAAACACATATTTGGTTGGAATTAATGACAAATATTAACGAATTCGATTTAAAATTTTACTTGAATTTTTGGTTTGCAATACATTCAGACAAGTTTAGATAAATTGGCTATATACATGCCTCTAGCCATTGTCAATTAGTTTGTGTTATAACAGATCAAAATGAAAATCAAACTAAAAAAACCTATAAAAAGTAAATATCATAGTTGATAAAAAACTCTTTGCTGGAGATGATATTTTGTTGGTTTCATGTACTATGTAATTAGACATTATCTTGTCTTGGCGAAATATTTATTTTGCAGACAAACTTCAATTTGTAATCGACTTGACGCTTAATTCTTCTTCACAATGAAGCTTGTCTCAAAGTACCTAACAATAACCATTATTCCTTTTTTTGGGTTCATGACTAAAGATTGAAGGCACATAATAAGTGGCTGCAGAAACTTGAAAGAAGAGCCTACGAATTAAATTTCTTTCTTTAGTTTTGTCATCTTGTCTAATGTCTAAAATTGTAATTTGTATTTGGGGTATATTAATAACAAAAATAATTTTGCTTATCCTTAAAAGAGAGTGGTAAAGAAATAATTAATTAATCCTTATTTACTATTAAAGTACTGTAGTTTTTAAGTCACATTAAAAAAAATTATAATTATGAAATAAAATTGATAATATATAATGATTAGGATTTTAAATAATATTTTTTATAAAAATTAACAAAGATATTATAAAATTTTCACCATACAAGTGTGGAATAGTTAGTGTTTACTAAATGTTATAATGTTGCAACTTTTAAATTATAGTTATTTAAGCTTTGTATCAATATTTTTTAAATTTTTTTATTATTGAAAATAAATATCAATATACGCCTACTCATGAGGATATTTTACCTTATCCCTCAAAATAATAAGAAAGCTACAACAGCAAAAGAAAAATTGAAAAGATAGACAAAGAGATAAGAAAATAAAGAGAAAGAACAATCTTAAGATGAACAATAACTAGGAACTCCATTAGCATCACTAGAAAGAAATCTAAAAATTTCATGTGGTGGATTGGCCCATTAAGTATAAGCTACGAACTCTAATTCCAGATTCGCTAAACAATCTCAATAGCAAGCATGTTTTCAATCTCAAGTCAAAGAAACAATCTCTAATATTACTTTTTTAGATGATTTTGGAACTACAAAAAATTTTATCCATAACGTATTTATTATGCTTCTTTATTTTGTTGAACTTCTTGTGTAGTTGACACAGTCCCTTTCGTTTTATATTCAACATAAAGTGAAATAAAAAACTTTTTTTAGGTCTTCAACTTTCATTAAACTTTAAGGTGATATATTTCATAAACTTTTTAATATATTATGCTCTTGATTCTTTTTAATTATAATAATTGTTTTAAAAATGTAATGGAGGATTGAAGACTTTATGCTTCACCAACTGGGACTATATTCATTAGTAATGTTCCAATAGTTCCAGAGAAAAGTGATCTTTTCATATAAAATTAATAATTTTACTCATATATTCATTTGAATTTTTTAAATAATAAAACCACATTTATTTCTTACCATTTTTATGTAATGATAATGTTATTTCTTATTATTCTCATAGAAAGGCATAATGCTAATCAATCCAATCGTCCAATGTTAGGTTGTAATCACATAATGCTATCTGAATTGAGCGTGTTTTGACAGCAGATGATCATCAAAAGGTGCAGCCAGTAGCTTAGATGCTTCGAGGTACTAGGTTCTTTTTTCTTTGATAATGATCATAAATAGTAGTTGATATATCATTGTTCTTGGAATTGGTCTTTGATGTGCTGTTGTATTTTCTAGTGGGATTCTTTTTGTTTATGATTTATTGATGATGAAATTTTGATTTTCATTTACTTTAGTTATTTTAATAAAATTACTAGGATCTGGAAATTGCTTGTTATTCATACGGCTTAGACACGTTATTCATATGTCTAATTACTTTTATACAAAAGACGTATACTCCCTCTTCTACATGTCTTTTCTTGCAATAATCCTTTGCATCTAATTAGTGTAATATTACTCCAGAAATTCTCTGCTGATTCCAGATTTTTATTCTGCTCTTATGGTTTTGCATAGGCATTCATGTTTGCATCTTCCCTTCAATGAATTAAGAGAGAGAGAGAGAGAGAGAGACTTCTTTTAAGTGATTGAGAAATCTTAATATTTATAAAACTATTTATTTTGGAAAAGCCATCACTAGTTATATGCAATGACTAATGAGAGTATGAGACAACTCTCTTTTTTAACTGATTTATGTAAGCCATTTTTCTGGGGATTTGCTGTTGATTTATGAAAATCGTCTAACACAGCAGGAAGAGGGTCAGGCCAAATTTAATCTATCTAAATGCTAAATAGATTAATGATCACAAATTGTCATTGCTTCTTATATTTTTCTTACATTAGTTAGCCTTATGAAGCCATTCCTAACTTACATTTGATTCCATTTCTTGGTCAAACTGTTTCATAGCATCTCCTCTGATCTCCAATCTTATATTTTAGCCACCCTGTTCAGCATTAGCTTGAATCTTTCACTTTGTTCACAAGCAATAAGACATAGGGATCGATGATGCATGCAGTCATGCTTCAGCCAAACCTGGATAATGCTCCATTCGGCTTAGTGTAACTTGGATATGCTCTCAAATCCAAGCCTAGCTCCTGCAAATTGAAGAGGCCCTTTAGTCCTATTTCAATTTTCTTGCTGTATTTTTGAAAGTCCTCCTAGGGTAATTATAAAGATCTAACATATTAGCAGCTAGCCTCCTCAACAGATGTTTTGATACGATTTGACGGTAGACTAGATAGTTATTATTTTCATGATTTATGACATTTGATTCCATGTTGTTTGTTTCCCATTAGAGCATTGCATATTTCAGCGTGAAGGAGAGAATTCCTCAAAAGCAAATTGATTTTATTTCTTATCAGATATGAATCATATGATGTTCCTAAATCCTAATTAATGCCAATTTGATGTTATTCCCATAGAATTAGGTTGACCTTGATGTACGGTAGGTTTACTACTAATACCAGATAGCACTTTACCGTTTGTTAATTGCTCTTATGTTTTTAGTTAATGTGAATGTAAAGAATCTCATAGTCTCAGAGAGATAACATCACTTATGTTAATTTGCTGGTTAATGATGATGTTACAGCAAGCAACCAAACCAATTAGGTGGCTCGTACAAGTATCTGTAGGCTGGTTATTGCCTTTAGTTTGCTATTGAAAGACCTGGTTCATTTCTATAAATATATGGCCATGAATGTAAAGATCAAAACAAATTAAAAGTTTAGATGTTTAATCCCTTCAGTTTACCCAAATTACTGAAGCCGTTCTTCGGCTCAGCCTTCAACAAAGCTGCATGCGGAGTTTATTTGGTGATCACTCAATTAGTTTCACTTTAAGTCAGCATTCTAATGTGTGTGTGTGTGTGTGTGTGACCTTTTTGACCGTGGTTCGTTGCCCTATCGACTTTGCAGAAATAGTATTCACCTTTAGGCTTTAGCATCAAATATTAGACGAAGAGATTTATATACGTGTGTTAGTGGCACAGAGTTACCATACAGTAGGATATGTATGGCACAATTCCCTCGCTTTTGCATATAAATTTTGAAATTTTTCCCATTGGAAATTTTAGATTTAGACACGTCGTGAAAAATTTAAAATCTATAACAAAAAGTGAGATGTTGAGAAGGTTCAAAGCTTTATTGTATGATAGGCCGAGTCTCTGACCCTATTGTTGCATGACTTGTGCTGTGAGCCCCAGTAAAAGCGAGAGGCCAACAGTGACAGAAAGTCAGAAGCTCAGAAAGGGCAGGTAGGGGACTATGGGATTGGAATGAAGAAAATAGCAGGCAGAGTGCAATAATGAATTTTCTTTGTTGCGCAATATTGTAGGCGACGGCAAATAGTGGGTTACAATTGCATTACATAACATAAAATTCATGATGGTGATGCATCCAACTTGCCTAGCTTACGTCTTTTCTACCTTCTTTCTGCTAAAAAAAAAAATTGTACTATGATTCCCTGTAGCGACCTTTAATTGCCCCCATTAGTCATCCCACTTTTTTGAATTGGTCCAGCCATCCCAGTAAGTGACAAACCAGCTCTCTCTCTCTCTTAGGGTTTGTTTCTTTGAAAGTAATAATGGGCTGGAAAAGCAAAAACATCTCTATCATTTTCACTTTCTTTCCAGGGTTAGAAAATCCTAATTTTGTTTCTGGGAAAAATTCAGGTTTGAGAAAATCACGATAATCTTTCAATTTCCTTATAATTCTCAAGGTGCTTCTGTGCATGTGACTCTGGATGATTTCTCCCTTCTCAGAGATTTTTTTTTTCCTTTTTCTCCTCCTTCTCTAGGGTTCCTCATTCTGCATTTCTGCTGGTGGATTTTTTTTTTCTTTCTCCCCCCAACTCAAAGAAGTATTGAGTGGAAATAATTTTCAATAAAAATCTTAATTTTGTGCTCTGTTTAACCATCTTTGGGTTATCTTGAATCTCTGGCTCGTTAGTTCTCTCTGGTATAGAAATTGATCTTTTTTTTTTTGGTTCTGAGAAATGGATCGATCGGCCGATGATTGATTTTCAATTTTGTTTCTTCTTTACTAGCAGAAACAGGGGAATATTGAAGAATTAAGATTAATAGTTTCTTAGAGCTTCAGATACATACAGAGCTTAAAATCTTTTAATTGCAGAGTATATATATTTTTCTAGGGTTTCCAGTTTTTCTTTGTTTTTATTTTCAAAGATTCCAACAGGGTTTCGGTAGATTAATTCTCCTGCGGAGGATTGGCATTTCCCTCCAGTGCCGGAGATCGGACGATAAATATTAAAGATCGATCACCAGATTCAAACTGTGGTTCTTCCAATTCTCAGCTTTATGGCTTATGATAATTAGGGTTTCTTTCTCCTTTTTTTTTTCTTTTTAATTTCCAGTAAGCCTCTATATCTTTCTTTGTGGGATTTTGAGAAAATCATCGAATATAATTTCCGGGTATTTTTCCATTTTCCACTATTTTTGACCCACAACCAACAATTATTCTCTCTTGCTATATTGTTGAAAAATCTAGGAGTTTTTGTTCTGGAAACCCTGATTTTGAGAAAATTTTTTTATTCTTTAAATTTTTTAGGAAAAAATTATATTTGTGTGGTTCTAAATAGCATTATGTATTTGCAATTATGTAGGCTCGCGTATTTCTCATTTCTTTTTTTTTCTTTTATTTGGTTGGTAAATTCTTCACGTCACATGCTTTTCTTCGTTGCTTTTATGGCAAAATTTATTTATTTATTTTTTTTACCCCCTAGAGTGGATGGGAAAATTTAAAATTGAACCTCCCTCTTAGCATTAAACTAAAATATAATCGCCATGGGGTTTTGATTATGAAAAAGGAAAATGAGATCAGCTCAATATTATCTTATGGCCATTGGGATTAAGTTCTTGGGCTTGGTATGGTGGTGTTCACAATTAGAACAGCTAACTTAGACCAGTAAGATGTTTGAAGTTTCTGGAATGATTGAAGGCCATGTATAAAAGAGTTTACAAGCGGAATTTAGTTTCCAATTGGCCAATTACAAAACCTATTTTGCTTTTCTGATTAGTCTTGCCTAAGAGCCGAAATATAATCCCAAACTCACATTCCCTAAACAAGGTTTTGAGATGAAATTGGACAACAAAATAATATGCACGCTAGTTTCACCAAACCATAGCATGCCAAATTAGTGAGTTACTGCCACTTGGGTTGTGCACATACATTAAGACATCCGTATTCCAAAAATCACCCAATAACAAATTAGATTTTTTGTTCAGTTTTTGTTTTTTTTTTCTTTTAATGAGAGATATCAGAATAGAGCATATAGCCAGGTTAAACAACAGTCAAATTTAGAACCACCGAAATTTGCTGATTTGGAAAATTTTTTTAACCCTTTTCGAAAGAGCATTCACCGGAAATTAATAACCGGTCCTACAATAACTTTCTATCAGTCAGAATTCAGCACCTAATAGTCTCATACAGCTTATTCGAGGCAATTACGCGCTCTGTGTTCAAACTTTTCTCTCTCTACCCGAACAAGCAGGTGCTCGGCGCAAATGTTTCTATGTAGCGTATGCCAAATCAAACAACAAATCAAAGCATATCAATACGCTTAAATTAAAACCAGAGCAGGGTGCTGTTCTGCTGAGAATATGTAAGCTGTTTAGCTCAACAACTAATATCTATAAATGGATTTGAGCTTGGCGTGTCTCGCAGGAGAGGAAATTTAGATCTTTTTTGTTTTCTTCTAATAAACTATGAATCTTTTGAGAGCTTGTGTTATGCTACAACTCTTCCGTTGTCATTATTAGTCTACCGGTAATGATGAATGATCTTTGTTTGTCTAATGAACAGATTATAAACAATGGAAACGATTGAGACTAAAAACCACAATTTTAAAGTGTGCTTCAATTCCAATTGATGCAAACCAAAAGAAAAAAAGGGTTTTTCAGTTCGAACATTAATTTCTGTCATTTTCTTCTTATCTTGGTGACATTGATTAGGGCAGAGGATGACAACGACTAGCATCCATAAGAGAAAAATGTACAACGACTCAGCACCCAAAATTTATTACAGGAGGCTGGGGTATGTGTTGTACTCCCTAAGTTGTTGTGGTGTTAACTGCCATCATTGAATCACAGACCCTATTCTGTCCACAAATGATTTTTTTTCCCCATTTTTACTTTCTTTCTTTTTTTTTTCCAATTTTGCTGCTCCCCTTTCGTTATTCTTGGTTAATCAGCAATTTAGCAGGTTTTGCAGACTTGCATCGGCAAGATTAATTTACTTTATCTCTCATTTTCAATGGGGGGTTACCGTCTCTAACTTCATATTTTGCTTCTACAATATCGGCGGCTTAAACAGTAACACCCCCCCCCCCCCCCCCCCCCCCCCCCCCCAAAAAAAAAAAAAAACAACACGTCTTTTCTTTTCCTTGTTCTTTTCGTTTGATCGCCCATTGTTCTATCTAAACCATCATTGGATTCGAATATTAACTAGCTGCCATGATTTGCATATAGTGTCACCAAAGACAGCCAAATATCTTTTGGTCTTATTGCCTAATCTTCTTTAGAACCATATAGATTCCTTATCCTAAATTTTGTGAAACACACATATGCTTTAACATTGAGACAACAAAAAACATGTCCAACGACAAAAAGGCCACATGGTATTGCCATTTTATTCTGTAGACATATATACAAGTTCCTCGAAGAAGATAGATTGTAGATATATAAGGCTTTTGCCTTGGAGAACTAGGGCATCTTTGTTTAACGGAAAAATTGATACGTATATTTGTGATGAAACAGAAATGACTAATATAAAGATAAAATGGAGACCTCAACAAAAAGTGAAACCAGGCCCTGCTATCATAACAATCACCTTTCAATTCCACATGCCAACCGCAACATGGAGATGGTGGGGCTTATCTTTCGCATGATAATCTATTCGCCACAATGATTGGGGGATATAATTCAAGTGATATTCGACAACATGAGAGGTCAGTTTTTTCAGATTTTCAGATAATATTTATTCACAACATATTTTGCATCAAATATATTGATGTTCAGCTAATGATATAGTGTAGCCACTATTTTTCCCACTAGTGACAAAACAGAAAATTTGGAGGTTCAATGTCTTCAAGAACACAATATGCCTTCATGCACAAGCCTTAATCTCAATATCTCAATCATTCCTATTCTTGATGACATCTATTGGCTTAAACTCCGTTGATTTATACTCTTGTGTCAGCTATAATTTAATTACTTGAAAGGCAAAAACAAGTCTATAACTATAATTTAATCACATTAAAATTAGATGCTTAATTAATAGCTGGAGAAATAAACTCTTATTAGTTTATTCTTCGGAATATTTTATGTGCGCAATGATCCTCTAAATTAGTCATGCCTCATGTTTGCAAGTTAATCTTAATAATCACAAAAACAACCAAATAACTTATTTTGGTCTAATTTTCAGCTTTAGGAGTTAAAATATACTTGATTTAGATAAATTCTCCTTTTTCATTGTTATTAGCAAACTAGTAAAGAGGATCGAGGTAGCTGCTGGACATCATTAGCCATGAAAATTATATGAATTGAGCAAGAGTTCATGTTTAATTATCAAAATAATTAGGTGCTTCTCCACTTGAATACAAAGAAGTTCAGATTGGAAGGTTAGAAGAGATTGAAAACCTTAATTTGAAGGATGCTTATGTGAGTAACTAGAATTACATCATACATAAACATCAATTATGAATGTAGGAAAGAAACGAGAAATAATCCTCTATTTTCTTTTCTCCCAATTTCAACATTTATTTGTTAAAAACGGCTAGTTTTAAAAGATACACACCTTTATTATCAAAACACGAATGTCATGTAAAGTAATGTTTCTTGAAATTACGTGATTGATAAAATTTTAATAATCAACAAAGATGTAAGTTGGAAATCGCAAAAGGATAAAAAATATTCTCTTTGTGATTGAACGTATATGTTATCATTGCCATTATATCATCATTATACCAAAAAAAAGCACATTCTTTAACTACCTAAAGATAATAAGATGTTAAATCTTTCATTTTATGATATTATCATAATTTGCAAGATATCCTCAGTTCAATTCTGTGATTCAATCCGGTTGGCCAGTTTTTAAGATTTCATTACATAAGTATAGATTATGAACTCATGAGGTTATTGAGGACATCAAATTAGTTCTTTCTGCGTGTGACTATCAAATTAATAGAGAAAAATCCATTAGCTAGCATATATGAATGGAAATTTTCAATTCAAAAGTGTTGATTTTATAGAAATATGTTTTAGGTCTCTCGTGATTCATACATTGACTTTTACGGTGAGGTAACTCTTCAGTATTTACACCAAGAACTGTCAGAACAAGTACCTATAGTTATAGTACTTGTTGTCTTGAATGATTGTAGGAAGCTGAATTCGTAGTGGATCCTTTAACTTTACCCAATAAATGGAATATACTTTCAAAAAAAAAAAAAAAAACGCTAGACGTTAACGTAACCTACATTTGTTCTGCAAAAAAATTAACAAATTGTATAAGACATTCATGTCTATCTTAATGAATATACTCACAATTGATTAAACTTGATATAATTTTGCGTGTTACATATTATTTCCAAGCAAAAGGAGGTGCAAGCTATGTTACAATAATTGCTTACCCTTTCGACAAATGCAATGTCCATTTATGTTAATCCGCTGAACATATTTATCATTTTTTTCTCCTTCAAGAACGATTTTATCCAATCCGTATAAAAGAGAAATAATTGAAGTGACAAAATAAAATTTTCTCCTTAGGAACCAGTGGATCTAGAAAGCATGACCTCAGAATAGATATAGTGGGAAACCTACGTTTGTTCAATCACTTAAAATATAATTGTCACTTGAATGCATTAAGGAACACCACATACCAGTCAAAATACAATGAAAATAAACCAAAGCAGTGGAGAAGAAATATTCCAAAGAGACAGATGGTTTCCATAAATAGATTGGAGGTAAGAATCCAATAGTGGAAATATGAAGAAAATTAAATACAATACAGAACATACAATTCCATAATCTAGTAAAAGGAGAACCAAGAACACAAAACTAATTGATAAGGAAAGCTTTACACTCAAACATTTGCAATTAGAAAGAAATTGTGCAATAAAAGTTCATTGTGTGCAATATATATTACACAGAAAAGAAAGGTAATACATAGCAGTCGTTGCATATTTACCTAGTTGACACATCAAAGAAGAAGTAAACTGCGCAGCGCTTTAGCTTGATCATTTTGCTTATTGTAGGCTAGGCTTCCTTCTTATTGCTTGCCAAAGTATTGAAAGTCTGCAAATTGATGCTGTAAAGAAACAAACTAAAGATAGTCAGAACTTCAATTTTAGTACTTCCATCTTTTAAATCGGTCACAGTTGATGGGTACAGACATATATCTCAACATAGATGAAACTGTATGATAATTTATTATTATTCTTATTATTATTTTGGTTGAACTAAATTCAGTTACCTCTTGAGGAATTCCAATATTTTGTAGATAACTGGAAACAGAAGATGGGCTCCATTTTCCCATATTCACAAAAGCATCATCGACAATTTCTTCTTCATTCCCTAAATTCACAGGCCGCCCCAGAGAGCTTGGTTCTTCAACCTGATCGGCCAGCACCTCCAAAGAATGTTTTTTTTCTTGAGGTTCGGTACCCGCTTCTTCGCGAGCTCCAAAGGAACTCTTAGAACCTAATGAAATCAATTCGTTTTTTTCTGCTTCGTCGGCTTGGGGCTTGGATACATGATCAAATTCTCGACACCACATCTTTTTACAAGTCCTCTCCCTTGCCCTTGCTCTTGCCTTCTCCCTCAAATCTTTAGCTAGAGGGCGAATAATCTTACGAGAGTGTTTGATCTTTTTCTCTTTGACAGAAATCTTTCGTCTGATGGCCGCTGAATTGTCAATTATAGCTTCAACTTCACACTCAGAAGTAACCTTTGCATCAACACCGCCACAGCAATTCACCTCCGGGAGACACCTTTCAATCAGCTTCTTTATCTCAGATTTTGCCTGTATCATTAACCACTCTACAGTTTTACTAGCTTTATCGTAGCCTAACATGTCTTGGAGGTCGAAAAACTTTCGAGCAACGTCAAGGGATAATCTCATTCTCCGGTCCCTTGGTCCTTTCGCCGTGTTGATCTTGCTATGCCTGTCTTTCTTTGAAGAAGATCTCTTGCTTATTGGCATCTGCCGATTGGAAATTACACCCTGGTTTCTAAAACTGCAGTCTTTTGTTAACCCATTAGCTTCGCTATTGCCGGAATCCACCATGTTAACAACAAGCTCAGGGACAGTACTATCATCAGGATCAGGAGTCAAGGGTTGATGCTGAAGTAAAAGATCATAATAGTGTTGTTGAATTTCCTCTAATTCTAGCTCATAGCTGATGACTGGTGATGGGAAATGGAAGAATGATAAAGAAGGTTCGTCTTCTTTGGAAGTTTGGTTGCTTTCATTGAAAAAAGGCCTATGAAAAATTGACTGGTCGGTATAAGAGACTAGGTTATTGTTATTCCAATTGTTGTTTGAGGGAAGCATCTTTGCAATTGCACTGGGGGGCAACCCTAAGTAAGCACGTGAGCTGGCTGCAGCTGGCACACTAGGGATGATAAGCTTAAGAACGGAACATGCATGTACCAAATAGATCCATCATTCCCATCTTTATCAGTTCATTGTTCCCTTTTTGTTTTCCCTGAGAAACAAAGAGAAAATATATCAACCCATTGTTTGTGAGATAGAGAAGTCATAGAGGCCAGAGAGCTAGCGATATACACTGTTTGTTTAAGTACTTACATCTAATTGTGTGCTCGTGTTATGTATGAATGTGTTATAAGAGAGGTTGAACATTTTAATTTACCTTTCAGGCCTAGGACTAGAGCATGAGAAAGACAGCACAGAAGAAGCACTGTGTATGCTGTGAATGGATCTCTATTGTGTGTGTTTGAAAGAGAGAGAGAGAGAGAGAGAGAGAGAGGCACAGATGTGATTATAAAGATGGTGATGGGGAGGTAAATAAGCAACAGTGGGGAACTTATGAGAGACAAAGAGCCATCTTTTTCTTAATCTTTCTTTTCTATAGAGAAAAATAGTTGGCCCTCTCTTCTGTGCTTGGGCCATGAAAGCGAAAGAGAGAAAGCTAAACAGCGATATTATGGGAAGTGAGTGGATAGGAAACACTCCAATCTTGCCACTTCACGTGGTAGCAGGTGCGGGATAGCCAGAAAGAAGGTCAATCAACAAAGAATTTTATTAAGTTGCATGGAATCCATTTTCAAGTTTTCCATGGAGTTAGACTAGAGTACTTCTTTCCACACATAAGTATGACAGGGATATATCACATAGCAGCTGAAAGTAACGCCTGGATTAAAAATGTAAGCTTTAAGTGAACCTTAAATCATGAGATTGTTTTCAAGCATGAATTATGCACCTATGTATCCTAAATAAATTTAGTGTGATATATTGATAGACTTTAATAGAATGCCATAAACAAATATGGTGCGATGTATAGATGAAGCTTAATGGAGCTGAAGTGTATTCCGCAAACTTGTGAAATGCTAATCGAAATATGTAAAAAAAATAATAATAAAAATAGAACAACAAAATTTAGTAAAATATATTCCATTGAGAAAAATATTCCTCATTGCTTGTGAATATTTCTTAGATTAAAAAAAAATTGAGACATCTCTTAAATTAACTTTTGAATATGAGCTAAGTTTGTGAATTTTGCAATGAAATCAAATTCAGACTTATATGTGATTAGACTCACACTAATTTTTCACATAATATGAACAAATAAAAGGACTAGTTTTCATGTGATAGGAGTTGTCAAAGCAATGTAGTGAGAATAGTATAACTTTTAATTCATGAGCTAGTTTTTATTTATGAATTAAGCTCATTAGCTTGTATAGTATGGATTGAGTTTAATGGAGCCGAAGTACCATAGTTTTGCCTTCAAAAGAGAGGAGAAAGTGGGTTAGGGCTTTGTTGTTTGTCAGAGTCTTTTGTGACATCTAATGGGGAGATTCATTCATGGAACCACAACAACATAATGTGTGCCATTTACATCTACACGTGGCTATCTTAAACATAAACAAATTATTTAACTAATGCTTCTTTGACTGAGTGACTTTGGCTATATGTGTCGCTTTCGCCAAAAAGAGAAAACATCATCTCTTTCTTTCTCAATCTATCATATCTAATGCACAAGCTAGTTGAGAATGTTGTTGGGTTCCTCCTCGCGTGCTTATCGGTTTAGCTTTTTTGCTCAGATTCTCTCTTTCTTAAAACAGAAATTAAAGGGTTAAAATAACTTAAGTAATTAGCGATTGCTGTATATCTACAAGCCCCAGCTCCAAACGGCAAATAGTCCTATCCACTATTGATTATAATTGAAAGCTTAACTCCTTCACAAATCACTATTTTTTGTGAATGTGTTTTGATGTCTCTTTCCATTTATACATGCCGTCCTTTCCACTTATCTGAAAATCATTTCCTTTCTTCCCTTTTTCTTTCTAGCTAGCTAGCTGATGAGCCAGAGCCAGAGCATGACCTCTTTAGATTGGCTTTATTAGCTAGCTAGGATGAGGACCACATGATCATAAGGAGAGTATTGGGTTTGTTCTGAGGTTGCTTTCACTGAAGAGATAACTATGACACAAAAAAGAATTGATGAAGTGCGTGATAATGAGAGCAAGCATGCATCAAAAACCCTAAAAGTCATCTATTACTAGTTCAAGTGCTTTCATTTCATCACTCAGTTGCTTCCTTTGTCTCTGCCAAAAGCTCCATTTAATTTTTTGTTGGAGTCATAAGATTATTCAACGTATTTATCCATAATTCTCTACTATTCCTTTCCGGTATGTATCGTCACCTTTCCCCAGATTCATTTGGATTGAGTACTTTAGGGGATGAACCATTTTCCATATAAAGTTTCAGGTTAAATGATTTTAAGGACAATAATTTCACTCACCAGCTAATTTTGGTATCCCATTGGATTCTTCCCTGAATTTTCTTGGTCAATTTTATGTTTTTCTCTAAACTTATAAATTGTGAGGGGAAAAGTTAATACACATTACATTTTATCCTCATTCTATTGAAAATATCTTATGGGTATTATTTTTTCCTCTATAGATTCTTGGTTTTGCCATTTAACCCCTACAACTTTCATAATATTGTGTTATCTGCTAATGCCAAAACTTTCACGAAAAAACTCATCTTAGCAACAATACAAATATTCAAAAGAGAAAAAACTCGACATCAAGATCATAATGAATTTATTCGGGATGAGGTGCAAAAAGAAACTAAAAACAGCTGAGGAAACGTGTCTGTATCCATTTGAATTAGGTTGCATGCCCGTTGCACATTCTTGATGTCAAAGCTTTCAGGAAAAAAATTTATCATAAAACGATCACTTTTTTCTTTTTCTTTTTTTTGGTTAGAATTTTGATGCTGAAGAGCTAACAGAATACTACGAATAACTATAGAAAGTGTGACCAAATCCGGGAACATAAGGAAAAGTTATTTAATTTTTTAATATAATATTGTCGGATCCTTAATATAGCACCAAACTTATATGTGAATAATTATATATTACAGATTGTCATATAACGTTAAATATAATTAAAGTGACCCATTAAGATTTTCGATATTATGGGCTTTAATATATCTAATAGGTGTGAACTTTTAATATATAGAGACCTAATAGCATTTTAATTATATGATTTGTAGAATTAGGAATATCTAATAACAATAGTAAAAAGTTGTCTATATAAGTGGTTATAGTCCTCAACTCACACATGCTCTTTTTATTCTCTGATTTTCGATTATCAAAGAGAGATGACGCAGAGAAAATTGAATGACTTTTTAGGAGAATATATAGATATAAAAGGTCAACCTCACAATCTTAGAGAAATTTAGTATTATAAATTCAAGTACGTTTCTGCATAATTTTATTATTGATTTTTTGTGATACAACATAATACTCTTAAGTTATAGGTTATGGTTTTCACTGGAGTCTTCTAATTTTTTTTTTTTTGACCCAACAAAAACAATTCAATCTCCTTATGATTAAATTCTAGGCAATTGTAAATCCATGCCCTGTAGCTTAAGGTTACATTTACACCCATATTTAATTAATTTAAAGAAGAAAATAATGAGCAACAAAGAAGATGGAAAATAGTTGGTGGCCAATGCCAATTAAGCTGAGCCAAGGGAAAGAAAAATTGCCGACCGAGAAATGCCTTTTCCACTTCACGCTTGTTGTGACAAGACCTTTTAGAATAGGTTGTGCACATACTAGATAACATATAACATGGGTTCACTTTCAAAGTTGAAACTTTTGTCATTGTTCTTTCCATTATTGATGTGGTTTTAATAGAACTAAAATGCTCAATCAACATGGTCCATGTTGAGATAATGCATGTCTCTTACTTTGTCCAAGGGAGATCATATTAATTGCTAGGTCTAATATTGATCACACTATATATTTATATCATCTTTTTGTTTTGATTTGGTTAGATTGTCCATAAAGTTTTTTACATCACGTTGTACCCATTTTCTTGTCGATGCAATTATAGAAGGGCCCATGGTTCAATGCTTTGCTACGGCTAGCTAAAACGATTTAATGACTAAGAGTAGGTGTCTTTAGGAAGCATACATACGAACGTCAAAGAAGTTACGCCTCCTTGATTGAAAGTTGTGGAAAGTTATCTTCTTCGATTGAAAGTTAGGAAAAAATATATATATACAGTTGTAAAGATAAGTTAACAAAATTTTTTAAAAAGTACAAATTCTAATGCAGTATATTAAAAAAAATTAGTAGTTGTAATATACAAGTTATTGATAGCCAATAACTTGTACAATTCGGTATACATACAAAAGGATTATGACATAAAAAGATGGTGATTTAAAGTATAGCAGACAAATATTGTAAAGATTAGTAAAGAAATGAAAGAAAGATGTACAATGCAAACTACAGCTAAGGATTTTGACTTTTAATTGATATCCCGGACTCTTTAAATCAATTGATAATGCCATACAAACAGAAAGATTGATCTCCAGTAATTTGATTGATTGTTTGCTTCGAATATTCTGATTTTCATTGCTTTGGCAATCCATACTTTCTCTGTTAGAAATTGTATTATATAATGTATTAAAGTCTGTCTTTTTATTTTATCTTTTAATTTATTCTTAATTTTAATATAATAAAAAATTTTTAATTAAAAATCTTATAGTTTACACAAGCACGCGCATACACACACATACTCTTTTAATACGCGTAACCTCAAATGCAAGCATGTATTTAAGTCATGCAATTTAATAAAATCAGTTATTAATACTTTTAAATCGTATAATTTTATAATATATTAAAAATTAATTTTATTAAATCACACGACTTAACAATATATTCACGTTAAAAAAAAAAAACACGGGCACCTTGTAAAAATTTTTGATTAAAAAATAATGGACAATGTTAAACCATACGTTCTAGGTTTGCAAATATCTTTAACTTTTTTGCTATGCATTTATTCAATGATCTTTACAACCTTTCTATTTTCAAATTTTGCTTCGAGATCGGAAATAGAAAAGTTTTTCGTAACTGAAGTTTGTGTAAATAGATGAAAATCTTAAATCATGAGTTCCCCAGACAATGTCATCATATGTCCATCTAATCATATAAAAGAAGGCAACTATGTGGGCGGTGGTCGGTATCCCCAAAGGGCCATGGTTAGAGTTCCCATTAGAGACTCAATTCCCTTCGTTGAACATAATTACAAGGACAACTTTAATCTAAATCGGGACAAATTTCTGAGTTACGTTTGGTTAATTTACGTATGTTATAATTCTATGGAGGGAGATTATTTATTTTCCCATTACTGATATTAATATATACTACACCACTTACTCTCTTTATATTTTCATAATATCCAATAATTCCTTTAACACTAAAAATAAAAAAATAAATAAATGAATCATTTATTTAGTATTGGATATTGAGAATATATAATATATATTACATTATAAAAGTTGTTAAAATTTAAGAGTTATAAGAAAAATAATTTATTATTAATTTTTTATTCATACTAAAACTTAAATTTCTTAATTCTAGTATTTAATTTGTTTAATTTGTTTATCTTAATCACAATTTATATAGTTTGTTTATAAATTTACAATAAATATGGATAAAAGTAAAAATAATACTATAAAATAATAATGCATTATTGACTATTATAAAAAAAAAAAAAACAACAACAAAGTAAGTGCGTTGCGTAACTACGTAATCATCTGCCATTTACTTCCACAATTAAGCAATTTCTCATGCTTTTCCATATTCAACTTTTTTTTTAATTTCCTTTGTTCTTTGTGATGGCGGCATCTGATGCCGTCGACTACGACAAGTCCTTAGATGCGAAAAAAAATCAACAAATGGCCGTTTGTTCCAATTGATTATTGTATTTCTTTTTTTATTATTATTGAACATTTTCAGTTGCAAATAATTTCTTTCCCTTCCAATAAGATTCATCATTTAAATAATAATAATAACAATAGACAAAATCTTAAAGAGGATAATTAGCTAGAAAAATATGTACATAAAAAAGAAGGACTTTAATTAGATTATGCCTTAACATATAACTAGACTTTGGTGCCTAATTTTTACTGTCGAGCCAAAACCCTCAAGTGTCTCGAGATAATATTTACAAATTCGAACTAATCTGCAGGATTTAATTTTTCTGTTGCCTAAGTGCTTATTTACTACTGTGGATTGATAAATATGCAGCACACAGAAATGTACTGTCTGTCTTTTATTAGTTCGATGTGCTGGTACAAAAATGCTAAAGAATAATTGAATTCCAAGTTGTTTGCAACTCACCCATTATGATTTGTGGCTTAAAATATGTTTCGTTGTGTCCAGTACAAGATATGATGTCCGAAAGCTGATGTTTTAGAAATCATGTCCCTTTGGATCAGATTCCATCAATGCCAGTGTGCCACCACCATTCTTTATAATTGAATGAACTTTTTTGTTGTTGTGGGTTAACCTACATGTTAACTAACACATGCAGGTAAGAAAAAATTTGGAGCCTAATTAAACCGATCCTCAGTGATAGTGCCCTATTGATATTCTTTGTTGTTAGGGATGTGTAAAAAGGTACGTACTCATTTGCAGTTATTATACTGAATCTATGAAAAAACTTTAGTAGTAATAATAATTTTAAAGAAAAATTACGACAAATATATGGGATGGTTTCTAGTTGGTCGATAATGGAAAATCAAACTTGTTTACTGTATGATGAACGAGTCAAACTTGCATTCATGCCTCCTCTTAAGCTCCACAAATTCACGAAACAATTTTTTGTGCTAAATTTATACTTTTCTTGTACATCACCTACATGTTGTAAAGTATTTGAATATTGGGAGCAGTCTATTATTTTTATCGATCTGGTCATTAACATCTTTTTCAAATAACTGTACCAGAAAAGCAACAATTAATTAAGAATTGAGTAATTCGTTGCTGAAAAGTTGCAAGCACTACCAATTTGCTAGGGACAAATAGTTAGAGAGATCAATCAAAATGATTTCACTAATTGTATGGACACAGTAGACTATTGATTGACTGACCAGAAGGAACAATTAATCATATCTTGAGTTATTTTAGGAAGTTGACAAATTATATATTAATAGGCATCGCCCGCAATGGTTTGGTTTGTCATTACCAAATTAATATTTGTAAAAAAATGTAACTCGTTGTGAGTTTCGAATTCTTTTACAAAATTTTTCCTCTTGTGCATTGTGCATTTTAACAATTATCAAATGCATTCACAACTTATAACATAGGCAATAGCACTAGATTTATTTTGAATCAATTAGTTTACCGATAACTTACTGCGGCGACAGTAACGTCATATTTATTTCAAGTCATAACACTACATCTAAAATTATAATACTGTATCTAAAAAAATTAAGTTTATCTAAACATTCCTATAAAAATTATACTGTTACTATTGCATACAAATATACAATTAACTCTTTACTAAAATTTATGCTAGGGCTTTTGACTAGATTAGTAGCCAAGTTAAAGTACAATTTTAGCAGAGACCAGCAAATCTAAGACAAAACCAATTTCAACTAATTTGTCTATCTTTTTATTGATAGCTACACATGTGTCTTAAAAAAACATATGCGTATGTACTGTAAAGAGAATGATGTCAATTAAGCTCTAGTGATAGCAGTTATGTATTACCATAAATCAGCTTGCAACGCTGTAGGAGTCAGTTTACAATGTCTTAAATCTACCACAAACTTTAATCCGGAGCTTTAATTTTAGATTAAAAAATTCTCTTATATATATATATATATATATGATTTGCCTATGACATATATTTAAAATCTTAAACATTTAAAATTTTATATTTTTTCAAGGAAGCCCTATTTCATTATAATAAAAATTAAAAATTGCAAAACAAATTAAAAACGTATATTTATAATATTATAAAATATAAAATTGACTTTTTAGGTCCGAATAAAAATGTTCGGTCTAGTAGGAAGCTTTTTCCAAGCCAAGCCTGAATGTTTAAAAAAAAAAAAAAAAGGTACTGGAGCCAAGTCCGGACATTATCATACCCGAGATTGAATTTTTACCATCCCTAGCAATGATAGGAGCTAGGGGAATTCAGATCATGCGCTACATGGCCAAAACGGAAATGAACAAAACTCAAAAATAATGGCGATGGCTTTTGGACTTGATTGTACTACTACTGCAATTGATCGAGACTTTATGGAGTTGAAGGTACACACACATATATATCTCCGTGTGTGTGTGTCTCTGTCATTAATTAATTGACAGCTATTTGTTCAACAGACGTTTGGAATAGACAAATGAAAAGATAAATAAAGATCAAAGAAGAAAAGGAACCGGCGGTTGACATAGACACATCCATTGTAATTGCAATACAAATTGGTGTACAAAAAATTCCAGTGATGCAAATAGCAAGTCCTGATGGTCCGCCCAAGCCCGGCCCAATTTTCAGCCCATAAAATATTCCATGGGAACGTGTATCACACGCGCCCCCAATAAAAATCCCGCGCCACTCTCTTTCCCGCCATTTACCACACGCTCAGTCTCGCGCGCGAGTATATATAAATAAATAAATAAATAAATACGACATATAAAATTAATATATCTGTATATGTACACACACGCACACACAGCGAAAATTCTCTTCAGTTCTGCACTCAAGGAGTCATTCTTCTTGGAACCCGAAAAATTCCCAAAATAATAATAATAATAAGTTAAGTTTATTATCAAATGGATGATGAGCAAAACAAGCTTACTGAGCTCAAATTGGGTAACGAAACCCTAATCTTATATTCCTTTTCTTTGGTTTTTTTTTTAATTTTAAATTTGATTTTTATAATTTCTGGTGAGAAATGAAATTTAAATTGTTTGTTTGTTGAACTTATTATGCTGAATAGATGCGAAGCAAGCACGAGGGTTTCTCTCATTCTACAAAACCCTACCAAATGTAAGCTCCCTTTATTCCATTTCTCTCACATGGACATGGGTGTGTCTTTATTTTGATTACAAATGTTAACCTTGTCTTCTTAAACCTAGTTGTCTGTTTGTTTACTGAGAAAATGAAATATAACGGAAAGGGAATTAATAAAAAAAAACTTTGATTTGTGGGTTTTCTTGTCATGACAAGTGATTTTTTTTTCTCGTAATTTTTGATTAACTGTGTGTTGCTAACAGTAGCTTTAATGTGGGGAATGGAAAGAGTCGTTCTATTTATTTTAAATTCAAATTTTTTTTTTAAGAATTACTAAATTTTCGCTTTTATGCTGCAGGACACAAGGGCTGTTCGGTTCTTCGATCGCAGGGTCAGTTCATGCTATAAATTGGTTGTTATTATTGGTTTTATCTATTGGCGATTGTAAATTTGTTCTATATAATGTGTGTGCGTGTGTTCCAACTAATGCTTGTAATTTTTGTGACATTGCTCTATTTTTAAAAGAAATTAATCTGGGAGGTTTCTTATGACATGAATTTTTTGCATTCTTTCTAAAAATTTGTCCATTTGGAAAATGGATGTCCTTTCTTGCCAATTTCATTCACAGAATTCCTATTTTACCAATTGAAATACTAAGAACAAGTTTTTCTAAATGAAACCAAAGAAGACCTTGATGTTAGGAGTTGCCTAATCATTAGATTGTTGAATGAGATGTTTGCCATTTTAATTGGCATATCTCTTGAAGGATTTTGGTAATACAATTTATGTTATGCATAATATTTAATTGGAGTAATGCTTTCATATTGCTCATCTTCACTTTACATTTCTTTTATCAACTGTATTTTGAATTTCATCTCATGGTTTATAAGCATTCTTCTTAGTCTGACAGAGTTTTGTTATTTTATTTTTCATCCTTTTCCACATATCATTTTCGAAGTTATAATGTTTAATGGTGTTTCTCTATTTTCTTAAATATGCAGGACTACTATACTGCTCACGGTGAAAATGCAACTTTCATTGCAAAGACTTACTACCATACCACTACTGCTTTGCGACAATTGGGTACTGGATCTGATGCTCTTTCCAGTGTAAGTGTTAGTAAGAATATGTTTGAAACGATTGCCCGTGATCTCCTCCTGGAGAGAACTGACCACACTCTTGAGCTCTATGAGGGTAGTGGCTCAAATTGGAGACTGGTGAAAAGTGGTACTCCTGGAAATCTAGGTAGTTATGAAGATGTTTTGTTTGCGAACAATGAGATGCAGGATACCCCTGTCATTGTTGCACTATTTCCAAACTTCCGCGAAAATGGTTGCACTGTTGGGTTGGGTTATGTTGATTTAACAAAAAGAGTACTTGGATTGGCTGAATTTCTTGATGATAGCCACTTTACAAATGTGGAATCTGCTTTGGTTGCTCTTGGTTGCAAGGAATGCCTTTTGCCTATGGAGGCTGTAAAATCTAGCGAGTGTAAAACCCTGCATGATGCTCTGACGAGATGTGGTGTGATGTTAACTGAGAGAAAGAAGACTGAATTTAAAACAAGGGACCTAGTGCAGGATCTTGATAGACTTGTCAGAGGTTCTGTGGAACCAGTTCGAGATTTAGTTTCTGGATTTGAAATTGCACCTGGTGCTTTAGGGGCATTACTGTCTTATGCTGAATTACTTTCAGATGAGAGCAATTATGGAAACTATTCTATTCGAAAGTATAATCTGGACAGTTACATGAGGTTAGACTCTGCTGCTATGAGGGCACTAAATGTCCTGGAAAGCAAAACTGATGCAAACAAAAATTTTAGTTTATTTGGTCTCATGAATAGAACTTGTACTGCTGGGATGGGAAAGCGGTTACTGCATATGTGGCTAAAGCAACCTTTATTAGATGTGAATGCAATCAATGCCAGGCTAGACATTGTTCAAGCATTTGTGGATGATACTGCACTGCGCCAAGACCTGAGGCAGCATCTGAAAAGAATCTCAGATATAGAGCGACTGATGCACAATCTTGAGAAGAGAAGGGCAGGTTTGCAGCATATAGTAAAACTTTATCAGGTAGGTTTCTTATTCTACTTGATGTTATGTACTCATACCATGTTATGACCAAATTAGTGCAAACTTTTTGGCTCAAAAATAATGAAAATGAATAGTTATTTATTTACTATATAACAAGCCAGAAGTTTTATCTTCCTCACAGGGCTGACTAAATGTTACTAGTTTAGCCTTTTCTATAGTCGATCGTTTCCTAGTATTTTCCTGTGGTTGGTTAAGATAGTTAATAACTTAATATAAGTCTCCTATACTGAAATTTCAACCCATTTAAAATAAAGCGCTCTTTTATTTGCACACTTTTATTGTTTCAAGAGCTGTGAGATATGAAAAAAGCTTTTTATGTTTTCTTATTTTCCTATTGGCTTCTTGATCTGTTTTAATTTTACGATGCACTACCTTACGGTAACAACAGCAGGCTACTTGCTGGCCTTTGGTTATTGTCCCAAGTTATAAACTGAATTTTATCTCCAGTTTATCATATATTTTTCCATTAAAGGCGCTTGTGATCTTACATTGATGGTCATTTTTTGGATGCAGTCAAGTATCCGACTTCCATACATTAAAAGTGCCCTGCAACAATATGAAGGACAATTTTCTTTATTGATCAAGGAAAGATATTTAGATCCCCTGGAGTCATTAACAGATGATGATCACTTGAATAAGTTCATTGCTCTAGTAGAAACTTCTGTTGACCTTGATCAACTTGAGAATGGAGAATACATGATTTCATCAAGTTATGATACTGCTTTATCAGCACTGAAAAATGAGCAAGAGTCTCTAGAGCGTCAAATACAAAGTTTGCACAAACAAACTGCCTCTGATCTCGATCTACCTGTGGATAAGGCATTAAAGCTAGATAAAGGCACACAATTTGGGCATGTCTTTAGAATTACAAAGAAGGAAGAGCCAAAAATACGGAAAAAGCTTACCACTCAATTTATTGTCCTCGAAACTCGAAAGGATGGCGTGAAATTTACGAATACAAAGCTTAAAAAATTAGGAGACCAGTACCAAAAAGTACTTGAGGAGTATAGGAATTGTCAAAAGGAGCTTGTTAATCGAGTTATTCAAACTGCAGTAACCTTCTCTGAGGTACATGTTTTTTATTATAACTTATTGCTTTCTTTTGACTTTTTTCCCCTTTTTAACAAAGTGTGATGTCGCAGGTATTCAAGTCTTTGGCCACCATGCTTTCTGAATTGGATGTCTTACTCAGTTTTGCTGATTTGGCTTCTAGCTGTCCTACTCCATACACAAGACCAGATATCAACCCATCTGTAAATGCTGATAACCATTGGCTTCCTTTTGTTTTTCTTGCCTTGATTTCTTTTCTCTCTTCATCTTTTCTATTCTTTTTCTCTTTTCTCAAAGATACACATTTTCACAGTGTTATTGTTTTGATGTTTGCTGTGATAGGATGTGGGAGATATTATATTAGAAGGAAGCAGGCATCCTTGTGTGGAAGCTCAAGACTGGGTGAATTTTATACCAAATGATTGTAAACTTGTGAGTATTCTTGCGATCGGAACTGGAGAGGTGCGGTTTTCTGCCTTTTATACATAAGCTTGACGCATTCCTTGCATTTTGGCTTTTCTTGTGTGTCAGATTAGGGGAAAGAGTTGGTTTCAGATCATCACAGGACCTAACATGGGTGGAAAGTCCACATTTATCCGGCAGGTTGTTAATTATAATTCTTTTCTAATGATCCTATCTGAACAGTTATTTGATATTCCATTGCTCTGTTCTTAGTGACTTGTATATCTTGTCTTGATAGTTTACCGCTATTAGATACAGGTAGGGGGACTTCGCCACTCATGTTTTATGGTGTTACCATTGGCATTCTTGCATCAAATATTTACCCATTCAAGTTTCTTATTACATACAAGTATTTTTACCAGTATTCAACTGTATAGATCTTTTTGTGGTCTTGAGGGGTTCTTCTTTGTAGTGTGTGGCCTCTTTCTCCACCTTTTGTACATGTTTTTCTTCTTAATACAAGTTTCCAGGTTTCCTATCATCCCCAAAAAAAAAAAAAAAAAAAATTGTTTCTTGTTACAGACATCCTGTGAATTTTGATATTACTAGGTAAGAAATTGGCTTATCTATTTTGGTCATGTTTGCAGGTTGGTGTGAACATTCTGATGGCACAAGTTGGTTCTTTTGTTCCTTGTGACAAAGCTAGCATTTCTGTACGTGATTGTATTTTTGCTCGTGTTGGTGCTGGTGATTGCCAAGTGAGTTCCATGGCATTAGCTTTTAAATTTTCAAAATTTCTTGAACTTGGACTAGGAGTTAAATGTGAGAGAATATATGTCAAGTTGTCTGTCATGTTATTTATTAATCAATTACCCTTTCATCTAACATTAGGAAATCTATTTCTCCAACAATTATCAGTTTTATGAACGACAAAGTTCAACACCAGATAGAAAAGATCAAAGCAGCGACAATTGTTAATCTTCTTAATTGCTGGGGTAAAGCATGTACCTATACTTTTAGTACTTATTCTAGGCCATGCCTTGGGATGTTAGTTAGGGAAGCTGTTGTTTTACTCCTAACTTATGCCTGGGCAGGTCCTGGAAGAAAGTTAAATAGGAATAAGTATTCAAAAATAGATTTTGGAAAAGGCTATTTAGATAGCATCATGCATCTCATCTCAATTGATAATGCACAATTCTATGCACTTTTTATAAATTGAATCTCTCTGATTCTGACACCTATATTCACTTATAAGGTTCTAAATTAGTAGCAGAAACTATTGGACTATGGAGCACTTTTCAGCTTTCAGTTAGAAACATACATTGCACTATCTTGGAATATATGTCCTTCAATCTTGGAATGCTGTGTGATCAGATGTGTTCATTTACTTTAATGCTAGCAATAAATTATTGGAACTATATGTCTAGCAGGCCAATTTGAAATTCTTTGTGGTAAAAAGGACTTGTTAAGTTAATTTTACTACTTGATTAGGTTCTTTCATTTTGGAGTAGTTGAATCTAAACATAGTTCTAGCAGCAAACGTTTCTCAATGTTGACATTCCTTTTCTGTATTTGGTTTCTTTAGCATGATTTCTTTTATTCCTACTTGGAGGATTTTAAACTGTATTACTAACTGCTGCTGCTTAGGACATAAGTTTAAGCAGTATGTTATTCTAGCCCAGTTCATGTTTTGCATGTATAATGTTTGTTATACAAGTGCTTGAAAGTTCTAGGTTCTAAAGAATGGATATACCCCAACTGTCATGAAAAGGTTACTAAATATTTCCTCCTTGTGATAGAAGTTTAATTGTTCCGCATTTTGTTCCTTCCAGCTACGTGGGGTTTCTACCTTTATGCAAGAAATGCTTGAGACTGCATCAATATTGAAGGGAGCTACTGACAAGTCATTGATAATCATTGATGAGTTGGGCCGTGGAACATCCACTTACGATGGATTTGGTATGTTTCACTCGTAGGCCCTTGTCTAAAGGTTTTCACTCATAGACACTTACGATGGATTTGGTGCTTATGATGGATATGGTTTGTTTTTGGACCCATTTTTAAAGACTTTAGTATCTCCCTCTATCTCTCTCATGCAATTGTTTCCAGAGAGGGATGGATGGGTTGGGAGATGAAGGATAAGCGTAAGGTCAATCAGGGGGTGGGTTGATTAAATACAAGGGGTACACAACCCAATGCTAGGTTGCCAATCAAGTGTCTATAGGAATCTGGGGGATTTTTTTTTTTCTATAATATAATTTAGGGAAAAAAAAGACATAACTTATTATGAATCATTTTTTGTTGTGTAGCTGATGTGAAATCTACCAGTCAATCAAGTGACATTGGACAGCATGCTGCAACACTTGTTTTTCAAACTTTTAATGATTTGATACAAGTATAGTAACATGTCTGTGGCTCTATAATCATCAAACTTTTTCATCCTGGACCAAGGCAGTTTTTGCTAGGATAAAGCTCATGAGTTTTGTTAAGCTGAGCACATCTGCACATTGTATTAATTTTTTTTGGTAGTATCTCTGTATATGGCTGAGGCCTGGATCACTGCAGACACATTAAAGTTTGTAACTTATAAAGTCTATCAAATTTTTAAATTGTTGATGCAAAAGGAGGTCCTTTTCAGCTGTGCTGTCTTCATTGAGCACAAGATGCCTGTTTGTGATAATTCCAATCATATTTCAAACATCAAAGTAGAGTTTCTAACAAATTGATTTCATATGCAACTTTGGGAGTGTGCACACATGCTTGCGTACATCATGTTGGGGGGCCGTGGGGTTTAGAGTAGCTTGCTTCCTCCCCACACCACTCTTCCTTCCATGTTTGCATAACACTGTTCATTTTAATGTGGTTGGGCTTAGAATTGGTTTGGCCACAACTTCGGGGATAAACACTCCTTTACCAATTTTTTTTTTTTTTTTGGGGGGGGTGGGGGGAGTAACTATGTAGACTGAACATGCTGTATGTTTAGTTTCCATATAATGACCTAGTTTTACTGCTTAATATAAATCATGAATAAGTTGTTTAATTTACTAGGCATCAATCTAAGGTCAATACTATCAAAAGTGATCTTAATCAGGCTGTTTCAGGAACTGGTACTTTTCAGCTGTGTCATATTACAATGAAAAGCAGTCATATTACAGTAAACTGGTCCATTAACTTACTTGCACCTTTTGCTGTGGTTTATCACATAATTTTGTTAAATGCTCTGGATTACTGGGACTGAGAGACATCATGTTATGCTTTGATTATCAGGTTTGGCTTGGGCCATATGCGAACACATTGTTGAAGAGATCAGAGCACCTACTCTGTTTGCAACCCACTTCCACGAACTGACTGCTTTAGCTCATGAAAATGCCAATGAGCTCAATACAAAGCAAATGGTTGGTGTGGCAAACTATCATGTTAGTGCACACATTGATTCCACAAGTCGCAAGCTGACTATGCTGTATAAGGTGCAATGTTAACTCATACTTTTTGGTCTTGTCAAGACAAAGCATAGCTAGTGAATAGCTTGTTGTTTTTTGTTCTTGCTTCAGTTTTTATAGGTTTGCTATAGTTTTTCCCTCTAAATCTGTTACAGTTCACTTCACTTTGCATCCTTGATTTGGATGTTACAACTCAGGGTAGTCAATTTTAATACACCTATCTCATTCACGGGTCTCCATTTGGAAAGCGTAAAATGCAAGGATTGCCAGATCTGGCGTAGGATTGCCCACGACATCTTTAGAATATTGATTTTATTGTTGTTTGGGTAGGACTGGGATGTGTAAAGCCGACACTAATTGCCTATCATTTTGACAATGCTAGATACTCATACCTCTTAATTGATAATCACTTCTCCATTATGTTTTGAGTTGTCAAACTAATTTTATCACATATAGTTTATTTGAGTTCTTTTTTTGAACCAATACACTAGCAATCATCAAATAAGTGATTATCAATCATACTTTAGGAGTAATGTTTCAAACAAATAATAATTTCAGAATCCACAGCAATCCACTAGCAATCATTCCAAATAAGTTCTTATTTGGACAAATAATTGTTTGCCACTTTAAGTACTATCAAATGTGCTTTTTATTCCTTTGCTAATCTTATACCAGACCACGCACATTTTAGCAAAAGTGCATTCTACTGATATTTCCTCATTGTTCCTTATGTTCCAGGTTGAACTGGGAGCTTGTGATCAAAGTTTTGGCATTCATGTTGCAGAATTTGCAAATTTTCCAGAAAGTGTTGTCACCCTTGCTAGAGAAAAAGCTGCTGAATTGGAAGATTTCATGCCTTCTGCAGTCATTTCAGATGATGCTAAAATAGAGGTGTGCGCTTTCATATTACAGTGCTTAATGACAAAAGATGATTTATTGTGTTGCTTCAGTTGCTAACTATTATCATTGAAGCCCATTTTTATGGTAATGATTCAAGTGACATGATGATTAGTGGTTTCAGTGTCATGGCATGAAAGTTGATTTATTAGTCAGCGGTGCAACAAACTGAGTTCAATTTAATTGTAAACCTATTGAAGCTGTGGTCATGGATTTAGGGCAGCTAACACCTTTTATTTAAATTTGCGTTTCATTGGACTTGAACTGATACGAACAGAATTGCACTAATGTGCAGATCAATGTAGCACATTTAAATTGGTCTTGTAGAAAAATTGGTCTAGCAGCACTTTTGTGCTCAAATAATGTTACATATGTAAAGCTGGGCTGAGTGCGGTGGACATTAAGTTATTAGTGACATCTGTTTCTAGATGGAAGAGGCTAGAAAATTCAGTCCTCTTTCATTAGATGCTGCATAACTGGGCTTGGCTATCTCTCTCTATTTTTGGGGGAAAAAAGAATAATTAAGAAAAAATTTAATATAAACAAAACCCACCTCAATATTGATGCAAGTGACCTTTTACCCCAGGACTGCTCTTACCACTGTAGGAAAGCTGTCCTGGGGTTTAGAAAGCAATAATTTGAGCCAACTAGTACTCAAAATGATTAGTTTTGGATTGATAAACCTGTCCTTGTTTTATATTTTATTAGGGTTTAGAAAGCAATAAGCTTGTTCCTGCAAGAACATTTTGCATTTATCATTTCCACGGAGTGAAAAATACTGTTAATATAATCTTGCCATCCTACCATGAAAGTGTTCACTTTTTTGGAATATATTTTCTTTTTCAGCCATGAAATGCACCTTGTGATTCTGTTAACTATTTACAGGTGGGATCCAAGAGAAAAAGAATAAGTGATCCCAATGACACGTCTAGAGGTGCAGCTCGGGCACACCAATTTTTGAAGGAGTTCTCTGATATGCCATTGGAGACGATGGACTTGAAGGAGGCTCTGGAACGAGTAAAAAGGATGAAGGATGACTTGGAGAAGGATGCAGGAGATTGCTGCTGGCTCCGGCAATTCTTCTAGCCGTCTTTCAACTTAAGGTAATTTAAACTGGGTACGGACATAAATCCCATGCTCGTCGCTGTAAATGAGGTGTCTTCCAATGGATCCTGTGAAATAGTTACCACGTCAAATGCTCCACTTCTCCATTTTTGTGTCTATATTACAAATGCAACCGTGGGCAAGAAACAGATCAGTGTCTATTTTTGGGTTGAAAAAGCACACATAACTGACGTCGTCCACATTTTGAGATACCCGAGGGAAGAAAAGGGTGAGCATTGTAAGTAAATTAATATCCATTGTAAACTAAGGAACGGAAATTAGGGGGAAAAGTTTCCAGATTTCTAATGAAAATGTCCTCTGTTTCTGGGAAAGCATATGGTCGTGTGCTGCCGTCTCCCCATGAACTAAAATTATTTCTTGAACTACTGCATGTAAGATCTTTCTGTTTTAGCCTCACATAGTGGCAGCAAAGATGATTCAGTTTATCTTTATTGGATTGGGGTTTATGGGTTTTTTCTTTTCTTTTTCTCATCATGCAATATTTGTAGATGTTACTGCAGAGTTTAGAAGTTCACGTCTATATAATATTAGCTCTGCGTTAGCTACGTAATTTAATTGTAATAATAATAATGATAATGATAATAAATGAATAAATAAAATTGTGGGCCATCGGATGTTGCATTCTTACTATCAAAAAATATTATTAATTAAGCCATCTTTCTCTAAGGCTAGGACCCCAAGGTTTTCGTTTGTAAATTTGTCCCAGGGTATCCAACTGTCTATTTCCTTTCAAATACACCCTCTTCAGTTGTTCTGTCTGTTAGCTTAAGAGTTAAAATATCTTTCTTGTAGTTTTGACGGAAATATCTACAGAACCAGCACGTTGCATCATATGATATGATATCAAGTCATCAATCTTTTGTTTTCTTTGGATTTTATTATTATTAATTAGGTTACAGATAAGGTTAGATTAGAGCAAATGGGATTATTATAATGGACACGACAAAAATAGTGATTAACAAAGTTTAAAAAGTGGAATTGTTGGGAGAGAGAGATTTTGAAATATCGTTGGTTCTCACTGGAAAGAACCAACGGAATGTCACTAGATTTTCCTGTTGCTGATTTGAGTGAGCCTTAATAGTTAGTCGCACGTCAAACAAAAACGACAGAGTGATGTGATATGGTCATAAATAATTCTATGCATTGGGTCCACAATATTTGTCCGACCAATCAAGCTTTGCCGCATAAGGGAGCCAAAAAAATAAAAGAAGAGTATTCGGCTTTCTTTTTCAAAGTGGATGAGCGGCCACGGGCTTATGATTTTACTGGATTTTTTTCTTTCGTTTTTTTTTAACTCGTATTTCCAATACCAAAAAGGGTAATTTTGAGGAAGAATAAAATGGAAATAACACATTTAAGTAGTTTTAATTAGGTACCAGTTCAGTTCAAATTTAGAGAAATAAAATAAAAAATATATTTAAATATTATTTCTCGTAATTACAGTAATTTTATTTTTTAAATAAAAAATAAATTTATTATATGCCAACATTTTAGCCCTTTCTTTCTTTTAATGCTTTATTTTAAAATAAAATAATTACAAATTTTGTATATTTAAAGTTTAACCCTTTGCTTGAGTGTGTGAGATATTACTTAGAATATTCCTTTTAAAGGTTCCTACCTTGATTAAAAGTTGGATAAAAATTATACGCTCTCTACAAATTTATCATTGGAGCATATGTTATTTTTTAAAAAATATTTATGAAGACAGAAATTTAAATTATAGTATATAAAAAATTTGATTTAAATGATCTCAATAAATATGCTTTGTCCCTCGATTATGTTTACAGACATAATTCAAAAAAAAAATTCAAAAGTTATTTAAATAATATATTTCTTTTCATTCCGTCGCCGTGTCTCCGTCGTCCATGCCTCCACGTGGACTGCCAAATTCGAACCGTGTCAGTGAGTGACAGTGAGGCCGCCGGATTCTTTCTAAATTGCTGTACGACCTTTACTGGTGATCTAATTACGAGCCTGTCACGCTACTCACGTGAAGACAAAACATATTGGAGAACAGCGACGTTGACATTTAGGTTAAACTCTGCAGGATAATTGGACATTCATCCATACTTCAAACTGAACGTCGGTAGTTTTAATTTATCCTTTGTCAAGACAGATAATTTCAACGAACACGATGCTTCGCTTACGCAAATCTAACACCGGCCCATATTTGGGAAATTATGTATATATATTTTTTTTTTAAAAAAGAAAATCACCATCGTTCCAAGTTCCAACCATATGGACGATGCCATTAAATGACCTGATCAGCACCTTGTGGCCTCTTTGTCAGTACTTTCCCCGTTAGACATTTCTGTAATTAGAAAAATTCCATTGAGGGCAAAGTAGTCATTCGAGCTAAAAATAAAAGTAAATAATAAAATTCTCTCATGCGTGTAAGCAAAGTGAGGCAGTGGCCAAAAAGGGTCAAGTAATGCGTTTTGTTTTGTTTTGTTTTTTATTCAACAACTGGAAACCCAAACCAAACAGAGAGAGAAATAAAAGGGGGGAGGATTCTCCAATGGCGCATAGTGAGACGTGAGCCTTGAGACGTCGTCGTGTAATCCTTCGAACTTAATTAGAGAGAAGAAGAGGAAAAAGACGATGAGCTGGAGAAGAGTGTTGAAGTCCGTGCAGGCAGTAGCGGCACACAGTCTTCTCTTAACTTTTACGCTACTGCTTGTTTTGAAGCTCGATCACGTCATCTCTTACTCTTGGTGGTCTGTTCTTCTTCTTCTTGTTGTTTTTATTTTTAAATTTTATTTAAGTGGAATCGTAATCATAGATTATTTCATTAAAATGATTGAGGAAATTTATGGATTATTGGCTATGTCTGATTTATTCATTTTTTTTTACTTTTTTTTTGGTGAATTTAGTCCATTGGTTGACGCATTGCAGCCGTGGTGGCGCATGCAAAAGCTTTTGTTTTTAAATTTTTAGCAATTTTATTGTTATCTTGTCTTTATTTGTTATTTGGTTAAATGAAATAAATTTTTGTTGTAGTATGAGATAGTATAATTTATTGCATATTGTTGGAAAAGATATTAGCGCTTAGCTTAAAATAGTGGTAATGTTGAAATGAATGAAGAAGAACTAGTGGAATTGAAGTTTTATGGAAAACAGAAGTGTGGATTTTACTTCGACTGGGGCTTCTTCACTTAACTAAACTTCTAACTTGATGCTATTACAATCAAGTTAGCTAGATTTCTCAAGCGTGACTGATTGAAAGGATGTTTTTTTGCCGTATTCATGTGGCTCTCATGTTTGCTTTACATGAGAGTAATATTTATTAATAGCAACAAATAGAAGCTAGCTTTTGTCTTGTAAGCAACCATGCCTATGGTATTCAGATCGTGCCATCACGGGCCTGATGGTTAGACCAATTCCTCTTATCCTTCTCATTCTCGCAGTTTTCATGACGGCCCTGGTTTGGTTGCTTGGTTGGGATAAAACCTTTGCCACAATAAGCAGTGGCTGCGATCTTCCATGGAGCCCTGTTTTGTGAGGCATTAACACCAACCTATTTATTCGGAAATGTATCAGTCAATTGTATTTCTGTTGCTGAATGCTTCACATTTTGCATTAGCAATATTTATATATACATATGATATTTTCAAATGAATTTCTGAGAAAGCAGTGCTAATAATTGTCAATTCAGTAATTATTGAGGTCGAACTTTAATTCAGAAACATTTCAATCAATTTTATTCCTGCAATTGAATGCTTCACTGGTTCCACAAGCAATTACTATGGATCCATTTGGCATTTCAATACGCTTCAGAAAAATAAGTATAATGATTTTTACTTTCAGTTGTCGTTGTGTATCAGAATTTTTTTTTCAATAATTTTCATTTCTGCATGTTTGTACTCTGCCATGCAGGATAGTATTTTTCCCAGTTTGGATATTTCATGCAGTGGTTGCACGAGGAAGATTCTCTCTACCTGCTCCGTCAGTTCCCCATAATCGTCATGTGAGTTCATATTTTTTCTTCTGAAGGTTGAACGTAATTCAAAGGACTCATTGTCGTATATATTTAAATCAGAATCCCATAATTACTGACAAAGAATTATATTTAATGTTGAATGTGCAAATCCATGGTCAAGCTTTTTGAATAAGATTTTTCTTTCTTGGACAGTGGGCACCTTGTCATGCCATTGTTGCAACACCATTACTCATTGCATTTGAACTGCTCCTTTGTATATATCTTGAGAGTATTTATGGTATGTGCAAAATCTTTGTACTCTTTATTTTTTTATTGATAGGGATTGAGACTGATTCTCCCTTGTCTCCGTTTATCTGTTGTGTTTCTACTCATACATGGGCGAATTTCTTCAAGAAATACCAAGTTGGCCGAAACTTTAACCTTTTAGTAAAATTCGTGACTGTTGATCAACAAAACATGAATTCATTGCTTAACAGGATTTTGTTAATATCTATTGGTCACTTTTAAGGCTTTAAAATGCTGGATACAACCTGATAGTACCTTATACAGCCCATTAGGGGACTAGTCATGCCCATGCATATTGAAAATGTTGTTTAAATGTTTTCTTTCTACTTTTTTAGCAGAACATGGTTTTGAAGCGGTCAACTTGAAGATTGTCTTTCTTCCTCTGTTGGCATTTGAAATAACTATTCTAATAGACAATTTCAGGTATGTCCTTTAGCTGAGAAATGAATCCAATTTTTTCCCCCTACCGAATTCTGTATACTGGTGACTGTTGCCTAATAGATTACGTTCTTTTGTTTTTAGGTTACATTCTCTTGTTAATATCAAGGTCCCAAGGTGTTACACTGAGTTTTCTGTTTAAGCAACTAGTTGTTATTTCCACATTTTCTTTTCTTATTTTTGCTGCTGTTAACCAAAGGAAGTTGCTTACTGATTAATCCAAAGTTAAGTGTCTTGATATTCATACACTTGTCCCAATTTCCTTTCTTGTTTATTTTAAAATTATTCTTATTCCCCTGAGTACCTGGCAATTCCAGGTAGTTCACTGCTGCTTGTACAATAAATGATGCTTCTAGTTTCGCATATTAGAACTGTTACCCTGTGTCATTAACAGGGGAAAAATGACAGCTGAGCTAGTGGATGTAGATCCTTTTATGCTTTGAAACTTCTTCTTTTACTTCTTTCTTTCTTTTTTTAAAAGAATTAGTTCCTATCTCTATGTAGACCTGGTCTACAGATGGCTTATGTTTCTTTTTGCCTGTACTCCTACTTTTCTTCTTCTACTTCTTTCTTTCTTTCTTTCTTTTTTAATAGAATTTTTTTTGGGGGGCTGAGAAACAGCAGAATATATAGAACTATAATCAAAATGTACAAGAATTAGTAGGACAACAAATCCACAAAATAAGGACGAGAATTCCCAATATAAACAAAACACTTAAAAACTGCAAAAATAAACAAACATCCCAAAACCCAAAGACTTCAAACTCACTAAGAATGCATCCCTCTTAAGATACAGAAGCTTCCCCATAGAGCAAAATAAAAAAGAAAGAGATGTCTTTGAATTCAGTAGTAATAGATGCCCAAAGAGAAGCCCGGAACTTCACTTTGTCCCATAGTTGTGAAGGATCTTCTCCGACTTTGTTATTAAAGATTCTTTGGGTTCTTTCTTTCCACGACCCAAAAAATAGCCAAGACTGCACAGTCCCATAGAACCCTTGGTTTTTCTGTCCCTTTTAAGCAAGAAAAACTTTCCAGTATGAGGGAGTGACATGAGACAGGAGCTGATCAGCTTAGATTGAATGTCTTAAACAAGTTAGACCACAAAAAGAAAGCAGTAGTGCAGTGGAGAAATAGATGATCAACATTTTCTGAGGCGTTTTTACAAATAACACACCATTCTGGAAATAAAGCCATGTTAGGTCTTCTTTTTTGAACCATATAATAGAATTAGTTCCTCTCTCTATGTATACACCTGGTCAGCAAATGTATCTCATTTCTTTTTGCCTATACTTCTACTTTCCTTTGTTTTTTGTAAGTGAAAAGACAAAGGAAAGACAGAAAGGGTTGTATTTGTGCATTTTCTTCTTTGTGGATGACTAGACATTCTAGGGATAGGATTGGATAAATACTATTTTTCTTTATCAACTTAAGCTTTTGGTCTCTGAAGTGTGAATGTACATAAGCTCATCATTGTAGCATACCTAGCTGACTGATATAATAAATGCTTAAGCTTGAAATGTGCTTTTGTTGCCTTTTTTTTTTTTAAACTTTCTCACCTAAATGATATCCAAAACTTATTGTCTACTGCTTTGTTGGTAACTCATTGTCTTTAGTCTATTTTAATATAATATGATACAGGCTTTGTAATTGAAGACAGTTTCTTTTACCAGAATGTGTAGGGCTCTTATGCCAGGAGATGAAGAAAGCATGAATGATGAGGCAATATGGGAGGCACTCCCTGTAAGTTCTTTTGAACTAGCCATAGATAATATGGTAGTGAAAATCTCTCACCAACTGGCCTCATGCTTAATAAATTGTTTCCCATAACCCACACCCCCCCCCCCCTTTCCCCAACCCAAAAGAAAAAAAATGTAAAAGATCCTCACAGTACATAGATTTCAGATCAATACCAGATTGACAGAAAAATGGCAAAATGCAAGGTGATGAGCTATGTGGAAATCGAATGCTTAAAATAGTTGATTGTTTGGTTAGCTTGAACCTTGGTTCATAGATTCTGTTACATAGCATTACTGATTTGGAATTATTATTTGACCTTTTAACTCACCTAGAAATTGCATAGAGTTAGCTCTCTTCTGGTGTTCGAAGATTTCATTGCTTTGATGCTTGGCACCTCTCCTTTCAGAATTTATTCTACAATTGCTATGCCATGGGGATACTTCATCTTTGTCAAGAAAAAATGCAGAATAACTTAATCGCTTTAAAAAAATGTATGAAAGATATTCTCCACATTCTCATGTCTTCCTCGTTACTTTGAGCCTTTTTAAGACCTTTTTCAAAGCAGAAATGTTTGTAATTTTGCATGTGGGTATATCATGTATGTCTATGTATGACTGTTATTGTATTTGCTATCTTTTTTGTAGCACTTTTGGGTTGCAATTTCCATGCTCTTCTTTGTGGCAGCTACAGTCTTCACGCTTCTTAAGCTTTGTGGTAATCTCTTTAATTCCCACTAAGTTTTAAATAGGATTGCATATTATGCTTTCTCTTGAGCTTCATTTTGTAGATGTATGGTTCATTAAACTGTTGTGTCCTTTAACATAATATTTTTAGGTATCAAACAACATGATAACCTCAAAACTTTTTTTTTTTTCCTCCTGTCACTTCAATTTTATCTTTTAAGCTTACTTGTGATTGAAAAGTGATATATAGATTTGCAGAATACTAATTATCAAACTCATAATTTTAGCAATATGATGCTAAAAATACTTCCCTTTTTTGGAAGTTGGCCAAGTGAATGAGAGTGAACTATCAAAAAAAAGTATTTCTTTAATCAACTATTGGTTGAAAAAGTTGCTTGGAAGATTTTACTAACAGCTGCGAAAGTAGTTGTTTCTTTATTGAGCAACTGCTCTGTGCTTCTAGGAGTTTGTTCCTTCTGAGATGAGATGTTTGAATTTATTTGGGCTATTGGCTTAGGATATTGTGTTAGAAGAACAATTGCTAAAGTGGTCATACCTTTGGTTAGTGATTTCTTGAGCCCTTTTCTGCTGTGGCTTAAAGAGATGAGACTGTGAAGGATGAATTCTTATCAAATATGACGTGGTTTAGGCTCAATTATCTCTGAAGTTGGCATGTAAATCACTTTGTGCTCAATTGGTTCATTTTTCATTGCTCTATGTTGCTGCAAGTCAGCAAGATCCTTTGTGTGATGGCTAGACTGTCATTTTTCTTAATAAGTATCATTAAGCAGGAAGTCCAATAAATGTGTCTGTGAAGTTTCATGTGGCTCTCAAGTGCAAACCTTTATTATTGAAGATAAATTTTTATCCTGTTTTATCACTACTGCTGCTGCATAGTCTGCAACATTGAAGAGAAAATTCACCATTTTAAATCCACTTTATGATGGTGTCAAACCGGAAGTCATTTGGTCCTTTAATTGAAGGAGGCAAGGAGCTCCATGCCATTTGGAACAAATTTGTCCTTGAATTGTGCCTGCCTAGTGGAGAACTCCTTACTTAGATCCTAAGCCTTATTTGTGCTTGTCCTTGTTTATATTTTCGATGTTTCTTTGGCTTAGTTTGAGTTAAATCTTGCCCACAAGATTGTGTTCATTCTCGGGTGATTTCTTAGGATCCTGAAAGTGATCCTGCTGTTGTTTTCCCTTGGAACTTTTTGCTAGTCAGACCTATTTGGTTTTGGTTATTCCAGTAGTAACACCTTGAACTTAAAGTCAATTGGGGTGATTTCATATCGAAGTAGATGTTATGTTTGATTCCATGGAGGATACACACATTCCTAAACATGAATTTTCTGATTCTTTTTGGAGATATGGAGAACTATTGCCTTTTTCTTTCTTTGGGAATTTTCTGGGGTTTCAGCTTTGCTATTCATCCTTCATTAGTGATTTTCTAGAGGCTCTGTAGGTGCATCCTTGGTTCACGCATGTGTTGCCTATGTATCACTATAACTGCCAAATTGACTTTGGATGATCTGATTGATCCATTGTTTACTAATGCCTATACTCCTAAATTTTTTCATTTTATAACTTCTGCCATTGTAACTGGTTTATGTTTTTTTTTCTTGTATAACCTTACACAGGTTATGTGGGTGCTCTCGGCTGGTGGGATCTATTTATAAATTTTGGGTACAGTTTTTCTGCTCTTTATGTCAGAATTCATTGATTTATACCTTTTTTGTTACTACAGCCTTTAATATTGTAATTTGAGAGGCTGCTTATAGTTTTGCTAGATCATTAAGTGATGAATGTGAAATTGTAATTGCTGCAGCATTGCAGAATGTTTTGCTTTTCTTGTTTGTACAAAGTGGTCAAATCCTGTAATTCACCGAAGTCCTCCGACAAGACCAGCCACTTCATCATCAGCTAATACATATCTTGACTGGAATAGTGGCTTAGTAGTTTCTGCAGAGGAGGAGCAGAATCCAGATGGAATGTGTGGCCTACCAGACATTGGAGGCCACATTATGAAAGTTCCAGTAATAGGATTTCAAGTCCTCCTTTGTATGCGTCTAGAGGTATGTGTACTGTTGATTTGTGGTCATTTCTATGGTTTGGGTTATCTTATTAATATATCCTTATTTCAGGGAACGCCTGCAGGTGCTAGAAATATACCACTTCCTGTCCTTTTCTCTCCACTTTTCCTGCTGCAAGGTGTTGGTGTCGTCTTTTCTACAACCAGATTAGTTGAGAAAATTGTAATTTTACTACGAAGTGGAGCTGGCACAGGGATATATTTTAGAATTTCTTCAAGAGCTCATGATTGCTTTGGGTTTTTGCATCGTGGCTCTAGGTAATGAATTTTGAGTTACATTAGGTATCAATTTTAATAGAAAAGATTGTTCATTTGTTGAATCATTGTAGGAGTTGATATTTTAGAACTCAAAGTAACATTTTCTGCATTCGGCTATTCTTAAAAACAGGCTATTGGGTTGGTGGTCAATTGATGAAGGGAGCCGTGAAGACCAGGCACGACTTGTCCATGAGAACTCCTCTGGGTTAGTATATATCCTGCATTCATCAGATTTAGGAGATGCACAAATTGCATGGGTTTTGATTTTTGGCACCTCTATGTGATATGATTACACAATATTTTGAGAGAGGAAGAGATATTAGAAGAGCAGCAAACTCTTAATTTTAGGTAAATATTTGCTCAGTTTTCTGGTAAAGTAGATTTGAAAATTGTCACATGCACTTGGTTTGCATTGCACTACATATAATATACGATAAAAGTTTTATGCTTAAAAATATTAAATCTTGACAGCTATTTGAGATGGCTCATGCAATATAGTTAATTATGAATGGTGCACAATGTATAGTCAATGAGTAAAGGATTATTCTACATTTCTTGTGTTGTGTTTTACACAGATATATGATCCTTGATCTCATGTTTGAGTTAGTTTTGATGTAGCTACCTAAATCTTATTTTCATTTTCATGCTTTCTTTAATCTATAAAAATGTGTTGATTATCATGTATTGGGTTCCAAACTTGCAGATACAACACTTTCTGTGGTTATCCACCTGAAGTAGTTAAGAAAATGCCTAAAAAGGACCTTGCCGAGGAGGTGATTACAATTCCGGCTATTTTTTTTTCCATATTATTTTTTCGCTAATTTGGTCCAATATGCTTTTGAATTTTGCCTGAGTGCTAATTTCATTCTGTATCTTCGTTCTGGAACATATGTTAAAATAGTACTGAAATTGCTATGATTCTATTTCTGCCCCCATTACACACACACACACACACACACATATATATATATTTATATATTGGTTCTTTTTCAGGTATGGAGACTTCAAGCAGCTCTTGGCCAGCAGTCAGAAATCACGAATTATAGCCGGCAGGAGTTTGAAAGACTTCAAAATGTAATACTCTCAACTTTGATTGTTAGTTTTACTGTGTTGGTACATTGCTTGAAAATATTAAATCAAGAAAGATCTTTGCTCTGGGAGATCGTTAATGAGTGGAATTTGTTTGTGCTCTGTTCATTCCCAGTGCTAATGGCTGCATAATTTCCTGTTGTATTGTACAGGAAAAAGTGTTATGTAGAGTTTGCTTTGAGGGAGATATTAGTGTTGTCCTGCTTCCATGTAGGCACCGTATCCTTTGCAGGTATGATCATTTAACTTATAAACAAAAGTTCACATTCATTAATTTTTCTTCTATCATTGTCATGCTCATTGCTTGGTAATGTGCCGTGCTGCAGCACCTGCTGCGAGAAGTGCAAAAAATGTCCTATTTGCCGTGTTACCATTGAGGAGCGGTTACCTGTATATGATGTTTAGATTTCCAGACACCAGTCGTTTCTAAAGAACTGCAGCGCTCTGTCAATTGACTTCAATCAGGGAAAATGCTTTTACAGTTTTCGCTGGAACTTTTAACTTTGTAAATGTTTTTTTTTGTTGATATGGAGAGTTTACCGCGTCCCCCCATTTAAGTTTAGTTTTGTTGGTGGAAACTGTAAATATGTTTTATCGTTTGAGAGGTTATAATGTAGCTCGCTTTCAGGTTGTAACTTGTATTTTCTGAGTAGCAGCAATGTGGTCGCCCTCAGCTGTAGTCTTGACTTGCTTTCATATTATTATTTTTTTGCCCCTAAATTTTTTGGTTCGCGTATAAATGCAAAAGAAACTTCTTGAATTCCGCGTTTGTATTATTTCACTTCACTGCCTAAATATTTTCCAAAAGCTAACGAAGATTTGGAGGTCACCCTTAAGAATATGAATGTCATATGCCCTAGCATTAGTCTGACAATGAACAAAATCTTAATTTAGCCTTGTGTCCGTCTTAAATATGTAAAAATAAAATAACAGTAATTGATATTATAAGGTACGGATTTTCATATTTTACAAAATGAGAAGTTTTAAGTAATACCGTTATCTATTGTACTGCTGCAAAATATTGATGTATTGATCAGCGAAGTTTGCTCTGTCTGTCTCACTCGTTTTTTTTTTTTTTTTTTTTGGGTTTTAAGTGCAGACACCTCCAGGTAAACCATCTAAAACAATATAAGGCATATCAGTAATTATAATTTATGTATCAATAATTGGATGTGATGTATGAATTGCTTATCATTAAAAAAATAATTGAAAGTGATCAAGTTTAAAGTCCAGACGGTAAATTAAAATCGAAACAAATTTTGTGTGGACCGTTGATAATTAAAAAAAAAATCGGAATTTTTGAATTCTCATTAAATTTGATGATTTCTCTTTTTAAATCGCTAAGGTGGCAAGATTACAAAGGTTTAGGGCTATCATTGTAGCCAATCGAACCGGAGAGAACTATTTAAAAAAAAAAAAAAACTACAATTGCTTTTTAGTTACCGGATATTGAAGAACGTGACACCACTTTTTGGTTCACACCCATGTAAAGATTATATAACAAGAAGCGTAAAATTTTAAAAAACAAAGAATTCGCAAGCGACTTTAACAAAATTAGAAATTTTATTAGTTAAATCATCATGTTCAAATCTAAATATTTCACCGTTAGCTTTTGATACTCCAAAGTAGCGTCCAATTCGTACAGTTTCACAGAACCCGGCTTACCATTTACCCTTTTTTAGCAGCTGGGTACTCGTTTCTCGCCGATCTGCAAGAATTTTTTTTTGGGCGTTCTTCAGTTTAGGTAAGATTGCTGGTACCATTTTGTAGATCTTCTTCATTTTGTTGTTTTTGCTGTGTTAAAAGCTTGTTTGGTTTCTGGGAAAATGAGGAATAAAAAGGAAAAGGATATTGAGTCAGTTCTGTCTTTTGCTTTGGTTTCTAAGATTCTTTTGCAATAAAGAAATGAAATTGAACTAAGCTAGATAGTTGAATAGCACTCAGTTGAGCTTAAAGGTGAATTTTGATACTTAAAATCTGAAATTAACCCAATGGGTCATTGATGTTATTTAGTTATACTATTTTAATTAGTTGTTGATTATTTTGAAATCAATGTATTTTGTGCGTTCTTTTTGTTATGGTTTAACCTGAAGTTTTTAACAGCAGAAAAAAATATCACAGTGGAGATTGAGTGGAAAAATAGCTAAGCTTATGAAGATTTGGTCTATTTTGACGAGGGAAATTGCTTGGAAATGTTATTGGAAATGGTGGGTGAAGATGAGGAGAGTTGGTGTATTTGATTTATGAGAAGTTGTTGTGGACATGAGTCGATCACCTTCGTTTTCTGTGAAGTCGGAGCTCAGCTTGAAGCCGGACCTGGAGCATATGCAACGATGGGTTCTTGCCTTTTGCACCATTCGATTTGATCTAGAACAAGGCCAGCTCATTGAAGAGTGTTACCCACCTGGTTGTCTCACACATGATGAGGAGCTCGAGGTTGCTTACAGTTCATTTCCTGATTCTGTTTCCCAGCAACAAAATCGCTCAAGCATTCATGATTGCATCTTCTTTTTCCGGTTTCAAAGGCACAGATGTCTTCCACAGGGCAATGTTACTCCATCTGAGATAACTGAAATCAATGATAAAATAACATCTTCAGAGCCTACAGAGGAGAAAGTACCTGAAAGATCAAAAAGTGTTTCTAATAGTCGAGTTTCCAGATACTTGTATGGATATGTCTTCAATAGGCAAAGGCATGATGAGAGGCTTAAACGAGGTGGGGAACAAAAATCTGTGGTGATATTGTCGCATGGCCCTTTTTCTAGTGTGTTCAGGCCATTGTTGCAAATCATGGGTCCTTTGTATTTTGATGTCGGAAGGAAAGCTATTGAGCATATTGCTTCTTATGTCTCAATTTGGCCTTCTCCTGTTCCCGGTAAGCTAATGGAACTTCCTATTGGGAATGCCATGCTTAAAGTGAACTTGCCACCTGCACATAGCTTGCCCTTGGAAAGTGGAATGTTGTCTGAAGAGCCTGCTGCTTCTGTGGCACCCTTTCTTCCTTACAATCAGTCAATTCCGCAAGGTCTTTTTCACGATTCAGATCTTTTTGGTACATTCCGGGGCCTTCTCTTACAGCTTTGGGTGTTATGGGAGTTGTTACTTATTGGTGAGCCTATTCTTGTCATAGCGCCAACTCCTCCCCAATGCTGTGAGGCTGTCGCCAGTCTTGTAAGTTTGATTGCCCCACTTGTTTGTAGTATTGATTTTAGGCCATATTTTACCATCCATGATCCCCAATTTGCACATTTAAATTCGCTTCAAGAGGGGGACACTTTCCCTCCAATGGTTTTGGGAGTGACAAACCTTTTTTTCCTTAAAGCTCTGCGCAAAATTCCCCACATTGTATCTGTTGGAAGCCCTGCTCCAAATTCAAACCGGGTTGCCTTTGCAAGTAGGGCCTCTTCTGGCAAAATTTCTGGTAGGCATGAAGGATTTGGTCTTCAACAGCTATCCCTTAAATTTTCTCCTTCAAATTTGTTGAATGTTGTGAAATCAAGGAGAGAAGGTCCTCTGTGTCTCATGACCGAACATAAGGAAGCCATTTGGAGCAGTTATGCTGCAACAACAAAGCCAGATACTTCTATTTTGAATAGATTAATTGATGCTGGTATGTCACCAAGGGTCGAGGAGTCAATGTCTGTTGTCAACAATGAGATATTGCGGAGGCATTTCTTGGAGCTCACTACCAATTTTTTGGCCCCTTTTGGCCCTTATTTTAGGACTACCACGCCTTCTGAAGGTTCTTCTCCATTTGTTGATCCTCCAGCTCTTCCTTCTTTTAATGAAAATGAATTTCTTTCAAGTTTACAAGCCAGAGGTGTTGGGAAGTTTCTGTCAAAACGGATGAGATCTAATTGGCTTGACTTATACAGGTGAAGGACCTTGACATTTTTGGTATTTCCTACCTATTCGTATCTGTTTGTTTACTCACATATTATGTTCTTCACTTATTATCCGCCATTGTTTACTTTGACACTTTTTTTTTAAAATTAATCTTGTCATTAAACGCATTTGAGATAAAAATGCTTTGTGCCTGTTCAGGCGGTTCTTGAAAGGACCCAATTTCATGCCATGGTTTCAAAGAAGACGTGCTGCTGCAGAACAGGAGCAACATAGGTTATGGAGGCTGGCTAGAATGAGGACTGACATACAGCAGCTTATAGCTAAAATGTCTGAATTGGAAAGTGTTGATACCTTCAATGCAGTTGAGAGGCACCTTATACAAGAAATACAGGTAAATTGGATCTTTGTTCAGGATAGTATGTCGATTTTTTATTTTTTATTTTATTTTTATTTTATTCTGATTTCTGTGGTTGATTTTTTATTTTTAGCCTTAGTTTATTCTTCTTTTCTTAGGGCTGTTTCCACGCTATGAATATCTAGTTATGGATGTTTCCATTAGAGAGTCTTTCAACCATGCACACTCTCACTCTCATGTACACGTTCAACTTTGTTGTAAGATTTTAGTTTGGAGCCTTTTTTTTTTTTTTTTGGGGGGGGGGGGGGGGGGGGGAGAATGACAAGTAAATGAATTTCTTAATAATTTAGTAAAGCCAGCCAAGTCAGATGGCAATTATTTTTCTAATATTGCAGGAGATACAATCTGTTTTTACTGCCCTCTCTGCACTAAGGTCATGTTTGGTTTAAAGAAAGGGAAGGCAAGGAAAATAGTGGAATGGAGGGAAGGGAGAAGAAAGGAGTGAAGGAAAGTAGTGAAATTAAATTTCATTTTTTGGTTTGACATAAAATTTGATAAGGAAAGGTATTATAGTTTTTTTTATTTGGACAAATTTATCCTTTACCTTAAATATTAAACTATTTATGTTAATGTATCAAACTCTATATATATATATATAATGGCGGTCCAATGACTTTTCCACAGAGTTCTAACGACGTTCGGTAGAAAGTCCGGTGACTTTTCAGCGACGGTTAATTTATATTTCTATATTTTCATATTAAATAAATAAATGAATAAGTTTATTTTTCTTAAATCATTTATTAAATTTGATTAATATAGAATTATTTATAATATTAAATTAATAAAATAAAATTATAAATAATAATTATTAATGGTAGTAAAAAAATTAAAGAGTTGAAATGTAATTTTGGAAACTTTAGTTTCCAACATAAGATGAATTTAAATTCTTCACTACTTAGTGTGGAATTTAAATTCTATAATATAATGGCTCTTAAATTCTAATGGAAGTTAAATTCTTATATATTTTGTCCAACCAAATAATAGAAATAAAAGTAGAATTTAAGTTACTTTCTTGTCCTCCATTCTCTCCCCTCAACCAAACACCAGCTAAGTGTTCTTGATGAATAGTTGTGAAAGGCTCAAACAGAGGACTTACTGAGAGCAGCAGAAATTTCTAATGGAAGTGAAATCTGCAAATGGCCTTTACAATATTTCTGTTTCTTGTTTGCAGTTAGTGAGGGTGGCTAGTATTTTGTCTGATCACCCTGACTTGTGATAAAGCTGGTTATTCTCTCTTATCAGAGCTTTCAAATAAGCTGAACGCAATAGTTGAAGCTATATACATGGACAAAAACTGAAGGTATCCATGTAGGATATCAATTTAAATGTAGATGTCCTAAACAGTTGCATTTTTTCATTATCAAAGCATGTTGCTATTGTTGAACTCATTTTCTTCTTGTCCAGAAAGACTTGTCGTGGGTTCTTGGGACCTAGTCTGCGCAAAGAATCTTGAAGCAATAGTAAAACCATATAATTAGGAAGCTTTTTCTGCATTGATAGCATTCACAGGCTGATGGATAAAGAATACCTAATGGATTTAGAATATTTAAGATATTGCTTTTAGGTATTGAGGGACATCACTTGTTTGAGTCAGGTTATTGCTTGAGTGAGTAGGATTTGAGTTGCGGACTCGAGGTAGATAAGGGTTCTTTTTGGCCACCATGAAGGCAAACCATGCAATCTGCTGCTAGGAGCCCGCAAGGCTTGAAGCTGAGCTGCATGTAAATCAGACGCATATCCATTTTTGTACTGAGATATTGCAAATAGAAATGTCAAACGTTGTTTACAGCAATCTTGTACTTGATATGTTTGTTTTATATTTAATTTTTTTTGGACTGAGTGGATAATTTATTGTCTTGCAAATGAATATTCCACGGCAGTATTTTAAGTTGGCACCTGTAATCTTCAGTTGCAGCAATCTGGACATGCTGCCGCAGACTCTGCAGAAATCTGCCAGAAACTAAAGGGAGATCTGCTGGCAGTGTTCAATGTGCTTCCCAAGGACGTGCAGCAGCTTTTGCTTTTCAACCCAGAAAGGGCAGCTCTTTTACAAGGAACTCCAGAACTGACAAAACCTTGTGGCACCCACCTATGACAAGTTGGGACTGCACCTTCCCACACAAGCAACATAGTGTGCATGACATGGTTAGGAATGTGGTGGCACTGGGAATAGAGCTTCTTCTCATGTTACTGAAGGATGGGACATTTTTGTAATTAGATTGTTGCATCCTTCTTTTACAGGATCCAGAGAATATCTCCTACTTCAGGAACAGTTATACTTTAGGTGAGACGATTATCCTCTCACAATTTTTATTTTTGTCTTTTCATCTTGCTTCATGCAATTTAACAACATGCATTTTTATCATGCTTTCATTGTTTTCCAGATCTGGTCACTAATCTGTACCTTGAATCAATCACTCTCTGCCTGAGCTCTTCTGAGTCTTGAGATAACTTTGCAAAATTACTAACCACTTATGTCATTCCAAATTCATGGCTGATTGATTGTTTTTTTCTTCATTAGCTTTTATTCTGAAGCAGCTATCTAAACTACAGCTGTTGTACAATGTTGAACTCCCACTTGTGTAATTTTTCTAATTCAAATTATTGTTTTCATTAGTTTTAAGTGTCTTTTTTAAAGGGTCGAACTTCCATCAAAATGGAATAGGAAAAAGAAAAATGTGAAAAACAAAGTGTATTTATCTTCTTCAATCAGACAAGTCAGGCATTTAGAAAGATCGAGATTCATGGAAGGGTTACTTCTGACAACAACTAGATCTGAGCAAGTGGTTACTCTAGGGATTATTATTAACCTACTGAACATGTTTTCTGTAGAATCTAGCTGGTGACCATCTTTGAAGTTAATTTTCTACAGTCTTGTGCAGCTATATATGTCCAGCAGCCAGATTTGTCAATCTTATGCTTCATGCTTGTCAGTTCTTTTCTTGGTATTTGTTATAGTAAATTTAAAATATGACATGGTATCCATGGGATGATTTTGAAGCCATGAGTTGGCAGACAGTTAAACAACCCCTGTTAGATGAAAGCAGAACTCACAGAAAGACAAAATGAAACAATCAAGTTGCTGTAGCAAATCTACTCGAGGACGCAGTCAAGGAGCACAAATTGCAGAAGATTCTCAAAATTACTGTCAAATAAGATTTTGCTTCAAGATTACTTCCGTTTTGGAAAGGAAAATAGGAAAAGGACTCTCAAGTCGATGACAGGACCACAGCCTTAATGTAATCTTTTATCCCCATACTAGAAAGTAAAAACAATCAAAATGCAACGAGCGAAATTGACAAATGAAGGTGACGGTCTTGAAATTTTATAAATTTGAAATCTGGGTGCATCTCATTTGTGGTGCTTTCTAAAAAAATGGTGGCTTTGTTACTGGTGAACCAAACTTATCAAAGCAAAAGCCTCGGTTCTGCTGGTGTTGACCCGTTATTAATGCGGTTATGTCACTTTCGTGCTGACTACTGACTGTTGTGGCTGCCGCCATTATGACCAATTGGAAAAAAGTCGGCTGAGTGTGACGCGTGTTACCGAGGGAACTTCCATTCCTGAAGTGTTAAAAATAATATGATTTTTTTTTTTTTGGCCTTTCCTGGTGACAAAGACGGTTTTTAAACCTATAATCGAATGATTTTGTTTTCACTATAAATTAGGCGAGCATATTCGAGTTGATTTGTAAATAGAGTAATTTGGGCCAGATTCTAACTTCCGCCGGATGGGGAAAAAAAAGAAGGAAAAATGTTAAAAATTCATTGTTAAAGGTAATCAACTGTAGAATGTTTTATTAATACTTTATATTTCGCCACCATACATTTAAAGTTTGCTTTTGCTTTAGGTTAAGCTTGAGCAAAGCTTGTGTTGTGTTAAATTTTAAAAACTTTTAAAGGTTTACTAACCACTATTATTATTTATGTCCATGACTTTGGAACTTCTCTTTTTTTACTTTTCTTTAAGATTTTTACTTTAAAAAATTGCTAGAATATCTATGAAATTAGAGTAATCATTTATTACCTTTTCTCTAAAAATTATTGTTTAAAATAATTAAATTATTCATATTTAACAGTTAACACATTATACGCTCGCCTACGCGTTGGTCCATTGAGCTTTTAAGGGTAAAATATGAGCTGGAAACAGTCTATTTGAGCTCTCCCTTACTTGCTCGATACGATCCAATTTACACATCTTCTTATTTATTTGGTGCGAGTATGCCAATGGAATTCTCCCTTTGGTTGCCAGATATGAACTGCAAGTAGTTTTTCATATCATTTTTTGTTTCCCCTCTATTTATCTCGGGAAATGTATTCCGCATTTGGTAGTAAAGTTATAAGGTAGCATGCACAGTTGGTTTTGAATTTCACTGAAAATGAAAGAGAGAAAATAAACAGGGTAAATTGGTAAACCTTGAAAGTGGGGTTGATTCAAGTTGAATTCAAAAGAAGCAACATAGTATATTTGCTATTGATGGAATGTTTTGTGAACATGAATGAAGGCGGCATTGCATGACATTGCATCAAGGTATGTTGGGCTGAGAGAAGAAATGGTAACTTCATATTACCTTTTTGTTCTTCTTTTTTTCTTTTTGTATTCAATTTCCTTTTATTAAGCATTGGATAACAGGTAACTAATCTCTTTCTTACTTATGCGAGCGGATTCAATCCCATATCTCTTGTTTCCATCCAAGATATTTTATCGCTTAAATTATTTGGCACCCACAACTTGAGGTCACGCGAATTTATAACTATTATTGTCTGTTGCTAATACTTAAAAATTTTGTTTCAAAATTCTAAATATTGTGTTACATCACATAAGTTTGGAAGTGTAACAAAAATGATATAACTACAAACACGAATATCCCTATACAAACAGAGTTAGCAACTTAGGTAGCATAATTGAATTAGTTGGATGAAAGCATCATGGGTTTAAATAATATTTTCATTAACTACTAATACTCTTCAACTAATCCTTTCATATCACATCAAATTACGAGTTAGTTTATACAATAATTATAGTATAATCATTTGTAACTATATTATTATTACTATAAAGAATTTAGAATGTATAATAAGGAAAATTTTAAAAGTTCTTAGAGGCAATGGTTGTACAGTAATTTTACCCCTAAATCATCTTTTAGAAAAATGCCCCTTAACCTAATATTATAAATCTTCATGAATCAAAACAACCAATCAACATTTTGATCACTTACAATTTTATTTTCTTTTTCTTATGAAGATTTAAAAAAAAAAATTCATGCACGGACTGCAGAAGACCTACAAAACTGCTATTTAAACAGAAAAGTTAAACCGAAGCAGGACATAATTAATTATGACGCCATATAAAATAAGATAAAAAGATGAAATAATTAATTAATACTATAGAATTACATGATGTGATAGTCCATTTTATCTTCCTTCGGTCTCTCTTCCTTATCTCTAGCATTTTGCAATCAACTTTTAAGATTTTGGAAGGACTTATCTCCACATCGTGAAGGTTCTCTTGACTCATTTATAAATGATAAATAAAACCAAAAAAAAAAAATCCAAAAGGAAAAAATAATTGTAAATAAATGGGGAAACAAAATTTGAGGTGCATTTTACCCAAAACCAGAAATAGAGATTTGGCCACGTACTTCGGGATGCGGGAGGAATTATTTCTAGTCCAATCATTGATTGGTCTCCTCCACTTTCTTCTGAGATGCGTGCAAGGCACTCACCGAAATTAAAGGTACATTATATTAATCTATTTTCCATCTGCATTTTGGCGTCACGCTTCGAATTCCTTCATAATCCATCACCCATCTACTTGTTAGTAATATATCCTAACGGTCAATCGAGTAACACTTATTTTTAAAAAATTATTATATTTAATGAATATTTTAATATTTATAAAATAATAAAATTATTAATATTTATAAATTATATTAATAAATATAGTTCATCGTAAAATAATTAAGAAATATATTTTTAAGTTTATTGAGAATATAAAGTGTATATCTTTTATACTATATTTTTTAAATAGTTTATGGCGGTAGATATATTATTGAGTATAACAAATTCCTATAAATACTAGTATGTGTTATGAATCATTTTATAGTGCGTGACACAAAAATGGATGGTGAGTTTCATATTATTGACATGAGATGTCAAGTCAAATATATAGGTACTTGTTATAAGCACAAATTTACTGAACTTGACCAAAAAAAAAAAAATTGTACGCTATATAATTTTAAGTGTTATTGACTTATTATATATTATAATATATACTATATTTAGTAATAGCTTTTAGACCTGAGACATCAAATATGTCTTTGGATGTGTTCCTTAACTATTGTTGGAATCTTCATTTTTGTACATAGACATTTATAATATGTTAAAGTATATGGATTGATTCCTAATCAATGAAGGTTCCAACAATAGTTGTCATGGTTGACTATATATGGAGATAAATATATGGCCAATACAGAATTTATCAATTTGTAATAAATAAAAAGGATATCCTTTATAAGATAATATGGATTGATATGAGAAATTCTTGTCTAAGGTAAAATATATTTAAAGGAGTTCAAATTATATTTTTCATATTTTTCATTTAAACTTATTTTTGGGATAAAACATAAATGCCTAACACGCTAAACCATGAGCCATGCTTTTTTTTTGGACATTGACAAAGAAGAGACCGAGTCATAAAGAAGCAATGAAATAAGCTCTACAAATCCAATAATTCTTATTATTTAGATGATTATGAAATATTATTAGATGTTACTTATGACTTATAGAAACTTTAAGATCGTTATAGCTTAAGATAATTATAATGCATCTTAAGGTAATAAAAAAAGTTTTAATTGATGACTGAAGAGTTTAACATTTTTTAATGAATAAAGAGTTATTATTAAAATAATTCTACTACCTTATAGCTAAGAACTTAAAAGGTCATGCACCTAATAGAAATGAAAAAAAAAAGCTACTAGAAACATAAAGTTAAATTTTTTAATTTTAGAAAAATCTATATTAAGATTATAATTCATTGAAAATGAATACATATCTTAAATATAATTTCAAATAGCAATTTTGATATTGGATAAATAGTTTAAGGAACAAAATAAAATTTATAATTTATTAATCAAACATTAGGTTTGAGATCGAACTTGTAAAATGACCATATTGGACGTATTTTAGTTCCTAAATGATTATAGACTTTTAGATCAATTTTAGGTATAGAATCTTAGGCTTGTATTGGGCCTATATGGATTAGGAAAAAGTAAAAGAATATGTTACAAAAAAAAGCCCACAATTTGCCATTTGATTTTATCAAAATAAGCTTAATTAATTAAAAATAAAATTTAATAATTAGATTATTTATTTATTTATTTAAAACTAATTTGATTAAATAAATTATTGAAATGATAAGATCATATAGAATAAAGAATGCTTTAATGGGTAAGTCTAACTCGTAATAATGTTTGGTGCTATTATTGAAAGATAATGGTGGTTTTATTTGGTGGAATGAATGATTATGAATTAGCATTCATGTTTATTCATTATCTCTCTTATTTCTCAACGAAATTTGATGATTCCAAATCTTATGAACTTTTAAAACATTATTAAGTGTGAACTTATCAGAGACATCACAATTGGGGTACTTTAAGGATCTCGAATTATGTAAAAATCGAAGTTGTTTTTGTAGTGGTCTATTTTTTAGGTAGTGTTCATACCTTACTGTTTTCGATCTTTTTCTCCTACCTCATGAAACTATTTTAGAAACTACAAGTAACATAATTAAACTTCAATTTTTTATCTTCATTTTTATTTTTTAATGAAGTCAATCCATAGTTTCTAGGGTTTACGCCATTCATTTCAATTTTACTGCATAAAAGTTATGTTTTAAGGAACTTTATGAACAAATGTCATCCTTCACTATTGCTATTCAATTAAAAAAAGTTCCTCATAGTTGTAAGAATTTGAGAAAAATGGTTTCTGATAATTCTCTAAAAATTGAGCCAGTGACATAATCTTCAAGATTAACAAAGATAGATAAAAAAGAATATTGAAAATAGGCTGCTTATCTTGTAAAAAAAAATTTTAATTAAGTTGGCAATTAAGCAAATTTCATGTCATGAAAAATAAATGTGTTATATTATTAAAAAAAACTTACCTAATTTGTAAAGATTCTTCTAGATTGTGTTCTTTAAGATGAATCATTTGTTATTAAGTTGTCTAATTTATGTAATTTTTATATATTCAATTAGGTAGAGAAGTTGTAAAATCATTTGATCATAATTTATTACAATATAACTTCTTTATCTAGATTATTGTTTTAAACTTTAAATATATAGCCTTATTTATGTAGAATAAAGTTAAGACCAGACTGCTTGACTATTGCAACAAACTTAATAAATGTTAAGGTAAAAAATATAGTCAATCAATATCATCTCTTTTCAGTCACTTAGCAGTAACTAAGAATAATCATTTGTATTAAAGATACTCTTATACCAAGTTATATGCCTATAAGAATTATTCTTCAACTCTAAGTTCTTATAAATAATAAAAGATGTTTTATAACAGTGGCTATAGGAATCTCCAAGAATAAGTTCTGTTCAAGTAGTGAAATGAAGATAGAGAGTCATACCCCTTTCCTTCAACCTAACGTCCCAAGCTTTATTAAGACTTCAAAATTCTTTCTCAAGTGCATTTTCAAGACCAACAAATAATATAAGAAGCCGTTGATACATTTTATAAACTAACACTATTAAATTTAACTACTTTAAATATGAAATAAGAAATAAGAAATTTAGAAAAGAAAAGGACCTATTGGATGTGGTCAATTTATTTTGACACTTCCATTCTGATTCAAATGATTGTATATATTCATTTTTACAATGGAAGCATGTATGTTAATGTCATGTTTATTAATTCATTTCATGAAGGATGGAGCGTGAGACAACCAGATAAAGATGCGCGTGAGATAGGATAATAAGTAGAGATTATGGCCAAGGATTTATCTAAGTTATATTTCATATAACTTACTACCTATGTTTTTTCAATATTTTTTTTCTCTCTCTTCAAGATATATGGATGTTAGCTATTGGGTGTGTATGTTATATAAACCGTAACATAGCGCTCTCTATGGGAAAGGTAGAGTGCATGTGAGAAAGCCCGTTAAAGATTCGATGGTCCTCTCTTTTTACTGTACTCACCTCACCTTCTCTCTAATTGCACAAACTACTGCGTTAAAATATTTTGTTTTTAGTTTTTAGAACAAAGTTAGAGAGTTTTCATTTATTATTTCTCTATTTTAACTCTCTTATTTAAATTTAGATGATCAATAAAAAAAAATTATTCGAAAACAATACAATCAAGAATATAAAAATTAATAAATACTTAATGAAGTGAATTAAATTCGTTGGTAGATATGTTAGGGATCGGTTTCTTTTGATAGTGGAATTAAAATTAGCTCATTTAGGCATAAAAATTTAGATGTATTATAGTTGGCCTTAAATGGCAAAGCTTATCTTACGGATGCAACATCTAAATCCTTAGAAAGTTAATAATTATAAAAAAATAAATAACTTTTAAAGTTTTATTTTAAAACCCAAACTACACCTAAGCTACAATTCAATTTTTTAAAAACTATTTCTGGCTACACTTTAATTTTGTAGAAACTATGTTACAGTGGCAAGTACTTTAATTTTTTTTTAAAGTTTTCTATTTATATTTATATCAAATTTAGTACTAAATATCTATTGTATCTAATTGAATCTCTAACTTGTTTGATCTTATATTTATTGAATTTTTATTTATTCTATTAATGATTTCTTGCTTTAACATATCATGATCTTACTATTTAAGTCTTTTATTAATTGTTTAATTTTATTGAATTCCTTAGTCATTTGATCTCTTAGCATTTTTAATTTATTTTATATTTTCTTCATTGAAATTATTAATTTATAATCTTTTGTTTGCACTTAATTTATCATTTATAGATAAATTTGAGTTCTTAATTTATTTAATAAATATTGTGATATTTAATTGAATTGATTATTTCTCCACATGTTTAAATCATTAATTAGATCAAAGGTTTGAAATCTTCTATAAAAAATCCTCTTTGCCTATAGCTAGAAGGTGATAACTTACTGATTTCTATGTTTTGTGAAAATATTAGAGGTTTTGATATTTATTGTATTATATTTCTAATAATTCATAAAATTTATAAGATGTATCATATTTAATATCTCTTATAATTTAGTATGCTAAATTAAATTATAAACTCTATATGATGACATAGATGGTATGTATTAGGATGGAAAAAGAGAGTGAACATCTCTCTGTGTATGGTTGTGTGTATGCATGTGTGTGTGCGTTAGAAAAAAATTGAATCTATCTCAAAAGAGATAAGAAATTATAAATAAAAGATAAAAATATATTCAAAATTTATAAATATTTATGAACATAATAATCATTTAGATCTTTATAAAAATATGGTACAAGTTTTATAAAATTTTAAAAATAATTGTAGAAGAGATGGACAATAAAATTATTTAATTATACAAAATCATTAAGGATTTACTTGAAAAAAATAAATAAATACGTGAATAAAAATAAATTTTTTTTATAAATTTCTATTACACCCATACCTCATTTTATGTTAAAATTAATTTTATCTATTGAATTTAGAAAATATCAAAATCAATGATATATATTTATTAGATTTTATTGCATGATTTGTAAGATAAGTTTCGTTCAATTTAGAGGTCAAGTCTTAATAAAATATCTAAATTTATATTTCTATAAGAATTTGTTTAAAAAAAAAGATAGATAAAGTGGCTCAAATTAACTGCGTTTTAACCCTTCTTTAAATTTTTAACTCAAGTGACTAACTAAATAAAAGAGCTTAAAACTCCCTTTAATGCCACTTACATCTGATTTCAATACAATATGGATTTCTTTAAAAAGAAAAAGAAAAGAAAAGCAAGGACTTTCCAATTTATTTTAGTTAAAGAGTGACATGAGGATGACAGACTACCCATCCCTTCAACTTACAACAGAAAAAGTGGTCCTAATCAATTGGTAGTTCGATACCCAGCTCTCTGCTTATCCTACAAACACCTTAGGTCCCATCTCTCTTATCCTACGCACCCCCTTCCCTTTCTTTTCCTAATGAAAACAAACAAACAAAGGCCCACGAAAACAGAAATGTTGATATCGATATTGAAATTGAATTATCCACTGGCACACTCACCATTACCATAATTCATAAGTTGAAACTAAAAGGATTTCAAGAAACCCAAAGAGGAGAAGGGAAAGCCGGGGAAAAAAAAAGCCGACATGTCAAGTGTAGCCAGTTGGAGCAGAGAAGAAGATAAAGCTTTTGAGAATGCAATTGCAATGCATTGCATTGAGAAGGATGACTCAAAAGAACAACAACAACAATGGCAAAAGATTGCTTCAATGGTTCCTTCTAAAAGTGTTGAAGAATTGAAGCGACACTACCAAATTTTATTAGAGGATGTAAATGCAATAGAGGCTGGCAACATACCATTACCTAATTATGTAGGAGAGGATCATGCAACATCTTCAACTAAGGACTTTCATGGCCCCTCCACGGCCGTGGCAATGGCGGACAAGGGATCAAATGGTCGTTATGGAAGTGGGTTTTCAGGGTTGAGTCATGACCCAGGTGGACATGGAAGCAAAGGAAGCTCAAAGTCAGAGCAAGAGAGGAGAAAAGGGATTCCATGGACAGAAGAAGAACACAGGTATGTATGCTTTGTTCAGGAAATTTTCCATTTTTGGCAATTCTTAACTAACATCTAACTAACTACTGTCAAGTACAAAACTCAAAGCCCAGGACATCTCATAATTGCTGCGGTTAGTACAAGGAAGTTGATTCAGAACATATATGCATATTTTTTTCCAGGTTATTTTTGTTGGGTCTAGACAAATTTGGAAAAGGAGATTGGAGAAGCATTTCAAGAAATTTTGTGATATCAAGGACACCAACACAAGTGGCCAGCCACGCACAAAAATATTTCATACGGTTGAACTCAATGAACAGGGACAGAAGAAGGTCCAGCATTCACGATATAACTAGTGTTAATAATGGAGATGTTTCAGCTCATCATCAAGCACCAATTACAGGCCAGCAGCAGGCTACAACAAACCCAGCAGGTGCAGCTACCCTGCCAATGGGGCCATCAGTCAAACAGAGGGCTCAGCCCGATATGCCCGGTTTGGGCATGTATGGAGCCCCGGTCGGTCACCCGATTGCTGCTCTGGGTCATATGGCTTCCGCTGTTGGGACTCCTGTTATGCTTCCTCCCGGTCACCATCCTCATCCTCATCCTCCTTATGCTGTTCCTGTTGCATATCCCATGGCCCCGCCTCCGACGATGCACCAATAACATTGTCGCTATTTTCTGTAAATTAAAACTAGCATCTTATTTCTTCAGGCAATGGAAATCAACGCAAAAAGTTCTATTTGATTTGTTATTAGGAGCAACCTTTCCGTCAATGAGGGACTCAGAATCTTTTGTAATCAAAATTTGTTATACTATATATCAAAACACAATTCTCTTAATAATAATGCCTTCCAAATTAAAGCCGGGAGTAAACTTACGGCCACTCTTATTCAATTTGCTTGAACCATACATATTTGATAACAAAATTAGGAGAATATTCAAGAATTCACTTAAAACAATATTAAATTGGATATACCAAGAAATATAAATATAACCATTATATCAAATGGCTATGTTCTGCCGTGTAAATCATCCATAAGATTATTCTCAAAGACATCAGTAATTCATGACACTCCCTAACTAGCAAAAATTCTAAAGTTGCCCGAACGATCACGCACAGCAGTTGTAATCATGTAATGAAGGTGGATAGATACATTACACTCGGTAGAATCTGAATAAAACGAACTCTTTCACTCAATGAGAAGCAAAGGGTAGAAAAAAAGAGAAATAAGGTTCAAATATCTAGTAAGTTGCATTAGCATAATAAAAAGACAAAAAAAAAAAGTGTTCGATATCCACATAAAACTGCATGGATAAAACCTGAAAGGTTAACAAAATGCACAAAATTAAACGATAGTAAGGGATGCACAAAGGTAACCGCTAAAGTCAGTTAACACCCCTTGATCTTACTCAAAGATGCCCTTTAAGAATTTGATACAATAACCTTTTCCTTCCCCATTTCCACCATATTGGTGTGTCACCGCCACGAATCAGTTAACACTCCTTGATCTTGCTCGAAGATGCCCTTTAAGAATTTGATACAATAACCGTTTCCTTCCCCACTTCCACCATATTGGTGCATCAGCTCGACGTATCTTTTTAATTTGCTTTTCTGCAAGATGAGAAAATATTAATATGTGATAATTTACGGGGAAGGAGAAAACAAAACCAACCCCTAATGATGCATATCCAAGACTTCCCACCACTCACTCTCTCTTTCCTGTACGTTTTTCTCGGGTACAACTATCAAAAATGTCATTCTCGTCTCACAAATAAGAAATAGTAGTAAGTAAAAATGCTAAACTTGCATCATGAACATTTAAACCATTAAGAAAAACTCAGGAATGGGTTCCTCACTTTTGCTTTCAGCAGCATATATTTCCCATAACGACTGCAATTCTGTAAAGCGGGATGCTAGCGAAGGCCAGTAGTTCATCTGAATCTTCAATACTTCAAGAACAGTTACCAGACCAGATTTGGAAGGAGCAGTGTCACCTAATTCGCATCCAGGATTTTCACCCAGCAATACCTTTATTACCAAACTTAAGTTAAAAAATATAGAAATAAAGACAACATCATTAAACAGAATAGAGGTGCATTTTTTACAGGGCCATTCTCTTTGTATGAAAGAATCCAAGTTATCAAGATACCATGGATGTTTTTAAATGTGTGACCTTCCCAAACATGGTGAATCCAATAGTGATGTTTGAATAGACCAACAATAAGAGCCATATACAATTGCCAAATAAAAATATCTATCCATAAAATGTCCATTTTCCAGGTACTGGAATTCACCTTAATCACTGAAGTAGCAGAAGAGGATATTGAACGGAGGTTGTAGCTGCAAACAAATATTCAGCTCATATAACTCCTTAAGTCAAAGAAATAAATTCTGTTTAAAACCCAAACTGACTGAAAATAATGATGCTAAAACAAAGACCATATAATTAAAGCACAAACCCGCCCTCAAGTATAACAAGCAACTTGCCACCGGAGAGAGCATTCAGCATGTGTGTCATCTGTGCATATCCAGCAGGAGTTACCTACATCATGGAAAAATGTCAGTAAGAAATCAACCATCAAAAAGGCCAAACCCCAAATGCAGACATACCAATTCAAAACAACAAAATGACAAACCATTTATTTTCTCGAGCACATCAAAATTTAAAGGTTTTCAAAACATTGTAAAAAAAACCATTTATTTTCTTACGCACATCAAAATTTAAAAGTTTTCAACACATTCTAAACAAGCAGAACACAATTTACAGGAAGGATTACTACAGATGACTTGAACCATTGAGGGCCCCCATACAAATTCAAAACAGCAAAATGCCAAACCATTTATTTTCTGCAGGACATCAAAATTTAAAATCCTTCAACATATTCTAAACAAGCAGAACATACACACTAACAAATGAATAATTAGCAATAATGCGATCAAACTAAATGGTCTAAAATGTAAATAAGAAAACTCATGTCCATAAGAAAATCCTTACATCACAGCAGCCTAGAGGATCACCCCTTGCGGCATCAAATCCAGCTGATATGATAGTGAAATCGGGATCAAACTCCAAAGCTGAAATTATATGTGATTGACAAAACCATCAGATAGATAGAAGTACTAATCAATTGCAGAGGATACACTTGTTATAACATACAAAATTACTACAGTCAGCAGTTAAAATGAAAATACATAGTTTAAGACTACCCTCCATGGACTAAAGAAGAGAGCATAAAATGATAAAACATAACATACCATGTAAAGAGAGTAGCACATAAACTGTGAGGTTAATTCAGCAATAATTTCAAACGTTAAACACTACAAAGATATATTGCCATTTCATCTTATACACAGCAGCCAAGAAATTGAAACACTAATGATCAAATATTCAGAAATCCTATCCAGTTTCTCAGAACTATGGATGGCAAATTTCAATCCGGGGAAATGGTAAGATATATATCATCCATGACCCTTCTCATACCCATCTCATATCCATGGATCCTCAAGACTTGAAGAGCGGTTTAGGATTTGGATGGAAATTTTCCAGATTTGGGTATGAGATACCAAGAAAATGCCATCCCTAATCTTAAAATCCTGCAAAATCACCAGTTTTTCAGTTCCAAACAACTAGCATTCTCTTTTATCAGCAGTACTTATAAAGGTGAACCCATAGTTTATGATCCTACGCATTATTCCACAGCAAAATGGGCATCACAGGATACATCATTACAGTTACATGCCTATTCCTGTACTTTAAATGTCTCATTTGATTAACTCTACATCATATTTGACTGGCATAAGAGTAGAAAATCAAACAGGTTGTACCACGGATAGGGCTACACAACTTCTATTGAAGACAATTTATACACACTTATCTTTAAACTTCAGCCTCGGCTAACAGATTTATAATGAACAAACAACAATATGAAATAAGAGGAGTGCTCCAACTCTCTCTAGCTTTGACCCACGTCCTTGAGCATTTTATTTCAATTTTTATTTATTGCACACAAACAGCTTTTTGTCTTTTTGTCTCTTGTCATTTCCTTAAATGATACCCAACAATCTCAAAAGCATTACACTCAAGCCACACATGAGCACTCCATTGAATTCACTTTATTGCCCCTTCAATTTTTATTGAACACAATATTAAGGGGCTAGTGTGTTCAATAAGCTTCTCAAATGTAAAGGGGTAATGAAGTAAATTTCAATGAAGTTAACATATATGACATAAGCGTAATACTTTAACAAATGTTGGGTATTATTTCTTCAAATGATCAGATAAAAAGCTTATTTTTGTGTGGTGAATAAAAAATGAAATAAAAAACTTAAGGACATGTGTAAAAGCCGCAGAGACAGAGTGAGTCACCATAGTTCTTCTCTATAGAACGGTCTTACGCATATTGTGCGCTAAATGGTCTGTGGTGAGTCAAGCTAATATGTAGCTGGCCAGCACTGAAACCCAAACTTTTCAATCGCATGCACAGAGATAATAAGATGAAGTGCATGAGTAATGTAATGGTTCATGAAAAGTTTCCACACTACAACACAAATATTAATACCAAATACTTCTTCATATTAACATACACATGCAAGAATAGAAATTAGGGAGAGAAACCTATGGGAAGAACAACATTCTGAAATGCAAAAACGTAATCATTATCTCCAACTCCACCGCGATTCCATGGAACATTTACACAATATCCTTCTGCACCATGAATACCAACCTGCAGAAATGTTAATGCCAATTAAACTATTTAATATTAGTTTGTATTGCAAATTGAAGTACAATAATTAAGACCAAATTGGTTAGCAGTTAAAAAAAAAAAAAATCAGCACCAAATAGACCAGATAGAAGAAATAGATACCATATTCCAAACAAGAATAAAATAATGATGCATGACGGATGCACAGAACCAAACAGAGAGTATACAAATTTTCACAGAGATGCATCTTACCACTTAGTTTTCTAAATGAGCAAGGAGACACAAGTATGAGTTCAAAATGTTCAACAACATAAATTTCTAATACACCACATGTATGGATTCATGCCACAACTCATGCAATGAACATCAACTTACACATATTTATAAACCCAGGACAGAAATATATTAAATAACATAATAAAATGAAATAAAGCTCTATCTGACATGTGAAGAACCTAGAATATATGTCAGACCTCATGATCTCATTATTCATCTCAGAGTTCTTGGTGCAGCTCTAATGCTCAGTATTTCCACAAGACCTCCACTGGTATTTTAACTCTTAACAGGAGTATAGTTCTTCCACCACAGAAGTTACCCCCTCCCTATAACATCAGGATCTTTTATTCAGGGGCCAAGCTTATGACCAATAACTAAAATGGTACTTTGTTTTCTCACCACCACCTTTCCAGGCTGGGAAAACGTTACAAAAGCGAATGGATCCTTTCCATAGGCATCTGGAAAAGGTTAACCTTCATCATTTATTGGTATGGAACCAAAAGCTCAAAATAAATGGGAGAACTTTACAAAGAAACAGGGGGAATTTATAGAGAAAAGAGAAAGGGGATGTAATTGAACAGCTAATAAATGCATTTATCAGCCTTTGGTAGGCTGATATTCTCAGGTCTGGATGAAAGCTATATTCTGTATGCCTAGACTTGAGAACCACTATACCTCTAAAGAAGCTGTTGTTATGATAACTTCATCGTCTTAACCAATCAACCAAGGAAAAAGAAGAAAAAAATGTCAGATAACTACAGTACAAGTCGGCAGTTCCTTGCTGCCATCTCATATATTTAAGCTATGTTTAAACATCACTACGCAGAAAGCAGTAGATAGAATAATTAGAATAGGTCAAGCACCAACTTAAGAGATGTGAAAGAGAAGGAAACGCAGTTGCAATCTATGTTTAGTGGAAGGAAAAAACAGAAAAGAAAATATTTTCTGCCAATGCTTGTTCATTGCAATATTTTAATAATTAAAAAGCTATGGCAAATCAACAAACAATTAAAAAAAATCATATGACATAAAAAATTAAAGTCATAGCAAATAGATAAATCCTTGAACCCCCAAACCTAAAACTCCAAAGGCACACATGGAGGCAATCACAAAACTTAAGATTTCAATCTTTTCAATCTATTACCTACAATCACCTCACATTTGTGCAAAATGTACAGCCAGGTCAACAAAGATTTGGATGACTTGGACTGGAAGAACACTTTGATTTTCTTTTCTTCAAAGAAAATGTTAGTAATCATTTACCTCATAGGCAGCACCAGTACCAGGATAAAACCTTCCTCCCTCATGTCTATGTAAGGAAATATACAGAACCTATAAGTGAACCATAACATCAGCACTGAAAATAAAGCCAGGCAAAACCTTCAACTTTAAGTAATTTTTTATCCATGAGAAAATGCAATGGAAGAAGCACAGAATTTCTGCAGTGCAACATCAAATTCTCCTAGCATGCTACTTTTGTTTTATCACATTATCCAATATCTGAAAGTTAACATATATTGTGTTAATAATAAAGGAGGATTGAAAGCATGAACAAACCATCCATTAGCCCCAGAAATAGTCATTTATCTTTTATTAACAAATTATCAATAACTGGAGTTCAGGGTAAGGTAAAAAGCCTTACATAAACAACCATTTTTCTAAAGTAACAGTGCAGTTAGTTAAAAATTTGATGAATATTCTGAGACATACTGATTTGTTCCGCTCAAATATTTCTTGGGTGCCGTTTCCATGATGAACATCCTGCAACAATCAACAAGAAGTTACTTCCCCAATTCAATGCACGGCGTATCAGATCCAGCACTATGTATCCGGACTTTATAGCAGAAAATTACCCAATCAACTATAAGAACCCTCTTTGCACCCGCGGCCAGAGCTGCTAAAGCAGCAACTGCGGCATTATTGTGCAGGCAGAACCCCATGGCCTGGCTTACACCAGCATGATGACCTGGAGGCCGAACCTGACAATTCAAAGTATGTTAAAGATAAATAACGGGAGGACCAAAATCAGTCAAGATTTCACATACATGCAAATAACAAAATACTCATACCAGAGCAAAACCATTTTTAGCACGTCCAGACAAAATTGCTGAAGCAAGATCAGCACACAAACCTGCTGCAAGCCTGGCAGCACGTGCTGAATGCTCATTGGCATACGTGTCAGGAGTAAAATAACTGCCAGTCAGAAATAATAAGTTAATCATAAACTCAATTGCATTTAAAAAGAAAAAAAAAAATCCTGTATAATTAGGCTTCAAGACAAGACCAGGCTATTAAGTTCCCCATAAATTGACAAAAGATTAGCGCAGCCAACTCGACATTGCATATGCTTCTTTCCCTAGACCATCCAAGAACTAAATGTTAATATGTTATTTCTTCCTCATTCTTCCAAAAGTCTATCCCATCATCTCCAACAGTAAGCCAAAACTGAATGCCATTCCCTCACCCCACTTGAGGTCAACCCCCCCATTAATTCACAAAAGAAAAATAGAGATAAATTTGTGTTTCTGACAATTCCCTAAACATACATACATACATATATGTATGTATAAAATCATTTTTAGGTGCCAATGTCTGCATTTTTTTAATGCGGACACACTTGTAAACTGTGCGGTTTTAAAGAGTTGAAAAAAAAAAAACTCTCTTAAACCCCATAGTTTTAAAGTGTGTCCGCATTAAAAAAAAAGGGCGCCCACACTAAAAAAAAACTATATATATATATATCTTCTTTTTTGGGCTTCTACTTGTAAAATCTTACTATTGACAATGTGAAAACATACAACTGAAGTACAACATAACAAGCTCTAAAAATTTGTTGTTTCTATCTTTTTTTTTTCCCAATATTTTTCTCACACCAACACTCAAAACCCCTTAAAACCAAAAGGATAATTTTTCACCACCTACAACTTCTATTTGCAAAAACTAAACCATCCAAACTTATCTAGAAAATACTTCAACTCCCTTCTAGTTTGAGCACTTTAACAGTTTATTTTCATAAAGATAATACACATATATACTCACTTTTTACCTCTTTCATACAGAAATGTCAAACTCCATCTCTCCTAAATAGATATTATTCACCACCTAGATGTTCCATTTGCACAAATTTAACCACAAACCTTTTATGGATTACTTAAATTTCCAATACATATATACATTAGGGAGAGAAAGAGAGAGAGGGGAAAGACAGGTTAATGAAAAGACGATTGGTTACAAACCTCGAATGAATTTGACTCGAAAGGTCCACAGCTTCAATCTGCTCCAAAGAATGAACCTATGGATCCCGAAATCAAAAAATGAGAAACATTAAAAATTATCACAAGATTAATAACAATGTTCACTTCAAAAAATAAAAGATAAAGACATGTAGGCCACCAAAGCTATATATCATTATTGTTGTGACACCGCCCAGCCCCAATACACATAAACTGGAAGTCATTCCATATTGCCATACAACCTCAGACATTCAACAGTCAATGTCACAACCCAGCAAGTTTAACTCCCATTGCTATGCTTTTCTGCTTACAATTTCCAGATGAAAACACCTAATACAATACAGAATGACAGGATATAAAGACCAAGATATGACCCCTTTACGCTTCAAGGCTCAAGTTAAGAAATTGGCCACCAACCATCTTAAGTTCTTCTCTTGTAATTTCTCTAGCGGAAATTGGATTGCATCTTCCCGGAAATATACCTGCAAAGATCAAAATCACATTTCTTGTGTGTCTCCAAAAACAGGGATTAACCAAATCCCTAACCGAAAACAGAAAATTTGCAAGAGATAAATTACCAGCGGTAGCAAGGCCAGCAGCAATAGCTCGAAGACGATCTGGTCTTTCTGGATGTGGACGTGACTTCATCTCAACCTACTCTTGCAAAGAATAACCAAGACAGAATTGTAAGTATTTATAAAACAAAGACAAAAGGAAAAACCAACCACTCTCTCCACTAACTTAGAAAAATGAACAAAACAGGATATTGGAAGAAATTAAAAAAAAAAATTATCAGAACTAAGCAACTATTTGTGATCACATAGAATATGATGCAATATTATCTACTCTGTTCATCCGAAGTTCAAAAAATGCAACCGTATCACTCTTAAAGAAAAAGAAATGGATGAATTCCAATTGAAGTTTTAAAGCTCACCAGATTGACAGTTTCTAAAAACTTTGAATTATCATAAGCAAATTACTAACATATGTTGCTATCAGCAAATGTGTTGCCTATTTTGGGTTTCTATTTTATGAAGCGCAAAATCATACTATTTGTCAGCATTTGTGAGTTATAATCAAATTACTTCATACATTAAAAAAAAAAAGGATTTAAATATAAATTTTATCATTTCAAGTGTAGACACCACCACCCCCCGGGGGGGGGGGTGTCCTAGGGCAGAACTTAACAGGCACAACATACATGCAAATAAAAATTATTACATCCGAAAGGCATTATCTACCCCATCTCAATTCAAGCAGAAGTTTGAACAGAATATGTTGTACAGAAAAACCTTACTTCTGAGTGTAGCAACATTCTCTCATCAAACCCTATTGCTGTGCACCTGTTGGAGAAAGAAACTCCAGACTGCAAGTCTACAGACAATCTCCCAAGTACGAACAAAATCAGATGAATGCAACATCAACCACATTAGCTAAACAATTAGATAGCACATGCTAGATGATTCAGAATGATCTACTGGAAGCAAGAGATTATGAGATTTGTGACAACATAGATAGATATCAAGATGGATTCAAGTTTCATCCAATCAAATTTCAATTGAGCTTCAAGAAAAAACTAACATCGAGAATTATTTGTTAAAGAGAAGAAGACAGAGACCGAATATGAGACCATTCCAACAATTTCAATTAAACTCAGTAACATGATAATGGAAAGCTACATACATAAAACATTTTAACAAAGGAATTTTTTACAAATAATGGCAGACAAACCAACAACGCTTAGTAACAAATCACCTTTATATTTCCCTTTGAATTCTAATTCAACATCAGTCGGACCATCTTGTGAAGAAGGCGATGCAAAATATCCATGCCTCAGGATGCCGGATTCCTTATGTTCCCCACATACCTGCATGGAGGACATTTCACCAAATCATTTGCAGACAACATCTTTTGTGTTAGTTGCTAGTGCAAAATAAATGTACTACAACGCCAGAGTAGCATCACGCCACATGTTTATAAGAAAGAGTGATATAATAGTTACATACATCACAATGGACAACATCATCCAGGTTGATCATTGTGCAGTTGGTGCAAAACCATTTCATAATCTCAAAATGTTTTTGCATGGGCTCCCAGTCACTGTCATCCTCATCATCGTCATTGAAGGAGTCCTGGTTGTACATATCTTGCAAAGTCAATTCTCTCTGTACCCTTGCCTTTTTCTGCAGAGAAGTAAAATAATAAATAATATTTTTAAGTACTGGAGCATAACCAATTCCAAACAACTGATACATTCTGTGATTCACGCACAAAAACAATGCCAGGCTGTATATTTGTATCTATATCTTCAGTCGCATCACTGCTGGATACTCCTACCATGTGTTCATCGGTACAATTTTCTTCATAAGGAGTAGCAATGGTTCCATTAGAACCGTGTCTTCTTTTACAGTCTTGAGGTGGAATTAGGAAACTTTCTTTGCAAATACTATTCTCAGCCTCCCCGTTTGCTAAACGACTAGTTTGAAGTGCTTCTGTAACCATACTGTATTCCGAATTCACGTGCAGAAGTTCTGCCAAAATCATTTTTCATTAAAACTTGCAATCAGTAGTCAACAATGGCTAAAGATTAAGAATGTTAAATGCACTCAAAACTTGAGATTCATTTCCTTTTCCTTTCCGCATCAAAGAAAAATAAAAAAGGCTCAATTACACAGAAGAAGAAAACAAATACATAGTCAAAAGGAACCAGGGGGGGAGGGGTGGGGATTCCTAAATCAAAAAATAAAGAAAACTTCACTAGAAACTGAAAAAAAATGCATCATTGCCAAATTTGATAAAAAATGACTCAGCACAAACAGCTTTTTCTAAAAGTTACCATGCCCCAACCCAAATTAAACCCTATGGCTTTGAATAAACTTATATGGTATTAGAATTTGACTTCCAGGCTCTCCCTCCAGCATAATAAACAAACATGCACCAGAAAAAAAAAAAAAAATCAACTTACAGTCTTTGTAACACAATACAGAGGAACAAAGAATAAATTCTCGCTTAATTTTACATCGTCTTTCCCATTTAATCTCTAGTAAGTTCAACCTTTTTTTTTCCCTCTCTCTCAAACACTTAGAAAAAATGAGCGTTCATGGGTTTTCAAAATATAATAAAGGGTAGAATTCTATGCTCTCTCTAAAAGTAGAATATACAATATAAAAGCAACTAACTTGGGTACCAAACTTAAACTGAAATTAATTTTTCTCTTCCAGGGAAAAGCTTAGCAGAAACAGTAAGCACAGAAACAGCTCATAGCCAAATTAAACATTACTTTCAAAAACAAAATCCTATTTACATATGTGTAAATGAATCTATAAAATAATTATAATTAGAAGACAGAAAAAATAAAGGCAGATTTCAAGTCTGCATTACATTCTACTGGTATTAATTCAGAAAGAAAAAGTAAACCTAAAATGTATGGAGACATAAATATCTACAAATAGATCTTTATATTCATTTTTATTCGTTTGAAAAAAAAAAAGGTTAAAGTATCGACAAGAACGAAAATTCAAAATTTACAGATCAATTAAAGAGTAATTAAAATATATAATTTTTTTTTTCAAACAAAGTTTACTGTGATCTTAATTCTTACCAGAGGTAGTTGGAGCCGTAGAGCAAATCGAGGGGTCCCTCGATGCAAATCCGGCAAATTTGGTGGATGAGAGAAGCGGGCGACTTAATATTACTGAAACGGTGCGTTTTGACCTGCAATTCTTTTTGTTTTTGCTTCCTACGCTTTAGATTTTTGGTAAAAACATATTGGGCTTTTTGTATTAAAAAATTTGGAAGGAGTTTGAGTTGGTAAACTATCAACTGTATTTAATTTTAAAAAAACCATCAAATTTAATAAACAGGTAGCTCTATAAAATATTATGATAACAACCGAACTTGTTTCGAGACAAATTACCGCTCGCGTATCATGCTGTCCAGTGGATTACGAGGATGCAAATGTATCTCTTAAGGGTATCACACTTCATAATTTAGGAATTGTTAAGAGTAAACTTTTATATTTTAGAGAGATTTTCAGTTTCACTATATGGAAATCCTCTTTATTATTTTTGTAATAGTCACTATTCTGTTGGCATAAAAAATAATTTTTTTTTCTGAAAAAAAAGACAAGTGAGTAATTACTCAATATTTCATTTTGAAAATATAAAATATATATTTATTATAAAAAATATTCAAAATAACAAAAAGTATACAAAAATATTCTATTAACATCTTTTTTATTCACTCCCAAACTAATATTTCTTACTTTTAGTATCTAAATTTATTATTTTAGTCTCTGTCCATTAATTTATTTAATTAATAATAATGATGAATTAAAATATATTTAAAAATAAAAATAATATTATAAAATTAAAGTATCATGAAAATTATTAATTATTATAAAATTAATAGATCATAAATAATATATATTAATTTTAGTAGGAGAACAACGGATCGAGTTCAAACTTTTAATCCCATTGGGTTAAATCTTTTTTTTTTTAAGTTTATGCTTTTAAAAATTTAAAAATACATATATTAAAAAAAATTCTCTCCCATTTTCTTTTACCCCTCCCTGTTCTCACCCTCAGCATGCCCGGAAAGCAAATCTCTAAACATTAATAGTAAACGCAAGACCCACAACCACGAGCAATGACAACGGCAGCCGCAAGCCCACAATTGTCCAATTCCGGCAAATGCCCTATCGCAGTCGTTCAACTTAGTCAGCTCGCCATTAGCCAGCACACAGTCAAGACACCCACAGTCGCGCGGTTCACCTCACGACTCACTTAGCCCCACAAGACCACAGTTTGCTGACACTGTACCTTTTGATTGGTCAACTCATCAAGGTTTGTCACTCAATCCATACTCAGTAGCCAATGGTCAGTAGGTTTTTGCTGTTGTTGTGACTTCTTGTTGTTATTACAAATTAATTAATTAATTAAATTGTGTTGTTTGTTTAATTTAGAATTCTTAGTTATTATTATATTATTATTATTGTTTGTCTGCCTTAACTATTGTTCAACAAAGTTATATTAATTTCCAGATGTTGTTGTTGCTGCTGTTATTGTTATTAATTAAAGGGAAATTATTTACTGTCTATTTATTTTTTTTGTATTCTTTTAAAATATACAATTTTTAATTTTTTTTGTTGAGTTTCACTTAAGGTTTTTTTTTTTTTTGCACATATCCACTGCCGTTATAACGGTGTTAAGATTTTCTTGATGTCATAAGGGTATAATAATAATTTTATTTAGGCTTCAACTAGAATATTTTATTAGTTTTCTTAACGGTTTAAAGATGATAGTAGACAAATGTAAAAACTTATAACTTCAAGTGGAGCTCAGTAAAAATAATAATAATAATAAGAATTATGTATTTTTTGAAAAAATGTAAAAAAATTAGTGGACGGTAGATAATTATCCTTAATTAAATTGTGATGTGTGTTCAATTTAGGATATAATAACATTATGAAATTCTCAATTTTTGTAATGAGCACCCATTTTATGTTGTAAAATCGTAAGTGGGTGTCAAAATAGGATTTGTTTTGGCTACAGCATCCAAATCTGCAAATAGATTATTATTATATTAAATTATAATGTTTGTTCAAGATTTCTTTATTTTTTTATGTTTATGTTATAGATTGACTTTGATGACTAATGCTATCATACTATAAATTTATGATTCAGATGTCTGAGACAGATGACTCTAGAATTTATGACAACATTCGATCCATTGAATCTAATGAAGTTAATGATATGTCAATAATAGCTATTGAAGCCTAATCCAAATAAAAAAGGAAAAGGCCTTCCAAGATTGTTAGTAATATGCCTTAAAGACTAATCGAGTAGCATTTGCTTTTAAAGAATTATTGTATTTGATTAATATTTTGATATTTACAAAATGACAAAATTATCAATATTCATAAATTATATTAATGAATATAGTCTAAGAAGTAATATATTTAAGGAACGTACATCCTTTCTACTATACTTTTAAAATAGTTCCTAATGGTAGATTTATAATTGGGCATTAAAAATTTCTATAAATATTAGTATGGATTATGACTTCTTTATGATATGTGATACTAAAATGGATGATAAGTTTCATATCATTGACATAAGATGTCAAATTAAACACATATGTACTTATTATAAGAAAAAGTTTACTAAAATTGACTAAATAATAATAAGTCATATGATTTTAAGTATTAACGGCTTATTATATATTGTAATAGACACTATATTTAGCAATAATTTTTAGACCTAAGGTATTAAAATGTGTTGTACATAGGCATCTAAGATAAGTGAAAGTATAAGAATTAATTCCTAATTAAGAAAGAGATCTAGTATTAGCTGTCATGGACAAGTGTTGACAAATATAAAATTCAACAGTTTATAATAAGCAAAAAATATATTTTCTATAAGATAATATGGATTGACATGAAAAATCCTTAGTCAAAGTAAAATATATTTGAAAGAGTTCAAATTATATTTTTTATATGAAGTCTATTTAAATTTATTTTAAAGATAAAGAATAAATGTTTAAGAAGTTAAACCATAAGCCATACTTTTCTCTAGACATGGATGATGAATAGACCATAATATAGAGAAACAATAGAATATGTTCTATAGATATAACAATTCTTATTATTTAAATGGTTGTAAAATATTGTTAGGTGTTACTCATGACTCATAGAAACTTCAAAATCATTATCGCTTAAAGATAATTGTAATGCATCTTAAGGTTATTAAAAAAGTTCTAATTGATGACTAAAGAATTTAACATCTTTTAATGAATAAAGAGTTATTATTAAAATAGTTCTACTACCTTATAATAAAGAACTTAAAAGGTCACACATGTAATACAAATGAAAATGGATTACTAGAAATGATAACTTAATTTCCTAATTTTAAGAAAATTGGTACTAATGTTATAATTTATTAAGAATGAATATATGTATATATATAGAAATTTTGATGTTCCATAAATAGTTTAAAGAATAAAATATATTTCATAAATTATTAATCAAATTTTAAGTTTAAGATCGAGCATATAAAATAACCACATTAGATATATTTTGATCCATAAATGATTATGGACTTCTAAACCAATTTTAGGTATAGAATTTTAGGCTTGTATTAAGCTTAATATAAATTAGGAAAAAGTTTAAGAACACGTCACAAATGAAGCCCACAATTACCTATTTGATTTGATCAAAATGGGTTTAATTAATTAAAATAAAATTTAATAACTAAGTTGTTTATTATTCAAAATTATTTGAATAAATAAATTATTGAAGTGATAAGATCACATTCAATAAAAAATGCTTTAATGGGTGGTTTTAACTCATGATAATATTTGATGCCATTATTGAAATATAGGGGTAGCTTTATTTGGTAGAGTAAATAATTATAAACTAACATTTATGTTTCTTTATTATGAATTATCATGAACTGGCATTCATGTTTTTTCATTATCTCAATCATTTCTTAATGAAATTTGATGATTCCAAATCCTATGAACTTCTAAAACATTTTCAAATGTAAAATGATTAGATATCGCAATTATAATACCTTAAAAGATCTTAAATCACACAAAAACAAAAGCTATTTGTGTAGAGGTATGTTTCTTGGACAATGTTCGTACCTTACTATTTATGTTTTTTTTCTCTTATCTCACAGAGCTATTTCAAAAACTATAAGTGAGATAATTAAACTTTAATATTTCATCTAGATTTTTGTTATTTAATGAAGTTAATTTGAGATTTCTCAAGCTTACACCAATGGTTTTAATTTTGCTATATAAAAGTTACTTTTTCAAGAACCTCATGGACAAATATTGTTTTTTCAAGATAATATCAAAACCACTTAAACTAAGAAAGGTGATGGCTTTGAGATCAAAGGTATGGAAGGATTTCAATAGATTGCTATAATATTATAATCAGTGTAAGTTCAACTATTGTAGCCAAGAATATTCATGTAAATCTAGTGATGGGACTAGTAGTTTGTCATACCACTTGAAAGGTATTTTGAATATGAGAGTTATCCATAAAATCTAACATCTTTAACTTAAGAACCTACTGGTGCTAGTAATGAAGAGATTGCTTAGCTTGTGGTTAGCGGATTTAATTAGGAGGCTATTAGAAGGCCAATTGCTAAAATGATTATTTTTTATGAATTTCCATTTTTCACGTAGAGAATTCCAGATTCAAACATTTTTGCAATGTTACATGTCCTAAGTTTGTTGTCCCATCTCTTATAACCATTACTAAGGATATTTATAACATATTTTTTATTTGAAAAAGCTTTATTGAAGAATTTATTATGTGATCGGAAGCAAAAAGTCTCTCTCATTACCAATGTTTAGACTTTTATCACGACGGCCAATTATCTGGTAATACTAACTCAGTTTATTGACCAAGATTGGCAGTTACGTAAGAGGATAATCAATTTTAAAACAACTTCTGATCATAAAAGGAAGACAATTAGTAAGTAGCTTGAGAAATATTTTGCTTGATTAGGGTATAGAGAGGGTATCCAAAGTTAGGGTTGACAATTATATTCAGATCCAGATTAGAAAAAATCCAGTTCTACATATTAAAAATATAGATCTGGATCTTAAATAATAAAATCCATGCGAATCCAGATACGGATTCGGATGCAAACACATTTGGAAAACTAGATATCCGAATCTGTATTATGTTATAATTTAATTATTTGTATAATTAAATTTTAATTGAAAAATATATAAATTAAATTATTTATTTAAATGTATAAGCATAATTAAATTTATAATCTTCATTAACAATGAAAAGTATGTTAAAATTTTAATAATAATAATAATAATAATAATAATAATAATAATTAGAGAATATTTTAATAAATTGATTTACTTTAGATTTTTTTATGTTTGATTTCTATTGCGAAATTATTGTTTGTGAATTTATAGTGTTGTTATATGTTATTTATGTAGAACTGATGTTAAATTATAATTAAATTTTATTTAATAATATTAGGTAGATTATTATATTTAAAATTATATTAAATTTATAATTATGTAGATCCAGATATCCAAAATATCCGCCCGCAATTTGAGTGGATATTACTTGCATCCGGATCTACATATTTTTTTTTTTTACAAATCCAAATGTTAAAAGTTTAATCTAGATCCAGATCTAAATATTGTCATCCCTATTCACAGTCACTGTGGACAGTGCAACTGTAAATAAGGTTGCCATTAGCTATTTGATAAATAAATTGAAAACTTGGAGAGATGATGCATTGGTGTTTAATGATGACTTTATATATACATGTTGTTTTGCATATATTATGGATCTTATTATTAAAGAGGTGTTGAAAAAAACCAAACAACAATATTGTTAGTATTTGTAATGCTATGAAATTTGTGAAATCATCTACTACAAGATTGAAAGCAATTTAAATTCATATAGAGCAAGAAAAAATTTTGAGGCAGAACCTAAACCCTAAGCCGTTCAGTCTTCTAAAGGAAGTATGGTTTTAGATTGTCCAGTTTAGTAGAATTCCACATATACTATGTTGACAACAATATTGAATTTTATATCGACATTTGATTGAATAACAAATGACGATAAACTCTATAATGCTTATTTTCGTAAAGAAGAAGGCGGGAAGAAAAGGGTAAGACCACCAACAAGTTATGATTGAGATAATGCTCATTAAATGATTAGGTCTTTGAGAGATTTTTTATAATGCCACATCAATATTTTCTTCTTCTTTAAACATGACATCTAGCATTTGTTACAATGAGATATACAAAGTTTGAAAGGCTTTAAATATAATGGTGGATAGCCTTGACTTGCACATTAGTATGATAGTAAGGAGCATGAAAGAGAAATTTAAAGAGTATTGGAAGAGGCCTTCAAAGATAAATAAGTTGTTGATTACTACTTATGTATTAGATCTACGAGGGAAAATTAATTTTATAATACTCTGCTTTGAGACTTTATGTGGTAAAGATAATATGAAATGTTTTAAAATGAAAAATATAATGAAAGATGTGCTAAACAAGCTTTTTAAAGTATACAATGGTCAACATTTAAAACAAAGTCTAATGCAAGTGCAAGTGAATTTCTAAGTGGAAGTGTGAGTGCACTTCCAAATACAAGTGCCAGTGTTAATGCTAGTGGTGGGCTAACTTGTATGGATGAAAGAGATGAAATATTTGAAAATCATTTCTCCAAATACAACAAGATAGTTATTGTATTAGAGACCATATATAATTGTTAAATGAGCTAGATCTTTACTTGATAGAGTCCGTTCAATAACAAGTGCCTAATGTATTGGGTGTTCCATTTGATATTTTATTATAGTAGAATGTTAGTAGCTCGAAATACCTAATTTCATTGTAAATAACAAGAGATGTACTTGCCATTTTAGTATTTATAATTGCATTTGAATTCGCTTTTAGCGCTAAAGGTTGTATTTTAGATGAATATGAGAGTTTTATAATTCTTAATACGGTGGAAGTATTGATATGACGCAAAATTGGTTGCGATCTTTACTTTTTGTTAATTCAACAATTAACCAACTTTCAAGCATTGGTTAAGAAAAATAAGTTTATGGATACTCTTATAGAAGGTATAAATATTAATGATTACTTATTTATTGATTTATTTTTAAGATTTATTTACTTTAAGTTAAGAGTTATTTACTTCAAGTCTTTTTCATTCATTTAGGGTTAGTAAGTCGACACAAGCAAACCATCCAAATATTCTAATATGAAGATTTTTTGTTGCAACAATAGGTATGTATCTATGTATGTTGATTTAAATCAAGCATAATAATCAATTACACAATTAAGGTATACTTATAATACAAAAATACTACTTGTAATATTGAGAATTGTTAATGTATATTGAGTGATTCCACTAAATGTTAATTAATTAATTAATTATTATTATTATTTTACAGAATGGACTGATTTGCTTCATTTTCTCTCCATTGTTGCTTGGTATTTTGCTATGGTAATGGTTAACTATTGCTAACTTGGAGGTGTTGTCTTGAGTTTTAATTGTGTTAGAGATGGATTATTAGTCTTGTTTGCCATGTGCAGATGTTTAATCGTGATTGTCATTTGCCATTTTGATTTTTAGATTTGTAATTTCGATTTTTAGATTCGTAATTTTAGTCGCTTGATTGTAGTTTACATGTTTTGTGTTATGTTAGCTTTAAAAAGCTTGTTAAAATGTTGTTAAGAATGCCTAGATGATATTTGTTGTTAATTAAAGATGTTTGGAATTATGATATTGGATTTTAAGTAGTTGCTAGCAAAATTTTTTTGGATTAAATTGTTCCAATCCGTTTTTAACCTGAATTAATCTAAATTTTCAATTTGAAATGTTGTAACCCAAGCTAACTTGAATTAACCCGAATTAAAATTTTAACTTGAATTACTAACCTAATTTGATTTAAATTATGAACATAAATGGAATTAAATTTGGTTCATTTTGGTTCGAGTTCCGTTTTGAACCTGATCAGATTTAATTCTCTAACTCAATTAGGTTGCAACCCACACTGAAACACAAACAACATGAATCAAAACTTCAATTTGCCCACCCTAGGGAAACTAATAATCTTTTTTATGTTTTATTAACTTTATTGATTTTTTGATCATATGAATGTATCAAACCATATGATATTGTATTCCTAGTGATCTAATTATTAAAAGTCATACACTAAGAGATAAATGTTAGTTCCACTTATGTAAATGCACTTTCGTAAATAGTAACATGTTTGCTTAAAAGGATTTGAAAGCTGAGCTCATATTCTTCTTGAAACTACAATAAACTAGAAAATGGTTTTGTTAGATTTTTCATGGCTTAACAAAAGAACACTATTTCTCTTTCTCTCATTCCTACTGTTAGATTTTTAATCTAATATTATTAGATCTTTAATCTAATAATAGGCTCATTTATAAATAATTATGTATTAAAGATTGTCATCTAAGGTTAAAATCTAATTAAAAGTTATCTATTAAAGTTTTCGATATTATAGGTTTTAATATATCTGATAGAGTGTATGTCTTTAATATATAAAGACTTAAGAGTAATTTTTATTTCTATGATAGGTTAAAATAAGAACGTCTAAAGATAGTAGGAAAGGTTATCTCAATAAGAAATCATAGTCTTAAGATCATGTGTTTCTTTTTATTCTTTCTAACATTACATCATTAAAGAGCACATAGAAACTTAAAGCATTTTATAGGAGAATATGTTAATATAAAAAGCCAACCATACTACTCTAGAAAGCAGTTAAACATTATAGATTTAGGTATATTTTTACACATTTTATTATAGATTATTGATGATACAACATAAATGTTTCTAAATTATATGTGATGGTTTCGCCAAAGAATTTCTTATTCTAACAAGTGGTATTAAAATCTTTTTATATTAAATCATTAAAAATTAAATTTATTTTTTTATCAATGAATTAAGTTTTGGTTTTCTCGTATTTGGTATCATTGAACTGAGAAAAATTGTGATTTTTTAGGATTAAAAAATAAATTCAAAATTAAAGATATTAATATTTTGATATTCGAATTTAAGTTTTATGGTTGGCGGCAATGGCAGCTATCGACACTATGACTTAGGGCTGGCAAGTCGCAATTGTTGGGCCATGCCATCCAGCATGCCATAACCATATGCTTCGAAAAATTAAAAGAAGACGTGGCCAAGGCTATCGCATGAAGAAACCAAAAAAAAAAAAAAAAAGGTTAACTGTCGTCGATTGTTTGGCTACTTCGATATGCATCGCTATAATCAGGCCACGCTGAAACGAAAGAGTGGTAGCTGAATAGCCACGGTATAAGAAGAAGCAGCGGCATGGCTGCTGAATAAGATAAAAAAGCAAAATATGAAGCGCTTCGTAATTATATCTTGGAGGTCCGTAAGGTAATATAAAAATTCTTTTTAGGCAGAATAGTTAAAAAAAATTCTTATTTAAGTCCTAAATTTGTTTGGGCTTAATCGAATTTAGTTTTAAGCCCATTAGATATTAGACTTAATGGATTAAAATGCATAGTTAAGGTTTAGCCAATAAAGATAAAGGAATTAAAAAAATAATAATAATGGTTAGCGTTTGACCTTATTTTTTTTATTTTTTTAAGAATTCTTTTTTATAAAATTTTAAATTCAAATATTGATATGTTTATACAAATTAATAAATGAATTAATTGGATAAAAGTGATCTCTTTTATAAAAATTAATTTATTTTGAAATATAAGTAGTTGTGTGTGTGTAATTTCTGTAAATATTGACCAACCCAAACAAAGTCTATATTTGATAAAATTATATGTGCACATATAGTAAAAAACACTTGATGATTATTTATTTTACATGTAAATAATAAATTGATTTAAAAAAATATTTATCATTTGACATATTATTATAATCAGTGTTTGATTACTATACTAAAGTATTACTTATAAATTAATATTTTATTCAAAGATAAAATATCAACGGAGTACCCAATATCTTGATATAAAGTTTATCTTTATTAGAATTTACTTTTATTTGAGACTTATATAAGCTAATTTTGTTTATTTATTGTTCTATATTCAGTTATATTTTCTGCTAATATTATTATCAATATCAATTCTATTCCTAGGTTAAATGGCTCTAACTTCAAGTCATAGCAATAGAATCTCTTAATAGTTCTAACAATTATAGATCTCGACAAGGGTAAGAAGAGAAATAAGAATGAGGAAGCTACAGATACAATACAAATAAGAAAAGAAATCAAATGATTTAGGAGGGCTTAATAGTTTCTTTTGCAAAGCTACAGAACATGGTGTAATTTACTGATTAGTGTTAAAAATTATATATTTATTAAGGGGTAAAGATGTTATTTGTGTTATTAATATAATTTATATTTGTAGTTGTGTAACATACTGTGAATTTTTAATTATTTTTCTAAATTTTTTATTTGTATATTTTTGTGTATTTATTAAGTAAAAATAATAAAGTCATACAATTTAAGGCTCTAAATAAATGTACAGATGTCAAATTTAAATTTAAAAAGTTTGAGAAATTATGTCATTGTCGAAGATACAGGACTTTTATTGTAAATTTATAAGTTTTAACTATGATAAATGTGATAATTGTAAAATTATAAGTTTTTATAATATTATGTATGGTAATTATTAGTGAAATGTGTTGGATATATTTAGGTGGATTAAGTTAGGTTTATATTTTATTAGTGGGACAAATATAATATTAAGATGTAATTAGTTTTATTTATTTACGTAGTGTGGATTAATTATATATTAGTATCAATAGAAAGAGAGGGACCACATCTCTTCACGCCTTCTCTTTTCTTTTTCCTCCTTAAATTGTTCTTCTCATCTCTCTTTGTAATATATTTTGATTAATAAAATTAGTTTTATTTTCAGTTTCAAATACCATTTTTTTTAATTATGTTTTCTTCAATTTTAATGATTACCTTTTATTTCAACTATACTTAGCTAAAATACTAATAGCTAAGGGAAAGTGAAACTCTTAGTACGAAAATATGATTTAATTAAATTTTATTTTTTAATATATAATTTAAATTATTTTTTATTTAATTTTAAACATATTTTATATTTTAAAATTTTGATTTATTATAGATAAATATGAGAGTTTGATACAATAAATTCTTAATATCTTAGTATAAAATATGGTAAATGATATTTTGACGTGTTATCGGCAAGTTAGGTTTTGCCACATTAAATTCCTAATCCATAATAAACTTAATGGAAAAATAATTGTAATTTATACAATTAATCTTTTAGACAATAAAATAAAAATTAAAAGAATTTATTAAAATGTATTTATTATTAGGAGTAGATGCATAACCTTAACTAATTCAATTTCATAATTTTTTAAAATTAAATTTTATAATTTTAAATTAAATTTTTATTTTTTATATAAACTTAAATAAATAAATTAAACATTTCACTATAGATTAACCTCGAACTCATCGAATTATAATATACAAGACACTCTTATATTTAAAAGTTAAAAATTATTTTAAGTCGTGTCATTCATTTTTAGGTTAATTTAATTTTGGTACTTAAACACATATGGTGGATAAATTTTAGCGCAATAAGTCACACCAATGTGTTTATGCAAGGTTGCTTAAATTGCCAAAAGCCCAATGATAGTAAAAAATACATCTATATGGGCAATGGTTGATTAACAATTAAAAATTATTAATTTAATAAAGATAAAATCATTAGTTTTTTATTTAAAATATTGATTAATGCCTCCATAAATTATAAATTATATGAATGCTCCTCTAATAAATATTTATTTTAAATATATTTACAATATATTAATTTTTATCTTGTAATAAATTTTTAGGAATAAAGATAGAATTAAAATTGAAAGCGAAAATAAAAAAGAACTATTGAAGTAATTTAGAATGCATTGTTAATGAGATGTAATTAATAAAAATAAATATTTTAACAAATTAAAAATTAAAAAAGAATTTAAAAGAATTGTGATAGTCAATGGCCATTATGCCATTTGACTACCACACAATTTAGTATATAGATATATATTATAATAAAATAAAATAAACGAAGAAGAAAAATTCCTTGCCTATAAAAAGGCAAGGGGATGCAGGCATTAAGAAGAGAATAAGGAGGAAGATTGTAAGAGCTAAAAGAAGTTTAGAAATTTTTTCTTTTCATATATTTTTTTTCTTTTGTAATCAATTTTTTTATAATACATTTTAGAAGTTTATAAAATAAAATGAGTGTTTTGATTTCTAGTACAAGTGGCTAATTTATTTGACTTGAGGTGAAATGTAAAGTTCAAGAATTAAAATTATTAATTAATTACTCTTTCAAGTGAGTTTTAAAATATATTTATTTGTTATATTTTATCTTTTTATCAGTTTCTTTTATCTCATGCTAATAAATTTTTTTCAAATTTATACAATATTTTAATATAATGTCGACACTTCAATAAACTTTTTTTCAAATTTATATTGTATCTAATGTGATGACACATTAGATATTGGTCCTATATATATCATACTGAGAGTTAGTTAATAATTATATGATATAATAGTTAATTGATAAAATGAATACAAGCTATAAATACGAGAGTTATTATAATTTGATATCTGAGAGTAGATTATGTAACCTTAGTATATTTTTAGATTGATTCCTTTTAATTTCTTTTCCCACATTTATTTTTTTATTTAATAAATTGACTGCTAGATTTTAAATTTTTTATGGTTTGATCCCAGACTCACCGGGTCATATTATAACTAGGCACTTTTATACTTAAGAGTAATAACATTTTTAAGTCGCATCATTGGTAAAAAGGTAAAAGTTAAAACAACTAAAAATTTTATATTATTATTAAAGACATGATTTTATTGGATCATTATGAAACATTTGTTGTCTATCTTTTAGTTAGAATTTGATTTCTATTTTTGCTTTACACAAATTTAGTTATTCTTGTTTATTTGAAAATAAAAAAAATTTAGTTTGTTTTATGATTCAAAATCATTATATGTTTGATATGATTACTTTGTTAATGAAAATCATTATATGTTTGATATGATTACTTTATTTAATAAACCCTGCAGTTAAGTATAGGAGATTTAAAAAGAAAAATGACCAAAAAGAATTTGATTGCATTATACCACAAAAGATTGGATTATATCTACGGACGAAGATAAAGAGACTTATGTCAAATGAAATTTTTGACCTTTTAAAATTCACAGATTTTGATATTCATGTTAATTATATCAAGGGAAAACGAACTAATGAAAGGAGATTTAAAGCCAACAAGACTTTAGATATCTTAGAATTCATACGCACGGATATTCATAGGTTATTGCTTACGACTACTTAGAATGATCAACAATATTTTATGATGTTTATAAATGATTTTTCTTAATATGACTAAAAATATCACCTCTATAGAAAGTCACAGTTATTGAATATGTTAAAAATTTTTAAGGTTAAAGTTGAGAACCAACTCAGCAAAATAACTAAAAGTGTCATTGCTGACCATTATGGCGATGAATGTTATGGTATATTTAATGGTTCAAGTGAACATTGTCTTGGATTGTTTTCTAAACTCCTCGAAGAATGTGATGTCGTCCGATAATATACTATGCTTAATTCATCTATTATGAATAATGTTGCTGAAAAATAAAATAAGATGCTTAAAGTCATAGTGAGGAGTATAATTTGTCATTTTACCTTATAAGAATCACTCTAAGAAAAAAAAAACACTTAACATCACAATGCATATCATTAATAGAGTTCCAACTAAAGTGACTGCCAAAATCCCTAATGAACTTGGGTAAGAAGCCTAATCTTAAGCACTTGTATGTTTGAAGATATCCAGTTAAGGCAAGGCCTTATAGAACTAATAGAAAAGATTTTAACTCAAAGATAGTAAGTGACTTTTATTAAACACTCTGAAAGAGCCAGGAGGTACTTTTTTAATCTTAAAATTAAGTCAATTTTTGAGTTCCGAAATGATAAGTTCTTTTAGGATATCCAACTTATAAGAAGAGATAAAATTAAACACCTTATTTTTTAAGAGGAATATATTGATATTCCTATAAATGCTATTAGCATTGATCAGAGTCTTTTTTTTACTTTGTTTAAGACACAATAAATCAAGATAATATTGGAAAGCCTATACAAAAGTTATTCTATAAAATAAACTCTATTATCTCAATAACGTATGCTATTAAAGAGATCTATTAGAAAAATAAGAAGTGTAGTACTAGACAATTACATTATATTTCTTTAAGAACATGAGGTAGACATTTGAGTAAAGAAAATTGATTGATTAATGTTTGTCAAGTCATAAAAAGTTCTAACGTTAAAAAATATATTGATACCACAAATAAAGAAATGAATCTATAAAGAACAATGAGATGTGAAATCTTATCTCATTATCAGAAAGTGCAAAACCTATTGGCTACAAATATATACTTAAGACTAAAAGAAATTCAAAAGGTTATGTAAAGAGGTATTAGATACATCTTGTCATAAATGACTTTACACAGAAAGAAGACATCGACTATAAATAAACTTTCTCTTTAATTTCCTTGAAAAACTCTTTTACAATTATAATGACATTAGTAGCACATTTTAATATTGACTTACATTAGATAGATATGAAGATAGTGTTTCTCAATGGTAACATCTATATAATGCAGTTAGAAAATTTTGTACTAAGGTGCCTAAAAAATATAGTTTACAAATTTAAGAAATCTATATAGAGACTCAAACAAACATCTTGATAATAGCATTTTAAATTTCCTCAAGTGATCATCTTTTTTAGTTTTAAGATGGATTTGGTCGATGATTACATAGATTATATGTTTTTTAAGATCAAGTAAATTTTTCTAGTTTTATATATGACATTTTACTTGCCAGCAATTATATAGACTTATTGCACGATATTAAAAGATTTCTAGCTAAGAATTTAGAGATGAAAGATATTAGCAATGTCTCTTTTGTATTTGATATAAAATATACCGAGATTGCTCCTAAAATACTCTCAGTGATCACAAAAGAGTTATATCAAAATGATTCTAAAAAAAAATATTACATTCAATATTGCAAAGTAAGTGAAGAGAAAGAAATAGAAAAGATTCGTTATACGACAATAGTAGAAAGCTTGATGTATGCTTAGGATTGTACATGATCGGTTATTGTTTACGTTTCTGGAATGTTGGATAAATATTTAAGTACTCCAAGAGTAAACTATTGAAAAATAGTCAAATGAGTTATGTAGTACTTATAAAGAACAATAGATTATATGTTCACATATTAGAGGTCGGATGAGTTTGAGATGGTTCGATATACTGACTTTGATTTTATTATATGTTAAGATAGTATGAAATAAACTTCAGATTATATCTATCTGCTAACTTAGGATGCTATTTATTGGAAACATGCTAGATAGTCTCTTGTGTCTTCTTCTACAATAATAGCAGAATTTATAACTTACTATGAGGCATTTAACCATAAAATATAGCTACGAAATTTTATCACGTACTATATATATTAGATGGTATTGATAGATTACTCAAATTATTTTGTGATAATAAGTTAACAACAGTAGAAGATCAACGAAGTCAAAGTATATAAGCATTAAGTTCCAAGTTGTTAATGAAAAAAATCTAGAATAAATAATTATATGTAGAGCACATCGGCACAAATTCCATGATTGCGGATTCCCTTACAAAGGAATTGTCACCTAAGTCATTTCATGAGTGCAATTCTCGCATAAATGTCATGTCGTTAAAGGATATCCCATTTCAGTGGGAGCTTATGATTTTAGATGTTCTTGTTAATATATGTATATATCCATAATATTGATTTTGATGATAACAAACAAAAGAAAGAATGATTAAGCTTTTAAAAGCTCAAACTATTTTTCACAAATTTTAAATAAGTAATTATTTCATAAAATAAAGGTTTTATGCTTAATGAAAAAATAATTTTATAAAATTGGTTATTTTCATATTAATGGTCTAAATTAAAAAGTTTTGAGAACTTTAAAATTAAAAAGTTTTGAGAACTTTAAAATTAAAAAGTATTATTTTGAAATTCTAGAAATGAACCTATTTGAAAAGTATTATAAAGTTTTGGGCTATAGAACAATTTCAAAAAGTTTTGGATATTAACAAGTATTATTGTTAAAATTCTAAAAATTAAGTATAACAATTTGTGGGCGTGGCCGAGCTAACATTATTGAAAGGAAGTTCAGACCTCTCAAAATCCCATCTAAATTCTTGATAGGCTTAGGCATTATTAATTATAAAATAATTTTTAAATTAAGTAAAAAAATTAATTAAATATAGTTATAAAATACATAATAAAATAATAATTTAATATACAAAATATTAGTAACACAAAATAATAAATAACAAATACTAATATAAAAAATTATACTAATTTAATGTTTTAAGTTTTTTCTTTTTTATTTAAATTAAATTTACTTTTTATTTTAAAAAAAAACTCGGGCCAAATCTGGGCTTTTTTACTAAGCTCTTACTCAAGCCCAACATATACGAGCTTTATATTTTTTGAATGTATATTCAGACCCAATACTTGCGGGTTAGGCTTTAAATATGGGCCGAGCTAAATTTGGGTCAGCCCTAGTTTTTTTGCTACCCCTACTAAAAATAGACCTATTTGTAAAGTTTTATAAAATTTTAAATAACATTATAGTTATGAAAAGTTTTAGGATAAAATTATAATTTTTAAAAATAATTTTACTGTAGCAATCACAATAGCAAATAGCTAACTATTTATTAGAAAACAGCTAACTTGCATCTAATAGAATTGGAGTTTTGTTTCTAAAAATTAATGGCGATCCGACATCTGGAAAACAATGATCCAAAAATTTGAATTTCAATATAATGATAACTTGTTCAAGTTAAAACAATGTCTGATAAGGCTTAACGGTGATCCTACTTTGTGCAGAAAGTTAATAACGACTAGTTTTCAAATCCAACTATAAAAAGGCTGTATTGGATTCAAATCAAAATGATGTCAATGAATACCAAAGAGCATATTATTGAGAATACAATATTTCTTAAGTTTTAATTTGTTTACTCATTCTTTAAATCACAACTTAATCATATATTTGTAAGTAAATAGATTGTGTGTGAAAAAAATCATATTTCAGAAAGTATAAGTACAGGAAACACTTATATTAAAAAATTTAGAATAATCTCTTATTGTAAAGGTTGATTGACACATGTGAAGTCAATTATAAGAGTTCTTGAAGCCTTGGAGGCTTAATTAATGAAATCCTCAAATCTGGTGAGCTTGGAGGAATGGATGTAAGTACCGTTGGTTGAACCATATAAAAATCACATGTTTGTCTTATCTTACTCTATCTCCTTATTTTTGTTTGCATATTAATTTGTTTATTTTCAATATGATTGCTTTGTTTAAATTGTCTTAAGTTTCTTAGTTACTTAAATTTTTAAAAAACTTAATTTACTCCCTCTTGAATTGCCTAGATAATATTTTAGTCTTATAATATAGACTTTTAGTTATTTCTATTTATAAATATTTCAAGTTATTTTCTGTAGAAATAAACTTTTAATTTATTCATAATTTGATTTTTAATATATTTTTATCTTAGTAAGGTTTAAGGTGGACCATTTAAAAAAAGTATGTTAAAATCACATTATATGAAATTTATATACTACACATCCATATCATGATTTATGTTCAATTGACATAATTATTATTGATAAATCAAATTACAATAGTTGTAACAAATGTCACTTTGATCCTATATTGGTATGATTGATAGACTGAATTGGTTATATATATATTTTAGTAATAACAATAAGATTGAGTTTATGCAATTATTTTTGTAATCCATAATTATAAAATTGCATATATAGCCCAAGTGAAAGGTTGTTGGATTTTTAATGTAGCATTATTGAATCTTAGTCTAACATATATGTAAATAATTGTGTATTGCAGACTGTCATAGAAGGTTAAGCTTAATTAAAAGTGATCTATTAATGTTCTTTAGTAATATGAGCTTTAATGTATCTAATCGAGTGTGAGTCTTTAATACATAAAGACTTAAATATAATTTTTATTTCTGTGATAGGTTGAAATAATCATACCTAAAGACAGTAGGAAAAGTTGTTTATATAAATGATCATAGTTTCAGGTTACTAATATTTTTTTTTTCTAACATCCCATCATTAGAGAGAAAGCATAAAGAAACTTACAGGATTTTTTAAGAGAATGTATTGGTCTAGAAGATCAATCATACTACTCTAGAGATCAATTAAACATTATAAATTTGAGTATACTTCTTTATATTATGTTGTATATTCTTGATGATATAACATGAATATCCCTAAATTATAAGTGATAATTTGCACTAAAGAACTTTTTATTCTAACATCTGCGTGAATCCCTTCCCTTTTGTAATGTATTTTACGTATAATTTAATAGCTTAAAAGCCACATAATTTTCTTATTCTCGGACTTTCTTTTAGGCTAACCTTTTATTAATTGGATATTGCTTATCTTACAGATTGATATTGCATTAAGATATTAAGCATGGCAACTCAAATGGTTTTCCTTTAATGTGCTACTAAATAATATATATTTATAGTAGTGCATGATATAAATAATGGCATAAATGTGATGAACATAGAGATGGCAGAAAAACCCGCCCGAATCGAATCCGGACTAGACCTTATGTATGCGGTCCGGGTAAAATCCAGACTGGATGTAAAAAAAAGTGGGTCCGGGCATTGATTTTCAATGCCCGGCTGCTTTAGGGTAGAGTCCGGTCATAGAACCAAGATTTAAAACCCGAACCCATGCCTGATTTTTTATTAAGTAAAAAAAAGCAAAAAATATAAAAACCAAGATTCAAATCCAAGTATCCAATTCCAACCCTAAACCAAGAATGCAACACACTCACAATTCACAAATCGGCTTCCCTGCTCCCGGCCTCCTCCATTTCTCCTGTCTCAACCAGCAACCACCACACAGCGGCATCGATGCAGTGTTGACAGCGCCTCCCCCTCCACGAACATCGTACCTTCCTCGCACTGCAAGTGAAGTCGTGACTGAAATCAAATCGGCACCTCTCTCCGTCTCTTCCGTCTCTACCACAGCCACCAAGCCCACCACCCACCTCTGTCTCTTACCTTTCTAGGCCAACTCTTCATTCTCTTTTCACTTCTCACAAAGCACAGCCATCAGCCCAACAGCCCCTCACAGAGCTCTTCAGTCTTCACCGTTTGGTCATCTTCGCGGTAGCCACCGCACAACAGCGTCAACTGCAACTACATTGAACCTTATCAACTGGGAGCTGCAACTCCACCATCACAGCCACGAGCCACAAGGTATTATTAAATTTTTTTGTTGTTTTTTCCAAAAAAATGATGAAATTGAGTAATTGGCATAATTATTTTTAGGTGTTATATATATATAAGTGTGTGTGTATATATATATATATATGCTTAATTATTTTGTTGGATGCTATGGTTGTGTGATTATCTTTAATTAATAAGAGCTGAATTTAGATTTTAGGTTGCTTTAATAGTTGAAGTCAATTACTTAATATTTATAATTATGTAATTTTTTATCATATAATGATAAGTTTTTATTAATAGGAGTTGAATTTAGTGTTTAGGTTGTTTTTTAGTTAATTTGTTACATAATATTTGTAATTATGTAATTTTTATGATTAGTTTTTATTAATAGGAGTTGAATTTAGATTTAAATTGCTTTAACTTAATTTGTTACATAACATTCATAGTTATGTAATTTGTATGATAATTTTTTTATTTATAAGAGCTAATTTTTGCATTTAGGTTGCTTGTAAGTTAATTTTGTTATATAATATTATAACTATGTAATTTGCATGATTATTTATAATTATTCATTATTTTTTATGATAAACAACAGTGCGATGTCACAGTCACAGTCGGATAATATAGAAATTAATTCTTCGAATGCTCTAAATTTATCTCGGAATGTTCAAGATAACAATGATAATAAGGTAGAGAAGATTTCACTGTCAACTATTAAAGATAAGAAAGGAAAGAAAGTCTCTGCAGCTTGGGATCACTTTACAAAAGTAACTATTAATGGAGAAAAAAAGGCAAAGTGCATGCATTGTAATGCAATTTTAGAAGCCAAATACACATCAGGGACCACAAGCTTGAATAGACACGTAAAATCCTGTTTTTCGAAGAAGCAATCAAAAATACAAGAAGCACTTCAAGGAAGTCTCAAAGTGCTCAAAAGAGAGGACGAGAGTTGTGACATTGGCTTTGACAGTTTCGATCCAAATGTTTTACGGAGTTTGATTACAAGGATGGTGGTGATGCATGAGCTTCCACTTAAATTTGTGGAATACAAAGGCTTTTGGGAAATGATGGCACATGCCAACCCATGGTTAAGCCAATGAGTAGGAACACATTGAAGAATGAGATTTTGAAATTGTATAATATTGAGAAGATTGAGATTTTTGCATATGTTGGAGAAAAATCATGGAAGAGTGGCTATTACTACGAATTTATGGACAACAAGTAACCAGAAAAAAGATACATGGTTGTCATAGCACATTTTATTGACAACTCTTGGAAATTGCATAGCCGAATTTTAAGGTAATTTCTCATTTGTCTATAACTTTTTATTTGCTTAATTTTTCTTTCAAATTTTTATTGCTTATATTTGATTTCTTTTAAAGTTTAATTGTTATAATATTTTAAGTTTGTGTATTTAATATTATCACTTGAATGTTATAATATTTTAAGTTTGTGTATTTAATATTATCACTTGAATATTTGTTAGGTTTATTTATGTTTCGAACCCTCATAATGCTGAGGCCCTTTCTGATGAGTTGGTGCAATGTCTGTTGGATTGGAACGTGAATAGAAAGTTGTCTTCAATGACCTTGGATAATTGTAACACTAATGATGCGATGGTAGAGAAATTGTTACTAAGGTTTGATCTCGGTACCTTAATTTCCAATGGTAAATTTTTTCATATGAGATGTACTGCTCATATATTGAATTTGGTTGTGCGAGAGAGGTTGAAAGTTATAGAAAACAGGGTTGGAAAGATTAGGGAGAGTGTTAGTTACTGGACACAAACACCAAAGCGATTTGAATCTTTGAGCTAGCTATTAGGCAACTGAAAATTAATTGTAAAAAAATTTTGAAGTTAGATTGTCCAACAAGTTGGAATTTTACTTATGTCATGCTTGATGTAGCATTGATATATATAAGTGTTTTTTCTCGGTTATAACAACGTGAGTCTCAATATAAGAGTTTGCCTAGTGATAGTGAATGGGATTTGGCAACCACAATGGTGGAGCATTTGAAATCATTTTACATGTTAACGGAGATATTTTCGAGTACAAAATATCCTACTGTTAATTTGTTCTTTCCATTAATATGTAAAATGAAAATGTCAATTAATGGGTGGTGCACTTCTTATAATCTTGCTATTAGAATTATGGCTGATAAAATGGTTGATAAATTTGAAAAATATTGGAATAAAATTCATCCGATGTTAGTTGTGGTTGTAGTTCTTAATCCGAGATATAAGATGTTGTTGATTGATTTTTATTTTCCAAAGATCTATGGTGATACAGCGGATGAGCATATTAAGCGTGCACGTAAGCTTTGTCATGATTTAGTGAAAGAATATAAAATGAAAGCTGTGGTTTTGAGTGATAGGCAAGATGTTAAGTTGGATGATTTTCCTTTAAAATCTTCTTCGAATCCGAATAAGTATAGAGATGTAGGCGAGTTTGAAACATTTTAGAGTCGAAATAAGCGTGTTTAGGTGACTAAGTCGGAGTTGAATAGGTATTTAAATGATGAATTATTGGATACTACTCTGAACTTTGATATTTTAGATTTTTGGAAGTTGCACACAGGCCAATATCCTATTTTGGGCGAGTTGGCTAAGGATATCTTAACCATTCTTGTATCCACTGTTGCCTCTAAGTCCGTTTTTAGTACTGGAGATAGATTTTTGAGTCCGCATCGTAGTAGCCTTCATCCTAACACTTTAGAATCCTTGATGTGTGCTCAAAATTGGATTTGGGTTGCTTCTCGAGGTATAAAGTTATTTGAATTATGTTATAGTATTATTTGTTTACTCAAAATACTTTCAAATCTCAATATGTTATTTTTGTTACTAGGTGGAGTTCTGAAAAATGAGATTTTTGCTGGAGAGGAGTTAATTTCAAATGATGATGATGATAGGGCAGACTCGCCGAGTTGCTTGACATGAAATTATTATTTACATATGTTACATTACTGTATTTTAAACTCTTATGTTACATTACTGTATTTTAAACTCTTATATTACATTACTGTATTTTAAACTCTTTTATAAATTATTTGTGTTTGATATTGAAATACTAACTAAGCAACCTAAAAGGGGGGTGAATTGGTTTTATTTTTAAAAAATTAAGCAAATAAAAACTTAAAGCAATATAAACTAAGCAATCAAATTCAAAATAAATAAATAAATATGCAAAAGATTAATAAATTGTTTACAAATTGTTACAAATTATTTTTCTCTCACACAATCTTTAAGATTACAAATCAATGCCCAATGTGTGAATAGATGCAGTAAGAATGTATTTGAAGCTCAATGTAGATTGTATAATTGTGCATATGCTTAATGGTCGTGTTGTTATCTCTATTTGATTTGATTAGGATGAGCTTATTTATAGTTGGAGCTGAAAACTAATCGTTATTTACTTTTTTGCCAGAAAACAGATTGCCTTTAACCGTTAACGATTAACCATTTTCTTTAGTCAAAGTTATAGTTTGGCTAACTTTCAAATTAACGGTTGACCATTAGTAATTAACTTTTCGCCATTAAAAACCAGAAACCTGTAAGACAAAAATCTTTTATCCGTTCTTACTAAACGATTAAAGATTAATAAAGAATATTAGCCTAGAAATTATCGGTTAGCCGTTTATACATTATCGGTTCACCGTTAAATTTCAGAGACATATAAAACAAAATGCTTAACCGATTTACTTTAAACAATAAAGGATTAACAAGATTTGACAATCTGGATATTATCGGTTAACCGTTATATATTAACTGTTCGCCGTTAAATTCCAGCAACTTATAAAATAAAATACTTAACCGTTGCTTTAAACGGTAAAGAATTAACAAGATTTGACAGTCTGGATATTAACGATTTGCCGTTATATATTAACGATTCGCCATTAAATTCCAGCAGCTTATAAAATAAAATGCTTAACTGGTTTACTTTAAACGGTAAAGGATTAACAAGATTTGACATTCTAGATATTATCGGTTAACCGTTATATATTAACAGTTCACCGATTATTCTTAGTGAGTTTAGAGACTTATCGGTTAAGGCTTAATAGATAACCCTTTTCTGATAATAAAGGTTAAGCTTTACTCTAAACGATTGGTCGTTTAAATCCTAATGGCTAAATTTTTAGTAAGTTATAAAAGAAACAGTTGAAACTTTATAAAATAACATTCTCTGCATTTTATTGGTTAACCGTTAAAATAAACGGTTCACCGATTATACTCAAAAATCATATTTTTCAAGTGATTTCACCTTTGAAAATTTGGGTAAAGAAAACCCAAAAAAAGTCTGTGCCCGGATAAGAGCGAGTATGTGCCCGGCCCGCATAAAAAAATTCGGGCACGGTCCAGGTCCGGGCACTTAAGTGTCGCATGCGGGAAGGTCTTGGGCACTCCCAAATCCGTACCCGACCTGGACTTTTGCCATCTGTAGACGAACATGAATTTACAGTTTTAATCTAAGTTTTATTTTTTAGATAGTAAATAAATATAACATGATAATCACATTTATTTAATATCTATAATCTTAAAATTTATTAATTAAGTCCCTAATTGTATTAAATATTAAAACTAATCCTTTTGCTAGTTTATATCGTTGTCCAATAAACTCTGCACAAGCCCACACATGGTTGAAGTGGATGTAGGCATTAGTGAATTTACTATATAATTAACTTGGATCGCTCCTTTCACTTTCCACAGCATACTCCTTGAAGTAATTGAAGGAGATGCTTGATCTAGCTACCTGTGCCGCACGAAAAATGCATTTATTGCACAATAAGTGATATGTATAAAGCAGGTGACATGAGATATATTTTTGCATGACATCAATTTAGAAAGCATAATACCGTCGTTTTCACATGTATGGCCATTGCATAAATTTAAATATCCTCTAAATACGTTTGCATGTCCTAAATAGTGGGAGGAAAACATTTGAAGTAGCTTGCATGTCTATGTTATGTGATTGTATGCGTGTGGAATATCAAGTGGCAGTCACACGACCACTTTTGTACGACAAATTTTGTATGCTGAATGATAGGGCTCAAACATATTCAATGGATTTCTGAGGCATTTGACTAGAACTGACCTTACTTGACCTTATTTTCGGCCTAATAGCATTGGCTTTTGGTTGTATAGATTTGTGTCTCTACGACTTAAAATGTATGTTAGCTTATTACATTAAGAAAGTGGTATGTTTTTATAATTCAAATTTCAAAAGGAATAAAAATAGATTATCAGAAAAATTAGAGTAGTGCTATTAACACCCTATAAAGTCTGTATGAAACTCCATTTCAATTGAAATTTCATAAATACCCAAGGCAAAATTAATTTTTTTTAAATAGAAATTTAATTAAACACCTACAAAATTGTTTTTAACAAAATTTTTACAGCCACGCAATTCTCATAACCAATAATTTCTCATAGTCTATAACTATCATGCGCATGTGCGTTAAAAGATTTTTTTAACTGAAAACGTGTTTAAGGTTTAACTATTTGGTTTTCTAATTTTTTATTTAATTTTTTTATTACTGCAAATGCAAGTAGTAGAGTTCTTATTAAAAAAAAAAATTATTTGAAAGAAAATTTGTTTGTATTTCATTGAAAGGGAATCAAATCTATAAATTGAAGTTGGGTATTATAGAAAACAAAATTAAAATGGGGTTTTGTAAGATCTTTAGAGCGTAATGAGCTCTGCTCAAAAAATTAATACGTATATGGCACACTATTTCACTCGCTTTGGGGTCACAAGTTCCTCATCGCAGGGTCGTAAACATTGGGCCTTTTCCCATCTTTCCAATAGAGTACGCCTTTGGGCACCCCTCGAGATGTCTGGTAAACTCCAGCCCAGCCCTTGAGGACTCCTCTTGTGCACAGAAATGGTCGATTCGGCAATCACTATTCACAATTTTTTTGTGTATCTCTCTAATCAATTATCCAATAATTGCTCCACAACTCTAGTTCATTGTCTTGGAAAAAACCTTGTGTGGAGCAGACACACAATCTCAGCACGTTGAGGTGATAAGCTTATCCATTAAAGACATGTCATTTGATAGGTTTGATAAATCTCTTAATTAAATCCATAAATTAAATAATATAATTTCCTATTATTTAAAAAAATTATGGACCTTGCCATTAAACTAATTATTCGGACACTCAAATCGTTCAATTGTATCTAATAATTTAGATAATTTTGTCTTAATGATACATTTTAATACGTTACTATAGTTTATTGCCATTTTATGCATTAAACAATAAGAGGGTTCAATAAAACTGAATGGCGGAATAATTAAATAAATAATTCTAGAGGCTATAAAAATTTATCATTCAATTAATAATTTCTACATAAGTACTTGGATAGTTGGTGTTTCTCTTTCTTTCAGATGATGTCTCTTAAGATATTACGTTGAGAGTGGAGTCGTTGTTTGAAAACTGAACGTTCAATCCTTTACTCATCATCAGTAGACTCAATCCTTTTCATCATCATGAGTGGAGTAGCCAATTTGGATTGACAGATCATATTCTTATCTCTTAACATGTTTTATTCCAATTTCTAGAGATTTGTAGTTTACTTAAACTTTAATCAATTTATAACCAGTTTTATTTTAAATATGAATAAATTATTTTAAAATTATGATTAATAGTAGAATACAAATTCATTAGTTAAATTATAAGACAAAATTATATAATTGATTGGATAAATAATTGGGCCATGAATTAGTTATAATGTTAAAAATATTTAATTTAAACGTAATAAATTTTAATTAAGTTGACATAAATATACTGTATTTAATAATTATATTAAATTTAATAATTATTATCTAACTAATTGAGATGGTCAAGATTTAATACCTAATAATGGCTATTGCTACTTTGTTTTTTTTCAATGATTTTTTTTTTTTTTAAGGTGAAAGTCATAAAAGGCATGATGGTAGGAGAGACAAAGAAGGCATTCGTTACAGTTACGGGCAAAGATGGAAAGGTGGGGCCGGAGATGGGATTCTTTTTGTTTTTTGATTGAAGGAAGAGGGTTTTGGACTAGATTTCCCACGTGGGGAGGGAAAGACATTGATGCCTAATTTTTACTTTCTACGATAAGCTCTCGTGCAAGAAATTAGTACTTATCGTTAAAGGACAAAGACGTCCGCAACGTACGATTATGAACAGCAGCAATACGTTGAGCTTTTGCTTTTGGAAGCGCCTCTTGTTACCTGATGAGTACTGTAATTTTTCTCAACCTAAATATAAATTTGTGACAAGGAATAAGCTTTTAAATAGAAATATGCGACCTTAATAAAATCAGGATAACTTAAAAGAAGGACACACAAATTTTAAGGAATATAAAATAGGATCCAGCCACCTTCCCTCATGGGTTTGGTACCTTAGTAATTTGTCTTATAGTGAATGAGTCGTTAGATTGTAAAGAAAGATATCTATCAATTGAGATTTAATATTTGGAAAAAAGGTAACTTGGTAAAGACATAGCACCTGTAAATGGGAATTACAAAAAAAGGGTTTGTACGGGTAAGCATCATCTACGATTCTTTCCACAGATGAAGTTTGCAGGTGACGGTTGTAGACATTATTGTCTTGATGCTGTTTTCCAAAAGCTATTATGAAGTATTGAATCTTTTTAATTTGGGTTTCGTTACAGGAAGACAAGTTTTTCTCTTATAAGGTTAGCGTGTGCGAAGAAGAGTAGGGCTTTTATCTGCAGAATTGGAAATTTAGTTGTTGGTTAAGTTACATCGTTAGATTAATAATTGTCGTGATTTCGAGTTGATTGAGTTGGCATCCAAGAATGGAATACAAAACACAGCTTATGTGCTTTGTGTAATTAAGTGCATGTCGCACCAGTGTTTGGAGTGACAAACGCCTTTCGCTCATAAACAACCATAATGTCGTATTGCCTATATTCAAGCGACAATATCAGTTACAACATTCTTAGATATTCATTCAAGTAAAATAACAGCAAAATTAAGCCTAAACAACAAATTGTATTCTTTGAGGCATTTTAGCAAACATTTGTATTGCCATATTTAACAAACCACATTTTCGTGAGCATTTTATCAATTTTCATTCCCAACTCAATCCTAATGTTAAGAACCTAATAGCTCAACAAGATCTAATCTATAATCATCCACAATTAGTACTAAAACAATAAATCTATTATCCATTTAAGAATCTAGATATAAACCTTGCGAAATAACTCAAATTAAAGAGGCCGCTTTGCCGAAAGTAGCCATTGTCGTCGTCGCATTAATTCGCTGCTATTGTTGCCATTAAATTATTTGCTTGATCGAAAATTGTTGGTTTCTAAAATTTTTGCCAGAAGTAGCAATTAATTCATAAATTTTCAAGTTAATTTTTAAATTTCCCTATGCTGTTTTAACAATCTAGGTGATCAGCCCATTACCTGTTCTCTATTTTTTTTTTTTTTTTTACCTTCTCTATGTGTTTATTTTCCAGCTATTAAATGAAATCCGACGCTGATTTCGATAAATGACAAATGAGTGGGTACGACATCTATGATGTGATGTAAAATAGTTTCAGCCTATAAAATAAGATCTTTATAACAGAGAGTTTGTTATCTTATATTATATTATTAGGTAGGATAATAACTCGTCTCTAATTATTTAATAAAAATTTAATAATTTTAAAAATATAAAATAATAAAATTTTATTATATTTATAATAATTAAATTTTTATCAAACAGTTATAAAAAAATTATATATTTTATATCATTACGTAAGGTAACTAAAGTCTTGTAACATATGTTGAATTATAGATTGTAATTTTTTTATTTTTAATTTATTTATGACTTTAAAATAGTCAAGATTCTTATTTAAAAAATTAATTTTGTGGTAAGTGCGAATATTTTTGTTGGCTTCATTTGTTTCGACGTAATATTCTTCAATTGTTTCAATTTAAAAGAGCCACATGATAACTCCAGTGAACTCAAATTGGTCGTGTCCTGTGTGCAAATTAGGCAGAGGTTTATTCTTTGGGTGAGCATTTATTGATGATGCTAAGTCGGTAGAAATAGGGAAATTTATAAATATGACCTAAAAGTTTTGATAATTTTTAAAATTTGTCAACTTAAGTTTTTTCTACCACACCTACCCACACATAATTTTTAAACCTAAATCCATCAAACCTATCAATAAAATATTAAATAAAGTACATTCTCAACCAAAACTCACCAATTGGAAAGTAAGAAAATTAATATTTGTCTTACACAATATGTATTTTTATTTTTTAATTGTTTAAAATTTATGTGGGTATTTTGAGTAAAAGGAAGTTATGAAATAAACTCAGAAAATATGGGACAAATACCTATCACGCATGAGATTTTGCAATATGTACTTGTCGTATTATGTGCAACAAGTGCCTGTTGCACATTTTGTTAGATTTATTTTTTAATTAAGTGTTGTCTTTTTTTATCTTTTCTTAATTATTCAAGCTTAATGAAATCAGTTGTTTTTCAATATATTTTGATAAATTGTGGGAGGAATTGACAGATAGTCATTTTGAGTGTAGAAATGAAAAAAAAAATAGAGCTTTTTTTTGTTTAAAAAAATTGTAAATTTGATGCATTTCTCACAGAAGTATATAAAGTTTCACAAATATATCTAAATGATTATAACATCGGATTGAAGTAGTATAATGTGATCTTTAACGTACAATTTTGTCAATATCATTAAAGTCCAAACCTTTAAAGTTTTCATCTAATTGTTTAATACTCACCCCTAAATTACCATTAAAATACAAATCACATAACCTATAGTTTGCCACAATATTTAGTTTCTATGTAAATTGTCTACAATATAGTAAAGTCTAGTAACTAAGCATCATTTAGTGATTGATAACCCTATTGGTTGACCACTAAATTCAAACCATTGCTGATCTTTATCACATTCATCATGCACTACTTGCTAAAGTAGCATGTTGTGCATAATTGCCGCAAAACACATAGGTATCCATCTTTGCAAAATGATCAAATACATCTTTCTTGAATAATCTTAATTGTAGTTTTGTTAACTTCCTCTTGATAGCTTCCATCACATTTCTAAACTTTGACGTATTTGTAATATGCCTAGGGAAATGCTTGGATGCCAAAATTTTCATCGAACCTAGTTTCTTCTTTGGAGCAGGTGGATTATGCTTTCCCCGTGACTTCTTGGCCATTGTAGTTGCAGTAGAATCTGAATTTTATTTGTTACTCACATTCATTAAACTCAAAATACACATATAAGTTGTTGTGATTTTCAGTTGCTATATTTTTTAGTGGCCTGTTGCCCAAAAACACTTGTTGCCTTTGTGTGATAAAACGCCCTTCGTGCGACGTGATAAACTTAACACTGAGTCGAGATTCGTACCAAGCCATCATCAACCCACAGCACCTTAATCTATAAAAAAAAAATGACGTAACAAAATCTAATAGATATTTCAATAAACACCTCATATGTCATTCTCTCAAATCCTAGTTTCATTAAGTACTTCTCAAAATTGATAAAAAAAAAAAAAGAATAACCATAATACTCATCTACCATGAAATATACACTCAACTACATTCAAAAAATGGTCTACTCTTAAGGAAACAGAGAGAAAAAAGAATTTGCTTAGAGAGATAAAGCCATCAAAGATAAAGCTGTTGCCAAACGCTTGTTCCACTACTATCGATTGTTGTCAGAAAAGTCAGGACCTAACCGCAGGGTTTGAGAGAAAAGAGAAGGTTTGATTTTTTTTGGATTTGGAATAACAAAGGTATTTTTGTTAAAAAATATTGAGATGGGCTACATAGGATAGAAAAAATTAAGGTGGCTCATTTTAAAAGATCCTAAAACGTTTGAGCTACTTTTGTAAATTTCCAAGGAAGTATACGAATTGTTAAGATTCATTATCGTCTACCATACATTAACACCACTGTTGTTATAACACAAAATAGAATCAAACAAAACTATACATATGTAATTGATAGCAACTATAAGATTGACATATGGTACTTATAGTATACTGTACAAGGTCCACGGAAGTATCCTTGCACTAAAACAATGTAATTTTTTTTAATTTATTTTTCTTTTGTTTAAACATTATCATTACTTTCTTTTATCTCTTAAATTAGTAATTAAATTTCTTAACATATTGAGAAAAAAATTATTCATATTTCACATTTTTGTGGACAATAAAATTAGGAATCTTAGCATTTGAGTTCCAACTTGAATCTTAATATCATGTGCCACTCATACATTGAACAATAGATTTTATAATTTATAAAATTACTTCATTACTATCCAAATAGATGAATGTCATAATAGTTAAAATTCAAATTAAAATTATTCAAATTAAAACTTAGATATTAAAATGTATGATATTAATCTTTTGTGAAAAGAGAAAAGAGCCTAAGTTTAAACCCAATAATCCACTAATCTCCAATGATAAGTAACACCTACTTGTTTGCTCATTTAAGATGGTTTATCCTTTCGTTTCATAATATTCCATTTATTTAAAAAAGAACATAACACACATTTTTCTAATAAGGTAAAGACTACGTTACAGTTAGCTATAAGGTACACCTGACTTCAGTTATAGTACTAAGGAATCCACCCAACACTATTGCTGGGTCAACCATACATTGTAGCTAACTGCAACGCAGCCTGATCCTTCCAATAATATTTATTTGAGAAAAAAGAATTTACGAGTAAGCTATAACCTCCATTTTATTTCTTTTGGTAGAGCGTGATGAAATGTTTCTCAAAATGTGGTTGATGATGATTGATTGCCAAATGCCAACGTATAATACGAAAAGTAGCGGATACAAAATTTTTTTCTTCTTTCTTTGATTATTATTATTATTTTTTCGGCCATATTTTATTCTACTATTTGGAACAGTTTACTATTTTATGGAAAAAGTGTAGCAAAATATTAAAAAAGGACATGAGTGAAAGTTGTTGTAAGCAGACAAGTCTCCCAACCGTACATGTGAAATCATGAACAACTTGTTTCAGGAATGTAAGATCGAACAGTAGCATTTTGCTTATGGGACAATGGCCTAATCTTTATTTTTCTTTAAATATATAAAATAATGCAAATAACGATTCAAAATTGTCTGATAATTCTGACCTTTTTTTTTATCATTCCAAAAGTTTTAAGTGATATTGATGTCATCATAATTTTACCATAACTTAACTATACACTATCATGTATATACATTGACTATTAATATTCAAAATCATTATGTTGAGGTTCAAAAACATCTATTATCAGGGTATTCAAAATCATTACAAAAGCATTATGTTGAGATTCCCAAAAAAAAAAAAAAATTACAGAGGCGTTTCTGTGTGTGGTAGCATGAGGTGATATGTAATTGAAATATTGAATGATGTAATGAAACCGCTTTAAACTTTCTCATATAAAAGAACTCTACGCCATTCTCAAAATCAATTTAATTTTCTTAAATTTTATTTTTAGAAACATGATTAAAAAATGTGATCACTAATCCTTGAAATCCTTTTTAGCTAGTATTTGAGCCGAGGGACTCAAGAAATTATTAACTGTATCCATCTACCAGTATTTTGTATGATTTGACTAGTAATAGTATTATGGGCATGTTGTATTTGTACAAGAGTTTAGTATGGAATGAAATTAGAAGGCTTGTTAACAAGGATATTATGATCAATCAGTTTTGAAAACCCACTTCCTCTAAAGCCTAGCTTGGTTCACTATTATTAACCACTATCATTGAAATTAAGACTATTTGATCCAATTAATTAATCATTGTACTTTAATTACAGAAAATTCTTAGCCATTTTAATTTTATCTCTTAAGTTTTTGTCTAACATTTGGGTCAACTAAGGGTATCCACTTGTAAATATTTCCTCATATGTCCTACTGTCCGAGAAATAAAACTAGTAATATTCAATAACAGTAAGAAGATTAAAAAGATTTAGATAAAAAGATGCCAAATTTATTACTAATTTCATGTAGTAATAATTTTAGTATCAAGGACTCCTATTTTGTCATTAATCCAATATGAAAACATATTGAAGCTCATTGATCATTATGAGAAAAAGGAGTTCTTTCTTTCCAAATGAACAGGGAAAAAAAAGGAAAAAAAAGGAAAAAGGAAGAAGACTTTTAGATCCAAATTGAACTATCTTATAGTATTGGCTGCCTTTCCATGATAAAGAAGAGAAACAAATTGCAAACGGATTTTGGGAATAAAACAAAAGTTTTAAAGATCAGGTAAGAAGGTTTACTGCAGTTTTTGGAGGGTTCTAGCTACAAATGGAATAAAAAATCATTCATGAAACCAAGGAACAGACTGAAGCCACACCAATAGGGGGATAAAAAAAAGAGAGAGAAGAGATTAATCATATTTTTGCTATACAGATACAAACTCATCTCTACATATAGCAGATAATAAAACCCAAAAATAGAATGAGAGCAAACAAGTGGCTGCTTCCAAGTAGCAAGTAATGAAGAGCAGTCCAAACCCGAAAGCCTAGTCATGCCAGCATAGAAGCATAACAATACATCTTCTTATTATGTAGAGCCGACCTCTTTGTTCTTTAAAGAACCCACCAACTCCTTTACATGATAACTTTCTTTTAGAATCACTAACGCTAGAACTTTTAATTTCCATTTTCTTTATAAATCTCCTCTCTCAATATCTCACTGTTGTTTTTTTCGCCCTTTTCCCCTCCTTTTTTCTTGGCTTCAAGTCTTCAATGAACTTTAACCCTTTCTTTCTACGATTTCTTGTGAATGGATCATTTTTGGGTTCTGGGGTGTGAGGCGAGGTACAGCTTGGGGATAATGATTGAAATTTTGCATGAAAAGAGCAAGAAAGGGTGTTCTTATAGGGAAACTTGGAAAGATAGTGAATGGTCCAGGCTCGCCTGGGGCCAAAACTCGTTTATAGGGACCAAAAATGGCTTTGGTGATGGGATATAAAATGCCACTATACTCACAGGCACTGCACTTTCGGGCCCAGTTCACTGGCATGCAATATACTCATCTAACATAATATGGAGAAAAAATAAAAAAGAAATGGAATGTATTTGAAGGATTTCTTAACATACATTTATTGTATTTGAAGGTTTCACACATTATTTATGTGAGGGGATGTAATATACAATAAATGTATGTTAGGTAATTTTATATTTAAAATCTAAATAAATTTTCTCACTCAAACAGATATGATAAAAGAAAATATTTTGGTCGTGTTTGTGATCTACTATCACATATGGTGTGTTTTAATTTTCTCCTTTCCCTCATATTCGTTTTTTTTTTTAAAAGATATATATACAGTGATCACAGAAACAAAGAGGAAGAAATTCAACAAATTGATACAAATTTTCAAATAAATTGCACAATCTATTAATCTAATACCAAAATTAGCACAAAGACCGAAACAAGCTGTCACTCCAAAAGAGCGCCGGTATCCGTGACAGAAAAAATCTATCCTCAACAACTAAATCATTACGAGATATCTCGTTAATTATGCGCACAAGTCAAGATTCCTTTCAATGGGATCCTCAAAAATCGTCAAAACTAATCTCCCATTCACGGATCATGAATCTCCTCAGACTCATATAGCTTGGCGGTTTACTGCCTTAATTTATTCAATTAGCTTAATCCTTATCCCATCTCAACAGTTTTTTGAACCGCGGAAAAATCGCTCAAAAAGTAATATCTAAAATGGTTAATTGAAAGCAAAAGCCCCATTGTGGGGCTTCACATATTCCTTTTCCCGTGTACTATGCAATATGGGGTATCACATCAATTAAAGAAGACTATCATGAGATAATTCAAAGGCCCCTCCAAGGCAAGTTAGTATTCATTTCAAAGTTTGCATTTTTTCTGGTCATGAGAAAAAGATCACTAGCCTAGTGTTTATACAATGCACAAGACAACAGAATAGACATAGCTGTATGTGTGGTACGGACAGACATGGTCACGGGTGCACGTGAAATTCACGAGACAAACGTGGTATCTGTCTGTGACGTGGAAGACAACCTAGTTTTTCAGATGCAATTTTCGACCACATTTCTTATTTGTGTTCTAGCCATCACCGCAAATCCTGTTGGGGTTCTCTTATTTTTGCCTTGTGTTTCCGTGATGGGAGCTTGAGCTTCCCATCTCTTTCTTATTCTTTGCACAAACAAGGAGAGGCGAGCTAAGCTAACTAGCTAAGCTTCCCATCTCTTTTCTTTAACTTTGTGCTAGCTTGTTGTTGACATTTATTCTTTGATGTATTGTTCTCGGATTGCTCTTAGACCTAAAAGTTTTAGTTTATGCATATTTCTTCACCATATCACTATCTGTAGTACAAGTCGGGGCTCTGCCTAATCCTCACTACCTGGAGCTCTTTTTCTTTTTTTTTGGGGGGGGGGGGGGGGGGAACCAGCTGAGCTTCGAAACTCTGAATGGATATCAATAAAGAAACTGACCAAACTGACTAATGATTTGATTATAACGAGGACAGATGTCTAATTTTTTGACTAACGCAACTCAAAAATCAGTGTACTTTGCAGCAGAAAAGCAAAAACAAGAGTTCTAATCCTAGGGTGTGAGCATGTAGCACTGTTTTAAGTAGAACTGTCCTTTTTTTGGTTATTGTACAGCGTTTCAGTTATTAGTGTGTGTATATATATGTCTGTACGCAAAATATATTTATTCACGCAATGTGTTCGTGTTATACAATATTGAAGAGGTGTAACGAAAATGTAGTTACAAATATAATAAAAATAAAATTGTTACCGATAAAAAAAAAAGAAAAAGAAAAAAAACTATGGTAACGGTTGCTTACACGCCCTAGTCAGTAATGCTTTTTTTTTTTTTTTTGAAAGTTGCTTTTTCACTTTTCCAGTTTTCCTTACATGCCCTAGTTAAATTCCTTTTTGCTTTTCGAACGTAGAATACAATTTTTCTTACGTACATACCATGATCAATCCTTGTGCGGAAGAAAGACAAAGAATTGTAGTCGGTTCAGCTATCCAAAAGTGCGCAGCAAAACTTTCAACAGGAAACCCCACCTGAAAATGACAGAAGCAAGACACTTGAGATAGTACCAAAACTTTCAGTGAGGGCCTCAACATAAACTGACAGTCTGACGCAACTGAGGGAAAGTTTCAAGAAGCAGTGAAAAAAAGAGATCAGAAATGAGAAAAACTCTACTTTAGTACGAAATTCATGATCGTTAATGCAATAATTATTTGGAGTCAATAGTTTGACCAATGACTAGTCCCTGTCTGCACATGTGACGCAATAACAAAAGGCCAACTATTTCCATTAACATATTCTGCAGCCCTGCAAAAGCTTACGACCTTGATAGCCCCTCTACTATGAGGTTACATGTATTTGAATTAGGAACAGAAGCTGAAGCAGAAGCAGTTCAGCTTTAATCCAAAGCACTGCACCTTCAAACTTTTGGTACAGAAAATGGATTTATTATAGGTGATTACAACAGATTGGGTCAATGAGTGACTGAAACTTGATTCAGCATTGTACAAGATGAGTTCATTATTTAGTCAAAAACAGTGATTATGATCATCATGACCTTGGTACATCCCGTTGCCGTAGATTTTTTCTCACCTGTTGATATATCGTACGAGTGTAAGTTTGTAATACTGCATGTCTGCAGAGATATTGATTATGAGTCAAAATCTTGAGAAGAAATAATAGTAAATAATAGTTTATAGAATGCATGTTTAAAAAATGGAGAGTTGTTTAAAAGTATAGTACAAATCACAATTTCATATATGAAATGATAAATAATAAAATATTTATTTTAATTTTAATCATATAATTATAAAAGAATATCCTTAACGGGTCAAACATAGCCGGATCTTAAAACATTTGCTTCTGCAATTATCTCAGCAGATGAGAAACATAGCACAGGCACCATGCCCAAGGCTGCCTCAGGCCCACTACTCCGTCTGCCAGCCAAGTCCAGATGTTGAGGATCCAATATACAGCTTGAAAAAGAGATTGTAGAATCAAACGTACAATATAAAAAACTGAATTGTTTCCGAATTTTTTTTTCAATACGCTATTTACAATTTAAAAATGCGATTGATATTAAGTGAACAACCATAAGTCCATCACTATTCGCTACCATTTTCCTTTTGGAAGTAAATTTCAATAAAAAATAGATAGCTAGCAAACTCTTTAACAGGGTAAATAATTTCTAACCACAGCTGAGAATGAAGCAAGATTATGAGATCGGGCGTTAGATTAAAGTACAAACATGAATCCTAATATTCTTCAATGATGGAGGCAATATGACCGGAAAGATGCTAACAGTGAGTATGCTGTATTTCACTCCAAAGGCAAATAACTTGTCCATCATAATCAGTTACAGAGTAGTTGTGCAGCATGCTTCTCAAATTACCAATATCCTTGAGTAATTTCTCATTCTCTTGATTCTCGCCCTCTATCTCAACATGTAGTGCTGCAAACAGCAAAAAGGTGAAATAACACAGATTCAGCATAGAATTTCTGGTAAAATGACTAGGGTAACTGTTTGAATTCCCACGTTTGATAGCTTTGCTATCTGACAGTAAAAGTGCCTAAAGAAATATATTAAAAAAATCATAAAATTTCAGCAAGATCGACACTAATGATATCAACTGATTTGCATAAACATCTGCCCCACCACTAAGAATCTATTGCTCCACTTCAGTAATATGCCTGGATATTGTATTAGCTTCTTGTTTTAATGCTACGGATCTAAACCTCACTAAAGAGCAGATTTTATAGAGCAAGTTGCAAGTGATGAAATTTTGTACAACATAGATCCCAGACGTTAAGCAATTTCTTAAAACTACATTTAGACGGATCTTCAATGCTGGTCATTAATTTTTATGTTGCTTTAACTCTGTCTTCATTTCCTCTAGACAAATATTTTCAATATGGTGAAATTAAGATTGAATAAATATTCACGAAATACTCAATGCAGAGTATGTGAATTGCACGGTTAACAGCAGGTATAAAAAGTAAATAAACATAAGGTTCAAAGAACCAGATATACATACATATAGATCTGTGGTGACAGACATTATTGCAAATTGACAAATGCAACATACAAGGACACAGATAGTTGAAGAGAACACACATCTAATTCTAAATATGCAATTGAAATTAAACAGGTGAATTAGGGTCCTTTTTGAACTAGCTGATAAAATATTAGGTTTATAAAATCACCAGAGTTGGAAGTGTGAAGATCCTCAAGGATTTGTTCCTCAAATGCCAGCATCAAATGCTTCAGAGAGTTAATTTTGTCATCCAAGAGATGAATTTCATTTTCAAGAATTTCCTTCTCTGACAACAAATAGACCAGTTCATCATTTTTGCCCTTATCAATGTCTCTCTGAAATTCTAAGCATAGTGTGGTAAACTGTTCCCTGTAAAGGAATGCCACATTTAGTCAACAGTATCTAATTTAGATGTTATATAAACAAACCTTAGTTCACATGTAACCCTACTTGTGAAATACTGTGTTGGAAGAATAAGAATATCATCAACAAACTTCCAAAATATTGTCTTTTGAAGATAAATTCTCTGCAGGAGACTGTGGATGCTTAATGCTTGAGGTTACATGGTATCTCATGACCAGCATTAATTAATCTTGACATACAAAAAATATGTTTCTCACATGCTTAACAAATGATTTACGTATTCACTGGACATGTTATTTCTCTATATTGGAGTTTCATATACACAATCAAATGATAACTTACCCATTCCTTCAGCTATTCATTTCACTTAAGAGGTACCAAATATTGAACCTAATAAAAAAAAAAAAGAAAAAGAAAAAAGGAACTGCAAATCACAACCAACAGATAGCTAAAGACAGTCCTTGTGTCTAGCAAGCAAATCTGCTTTGAAATGCTTTGATTAAGCATCTTCTTCTTCTTCTTTCTAATATTTAATCTATCAGAAAGGCATATGTCTGGTGCTTTTAAGTTCTCTAGAAACACCTATCGAGTGCTTCTTTTAAAAATAACTACAAACATATTTCCTAGTCCTCCTCCATTTCAACAGAACACTAAAACGCAAGATATAAAAGCACAACAATTCAACAGCTTGCAATAAAAAATTTAACATGATATATGAATCAAAATTTAGATACTCTTATGTTGCCTTGAGAAAGATAGTTAGAAGAAATACCGCCTATCGCTCATTCTTTTCAGCATCTCATCTCTCTCCCTTCTCAAATTATCTAATTGCCCCTCCAGAAACTCAACCGATTTTCTCAAATCGCCTGTAGTGGCCAAAACACTATACATAACACAATAAATAAAATGAAAATGAAAATATAGATTGTAAAAATTTAAAGAAAATGAGGCATACCAGTAACAGAGACTAATCCGATGATTTCAAATTGAGACATGAAAAGGATCTTGGTTAACTCGGCTTCTTTGACGGCCAAATTACTCTCGATCTCCGTGCATCTGACAATCTCAGATTCGATCTCTCGTGTTATCTGGAAATTCGATTCAATTTCTTCATCGATCTGAAGTTATAAATTTCAATCAAGCCCTAGATTTTGGAGTAAGAGACTAAAAAAAATTATTCAATGGGTAGCTACCTGATCGAGCATGTCCTTGAGTGAAGAAATATGGCTGAGAATAGCTCCTGAATCGTCCATTATTCTCTTCTTTCACTGTGTCCCTCCGATCTCCCGCTTCTTCAGTGGCCTCTGTTTCTTATTTTAAATAGTTCTGATTTCCCGCCTTTCGCTACAATTCGTTACGGGTCTTTTTATTTTTTTAAACAATAATGATCTTATTCCATAAAACATACGCATTTTAATTTTCTTTGTGAAATAATGATAATATTTATTTTGACTAATCGTTATAATCTGAAAAATAATCTTATTCACTATTAATTTATTTTTATTTTTTAATATGCCATTTTCATAAAATCTATTCATTTGGTTTTACACATGATTACTCGATTGGAAAATTACTTACGTATCACCCATGATTAAGCTAGGATCACAGGTTAATAGTTAATGAAATAATTGATATTACATACAATTTTAAATAATTATTGACTTGTAACGTTTTTGTTTATACAATTATATATATCATCTGGATTTTATTAACTTTCAGTGCAAATATTAACTTTTTATGATTTTTTTTTCCTTTTTTGATTTAAATTTTTAGACATAATGCGACAATTTGTGTAAAGTTTTGCACCAACAACTAGCTTCCGTTAACAGATATGGCTTTCAGACCATATCTGTTCTAATATTCATACATGTATATGTTCTAATATTTAAACATGTACATCTTCTAATATTTAAACATGTACATCTTCTAATTTTACATCAACTGTAAAACGATTGTTATCAAAATATTTGCTAACCTAAACATAATTCCATCCATAAGTTAAAAGGGTTTTGGTCGACACCACTTCCACTAAACCATAAAACCTAAATCAACTGTAGCTACACTTCCTCATCAAGCCCATTTCCTTGTATTAGCACATACATTAACCTCAGAACGCATAGAAACACTGGAAAGTTAGAATTTCAGAATTTAATTACAGGACATATCCATAGCGACCTTTGCAAATCACGACCACCATAAGTCAAACAAGAAATTTTTGCTCTTGTATCCCAAAGCCTCATAAAAGCACCGAAGAATCAGATATCCATCCAGTATTCGGAAAGAATTGTGATCAGTAGACCTTGTGCCAGAAGTAGTGGCTTTCAGCTGTAAAGACCACAGAATGAAATTCCAAGCCTGAATCCACCAATCCTTTGTAGATCACCAGAATTCACCTGTTTTGAACTCATGGGATGACACAAAAACCTACTGAGGAGGGCAAGCTCTTGGTAGAGGTGTAGTGATTCTAATTTCATTTCAAATCAGAGTATCTCACTTCTTTCCACTGTTATAGTCACATACCAACACAGATTTTTCCCTGCAAGTCAAAATATTCACCTTTTTTTGCCTGTAAAAGGCTCATTTTCTCCTGCCGTGGTAGGTTCCTCCCCCTGAATAATAATGATGCCCATGGCGTGATCCACCACTTCTCCGGCTGGTTCCTTCCCATGAGCTACCTCGGCCTGCAACTCTGCTGCTGCCACTTGGCATCCAATTATTCAATATCTGCATTCCCAACCCATTATTATCCTCTTCTCTATCATTATACTCCAATACCAGCCTCTTTATATCTTGTTTCTCCTCTAACTCAGCTGCTTCTTTCTGTTTTGTGCTTTGCACAAGGGTGCAATCCCGAGGAATGTACATTTGCTTTGTCTGTTGCTTGTTTCCACGCTTCACAAGGACTTTCACCTGAATTTCCTTGACTTCTCCAATGTCCTCCTCTAATGCCTCATCACCACTTTCCCCTCCAACCATCCTCCCATGATGATCCTTCGAAGATCCTTCAAACACGTTCATTGGTATCATCATATTTAAAGTAGGCCGGCCTCTTAGCTCCTGTTTGCGCTGCTCCATGCTCTCCTGAACTACAGCCCGGAGCTCCTGATCAAAATTTGCTAGTTCCTCAGGGTCAACCTCCGCAGCCTTCTGTCTGAAATGAACTTCATCGTCCTCATCAGAAGCAGGTCCACCACCCTCATCATCATCCTCGTCCTCATTGTCACATTCTTCATCATGATTCCCTTCATCCAAGTCTTCTTCGTCATGGCCGTCCGGGTCAATTGTGCCGCTTCCTGAATCGCTGTCGGTGTCCCCAATGTCTTCATGCAGTCTACCATTTTCCTCAGTACCACGTACTGCACTTTGTCCATTAGCTGAAATGGTGTCAGAAGTAGGTTGCCTTGAAGGCTTTTCAGTGTCGGAGTGCTTCTCGCTATTAGCTTTATCTGTTGAGACATTACGTTCATGCTCTTCAAGCTCCGTCAGAGCTGCATTAACTTCCTCGATGGAAGAATATCGAGTCATGTTTGGGCGTAAGTCCGCAAATAAATCCTGCAAAGGCTTCAATTTATGAGCTCACCCACGATACGTGGATGGGATAATATTATCAAACAAATTCCAGACAAGGTTAAATGTTCGAATAAGATATAAAAGGACTAAACAATGCCAAGGGAAGATATGGCAATAACCCCCCAAGGATCTTTACTATATGCAAGATCCTAGCTCAAGTTTTCTCAGCAACAACCCTGTCCAATAAAGATTCATATTTCCTAGGTGAACTGATTTCCAAAACACAGCTCAAGATCATTACCAAACTGAGTACAGTTCTGTTTATTAAATACTTATATATATCTTTAATCAACTTGTACCCTATAAGATACTTTTTGAAATTTGTGAACTTTTCTCAAGGTAGCCAATGAAGGAATGAAAATCAAGGAGAAACCAAAATGCTAAGATTTCCCAATGCAAAAATTCCCCGTCCTAGGTCCTCTCTTAAGAAAATGTTATGCACAACAATGGCATTATTGTTTTCAATACAAAAGCTCAGTGTATATCTGTTAAACTTAGTTCTACACTTTACACGATTATTCACCATAAAAAGTGTTCCATAAGCTAATCAACAAACTCTGCATCTTACATAGCTGCTCCAATTTTTTTCAATCTTGGACCTAATTCTCTCTTTTGGCACCGACCGTATAATCCTAAGTTAACCCTAAGGCAATAGGTCGTATAGATGCAGCTTACAGCTTATCCATCCAGAAACTGGACTTCAGGTGACAATGGTTATATCTGCCATTCAGTACATTTTCAACCATTAATCCAGCTTAACCTAGATATATAATCTTGATACTATAATTTAGCAAGGTTGTCCAGCCAATTTAATATAACTCATTTTTTAGATAAATGATGAACCCAAAAGAAAAGGAGTGGGATTAATATAATATCTAAAATCCTAGGATTATTTATTTATGGAGCACAGGTTGTCATACATTTGGCAATGCCATTTACCAAAGATTTTCTTTTTCAAATGGAAAAAGAAACAGCCCGCCGGGGGGTGCCGGGCTTGGGGGAGCTAAGTGCTGACCTGTAGGTCGAATTCAATATCCAGTGGCAGTCCACCCTTGCTGAGAATATACCTCTGGAAGTGTATCAAAAATCGATCAAGTTTCCTCTTGGAAGAGCCTCGGTCAAAGTAGTGACCACAAGTCTCAAGAAGAGTAATAACCATCCTAATCCTGAAACAATCTTCTGGTGGGTCCAGTACGTCTTGCTAACAGCATGAACAACAACATATTTAAGAGAAGGTTAATTAAGAATTCGTGACCAAAATTAAACTGTAATAATAACAATATAAGTAAAATGAAAATCTATCTAGATTTTTTTCAGGTTATGTTATTGTCTTACATCAAGGTATATCTCAAGGCAAAATATCCTGTTAACAGAAGCACTTGCGAAAATACACGTAACTTTCTCCACTTTTATGGCTATATCAAAATTTCCAGGACATGGAAAGAAAATCCATACCTCTGCTGTCCCATGGCCGAAGACAAGTATCAAATAAAGTGTATCAAAGATAACAGATGAGTCCACATGTTCGTAGTTGTATAGCTCCCCGAGAAACCGCATATGAGCAAGGCGTCTCTGCTGCATCCCATAGTCATTCAATTCCAGACCAAGCCTAATCTCCTCCAAAACCTGAAAGTAAATGATGCAACTGTTACAATTTCAACAAAAGTTATAAACACAGCAATTTGCACACAAAAGTTACTCTTGTAAATTTTTGTATTATTTTTTACATCATTAGTTGTTATAATTTGGGACTGACTTGGAAAGGGTTAATTTGCTATCCCAGGATAGCCACATATCTTCACCGAAACAGGGAAAATGTAATCAATAATAGCAAGTTTGCCTGAATTTCATGACTTAAAACTCCCTTTGGTGAGTGATAGGAAAGAAATAGTGTCAACTCAGCTACACCACCTTTTTCACCTTTCGGAAAGTACTGGGAAGTAATTAGAACTCCATTCCAGATATGTATTTCTAACTTTGAGATTCTGCTGTGGTTATGCTACTTATACAAATTACCTTTTCCATAGAAATGATAAGCGTTCAACTGAAGATTTATACAGAAGCAATAGATGCCTAGAAGTTTATGATATATGAGTATCCTTTCAAATTCATTTTCCTTTCCATATACTCACTTGTTTTCTATCCAAGGAAGTGGAGCTCACAGAATAAGGGAAAATTTATTATGTCAATCGTCGCTAAAAACAGAATCAGCATCAATAAAGTAGACATCAGACAGCTTCAAGATCAGTGGGAAGGAGGGAAAAGAAGCTTATAGTACTACTTCACTTTCTCCCCAAGACAAGACAGGGATAAAAGCACCTCTTACGTGTGACAAGACCTATCTCCAAAACTACTCTGCACACACTGGATCCAGATCCAGTACCAAAAATTCCAAGTTAGAAGGGATAACCACCATTCTGCAGAACACTTACATGGAACAAATTCCTGATTATAAAGAGCGTATGTGGCATCAATCTTTGTAGTAAAACAACAACTTTGTCACAATATTTGGACATTTCTAAGAGCTACCTTCATTATGTCAGTGTACTCAAGTAATTGAACACACCATGATAGTGTGCATTCAGAAACAGAAAAATTGTTATAGAGTGCATTCAGGGGAACCATGAATGCCCTAAGCCCGCATTCTGGGTCTTATACCATCATATGCTTAACCAATGGTTGGTCAAACTAACATAACAACTAAGTCTAACCCACAAAAAGCAAAATGATTATCAGGCAGATCATTAGAGAACATTAGTGTGCATTTTAAAATCTACATCACTATCAGAGCATACCAGAAATACATTTCATAACAGAAGCAAACCTCATCAACAACAGCTACAGAAAACTCGTCATGATAGCGACTTAAACCAGCAGTGAGAGAAGCAATCAAGTGAATCTGACCATACTTCCCTTTATGAACCTTCATAAAGCACTTCAAAAGGTATGACTCACAATCACTCCAAGGTAATTTACGGAGTTGCCTCAGCACATGCTCAATGGAAGACTTATCAAGATCAGAGAATAGTAACTTCCTGATATACTGCAAAATCATTATATGGAAGGTTATTTTGCAGTATATATATATATATATATATGAAAGATATTTAACCACACATACGATAATGATCTATACCTGATGTAATGGAGGACGAACTTTAGATACTCGTGCAGATCTTTCAGGAGGTTTGCAGAGGTAGTAAGCATTTTCCACAAGAGTTACGTGCCGGGGGTCCAAATTTTTTACATTCTTCAAGCGCATTAAAATCTCCAACATGTTGGCCATCCGTATACTAGTTTCAGGAGAACGATACAGAAAGCGGCCACATGTCTCAAGAAGATTGCATGCAACATCAATGTTATGATGAGTGAAATCATCCAAACAAGCCTGGGAAGAGGAAGGAAGCATCAAAGCAGTTAGCAGACATTTAAATATTGATTTGTATCTCCACATACTGCAACAAACTATGTATATGGCACACATAAACACACACAAACGCATACCATCTGTACACACAAAAAAGCAAACTAGAGATCTTTCACCCAGTCAGCTACTAAACATATACCTTTAGACAACTAAAAACAAGACCAGCTGGAGCAATTTTGAACTTGCATAGTTCTCCAATAAACCTAATATTCCTGATCTTTGTTTCAATGTTCATTTGATCCTGCAGCGGCAAATTATGACTCAGTATGCAAATAATATAAATTAATTAAAAAAAGAGAATAAATACAGAGAGCCCAAGACCTTTTTATTTATCAAGAAGTTGAACTCTTCTTCCAACATCTGTATCAGCATGGAAGAGACATCCTTCATACAAGTTGACAGTGTGGCAACCATGCGTGAATAGTATGGCAGCAGTTCCAAAGATGTTCGTGGGACATTAAACAATGCCCTTACTAGCCTTTTCCTATTTGACTTTGAATTTAAATAACAAAACTCCACCTGAAGATATGTAATAAATAATCATAATCTTCAATACAGATGCACTCTATTACCAGAAAACAGGAGTATTGAACAGTAAAAGACCGAAGAGGTATTATTACAGTCAATTGATCTATAAGGTCGCGGCTGACACAGCCTGGGAGTCTCTGCAATAGAGCATCCAAATTTGTCCCCTCAACACCTTTAAGTTTCTCCTTTTCAGTTTCCACCTTTCTTTCTGTATCTTTTTCTTTTCCCTTTTCCTTGTCTGGATCTTTAGCCTTTTCTTTATCTTTTTCTTCTTTATCCTTTCCTTTCCCTTTCTCCTTGTCTGGATCTTTGGCCTTTTCTTTCTCCTTTTCTTCTTTATCCTTTCCTTTCTCACCTGATTTTCCCTCTGGTGAAGCAGCCAAATCTGCAGAAACCTCTGCAGTATCTTGGGCAGCCAACTGACCGTGGTCGGGTTCAGAAGCCGGGTCCTTACAAGAAAATAAAACTTTCTATAAGCAACTGCAAATTAGCTATTAATATTTGTATAAAAAAGATTAAATGCACATACATTTTATGTTACTAAAGCACAAAGAGCAATCAAAAGCCCAATCAACCACAGTTCTGTGTTAATCAACAGAAACTAGAAGAGACTCAAATGAAACTGACCAACAAACCTAAAAAATCCACCATTTTGCTCTTAAGTTATCCATGGTCCTACTAATCTTAAGTTCTTCGCATTATGTATTTGATTTTTTTTTCCCCCTAGTTTTCAACTTTAAACGTCAGAAGTAAGCTATATTTCAAAAGTTTCTGTCAAAACGTAAATAATTATATAAAAGCATAGAAAATCAAAGCAGATATAGTAACCTATTGAATACCTATGAGTAATCTAAATTGACAGCAAAATTTGCACAGTAGTATAAAACATCAGACTCTTACAATTAGAAGTAGAATTTGAAAGTTTTACAACACTAAAAAATGCAAATTCTGTCAGCATGCTATAACTGTCTGGAAAAATGAAGAAGAATTCCATTGAAAAGGATTTAAAAATTCAGACTTCATACAGTTGGTTGCTCCAATGGCTTCACAGATGGCTCGTTCGCTTTATGCTCTGCTTCTCCCAGTAATACTGCTGGCACAAATGCTCTGAACAGTACATAGATTGTTAAAGTTAAATTTCAGTATTAAACAAAAAACCACCATCTAAGTGATGGTCCAATCAACAGGAAGCTTCTAATAATTGTTATGAAGAAAAAGAAAAATCTAACCTGAGATCAGGTAGACATTCATAGAAAGCCCTAGTCTCTTCATCATCCCACACAGGTTCTGGCACAGAAGAATCTTTGCCAGATGCAGGAGACGCATCTTCTCCAGAGGTAACCCTAGTAGTGTGAACATCCTCTGGCATGACTGGAGGCTGCATATCAAGTGCCTCTGCTAATCTAGGAAACACAAAACCTCCAAAGTGAGTAGAGCACGAAAACCAGGCAATAAATGGATAATCACCCACTATATCGAGAATCAGACAGCAAACTGGATAATGATCTCATTCTAAGCCTCCCAATAACACCATGGCCAGAAAACACCACTCGAGTTGACACAGGGGAGAGCAAACACACATAATGACAAGTTTTCAACTAAGAATGTACAACACCATACCATGTTTCCATAATGCAGCACAACCCATCACATAGTACTAAGGTAAATCGAACTATGCCATCAGCTGCAATGGCTGTCTTTTGACCTACTGCCAATTACTGAAAAACCTTCAGAATTGGTATATGAAGGAAAAGATCAAGAACCAAAACACCAACTAGAGACAAGGAATTAAAAATCCAGAACATATATATTCACCTGAGTAACTGAATCTAAGTAAACATCTAAGGCAATCAATTAACTCAGTCCACATTCTGACTTCAAGCAATAGCACTATCATCTTCAACAATGGTTGTCTAATTCAGAGATTAATCTAAAGCTTCAAGTACTGAGTGCCCACAACTCATAAGATCTCAAATTTTCCAATTTAAGTAAAACATGAATTGTAACAAGAAAATGACTAATCTTCAGACCACTGGCCAGAACCTTGCTCTCGTTTGTCAGTGCAACTCATTTCACCCACAAAATAATAGATTTAATTGGTATATTAACTCTAGGACCAGTGACAAAAGCCTCAACCATAAACCATTTCTAAACCAGATAGCTTTACTTCGAGAACTATTCTCTCGACTTACACTCCTGGCTCAACTTTTATACAACCAGAAATGAGGACGCTATTGTAGCAACTGAAAAAGTTGTATGTAGACAAACAAAAGATGAAATAAAATCATCAACTTACGAGGAGACATTACGGTACAAATGATCATAAGATTTTCGTAGCTTTTCATATGAGGATGCATTTTCTTCACTGAGCTCTCCTTTAGCATTTAAAATCTTTGCATTTTCATTCTCCATTTGCCGGAGTAACTGCAACAGGTTGAACATCAAATAAGGCCTTTTAGAAAGAAGGAACAATAATCAAGCATGAAAAAGGATGATATCCTGAATCTGATACTGTTGATTAGCAGAATCCAAAAACTTCCAACCATAGAAATCTAGACACAAGGACCACCAAAACAACTAATACATTAGCTTCTAAACGAGGCTATAAACTCTTACACTATGCTCTGACTGAAGAAGTTCTTGGACAGCATTGTAATATGTATGAAATGCCTTCTTGAAAATTTTCTTTTGATCTGCCGTGATATTAAGGCCCTTAAAAAACTGTAGCAAAATGTCAACAGATAAATTGCACACAAGAAATAACATCAAAAAGAAGCAACTAGGGGAGGAATCAAAAGAAAACTACAACCACAGCAAATACATCTAATGTGAATTGAAAGAAAGGAAAGAATTAGAGATCTCAATAGGAAAATGTAAAAAGTATACAGAAAGGAAAAGAGTTATTAAACAAGTAATGATCATTTATAAACAAAAAGGAAAAGTTTGAACCTCTTCATAAATTTCTTGCCCAGGTCCAGACAGTGGGAGTCCTAAAAAGATTCTTCCTTGTCGAGCAAAACTAGCAAGAAGCGTCAAATTTGTCTGTGTGGTATCTCGGTCCTTTAAGTGTTCTATGCTAGTAAGATCCTTGATGATATTAATGAATATGCTGCTATCTTCTATAATCCCAATGAAAAAAAGCTCCAGGAGGAGTTTCAGTGTGCTGCGCTTCTTCATGGCCTTCAAGTTCCTGTCAGCATCCAAGTCCTCTCCAGATTTTCCAGGAAAGAAAACTTTCAAGAGTCCTTCAATGAGGCATGGTGAGAAGTCTTTGTACCGTTGATGAAGTAAAGAGCATATCTTTAGAAAGTAGACAGGTGTCAGCCATAAGCCCACTAACGATGTATGTGTATATATGAATCTTGGCGATATACTTAAGAAATAAAGTTACTCTTGTTCTTGATACAGAATGGAAACTTAGTACAATCATCACTCACTAATATGTACATGATCAATTGGTAACAGACCTCAAGAATACCCAGCATTGTACACAAGTTTTGAAGGTTAAATCTACAATTTTGCCAAAATACTAAAAAAGAGCAGGCAAATCACAAAAAGCAATAGACAAGCATGCTTGCCATGCCCTTAGGTTTCATTTCAAGTTCAAGCCTCAGATTAAACAGAATAAAAAAGTAAAATAAAATAATTTAAAAAATTAACTTGAAACCTAATATGGATTGAAGAACCTCTAATTCACACAGAATTATCTTGGAGGCTATAATGTATACCATAATTAACAAAAAAGAATGTCAAAGTGTTTCCTAAGTAATTTCAAAGTGCTAACATTAGCTACAATAGATAATGCTGAGCTTCTTTACACAAGGAGATAACAACAATAAGCCAAATATCAAAAGACATTCAACCAAGGGACAAAAGATAAGATTAAAGAAATTATTAAGGTAAAAGTATAATAAAAGATTTTAAGAAAAAAATATTGGAAGATGTCAAGTGGGAACCCCAAAAATTTTCAAGTCAAATATTTACAAAGAGTACCTGAGCTGCTGCTTGTATGTCCGAACTTCTAAGCTTGGCATCACAAATTGCTGTCACAGCCTCACTTACAAATTTGCTAAGATTGACACTTCTCAACTCATCCATCAGTCCTTCTCGCTGCTCTTCATTTATCTGCTTTAACTTTTTGATAGTTGCTGTGTTGCGCCTAATGCTGGAATCCAGTGTTCTGAGGAATCCAGAATCTGGAACCAACATGAAACTTCATCAAAAAATATGGTGCAGTAATTCCCATAGAGGCCCTGAACTAGATCCAATTACTTAAAGTTCTCAAAGAGACTGAGAGAAATTGTATTTCTTCTTTCAATCCACAAGTATAATCAGAAAATTATTGAACCTTCATATCATGGATACGTCAAATGAAAACAATCATTCTCTTAAAACATCTCTATGATCAACCCTATTTGCAATTTCTAAATGCAAACTTGCAAAGCAAAGACCAAGCCCTCAAATGTAAGATAAATTGGACAGAAATGCAAAATATAGTGCATCTCCAAAGGCCTAAAGAATAACATTTTCAATGTCACAGCTTACTGAAAGCATTATCTGAAATATTACCTCATTGCTGTTTTATATCATTATGGCAACAACTATGAATAATAAATAACTATCGGCACTCATTTTCATACAAGGTTTAGAGATTGAAAAGTAAGACAAACCAGAAACTTCAAACATATCCATTTTATGGACTAAAAATTAAACGTCAACACAAAACCCTTGAATTCTATTAACTATTACTAACCAGGCCTTTCAGGATTCAAATTACTTTGACGGAGTGCCATCTTTGCCTCAACTGATTTCTTAATTTCCTCAAGGCGAACAACAGCTTCCTGCAATAGAAAGAAAAGAATTACAAACAACTTCATATATTTGCAGAGAGACCCCAACAGAAAAATAAAAGCAAGATATAAACAAAACTTTTCTTAAATTACTTTAAAAAAAAAAATCAGTTTAGGAAAATTTCAACCACAGCCCAACATAGAGACACCATTAACGATTTTATCAACAATATGAGGGGGGGGGGGGACACAAGGAAGAGCATAGTCTAGAAGATAGAATCTTCGTTCCTATTTTTGCAAAGTATGACATAGTTTCCTAATATCTGAACGCTGAAAAAATTCCAGTTACGTGATGTTTGTTGCAAGTCAGCTAAAATTGCTTCATAATAGGACCTTTTTTAACTACAATGAAGGCACTCTAAATCAAGCAATGTGCATATCAAGTTACAATGTAATAACTCTCACCTCATCGCCTTGCTTGTCATGATGCTCAACACGGACACGGCATTCATCCTCATGGTGATCCATCTTTCTAATGATATTCACTAACCTATACAAAAACAATTGCAAGAATCAATAACAAAACGTTAATAATAGGCGGGAAAAAGGCGGTATGAGATTATTGTACCTTCTTTTCACTATTACCAAAAACAGCTCAAACTAAACAATCCAATTCACAATAATATAACAATAAAACTGACCACTGAGAATCACATATGCAAATTATAGGTAGTTATTACCATTCAGAGGGAAATAATGGAGCCAATTATTAAGTAAAAACAAAAACATCACAATCTGATTTAATTGAAAATGATGCAACAAAATCCTAAACTATTCTGCAAGCACAAACTCACAAAAGACAAGAAAAATCAAAACATTCAAGAAAATTTAAGCTAGGCATGGATGCAGTCCAGTCCGGTTTCTCTCTCTTCTGTTTCCGATTGAAGCAAAAACAAATTATAGTTTTTCTCCTTAACCTTTTTTTTTTTTAATTTACTGTGAATTTCATTTTCAACAACAACAAACACGCTCACCAGAATCTGAGCCCCACCTAGACATTGAAGGAATAAAACCACCACTTGGTTTTCATCCACAACTAGAAAGGTTTCTTCCATTTTTCTTTACTGTGATTTCTTTTTACCCCTTGTCTGATTATCAATTAATTAATTGTTGGCAATCTTAGTTTGAGATGAGGGTTAAGTAATATTAGCATGGAAAAATATGTAAGGAATCAGAACCTCGCCAGTTTAATCTTCTTGAACCCAACCTTATTCCAAAATTTTCCCCACAAAAAAAAATATATAGTATGCAAAAATATAAGTCCATGACCTAATGCTCTGTTACGTAAAAAAAATAAAAAAATAAATAAAAATAAAAACTTAAAAAAGAAAAAAATACATCATATGAACAAATAGGAAAAATACCCATATGGATTAAACGGGAAAGCAAGCAACATAATCGATAAAGCACAATATTTCGACAAGATCTACGACTGAAAAATTGAAAGAGGAGCAATCTGAGTCGACTCACCGAGTTACGCGGTATGGAGAAGGCGCCTGTAGCTGGAACAGGGCACAAATGATGTGTTAAAATCACTGAGTTGGGGGTAGGTTAAAACTTTTCGAAAGGTATCTAGGACGTGATGAAGACGGTGCTGTTGCAAATGCCTATGGCTTCTTCTTAATAACCGATTTGGTTATTTAGGCCGGTGTAAAGTTCGTACTAAATTCCGGAGGAGTACGATTTCAAAGTTTTTTTTTTATTATTATTAATTTCACCCATCAGAAGGTTTCATAGCCAATGGACCGATTAATTATTAGTTAATCACAGTAAAAAAAAAATAAATGATATTGTTAAAAATTAACAATTCCCCATATATTCTTAAAGTTTTATTTTTTTTATTTTTATATTTTTTAAGTCCGAGAACAGAGAAGGGTAGAGTTATATAATGGATTAAAATTTAGGGGATCTTTATACATTGAACCACATTGTATAAAATTATATTAGATTGTATATTTATTATGTAAAGTACTCACTAATTAATTTTTTTTTTTTTTTGCATGCAAAAGAGACAGGGGTGGGCAAAATTCAAAATCAATTCTTTTAATTTTTTACTTCCTTAAGATTTGAATCTGAGTGACAAGTCAAATAAAGCTATTTAAAAGCACTTAGCCACAGTTTGGGAGCTACTCACTAACTGAATTAATTTAGAAAAAATACAGTATAATTACATTAATTTACTATTATTATTAAAGTATTTAAAGATAATTTTTTGTCAGTAAATTAATAAATATAACTGGTTTTTTTATTTTATTACATTAAAAAATAAGATTCTGAAATATTCTATTATTAAAATTGAAAATTAAATGGGAAACATAATCTTTTCAATTATCATTTTTTGGAATAGAAGATTTATTCATAAGTTCCTTTGCCTCCGCAAAGTTTTTCTTTTTTCACTTAATAGTTTTACTTTTATTCTTTTTTTAATAGTAGCTTTAGTTCTATTCTTAAATGACTAAATTAATAACTTTACTTTTATTCTTTTTTTTTATAGTGACTTTAAAAGTAAAACTATTAAGTGAGCAAATTAATGATAAATTCATTCTTATAGCTTCTCTAAATGTACAAATTAGACTTCAATTCCTTCTTTTGATCGGTTCTCACCTCATTTTTTTTCATTTTTCTTTTCAAATATATTGAATCAAAAAATGAGATTTTCTAAGAATAATAATTATACATTCTAGACAAGTGAAGAGGGAAAATAAATAAATCTTGCCCTGATTTATAATATGATATACTTGGGCCGTCTTTTTTAGTCCGGAACCATTATATGCCCACTATCTTAGAAGCACAGTCTTACTTAAAAAAATTCAACAATGATCAGCATGGTTTCTCAAAAGTCTAAAACATGTTATGATTTGCCACAAGAAGATGACCTACAAACCAATTTAGTAGTCTTATTGTAATTTGTAAGAATCATGCACCCCTATAGCACTTGCCTTTCTTCATCAATTCATGAGCTAAATTAAATCGAACGCCATAGCTTTAAAATTGATCAAAACATTGGGATGGCAAAAGCCGAGTCCGGATCCAAACCCGGATACCATTTTCATTATACTAGGCCCAGATATTAACCCAGTTTTCTTGCATTCGGGTCTAGTCTAGGTTAAACTTGAAATAATTCGGGTTTTAAACCAGAATCAATAAGAACACTTTTAAAAAAAAAAGGAGAGAAAGAAAGAATCAAACTCCCTCTCGAGTCGTCTGTGTTTTTTTTAATGTTTTTATTTATATTAAATATAATAAAAATAATAAAAAAATATTTTTGAATCTAAATGCCGGATATGCGGGTTGACTCAAACCTACATCCGCACTCAGATATATCTGGGTTAAGAAAAATAATTCCAGATACCGGATTTTATTACATCCCAGTACAGGTTGAACCCGACTCAAATTGTCAGGGTTCGTCCAAGTTCGGAAAAAACTGCCATCCCTAATCAAAAGTGAGGAAATGGAAATGATCCGATATCTTTGTTCGGTTGACTAGATAAAATGTAAACTACAATACTGTATCCTTCAATGTTGAGAAGTCAAAAACAAAATTTTGGCAATCTCATGATTTCCTCCACAGAAACCAGGAGCGAGGACTGCGTTGCCAATCCTTTCCACTATTGTTTTTAAGGAATGCAATGCAATGCAGTTATTTGGTATTTCAAGGCTGAAAATATACTGATCTTTTTGCGATGAAACAAATTCCTGCATCAGTCAGGATGACATACATGCATCAAATACAGATAATAAAATGGAAGCTGCCTACTGAAGAGTGAATGAACATGAAAGAGCGATAAGAAATAGCTTTGGGAACCATCGTGATACTAGACAATTGGACTGCATATATGATATGGATAAGCAAGGAACAAAGATTGTGCAACCACATTATGTCACCGGCAGTCACTTAGCTATAAAAATGAAGCATCGCCAATGTCATTTGAAAAACAAGTTCAGGAGGTTCCAATGTTCAGTAACACTAAAATATGAACTATGAAAACATAACATACCTTCTTTTCTTTTTCGTCGCTTTTTTCTTAGCTTACAAAAGCATTATGATCATTGAAAACTCATTAAGATGTCTAGTCATACATGGGTGACAGCATCTCCAAATTTTCACCGGAGGACTAAGCTGGAATCCCAAGTAAAGTATTCTTCCCAGACTAGTGCTCCTACCCAAATTTTTAATTTTTAAAATCTTTCAGAAAGAAAAAAGACGTGAAGCACAAATGGATACAAAAGCATCCCAGGTATGCAGCTTTCAGAGAACCCCAACCTTACGGTTGAGAATGCAGTCAAAGCACATTACCTTGCATTTTCTGGCACTAACATTGCTTAGACACCAAAATTTTTTGTCAAATAAATCACAGAGGATGGGGAAGCGACACAATGTAAGTTGCACAGCAAGCACATCCATCCAACCAAAAAGTCCTAAAAGACCCCAAGGTTGTCTGCCCATGATTATTCAAGCACAGTCCTAGGAACACAATAACTTCAGACAAACTCATGAACCTCAAGCGCACTTCAAAGTTCAAAATGTGATAGGGAAAAACAAAATGACCAACAAAAGTGCAAAGTAGAGAAATTAAAGCTAGTTTGATAACACAATCAGAACTCATTTCAAGCTATTTTGATAGTAAGTAAATAAACAAAGCAAAGTGGAGAAATTCTTACCTACTTTCATTTTCTTCTGGTCAGATTGCTCCACTTAATCACCTATGTTCTACAAGCAAGATCCTAAACCTCTTTCTTTCGCATTAATTTTAAAATCTTAAGGAGAAACAAATTGGGTTTGCTCGGTAAGTGGGAAAGTGAAAGAAAAATAAGAAATATAATAGCTTAATTGATATTTCCTATTTCTTTGGGTAATTCAAACAACATAAAACACACAAGCACAAATTTCATTTCATACCTTAGCCTCCCTGTCACTTCATATGAACAGGGCAGTTTAAAAAAAAAACAGAAAAAAAAGGAAAAGCCAAAAAGCTACATGGAGTCATCAAGCTCCTGCAACTTCTCTTGCTTCTTCTTCATTTCACTCTCATACTTTCTCAATCTCTCATTCATCTTCTCCTGCATATTAACAAAAATAAAATCAAATTGACTTAAATGAATGAGCTGTAGTAAGCGTTGTTTGACTTGAACCAGATAAACAAATTGACTATTCCTTGAATGCCCCAAAAAGTATAAAAAAGAACTAATTGAGACTCCGAATCTTCCTAGATTTTCCAGCAGTTTCTCGAGAACTAAACAAAGCAAATAAGCCAAAATGAAAGTAAATAAAATCAAAACAAAGATAAAGACAGCAAAATAATAATAATAAATAAAAATAAAATTGGACCTTGTAGCTGATTTCCATACGATGCATAACGTAGAAACCTAGAATGCCGCCAAGGATGGTGCCCGTTATGATCCGTACGGACGCCCAATACGGTGACGCCACTGCCATTTTCTCTCTCTACTTCTCTCTGTTTGTTATTCGATTCTGCGTCTGTGCGCTGCTTTGAGAAACAAAACGCACCGTATTCTGATTCTCACAGCTTGCGTTACTGCACGTTTCTCATTTTTCCTGGACTTAAAACGCACCGCTTAACATTTTTTTTATTTTTTAATAAATCTACTTTCCAACAGTAAAAAAATAAAACTAGGATTGTTAATTTATGGAGTTAGGGTCGAGTCTGTCTGATCCTATAATATAATTATTGGGCTCTAATTCTATAAAAGATTCTATTATTTCATTTTAATTTTTAATTTTTAATTTTTTAATATTTAAATAATTTAAATTTAAATATCTTATTATGTTAAAATTTAAAAAACTTTAAAACTTGTTTAAAGTAACATAAATATAAAAATTATTGTACTCCTTAACTATAAATTATACTATATAAATAACTATATATAAATAAAAAGTTAAAAACTATATCTCATTCCTTAAGAAAAACACACAATTAGTTATATAATCTAACTAAAAACTTCATTAATTTAACAAATAAAATAAAAATATACAACTCAATAGAAAATGTGGTTGTGCAATCATGTGTGTGTGTGTCATATGTGGTGATTGTACAACATGTGTGTAATGGCGATTTTCTTTTTTAATCGTTAAATGATAAGGTCGAGTCACATAAAACCCGAGTCCGACCTTAATTTAATTGGATTTTTATTTTTCAAGTCCGAGTTCTATTTTTAACTCTTAAATTTAAGTCAAAACCTTAAAAATTAGAGTCGGGTTAATCAGGTCAAAAATCAAGTTAGGCTTTTTTGCCATCCTTAGTGAAAACACACCCTTCACGTGGTTTGTGGATAGCTATAAAATATTTATATATGCAATTTATGAATAAAATCAAAACCAAATAATACTAATATTATAATTTGCAAGGATGAAAAAAATGTACACACTAAAGATTGTAACTGGTGTCATTCGCAATAGATTTATCATTATTAAACTTATATTATATAAAATTTAAATTATTATATTCACCTATAATCCATTGTAGGTTTTAATTTTTTTAAAAAAAATCTATTCATTTCAGGTTTTAATAATTACCAAACTCACAATGGTACCTGATAGATTTTTTTTGTAGATTTTCACATTTAAAAGAGCAAATGTTCAATATATAAATGTATAATAATAACTTAAAATTTCACATAACATGTTTAATTCTAAATTTAATCAATATAAATGAAAATTAAAATTTTAACATCATTCCAACACAAATTCTCAAATTTAAGTATAACATATATATATATATATATATATATATATATATATATATATATAAATATATGCATAACACTTGTCATTTCATATTATCATTCAACACAAACTCCAAGAGAAAATTTTCATTTCATTCACTACCATTAACATTCATTCAGCACAATTCCTTAAATAATGATTAAGATTAATATTTTCTAAAAAAGAGTACATTTTATATACTAATATAAAGAATAGAATTATAATAATGAAACAATTCATGTATTAAGTTAAATAATAATAGTTCATACATAATTATAATGAGTAAAATTACAATAAGTATGTAATAATCCATGCATTAAATTAAAGAAAATTTAAGTAAAATTACAATAAGTATGTTTTTAGATTTAAATACTTTTTACTAAAATTAAAAAAAATTGCGTGTTAGCTAATATCCATATAGGTGTCAATCAAGTATTTGTTTTCTAGAATCATTAAGATTCAAATTTATTTTTTATTAATGAATTAAGTTTTGGTTTTCTAGAATCCAATACTATTGAGTTTGAGAACAAATTTATGGTTGACTTCAATTCTTATGCAAAATAAATATTCAAAAAACTCAAAATTAAGAAAATAAATTTAGAAAATTCATTTTTATTTTAAGAATTAGAACAGAAGGCAGAAACTGCCACTACCGACATTCGAGAAAGGCATAGTTGAAAAAGCAAGCTATCAAGTTAAAGTGGTAGTAGCCATTAAGAAACAAAAAAAAAAAAAAAAGGACTACGAAACAGTCACACTAGCTGGAAAAAATGACTTGGTAAGAAGTAAAGCGGGGGCCATGAGGAAGAAAAAAGGAAAAAAGAATAAATTACGTTTTCAAAGGTTGGTTTAAGATCCAATTCGAGTTAACCAGAAATGATTTAGCCTTGAATTAATAAATGGTTTGATCGGTCAACCATTATCTATTGATCTTGACCGAACATTGTCTTAATTTTTTTGGGTAATTTTTTTATTCAATTTCAAATTCAAATATTTGTATGTTTATATATATTTTGAAATGAGTTAGTTGAAGCAATATACTTTCAAAGTGACTCTATTGTAGAAATTAATTTGTTTTAAAATATAAATAGTTGCATGCATATAATCTCTATGAATATTGATCGGCCTAAAAGAAGTCCGTATTTGATAAAATTGCATGTACACTTGTGGTATTAGATGTGTGATAATTATTTGATGTTACATAGGAATAATAAATTGGCCCAAAATAAATATTTATTATTTGATATATTCTTATTATTAGTGTTTGATTACTGCACTAAAATATCATTTACAAGTTACCTTTATTTGAATTTATCTTTGTTTTAAGACTAATATAAGCTTGTGTTGTTTGTTTGTTATTCTTTGTTTAATTATGTCTGGTGCTAATATCACTACAAACATCAGTTTTATTTTTATGTTAAATAACTCTAACTTTAAGTTATGGCAAGAGAATCTCTTAATTGTTTTTGCAGTCAAGGATTTTGACCTTACATTAAAAGTTGATTCTCCTCTTCCTCTTACATATGAGAGTAGCCTTAATAATAAAAAGGATATAGAAAAGTGAGAGAAATCAAATCACATTCTATCATGATTATAAAAAAGTTCATTCCAAAAGCATTCAGCAGATCATTGTCTAAAAAAACAACTACGACTAAGAAGTTCCTTGTATAAATTGAATAAAAGTTTGTAAAATAATGAAAAAAATTAAAATTGGTATGCTTTTGAAAAACTTAATTTCAATTAGGTTTACAGGCAAATGCAATACTAAATAGTACATCATGAAGATGTTTTATCTTGTTTTTAAGTTAAGAGTACTTAAGCTTGAACTCTTTAAGGATTTCGTAGTATATCTAGTTTTAATATTCTTACTAACATAGTTTAACCAGTGTAAGGTAAGTTATAATGATTAGAAAGAAACTTGGTTAACAAAAGGACAAGGATAAGAAAGCTGTAAATATAACATCTTAAAAGAAACAACAAAAGAAACTGAGTGATTCGAAAGGTATTGATTATTTCTTCTATAGAACTGAAAATTATAAAAAGAAGTATTACATTAATTATCACTTATGGCATGCCAAGAAAGGTATGCTTATTGATTTAGGCTATTCTAAGGTTATTTTAACTTTGATATCTAAACATACATGGTGAATCAATCCTATATAACCTCTCACATTAGCGTGTTTGTGCAGATTGTTGAGTTATTGAAAGTCAAGTGATAGTGAAAAATATATCTACGTAAGTGATGGCAAGACAGTTGTAGTTGAAGCTATATCAAAAGTTAGATTATTGTTAAAGACTTGATTATGTTTAGATCTTGATGAAATATTTATTATTTTATCTTTTAGACAAATGTTGATTTTCGTTTTTACTTTGGACTAATCTAGTTTTTCTTGTTCATTTGGGAATAAAAAATTTAGTTTTTATTATTCATGGTTCGAAATTAATTGGTTTTGATTTTTTATCAGGGGATGATAATCTTTATTTGATTGGTATGATTGCTTCATTTAATAAATCTCTATAATTAAGTATGTGAGATTTAAAGAAAAATTAGCAGATAATAATTTGGCTGCATGATAGCCTAGAAGATTAGGTCATATTTTTAGATGGAGAATAAAGACACTTGTGTCAAATGAAATTCTTGACCTTTTAAATTTTACAAATTTTGATATTTGTGTTAACTGTATCAAGAAAAAATAAACAAATAAAATAAGATTTAAGGTCAACATGCCTCTAGATGTCTTAAAACTCATATATACGGATATTCATAGGACATTCTTTATGGCTATTTGGAATGATAAAAAATATTTTATGATATTCATAGATGATTTTTATAGATAAAGCTACGTATATCTCATTTATAAAAAGTCACAATCCTTTGAAATATTTAAAATTTTACAGCTGAAGTTGAAAAACGAACTTGGCAAAAATATCTAAAGCGTTAAATTTAACAGTGATGGTGAATAAAATGGCAGATGTGATGGTTTAATTGAGTAACGTCTAAAACTATTTGCTAAACTCCAAGAGTAATATAGTACCATTCTACAGTACACTATGTCAAATTCATCTACTATGAATAGTATTGTTGAAAGATGAAACAAAAGCTTAAAGATATAATAAGAAATATGATTTGTCATTCTGCCTTATCAGAATCAATTTAGAAAGAAACATTTAATATTATAGTGTATGTCCTTAATAAACTTCCAACTAATGTGATTGTTAAAATTCCTTACGAGCTTTGGATAAGTAAGAATCCTAATCTACAGCACTTGCATGTTTAAGAATAAGTTGAGGCAATGCTTTACAGGCTTAAAGAAAAGGAACTAAACTCAAAGGCAATGAGTTACTATTTATTAGATACTTTGGAAGATTCGCATGTACATATTTTATGATCTCATGACTAAGTTAATTTTTGAGTTAAAAAATGCTCGATTTTTTAAAGATATCAAGTTTGCGGAGAGAGATATAATTAGGGATTTTATCATTGAACAAGAATATGTTGATATTTCTATAAACCTTATTACATTAATTAGGGTATTATTTCCAATCTTGTTCAAGACAAAAGAAATCAAGATATTGTTGGAAAACTTACCATCCCAAGAAAATATATCATTAAGGACATCCATTAAAGAGAAATGTATAGTACCTGATGACTATATTGTATTTTTCTAAGAACATAAGGTAGACATCGAAGTGATGAAAAATGATCTGATCAGTTATCATTAAGTCATAGAAAGTTCTAACTCTCATAAGTAGATTGATGTAGTAAATGAGGAGATAAAGTCTATGAAAAATAATGAGGTATGCAAAAGGCTTTACATTGAAAGAAGGCATAAACTATAAAGAGATTTTTCTTCAGTTTCTTTGAAAACTCTTTCAAAATCATAATGGCATTAATGGTATATTTTAATCTTGAGCTACATTATATGTGAAATGCTAGTTATGCAACCCAAGAGGGGGGTGAGTTAGATTTCTAAACTTTAATATAAGCAAACCACATAATAATTTAATCTATTGCCTAACAAAATAAAAATAATAAGTTTGATATAAGTGTAATAATAAAAGAATAAGGGAAGAAAAATCAAACACGAGTATTTTTACGTGGTTCAGCAATTCTCACCTACGTCCACGCCTCCAAGCAAATCAAGCTTGAGGATTTCACTAACCAAGTCTTTCAAGGCTTCAAGTTCTTTACAATTAACTTCAACGTGTCAACAAATCTTTACACTCAAGAGATTATCCCCTAATTTCTTCACTTAAATGTTTCTACACTTAAACAATCACAAAATTTACAATGAATTTAAAAAATACAACAAATACTCTCTATATAGAGTTGATATACAAATGATAACTCAATGAAGATTTAATCTATGAAAATTTATAAATTGGAAGCTCAATGAATGATGTATGAACTTATTTTTTTATTGTTCAAGAGTTAGAAATGAGTTTGATTTGGGTTTATATAGTTTAGACTTGAAAAATAGCCGTTATAGGCAAATTTCAGTGTTGAAGCAGCTAATTTAGCCTCTTCTTCCTCAAGGTTTTCATTTGCTTACTGATGAATTTAGAATTAAATTTGAAATCTTCTGAGAATCATTGTTCATGAAATTATTGTTAATTATACTATAGCCTAAAAAACTTATAAAATTTTACATATAGGTCCATTTTTAAAATTGTTTCAATTTGCTATAGTACCACTATTCATAAAAATTATAATTTTACCCAACATGTTCCTATAATTGTACTATAGCTCAAAATGTTAAAATCTTTGCGAACAAGTCTAATTTCAGAATTTTTAAAAATTATTTCTCATTCTCACAACTTTCTGAAATTATGATAGGACCAAAAATATTTTTGATTTTATAAATAAACCCAAATTTATATTTAAAACATTACTTATTAAAGTAAAAAATTATAAACTTTTCACTTTAATATATATATATATTAGAAAATCAATTATTTTGCATGAAATACTTGATTTATGACCAAAACTTTAGATTAATGAATTAAAATCTTAAGCTTCACAAATTACTAAATCAAGTATAAATTAAATCATACCGGCTTTACAAGAATTTAACATAATCAAAAGTCCGTTGGGCTCCAAACTTTATTCTTGATTGAGCTGTTGTTCGTTAAATGTCTTGAAGTTGATTTCACTTGATTCACTTGCATAAATACTATCCTTCAAAAGCTTAGTGAAAATGTGAAATACATTATTAATTTAAAAGAATTAAGATACATGTTTGTTATCATTAAAATTACATTATGTGTAGCCTTTAAACTAATAATATGGTTGCAAAGACATTATTTCTCAATGATAAAGCTGATGAAATAATTTATGTAGTATAGTTATAAAACTTTATGTTAGAAGACTTAAGGAATGTGATTTGCAAATTTAAAATATTCATCTGTGGACTTAAAATAAAAATCTAGAAAATGATATTTTAAATTTTATTAAGTGATCATCTCATTTGGTTTAGATATGAAATTGGATTATTATTTTATATACCGTATATCATATGACAACATGTATATTTTTTTTATTTTTCATATGTCAATGACATTTTACTTAACAACATTTGAAGAAATATTTTTAAGGATACTTGACATTTAAATATGTAGTTAAGGATACTTGGTAGTTGATATTATTGTTAAAGATGTTTGAATTAGAGATTTTAGGACTTTACGTGGCTACTGGCATGATTAAATTGCTCCAATCTATTTTAATTTAAATTAACCTAAATTTTTAGATTTAACTATTTAAACCTGAAATAACCTGAATTTATCCGAATTAAATTCAATTAAGTTCGGTTTGAGTTTGTGTTTTCAACCCGAATGAGTTTAATTCTGCAACTTGATTGGATTGTAACCCAAATTGAAACTCAAACAATCCGATTGAAATCTGATTTGCCCACTCCTAGCTGAGAAAGATTAATTTATTCTTAATCAATGCCTTGAAAATAATTTTAAAGATAAGAAAATATAAAAAATTCCTTATGTGTTAGTAATAAGAAGTTTGACATATGTTTAGGCTTATAAATAACTAAATATTAAGTATGTTACTAGGGTGTTGTATGAATATTTAAGTAATCTAAGAGTAAACCATTAGAAAATAGAACAAAGGGTTATGCAGTATTTATAAAGAATAAAAAACTATATGCTCATATATTGAAAGTTGGATTAGCTTAATATTATTAGGTATACTAACTTTGATTTTACTAGATATCAAGATAGTATAAAATCCACTTTATATTACATTTATTTGCTAATTGAGGGTGTTATATCCTAAAACAGTGCTAAATATTTTTTTTTTTAACCTCTTCTATGATGATAGTAGAGTTTATAATATGTTATGAGGTATCTAATTACGTAATACGATTATAGAATTTTATCATGGGGTTGTATATAATAGATCTTATTGATAGATTACTTAAGTTATTTTATAATAATAAGTCAGCAATGTTATATTCCAATAACAATAGAAGCTTGATAAAGTCAAAGTATATAAACCTTAAGTTCTTAATTGTTAAAGAAAGAGTTTAAAGTAGATAGTTATCTATAAAGTACATCGACACAATCTCCATGATTACTGATCTATTTACTAAGCGATTATCACAAAAAATATTTCATAAATACATTATTCATATGGGTGTTGTGTTAGTAAATGATATTTAGTTTCAATGGGAGTTTGTAATTTTAAATTCTCTTATGTTATAGACATTTTTAATTATTTTGGTTTATGGATATTTAAGATTATTTTTTACAGAAATAAAGTTTTGGTTTATTCATACTTTGATCTTAGTATAATTTAATCTCATTAAGGTTTAAGATGAATTAGTTAAAAATAGGTATGTTAAGATCACATTATATAAATTTCTATACAACACATCAATGTCACGATCTATGTTATTCAATTATATTGGTATAGTAACTATTGATGGGTTGAGTTAAAACAGTTGTAATAGAGGTTATTTTGATCTTATTTTAATATAATTAATGGACCGAATTGATTATAGATTTATTCTGGTAATGATAATATGGTTGAGCTCATATGATTATTATTTTTATTTTTTTACAACATAATCATAATGTTACATTAATAACCCAATTAGGAGATTGTTAGATTTTCAATCTAATATCATTGGATCCTTAATCCAAGGTTGGACTTATATATAAATAATTATATATTGCGAGCTGTCATACATGGTTAAGCTCAATTAAAAGTGATATATTAAAATTTTTAATAATATGAGCTTTAATATATCTAATAGAATGTGAGTCTTTAATTTGTAGACATTTAAGAGTAATTTCTATTTCTATAATGGGCTAAAATAGAAACACTTAAAGATAATAAAAACAATTGTCTATATAAATCATCATGGTTCCCAAGTCTTACATATCATTCTATTTTTTCTAATAGTCTATAATTAAAGAAAAAGTACAAAGAAAATTAAAGAATTCTCTAAGAGAATGTGTTGATCTGAAAAGTCAACCACATTATTTCAGAGAGTAATTAAACATTATAAATTTAAGTACACTTCTGTATATTTTGTTATTAATTATTCGTAATACAACATTAATATTTTTAGATATAGGTAATAGTTTTCATCAAAAGATTTAATGTTTTAATGCCAAGAACTAACTATTCTTAATTTTGACTCCATAGAGATTTATGAGGTTCTTTTACCTATTCTTATTCTTAATTTTGTACTTCAAGGCATCATAAATATAGTCCTTAAAGCCATAAACTTTCATGTTAGTATCATAAGAATGCATTGCATCCTCCTTAATGAAGGATTTTATATCTACTATTAATGGATGAATGTCTTTTGCTTTTTAATAAAACTTCACAATGGCACATTTTGATTCATAGCAAATTTTGTCTTACTTCTCCCCATTACTTGATATTATAGCTGTCATTCTAGTTTTAGGAAAGTATGTTACAATAGAGAATAGAGTTTAAGACATTGATTATTTATTGCCTTGTCAGGCTTTGAATATGCATGCATAGCATGGGTATTGTAAATAATGCCTAAGCTATCATTGACTATATACTCAACGAAATGCTCTTTTATATCCTGCAACATAAAAGTAAATATATGGTAAAGCATAAAGAAAAACTTCATAACTGATCAAAGAGTAACAAATATACGATGAGAAACTTTTTTTTAGCAAAAATGACATTTTACTAAGTCTTTAGCATAAAGAAATTAAAAATAGGGCATAGTGCAACAACAAAAGGAGCTAAATAATTGCAAGTAAAAGTGTATTCATATGTATAGATCAAACAATTCTTAATATATTGCTAATAAGTAGTACCTTAATTTTAATATCTTAGTCCAAAAACTTTTCTTGAGCTAGGGTGTAATCCATAAGTGAAAACTATAGAGTAAAAATAAGATCACAAACCTAGTAAATAAAGTATATATCACCATCTAGATCACTCTAAAAATATTTATTATGATATGGTTAGCATAGTTACATATGCATAATAACTTGAGTATAATTAAAATAGAACAAGTGAAGATTTCCATAGAGTTATAAAAAATTGTCAAGAGCATGTATTACATAAAATTACATTATCTAAGAATTTCAACTACTTAAAAATTAATCTATTACTAGTTATATTGTAAGTGTTAATTGAATGACAGGCTTACTATTCCTTTTTGCTGAGAAAACAATAAAATCCATTGGTTAATGCAAAGGTAGCATATCTATGGCTATTAAAATGCACATGTCCTCTGAGCATAGTCTAAAAACCACATTCCTTTTATATTATTAAGTTTTCCTAATCAGTTTTTACTAAAAATAAAAAAGAAATTGTCAAAATACTCATTGCATCTAAAAGTAGAATATTATACAAATACCTAACTATATTCCAATGTTCTGTCTCATCAAGACACCTTAATTTAGCATTTCCGTCTTCATCAAATATCCTTGTTTTAGTTTTATAGCTCTAATAGATTTGATGCACAAGATGTCTACAGCATTAGCGTTAGAAATGGTTTTGCTTTAAGCTCATAGCCAAGTATAGGCATCTCCTTAAGAATATTTATATATTCCTTTAAAAACATTAGTTCTAATTCCTCATGTGCCCTTATTTTATCATGTTACACCCTCTTGCATCATCCTTTCGAAACCAATATCTCTAACACCCACTGTAGATAAAAGTTGCTTAGTTGGTGATTAAAAAACAAGGCTAATACATATTATTTACCAAAATGTCTAGACTTGTGCTTTTTGACTTGTATTTGGACATATTATTTCTCAATGATAGCTTTGACCATAAAGTAGGATTAATTGCTGCAACCCCTTTGTAGTCTCCATATTTGATTTGAAATGTTGATGGGAGATTCATTGTAAAACTACATTTTCACAATCCTAATTGAGAAACAATATGTAATCCCATTTTTCTCAACCTCTAGATTGGGAATGATTTTGATTTCATTGTTATAAACAAGCAAAGCCTCCTTGAATGAGTTGAAAGACTGATCAAGTCTAGCAATATACTTTGCAACATTCTTTTTGTCATGAAAATTACCTATATTTTCTTTGACATCATGAGTAATTTTGTAATAATGTCTCCTCATGAGAAATAGAATTACATGTCACATTTGTGTATATATATCCGTAAGACAATTTTGGCAAGATGTTTACCTTGCCATATGTGGCTTTAAGATTAATTGTAGAGGCATGACTTTTTTTATTAAAGTAAGCTTGGTTTGGGTTAGTGGTCCGAAATAATGATATAGTTTGGGATTTGTTGACTGACATGACTTTTAAAGCAAAATCAATTTTATTTATTGTTATTCTTTAGGAATATAACTACTTCTTCATGCTATATATATATATATATATTGGCATTGAGTTGTTATGCTTAACATGTAGCATGTTTTTCTATCATTCGATTTTTATTATGTTGTATAAATAGATGATTTTATTGCTTAATAAAATATATATTTTGCTATTTCTAAATTAGCTTTCTTTCATTGTCTTTAGTCCTTGGTTCCCTAAAAGTTTTAAGGCTAAAATTTCATCTTCGAAAAACTCAAAAGATTTGTGGAAGGTGCACTTCAAGTTAAATCATAGAACATTAAATGTTGCAAAAATTAAAAAATAAAACAGAATACAAACAACAAGCTTGGAGGTTCTATAAGCAACAACAAAAATAACCAAAGTAGCAACACTATCGCAAAAAAAAAAAAAAAACAATCATCTATAGAGTAAGTGTTGGTAGAGAACATATCCAAAATGTTATGATTGTGGTTAGTTAGAGCACATGAACAAGATATGTAAAAAATCAACAATAACAAAGAAAAGCTAAGGTTGCTGAAGCTTGAAGATCAACCTTAAAAGGAACAATTTTTTATGATATCATGATTTGCCACCAAATACCTCCATTTCTTCGTGCTTTTTTTTTTTGGGCACTCAATTTTGATACTCTATATGTAGTAGATTTTTCTATAATTCAGTTTTCATTATGTTGTATAAATAAATGTTTTTGTTGCTCAAAAAAATATATCTTTTACAGTCTTTAAATTACCTTTCTCTCATTATTTTTAGTCTTTGGTTTCCTAAATATCCAAGAAAGACCCATGTGCACCATTATGCAATAATGATTTCTATATCAAAATCTTTTATAGGGAAATATTGTGAGAGCAACGGAGTATCCCACTATGGGTGCCACGGTTATAATTTGGTAGTGAGCCTCAGAGAAACTGTAACTTGAGGATTATAATAATAGTGGAGTTTAAGATTATACGACTCTAGAAGGTGAAACTAACGTTACTAAGAGTGATCTATGAATGATTTTATGGCAAAAGAGCTATTTAAAACTTTTACAGATTACTATGTATATAATGTTGCAGTTACTTGCTACTTGAGTAGTTGACACTGTGTTTGTTTACTACTAGCATAGTAAATTTTCAAATCAATCAAACTTGAGGTAATAAATTGAAAAGAGAGAGAGAGAGAGAGAGAAGTTTATCAGAGAAATAAAGAAAGGAAACGAAGTAAAGAATTAAAATAAAAGTTTGGTGGCTTTGGGTCTCACAAGTGTGTAAAGATTAGAAGAGGCAAGAGAAGCATGAATTTGGATGCCATAGGCTTGATGCTTTAGTAGATATGGTAGTTGCATATTGCTATACTTACCAATTTATATCTCAACTGATATTTTATTATCTAATTAGTTCAAGTGATAGAAATTATTAAATTATTTTTTATTCAAGTACTGAATACAAACTAATTATTCTATTTAATTAAGAATAACATCACTCATAATAAAACCTCATTCAATGAAAGTTTGAGCTCTTAATTGAATGATTATGACTTTTTGGGCTCTTGACAAAAAATCAAAAGATATGCTTTTATGGTTGTTTTGATGGTGGTGGGTTGTCAAAAATCTATAAGTAGTTGAGCTTAAGATATTGTATGCCTTCTATAAAAAAAAAAAAAAAAACAGCGTAGTTTTTGTGTGTTTGATTAAGAATAAAAAGTCGATTATCTATCAAAATGTGGAAATTATGGTGGGTTTCCAGTGGATGCTTTGTTACACTTACTTGTGTTTGATTAAGAAAGGGCAATTCTTGATCAAAGTCGAAGGATTAAACCATAGTTCTATTAGGTTAAGGAATTAAATTCCTACAAGATAGTTTAAATCCTAGTGTTATAGGGTAAGTTGGAGACTGATCGTGATACTATGATTCTCTACATTATGAGAAAATATTGCAATCCTTTATTAGATGAGAATATGTCTTCCTTTATGACTAAAATTCCTTACTTGGCAAATCCAACTAGGGTTAAGTGTGAAGTTGGACAAACTCAATTTAACCCAATAAACTCAATTCAGTCCAAACAAATCTAATTAAATTTAGACCAGTTGATCCAATTGTAATGAATTGATGGGGTCAATAGCTCTCAATCCTATTAACGATTAAGTGAGTTGGATCCATGCTAATGAACCCATGTGGTCAACTAATTCAAGAGCAATAAAAATCAAAGAAAAATGATATCAACACTCAATTGTTAAACCCCAAATGACTAAATTTAATTTTGAACCATTTTTATTATAAAAGAGACTCTTGTGAATTTATCTCTGTTAAACTTCATATTGATTAAATCTTTCATATACAAAATTCAAAAATCAAATTTAAATTTTTATTAAAAGTAAGTTAATAGATATTTAAACATAACGACATGTTATTTATTGATAGATATTGGGTAGGATTAATATTTTTTTTTAACTATTTGAATTTGATTTCAAATACCAAAGTTTTTTTTAACTTTTATATTTGAATTTTTTTAATCAACTCAAACCAATGATTTAAAGGTTGGATTGAACTTTTTTTGAAAAAAAAATTTGTGTTGTGTTAATTTTTTTCTCAACCCAATTAATAGAGTAAGGTTGGGGTTTTCACAAACCTAATCTAACGCAACTCATGCTCACCTTTATTAATATAAGACAAGTTAGAAATTGTGATTGTAATATTATTCTTCTCTACATTATTGGAAAATATTTCTTTTGTCTATTACATGAGAATTGTTACTTGTTTTATGATTGAAATAGCTTAATAGGCCACCATGTTTTCTAATTTATAAGGACAAGTGTCAACAAAATAATTACCCCCAAGGAGGTGATTACGTAGTTCTCAAAAAACTTTATTACCTAGGCTCGAGAGTTCGAATCTTAGAAGATAAAATGATTAAAAAAAAAGTTAAATTTTACCCATCCCTTAAGATTTTTTTTTTTCAACAAACAAATTAGGATTTTATACATGACCCTAACTTTTGCGGTTAGCTTGAATGTGAGTTCCTGCCTAGATAGGGTTTTGGGCTTTCACCAAAACAGTATCTTCCGTGTCCAATTAATCCAACCTCCCTTGTGAGTTGAGGGGGGGAGAGTAACGGTAACAGTATAAGTGAACGTAAGAGAAAAGGTGAACTTTCTTAATTGCACTGCACCTGTAGCTGACGTGCCAGGTAGGAAATTACGGTACAAAACAAAACCCCCCTTACAAGTAAATTTAAAATATCCATACGCTCTCATTATGTATATATATATAAGACAACAAATACAAAACCTCATGTCTTTTTGAAATAACACATACAATCAAACCCATTAATTAATTAATGAAGTTTTTTTCTGAATTGGGTTGCTGTTGCCGGCCGACGGGGCGGCGGCTTGAACAGGAGGAGTCGTCGGAGAACTGTGTCCAGGTTGTGCTGGTGGCTAGTGAGGACCGGAGTTCACGTTCGATGCGAAAGAGGATGAATGGGGCGAAGTTTTGGAGACCGGAACTGTCGATGATATTAGAAGATAGGGTTGTTTTATTCTTGGAAACTGATCATGATCAAGATCAAGAAAATGCTGATCAGTATGATGATAAAAATAAAGATATTGTGTCATGTAAAAGTAGATCAACGGCAAAGCGTAGCAGGTAATTAATCATCTTTTAATTTATGTACAATGTCTGAGGAAAAGAAAAAAATGAATAAATCTTTTTACAGGAATGTTGCATGATTTTGAAGTCTTTTTTTTTCTTTTTTTTTTGTGTTTGAAGTCATTTTTCATTTTTGGGTTTGGTTTTGTTTTATAGGAAAAACTTTATGCGGATGATTATACAAACATTGTCGCCAACGCCGTACATGTTATCATGATCATTGCTTGTGAGCAAGTTTTGACTGACCATCCACCTCCTGCATATACATTGTTACGGTGGATGATATTGTAAAGCAAAATCAAGAAGAAAAATGGGAAAAAAAATGTACCAATTTTTAAAAGATCATCCTCATCCAGAGTTAAGAAGATTATGAGAAAAATCTGATATATGGCAAGAATTATTGCCAGTGCCATATAATATGTAAATATGATAGGAAATGTATCGTGGTCATTAGGGTGAGTGACAATGTGAATGTGGGAGAATTTTCTAATTATCTTAGAGTGACTAAATTTTTGTGGGAATTATTGGGGCCAAGGAATTAACAAAAAAAAAAAGAAAAAAAAAAGTGAAGGTTTGATCCTCTCAGTATTGTCTCTAGACCCAAATTAGCCATATGATCAACAACACCATTCAACATAACTAATGATTTAACCCTGAATCTTCCTCGTGCTGTGACACAAACGCTATATATAAATCAAATGAAAAAACAGCCCCTAATTTCTTGTAGACTAACAATAAAGGCCTACATCTATACCTACACCAAGTAAAAAATAAGCTAAGGTGGTGAGTTTGTTCAATGATGGGACACACTGATCTTTTAAATGATATGATTCACCAATAGTCTAATTTTGAGGGCTCAAAGTTCTACCATACGACAAATCATTATTGAAAAGGCTCATATGGAGCTCTAGTATTACTCTTAATATTAACGAATAAGAGATTGTTTCCAATGATTTACTTAGTATCTTTCAAAGGCAAGAGCATCACGTTCTTGCATCTTGAAATTAACTTTCAAATTTAAAAAATTTGCTTACACTGTTACACAGCATAAACGTTTATTTTATCTTCTTCATCTCATGTAACTTGTAATAGCTTTGAAATTCAATTTAAATCGTTAAAACATATCAAATTTATGAGCATTGTTAATTTCTAAAATGATTAAGAAACTACTGTAAAGTTGAAATATATGTTGTAAAGTTTAAATATATGTAACTTTCTAAATTCTTCATTAATTTCTAAAATAATAGGAAGCTACTGTAAAGTTTAAATGTACGTAACTTCCTAAATCCTAAAGGCTATTAGAAAGGATTCCCATTACAATTCGGAAGAATTTAACAAGCAACTACTATAAATTGATCAGAACATACGTTAATCACAATACATGGGGAAAAAAAAGTGTATTTCTCTGGCTTTGAATTCAATGATGAGTACTGAAGGCTCTGCTGATGATGATAGATTGGAGTTCAGAAAAGCAAAATCACCAAATAGGTTGATTGTTGAGGAAGCTCTTCAAGATGACAATTTTGTAGTTGGGCTTCATCCTTTAACAATGGAGATGCTTGATACATTCAAATACGACACCATCTTAATCAAAGGAAAGACAAGAAGGAATACAATATGTACGGCAGTTGATGATGATACTTGCGACGCAAGTAAAATCAGAATGAATAAGGTGGTGAGCTCAAATCTGAGAGTGAGGCTCGGAGACTTAGTTTCTGTGAAAATTTGCAATGATGTTGTGAATGCAACGAAGGTGCATGTTCTGCCTCTTGATGACGCCATTGAAGGCATTACTGGGAATCTTTTCGATGTTTATTTGAAGCCTCATTTTCTTGGACATTATCGTCCTGTGAGGAAAGGGGATTTTTTTCTTGCAAGGGGAGGAATGAGGAGTGTTGAGTTTATGGTTGTTGACACTGAACCTTGGGAGTACTGTCTAGTGACGCCAATGACTGAAATCTTTTGCGAGGGAGAACCTCTGAAAAGAGAGGATGAAGATAGGCTTGATGATGTTGGTTATGAAGATGTAGGCAGTGTGAGGAAACAACTGCGACAAATTCGATAGTTGGTGGAGTAACCATTAAGACATCCTCAGATTTTTAAGGCTCTTGGTATTAAGCCACCTAAAGGAATTTTGCTCCATGGACCACCTGGTACAGGAAAGACTTTGTTAGCAAGAGCTATTGCTAATGAAACAGGATGCTATTTCCTTTGTATTAACGGGCCAGAGATTATGTCTAAGATGGCTGGTGAGAGTGAGAGGAATCTGAGGGAAGCATTCAATGTAGCCAAAAAGAATGCCCCTTCGATTATATTTATTGATGAGATTGATTCCGTTGCTCCTAAACGTGAGAAGACATATGGTGAAGTTGAGAAAAGGATTGTTTCTCAGCTATTGACACTTATGGATGGTATGAAATCTCGAGAACGTGTGATGGTTATTGGGGCACCAAATCGGCCTGACAGCATTGACCCTGCGTTGAGAAGATCTGGCAGGTTTGATAAGGAAATAGATATTGGTGTTCCGGATGAAGTTGGTCGCCCTGAGGTTCTTCGAATTCATACTAAGAACATGAAGCTTGGAGAGGATGTTAATTTGGAAACGGTGGCCGAGGAGACGCATGGTTTTGTGGGTGCAGATCTTGCAGCTCTCTGCACTGAAGGTGCAATGCAATGCATCCGAGAGAAGATGGATCTGATTGATTTAGAAGAAGACACTATCGATGCTGAGGTTCTCAACTCCATGTATGTAACAAATGAGAACTTGAACGCTGCTGTTGCAATCACCAGCCCTTCAGCTCTGCGCGAAACTGTTGTTGAAGTACCAAATGTTAGATTGGAAGACATCGGTGGCCTTGATACAGTCAAGAGGGAGCTTCAAGAGACTGTTCAGTTTCCGGTAGAGCATCCTGAAATGTTTGAAAAATTTGGCATGTCACCTTCAAGAGGCGTTCTCTTTTATGGCCCCCCTGGTTGCGGCAAAACTTTGCTGGCAAAGGCCATTGCTAACGCATGTCAAGCCAATTTCATCAGCATCAAGGGTCCTCAGCTCCTTACAATGTGGTTTGGTGTGAGTGAAGCTAATTTCAGGGATGTTTTCGACAAAGCCCGTCGGTCTGCCCCATGCGTTCTCTTCTTTGACGAGCTGGACTCCATTTCCATCTAAAGAGGAAGCAGTGTTGGAGATGGCGTGGGGCGTGGACAGAATAGTGAATCAGCTTCTGACAGAAATGGATGGCCTGTCAGCCAAGAAAGCAGTCTTCGTGATAGGAGCAACCAACAGGCCTGGTATGATAGACCATGCGCGTCTAAGGCCGGGGCGCCTCGATCAATTGATGTACATACCACTGTCAGATGAGCATTCAAGGCTGCAAATTTTCAAAGGCATGTCTAAGAAAGTCTCCCGTCTCAAAAGACGTCGACCTGAAGGCTATTGCAAAGTACACGCACGGATACAGTGGAGCAGACATCCCTGAAATATGTCAAAGGGCTTGCAAGTGTGCAATCAGAGAAGAGATTGAGAAGGATATCAAGAAAGGGCAAACCGAAAACCCTGAAGCTGCCGCGGGTGAAGTGGCCGAAATTAAACAGGAGCACTTTGAGGAATCAATTAAGTATGCTCGTAAGAGTGCTAGCGAGTCTGACGTACACAAATACCAGGCTTTTGCTAATACATTGCAACAGTCCAGGGGTTTCGGATCATCAGCAGCTGCCAATAATTTGATTCCACTGTCATCCTCTGCCACCGGAGATGGATACGGCGATCTCTATGATTGATGGATTTATTTTTCTTGTTGCTGATTTTTTGTGTTCAGTTAGCTTTAGAATTAAAATTGCAAATATTTTCCTTTTCCTTTATCAGATGCTAATTTTTTTTTCTAAAAAAAAAACAATTTATGACTATGAATAATGATCGATCAGTTACTTAAGAATCACCATGATAAAAAAAAAAAGGTTAAAAAGCAAAGTAAACGAAGAACTGTGCATCAAGTGATAAAATTAGATCCAATCCAAATGCAAGAAAATTAAATAATCTAATCAAGATTTATTTGGAATTATTTTTAGAATGTTTAAAAATAATTTTAAAAACTTAAAAATTAATTTTAATTTTTAATAAAAAATAAAATCACATTTATCAAAATAAACCTCCTACATCTAATATAATTTGATAAATATCTTTTAAATTATTATTTAAATCTAAAATTATTCGTATTTAAATTAATAACAAAATTTATTAATTTCTAAATTTCTATCATAAATTTATTAATATCAATTTATTGATTTAATTATTATTAAATTTATTTTACTGCATTATAAATTTAATTTTTAATTATTTTAAAAAATAAAATTAATATATTATAAATTTTATTTCTACTTAAAATCATTATAACATGCAATTATAAATATTATATACACATACTTTTATATGCATAAATAAAATTTATCTACATTTTATATTTTTTAATTTTTGTAATTTAATAGCAAAATTTATTAAATATTTATAATTATTTTTAAAATTTATCATATTTTTTAAAATAAAATTAATTAAATACTTAATTTTTTTTCTTATAATTTGTTGAAGTAGCTGTAAGGGCAGTTGGGGAATGCGATTAAGAGACCTACTGGTTCTCTCCAGCCACTCTCTATTCCAAAATGGAAGTGGGAGCATATCACTATGGATTTTGTAAGTGGATTACCTTACTCAAAGAAAAGTTGTGACTCGATATGGGTTATTGTGGACTGATTAACTAAGTCAGCGCACTTCTTGCCAATGAAGAGTACTGACAAGTTTTGCAAGTTAGGGCAACTTTTTATAAATGAGATAGTGAGATTACATGGAATACCAGTGTCTATTATCTCAGATAGAGATCCATGATTCACCTCAAAATTTTGGGGTGGCTTGCAGAAGGAATTTGGGACAAAGTTAAGGTTTAGTACTGCCTTCCATCCTCAGACCGATGGACAATCAGAAAGGACTATCTAAACTCTTGAGGACATGTTACGAGCTTGTATGTTAGATTTTGGAGGTAATTGGGAAGAGCATTTACCATTAGTGGAATTTGCCTATAATAATAGCCTCCACTCTAGTATAGGCATGGCGCCTTTTGAAGCTTTATATGGGCAGAAATGTAGATCGCCTATTTGTTGGGATGAAGTTGGTGAAAGGAAACTATTAGGGCTAGAATTAGTTTAAATTACTGTAGACAAAATCAAATTGATATGAAAGCATCTCTATACAGCTCAAAGTAGGCAAAAAAGTTATGCTAATAGACGTAGATGAGATCTGGAGTTTTAAGTTGGGGATTATGCTTTCTTAAAGGTTTCACCTTGGAGAGGAGTTTTTCGTTTTGGGAAGAGAGGTAAGCTTAGTCCGAGGTTTGTTGGACCTTTTGAGATTCTAGAGAGAATTGGCACAATGGCATATCGAGTAGCCTTACCACTAAGCCTTTCTAGACTTCACAATGTATTCCATGTGTCTGTTTTGAGGAAGTACACGGCTGACCCTTCTCATGTCTTGGATTACCGACCTATCTAAATCTCTAATGATATGTCGTATGAGGAGTAACCGATAAAGATTCTAGATAAGAAGGAGCAGGTTTTAAGGAGAAGAGTCATACCACTAGTGAAAGTTCACTGGGCGAATCATTCTATAGAGGAAGCTACTTGGGAACGAGAGGTAGAGATTAGGAAGAAGTATCCTTAACTTTTTGAAGAAGAAAGTGAGGTTCCAAATTTCGAGGACGAAATTTCTCTTTAAGGGGGGGGAGAAATTGTAATACCCGGTTTTTTTTTTGTTTTTGTTTTTTTATTTTATTTTTTTCTTTATTAATTAATTTTTATTTGTTTATTTATTTATTAAATATCTTATTTTAAAAAGATTTCCTAAATGATTAAAGGTTTTAAAAAGGAGTGACCTATAAAAACCTCCTTTACGTTCTTTTTTTTTTAAAACCCTAGAGGCTAATAAAGAAAAGAATATAGCAGTTGCATGAGAGTGGGTCTATATTTTCTCAATACAAGAAAGGGAAAATTTTAATTGTATTCTTATTATTCATTAAAGGCGTTCTTGAGTTTGGTTTTATTTTCAAGGTAGAAATGAATTTATAAGCTTTTAAACTTTGATTTTTGATTGAGATTTTTGTGTGCGTTGATTGAATGATTTTATATGTGATTGTATTTATAAGAATCATGATACGTATGATCATGTGTTAATTAATGTGTATTTGAGTGGGAATAATATTGTTATGATATTCTAGAAACTATGAACAATATAAATTAAACTTGAGATTATTACTAATTTAATCAGGTTTCATGCATAAAACTTTATAGATTATTAAACTAGACATCTTTATCTTTCTATCCGTATATTTTTTATTCAAAAACTCATTTTATATAATTTGTTTTGATTTTCCGAAGTTAGAACATTGATGCTGGAAATTTTCAATTTTCAGCAGTAATGCATACTTCCATAATTTATTTCGTAACCTAACAGACTTCTAAAAATTCTGGGAATTTTTATTCTTGTATACATATATGTCTAGTTTCTGTATTTCAAATTTCGTAATTTTTGGATTTATATAAAAAATATTAAAAATCATGGAGTTAGGCTGCCACAATCCTAGAATCTGTTTTCCAGAATTGCGACGGCTGATATTTAGGTCGGTTTGGGCGACTTTTTTTCATTAGTAAATGTTTTGTAAATTTTAATTCTGATTTCTTTTTGTGTTATCTAATTTCTAAAACTGGAATCGCTATTTTTGAATAAGTATAAATAAAAATATGAATTTTTGAGTCAACAGTCCTTGGTGTATATTGTTACTGGACAGTTTTGATGTTTTTGGTGGAAAATCAGCCTTCAGCGATGATTATTAACTTTGACTAATATTTTCAGTTTGTATTGGATATCAATATGTTACGATAACTCTTTGTGATATTTATGATTTTTCCGACATAGTTATACCTTAATAGAAATCAGCTCTTGTATAATTGTCTAGTATAGTTGGTGAATTATTATAGTTAAGTAAGAGTACATGGTTTAGGAATTTTTTATTTTTCTATCTATGTTAGAATTAAATAAGATATTGATAAGAATTTTGTCTTGACAATTATAGGCCAAGAGTGAGATCGTTTGATTGGAATTATTATTGATTTCATTGGATCGAGGTAAATGAATTCATGCATAATGGATTTATAAGTTATGAATTTAAATCTATTTTAAAATATTTTTCTTAAATTAGTTTTTAAATAAATACTCATTTTTCTATAAAATATTTTCCTTAAAACTATTGATAAAGCTTTGCCAATTTAATGTCTTACAAGTATTTTATCGAAATATTATTAAATAATTGGTATTAGTAAACTAAAAAGTATTTTAAATTTTGACTCATTGTCCGTATTTACTGTTATTGATATTATTAAACAGCTAGCTGTATTGTGCGTACTTATTGACGATTATTGCGGGGTAAAATACCATGTTTAAACTATTAACCAGATCACCATGAATACAAGTGATATATTGAACTATTGATCAGATCACCGGAGATACATGTGATACTATGTGACATGAACAACTTTAATAAAAAAAAAATTTTATTGATAAAAATTTCGTATGTAATTATTTATTGAAAATGAATATAAACTTTTTGTGTTACAAATCTTGTATATAAACTTGCTTACCAAGTTGACGGCTCACCCTTTGTCTCTAATATTTTTAGAAATTAATTTTAATAATATTTTTGAAAACTTTAATATTTTTTAAAAGATTAATTTTAACTACTTAAACTATTATTTAAAATTAAATTTTTATTTTTAAAAAATTATTGATTCATTTATTATTTTAGAGATTATATTTTATTCATAGACAACAGTGACTTTATTCAGATTTATTTATAAAATGAATCTTATTACAGCTTTCACAACACAATCAATCATACCTTGTGCTCCCACAGTCCAGTATACAGCTTTCACAACACAATCAATCATGCCCTGCGCTCTCAAAGTCTAGTATACAACTTTCAAGTACGGCAGTCTATATGGAAGATACACTGCCTATCCCGGAAGAAAAACGACGGGAATGTACCTTGTATAACCTGGCTCTATCATTACTTACATAGTAGTGAACAACATCTAATCTGCTACATCATGTACAACGGCAATCAGGTGAATCTGGAGATACAAAAATGCATGCCAAATCTCAGAAGCAAAAGAAACAAAATTGCATGGTTAAGAAGATTCAATCTGTTCTTTCTTTTTCAACTTTGAGGCCTTCTGACTCAATTGCCTCTTTGGAGCAGGCTCCACAAGAAGCAAACGCGACATCACATAGGCTAAGAGTTCCTCCCGGTGAGAAAATGTGAAGTCCAAGTGGGCATACTCAAACTCATTGTATGATACATCGATACCTGAATCCTTCATCAACCTGTAGTGCTTCCTTACCATTGAAGGCCGAATTACCTTGTCCTTACGCCCAGCAACCAGATCAACTGGAATATCAATAAACCTGTAGTGTTCACCCAAGTCCACTGGCTCAGGAGAACCATATACCTCCATGTTCTCATATACGCTGCCATAATCAAACATTCTAAACTTTCCGGTATGTTTCATCTGTGCAAGGTGGTGAGCCACACGAAATGAAACTCCTGGCATGTCATTCATGTTGTAGTGTGGCAACCCCAGCACTCCAACCCAATTTGAGCTGTCGCCACCAACAACATAACTCATTAGAGTTTGAACCAGTCCACCAACTGCCGGGTAGTTATGGAAGTCTCGAGCCAACTTGTTCAGCAGCATTCGGAAGAATTTGGTCGGTATGTAGAAGGCTGGCACTATGTAAGCCAGAATTGGGGCAAAAAAAAGGAACAAATACTCTGCCACCGTAAAAACTAGAGTGGAATCATCATGAAAACCAGCTGGAGATAATAAAATTAACCGTGAGAGTCTGTGAGGCTTCTCTTCAATCCGGCAGGTTATAACATACATCAATATAGCAGCTCCACCCAAGCTATGACAGATTGCACAAAGTTTGTAAGGCTGAGCCTCATTTATTTCTTCCTTGAAATCAGGTTGACATAGTTTCAGTTCTGAAGTTTTAATCTCATGTATCTTTTCTATCATGGCTGGAATATCCTCAGTCCCATGCTCATTGATGGAGTACTTCCAATATCTGCATTATTACTTCAGTAAAAGACCATTACATTAACCAACTATCATTTTTTTACAGGTGTGTGTCTGAATTGGAAGTTATTAACCTAGAGTTTCTAGTAAGCACTAACCGTCTTGAGGATATGTTTTTGTTAACATGCTCCCTAGAAACCAAACCACGAAAATTCCCAAGGAAAACATCATACCCTGCAGGAAAGGTAGAGGGGAGAAAATAAGCAGATGAAAAGTGATTCACATAGGATTGGAGTAAATATTCTAAAAAGATTCATAGCAAACCTTGATCATAGGCTGCAAATGCTGGGGATCCAACAACCCCATTAGACACCCACCTGAAAATGGAGTCCAGTCATAAGAAGCCAAAAGTACAATATCAGAAGTAAAGCATAAAATTAACTCATAAGAAAACAGGTATTGGACATCTAGATGAGCACCAGGTCGACAATAATATGACTATTACAGTCTAAATTCAGTGAGTTAGAAAGATATATGTAAAGCTTCTTTGATCCACAATTTCAAGAGACTAGATCCATCTCGTGTACGCACCATAATTAAGAGAAAAAGATTGAAAAAACAAAAAAGAGGTAATAACCCACCCCATAGATGAATCCAAAATTCCATGCTGTAGATAAACAGCCTTCCGCGCATCACGTCTGTACAATGGTGCCGCAAGCACCAGACATCATGAGTCCACAAAAGTTTATAATTTGACCAGGAAAAAAAAAAAAAAAACAACCATACCTGGGAATTCTTTCCAACAGAAGAACATATCCATCAGAAGTTACCACACGAATAGCCTCATATGGATAACTAAAAGAGGTAAAAGAGTTAGAATTGTTCTTGACATGATCAACTTTCCATGAACAAATATGAATTAGCAGCCAACAGAAGCATTGTCCCTACCCAAGCTCGGTAATAACATCTTGACATGTACGAGCATCTGTATTCATCACATGATGAAAAGTAGATTTCCTTTCTGAAACAGATGGATCATTCTCACCAAGAGTATCGGTGTGCACTGAGGCATCATAAACATCGTGATGAATAACTTCAGTGCCATTTTCGTCAGATGAAAACCATCTCCATAACATTCTAAAAGCTTCAGATGGGGAAAGAAGAAAATGTGCAGCCTTGTGAAAAAAATCAAATATAGTTTCTATGAAGATCTCAATCGCTAGATGAAGATCCTGGTCGACATGACAACACAAATGAGCAAGGAAAGAAAGATGTTAGAGAAGTAATGATCGTGTGCACACAATCAGATGCAGTGGGAGAAAAGAGATTTATGGAAGTTACTAAACAAACCTCGATCACTCCACGTCTCCTGTCAGTAGTGCGGTGAACAACATGATCCTTGGTGGTATGGACTCCCCTAATAGAGGAATGTAATTGCAAAGGCCTGTGGCATGTAGAAGGAGCCTTTGATCCCCTAGTACAGGACAAACGACCAATATAAAATAGTATTCCAAGCAGAAATTTTGCGGGAAACAAAATCCATGAGAGTATGCTTATAATCCAGCCGGTCCGATGCCTTTCATACTTGGCAAAACTACTTGTCCTAGAGACTCGTGAACAGTGTGATGATGGTGATGCAGGAGTTATTCCATCAATATCTTCTTCTCCAGAAGAGTAATCAATACTTGAAGGATCCGAATCCACAGAAAGCTCATGAACGAACCGGTTGAATGAGGACACACCACTGTCATCATCAAATGGTGGAAACATCAAAAACCACAAAAAAATTAAATCATAATGCATTCACCAAACATCAACAAAATGGAAATTGAAGAAAGACGGGAGATCATGTTTGGTTAGCCTAAACTATAATTCTAGAAAGGAAGTGTTTCACAAAGCAAAAGAGAAAACGAAAAAGAAAAGAAAAGAAAAGAAAAGAAAAGGGGAGAAAAAACACACACACACACACTCTCACACAATGTGAAACAATACCCTAGACAGACAGGTTTATCATGTTCAACTCACTCTCACAGAGAAAATAACTATAGAATTAACTGTTGAGGTTATCCAAAAATAAATCAATACACAGTACTTCAAGCACATATTTTGAAGTAGAAATCACTAAAGAGCTTGAGATTATCATAAAACTTATAAAATTTTTTTATTCTCTATAAACAGTCCAAGGGAAAGAACGCAATGATGGGATGTCAAAGTTATTTCTTCGTAAAAGCATTAAAAAAAAATCGATTGAAATTAAACCCAATGAACATCACAGCAATAATTCATCGATGAATGAGCTTCAAAGAGATATTCAACTAAGAAGATGGATGTTTGAGTACGCATTTTATACAAATACAAACAGTGACAGAACAAATTTCAGCTAAATAATTGTATGAAACAAATCATTATGCTGTCATTCCAACGATTATCTATCACTTCCAAGATTTTACTGTTTTAAAAAAATGTCAGAATGGGATGGAAAAATTAAACCTATAAAGAACAAAAGGCTAATAGAATTAATAGGATGTACTCAAAACTATAGTAATTAACCAGGTAGGAGTATCTAATAACGCGGGAAGTAAAACCATCCTTTGGTTAAAAAAAAAAAAAATTGAATCCACAATGGTATACAAATGCCAAAATTGCTACCCATTTCCTTGCAAAGAAACTTTTAGTTGGAGGTCTGCTTAGTTTTGGAAACATACCTCTTATTCAAGGCATCTAATATTTACCCCGCTTACTTTTATTTGACAGCCAATACTCTGTTCGACAATGACTTTAGGTAAGAAGCCACAGAGCTCCAAACCCGAATCGTACCCTTCAACGATTCTAAAGATTCAGAGGCTTGTGCCTCAGTTGGCCCTAAGACTACTTATATTCTCCATCATAATAGTCACCATGCAACAATTTCAATTTCATTTAGTCCCTTCTAGATGGTAATCTTAAATCTCCCCTATTAAAACCATAATCCATAATGTGCCAATCATTCAACAAATCATTTCCTAGTGTTTACAAATTGACTACACAAGTACAAAATAAAGCTTCACTAAAAAAAATGCATAAATCATGACATATTATCTACAAGAATCAACTTACTGCTCCATCCATCGAGGGAATCGAGGGCCGCCGAAAGTCGGCCGGAGCTCCCAGCCATGAATGCCTTCAAGAATAGTACCCTTCCCCGGTAAAATAGCCAGTAAAAGCGCCGAAATTCCATTGATTAGCCTCACAATGTTGTTTAATGACTCATAAGTGAACGTCTTCACTGACCTGCACTAAAATCCAACAACAAAATACGATCATTTGTAACAGAAATTATTCATTTTTAACATAAAACTAATTAAGAAAATTCAATTATTACTGTTATTATTATGACATACAATCAGATGAATCAGATGAATGAATCCAGCAATTATTAAACAAACATGCAATATGAAGACAAATGATAGAACTTACTCTTTGGCGACCGCGAGGACGCCGTCGACAAATCGCTGCATCATCATTTTCGTTTTTTGAAAAGAAAAAATGTTTAGTTTCGTTCTGATTTTAGAAATTGTTGTGCGAAAATGGGAAAATGAAATAGTTAGTGAATCGCCAAAATTGAAGCGAAAATTTGGTGAGACAGAAATATTAGGAATTGGATAAAAGTTAAAAATAAAACAAAAGAAAACAATTTAAAGACAAGGAGGAAAAGGCAACGCCGGTTCTTTGCGTACGTTGAAAGGTTTGGTGAATCAATTTGCTGTTGTTTTTATGGTCACGCGAAGGTATTTGCACGTGGAAATCGATTATTGGAACTGTTGATATGTGTCATTTTCCTAGCCACTGTGTGTGCATTGAGGGTACACGTAAGAATTTTTTTGTTTGCACGTGGTTGACGATGAGCGAGCGCCGGTGAGTGGTCGGCATGTAATTGGACGGCTGTGATGCTCTGGGTTCCCACTCTGACTAATAGTGGATGATACGGAAATGGGAGAGACTTTATAGATACTTTCCGTGGGGACAAAGTGTGTCGGTTTCGTCCAACCGACAGCAGAATGCTCCACGCTTGTGGTAATCTTTTAAAGTAGTTTTTTTTTTCTTTTTCTTTTTTTTTTAAATTCTTCTCTCTTTGTTTTTATTTGGATGGCTTACATCGATAAGTAATTTTACCTATTTTACAATATTCCCAAAAAATTTTTATATGATAATGATTTTAGCTAACATCTTTATTAACAGTTCAATTATTTTTGTTTAAAGCCAATCAACACAAACTAGTTCTATTCTTTATGTTGCGATTACGTGATGTTTATGGAAGATGATTATATACTTGGCAATTGACATCATCACGTGCCCTCAAATTTAACCAAACACAAAAATAAATAAATAAATAAGTGTTTAATAATTATATAATACATTACATCAATTTATTTAAATAGAACATATACAAAAATTTCTCTCAATAATAATATAAAACACGTAAAAAATATCACAACAATAAATATAATGTTAATAAATAAAATGAATTATTTTTTTTTGAATTTACAATGTGCCCAAGATGATATATTTAATAAATAAAAATCAGTCATTTGATTGTTAACAAAATCTGTATGACCGTTCAAAAGTTATATTTTATGTGAATGTCAAACAGTCTGTGTAAATTAATAAACCAAAATGGTTTTTCTTGGGCTAAATCATTTTTTTATCAATCGACAATAATGAACTTTTCATTTTTTTTTAATTTACAATGCGCCCAAGATTATATATTAAATAAATACAAATCAATCATTTGAGTGTTAACAAAATTTGTATTATTATTCAAAAGGTATATTCTATGTGAATATCAGATAGACTTTGTAAATTAATAAACTAAAATATATTTTTTTGCCCAAATCATTTCTTTTTCCAATTAGAACCCAATCAACTGTCAATAAGATTTGTGTGTGTATGAGCATAAGCGCACGAGCGCACACGAATGTATATTAAAAATATTTCAATCAAAGATCCTAATCATACTAAAAATAGAGATAAAATAAATAAAAAATTAATAAAACATACTTTATTTTTATAGTATATTAATATTTATATTATTTTATTCTTTAATTTATTAATTATGTAAAACAACCTCTCACAGTATCTTTATTAACGAACGTACTCAAACGCAAAAGTTAGGTAATGATCTCTTTCAAGTTTCTCTTTCGACCTCATTAAAAAAATATGTCACATAGCAGTCTCTTGCCAATTTTGACATTTTGGGGTGGATCTAACTAATAACATACGCGGAGATGTGTGTTTTTCGTGAAAATGGATGACTGAAAATATCCCACTACTGGTAAGAAAAAAGTTATTTTAACTTCCCACTCATGAGTATAAAGGCCCATGTCTCCAACATCAACTGCCGAGCCAGTGTCATTGTGCACATTTTCATATTAGTGCATCACTATCTTCTGGGAAGCTGGGGTGGATCAAGCAGAGCTTGTCGACATATAATCGTTGCATTCATTGATAGCGTCGGCAAATGCAAACTCAGAAACCAAGGCCAGGTGATCACTGCCTAGTTTCTGCGAAAAAAAAAAAAAAAAAGGGAGAAGCCGGGTGTGAGATTGAGTTTATTAAAACAATTTAGGACACACCAGATTGTCACCTGATCACCGTCCAATCTGCATAAACGGACTCAAATACTTTCTAAATTAGCAACCCATTTACTACATCTTAATTTTAGAAAAATTATCTCTCCATTATTTTTATTTTGTGTGTTTGTGTATATATATATATAAAACAAAATTTTGACATATTTATTATACTATTTTTATTTATAAACTTGTATCAAATCAACGAGTGGAACACTAAAAATAATTATTTTATCCCTAAATATATTAAAAGGCTATTTTATTCTATAGAATTTTTAAAAGTAAAAGATTATAATTACAAGAATATCCCTAAATTCAATAAAATAAATAAATCTCAAAATTTAAGATGATAATTTTTAAATGAAATTATAATTATAACAATTAACATCTTGCAATTATAATTTTTTATAAGTATAATTTCATTTAATTTTGTAATTAAATTAAGTATAAGAAAGCTTATAAAAATTAACATGAAGAGAAAAGTTTCCTATAATTATTGTAAACTTGCTTACAATTAATATTAAGAAACTTTCTTATACTAATTAAATAAAATTATAATTGCAAAAAACTAAGATGATAATTTTTAAATGAACTTATAATTATAAAAAATTAGGGCTCAGCCATGGTATAACAGTAATATCATACCACTTCTTTTGTCTTTTGTATCAGTGCTACTGTAAATTTTCATGAACACTATTTACTCATTTTTATTTGAACGTTCTTCACAAATATTAAGTTAATTTCTAGTGCGTCAATATAGACATTTCAATAAGTACCTTATATTATTTATTATTTACAAATATTTATTTTATATTGCACCTATATCACAATACCCCCTCTCTTTACTCTTTTGAAATTAAATAATTAACATGTTTAATTTAGAACCTTACACTTTTTAATATTAGCATTTTTTAAAAAAAATAATATATAAAAAAATTATAATTAAAAAGGTGTTTGAGATTTTAAATTAAATATGTTAAAAATTTCAAAACAGTAAAGAAGTATTGTGATATAGGAGTAATATGAAACAAAAATGTATAAATATAAAATAATATAAGGTGCTAAATAAAATGTACTTGTGGACACAAGCAGAAATTAATTTAATATTATGAATAAATATTAAATAAAAGTAAATTAAAGGGGTTATTATGAGAATTTGTCACAAAAGACAAAAAAAAATGGTATGATACACAGTTGTACCGTAACTGGACCCAAAAAATTAACATATCAAATTTTTATTTATTTTATTAAATTTAATCGTATTTTTGTATAAATTTAATAGTATTAAATTTAATTATAATTTTTTTAAAATTTTATAAAATAAAATAGTTTTTTAATTCATTAAGAGATAAAATGGTAATTGTTGATTGATACAAACTTAAAAACAAAGGTGGTGTAAAAAATATGTCTAAATTCTGTGATAAATAGAAGTACATATAATAAAACAAAAATAGTGCATAGATAATTTCTCATTTTTAAAACAAATTTCTATTAAAAAAGACTATGTTATAAGTAGAAAAAAAAGCTTGATGACGAAATTGCCACAAGATTTCTTAATGAAAGGGTAAACTAAATCTTCTTTCTAGGTTTTGACTTTTGTTTTGCATTGTCAGCCTAGTATCTAGCAGGAAATGTAGAAGCAAAAACCTTTGGAAAGCCCTGGAAGTGCATGATGTCATCCCACACAGAAACAAATTCATGAAGTTTCTGAGACATGCATGCATGCATGATAGAACAAATCCAACATGTTCCATTGTTCTTACCTTGCATGGAAGGCCACCTGTCCTTCTCAGAATATCAACCGGAAGGGTATCCAAAACTCTGGTAGGTACAAGGCCGTTCGTGTACCTATTTTCAGAACAAACCATTACAACTATCACAGCCGTTATGATCATTGCACAACTGGTCACAGAATTCATTTACCATAAGTAGTCAACAGTTCCAAAAAATTTTGAGTGGTACGAAGTAGCTAATGGTTCACCATTGATACCCCTTGTTCTTGGGGAACCCTGAAAACAAGAATTTCCTTCATGGGATGTGAAATATCCCAAGGTGCGATAATGAATAGGCACAAAAGAGGAAAGAAAAATCTACGTTACCTTCACTAAGGCATAGGAGCTGTTAAGCTTCAGTGGATGCACAGCCAAATAACTCTGAGCATTTCCAGTTGCAACTTTAACCTCTTCATCTGTCCAGCCATGGGGCAGAAGTCTGAAATCGAAGAGAACTAGATATGTTATTGCAATGAAAAGAAACAAAATACTTAAGAGAGAGCTCAAGGTGTGAATGACGACTACTCATCAGATATGAGCATTCTATTAAATAAAATAAATAAATAATTAAATCATCAAGTCTCATAAAATCATTAAAAGAAATATCTTTTAAGACAACTACTGCCGGTTATAAGTTTAGGAACACCATCAATACATAGTATTCACACGTTCAACATGTATGATTCTAATTTAACAAATCTAGAAATTTATAATATGGTGGAACTTGAATTCATGGCACATGAAATTACAATCATAGAAATATACTTTCAGTGTTTTTTCATATGGCTATAAAATCAAAGAAAGTCATAATGTCCTCTCTGCAACAAATTAGAGGATAATCTGTAACAGCAATTTTAGTTTCTAAATTCTAAATTTAAGATATAGTAAATCAAAAGAAACATGTAAAATCCTTCCAAGAAAATGTAGTTAGTCCAAGTCCAAAACCCAAAGACCGGTTGATCCTTTGGCTTTTCTGGCGATACGATCATATTTAAGAAATTGTCGTTCTGTAAGACCATAATGAAAACGCAATTTTTGTTTTTCTTCTAAACGAATTTGATATTGAGATTTTTTTACGGAGCGCGATTGGTTTCTAAAATCGCTTCTGGCTCTAGGCCTTTTACTCGTTAGTCCCCAAATCCAACTTAATTGAAATTACAGTCAAGCTACTTTTCAAAATATTAATTATGCAAGCTACTAGTGCATGTAGGAATTGACAGGGGAAAGAAAAGGTACAGTAGAACCTCAATAAATTAATAACTCTGGAAATTATTAACTTTTTAATTAATTAATGGGGTTATTAATTTATAAAAATAATATCATATTCATAATAGGAATTTTTATGAAGTATGGTAGTAGAATTAAATACTGTAGTGACTCTAACAAAATACATAATAGGATTCTGATTTGATCTTGATTGAGTAAATCAAACACTTAATAACCCTCTTGTTAGATTGTATGGTTGGATCACAATTAGGTGCTAACTCATCAGATAAGACTCTTTGGAGGCAATATATTATGCTGATCTCTCTCTTATTTCTTTTATCATAGCATAGAGAATACAACAATGGGCCTTCATTCAAAAAGTGTGAAGAAAGTAACAATGATTAATAAAATGCATAAAGCATATTGTTAGTATAACAAAGAAAATTAAGCCATCATTTTTATCCAGTTTCAAATCAGCTAATTATAAATTAGTTGGGTCCTACAGAAAAATAAGTTCTTTTTTAATTTATTATTTAATAAATTTATTGAATTATTAATTTATTATGTTTTCCCCAAGTCAGCAAGGACAAAAATTATTATTCATTAAAGTTATCATTTTATCAAGTATTAATTTAATGAGATTCTATTGTATGTGTGTTATCCTCATAAAAGTTAAGAGACACCTGTCCATCACTGCAAATGGATTGATACTTTCCTTTTTGATCCCGAAAACTTGAGCAGGATGACAACTTCTCTGACCGGATAACTCTCTTCTGTCATATGACTTGATATTAAGCTGCGCAAAGAAACAAATTGTAATCTCAAAGAACAACATGGAGTGAAAGGGTAAATATATATGTGATACAGCTCAGTAGTCTGTTTCTGCAGATAATGCAATTCTTTCACACAGTAGATAAATTAATGCATTTCACCTCTGATGATGATAAGAACTTGTAAATAGCACTCTGTCAATGAACAAGAAAAGCTGTCAAATTTATTATTTTAAGAAACATTGTTCCACCGCAGCAATGTAAACAAGTTAGAGAAATGACTTTAGGTACCGTACTTGAGGAGTGATATTGAAGTCACCAGCAAGCACAACAGGGATATTACCCCATTTCTCTGCAACGATTCGTGCCCTTGAGGAAAGAAAACAAATCTAACAAGCCAAATAGCTCAATGTTAAATGGGACCAAATAGTGCAACAGGGAGTAAATCTAAAGGACCTTTGGTTAAAATCATTTGTAAAGCAGCTGACAAACATAGTGAGGACAGAAGAAACATACATTCATGAAGAAGAAGATGACATTTGAGTTTATACTGTAGGATTTGCTGCTCAATCTGAAATAATATTACTCTCCCAAAAAATAATTTAACTTTATTGCCCATAAAAATATAATTAGAAAAAACCTTAAGTCTGTCAAAATCTTAATGTGATCGTTTCAGGATATAATGTGGGATCCTCAGAACATTTTATGAGTTTTACAGTAAGGGCACTACGATGTCAAAGCAAAACACATAACTTCAGTAACACCTACTAGAGCTTGAAGCGACAACTGATAATTGCAGGAACTTCAGTTATAAGAAATACATTCACTTACTTGACCTAATTTCACTTCCCCTCGGTTTGGATTATAAAGAACGTGTATGTTACCGACCAGTACTCTTCTTGATTTTGTGTTGCACATCTGCCTGTAAAAGGTAAAGTTAGTTATGAAGGACAAAACTTTTCCAGTAAACCACTCATAACAATATACGAAAACATGTTGGCATTCAATTATGATTACAACAATCATGGTGCAATGCAGTTATGGTTTGCTTAAGTTGAATATAGAGGCAGTATCTTAATGATCAGCAGAGTTGTCAACGGACCTCTGTAGACTGTAATATATCACATTCTCCTATCACTCAGATACCTGGGCTTTTAGCCATTCTAGCAATATGAGTCTTAACCGATAATTGCTTGCTAACCAAGTACACAAGCAAATAAAATGAATTGCTACCTCAAAAGCGGAAAGTTGGGCGACATTTTCACGGAGGCCAAACTCTTTAAATTCAATGCTTGTTTGCTCTAATAACCGAAACCTAGAAAATACCAAGAAACAAGAAGATATGAATAACCACTCCAATTCACAAATACCAAAAATTAACGAATCACAACTCTCTCACTTATCAGCTTTCCAAAACATTGCACAACCATCAACGTTATCTCCAGTACGCCGCTGCCATTTGCAAACGTTTGATTTAGAATTTTGCCCAAAAAAAGCTCGGACTCGGACACATAGACATCAAAGAGAAAAATTATAACCTTATAACAGCCAGCATATCCCGCTTTCTCCATAACATTCAAAATATCAAAAAACCTGTCCACCTCCTAACACAATTATATAATTACCACTCAAAAGTTCAAAATCATATCGAGATTCCATAAGTCCCAGTCTCAAAAAAATAAAATAAATTAGAAAAAGAGAAAGCTTACTTGCATACAGATAATATCTGGGTTCAATCCAATCAACTCTTGGCATATTAACCTTTTGCGACGGTTCCATTTCATGTATTCATACCGGACATTTTGATATAAATCTCTATGTTTGAAAGCATTTTTATCCCCCAATATGTTATATGACACGACAGAGAATCTCTCTACATCATGAATAAATAACACGTAAAAATTTTTAAAAAGATAACAAAGGAATATTAAAAAAGAAAAAGAAAAAAAGAATTGATACCTTGGGATGAAATTGGATTAGGATCAGCGTCCGTCCAGTGGCGGAGGACATCAGGAGAAGCCTCATCCAACGGCTTACGTCGGAGAGGGTTGTACCATCGACGGCTGTAGGAACAAGTTGGCGGCGATGACGATGAGGAATGTGTGGTGGGACCATTGGAGCTACAAGAAATGGTGTTTGCAGTGCGGGAGGAGAAGGAGAAGAAGATGAAGTGCCGGCACTTGCCAGAACCGCCGCTCAGCGTGGCTGTGGCCGTCGGTGGGATCCGGCCAAGCCAAGAAGAGGAGGAAGTGGCTTCGGACCTCATTGATTGATCCACAAGTAACTACTCTCTCTTCCAAATGTGTGGCGCCACACTTTTTTCCCACACAGTTTATTATCACCTTATCTCAAGTGAAAATGTCACACGACCGATTAACTGAAATTTTGGTTCATGTCGAGAAAATTACTATAAATGCCACCAGCACTAGAATGAATTTTTTCCCTTTTTTTATTTTTCAATAACACTCATAAGTTGGGCTCTCAATCTATGATGCGTGTGGATGATAGCTCAAACTGCCCATATGTTAGACATTGTCAGATGGTTGTATTTAATTTATTTTTGTTCATTTATATTTAATTTATTTATATTTATTTTTTTATAATTTAAAATACTGTTATTCATGTTGAACATATATGTTTTCTAGAAAAGATTGTTATCTTTCAAAATAGATACTATGAGATGTTAGAATTGAAGGACTTATTAATTATGAAGCTGCGAAAATCTGATTTAATGAATGAATGTAGAATGTTACGACAAAGATTGCATTGCCTTATTTATACTAATTACAAAACTACTAACACATCATTATTATTTCATAATTAACTACTAACAAATATTTCACTGAGCCTATTACAATATGCCATCTATTAATATAGTATATATTCTGTTTTACAAATCCTGCGCTCATATATAATAACCCCTTTTCCTCTAAGAAGAGGATTCGTTCTCTTTAAATATGGCCTATCTCCCATAAAGCAAATCAATCATTCATATCAGCAAAAATATTGAACCGCAAGGCCCTCAGAAAGCCAGAAAACAAAAAGGAAAATCCAAACTCAGAAAGCTTCAGTTTTCTTTAGCAATGGAGGAAGTAGATTATTGCTTTGCGTGCAAGATAAACAGTATGATATGAGCCTAATTTATTTATGCATGTAGTTTATGTGTGAGTTGGCTGTCTCATTTATTCATGCATGTTATTCATGTATGTTGTTTACGTGAGAATTGGCTGGGTGTTGCATTCGTGTTAAGTTTTACTAGTTGAGTCAGTGAGTAATGTTAGTGAATTTAGATGGAAGTTATTTGTATTTCTTTATTATTATCTTCTCGCAGTTTCATTCAGTTATTGTAAGTTATATTGTCATGTAACATGCATTATATTTAAACTAGAAAAGTGAATGAAGGGAGGGGATTCACTGGATTAATGCTTCTTTCTTGGAGATAACGGTTCTCTCGAATAACCGTGTTTCATTTCTTTATTTCTTCTAATACAAATAAGATTATAACAAACTGACGTTGTGATAGATCTTACGTCTGTTGACAGAATCTGCATCGAGTGTGGCTTGGTTCTGGACATTAAATACATCCGCGAAAATGCTGGATGGAGAACCTTTGATGATGATAGCAATGATAAAAAAGATCCTAATCGTGATGGACGCATTGTGAGTCCGTTCTTAACTAACGGGAACACTCGTAGCCCTCTGTTTAGCCCATTTGCAGCATTAGCGAAATGATTCAGTGGGAGCAACAGCTTTCTTTCTCTGCAAGCAATGAGCAAGGAAGCAGCAAAGATGGCATCCAGCTTTCTTCCCCTGCAAGACTTGTGCTGCCCAACGTTCTTGTAAATCTCATAAGCCCCATTCTTGATCATTGTAACAAGATCAAGCCTATCAGCCATCGAAGCAATGTCATCAAACCCTTTCACCAAAAGATCATCCGTCTTATTAAATCGTAGTCTCCTATCTGAAGAACAGTGATCGCTCAACTGAATTTTTGCACGATAGCTCAGCTTGTAAGAAAGTTTTGTTCGAATCTCGGGATGACTGACACTTGCAGGATGGCTGTACAAGAAGCTGTGGCGAAAACTGAGCAGTCTGATATTAGGAGGAGCCGCGAGTCTGTTTTAGCAACAGTTATTTACATGATAGCTCAGCTTTCCGGTGAAAAAAAAATCTATAAAGAATGTGTCAGTGGCTGCCGACGTTGCAGAAAACACAATCAAGAAAGCTTAATAGAGGTCTTTATCCATATGCTACAAGTTTGATACCTAATTGGTCTGCTGAGGAAGAGGATGTCCACAAACTTAGCAGCAGACCTTTGAGATTGTGGGGTCAAGGTTTTTGCCATTTCTGTTGTTGAACAGTTCCTGATTGATTAGGGGTTAATGAAGTCGGTTAACATTTTCTCACTTTCCTAATTGCTGTAAGACTTTTGTCAGTTACGAATTTCCCAAAAATAGCGATTGCCGTATTGAATTCATTTTTGTAGAGAAAAAGCATTTTTGTCTCACTTAAGTAGCAATATTTACTTTCCTCAAAATTTTGATCTTATGTCAAGCTATCCTATCATATCACACCGTAAATAGCATTATATTAAGTCAATTTTTATTTTAACTTTCATGTAACAAATCGATTTTTTAAAGACTCAACTTTCCACAACGCATTTAGTTTTAGAGGTTTAGGGTTTAAGTTTTCTTTTTTTTTTTTAACTAGTCGGTAAATATATAAACTAACAAAATAAGAATCATTTTTTAACCATACAAATAGTTAGTTTAAAAATCACATTACCTCTTTAGCAAACAAGCCCTAAAGGAGTAGATCACTTAGCAAAGTTCCCCATAATTACATGAGCAGTACCGCATGTTGCGGTCGAATAGCAACCTTACCCCATATATGGCGTGTAAAGCTTTCACAATTCCATGAGTGAGCCACCACAAAGCATACGAACTTATTGTTTTAGAACAAATTTGTGACGGCGTCACTGTAATCTAAAACTTGTCAACTGCTTTAGCCATTGAAGACACGGCTATACAGAACATGAACTTCACTTCAACATTGGATACGTCGAGAAGCCATACCTAACTCACTTTGGTTAATATAGAAAATACAAACATGCTTCATAGCTTAAATATAGTTGTAACTGTTGTGACTATAAATTACTAGCCTTGATGGCCATACTAACATATTTTTAACATATTATGCTACCGAGTCAAAACAGTTACAGCACAGGATAAGCTCTAAGTTAATGCTCTTTTAGTCTCAAATAAGTTTAGACATTGGCCTAAAACCTAAATAAGCCTGTGAGAGTCAGCAAATCATACCTATGGGATTAGGAAGTTAATTTAATTCTAAGAAAATACAGAGGACTCATTAGGAACAAAACTAAATAAGGGAGGGAATTATTACAGGTCCGCAGAATCATTTGTAACATAAACATATGCACAAACTTGCTTCCAATAAGGACATATCTCAAGGGCATTTCCGTTGAATATATGAAGCTCCATGCTCTTCATACCTGTCAATTGCATGCTCTTATTAATTGGGATCAAATAAGTTACAACTTAAAAATGGAGAAAAAGAAAATTGTACAGCTTGACAGTATGCTGTTAAATGACAGTATGATGAAGCACAACTGTAAAAGTAGAAAAAGGTTATTGATGAAACGTACTCGGATTTGGAAAACCACATCTGCTGGAATGAACCAAGCGATGCCAATATACTCCCTCCAATCCAAACACTGTTCCACACAGCATCGATAATATGAATTAAAGAAAAATTTTTGTTGTTTACGAACAAGATTTTTCCCTAGCATTATTTACTGCAGAGTTATTTAAGATAAATAAGACAATATCTACAATGCCTACACCTCAGAAGAAAGCTAACCGTAAACTCCGTTACTTTTGTGTTCACCAACAAAGACCACAACAATTGCCTTCATCGGCTGGGATCAATACAATAACAGACAGACTAAGGATTTTAGTTCTCTTGAAGTTTAGAGTACATAGAATGCAATCAATAAGACTACATCATAGAGATACTTTGGATCTTATCCCCGTTCGTGGAAGCTTAAGTTCTTAATATTTCAAGCAGGTTTTGAAATTGCTTATGATTCAATTAAGTGTTACATAGCTTGATAAGTGCTGACTTTACCTAGACCCTAGGATTGTTTATCAGGAAACAAAATCATTTCTTCTAAATTTAATGTGGTATCATTTGTCAATCCCCACAGTTTTCATTCTAATTAAATTAGTTTTGACTTTCTAATCCCTTTTCTTCTGGGCATAAGCAACTTTCTAAATTCTTTTACCATATTTGTCCACAGGAAACCACGCAACAATTCATACACAGCTATGTAACTGGCAGACTGATTTATGATTCACAAGATATCCACAAGCATGCTCAAATTCATTTGACAAATTGTCAAAGACCAGAATGACAGAAGACAACAAAAATCAGTCCCATCAGATAGGCTAACAGAGTACTAAATCATTGTATCAGAATTCATTTAGCCACCTTTATAAAAATTAGCATACAATATAATTCTCATGATACATCAGGATATTTGGAACATACGTACATTTGTCCTTAATAAAGGCAGTTTATGATCACCCTTCAAATTTTATATTAATTAGCAAAATCAAAATGGAAAACAAACCCAAGGTTCAGGGTAAATGTAAAAACCAAAGTACATAGTTAAAATGAAACAACAGAAAGAATGCAGCTAAACAACAGGCATTATAGGCACAGGCAAGGATAGGAAGGGAAGAGAGAGGGAGGTCCAACCTGAATCTCCTTTCTGTTGCGTTTCCACTTGACACTACTTTGACTCTAGCAGCTTGAGGAGACTCCTACAGGTTGATGTATAATACTTAAGTCATGTTGTAGCTAAAGCAAAATTTATTATGCACTTTTTCAAATTGAATAGGCTTTTTGGAGATTAATTGCAAGCAGCATTTGCATGAATGCCAGTCAGAATGTTTTTGTGCAAAACTTTTAACAGCGTTCTCACATTCTTTATATTTCAGGCTCCCTAATAATGGCATGTTAATGAGGATGGAAGTCAGGATGCTACATGAAAGAATACATTACAAGCTGAAGTTAAAACACCCTAACATTAACTACCAAAGATTTGCTGATACGGTGTTGGACATTCAAATGCTAATAAACTCATTTCACCAAAAATGAGGATACATGATATTCTCTTTAAAGACATGGATAGATTGTGAAACCACCATTTAATGTCTTTGAAAATAGTACAAAACTTGATGCTAAGCAAAGATTCCAAAATTTTTATCCCTTTAAATTTGGAAAATGGAAGTGACTACCGTAAACATTACCTCTAGCAAGTCTTTCTCAAGGCGTTCCTTCAATTGCTGCATTGATGCTGTGCCACCAGCAAGCTGTATTGAGAAGAAACACAAAAAAGGAACTGAATAAGTTCCAAGAAGGTATGTCAACTCAAAAAATACATTGAACTGATGATGGCATGGATTGTCTCATGATTTCCAAGACACAAATGTACCTAAAATTTTGGCTGCTAGAGATGTTATTTAAATCTTCAGTATTGACATAGACAATGGCACAAGTCAATAACGAATTGCCAATGCGATAATATCCTACATATTAGACCGAGCAAGGCATGCCAAGAGGGCCACTAAGCTGATTGCAGTTTCTTTTAATGACTTGAAGATAAATATCGACAGTATCCACGGCACTCGTGAAGTTCTGATTATTAGGCAAATGTGGACAAATTTTAACATAAAGATTATCCAAAAAAGAATCTATCAGACCGCCCACATCAGATCTATTTATGCTATAAGTTTTGACATCCTAGCTCTTTTGGGAAAATGTAGGAAATCACATTACTAAGATATGTAAAAGAAGATCCCATTACTAGGATATTTAGAAGAAAAGAGTACCAGAATACTACTAAATAATTCTCTCCGGATATCCACATCACACTTATTAATGCTGTCTATAACCTGCAAAAGTTGACAAAATAACGTTAGCATAAGAATTATCATCAATCATTAAGGACTGAATGTAGAATCAATATTCACAAATTTACCATTTGTGGCAACCCACGAAAAGGAATGTTTTCTGCAAAATTCTCCATACCAGGAATTGTCTGATGACAGAAAAAGAAAATGAAAACAACATGAAAGTGCCCTCAAAATATTGATGTTAGAAGAAATAACAAACAAGTACTTATGAAAAAATGCACACTACATCCATAAATTCCAACACTAAATTACCCAGAAGCAACTGATCAGGGGTGGTAATCAAATGATGAAGAATGATGGAGTAACAGTAGTTAAATCAAATTATGTTCAGTACCTCCTTCTGTCTATCCATTATAGCTCTAGGAAAATCAAAAGTCATAAAAAATAAAAAATAAAAAATAAAAACCCTACGACTCCACTGACCAAATGAAGCATGATGGAAACTGCAACTAACAATGCAATAGTATGATTAATGTTCTCTTGAAGAACAGAGTTAAGAAATTAAAGGAAGTAAAGAGAATAGGGAGACACACCATACAACATCAAAAAGCATCGTGCCAAATTAAAATGTGAGTTCAAGCACAACCAAGAAAATATCCCAAGGCTACTTTTCAATGTGCTAAGTTTATATGCTTCTTTTACAAACACCTTAAGAAGGTGGGAAGTTATGAGATTCGAGGCACTGAGTCACTGAGAAACAGAAGCACATAATTTCAGATGATGCCCATTTCAGAACGAAAAGTGAATAGGAAGAATGGGAAGAAAGTGATTGCATTAGATTTTGCAGACAACTCAGGTACAAAAAGGTACAGGAAATGGCATGTCACAAGTTCCAAGCCACCCACCTGAACTAAAGATGGATTGAACAGAACATCAGGAGTCTTAAATCTATCAGCTCCAATTTCAATTACTCTGCATTGAACAGGGAAAAAAAGGTATCAATTGAAAACTAGTACTAATTCATGTCAGAAATGAGACCCAAAGCAACCCACACATTATTCAATCATAGTGATACAATGTGGTTGCATTGCAGTCTAGCATATACATGAAAGTACGCCACAACCTATTTATAACATACAAATTTAGACTTAGCCAATAAAATTGCTAGGTACTTACTGGCCATCAGGAAGCTCATAGGGGGTCATTGGAATGTTTGAATATGCACTTTCTATAAACAAAAAATCTCATGTCAGAATGCTAAGTATCAGTAGAACTTTTAAAACATCACAGAACAGAGAGAGGTGTGCGAATATTTAATAAACCTGTTGATGAAATAATTTCAAAGATGCAACAGATACAGCTCAATAAAGGATCAGAGTGTTTGTAAACCGAAATGCAGCACTTAAACCGAATTTGATACTTTATCATTTTACACGAACTTGATAATGCATTTATTTCCAGCTTTTAATAATCTAAAGTGCTTGCTAATAAATCATAATTCAACTTGTACACAAAAATTTAAAAAAAGGTAAACTATCATTTAAGTAATTCATTTCTTAATATCAGACACTGAGTATTGAGATTCGTTATTTCTCCAAACAGTCATTCACATCACTATCAGTACAAATCAATAACAGCACATACCCACATCACCAACATCCGCCACAAAACCGGTGTTGCTACTACCACCACAATCACAGCTAATATATAACAATGGCCATGCATTAAAAAACCATTGGCACCTCTACTGCCGTACAATAATCACGAGCATCTACTACTAGAAAAGTATCATTACTACCAACCACTATCTCCACATAACTACTACATTATTACCGCCACAAAAGAACCACAATCAGCACCAGTACTATCATTATCACATACAACCACAGCAAGCACCATCCCCACCATGAACAACTTTCCACGCTTGTGCACACAGCTTATCACTTCTAATTTTAAATATGAATTTGTAAATTGATATAATCTTCATTCTTTTTAATTAATCATGTACCTCGTTGGATGTTGAGCAGTTTAGATTATCAAAGATTTTAATTTAACCTTTTTAAACTCCGAAAATCAGTAATAATTTAGCCATTAAAGTTTTCACTGGTATGTTTATTTTATGATCTATATATTCATTTTATCAAACAGCAGCTTATTTTGAAAGGTAGAAAGCAGATTTACAGTTTAATATGCCAAGAGAGGGTATGGATAATTAATGAGAAGGCCAGAACCGGGGGGGGGGTTGTGTTGTTGTAGTTGAAGATAGAACAGATGGGAGGATCACAGACCATCATATGGAGTATCTGGAGCACGGCATACGCATTCCTTGATATCACTTGCAATTACTCTCTGTTGCAAAAGAACAATCAGCTCTGTAAAACAGATGTACCCTCCCCAAGGAACATCATGATTGATAACAGACCTGACAGTATAGTTTGTAGCTTTCCGTAGTATTTGGAAAATCAAGGTCTACTATCTGTGAGATTTGGAAAAATGAAAGAAAAAATGTCAAACAAAATGCAGATTACATAAGAACAAATGAACAACGAATATAATCACTCTAACAAAGGACATTATTCAATTAAGTACACACACCGCGTAAAAGGAAACAAGTAAGCGGTTTCTTAAAGCAACAAGGAAAAATGAACAAGACTTGAGCACAAAGTCATTCAACTAACTTTCTATGTCAAAAGGGAGATTTAAAAAAAAAAAAAAAAAGGAATAGGGAACAAAATTAGCCAGTGAAGAGGATGGAAGCATCACTTCTCCCGGGAAAAGGAGACAATTACTGCCATCAAACTCCACTTCATCTTTCTTATTAAAGTGGGACACAGCAGACTCATATGCTTCTACGCACCCTTAAATATAGTAGTCCTAATCATAATTAATCATTTACTTCAATTGAGAATTTATTTATGACAGGAAAGCACCGTAGAATAATTATGATCAAATACTGTTCCTGGTTTCCGTTTAAATTGGACTGAACTACTACCATGTCATCTTAATGCAAGATATTACAAAAAAGCAAGCAATAAGCCCCACATGAACAAATAAGGAAAAAGAAAAATTCAATTACATCAGAATATACCTGAAACTCGCCTGGCCTAATCTCCTTCCTCTTGAAAGAATATCTAGGTTTTATCTACAAGAACCATAAGGATAACATTTTGGAATAATACAACAAATAATAATTCACATATCTAAACAACAAATATGCCTCTAAAATAAGAAAACTCAGAGATCAAGTCACTTACTGTGATACCTTTGCTCTCCAGGCTTTTCATCAAGCAATTAGTAAGAAACTCTCCTCCAATAGGAGAAGTTGTAACACCCTTACATGGAAAAAAACAAGAAGAGAGAAAAGTCAAGGCTGATCAGTTATTACAAGAGAAAATTACGATTGTGGAGATAAATAGTTGTATCTGCATGACAGTCTGTAAACCCTTTTTCCAATAAGAAACAACAGTAAGGTCAGCTAATTGTTGGAGACCAAATATAAAGAAAAATACCTTTTGAAGAACATAGCCATCGTGTACTGGGGCCACCGTAGTCGATCCTCCACCACTGAAAAAGTTCATAATTGTTAATAATACAATTCATCATTATTAGTAGACCACAAAACCAGATTTAAAAGCAAGGTTCAAAGTAATGGTCAATAAACTAAGAAATTGATGGGAAATCACGAACTGACAATTACACTCTACATGGATGAAAAAAGTGATCAAGAAGATACTCAAAGATGAAAATGAAAGGTTACCCAACAAATGGACTGAAAAACTGAACAGATGCAATATCAAAATATTGGCTTGCCTATTAAAAATGTGCACATTAAGGCAAGAATATAGGGCTGTCAACATGAATATTAGCATTTTGACTTGCCACTAGGTTATGATCCCTATATCTTTGTTGATGGCATACCAAAACTTAATTATAAGTTCAAAATTATGCTTATTTTTGTGTTTGAGCCTGCTTTCAAACAATTAACAACCAAGCCTAGTGACCCAACGGTAAGGTTGATCCAATCAATGTAACTAAGCACTAAAGAAAAATTCTTGATTTCTTTGAATCGAATACCCAGCTGAAAATTTTTCTCTACAAAAGCTTCTCCTATAAAATATGTGCAACAGACATAACGTACAAAGTAGTTAACTGAAACCAAAAGGAAACTATATTTAGAACGAAAGAAGCACAAGGCCAAATGTAATGCCCAAACAGCTGACTTGATGTTTGACAAGCATATAAATCCTACCAATCAACAACCAGTGAGGTAGCACGCCCTAATGCAAAAGAAGTGAGAACCTGCAACATAAAAATATCAACATCACCCACCCATAGTAGCCAAAAATCTTAGTAAAACAAGAAGGAAACAGAAATAATTTAAATTGAAATTCTCAAGTTGGTGAAAGAAGATTTCCCACAATGTTTTGGGGATAATGTGATCTAGAGACATACAGCATTTTTGGCCAAGAATAAGGCCGGAACTTTGTACTTTTCAAATATAAGTTCTGCCGTCCTGTCAAATACGTAGTGTGTCAAATTCTATCACAGGACAAAAAACCAGTATGCCACAACCCGCCACCAAAAAAAAAAAAAAAGAAATAAAATATGAATTTATTTCTAATCAGGAATTTAAAAATACAATATACAAGGAAATACTTTTATACATCTCATTCTTTATTTGACAGTGTGTAAGCTAAGCTAATCATAACCTGTAACAAAAAGATGAATATTAACATTTAATGGAGTAATATAAAGAAAAAACTATAAGTGTGATCCATATCTATAAAATTGATCAGAATACCAATACATCAAACCTCCACAACAACATCACAAGCTACATGTGAGTCATATAGATAAGAAATGGCAAATACTGTGAGGGCAAAAGTGAAAGGAATTACATAAGCTTTTATCATAGATTCATCAACTACACAAAATTTGGAGCATATCACCTTTCTCTCTGCTGCTGGGTGTTCGAAGATGGTTCAGCAAGTAGCATTGGGTGCTCTTTTGGATCAATCAATAAACATTCCCTAAAATAGGAACAACAATTTTTTCGCAATGGTTAGAATAATTGACTAGAGAAATTAATCGAAACAAAATTTAATAATCGAAAATACCTGAAAGCATGGTCCCATATGCTATCCACAATATCCCAGTCAACCACTACTCCATCTTTTAAGGGTGATAGCACCTAATAACACAGGGACATAAGCAATCCAAATATTCAATTAGCTAAATAATGGCTGATAAATCAACACACTAACCTCCATGTGATCTCGGCGAAACCCTAAAGATTGAGTTCCAACATACAACTTGCGTTTTCCTCTGCCTTTGTTAGAATCAACATTGTTCTTAGAATCTATAGCAGAACCGGAATTCCTTTCCGCATTTGCAGAATCATCAATATCCATTTGGTCAATAGCCCCAACAACCTTAAGAAAAATAAAGATAAAATTCAAATAACAATTCAATAGCTTTCAAAAGCATAATAACAAATAGGAATAACTTGAGCAAGTAGCTCCTGCTATACAACAAATATCACTACATGTAATTTCTAAGTCTTCCTGAAGAACCAGAATGCTGAAGTATCACACTTTGTGAACTTTGGGTGATGCTTGGTTACAATTTCGAATCCGGTATCATAAGTTTGCTCTAGTTTTTGTTGTTTTTGATGTTGAAACCGGTTTTGTTTATCCATGGGCAGTGAGTTTTGATGCATTGGGGATACCCATACATATAGAAGCTTTGATTTTCATGCTTATCACTGCTATATTTACAGATGTTATTGGATGTTACCAAAAGTAATTTTAAGCATAGAAAATCCCTTTTGTATTTAATATTCATTCAGTTACATAACTTAAATGAAAAAAATGATTCTGGAGATTGAAATTGCAGAGTGCCAGTCGTACTTTGAAGAAGCAAAGCACTTAAAATGACTTTCAGTGATGAAAAGTGCGTCCAGCTTCCAAGTGAGCAGAGAGACGATAGCAGATTAGAGGAAACAAAACAATTATGCGAAAATCCATGCAACAGCGAGCAATACTTCGAAATTGACGTCAAAATGAGGTGCAATGTAGTCGCGAGAGAGAGAGAGAGAGAGAGAGAGAGAGAGAGAGAGAGGGAGAGAGAAGTAATTCAAAGGAGTACGTTGCAGTCAAAAGCGAGAGACAGAAGCGACACTAGACTCACCGAAGGAAAAACGGCCTTGGGTGCATCCTCACCAGCGTAACCAGCTTTGCAAGTGTGAGAGCCCAAGTCGATCACTATGGCTGACACTTCGTCTGCAACGCACAAATAAAATAAAAAGTTTAAAAAAACAAATCGAAGGAACAGAATTACATTTTTGCCGAATCTAATTGGGGAACGAGTTGAAGATGGTTTGGGTACTCACCGCCGCCGTACATGATTGCAGCTTCAGAAAAAGCAACAGAGAGGGTTCAGCTTCAGAGAAAGCAACAGAGAGAGTTCGATTTCGCAGATGCTTTTGTTAAGTTTTGGTTTAGGGTTTTAGAATTCGCCTGACCCGTCGAGGGACAGGGACGGGGCGGTTTCTCCTCGAACCCGTTTATTAGTTTTGTTTTAATTGCCTTCTCTCTTTTTTTTGTCCTTTTCACTGCAACAACCGTTTCAAAATATTTTAAGGTTAATTTCGTATCATTTCCTCGTTTCCATCGTCAAAATAGTTCATGATATATTTCCTCGTCAGATCGAAAAATTAAAATTATTGATAGTATAATTATTTTAAAAAATAATTTTAAAATAAATATTTTAAAATTAAATTAAAATTATTTTTATAAAATAAAACTAGAAATTAAAATTAAAATGTGAAACTTATTTTAATTTAGAAATAGAGAATAAAAAATAAAAAATTAATTTTAAAAGAAATTGAAATGAATCTTCTATTCTGAATAATAACCATTTTATCCTCATAGAAGTAAAAATATTCATTTTGTCCTTAGTTAAAATTTATTGTTATTATTATTGATGTCGTCAATTAATATATTATATATTATTATTGATTAATTAATTAAAAATTTTAATTAATAAATAAATAATTATCGTTAATTAAATAATAATAATAATTTTTGAGTAAATAATCACTATAATTAATATAAAATAATTATTATGAAAATAGTTTATTAAGTATATTTTAGTAATTTGCTATAAAATAACTCAATCCAATCATGATTCTAAAACAAAGTAAGCATCAATGACAATCTAACTTATTATGATTATAATTTTGATTCCTACAATTCAAGTTAACAACTTATTCTGATTTTTATTTCTTATTTTTATTCCAACTCATTTTAATTTTAGTCCACTTCAGTTATAAATTAGTAATTACACCATTAATATTTCTAAATCTCAACTTATCTCTACTTGTATTAAGAAGAAACAAATATTTTCAACAAAAATTAAATAAGTCAAAGATTTATAGTTAGAGTGTGGATTTTTCCACCTTGTTATTTTTGTAAACCCATCCCATCTCCATAAAATAATTATAATAAATTCACATTATTTTATGAAATTACAAATTAATAATAAATTTTAGAAAATAATTAATTGAATCATTCTTATAATATTTTTTTTTTCTAACAGAGAGGGTGTTTGTTACTTGAATAATTGAAAGTGACATGATTTAATTAATTAAGTTAATTAGAGGTGTTTGTTTTTGTAAAATAATGAGATATTTCAGAATATTTTGAGTTAATAAAATAAGTTAACTTTTTTTAGCTTTTTACTCAATGGAGAAATCCTAATCAATTAATAAATTTCTAACTAGAAAACATCCTTATTTTATTATTTATTTTTTCATGTGTATCCCAAAACCATTCATATAGTTTATCCACTAATAATCTCACTTTTTTTTTATTTTCTTAGCTATCGTGGAATCCCACATCACTTTGCTTCTCATCTCAAGTTCTTGAATCTCCTATTATTGGTAATTAAATGTATTATTCTAAAACTTCTTTTTATGTATTTTATATAATCTGTTTTATATATATTAGAATTCCAAAATTATTATGTATTTACTTGAGCATAGTTTTGCTTATATATGATATAAAAATTATGATATTTTTGTTCTTAAGATTAAGATAACTATATATATAACAAGGATACAGATGTAAAAGTATAAACCTTTAGTTTTTAAAGTCGAAAAAGCAATCAACCTAATACTTATTTTCAGAGATTCGGGCAAAAAATAAACATATTTTTCATATTCAAACATCTAAATCTATTTTCAAATTTCATATAAAAAAATAAATGCCAACTTAGTTTTTTTTAACAATCTTTAACGGTTTAAAGTTGCTTTAACACAATTTTAATTTGACTATTTTACTCTTAATATATAAAATAGCCAAATTACTCTTAGAAACACACACGCGCACATGCATAATTCTATAGCCATTTACTTTTATATTGTTATATTCTAACATGTTTTATATAAAATTTAATAATTTTCAATACTCTACATGTTCTAATTAAATCCTGTTAGTTTAATGGAATATTCATAATCGTACTAATAAATTACTACTTATGTATCATTAAAATATTAAAAAAATTGAATACAAAATAACTAAAGTTAAAGTAAATTTTTAAATACTCTTGTATTTTTATCTTATGAAAGTAAAATATTCATATTAAGTTATTTTAAAGCAACCTTATTAATTACATATAATGAAATTTTTTAAAAAAAAAATGAATGTTTTAAATTACTTGAACTTGTTGTAATAATTTTCTAAAGATAGGGTAGGTTTATAACATTTGTAGGGTAGAAATATCAGCATCCTTACAATCATTTAAAGCATTTCAAATATTATCATTTTCTAAGAGGATAATGTGAATTTTATCTAATAATATTTATGAATTGTTTTTTAATATTCTTTTATTGAATTTGACGTGTTGGTTTTGGTATAATAGTTGATACGGATTTGTAAGGCCCACTAACAATGTTTGGGACAAATTTTAACCTCGTGCGAGTAATTGTTCATACCAAACTTTAATTTTCATATATCGGCCATAATAAGTTCCGACGGATGTTGGGTTGCACTCCAAGTCTTTAACAATGCTTCTAACGCATCAGATTTTTGTAATATTCTTTTAAAAAAATAGATTAAAGGATTTTTAAGTAGGTGTATTTAAGAAAGAATAATGCTGCGCATACGTAGTTGGAATTGATAATTTACGGCCCAGACAATACGAGACGTCACGAGTCAGCATTTAATTGGTGATGCAATATTATCTTATCAAAAATGAAAACTAAAGCCAATTGGCGCCTACACGGGTTAATTTATTGCTACTGACACATCACTAATGATACAAACTCTATTCACCCAAGAAACTGGTGGAAATGACAGAGATGGTACAATCCATTTTTAGCCTTTGATGACTTCTATCCAAAATCTGGTGTGGGCTGCAGCGAAGCCCACGCCAGAGGCCATTTGGGTCTTCAATGTAAATGCGTGGCAATGTGGCTTTATTACATGAACAAGCAAAATTATAGAGAAGAAAAAGAAAAATAAAAAGAAATTTATTTGAATTTATGATCTGATTATTTCAAAAGAAAAGGCATGTCTGCCAATATCTTTTTTTTTTATTTAGAGGAATTCAAGACTTTAATTTAGTTTATAATAAAAATAGAGTCCATTATCTTATTCATGTTCTAGATGACTGATTAAATTTTAGTCAAGTTTAGTCTCAAAAAAAAAAATCAAGTTTTTATTTTTTGAAATTATTTGTACTAAAGTTAGTTAAACATATACTTTCAAAATAATTCATTTGGTTGTAACTAAAAACTATCTCATTTATATAGTCAACATTGTTGTACATAAAATTAAATAGTTCACAATTTCACATCTCTAATATTAATTACAAAGGAAAAATGCAGTCCACCAATTCATTTTAATCATAAATAAGTATGTGTGCCAGTAAAGAGTTACAAAAATATTCTTCATATGGGATGTTTTCAATAAATATTTCAAAATATTAACCAAAAAAGTTTGTTTTAAAACGAAAAAAGAAAATTAATAAAAATTCACCAAGAAGTACAGCATAGAGTCATAGACATGTATGAATTTTAGATTTTCAAGCTTCAAGATGTTTACTTATACAATCCAAAAATCATGGTAAACTTACAAGATTGAGTTATAGATTAACATATACATGATATTCTTATATATTATCGTACAAATTAGAAATATAAAAGTTTTTATAATGTTAATTTAAAGATGAAGGATAAGTTGGCCGATCATCTTAAATTTAAATTAACATAAATAGGACCCTTATAATAAATAATTAGATAAAAAAAACTAGTAATACAAATACATCAAGCGATATTACAAAATTTATAGATTAAATAATTGCATTACGTTACACAGACATGATTTGCTAAGTGTTTTGTAACCCATTTAACTTCTTTAATACAATATCACCTCCTTAACGCCGCTTAATAAAAATTATTACCATTTATTTTATTGAACAATCTACAGCATTACATGCTTACTAACCACATCAAATTAATATTACTTGTTGTTGAGGTCAAATTTTGATTAAATTATTAAAACATCCTTAATTTTTTGTTTTAAATGTCAAAAAAGTTATTTAGCTTTTAATGGGTTAGTAGGTTAGGGAATGAAACCTGAGCATCAGATCATGACATGATATTAAATAAATGACAGATATAAAAAACATTTAAGAATTGTCAATTTTGGCAACTATAAACTTTTTTTCCCCCTGTGTTTAATATTGGCACTAGGTTCATATGCCTCGTCGAAAAGTATCCCTAAATGCATACAAATACTGTAAGCATATTGCTGTTCATTTAAAAAAAAAACATAAAAAATTATCAGCCGTCTGCTGTCTATCCTACATTTATCCTATTATTAAAAATACTAAAAATATTTAAACTTATTCGATTTTCTGCCTAATATTTAAAATGTATATCAATTATCCACTAAAAATAAAATTAATCTTACAAAAAATTATGATTATAATTTTTTTAATTTCGTCTGTTTATAAGAATAATTATATTTTTTGGTCGATAGTTAATACAAACTATATACATTTGGTGTAAACTTGCACAAGATCAATTTTTTATATTACGTTTAATAATAAGATAAATTTAAGTTGATAATTTTCCATTAAAAAAAACAAACCTAACAAACTATCAATTAAATTTTCTTATTTTCAACAATAATCACTTGTAGAAGCTGTACTAATTTTTAAATTTCAAAATATAATAATGATAATAATTACCTATTAATAATTGTGGGTATTCACTTAATTTAAGTCTTACGTGGAATTGGTAGATGCCATTGCCGCCAATTCCCAAAAAGTACAACCTTCCTCGCCTTGGCAATTGGCGAGGGGCGAGGGCGCCTCAATGTTAGGTCCACACACAACCATTTCCCACTTTAATGCTTTTCAAACTTCTTCCTTATCTGCCAACAAGAAGCCCGACCCCTCCTGGTATGTTACGTCACCCTCCCTTATTGCGCTCTTTCTCTCTCTTCCCCCCTTCTTTCTCTTTCTTTCATCTTCTTCTTTTTAAATAAAGCCAAAGCTCCCCGCTCAGTCACTAACACAGTCCTCCTTCACTCTCTTCTTTCCATCTCTCCGCAGCACAAAAGGGGAGGGGGAAAAAAAAAAGATGGTTCCAAATAAGCCATTTGTTCTCTTAACAATCACAACCATCCTCTTATCTTTCTCTCTTTTCACCTCCGCCTCCTCCCGCGGCCTATCAGAAACCACCACGACCGTTCTCGACGTGTCGTCCGCACTTCAGCAGACCGAACACATCCTCTCCTTTGACCCGGAGACGCTTAAACCATTCGCTGACGAGTCGGAGACAGTTGCAGAGTCTTTTCCTCTCAACTCTTCTTCTTCGTTTTCACTGCGGCTTCACTCGCGTGAAATCCTCCAGAAGACGAGACACAATGATTACAGATCACTTGTTTTATCTCGACTCGAGCGCGACTCAGCCCGGGTCAACAATCTTATCACGAAACTCCAGCTGGCTATCTACAACGTAGACAGGCACGAGCTCAAGCCCGCCGAGGCACAGATCTTGCCGGAGGATTTCTCCACTCCAGTCGTGTCTGGTGCCAGCCAGGGCAGCGGCGAGTACTTCTCCCGAGTCGGTGTCGGTTCGCCGCCTAAACAGTTCTCTATGGTGCTTGACACCGGCAGTGACATCAACTGGCTTCAGTGCCAGCCCTGTAGCGACTGCTATCAACAATCCGATCCGATTTTTGACCCGAAAATGTCATCGTCTTACAGCCCTCTCCCATGTGCCGCTCCTCAGTGTCAATCCCTCGACGCGTCCGCTTGTCGTGCGAACAGGTGCCTCTACCAAGTGGCGTACGGTGACGGATCTTTTACCGTGGGTGATTTGGTGACTGAAACGGTGTCGTTTGGAAACAGCGGGAGCGTGAAGGGTATCGCTTTGGGTTGCGGTCATGATAATGAAGGGCTCTTTGTTGGATCTGCCGGCTTGCTCGGACTTGGTGGTGGCGCGCTCTCTCTTACTAAGCAAATTAAAGCGACGTCATTGGCTTACTGCTTGGTTGACCGTGACTCGTCCGCCTCGGGCGTTCTCGAGTTCAACTCGGCACAAGGCGGTGACGCGGTCGTGGCTCCGTTGATTAGGAACAAAAAAGTTGACACGTTCTATTACGTGGGGCTCACTGGATTCAGCGTTGGTGGTCAGGCTGTCCAAATCGCACCATCGCTTTTTGAAATGGACGAAGCAGGCGACGGTGGTATTATTGTTGATTGTGGAACCGCCATAACTCGGCTGCAGACTCAGGCCTACAACTCGCTCCGCGACTCTTTCATCAGGACGGCGGGTAACTTGAAACGCACCAGTGGGGTCGCTTTATTCGACACGTGCTACGATTTCACCGGATTAAGGAGTGTTAGGGTCCCAACGGTGTCGCTTCATTTCGGTGCTGGCAAAGCTCTTGATTTACCTGCCAAAAATTATCTGATTCCAGTAGATTCAGCTGGGACTTTCTGTTTTGCATTCGCTCCCACGACGTCGGCTCTGTCAATTATTGGCAACGTGCAGCAACAGGGAACACGTGTCAGTTTTGATTTGGCTAACAGTCGCGTCGGGTTCACTCCCAATAAGTGTTAGGCGCTCTCAGAACTCATAATTACCTTGTTACCCCTGGTGATGGGTAGAAAAAGCGAAGTTGTTAGCGGTCTATTTGTTAGGAGAAATTTTTATACCAGTTTTAATTGTTAGGAGAATGAACTGAAAGGTGTTGCGTTGAAGTAGCATAGGTGACTGGTGGACGAAAGTGGGATCCACCTCAATAAATTGCATTAAGCGTTTGGCTGGAGTGGGTCGTGTCATCAATCAAATCATAAATTAGATCTGTGTCCTGGCACGGTTGAGTGGCATGTATAGTAAATTATATTTAAGCCGAAGGGCAAGTGTAAAATATACTGTTTGTGTTATTTTGCACTAGTTAATGATCAATCACCTCTATGCTATGCCGCGGCACTTGTGTATGTTTGTTTTCTTTATTTATTTGTTTTAGTTGAGACGACGATGAACTACCTCTACGCTATGAAAGGGCTGCATGTAAGACACGTGGCACCCAAATTCGTAACGGTGATTTGGATTTTGACACTGGCGGGATCCTTTGATATTCTGCCTTCATTCACGGGTGTTGGTTTGATGATTCATTACGATTTATGATTGTGCTTTTTTTTTTTTTTTTAAAGAATGGGATTTTTACGATTTAATGCTTGTGGGCTTTACGTAGATTGAAATGAAAAGGACTTATCCGCAACTGTCCTATTATCACAGCGTGTCACGGTTCTACAGTGAGATTTATTAAAATTTATGTTAACATATTAATAAGGGTCACAAGAGATCTATTTGTTTTGTTATACGGCGTTGCTGAGTTGATTGATGAGACAGCGCGACATAATTTTTTTCGGATCAAATGGTATTGTGGGGTCCACATAAGGAGGAGGTGGGTTGGTTTTGGAGAAGAGGCAATTGGGAATAGCTCACATGTGCGAGGGCCCCGCGCGACGAGTGGGTTGGTCGTTTGAGACAAACTTGAGCTGAATTAAAAAGCCATGATGCCCGAAAGTGGAAACGTACAAGCACTGTGGCGATTAGCCCCCACAAGTACCGTGATTGTCGGCAAGTTTCAATTTTTTATCAGTTTGTTATTGTATCCTTTATTTTATTATCGCACAAAATAAAAATACAGTCGTGCATGGCCAAAATTATATGTGGTTTTCTGAATTTAATTATTATTTTTATATTTACCATCCTGTAAAAAGGTGTCTACACATTGGAATTAGGATTCTTGTCCGATTACGGTTGGTGAAGGTTATCATATCATGAGAGGTCGAAGTCCGAATATTATCATATGGTTAAAAGTTGATAAAATTTGAGTTTTCACTGTAAAATATCTTTCCCATAAAATATCGTAGTCACGATTTTTTATACGTTGTAGATTGAAAATAATTTGTTTAATAAATTGAGATAGTAAATGAATGAGGAATGATCAAAATGATTTTTTTTTTGGGCATCGTTTATTAATTTAGAATATTAATAAATATCTTTTTTTAACTTTATTAATTAAATAGTATAAAATATCATATAGTAAAAGTCATAATTATACAAAATTAACTATATAAAATAAAAAAATGATTTTTTTTAATTCAAATTTATTGCCACTGAATGTAAAAATTTTAGATAACAGTGAAGTATAAAGTTAATAACCATCTAATTAATTATAAAAGATGCCCCAACTAACTATTTAATTAGTCGTTGTATTTTCCTTCATCATTTACTTAATTACTATTAATTGTATGTCAAATCTAAGTGACTTGCAAGTGAGCTGAAAAAAAATATTGTGTCTTTGAAAATAAAAACCCTCGACATGAATATTTTAATATAATCTTTAAAAATATAAAAATTATTTGAATAATTAACCTAATCTCTAAGAAACTAAAGGGAAAATTACCTAAAATATATGTCATTCTCCACTCTCGGCCGAATAACAGCAATGTGATAAGACACCAAAAATTTTTAATTTCGTCGTATCAACTGGCAAATCAATTCACGGGCCAAAAACTGTTGCTTCCTCGGGACATACGTATCTTGAAAGCGTTAGTGGGGCAAGGGGAATGGATACAAAAGGGGACACCATTTATTTTGTGCCAACACATAAAAATTAAAACAATATTTTGCTCAAAATATCACCAAAAAGCTAGGGCATCTGGTTTGCTCGATTGGTAAACGTTCTGATGATCGTGTTAGGCCAAATCATGAACGGAATCATATGATGCTTTTTGAGTCATTGAGGACAAAAGTTCAAATCGTTTTCTTATCTTGGTGAATTGTGATTCTTTTAACCGTCTAATAAATCATGCTTTTCCAAAACCAAAAAGAGTGAGAGAGAAAATTGTAGGTAATAAAGACCTACAGCACGTGAATGAAAGATGTTTAATTCCAACATAATTATTCATGTAAGATTATTATTTTCATGTAGCATTTAAGACATTCTGTTGGTAAGTTGAAAATTTGATTGAAAAAAAAAAAAGTTATGTTGTTGGAGAGTGATTTGAATGGGACGGTTTGACCAATCATCGTCTGCCCAACAAATGAGATTTGTAAGAGCATCATAAATAATTTTATTAATTTGTTATGTTTGTTGTTTTTAATGAGCTCATATTTTATGCGGCATAGCGCATCGTTTGGCAAATTTGGGGTTGCAATTAAATAGTTTTATGAATTATTTCCGATGCTTCTTATATTTATAATGATTTTATCTATTTTATCCAAAGTCCAAACGTTAATACTTTTTAAATGGTTATACGATTGTAAATGGGGCGTCGTCCCAGTATGACTCCTCCTATTATAATATTTATCATAACAGTAAGATTTTAGGTTAAAATATAATTTATGGATCTTTTTTTAAGTTTTTCATTATTGTGCCGCAATTGATATTATATTGTTCAAAAGCTATTATTGTACGGGTTGGGTTGTAATGTTCATGGTTAAGTGACCAAGGCATGTAGTGAGGAATCTATTTTGAATCATGTAAGTACACATTAATTTATCGTGTGATCATTTATTTTAACATTCTAAAGAAAGTGGAATAATTATCAATTAGTTAAAGTCATTAAGCTTATCTCTTTACAGGTTTATGCAGTATAGATTCTCATAGAATAATCACAAGTCATCCCTCCCCAATAAAAAAAATCTGATGAAAATTTATGATAAGCTTTTGCCATAATTCGAGTTAGGTCTAATCTTCCAACAACTAAATGGATTTGTGGGTGCCGTCGGTATAACTTGTAAAGTCTTTAAGGATAATTCATTTTGTTCAAATCTCGCACATTAAGGCTGTAGAAGGGTTTAATTTATATTTAAGAAAATAAAAAATAAAAATAAAACATCATTTATGATTATTCTTATCTTGTGTAACCATAATCTGTGTAATATAGATTCTCATAAAATTACTAGTAATCTATCTCCTATGAAAAAGAAAAAAAATCTAATTAGATTTAATCTTCTAACAACTGAAAGAAATTATTGATTCCACTGGTTTAACTTGTAAAATCTTTTAAGATAATTCATGAGATATACTGTTCAAATCTCTCACGCTAGGATAGTAGAAGAACTTTGTAAATTCAATTGATGAATTTTTCATTACTTAAGATGAAACACTTTAAATTATAATTTAAAAATTATTATATATTACTCATTTTTAAATCAATTATCGAGAAACTTGAATTTCTTAAATATGAAACTAGAAGTTGATATAGTGCAAAAGATATATCTGCCTTTATGATTAATGTCAATTATATTCACCCCAACATTAAAACCTACATGAAATCTATAACATGTATTTTTCTTAAATCGAGTTTTGTTTTTTAAAATTTATTTTGACCTGCGAGGGGTTGAGAAGAGATTTACTTTTCATTCATCTTCTACATTTGCGGCACTGAAAATGTCAAGTCAACCATGAAGCAACGTGAAAAAATTATTTAAGTGGGTGAGCTTCTTGAAGACTGTTTATTATGACTTTAGCCACACTTGAAAGCAGATGGTCCACACCACATGTTATGCCTGCAATCAAGCCCTAATATTAGAATGTTTTGCTTTACCTTGTCATGGTTTTTACGCACTTTTTGTCCAACAAAACAAATTGCTTATTGCTTAAACGAACATTCAAGTAGTCAAACCACTTGGAGTCTCTTAAAAAGTACGATTGAATTCAGTTATTGAGAACACCACAATACCCTACTTTTAATGGACAGAATATATATCTCTGTGTGTGTGTGTAGTTTAAATAAGTTGAATCATTTTGCATTTTGTTGCATAAGTCAAAGAACTTGTACTCTTCTTAAATCATTTTCAGAAGATGTTTTGATTTTCGGTCAATTAATTTTACTGACTTGAGGTACTGTTTCTACCCTACGAAAAAGTCATTCTAGCGTGTTTGGAATTTTTTCTTTTTAAAATGTTTGACCGAAGCATGTATACTAAAATTGATTTTGGGATCGGATGAGAATTGAACTTGAAATGTGATTCTCATTGAAAATAATTAAAATGCACTTCTTGCACACATGATGATACTTTAGCTTAACCGTTACTCAACAAGAAGTTATAATGTAAACTATGAGATAAAAATTTGAAAAAAAAAATAAAAAGAAGACATTCTGCGGTCAAAAGTTGGAGATTAACTTTTTTTTTTTAATTCTTTTCTGTATAAATGAATTATCAAGTATCATTGAAGAGGAAAAAAGAAACCTCTTTGTTGAACTCACTCTCTATATATATATATTAGGAAATAAAATCACGCTTTACATGATATTAAAAAAAATTTAATATTATTTTTTCTTACTTTGTACTTGATGAAATATATATATATATATAAGTTAACTATTTTTTTGTTAACTTTAAGACCATATATTAATGTGTATATAGACTTTATATTTTTTAGTTATTGATAAGTTTAAATTAAATTTTATAACTAAAAATCATCGCAATGCATTAAATTATATATATTCATAATCTTACCTCCAACAATAACAATATATTCATGTAATTAAACAATGACAAATGTTAAGTTACAACTTACTGTAATCTATTCCTCTCATGTGCTATAGTACCGTGTGGATTCTACGGTACTATAACACGTGAAAAGAGTAAGTTACAGCAAGTTATAACTTAGAGAACTCCTTAAATAATAAGTGTTTACAAAAATAATAGGGACATTCTAATATTTAGGAGCAAACAACACAAATGGATGAAAAGAAAAAATAAAAAATAAAAAAACCATCTTCACTTGAAAAACTCTAATCAGCCTCTAATTGTTCTTTAATGCTCATCTTGTTCAAATTCTTAACATTATACAGAATACATAACTCAACATATGCCTACATCTTAGGGAAAAAAAATGCCACATTAAGTGTAAAACAATTAGGAAAAAAATAATTACAAAAAGCAATAAAAGAAGGAATTTTTTTATACAACCTTTTCATGAATAAAAATTATGTATAACCCAATCAATTCTCTATTCTTCTTAGTATTAACAAACTCTCATATCCTACAAAAGCCCAACTCTTATCATCTAATTATCTCTATTATTGCTCAACTCATTAAGAAATAAGTACTTTATGAAGCACATAATGCTAAAAATTCAAATAAATAAACAATAAAAACAAAAAAAATCTTTCTAAAGAGGATGTTAGTTAAATAGAAAAATAAAACCCAAACATAACCTTAAATACTCAGTGCTTAGAGAGTTTGAAAAAGTCAAAAGGTTGCATAATTAAATATGAGATTATGGCATTAAAAATTATGCAATCTTTTAGCTTCTTTGTTGTTGAGGAAAGATGAAGGAACTTTCTTTCCTATATTAATTATTTGATTCTAATAGATTAAATAATAAAAATATAAAAATTTTTGTAAAAAAATAAAAAAAACCCAAACATAACCTTAAATCTTAGTGTTTAAAGAGTGTGAATAAGCTAAAATATTGTATAATTAAATATAAAATTATGGTATTAATAATTCATATTAATTATTTGATTGATTGATGTATTTTTAGCTACAAAAGTTTAGTTATTGGCATAATAAAAAAAAATGCTTTAGGGTTTATAATTAATTATTATTAATGGTTACATATTATTGAATTTAAATAAAAAAGTAAGAGACATGTAGTAATAATTTTAATTTTTCAACCAAATCTATTGTAATTATTATTTATTTATTTTTTATTTTTAATCTTTTGTAATATACTTATTTTTTAATTTAAACCTAAATTTTAAATAAAAAAATATAAAAAAATAAAAAATGATGATGTCGCGTGAGCTCCTTTAGCCCTAGTTATGTGTTGGGGGAATTAACCCGTTTGGATTGTCCATTATTGCAATTTAAATCAAGGATATGATTGTAAATGTGAAAGTCGGTTGCAAAAAGTTAACGAAGCGTATTAAATGGCACCGTTTATTGGTGAAGGTTTTGAAGCCTCAAATTTTGAAAAAAGTTAATTGGGTTGACTAAGTTATTGGGTCGTTATAACCTCACCCGCAAAAAAAAGTAGAAAATTGGGTGGTGATATTTTCCGCACTCGCTGCTACTGTTAAATATTAATATGGTAATTTACTAATTACGCACGAGTTTTGATTAAAATCTCTTATTTAGATATTAGAACTAGGATTTTTTTATGTGATGACTGTTACTTTATTATGAGAAAAAAATGAGATTTTTGTATTTGAATAGAATTTTCTTTACTTAGTGCTGACATGTACTTTTTGTAAAGGAGATAAGTAAGAGTTTTGGTAAAAAAATTAAAACCAGGCGTTAAATTACTTGGGCTTTGTTTCTATTAGTCCAACTTATTTCCTTTTTATTTTCATTTGTGATGTCATTAACATCCCACTCTTACCCCAATAAAGGCCCATTAGAAAAAAAGTGACAAACGATTCCAAATGAACCCCACTAAAAACTAATAATTAAGTAAAAAATTTGATTAAACCGTCTTTGGTTTCCATCTGTAGAGGCTCCTTGCACCCAGATCGCCACAACGACGAGGTACACGTTTGTTTTCCTCTCAAAAACCTGCATTGCCATCAATCCAATTCTATATGTGTTGACATGAAATTTTTGCTTTTTTAAAGATGATGAGAGCGAGAGAGAGAGAGAGCGTGTCAGTAGAATTTGAAATTGTAGATCAAAGGAGGTTAGCTATGACTGAGTTTCTGTTCTCTTTGTGTATGGCACGGCAGCAAGCTGAGCATTAATACTCCGTTTGCAATTCATCATCATTGTCCAAATTTGTTGCATAAACTTGAACATTAAATATATTTTTTTCCTCCTTTCCTTTCATTTGCTTAGAGATTAGCTACTTGTGCCTTTTTTTCAACTCTAATTAATTCAAGTATATTTGGTTTAATCAATGATTGGCATTCAAACCTTACAAGATAAGACTCTGTTGTTGAATAAACTCAAATTGGATAATCTTAAGGCCTATTTAGTGTTGTAGTTAGGCACCTTAAGTTTTTATATTACAGTATTAAAGTATTTGATAAACATTTTTTGCTGTGACTTGAAAAAAGAGTTGATTTTATCTCATACTTATATAATAAAAAATTAATAATATCTTTACTATTTTATCAAAATAATTATTTAAAAATTACAACTACTATATTAATTTTTATTTCATAATTATAATTTTTTTGGGCTTAAAAACTATAGCTCATTATTGAATTGAGCCTCAGTGTTAAGCTTAGGAAAATAAGCAGCCTGGAATACACCCAATAATTATCATATCAGAGTAGATGAGAGAGGAATTAAAACAAAAGAAAGCCAAAGCACAATAGAGATTTTGAATGAATTTTAGATGCTTAACTGCCTCAAATGAGGCTTGCTCTTTGTATAGTAAGGGGAAATCATGTGCAAGTTATAGTTACAGTTCCTATATGTTATAATGGGAAAATGAAAGTATCAATATGATCTGACATTTTATATATTCTTTCTTACATGCTTGAGACAACTCACTCTTCTCCAGGTCATAGGTTTGGCATACATCTTAGAGATTTCAAGACCTTTAGAATAATGCCTAGCACTTGGCTTCTTCGAACAAAAATAATTTTTGAGACAAATTTTGATAATTCTTGATCACCTCCTTTATGTACAAAATCCATTTTTCTTTCTATTATAGCACGTCCAAGATCTATGGCTACTTTGAACAAACTCCTTATATTTTCTATAGCGAGATCTAAAAAGTATACAAATGTTCTTAAGTTGTTTATTTGAAGTTGCTGCTATAGGAATAATTTTAAAAAGAAACAATTTGTGATGCTTGAAAATGAGCTTCTATTTAAGGATCTTGGTGTTAAAAGCAATGCTAAACAATTGTAAATATAGTGATGTGTTTGTCAAATGACACATCGATCTTGTGTCAATAATGACACATGTGTTTTTAAAGACTATACAATGCTTGAACAAAACCTAATATAAATCTTAAATAAATTTAAAACAATAATAAATAAATCAAACAAAATGTAAAGAGATTAGGAAAGAAAAAGCAAACGCGAGATTTTTATGTGGTTTGATTTTTTAAGATTTACACAATGCTTATCTAAAAAATTTAATATAAATCTTAAATGTTAATTAATTTAAAAAATCCAATCTCTTAATAAAATAAACTTAAACAAATATAAAGATTTAAAATGAATTTTCTATCAATCAATGTGTTTAATTAAAAATAAAATCTCAATGTGTGAATCAAAAAAATAAAAACAAGTTTAAAGCTCAATAATAAGTGTATTCTCAATATCAAGCTCAATAATTACTCTTGAGTCCTTTTTTGTTTGAATTTGAATAAGTTAATTTATAATTAGAATTGAAAAATACCTGTTGTTGACTTTTTTTGAGAAAAATTGAATCGACATTAATTGCTATTAATTAACCATTATGACTAGTCCAAGCGACCATTGGCTAAAATTTTAAATAAACAATTTACCGTTTGATATTATTGATTAGCCGTTTATTTTCAAAGATCTATGTAATAAATTTTAGCTATTCGTTCTTTCTAAACGATTTACGGTTAAAATTTAAAAATTATCAGTTCATCGTTTTTCATAAACAGTTGACCATTATTTTCTAGAATCACCATTTTATCAATCCTTTGTAGAAAATACTTTTTAAAAATTATTAGTTTGCTATTTTCAACAAAGATTAGCCGTTTGCCATAGTAACTGCTACAGTGAATTATTTTTAAAATTATAAATTTACCTTAAAATTTTTTGTATTTAAACTTTACAAATAAGCTTATTTTCAGATTTTTAGTTAATTTCAAAGTTCTCAAAAATTTTTCAATTAAACAATGAACTTTAAAAATAGCTAATTTCATGAAATCACTTTTACTTTAAATATAAAATCCTTATAAAATCAAAAATAATAATTTATGAAACAAATTTGAGCTTTTAGAATTTAATAATTCTTTATTTTATTTGTTATCATCAAAATCAACATCATGAATACATATATATTAACAAAAATAAACAAAAAAAATAGTGAAAAAAATAATTAAATGTAAAATTACACAAAAAAGAAATAATAATGCAAAAGACAAAAATGACAGTAAAATAAAATAATATTTACTGGTAGTTGTGATTGTGATTTATATTTTCCCTTAGTTTTATGTTCAATAATGGCTTAAATGCCCTTTATGGGGTGAGGATAAGTTTCTCATATAATTTTCTTATAAACTGACAAATAAGATCTTTTAGAATCAGATTCCTAATATTAAACTATGCACTTTCTTTTTAAAATAGCTTCCATAAATTATGATTTTATGTTGCACATATCCGCTCAAATGCATCTTAAGAGATCGTTTGATATCATCTAATGATTCTTTACCTATGCCATTTTTAATAAATTTGATTTTATTTCATGATTTACAGAAACCATTTCTAAAGTTTTACAATATTTTTTATAGCAACGATGTCTTACATAATGAGAATATTTAAAGCTAAGTCACTTAGCTCTTTTTAACAAATGTGTTTTTACTAAAACCTAATATGTTAAAAAATAAATGGATTAGAAAACTCACTTGATAATCGAATCTTTGCTTCAAGTAACCACCAGACGTCAGAAGGAATCCCACAAATCATTAACAACTGCAAATGTTCACAATGAGCTTTGTAAATCTTCTTAAGAACATTTTAAAGGACAAAAGGAAAATGCCTAAGCAAATTATATTGTATGTCTACTATGCTTGATTTTTGGGGGTTGAGTTATTGTGGGAAATTGAAAAAACCAGCTTAAAAGTCATAGAGTACCGTTATTCATCATTTATATAGGAAAGTAAATCAAAATATACCAACTTAATAAATTGAAGTTATAAAATCAAATGAAAAGTGAAAGAGAATAAAAACAGACAATGAATGCAAGCAAATATGCAACTCACTTTCGTCCTTTTATTGAATTTATATCTAGTTTCAACTAGAGTTTATAAATAGCACCCTTATGGCCATAAATCCTAAATAAGATGTGATTTACTAATTCAGGTTAAGCTTTTCAAGTGAAATTTTACATGTACAAATTCTCTTAGATATTTCAAGAGAAATCTTCTCATAAAGGTACTTATGACATGTAACATAAAATAGTGAGATGAAATATAATTGTCAAATAAAAAAAAAGTAATGCACTCAATTCAAGAGACAATTTTTTTAAAAAAAACATAGATTATTTAAATTGATTTCAATGTCAACTTCACTTAATTAATGTTTCATATATGGTTTTAATATTTGATCATTAATTTTAAACGTGACATCGTCTATTGGATTCTCAATTTTTATAACACTATATGAATAAATATTTTTTTATACTAAATGGGCTACTCTACTTTGACTTTAACTTTCTAAAAAATAAATAAAGACAAGAGTTATAAAGTAAAACTTTTTGACCAATCTCAAATGTTTTTTGAAAAATTCTTTTATCATAAGTTTTGATTCTTGCCTTATTAATTTTGGAATTTTCATATGCATTATTCTTTAATTCCTTAAGTTTATTCAATTGTAATTTACGTACATTACTAGTATTATTAAGATTTGAATTAAAATCTTTAATAGTCCAAAATGATTTATGCTCAATTTCAATTGGTAAGTGGCAAGTTTGCCGTAAACAAGCTGATAGGGTGACATTTCTGAAGATGTTTTAAATATAGTACGGTATGCCCAAAATGCATCAGTTAGTCTAAGAGACCAATTTTTACAACTTTGGTTAATTGTCTTTTCTAAAATTTGTTTTATCTCTCTATTTGCTATTCAACTTGATAATTTGTTTAAGAGTGATAAGGGACAACAAATTTATGTGTAATTTCATATTTCTTCATTAAGCATTCAAATGACTTATTACAAAAATGGTTACCTCCATAACTGATAATAGTTAGAGGGATTTTAAATCTACTCAAAATTTTTTTAAAAAATAGTGTATCACAGTCTTATGATCATTATACCGACAAGGAATTGCTTCAATCCATTTTGAAATATAATCAACAGCAACTAAAATATATTCAAATCCAAATGATGGTGGAAAAATGCCCATAAAGTCAATTCCTTAACAATCAAATATTTCAATGATAAGGATGTGGTTTAAAGGCATCATGTTTTGCTTTAAAATAGACCCTACTATTTAACAATTCTTACACATTTTACACAATGTATGTGAATATTTAAATATTGTAGGCCAATAAAATTCACACTATAATATTTTTACAGCTTTTTTTTGAAGAAAAATGGCTACCACATGCTTCAGAATGACAAAATTGAATGACTCTATTTACCTTATCAAAACAATATTTGAATAGTATGGATCATTCCAATAAAAGCTTTTCACTTATGTCAAGAATTTCTTCTTGTCTTGAGAACGCCAATCAAATGATATTTCAACTATTACAAGATAATTAAAAATATTAACATATCAAGATATTCTGTTTATAGAGAACAAAAATTCATCAAGGAAAGAATCATTAATGAATGTTATATCAATTAAAGATTTATTTGTATGTCTTAAGAGATGATCTGTAATAACATTTTCCGTGCTTTTTTTTATCTTTGATTGTCAAGTTGAATTCTTGAAGTAGCAAAATCTATTGTATCAACCTTAGCTTAGCATCTTGTTTAGACATTAGATATCTCACAACAGCATGATCAAAGCAAACATTAGTAGGTGAACCAACTAAATACGAACAAAATTTACCCAATGCACATATTATAATAAGCAGTTCTTTTTCAATTATGGAGTAAATCATTTGAGCATTATTTAAAGTTCTACTTACGTAATAAATAATAAATGGCTTATCTTCTTTTCTCTGTCCTAGAACAGTGCCAACAGCATAATCACTAACATCATATATTAATTCAAGAAATAAAAATTAGTTAAGGGGTTACATTATTAGAGCTAATTCAAATGATTAATTATCTTTTCAAACGCTTATTAACAATCTTTTGTCCATTCAAATTATGGATCTTTTACTAAGAAATTATAAAGTGGTTTAGATATAACACTAAAGTATTTTATAAATCTCTTAAAAAATTATGCATGTCCTAAAAAAGAACAGAGTTCTCTAATTGTCTTTAGTGAGTGTAATTTTGAGATGATTTTAGTATTAGCTTTGTTTGTCAACTTCAATTCCTAAGACAATTCCCAAAATGGTCATGAAATAATATTTTTTTCTAATTTAAAATAAGTCTTTTTTCTTTGCATCTTTTCAAGACTGTTTCTAGATTATTAAGACATGTATAAAAAGGATTGCCAAATACAGTTGAGTCCTCTATAAAACTTTAAAATAATTTTCAACCATTTCACTAAAAATACTAAACATGTACCTTTAAAATGTAGCAGGAGCATTACAAAGTCCAAATAGCATTCTTTTATATGCAAATATTCGAAATTGGCATATGAATGTGGTCTTTTCCTAGTCTTATAAGATTATAGGAATTTTGATAATAGCCAGAGTAGCCATCAAGAAAGCAGTAGTAGTGATATCTTGCTACTCTCTTGAAAATTTATTCTAGAAATAGAAGGAAAAAATGGTCTTTTCTAGTGGCATCATTTAATTTTTTGTAATCAATGCACATGCACCAACTAGATGGAATTTGTATTGGAATTAGTTCACCTTTTTCATTTTTTACAATAATTATTCTAAATTTTTTTTGTACTACTTGTGTTTGACTTACCCATTTATTATCAAAGATATGATAGATAATTCTTATATCTAGTAGTTTAAAGACCTCATTTTTTATCACTTCTTTCATATAAGAGTTTAATCTTCTTTGTAGTTGACGGGTTGTTTTAGTATTTTCCTCTAAATGCATTCAATGAGTGCAGATTAAGAGATTAATGCCTTTGATGTCTTTTATAGTCCAACCAAATATAGTTTTATGCTTTTTTAGCACAAACAACAAGTTATTTTCTTTATAATGCGTGAGCTGGGAAGAAATTACCATCGAATATATCTGCTACTCTCTAAAATATACATATTTTAAGTCTTCTGATAAGGACTTTAATTTGAGCTCTAATGCTTTCTCTTTGTTTGTCTCTTCAAATTGTGTTGTCTCTTCAAAGCTTGATTGGTCATTGTGACCTGTGGATATCTATATAGAATCAAGTACAGAGTATTTATTAATAGTATAACATTCAATTATTTACTTAATTCTAAAGAATCAATAAAACAAATATCCACAGAATTTATAAAGTTCTCATCCTAGATGTATTCTTTGTTGATTGGCTTGATGAGATCAATCTCCTCATTCTCATTATCATAATCTTTTTTGTGGTAAAATCATTTACACATGTTAAACACATTAAGTTTTAATGTCATATTACCAAAAGATAAATTCATTGCTCTATTCCTACAATCAATCAAGGCATTAGCACTAGCAATTGGTTCCATTTCCAAAATAATAAAATCCACAGGGTATATGAATTTATCTACTTGAACTAGTACATTTTTAATTATTCTTTTTGGAACCTTAATTGACCTATTAATAAGTAATATAGTGGTAAAAGTTATTTTTAACTCACGAAAATTAAGTTATTGGTATACAGAGTAAGGAAGTAAATTAACACTGACATTAAGATCAAGTAAAACATGTTCAATTTTATGATCCCCAATAATATAAGAAATAGTTGGACAGCTAAGATCCGTTTATTCAAGGTGTTATTGGTTGAGAGAATAGAACTTACTTGTTCTACTAGAAAAGCTTTCTTTTGCACCTTATATTTTCTTTTCACAATGCACATATCTTTTAGAAATTTAGTATAAGAAGATACTTGTTTAATGATGTCTAGTAGAGGAATATTGACTTTTACTTGTTTAAAAACTTTATAAATTTCTAGACAGTGGTTTGATTTCTTTGACTTGAATAGTGCTTGAGGAAATGAGGATATAGAAGGAGAATTAGTTATTTGTTCATGGGTTAAAGGTTCGATAGACTCTACTTTATTCTCTGTAATTGAATCTTTATTAGTTTCACGAGGGTCCAGAATGTGTTTTTCAAACTTTATCACCACAAAGGATTATAACCGATTTCACTTGGCCTACATTTTGATTTCCTATATTGCCAATTTAAGAATGTTATTGACTATTGGGATTTGGTTTAACTGACAAGAAACTTTGCTTTTTCGTGTATAATTAGAATAGCTGTAAGTTTAGAGATAGTTTTTATCAAATTGGTTAAGTTTGCATTGTTTGGTTATTGATCGGCTCTTATTTTTCAATAAACAAATGTAATATGTCTTCCAGAGTTTTTCTTAGTGGTGGGATATATGGTGGATAACTCTGAGAGTTTTGAAAATTTTGATATAGAGGAGTTAGTTAAGAATGTTATGCATGATTATTATTTCTCCAATTGAAATTTAGGTGGTTTCTCCAAAAAGAGTTATAAGTTTATGAGTAGGGATTGGGGTTTGGTTTTTTAAAATTTTCAATAACATTTACTAGTTCATACAAACTTTTTTTCAAAGCTGGTAAGGTTGGACAATCCTGTGTAGAACGATCAGTAGAATCGAAAACACAGCATGAAATATCTTGAATAGACTTTATATGATCATTCTTTTTATACTCTACTACTTTGACTTTTGTAGTTAATTCTAGATTTGAAATTAAAACATGGGGTATCAGGAGAAAACATCATGCATGATGGTGACCTTGTTCTAGTAGGATGCATAAAGTCTCTAAAGGTCCTAGGCTGTCCATGAATATTTTGCAAGGCTTGGTTATCTTCATGCTCTGAAAAATTATCAGCACCACTGTGAGTCATGTCTAAGGTAGTGAAGATGATTTTCTAATTAATCTACCACTATCTGTATGTGACCAACATCGCGTACAATGCTTATGATGTGTGATAAATAAATTAGTGATGCATAAAACATTAAATGAAAATTGTAAAAATAAAAACAAACTAAAAGTTAAATAAAACATGAAATAAAAATTAACAAGCTGAATTAAAAAATTAGACAATTAAACCAATCATAAAAATAAAGTAATTAAACAATTAACAAAATATCAGGCAATTTTTTAAAACTAGCTATAGAACAAAGAAATTAAAGGAAATAAGTTAGTCGATATTTTAAAACCAGCTATTTAATAAAATATAAAATAAAAATTAACCAAATTAATACATAAAAATAAATAAACTAAAATTAAAATAATAGTTGGTAGAACTGACCATATAACAATAAAATTTAAATGATAATTTAGGCAGTAGAATTGATCATTAAAAATAAATATAAAAGTAAATTGCAAAAATTAAAAAAAAAATTTATTTTTATTTTTTAAAATTTACCAGCTAGTTAAATTTTAATCAAGTCCATGTTTGCTATGTCTATGAAGTCCAAAAGTCTAACGAATAAGGTAAAGTCTAAAGATTTAAGTTATAATTTGATTTTAGGGACTAATTTATTAAGTTTTTAGGTGAAAATGAAAATTTTCATAAACTTTATGATAATTCTATGATTATAAGAGAGAGAAGGCAGTTGACTGAAATTTTATGAAGTAAATGACTAGAAACAAGAGAATAGTGGAAGGAAGATGGGAACTATGTGAATTAAAAAGAAGAAAATAACAAGAAACAAAACTGACACTAAATTTAAGAAAAATTATTGGTAATAATATTAAAAACTTCACACGAGTTATAAGTATTATTATTTTTTAGTATAAAAGTAATCAATTATAATATAATTCGGTGAGTTCAGAGTTAAATAACAGGAAATTTATAATCTAATAGTCAATTTATTAAAATAAAAAATTGCTGAGAGTCAATAAAAAAATACTGAGGTTACCGGATCTGCTCTTTAATTTCAAATTATAATTACAATAACTCTCATATTTGTATTTTGTATTTATTTTTATTAATTAATTATTATATCATTTATTCTTAGTTGACTCTTAATATAATAAATGTGGAAGTAAGTATTTAATATGCCACAATTTTATTGAAGTGTTGACATTATGTCAAAATACCATGTAAATTTAAAAAGATTTTGATTAACATGACATAAAAGATATTGATAAGAAAATAAAATATAATAAATTAAATATATTTTAAAATTCACTTGAAAGAGTAACTAATCAATAATTTAAATCTTTAAACCTCTTCTTTCACCTTAGCTTAAAACATTAGTAATTTATATTGAAAAGTAAAACACTCATTTTATTTGACAAAATTTTAAAATGTATTACAATAAAATGAAAAGCCAGAAAACAAGAGAAGAAACAAGAAAAGAAAACAAGAAAATTCTTAGCTTTACTTTGTTCTTCACTGTCTACTCGCCACACTTTGCTCTCTCTACTCGTCCATCGCGACTCTTGCATCTCCTCACCTTTTATAAGCGAGAGATGCTTCCTTTTCCTTCATTTTATTTATTTATTTTATTTAATTATTATATATACACACACACATTGAATTGTGTGATGTTCAAGAGGCATGATGGCCTCCTAACCATCACACATGATTCCATTTCTTTTTATTTTATTTTTATTTTTTATTATTTTTTAAATATTTATTAATTATATCTCTTTAATGCGTTTCAAATTATTCTAGTAGTTCTTCTTTATTCTTGTTTCTAGTTTCAATTCTATCTTTATTCCTAAAAAAATTTACAAGATAAAAATTAGTATTTTGTAAATTACTTTGACATAAATATTTATTAGGGATTATTCATATAATTTATAAGTTATGAGCATAGTAATTAACACTATAAATAAAATATTTATAATTTTATTCTTATTAAATATTCACTTTTTGGTATTAATCACTTAGTAAAATGGAACTTACTGTTGCAATTTAAATTTTGTTATAGTCATGCTACAGTAATACTATTTTTTAAAATTATATTTTTACTTAAAATTTTTTATAATTTTATTATAGCCTAAAAAACATAAAAATTTAAAAATAGATCTAATTTTAGAATTTTTAAATAATACTGATTATTCCAAAAATTAATAAAATTATGCTATACCCCAAAACTTTATAATATTTTTTGAAGAAGTTCTTTTCATATTTTAACATAATGCTTATTGATTTTAAAGTTTTCAAAACTTTTTCAATTTAATCTAAAATTTGAAAAACACTTAAATCTAGAAAATACTTGTCTTATAAATATAAAACCTTTTAGTTTATGAAAATTAATAGTTTATTAAACTAAATCTAAGCTTCTCAAATACTAAACTATGCATATATTAAATTATATTAGTGTTATAAGATTTTGTAGCAATGATGACTTCGTTGAGCTAAAATTTTGTTATTAATTAGGTCATTACCTGTTGAGTGTCTTGAACTTAATTTTACTTGAATCACTTGTGTAAATATTATCTTTCAAGAATTAGTGGATATGTGAAATATAACATTTGTCATATTACTTAGGATACATCTTTGTTATCATGAAAATGACAATATGTACAGGCCATTTAGGCTAACAAGTCGACATGAGATTTTTTCCCAAACACCTCTATTACGTGTAGGTTGGTATATCTAACACTCCTGTCATGTGTAACCTAGTCTTTTTGACATCTCTTGTTATGTGGTAAAATAGTGTGGGCTCATTTATGCATAAGTTTTAGCTGTAATATGTTATAGAAGCCTATAAACCTAACTCAACTCAAAAGTAAGCTCAAGAGTTAAGTATTATCCAAGTCTTATACATTTTATTTAAGTTCAATACTTAATAGATGTATGATATTTTCTTTAACACCCTACGTCACTTGTTGGCTATTCTTTTTAATTGGCCTTTCTCACGTGGTAAGGTACTATAGGCTTACTTGTGCATGAGTTTTAGTTTGATAACATATAGAAAGCTACAAACCTAACTCATCCCAAAAGCTAGCTCAGGACTTGAGAGTTGTTTAAATCTCATATACTTAACTTAAGCTTAATACTTAATCGACATAGGATATCTTTCCTAACAAGGACAATCTAATCTCTTTCCCCACATATATTACTGAAGTATGAACTATAAATCTCATGTTTTTAATATAAGAGATTTTACTATCTCAGCTAAATTACATCCACAGAGAAGTCTTAATTAGCCAAATACCTAACAATATAAAATTAACTTCATTCAACATTATAGTTAAAGAGAAAATAACTCTATAACTATGTTTTTACTAAACCATAAGAAGAGCTTTTCAAGGTTGGACTAGTCTGCGCATCTCACCTATTGTGTATGATGAACTTCTTTTAAATTGAAAAAAAAAATTCACCATAATGTAGTGTAGACTGGACAAACTATCTCTAGGGTTTAAGATTCGATAGAGAAATTAAAATTTTAAGCCCATAATTTTATTAAACTAAGAGATAAAAGATCATAAAATTAAACCACAAAATGCTGCTCCATAAAGGATTTTATAGATAGCTTACATAAATAAAATCGCCACCTTAACTTAGTGTTAATTCCATATTAGAATATTAGAGCACTATCCAAAAGTCATATAAAAAAAACCTGAGGAGCATAAAAGGAGAAAAAACATTTAGAAATATCAATCCCAATAACAAAATAGATGATGAAAAATTTTAAAGTATAAAATAAAAAATGAAAAAAAGGGTAAAAGAGAGGTCAGCTAATGTGCTGACAATAAATCTGTAAACAATGCAACTTGAATCTAGTGAGGTTGTTGACTTTGGGTTATTAGGAGGTTGAAAGGTTTGTTTTGGCTTTGCTTAGATCATCGACAGTAGGCTGGATCTTGATTTTTTATAGTGAAAAAAATAAGATACACATGATCTGGTTTCATGGCAAGTTTCATGTAGGTGGGATTGAAATGTTTGCAGTTAGGCATTGCGAGTTTTATAAAGTGACTTGAATAACTAAATAAAAGGATAATATATATGTGAAATTGAACAAATATATAAGATGCCATATCGTCTACTAATATTCCAATACTGAGTTTAATTCTTAAATATTATTTAACTATAAAGTGTTCGAATAGGTAAAATCAACATGTCGTCGTTTTGATTTCATATATTCAGGCATTCAATTCGGGCACCTTTTTCTATAAAATATATATAGCTTTAGCAAATGTATTTGGTGGAATAAATTTTTTTCTTTTTGAAAAAAACCGAGATAGAATTAAATTAAGCTAATCATTTTTTTTATCTCAATGATTAATTTTAGTAATTTCTTAGTATCGAGCACAATTAATTATTTTTCTTTTTAGAATACTATGCAAATATATTATTTTTGTGACAAAGCAATGGATTCACTGATTTAAGTGGCCGTCAATATGTTATTTAGTTGATGAGAATGGCTTGGGTGTCTGGTCTTTTAATGAGATAGATGAGGCTTTTAAGCTTAAGCTTTAGTGGAGTTTTCAGAAACAACATTCATTTTGGTCTTCTTTATGAAGTATAAATATTATAGAGCTACGACTTGGTTTAGTTTCATTATTCTGCCTCTTCTCTTTGGAGATGTCTTTGCCTGACTTGATGTGTTGTTTAAGCCTCGTGTGTGTTAGTTAGTTGGTCATTAATTGCTAGCTAGACTTTTATCCTTTGGCCTTCCATAATCCTATCACGGCTTCTATGGTGCCTTTTTATTAATATTTTTTAATTAGTAAGGTATTATCTAGGGTAAGGGTAAGTTCTAAAGTGTATCGTCTTCTTTGATTGTTGCGTAGATTTTGTTGATTCTTATAAATAGTAAGGAACTTGATTTTATTCAATGGGATCTCACCCTTAATGATGCTTGTCATTTATAGATAGCTTGGGAGTTTGTGCATTTGCTTGAGGTTGAGGGATGAGATTTTCTTTATTATCTAGAAATAATATATCCATTCCTGGATCTCTTTTTTTCTTTATAAATGATGCCTTGTTTTGAGACTTTGTTTGTGAGACTTCTCAACATTTATTTCTTGATTGTCTACTAGCTAGATATGTTTAAGTTTAATTTTTGCTTACTTTTGATTTGCTACATTTTATTTTTTTTATCCCTCTCACTTTATTTCTCCATTAATGGTGATGTGCTAATTTGTGAAACCATGTTTGAGTCCCACTTCCTTGCTTTATTTTATGATAAGTTTGAAACTCGTGATACTTTTAGGTTTGACTCTTTGGCCTTTTCTGTTGATGTTATTATATATCGAGTTGTATTAGATCTTAGGCTTGCTAGTTCTTCCTTTGATTTTAAACCATCCCAACTACAAAGAGTTTTAAGTTCTTGGTTTGCAAAGAGCTTGCAATTTATTGTTCCATCCAAGAGGCTAATTCAATTGGTTTCTTGGTTTGGGCCATCGGCTGGGATGGCTATGGATGATTGTTCTTAGGGCAATCTTAAGATGACTGCTTGCCTACTTCAAGTAGTATTCTCTATGATCACGTGTGGTCCTGATTGTTTTTGGATCTTTCTTAAGATGCCTAGCCTATCCTTTATCTCGAGCTTATAACTATTTGTAAGGGTTAGAGCTTATTGTCTCACTCAGTTACTCTATACTTAAGATAAAATTAAACTTAATCATTATAGTTTCTTAGACAAAATTAAACTTAATCATTATAGTTTCTTGGATTCTTTTCCAGGGCCCTGTTCATCCTTATTGTTGGGATTATGCTTATTTTTTACATCAGGTTTGTTTTGGCATAGTCTTCTTCTATCTTAGTTAGGCATGTGCATTAGGAGGCCACTTTGCTACCGATTTCCAAGCCAATTAGGCTTGTTTTCTTCGATTTCATTGGTGCATACTAGTTCTCTAAATATTCCTATTGGCTTATTTAGTATCTTTCATTTTGATACACAGGTAGTTCCTCGTATTAAACATTAGAGTTGTTACTTTCTTGCTCCTTTTGGTTTAGTACTGTTCAATTTTACTTTTTTATTTAGTCGTATTTGGTTTAAAAGGTTTTGATTCATGTGCTCTTTTTATGTATTTGCTATATTTTACTAATCTATATAAAGGTGTCGTCTAACACCCCTAACATCTTGGTGGTTTCCTTTAAAAAAATGTATTTTTCCTAATTCTAATTTAACTAAGTTAATTGAAAATTCTTTTATGTTACTTTAGGGCTTTGTTTGGTATAACTCTTTAAATAGAACTTATTCAAATAGACTTTAATTAATAGAACTTTTACAAGTAGAGTTTCTATTAAAACAAATTAATTATTTGATTTGTTGATGAGAGCTTCTATTAAAAGTTGGGAAATTATTTTAATATGTAATTTTTTTAAAGTTATATTATGAAATGAATGAAATAGAATTATTAAATAGGTAAAAAATATTTTAGATATCTTAAAATAGATGGTATCAAGTTTGGTGAGAAAGTAATTTGATTAAAATAATATAAACTAATTTCTATTTTGAAGAGTCTTTTAAGAATTTTTTTTAATTTTTTGTTTGTCACATAGATAAATAAATAAGTATTTGAAGAGGAAAAATTAAATAATTTTTTATTGATGTTCTATAAGAGTTTCTATTGCTTGAGAACTAGCTTATACCCTTAGCTCTTTACATTAGTTAGACTCATCATTCCTTTTAAAAAATTCTTTGTTTTTGAACCATACATGATATGAAAAAAGGATGATAAAAAGGCCCGAGCCGGCCTGGTTGATTTTCGTAGACTTTATCCTAAGTCTCCCCTATGAAGGCTTAGACAAGGACTTAGTAAAAAAAATAAAAAAAGCCTAGGCAAGACCCAAGCTCTCTATTTTAAAAAAATAAATTTATAAATTATAATAATAAATTCAAATTTGAAAAATAATAGAGAAATAAAAAATTTTAAATACCTAATTTTTATTTTAATAATGAATAAAAAAGTTTATAATTATAATACTAAACTCTCTTTTAAGTATTAAGTAATTAAAAGAGTGTTTGAATTAGAGAATCTAATATTAAAAAATTAAATATCTAAAATTTTATTTAGTTCATTTTCTTATTTATTATTTTATTTTAAAATATTTATTTTTCTTTAATTCATTATTGATTATAACAATTTAATTATTATTAACTCATTTTAAGTTTACAAAAATTTTAAAAGATTTCAAAAAAAGAAAAGGTTCAAGGTCAACCCTTAGATTTTTACTCTAGGCTTGAGTTTGAGCTTGAAAAAGCTCAGCCCCAGCCCTTAATTTAATAATCCTAATATAAAAATATAATGCACTTGTACCATTAATTTGCATAAAGAGATCATTTCATTAAATAAAAGATTAAAAAATTTGTAAATTTTTTATTGGATTATTCTTTTCCATATGAAAAAACTTCCAAAAATATAAAACTTCTTGAGATTAGATAATTGCTAATACATTGCTCCTAGAGATAGCAAAATAAATAAACGAATTGAATTTAAATCAAATTGTAAATAAATTGGGTTAGAACTCAGATGATTCAAAATTGTTTAATTTATTAAACAACTCAAAATCTCAGGATTCAAATTCGATTCACTTGTTAAATAAATATTCGGTTTGATTCATTTAATTCATTCATTATAATTAAGAAGTGAATTGAATTGAATCTTGATTTATTTACTATTCATTTATCCTGTAGCAGATCTATATATAACGAATCATATTGAATATGAGTTCATTTATAAAAATATAATTAATAAATAAAAATTAAGCAAAATAAATATAAAAAGACAACCAATTTACAATCATACAAAAATAAAAACTTATTATCAGTTATAATTGCTATATTAGTCTTCCGACTTCTCAAAACTTTTTTCATATATATTTAAAGATAAATAAGTAATTTAATTAAATAAATAAGACATAAATTATAAAAGTATAAATTATATTTAATTTGTTTATGAACCATTTATTAAACAAATTCTAAATAAATAAAGAAATCATTGTCCTCAAACTCAAAATTAATTTTTTTAATTGCGAATCAAATTAAATTTACCAATTTATTAAAGGAATCAGTTTTTTCAAATCTAAATCCATTTAATTCATATTAAATTGGACCAAATAAATACATCTTAATCTAAATTCCCACCGCCAATTACTCCATTCGGATGAATTGCATTGCTTTGTTCAGCGTCTCCTCAAAATATGATGTTCTCGCTTGCATAAAAGTATCGCTGAGTAATGTGTTTAATGGTGATAAATATTGAAATCCAACGTTTAGGTTCTTGAAATCCAAACTATAAATGCAATGAATTGACACTTTTACAACTGTCGAAAAACCAAAATTTGCCCCCTAATAGCTTCCAGGCAACTGTGGAACCGGGCTAGAAAATTCCCTCGAAAAATTGTGTCACACGTCCTCCTGACTAACTTTTAATTATTAATTTCAATTGGTGGACCTATGTTTTTCAAAATTTTCATAATAAAAAGGAAAGAAAAAGTTATTTTACAATTGGACCTTTCATTAACGCTTGAATCATTTTACCTAATAAAAAAACTAAATCATGTTATATATTCTTTTAATTTGCAGGTCTTTGTCACAGTGTTGAGGCATTAAAGTCCACAATCAAATTAGACTAAATTTCAACCGAGATTAATCTTTGATTATGCCCCAAGTAATTATCGGGCTCACAATTGATGTCACAACGTTGATGATCCCCTTACACGAAATAAGTTCAGTAACTTATTCCATATTTTCTTCCTTTAATGTCATAAATACATGAGCTGAAATGCATATATCCTCAGATTTTCTTGTATAAATGTTGTAGATATACAACCATATGAAGCACAGATTGTTTTTCCTTTAATGTGATAAATATGTGAGCTGGAATTCAAAGTTTGATGCCATAAATATGTCACCATATAAGAATGCATTTTCTTAGATTTACTTCTTTTAATGTCATAAAGATGCGAACATGCAATATAAGAATGCAAAAATGCTCAGATTTTTCTCCATTAACATCATAAATATGTGATCGTATACAATAATATTGTCTTAAGGTTCCACATCTTCTCAAAATTTGCACTATTAAATTTCGATTTAAAAAAAATGATTCTACAAGGATTCATGGTGAAAATGCATGTTGATAAGTACCATGTCATTTGCTGTGAATACTAGCAGCCGAACTTAGACTTTCTTTGTTGTTTGGTACTATCATGTTGTGGTTTTTAACATACAATTACGAGATTAAATTATACTTAGACTGTTAAGACATACATATTTTGGGTTCAACAGACCATTGGACTTGACTCAATCAAGATATAATTTTTGGGCAGCAATAGCATAAAATGAGAAAATGATTTTTTTTCCCCAATTTTAGATGTAAAATAAATGTTTATGAAATAAGATTGGCTATCGAATAAGTATATGATAATTATTTTTTAAAATTATGATTTTTTGAGAGAGTTTGCTACCTTACAGCTTCCATAAGATCCACTCTCTAATAAAAATAAGTTGTGGCCCATCTGAATACACTTCTATTTCATTTATTTTGGGTGGGCATACTTCACATGAACCATAAGATAATCATTCCCTTTTTTGTCTATAATTATTATAAGGGAGTCTCTAAGTTATATTTTTATTTAATTTATAGCACACACATAAATAGTGTTTAAATCCCTATTGATGTGGAACGTAATCAACTTTATGATTCTAAAACCCAAAATTTTTAAACCTGAAAATAAACGCCTCTAAGAACCTACAAACCACCACAAAAAAAAAAAAAAAGCCCACAGTTTTTAGTCAGTTAATTGGTAAGCAAAAGGAGTGGCATCTATACTGGTCTACAAATAGATGTGCTAAGAATATGCTGGTTTAAATAGATCCATATTCCACGGTACGGCGTAGGTCAAGACACGTTTTTCTAAATTAATTAAAGTTAAATAACATTTAATTTTTTATATTAATTTTATAATAGTTCATAATTGTTTGATTAGTGTCAAACTATTATCAGTAGATGTTACCTGTCGCCAGCAACTTACATCCGTCGGCAATCACCACTGCCACCTTACCAGCCACTAATTTAAGGTGTTCTTTGAAGTCATATTTGATATTGTGAAAATGTTTGTCACTGACTCTTCGCAATGGCAAATTCCTTATATATTTATTAATTAAAATAATATTACTATAGTATAGCCAATATTATAAGCATTTTAACGTTCCATACTAAACAAAATGTGGTATTATGTTAAATTCAATGCACTCTAATGTAGTCATTACAACAGTCTAATACAATTGTACCAAAGGCATCCCAAGAGATTAATCTGCCGTTGATGGTATATACTCTGGTAGTTTTAAGTATTTTCAAAAAGAGTATGTATCATTGGGTATTGGTATATCGATTTTTTTTTCCCCGTTTATATGAAATAATGAACAAATATTTTAAGATATTATAGAAATTTCTATTGATGAGTATTACGTTATTGAAGAGATTCATTGCCCTTTCATATTTTGAAATGTAATGATCCTAAAAACAGAGTTTAATAAATAATAATTTCATGAGCTAACTTTAGTGAGGGAATAAAAGATGATGTAGCACAGGCTTGGTCTGGAGATGAAGCTGCAACAGCAGGTACGAGTACGACTGTATGTAGCTTGATCATTTCTGCTCATGATATATTTGGCCCCTGTAACAGGACTTATATTTTAGCCAAATGTTCCTGAGAAAATCCCTAATGATCAAGTGCAACAAACTCTAAAACCGAGAATTACTAATTTGCTCCTAATGTGACACATGCATCTCCCTCAACTTCTGTTTGGTTTCCGATGTTTCCTCATTCTCGGCAAACATGACCAAAGGAGAGAGAGTCTGGAAATCTGGAGATATCTGGAGACATCCTCAGAAGTTGTATTGGAGGATCATCAGAGGGTCTCCATTAAGAGCTGCCTCTATGTGCTTCATCGTCGTCCGGCCCGAGGGCTCATTAGATTAGCAACAAGGTATATATGGTTATAAGACGAAAATTAGTGAGAAATAACAATAGTTCCAAATAGAAATACAAATGTAAAAGATACAAAAGAAGGTTCGAATGTACATGGGCATGACGTGGATGGGATAAGAAATCTGGTAAATTGCTAATTCGCTTATTGCAAGAGTAGTAACATAAATTTTTCTTCTCTCTCGATATTATAATATTTCTTGAGATTGATGGATTTTTTGCTCTTAGTATGGCATACTAATCTTTACAAATAAATGTGAAATTAGGCGGATTAGATGGTAATAGTTTTGATACTATATCCATATGAACAGGGCTTGCTATACATTTGTGTAGTATCCACAAGACAAAAAAAAATTCACTCAAGAATGAGAAAAAAATAGAGGAAAAATGGAGGAAAGCAAATAGCTTAAAGAGAAGAAAATTTTCCTCACGGGCTATGAGAGTAGAAGTGGCATCAACCATGAATTCATATTGAAGTATAAGGCTTATGTCATAAATACCTTACTATAACAAGTTCATCTTCTCATATTTTCTTCCTTTAAACGAATCTTTACCTAAAATTTAATTTTGTAGGAAGAAAATTTGAGAAGATGAACTTGTTATGGTAACATATATATATATAATTATTGTTTAGCCGAACAGCTAAAGAAGTCCACGGTCTAAATCATCCAAAAAGCTAGTTCACCATTTGAGGGTTGTCCAAATTTTATATACTTATCCTAAGTTCAATACTTAGTTAATGTGAGATATTTTTCTAATACGCTATCGCATGCGGGCTGGTATTTTTTACTAGTCTTTATTATGTGGTAAGTTAGTATGGGCTCACTCATGCTGAGTTTTATCATTAATATTATATAGAAGTATACTGTCTAACTCAACACAAAATCACATGCGGACTGATCTTTTTAACTATTTCTTATCATGTGGTAAGGTAGTGTCTTTTTAATTATTTTTTATCATGTGGTAAGGTAGTGTGAGCTCACTCGTGCGTGAATTTTTACTCTATTAGTATATAAAAGCTTGTAGCTTAACTTAGCACAAAAGCTAGCTTATGAATTAAGAGTTATCGAAGTCTTATATACTTAATTCAAGTTCAATATTTTTCAAATAGCAGACCAATTTTTTAATAGAATCATTAGATAAGATAGTGATTTTTTAACAAACCCCGTCACATGCAGACCAGTCTTTTTTACTAGATTTTATTATTAGATAAGATAGTATGGTTTCACTCGCACATGAGTTTAGCTCTAATATAATATAAAAGTTTACGAGCCTAACTCCATTCAAAAGCTAACTCAGAAGTTGAGGAATGTTCAAGTCTTATATATTTATCCTAAGTTCAATACTCAATTGATGTAGGATACTTTCCTTAACAGCAGCAACCTAATCCCCCTCCGCACCCACGACATAAGTTTGAACTATAAATCTCTTGTTTTTAGTACAAGAGTTTTCACTATCTGAACTAAATTACACCCACCTACTTAGAAGCCTTAGTTAGGAAAATACCTAACAGTATAGAATTAACTCCATTCACTATAAATCTCTTATAGTCGAAGAGAAAATAACTTCACACTCCTTTCCAGGGAGCCACAGTTGAAATTTTTCAGGATTGTCCTCGTCTACTCATCACATCTACCCTAGATGGTGAACCACTTTCAAATTGGGAAAAGAAATTCACCGTAATGTATTATGTATGGTATAAATTATCACTGGTGTTTAAGACATGATAGATAAATTAAAATCTAAAATATGTGATTTTATTAAACTAACAAAACATTAAACAAAAACAACAAAACTGCTAAGAGAAAAAAAAAATCATAAAATAACACTACTGAAGGCCACTTTATAAAGGATTTCTAAATGGCCTATACAACAAAACCTCTGACCAACTTGTCAAAACAACCAAGAACGTCTAACGTATAATTAACTCTACCACGAGCATTAATTCCCACTGGATATTAGAGCACCAACCAAAGGTCATCTGAAGAACCTTGACGAGTATCAGAGAAAAACAAACATTTTGCAATACCAAACCCTAATAACAAAACAAATGATGAATAATTTAAAATTAAAAATTAAAAATTAAAAAAAAAGAAAAAAAATAAAAGAGAGGGTGATCGAAGAGGGAAACTTCTTCCTAATGTTGGCGGCGGCAAATCACAGATGACGCAGCTAGAATCTAGCGAAGCTGTTGGCTTTGGTTGGTAGGGAATTTGAAAGGTTATATTTTGGCTAGTGCTTCAGTCATCAAGGGCTAGTCAAATCCTGATATTGTAAAGACGAAAAAGCGATATGCATAGTCTAGTTTCATGACGAGTTTCTTATATATGGGATTGAAGTGTTTGCGGCTTGGGGTTTGCGAGTTTTATAAAGTGACTTGAGTAACTGGATACAAGTATAGTATAGCATGCGACATTAACCAAATATATAAGATGTTGCGTCATCAACTAATTTTGCCATATTGAGTCTAATTTTTAAGTATTATTCAGTGATAAAGCATCTGAATATGCAAAATCAAAATGTCGTTGTTTTGATTTTATATATTCAGACACTTCTTAAGGAAAAATTAGCTTTTTCTTTAAAAGATATCGATAATTTTGGCAAATCTATTTAATGGAATAAATTTTGTTTCTTTGTTAAGAAAAAAACTCCAAATATAATCAAGTTAAACAAATCAATTTTTTTTTATCTCAGTGATCTATTTTAGTAATTTATTAAAAATTGAGAATAGTTTTAAACTAGTTAAATTTCATACAAGCATTATCAAAATATTTTCCAATAAAATTCTTCAAATTAAAATAATACTGAAAATTTATTTCAAATAATTTTTAAAAATTATTAAAAGAGAGAAGTGCAACCGGATAATTGAAAAAATATAAATAGTTTTTTATTTTTTTATTTATTTATATGTAAAAAGTATTGGAATAAAACTAATTTTTTTTATTTTTTTATTTATCACATAGGTAAATAAATAAATATTTAAAGAGTAAAAATTAGATAATCTTTTGTTGATGTTCCAACAGTTTCGATAAATTATAAACTAGATTATATCATTGGCCTCTTATATCGATTATAGTCGCCACGTTAAAAAAATTCTTTGTTTTAAAACCATAAATGACATGAAAATCTATTATAGTTTTTCCGTTAATTTGCATAAATAGATCATTTCGTCAAATAGAAAATTAAAAGATTTGAAAATTTTCTATTGGATTACTTGTTTCCTTATGAAAAAACTTCTAAAAGTATACAACCTCTTGAGGTTAGAAAATTTTTGGTACATTGCACTATTCGGCATCTCGTCAAAGTATGGTGTTCTTGCTTGCATAGAAATAGAGCTCAGTGATGTATGTGTTTAATGACAATAAATATCGAATTCTCACCGTCACATTCTCGAAATCCAAACTGTAAATGCGATTAATTGACACTTTTATAGTTGTCAAAAAAAAAATTGCTACTCTAATAATTGCAGGCAATTGTATAGCTGGACTAGAATAAAAGGAATTTAAGTATAAATTTATATTATTTGACAGTATAAAATTTATATTATTTTATAATAGTTAATAATCACTTGACAGTATAAATTTATATTATTTTTATTTTTAAATATATTTTTATTAACTCATATGCATAGAAACTAAATAAAAAATTTAAGTATTAAAAAATAAAAAATATATATTTTGATGTGAATAAAAAAATTAATAAATTTTTTTTACTTTTTATTTTGTAAATATTTTCTTCTAATCAATATTTTATAATATTTTATTATTTATTTTATAATAAATTTTTATTTGTCATTATATTTTTTGTAATAATTTTGTTTCATTTTATAATAAATTTTTTCTAAATTTATTATAAGAAAATATTTATAAAATACAAAATTACAAAAAAATCTTATTATTGATTTTTTTCACATCAAAACATATATTTCTTATTTTTAATACTTAATGTTTTATTTTAATTTACATTCATATGATTTATTTAATCTATAATAAATATGAATAAAAGAGTATTTGAAAATAAATGTTATACTGCAAACTTGTATTGTTATGAGGATTATTGACTATTATAAAAATAGTAGGAGAACTAATGATATATATTGATTATAATAAAGAAATGACTAATGGTATATATTGATTACAGTAAATAAAAAATTAACAATTTTCCTTATTAATTTTTATTGATGAACCTATTTTTTAATAATTAAAAAGGAAAGAAAAAGTTAATTTACAATTGGGCTTTTCGTTAATGCCCTAATCATTTTACCTAATAAAAACTAAAGAAAACTAACATTTTTTCATATTCCTTTCATTTGCATGTATTTGCCATAGTGATTGAGTCGTCAATGAGGGGACCATAATTAAATTAGACTAAGGTAACATTTTTTTTTATCATTTGAAATCTAAATAGATCTAAATTTTTCTAAAATCTAAATTAGTCTAAATATAAAAATTTAGATCACATGTTTATTTTTCTTTTAGTATATCTAAATATAAGCGGCATGCTATTTATTTTTGTAATAAAAATATCTTAAACAGCTAATCCTTTGACATTTACATCCGTGTAAAACAAAATAGAAAAAGAAGATTCTATTTCATAGTTTAGGAAATAAGTTATTTTATAGAGATATTTTTAGAATATAATATTTACTTGTTATTCGGATATTTTTCTATTTATATCAAAGTCACAAAATCTTACTTTTTCTATTCAGATATAAATATCTTAAAATCAGATATAAATTACAAAAAAATAAATTTTTAAAAAGGTTTGAAATTAATACAATTTTAGATTTCAAACATTTAACAAACATCTTAATTTCTAGGGAGAGTAATTTTTGGCTCACAATTGATGTCATGGTACTGACATTCGCCTTATATGAAATAATTTTAGGAACACATACTCATATTTTCTTCTTTTAATGTCATAAATATGTGAACTAAAATATATATATCCTCATATTTTCCTGTATTAATGCCCTAGATATATGACCATATAAAGCATGGAGCCGCAGATACTCTTTCTTTAATGTCATAAATATGTGAATTGGAATTGAAAGTTTGATGCCATACATATGTCACCGTATAAGAATGTATATTCTCAGATTTTCTTTTCTGTAATCTCATAAATAAATATGTGACCATTCAATAAAAGAAATGCATATATCCTCACATTTTCCTCCATAACATCGTAAATATGAGACTGTATGCGACAATATTGTTTTAAGATACCACCGCATCTTCTCAAAATTTGTACTATTAAATGTCAATTTTAGAAAATGGTTATACAAGAATAAGTTTAGTATAACCTCTATAAATTAATAATGGGGGAATTATAGAAATTTATTAATTTAGAGAGATATTAATTAATTGATAAATTAATTATTTATTAATTTATAGATTTTATTCATAATACAAATAACTAATATTTAATTGACTGAAAATTTATTGTATTTTACAAATATAATCAATAGAATTTAAATAAATTCATCAAATAAATAATGTATACTTCATTAAATAAATTCATAAATTTTACTAAATGCATTCAATGAACTAAACTAAATGTTGGTTATTAAATTGTATTAATTGAATTTGAACTAATTGATCTAATATGTCTATCTACTTGATGAGCTAAATTTCATCAAGTGTATTCAACCCTATAATTTTTAGATGCAATAGAAAAAATTAGAGATGAAATTCAACTTAATATAAACTTCAAGAAAAAAAAAGTGACAATAGACTCATATTTTAATAAACTGATATACTCAGTTACATTTTTAATTTTACAATATTATAATTTTTATAATTATTAATTTATGATATAAATGAACCATAGAGTTGTATAAGAGTTCTCAAAAAATTATTATCTTATTAATTTATCAAAATTATTAATTTAACTTTAAAACTCAAATCGAGACCGTAAAAATTATTATATTATAAAAATTATTAATTTATAAAGATTATACTATACCTTATCATTTGCAGTAAATACTAACAACCAAACTTGCACGCTGCCATTTGTTACCAAGGCGTTAGCCTTCTAACAATTATGGGATTAATATACTTAGACGTACATATATTTGGGCCCAATAGACCATTGGGCTTGACTTGGGTCATTACACAATTTTCGGCCAGCAGCAGCATACTAAGAGAAAATGATTTTTTTGTTTTTCAAATTTTAGATGTAAGGTAAATGGGTAATAAAAACTTGACCATCGAATACATTTATAACATTTTTTTTTTGAAATTATGATTGTTTGTGATGCCAATTGCAAAACTATATTATGAGAAAATCGTATTTTAGATGTAAAACAATTGTACAATAAAAGATATTTTAAAAAAGAAAAGTGAAAAGCTGAACGCTAAACATTTGTAAAAAAATTAGATTATATTCGTTCTCTCCATCTACATAAACTATAATATAAGAATATATTACATGCCAATATGACATGGGCTTTAGCTAATGCATGTCAATATATTCCACCCCTTGATCACTGCCTTTGTAGCCAATGTATTCACCAAATCATGTGGCTGATTATAAATAATTAAAAAAAAATCACTTTCCGGTTAATGAATATATCATTTATCAATAAATAAACAACCCTCTAAACTAAAACATTTTCTTATTCCGAGAGTGTTATTTCATAGAGATTTTACAATACATGCATTGATGTGAGCCAATGCCCTTTCATATTTTGAAATGTAATGATCTTAAAAGTAGAGTTCAATAACTAAAAATTTCATAAGGTAACTATAGTGACTGAAAATGATGTAGCACATGCCAAAGATCTAGTGATGAAGCTGCAACTATAGAAGCAATATCTAGCTCGATCATTTCTGCTCACAGTATATTTGGCCTCCTGCAACAGAATTTATATATGGGCCGAATATTCCTGAGAAAATCACTAATGATCAAGTGCAACCAACCCGGAAGTCCAAATCCGAGAATTGCTAACATGCTCTTAATATGACATATGGGTCCCCCTCGACTTCTGTTTGGTTTCCAATTTTTACTCCGTTCTCTGCAAACATGACCCAAGGAGATAAAGGCTGCAAAGGGGAGATAACTGGAGATAATGCTCAGAAGTTATATTGGAAGATTATCAGAGGGTTTCCATTGAGAGCGGCCTTTATGTGCTTCTTCCTCGTCCTGGCCGGGCGTTGATTGGATTCATCATTGTTCAATCTTTACCAGCTAACGTCTGCATTTTGCATTTAAGAAAAAAAAATATTAAAAGCAAGGTAAATGCACATACATGGTTATAAGACGAAAATTAGTGAGAAATAATACTAGTTCAGATACAAATGAAAAAGATTTAAAAGAGGGTTCGAACATACATGGGCATGACGTGGATCGGATAAAAAATCTGGTAAATTGCTTATTCGATTACCGCAAGAGTTGTAATATAAATTGTTGCTTTCTCTCATTGTTAGAATATTTGTTGAGATTAATGGATTGTTTGCTCTTAGTATGGCACACTTATCTTGCTGGCAAATGTGAAATTTGTCAGAGTACATGGTAATAGTTTTGAGACTATGTCTACATGAGCAGGTCTTTGCTAGACTTTTGTCGATTATCCACAAGAGGAAGAAAATTCACTCAAGAATGAGAAAAATTAGAGGAAAACTGAAGGAAAGTAAACGGTTCGGAGAGAAGAAATTTTTCCTTACGGATTGTGAGAGTAGAAGTGACATCAAACATGAATTTATATTGAATTTTATGGTTAATGTCTTAATTAAGTTACTGTAATAAGTTCATCTTTTCAGATTATCTTTCTTTAAAATAATCTCTATTTAAAATTCAATTTTATAAAAAAAAATTGAAAAAACAACTTGCTATAGTAATATATTTATGACTTTATTGTTTAGCCTAACGACAATAAAAGTCTCTAACTTAAATTAACTCAAAAGTTATTTAAAAGTTAAAATTTGTCTACATCCTACTTATTAACTCAAGTTTAATACTCAGCAATATAAAATATTTTTCTTACTATCCTAATCATAATAAATTAGTTATTTTTATTAGTCATTGTCATGTGATAAGGTAATATGCGCTCACTTATATATAAATTTTATTTCTTATAACCTATAGAAGTCTATGGATCTAACTTAATATAAGAGTTAGCTCAAATGTTGAGGATTGTCCAAATCTTATATAATTAAAGCAAGTTTAATAATCAGATGATGTGGAATATTTTTCTTAACACACCCTGTCACTTGTAAACTAGTCTTTTTTGTTGATCTTTGTCATGTAATAAGATTGTGTGGGTCTACTTATGTATGAGTGTTAACTCTAATACCATATAGAAGTCTATCAATTTAACTCAACCTAAAAATTAACTTAAAAGTTTAGAGTTATTAAATTCTTATATACTTATCACATATTTAATACTCATGTGGGATACTTCCCATGACAATGGCATCACAATCCCCCTCCCCTCTAATATGGGTTAGATTTAAATCATATATCTCTTATTTTTAACATAAAAATTTTTACTATCTCAACTAGATTATAGCCACTATGTTACCTCAGATAGGAAAACACCTAACAATATAAAATTAACTACATTCACTATGAATCTCCGATACAGAAGAGAAAATCACTCACACTTAAATTTTTAATGAGCTAAAAGTGGAATTTTTTTCTCAAGACTGGCCTAGTCTACCCATCTCACAAGAGTCGGCCTCTTTCAAATCGGAAAAAGAAATTTACTGAAATGCAGCGTAGACAAGACAAAACTATCATTGGAGTTTAAGATCTGACAGATAAAAGATAAAATTGCTAAGATGAAAAATCGTAAAATAGGCTAAAACCACAAAAGGAGATTCCATAAAGGTTATGCTAGGTAGGATTGAAACGTCTGCGGCTTGGGGCACCTTAGTTTTGTAAAGTGACTCGAGTACCTGAATAAAATGATAATATATAGCATGGGACACTGAATAAATGTATAAGATGCCAGCATCGTCTACTGATTTTGCACTATTGAGTTTGATTTTTAAATATTATTCAGTGCTAAAGTGTCCTAATGGGCATCCAAATAGCCAAAATCTAAATGCTGTCGTTTTGATTTTATATATTTGAGAATCCAATTCGGGTACTTTTTTAGGCAGATTAGCTTTTTTTTTTTAGAGATAGGGATAGCTTTGACAAAATTATTTATCGAAATAAATTTTGTTTCTTTATTAAAAAAATTGAAATAGAATCAAATTAGACAAATCTTTTATCTAGATGTTCGATTTTAGTAATTATGAGTCTTGGAAAGAATATTATATAAATGTAAATTATCTTCTGATGATTTTGATTTTAGTAAGTTAATTGACAAAATCTCTGTAAGAGTATAATTATAAAACTCTTTAATTTAAATTTTTTAAATGAGATTGTTTTTCTCTCTTTTTAATATTTGAAAGTGTTTTCTCCATCTTTAAATAATATTATATTATTTTTTGATAACATCATTATTGATGAGAGAAAAGTACTATAACTATATTATTGAAAAAATAGACAGTAGTTAAATTTGGTGAGATAATAATTTATTTAAATAAAATAAATTAGTTTTTATTTAAAAAGTATTTTGGAAGAAAGCTAATTTTTTTATTTTTGTATTTATAACATAAGTAAATAAGAAGGTAAAAAGTAAAAATTAAGCAATCTCTTGTTGGTGTTAATATAATTGGCTTTTAGCCTTGGCCCTTTGCATCGGTTACAGTCATCATTTGTTTAAAAAGTTCTTTGTTCTAGACCATGAAATTCTATCACTGACTTTTCTGTTAATTCGCATGAAGAGATCATTTCATCAAGTACAAATTTAAAAGATTTATAAATTTTTATTCGATTACTCTTTTCCTTACGAAAAAACTTCTAGAACTATACAACTTCTTGAGGTCAGATAATTTCTGATACCGTGCTATATTCGACATCTCACCGAAATATAATGTTCTTGCTTGCAAATTGCTTAGTAATGTATGTATTTAATGACAATAAGTATCCAAATCTCACCTTCAGATTCTTGAAATCCGAACTCCAAATGCAATTGATTAACACTTTCATAAACATCCCAACCAAAAAAAAAAAAAAAAATTGCCACTCTAATAACTTCCAGGTAATTCTATAGTTGGACCAGAAAATTTCTTGATAAACAGTGCCATACGTCTTTGTTAATTGTAACCAATGTTTTTTAATTATTAATTTCAATTGAGGAACCTATTTTTAAAATAATTTTTATAATAAAATGGAAGGAAAATATTATTTCACAATTGGGTTTCATTAACACCTAGTCATTTATCTAATTTAAAAAAAAAAAACTAAATTTTGTCATTTTCCTTTCTTTTGCGTGCCTTTGCCACAGTGACCAAGGTGTTAATTAAACTAGACTAAATTTCTACCGAGATTAATCTTATACTTATACCTGAAGTAATTTTTTAGCTCACAGTTAATGTTACGGTGTTGATATTTTCCTTTTAGAAAATATTTATATTTTCTTCCTTATTTTTTCACATATTTAATATTATAAATATGTGAACTGAAATGCACATATCCTCAGATTTTCCTTTATTAAGATCCCAGATTTTCTTTCTTTTATGTCATAAATATGTGGATTGACATTCAAATGTTGATGCTATAAATATGTCACCGTATAAGAGTGTATATTTTCACATTTTCTTCCTTTGATGTCATAAATATGCGGCCGTATATCCTCAGTTTTGCCTCCATTAACAATTTAACTTTGGCTATAGTTGTCAGTCGTTTGGTATTTGAGGCTGTGTTTGCGGAAGCCCACAATTAAATTAGGTTCGGCCTTCTCCGACTTCTACCGTTTTGGCACCATTAGCACCCATTTAAAACTCTTGTAAAACCCTGTATCGAATTCACCTCCTTAAACAACTTTAAAATGCTTCTTATTTCTCAATACACTTAACTCCATAAATGTCCTTATTTACTATTTTTATCCCCGTCTATTTATTTTTTCAGAACTTAAATACTGGACGATTTCTTAATTTATCTAATCCATCATTTCAAAAGTATTGGCAACACAGAATAATTCAATTTCTTTCAGCCTTAACTCTTGCATAAGAGAGTCAATATGCAGAGAAATTAATTCATTATATATTTTATTATTTGGAAAATTTTTATTCCCTAAATGATTCTCAGCACATGTCAGTAACATGCTAACATGCTTGAACCTTTAAAAAGTCTGTCCAAACTTAGATGGGTTGAACCTGGAATAAGGTTAGATGGATTTGGGTCAGATTTAAACTCCTACTAATTTTCTAAATAAGTTTTTAATAAGGTAAAAAAACACTTGAATTAAAGATGATTGTTCAATACATAATACACTAATAGTCTATAAGTAAAATATCAATAATATAACATTATAAACCACGAATAATGCTTATAAATTATTAATTCAATTTATTAATATATAAATTATAAAGTCTAGGCATTTTATATGAGTCCTTGGCTAAGCCTATTCATGTTGGGCTTTCAAATCTTTTTGTCCATATCCATGGAATATAATCCAAGTCGAGGCAGCCTCAGACATTTTTATCCAATCTAATTCTAATAAATAAAATTTTACATGCCTAATTATATAATTTTAAATAATGTAAAAATAAAAAATAGACAAGAATGGTTTTATATCTCGGGTTCAAGCCCCAAACAATTTTTGGGCAAAATTAATTAAGGATACAGTGGTGATATTTCTCTTTAATTAAATAATGAATGGTACTATTGGCACCCTAAACAAATTCTTATCAAATCCCTTGCTCATAATTACAAGTTTATCCCTAGTTAAATTTACAATAATAGACCAAAAAAATTTAAGTTTATTATAATTAATTGTCTTCATAGCTATGATTCTATGAAACCAAACCTCAACAATCCACTATTTTATTTTGATGATATTTGGTTGACATTCCTCATTTACGAAGCTACAATGTATTTCTTTAAATCTTGATAAAACTTTAAATCTTGAATCTTTGATTCATTCAAATCAAGAGTGCTGCAGTGGGGCACCTTAGAGATAGATGTAGTGCCATGTGGTAAATCAATAAAAATTCAATTTTTCGATCAAGAGGAAAATTAGGCAAATCCTCAATAAATATATTTGAAAACTTCATAATCATCCGAACATTCCCCATGGGAAAGGTCACCATTATTGTTAGTCATTAAGTAAGAGAAAACCCTCATGTCTTTTTGCTAACATGTTATTTGTCTTTAGTATAGATATTAGCCCCTCATCATTTTTTTTAACCTTGAAACCAAAACTTTGCTTCTACAAGAATTTTAAATAAAATCTTCTTAGATAAACAGTCGACATTAATGTAATAAATTGCTAATCAATTTATACCCAAAATAACATCAAAATCATTCAAACAAATCAATCATTAGAAATAGTTTTTTCGGCATGCCACCAAATAGTACGACTATATTTTACTATCATAAGTCACTACAATCCTAAAAGTATGCAAGACCTCCGTGGAATTTCAATCTTAAGCTATTGATTATTGACCTTAAATATTTACAGAATCATAAACTTTTGCTTTGATACCATAAATGCAATACCCTAAATTAATTTAAAATATCAAGAGGAATTTGGAAAGGAACCTAATAACATTAATCTTATTACTATTCTAAAAGAAAATCCATGTTATCTATAATTGATGTTGGAATTTTATTGGTATTTCAAAATACTATTTTCAAATTAGAGAGAAGTGAGAGTAATCATTTTTATATTTGATTTGAAATTAGTCATGTGTTTGATTTAGTTATAAATTAGAATTAAATAAGTCAAATCTAGATATGATTTGAATTATCCAAATTAAATTAAATTGTAAAAGACATGGATGAACTAATTTAAATTAAATAAGAAAAGTGAGTGACTAATGTGAATTGAATTAGAAAAAGTGAGTGACTAATTTCTAAATTAGAAAAAGGATTATAAAGGGTTTGTTTATATAAAAGAGACATAAAATACCTTTAAATGGTAACAACTTTTATTATCTCTCCGTCTGCCTCATTTTCCTTTATAATTTTTCTTTATATTATTATACATTATTATTTGAAGTGTAATCTCATAACAGTAGTATTATTGAATTTTGGAGATCAATTCGCATTATTTATGTTATTATTTGATGCAGATTAGGAATTAATTTCATATTATAATTAGTTTCCTTATTATTTTAAGTCTTTGTTTTGCCTTTCTAATTTAGAAATTTATTTTTCTTTTACTTTATAGTTTAGGATAATCGTTTACTAATATAAATAGCTCTCTATTATAGCCATTAAAAGACATGATTTTTTAGTTCAATAATATTTTAGTTTTAAATCTTTGTGTGAATATTAGAGCAAGTTAATTTTTAATATTTTGTGAAATTAATGAGTTTTATCCACCTAAATTCACTGTATTTTTTTGAATCAATGTAGATTTAGTTTTTTTATTTTTTATATTATCGTAATTTTTAAAATCAACAGAATATTAAAATTATAAATTTTCGCTGCATCAGTTTGGTATCAGAGTTAAAACTTGATATTATCAATTTAACCCCATCTACCATCAAATTTTTTTCCCCTATGCTTTTTTTCCGTTTAGCTTTATCCCAAAAAAAATTAGAAAACAGAAAAGAAAAAAAAAAAAAAACTTCAACTCGCTCTGACCACCTTCCAAGTTTGCTGGCTTTTGTTTTCCATCGCCGATTAACCCAAAATCACCACCACTCGAGTCAGAACAAGTCGGCCATCAAACCCCAAGCATGCCCCATTGCTAATTGGCCATTGAACACTAGAAAATGACCCAAAATCAACTTGAAAGCTGCCACTGTTGTTCATCGGTTTCCACTGAGATTTGGCCGTCATCATCATTGTCGCGATCTATAATTAATATAAATTAAGTTTGAATATGAAATTTTTATATGGTAAACTAGATAAATAAGGAATCTTCTAAAATGTTTTTAATCAAAATCAGATAAAAATTCAATTTATAATGCATTTTTGAATTAAAGTCTATTACGCTGAAGTTTTCTGATTTTGGTATAATAGAAGAGTTACAAAACTATTTTATTGAACCTAGACTTCTTCAAACGTATGTCTATTATATTTCTAGAAAATTTCATGATTTTACAATTAAAGGATAAATTATTTTGAATTTTTGAATTGAGTGAGTCATAGAAGAAAATGGTTTGATGAGTTCCTTGAGGTTTAAAATGAAAATTGATTTCAATTGCATTTTTAATTGGAATCTAGCTATGAAAATTTTATTATTGAGAACCCCATCTGTTAGCATACTTTATGTAAATTTCGAGATTTTTTTGATGAAGAAATAATTTATTAAAATTCGTACACTAAAGACTGCTCTATTAAGGAATTGATAGTGATATTGTTTTTAAAAACATGATGTGATTGATAAAATTAAGGACGAAAGTATAATAGAAGAGCCAATGAATTAAATTCGAAGGTAAATATATTTGAGAATTATGCCCTTTATAACAAAAAGTAGAAAAAATGTCCTAATAATTATTTCAATCTCATTAATGAAAAGAAATTATATTGTATTTAGAAACTTGGGCACTATGTTAGCCAACATAGTAATTAAGCTCAAAGGAATAAAGGCAATAAAATTCTTCATAAGTCAATTTGGCTATAAACAAAATGAATTTATTATTGTGGATTGTCTTCGAGATAAACTGGTTGATTATACTCTAGTGAGGGAAAGGAAGAATTTCCTTTTTCCGATGACTTCTAGGTCACATTAGCCTTGAGTAAGGAAAAATTCTTCTTACACTTACTTTTGAGAAGATCTTGTCACTGAATAATATATGCCATGTTTATAAAATCTAGCACTACTTGAATTATGTCTTTATACCACGCAAGGTATAGATGCAAATGTCCTTTTAAGAGTGACAAAATTATATTATAAGATAATGAGATATTTATTGGGAGAAAGATATTGTTCTCTTGAAATCTTCAAGATTATAATTCTTAATGTTGTTGAAGATGAAAGGTGAGTCATATAAATTTGTGTAATTGACTCTATAACATGAGAGATATGGTCACATAAAATTTTATTATATTAAGCAAATGAGCGAACTTAGTACACTATCCAATTTGAGCTTGTCAAATGACTTATGTGATATGTGTAAAATCAAAATCCATAAAGAAGATATGTGAATCAATTCTGAGTAGTGAAACTGAATTTTTTAGTTTAGTTCACAATGACATTAATAATTTAAAATAATCTATGAATTAAAAAGGTAAATATGATTGAAGCATATTCAATGTTTATTGTGAGAATCACGATATCATCTATAAAATCACACATTTCTATCTATGTCAATCAATTAATGCAGTTAAAAAGAAAATAAAACATTGAAGAACATGGTTTTGAAGCACCATTGAATTTATGGGGGGTAGGTATGCTATTAGCTTGCCAATTCAAAATAGAGTATTATATAAGAAAGCAAAAAAGACACTAATGTGTGTTTTCTAATTATATGAGTGTCAATATGCAAATATATATAACAAGTAATATACTGATGGGTATTTAAATCGTCTCTATAGAGACTAATGCTAGTAGATTTGCTATAGCAACCTAAATAGTGTAATTTTGTTCTAAATTAAAATAAGATAATATATGAAACTATAACTAATTAAATAAAAGTACAATAAATAAAATTCTCACATCAAACACAAAGACAAAACTAATAAGAATAGAGTAGTTGAGTAAAAAAACTCACTTAATAGTGTTAATTATTTTTATAATTAAGAACCTATTGTTACAATTTACAACAGCACTAGTAGAATTCTTTTATGCATTCTCAATTACCGCCTATTGGATATTTTATGTCTAATAAAACCTACTAGTGACAATTATTACGTCAATATTAAACATAACATTAAACGATCTAAGTTTAATTTACCTTACAAGGTAAAGCTCTATGTCTAGTTCATCATTGATTTTAGAACAAACATAGCCTTATTCAAATTAAGAATTACTCAATTTGGAAAATAAGTATTATTTTAATGAGATCCATTAAGTTAGACAATTTTAGGGCTCTTTCTTAGCTAATATCCCTAAATAGGTGGTTAATCGAAATAAAGTATTAAAACAAATACAATTAAGACAACATACTATAGTAAACACAAAGCAACATGTATATATCAATTAATCAACTATTAAGATCGTACATCACTCAATTATAATCTAATGCAATTTATGCTTTATGAAAGAAAAATAAATAAAAGAGTTTCAATTCTTAAATACATCCCTATGAATAAATAAAAAATAAAAAAGAATAAGAAGAATTAATTTTCTGTTGATCTCAGTAACTTTTCCTTTGTTAGCTTTCAATCTTTCTTGAATTTTATTTTTCTTTTGTTTCTTTACTGTTATTCTCTTTGGATAACAGCTCTCTCCTTGCTTTTGTGTTTGTGCTTCTTTTATAGCTTAAAACTAGGGCAACTAGAGGTTTAGGGTATAAATCTTCTAGTTTAAGAAACTCTAAATCGCAATCTTTTAGGTATCTCGCACGAAATTTTATTTATCAATGCTCTAGGGTTACTACAACAACAATGGCTTCAGCATTTGCATTGTTCTAGACTTGTTGCAATATATTATAACCAAGTTCTTTCCTTATTTTTGCAAGCCTATTATAGTAGCATTTATTCCTTAAAATTTGAACTTTTAGTTATTTACAATTATGCGTATGATCTAAACAAACAAATTATTCTAAATCAAACAAAATTTATTAAAAGTAGACTAAAATAGATATTCATGTAAAATATAATTAAAATGTAATAAAAAATGACATTTAATCTCTAAGTATTGTTGATTCAAGTTTAAAAGTATTATGATAACTCTCATTTTATAGAGTTATTAGACACTTTATAAGTTATGGAGAGACTATAAGCCTAGTTTATTATACATCAAAGTGCAGTGGTGCTTTATAAAGGTTTTTATACTTGATTCTAAAAGGACTAGGTTGAAACCTTAAACTATTGATTATTTATTATTGGGTATACCTAAAACTCTTTTGCTTAAAAATTCTTACTATTTTATAACGAAGGACATTTGTTTAAGGTAGATAACATTATTAAGTCCAACAATATTGAATTCTTGGAATTTATTTTCTTAGTAAAGCTAACACTAGTTATTTATCTTTCAAAGAGTCAATTAAATTATCTTCCTTATAGTTTAGACGTAGAATATAGAAGAAGTAAAAGGATGAAAATGACTATTAGTTTGGGTGGAAACTTCTATATTTTCTTATTGAGAATTATCCTTAAATTTTTAAAAAAACTATAACTACTTTAGATGCACTTTTGTAGGTCAAAGGTATCAACTATAAGTCAGATTCCATTATAAGCAATCGTATATGAGAATTAGTTAATTTGCCTTTTAGATAGAAAATATGTTGGCTGTAAATGGATTTTCAAAAAGAATTAAAAGTAAATGCATTAATTGATAAATATAAGACAAAATTTGTTACCAAATGATTCTCATAAAAGAAAAAACATATATTGTTTTGATACTTATATTCTAGTGATGTCAATCAGATCAATTAGAGTTTTGATTGCATTAGCTACAATTTATAACTTACATGTTTATTAGATAAATATCAAACATGTTTATTTAAAGTAAACTTAGATGTGGAAATCTAAATGAGATAATTAGAGAGTTGTATAATTCCAAGTATTGAGCAAAATGATATCCAAGTTGGTTAATCATTTTATGGCTTAAAAGAAACACCAAAATGATTGTATGGGAAGTTTGATAAAGAATTAATAACAAATGGATATACAAATGAGACTAAGGGAATATTTGCTTCTAGCCTCGATTTAAAGAATATAGAAGAAGTAAATGTTATATTAGGCATTAGAATCACTAAGACTAGTGATGATCCCATATTATCTTAAGATCACTTGTTAATAAGGTTTGGATATTACAATTGAAAATCGATAAATATAAAATATAACGCAAATACCTACCTTAAAAAAAATGTAGAACATACTAATAATATGTTAAACCTTATTAACAAGTGATCTTAAAAAAAAATGTAGAACATACTAATAATAAGTTTAGTTATGCCAAAAATCATTGGTAACTTAGTATACGTGATTAATAGTACTAAGTTTAATGTTATGTATTACCTTTGATAGAGGAGTTGTAACTTGAAAATCTTTTAAATAAAAGTGTTTAATTTATTCTACCATAAAGTCTGAGCTAGTTACTCTAGAAAGGTCATGTACTTGACAGAGTAGTTAAGAAATCTTTTAGTAAATTTTTCTTATTATCATTTATTCTTTTATTTTTGTGTTTATATTATTATTGCTAGGTTGTTATTGCCAAGACAAAAGAGGTATGGTATATAAAGGGAAAAGCTAGTAAATTCATTTGAGATTTAACATCCTTAAGCCATTGCTAGAATCTAAGTTTGTAAGCCTAAATTTAAATGTTAGAGTTAAAGTTGGCCATTTCTCTAACTAAACTATTATATGAGATTAGTGGTTATTACATTGAGGGAGATGATATTTTTATTTATAACAAAAGATAAAAACAATAGTAACTCTATCTATGTAATTGAAGATCTCATGAAATAGGTTCATAAAAATAATAATAATTCATTTTTTATCTAATGACACTATTGATTTATTTATTGGAGTCTCTTTGCAGTGATATAATTATTTATTATCATGATTTAGGTTGAGCAATTAAGCTCTTAATGGACTTTATAACTCATATTTTATGTATAATGGTATGTCAAAATTGTATAGTGTATTTGGTGAATATTCACCTATGTAGGTGTGAGATTGAGTTAGTTCTTATGAGAGTGAGATGTGTATCTTTAGAACACTCATGAATCTAAGGGCATAGAGCCATTAAAGTATCAAACAGTAGAGCAACAAAAGAGTAAGAGAGTTTACTGTGAGATTCTAATCATGTGTCTTACAAAAAAAGAGTATTGGTTCATAGAATTTATAAATTTTATTAAATTTTTATGAAACACAGTTAGATATTTAATAACTGATTCAGAGTCCGAAAGGTACTAGTTGATATGCCTTAAAACTCTATAATAAATGAAAATGAAGTGTTTTGAAATATGTGGGAGGATTATTGAGATTTTATTGGTATTTAAAATACAAATTTCTCACATAGAAAGAAATGAGAGCAATCACTTTTATATTTAATTTGAAATTAGTCATGTATTTAATTTAGTTATAAATTCTAACTGAATAAATCAAACTATTACATAATAATTTTGATAAATTAATAACTTTGATTGAATAATAATTGTGATTCTAACTTAGAACAAATGTATTAAATTAGTAATTCAATAAATTTATAAGATAATAATTTTTTTAAAAAAACCTATTTTTTATCCGACCAACTTACTATATAAATTAATAATTACTAAATTTAGAACTAAATATACATATTTGGCTTTGTTATAGCTTCTTCAAGTAGATAAATTGAATCTCATTACTTTTTTTTAACACGAAATTTTAATTTACATTGTCATTTTATAAAAGTACCAAATAGATTCTATATATTGTTTTTAATATAGAAAAAATAAAAACTCTATAGTAATCTAATTGCTACCATTATAAGACAAATTATTATTTAAATAAAATAAAATAAATACTAAATCGGGTAAATAAAAAACTATGAATGTGATTTTATTTTAAAAAAATAAAAAATTTAATTTATCAATTATTACTATTTATTATATTAATAAATTTTCCATCTTTTCAGTACTAATAATTTTAATTTTACCGTAATTTGATTCTTTAATCCTAATTTCATTCCATCATCTTGCATCATCAATAGAAATCTGTCTTCTTCCTATTTCCTCAGTCTCCTCCAAGCCCTAACTTGAAACAAACACAACCCACCTCTTAACATTTTTATTTTAATTCACTAATACAATAAAAATACAAAAAGGAAAATGAAATTCGCCAATACATTAACGGCTTCAATATCCGCCGTTCGGTTCTCAAACATTCACCATTCAATTCGCTTCCCAGTGAAGCATTCTCCTTTGTGCTGTTGGGGAAGACGAACAAGGATGTCTCGGTCGCCGTCAAATTCCACAATTAGAAAATTTTCATTATCAATAAGCAACGAAGAATCTTTGGTTTCACCTAAGCCAAAGCAGCAGCAGCAACAGCACCCGTGGCTCATTGTTGGGCTCGGTAACCCCGGCAAGCAGTACAATGGCACTCGACACAATGTATGTATATGTGTGTGTGTATACATATTGTGGTTTTTCCAAACCTTGGATTTATAATTTAATTCAATTGAGTTTAGAGGGTCTATTTTATTTTATTTTATCATTGTTCTTTCAGGTGGGATTTGAAATGGTGGATGCAATTGCTGAAGCTGAAGGAATATCCATGAGCTCTGTTAATTTTAAAGCCCTTTTTGGAAAAGGTTTATATTTCACTATCTTAACGATTCTGTAAACTATTCTAAATTGGCTTTAATGTCTCACTCACAAAGTTAATAGTTATTGTTGAGAGTTTTAAAGCAATATCTAAGAAAGTTTTGTTATTTGGTTGATTTTGTGCATCATAGTGCAGTTCTATTATGTGGGTTGATAATGAAATATAGTTTACTTAGCATCTTGTTAGAAGGTTATGCACATTGGCATTCATAGATATCAAATCAGGATACTCTATCCCTGGAGTTATCATGGTGGAGAGGAATTGTATAAGTAGTTTGTTTTATTTCTTAGTTCCGATTTCTTATTGTCTTCAATATAATATCTTGACATTATGTTGTTCTATTTTTAAGGTTTCATTGGAAATGTTCCAGTAATGCTTGCAAAACCACAAACTTTTATGAATGCTAGTGGTGAGTCTGTAAGTATGTTCATCTCAAAAGACCTCTTATGTATTGGCTTTCATGACGTCGCTTTGTTTTACGTATTAGTGATTTGTCATGTGACTGGTTGATTTGGACTCGTTTTGAAGGTTGGGTCCATTGTATCCTACTACAAGATTCCATTGAAGCAAGTGCTTGTGGTAGGATTTCTTTATCCATTGGTCCGACATCTGCTATTCTCTAAAGTTAGATACTTCACATTGACCTAATTACAGCTTTTCTGAAAACTGCCAGAACATTTTTATTTTTGTTTTATAGATATTTGATGACTTAGATTTGCCTTTTTCCAAAATGCGTCTGCTGCCAAAAGGTGGACATGGAGGACACAATGGGTATAAATTTTCACACTGTTTTTCTGCTAATATTTCAGTTTTATCTTTTGCAATTCATTATTGTATGGACGATATAAACCAACATTAATATTGCTAACATGGTTAACAACTCTGTTATTTCCCTTGGGGAGTGCTAGGAGCAGCTACAGAAACTAGAATTGTGTTGCATTCCTTTATTATTTTGATTGCAACTTTTTAATCCAAATATGAGGAAGAGTCATGGTTAAGTCGGTGATAGGCATGGGCAAATAGGACAGAGCAGTATAAATCTGTGGCTCTGAAATCAACTGTAGGTACTCTAGAGTCAGCCTCGTTCATCAATTTTTCGTGGCATCATAATGCAGATTCTGTACTTTGACAGGTTTTTGTGGGAGTCATATCACTCACCCCTCATCCTTGTCAGATCCCGCCTCAATTGGATATTGATGCTGAGAAACAAATCTTTTAATTTACCAACTCTTTTTTGCACTAAGTTCTGTGTTCTTTCAAAAAATGAACAGTAGATCTTTATGAAAACAAGTTAAAACACAGCCACCGTTTCTATTTTTGTCCCTTTTCCTCTCTTTGGACCAGAAGGTTATAAAAGTTACCACAGTATAGGAAAAAGATATTGAAAGCTAAATCTCGAGTGTAATCCTTCAGAAAGCACATGGTGTCATGGTGACCCATATGACATTTAAATTTCCTTCCCCTGCATCAGATGTTTGGGTATGGTTGATAGATATTTATGCTGCTCCACTTATCTAAAGTTCATTTGAAGTTTTCTATATTAAATGCTACTAGACCAATTCATTTTGGATATCTTTATAATCAGTTAAGATTTGAACAAAGAATAGATGTCTATTCGATTTGGCACCTTTCTGCTTCAAAAGGTATCACATTTATTGCCGTCTATATGAAAGGTGGAGATTATGTGCAGATTCCTAGCAGTTTTTGCATTTGAATGAACAATGCTTCCTGATACTAGGTTTGCTAACTTGTTTGATCGGTTTTTTTTTCTTTTCCTCGCAGCATGAAGAGTATCATTGACCACTTTAAAGGGAGCCGTGAATTTCCTCGTTTAAGAATTGGTATGTTTCAGAAGCACTGTGGTTATATTTAAAATGCTTTTTGCTATATTTAGCCTATTTACGAGATTTGCAATAATATTTCTAGGGATTGGACGGCCACCTGGGAAAATGGGTACCGTAAATTTTGTGCTTCGCCCTTTCAGTAAACAGGAGCGTCAAGAGGTTTGCAAAGCTTTTTTCTTGCGAACATAAATGATAATTTTCTATATATGGGTACTGGATTCTAACATCTTTTTATAAACATCTTTCAGTTGGATTTTACATTTCAACAAGGTGCTGAAGCAGTGCGGATTCTTTTGCTTGAAGGTTTTAATAAAGCCGCTACATTTGTTAACACAGCAAAACCAATGGAACAACTTAGTTGACTTACTGGTAAGTTATCATTATTTTGGTGATTATAAATTGGATGAGCTCGGGGAAAAGTGATTATGTGTTGTATCAATCCTTGTTCCCCTTGTGAGACAATCTAGGTAATCGATGTTTCATGCCTCCATTTTTTTTTTTTTAATTGAAGTAGCAGCAACAAGCCATTAGTTATTCATTTTAGGACTTTATTTAGTTCAATTCCACTTTTTAATTGGAGCATTTCTTGCTTAAAAGAGGGAGTGCTGTCCCTGTTATGGCTGTAGATTCTGGTGTATATATAAATTTCATTGTTCAAAATTGATTGCGATAGTAGATATGACCCATATATATATATATATGTATGGGTTAAATGAGAATAGTAGTTGAAGCATGGTTTATTAAGATTTTAAGTACCCTCTCCCCCCCCCCCCAACCCCTCCAGTTAATTGCATTTAAAGTTTTGGAACTATAGAATCTGGAGATTGGATACCATATTTATTTTATCATTAAATTTTGGATTTTAAGAATATGAAGATGAGATGTCAGTCTCTTCATTACCATTACTTCTTGAAACAAAAAATCTTCCCTATCATTAAAAGCATCGATTATTATGCAATAATCCTATGCAGGAACATCATATTTTGGTGAGATCAAAGCCAAATAGAGTAATGCATTTGGGTAAATGTTCGTTTTAGTTCTTTTATTTTTAAAAAAATCTTAAGATATTCATGTTGTTAAATATGTTACACTTTTACTCTTTGTTTTTCTTTTTTCTTTTACATGATACACTTGTAATAACATTTTTGCTTTTTTGAGGATGCTAATGAAAATAGAAAAATTTTAATCTATTAAGTTAGCCTTAAAAATAATATAATAATTTTCACAAATTTTTATGTTATTATTTTACCTTTAGGATTAATTTTGTAAATTAATTTCTTATAAAAATTAGTTAATTCTTTTGTAAGGATATTAAACATTGCTTTTTAAGCTCTGTGGTATTAATTTATTTATAAATAAATTATTAGTAAGATTGTTGGATGAGTATAAAAAGTACAAATTCTTTTATAGTTATATTTATTGGTTAATTTGTTAATTAATTTTTTATAAATAAATAAATTAATGTCAAGAATATTGTTAGAAGGGTATTATTATAAAAATAATAAAAACTAAGAGTAAGAATGTAATATGAAAATTAAAAAAAATTAAGGGCGAGATTGTAACATTTTAAGCTACGATAATGTTTTAAGAAAATTTTTAAGGATTTAATTAATAATTAATGTAAGTTACAACATCTTAAAAAATAATTGGGTTCCATCATTTATAAAAATTTTTTCATTATTTTTTAAGGGGCTATAGCAGGCCTTTTTAAAAATGTCTAGAGAAGTGCATCACAAACGCCAGAATCTCTCTCCTCAAGAAGTTCTATAACTTCTAGAAGTTTATTTTAAGGACAAGAGTGATATAATTTTTCTGTTATTTTGTAATCGTTCGATCATATATTATAACGAAGTATCACCGTCAACAAATTTTTGAAAAATTAAACTCAATATTTCAAAACAAGAGACATCTCATACAATTGTAAATTGTTCTAGGTCTGTACTACATTATCATTATATTCAGTCGCTCAAGTCACCTTTTGAAACTCGCAAACCACGGGCCGGAAACTCAGCTTGCCGCTTAACTTCGACGCACGAATAGAAAACTACAACCGGCGAGGGATTTTTTACCCCCTCTTCTAGTTTGAATGAGATTTTTTACCCTCACACTTAAGCGGTGTGGGATAGCTGCCTCACTCTTATTGCCCATTCATTCCTGTTTGGTATCAGAGCCAAGGGGAAGTAGGTATAATATAGGGAAAAAGAATTTGTGTAATTTTAATTTTCTAAATTGGTATTTGTGTGTGTGGTGAATTCTTTACCGGTAGTAAGACCCGTTTAGGACAGGGATCTGTTTAGGGCTGTAAAACCGTACCTGTAGCCATACATATAGGTATTAGTTGAAAAGACTTAGGGTTCATGGATTCTTTACTCTGTAGAGCATCTTTTTTCTCTAGCTCTTCCTCCGGGAGGACTAGTGTTTCAAAGAATATTGTGAATTCTGAGGAATTCATAATTGAAGACTTTAATAAAACCATAGATTGTTGGGAATTACTCAAAGTAGCTAAAGACATGATTTATAGAACAAATAAATTAGATTTTCTAAAGTCAGATTACATTATAAAGACCGAAGAAAGAGACATCACTCTTTCAAAGCCTTTTGAGACAATTCAATTGTTCTCAGAAAGCTCTCTAAAGATTTTAAAAGAAAACAAATTTAAGTATGTTCACATATGTTTAATCCAAGTAAGAATTAAGCCTTTGACCAAGGAAGGTTTAGATACCTCTATATTAGCCGTTCTGAGAGATGGCAGGTTCATCTCTTTTGATGATTCACTGTTCAGCAATATTGAATCGAGCCTTTGTAAAGGCCCAATATCGTTTGATTGTTATCCAAATATAACGATCTCACTTAAAAACAAAGATATTATTAGCCGTTCTGAGAGATGGCAGGTTCATCTCTTTTGATGATTCACTGCTCAGCAATATTGAATCGAGCCTTTATAAAGGCCCAATATCGTTTGATTGTTATCCAAACATAACGATCTCACTTAAAGACAAAGATATTATTAGGAGTATGATTCTTTAGATTAAAACCCACAATTACCATATGATCGAAGGATCAATCCCTGTAGCATTGATTTATAAAATGTCTTATAAAGCAATGCACTCTGCGTTTAATACGCAGCATAAATTTTAGTAAAAAAAGAATGAAACAATTTTTTTTCAGACTGACCTATCCAAAGCCAGCATTGTTGTGTCAAGACCTATCTAATGGAAAGATGTCCATCTTCCAGAAGAATGGATTCTTGATGGAGTCACTGAACCAGTGATTCTGAAACAGTTTAAGCCCAACACAGAGTTATAAAATGTGACTCAGTATTCTGATGGTAAAGTCAAATTATCCTTTAGAAGGTCTATCTCATCTAGATTCTCAGATGTAGGTTCTGTGTCTAGTATCCCTTATATAAATAGAATATTTACTAAAATACCCTCTATAGTAAATGTCCCTTACAAAGACCAACCTAGGTTTTCCACTTCAGATATTCCTAGTAACTCTATATGTTCTGTTGACTATACTACTAGTATATCTCACCCGGTATATACTAGTACACAATAAAACCAAAGACAGGAAGAGAGGGAACCTTCTCCTCTGACCTCTCATACATTTTCTGCTGTAACAGAAAATGTGATCAGTGTATTAGAAAAGCCATTTGAATTGGATAAAACTCTTTTATATAATGATTTTTATTCTGATTCAAATAAAGAAAAAAGACTTTGGTTTTTCAAACATTTTTTGAATCAAAGAAAACAAATTTAAGAATTTTACTATGAATTTATTAATGAGCAAAAAGCCCATATTTTATTTTTTAATTGATTTGAAATGTATACTTCAAACAATAATATTTCTTATCCTTTCAAAAGTTCAAATCCTATCTTTAGGAAATGAACTTCTGAATGGAGACTTTCGGATAGCCAAACTAAGGTAGAATCCGAGCATCCTTCATTAAGAAATATTACCATTGAACATGGTGAACCTCCGAGAGAAATAAAGGCATCACCCTATAAAATACATAGGAGTGGTGATATAGACAAAAATTTAAATAGTGTTATCCAACAGAATAATTTCTGTAACACTAATTTAAATACAATAGGAAAACAGTTGACTAGGATAGAGGGTCAAATCCAAAAGTCTACCATTACTGTTTCTCTTATAACTCCAAAGCCAATTACAAAATCTGATCTTGAAAAGAAACTCAAAGAGCTTATTTTCAAACCTTTTTAGGTTTCGAAAACGAGCCAAAAACTGGTTCAAGAATCGAAATCAGATTTTGCTAAAGCTATTAGAGAACAATTAGATAGGATAGAAGCCTTTTCATCCTCATCTAAGAAAGTTGAAATAGCCCTTAATACTCCCCAATCTAGTAAAATAGGAGTATTAGATCAAGATCAATCTTCTATAGCTTCCTCTGACATAGAAGCATTCTAGGAAGAACCTAAACCTGAGCATAAAGTCAATAAAGTCCATTGCGAGTTAGCACTTCCTGCTACTTCTCGTACTCCACCAGATCTAGCAATAGATAATAGACCAAGTGCAATAAACCAATCACGGTTTAATGCATCCTCAGTTTATGAGTAGAACATAGATGGAATGTCTGAGTATAATATACTTGGACTACTCCAACAAATAACCATGGCAGCCAATGCCTACAAAACCCAATCAGAAACTGCTGATAGAGCCATAGCAGAAATTCTGATTGCCGGCTTTATAGGTCAGCTTAAAGGATGGTGGAATCATCTTCTCACTAATCAACAACATCTTGAAATCCTAAATGCTATTAAAATTGATCAAGAAGGATTACCCATTCTTGATGAGTTAAATAATCCGATTCAAGATGGAGTTGCAACTCTTATTGTTGTAATATCCCTTCATTTCATAGGTGATCCATCTCTCCTTAGGGATAAAAACGCCGAGTTACTACACAACCTTAGGTGTAGAAAACTTAGTGACTTTCAAAGCTACAAAACCACATTCTTTACTAGACTTTTTCTAAAAGATGATGCAAATCATACTACTTGGAAAGAAAAATTCCTTACAGGGCTACCAACCCTTTTAGGAGAAAAGGTAAGGAATTCTATTAAAGCTTTATACGATAACCAAATTCCTTATGACAGCCTCACCTATGGTGAATTAGTTAGTTATGTCAATAAGGAAAGTTTAAAGATTTGTCAAGATTTGTCAAGATTTGAAATTACAGAAACCACTTAAATGAGAGCTTAAGAGGTCTAAGCAAGAGTTAGGTAGTTTCTGTAAACAATTCAATTATGATCATTTTAAAGCCTCTAGTTCCAAAGATTGTGATGGTAAGTGTGCTTTGAAAACTTACAAAAAACATCACAAGTCTAAAAAATATAGGAAACCTTTTCCAGAACTTAGAGAATCTTTTTATAAGAAACCCTCGAGGCCTTATAAAAAGCACTCCTCTAAAAGAAAGGAAGATAAAGTCAAACCCAACCCAAAGAATTTCAACTATAAAGAAGCCACTTGTTTCAAGTGTGGGAGAAAAGGACATACTGTAAAATATTACAGAATGGCCAAAAGACTTCATGAGTTAGGACTCAGTGAAGAAATATTTTCCCAAATAGCCCCTTTATTAGTTGAATCTTCTGAGTCTTCCACGACGGAAGATAGTGAATCTCTACAGGTTGATGAGTTGGTTGACTCTGATACCTCAGAATCTTCTGATACTGATTTTGATACAGAATCATATCTAAAGAAAGTTAATGTATTGACTAAAGAACAAGAGACATTTCTTAAATTAGTCAAATATATTTCTGACCCTACATTACAAAGAGAATACTTAGACAGACTTTTAAAGACTTTTGAGCAAAGTCATAAGCCTGAGACATCCAAAGCACCTGTTATTCAAAAGCACGCTTATGATCTCACGGATATTTTGAATAAACAGAAGACTAAAAAGCCTTCACCTTCTATTCAAGATCTCCAAAAAGAAATCAAAGAGATTAAATTTGAAATTTCTGATTTAAAGCAAAAACAAAAAACTGATTCTGAGACTATCCAAATATTGTTACAAAAACAATTGGAACAACATTCGGATAATCAATCAGACTCAGAAGGTGGTGAGGGTGAGGAATAGAAACTTGAAAACATTGAGTCTCTACCTCATGATTTTTTATTTGTCTTGAAACAAATCACCATTAGAAAATATTTAATTAAAATCACAATAGAATTTTCCAAAGAATTTCAAATTGACACTATTGCATTATTTGACACTGGTGCCGATTTGAATTGCATTAAAGAAATAATTATTCCAAAGAAGTTTCAAGAAAAAACAAAAAAAAAGACTTTCTGCTGCCAATAATTTAAAATTAAGAATCACTTCAAAAGTCGATGCTTCTGTTTTGAATAATGGTTTTGAGTTTAGGATTTTTTTTATTTTGACAAATGATATTCATCATATTGTCATCTTAAGAACTCCTTTTATAAATTTAATTACTCCATTTACTGTTAATTATGACGGTATATCATTTAAAGTCCAAGAAAAAAGACTTGTTTTTCCTTTTATTGAAAAACCAAGAACAAGGAATTTAAATATAATTAAAGCCACTTCTGTTTATCAAAATCAAATCAGTATTTTAATTAAAACAAAACAAAACAAAATGATTTGACATGTTTACAGAAAGATTTAAACTTATAAAGAATTGAAAAACAATTACAAAATGATTTTGTAAAAAAAAAGATTTCTGATTTTAAAAATCAAATTGAAAAAGAGATCTATGCTGATCTTCCATCTGCTTTCTGGAATAGAAAACAACATATGGTAGATCTTCCTTATGAGCCCAATTTCGATGAAAGGCAAATTCCTACTAAGGCTAAGCTCATCCAGATGAACATGGACTTAGAACAACACTATAGGAATGGAATTAAAAACTTAGAATTTAAAGGCCTAATTGTGAAATTAAGGTCTCCGTGGTCTTGTGCCGCTTTCTATGTCAATAAAAACTCTGAGATAGAAAGAGGAGCACCTCGATTAGTGATCAATTACAAACCTTTAAATAAAGCTCTAAAATGGATTAGGTACCCCATACCTAACAAGAATGATTTGCTTCAGAAATTACATTCTGCCTTCATATTTTTAAAATTTGATATGAAATCAGGATTTTGGCAAATCCAAATCCATTTTGAAGATCGGTATAAAATTGCTTTTACTGTTCCATTCGGACAGTACGAGTGGACTGTTATGCCATTTGGTCGAAAGAACGCGCCATATGAGTTTCAAAGGATTATGAATGACATTTATAACCCTTACTCAGATTTCTGCATAGTTTATATAGATGCTGTGTTGATCTTTTCAAATTCAAACATTTAAAGACTTTTTATCATGCCACTAGGAAATCTAGATTAGCCATCTCTAGTTCAAAGATTTCTTTGTTTCAAACAAAAATTAGGTTCCTAGGACATTATATATATAAGGGAACTATCACTCCTATTAAGAGATCTCTTGCTTTCACTGACAAGTTTCCTGACAGGATACTTGACAAAACCCAATTGCAAAGGTTTCTTGGTAGCCTAAATTATGTTCTAGATTTTTGTCCAAACATCGATAGAATTTCTAAACCCTTACACGATAGGTTAAAGAAAAACCCTGTTGAATGGACCGATGAACATACTAGAGCCATCAGACTAATAAAACAGTCTGTTAAAAGCATACCATGTTTGCATTTAGCAAACCCTGCATTATCTAAGGTAGTTGAGACCGATGCCTCTGACCTAGGATATGGTGGTATATTAAAACAAGCAGACAATAGTAAAGAGCAAATAGTATAGTATGTCTCTGCACACTGGAATGAGTGTCAAAAGAATTACTCTACTATTAAAAAAGAAATTTTATCTATTATTTTATGCATTACAAAGTTTTAAAGTGATTTACTGAATCAAAAATTTTTACGTAGAATTGATTGCAAAGCTTCAAAACATGTTTTGGAAAAAGATGTTCAAAACATTGTATCTAAACAGATTTTTACAATATGGCAAGCCATTTTAAGTGTTTTTTATTTTGAAATTGAATTTATTAAAGGTGACAAAATTCTGTTCTAGATTTTCTAACGAGAGAATTTCTTCAAAACAGATAAAATGCCGTCCAAAAAGAAAGACAAAGGCAAAGGAGTCATGAAAGACCCTCAGCCTTAAACTCTTAAAGCTCAATCCCCTCCTAAAAAAAAATTACTGTCTTCGGCAATACCTACAAAGTCTTGGATCGACATGGTCCAGTAAGAAGAATCTAAAGCCTTAGCCTCGCAAGAACAGGTAAAAGAATGGGTTGAATCCATTTCAAAATCTCCTGAACTAATGATGGCATTACAAAGCATTTCAAATATAAAGCCTCTTTCTTAAATTCCGGAGAAAGAAAAATCTATTTTAAGAGAAATTGTAAAGCCATCCTCTTTCAAAGAAATTGTTTCTAAAGAAAGCTCTTCTTCTTCAATAGTGCTTTCTCAATTAAAGAAAAAATTGGATTGGATTAATAAAGCCTATCGACAAAACATTTTAGTTATCGAATGTGGGTTCTATCACTTTGATCTATTTCAGAGTATTTCAAAGATTTTCCCTAAGGGTTGGTTTTTCAGACCGTGGGATTTAACAAAACCCCAGCCCTATTATCAAAGTATTCTTGAATTCACTAATTCGGTGAAATTCAAACATTTTTACCTCTCTAAAGACCATAAAGAACCGGTCTATTCTACAGCCACGATCTTAAATGTTTTGAGTCTAAAACAATGGAGTGATCCACTCCATAAGTCCAAAGATTTTCCTATTAATTTTCAAAGCCATTTAGATCATTGCCAGTCTTTTTTCTATTGGGACTACCAACAGACTTGGTTTAATACATTTTTTATACAAAATCTTAAAAAATCTCATCCATGGTTATTTTTCTTTAATTCAAAAATAATTATGCAAAGCCTTCCAAACTGGTTTCACCAATGGTGGAATTATTTCAGGCCAAATCCAGATATACTAATCCCCAATGCTGTAAACTGTTTGAATCTTTTCAAAGCCCATTATAAGCCTACAGAATCAGAAAAGAGATTTCCTCTTTTCCTCTGCTTCTGTACAAATTTCTTCCTCCCTTGGGTCTGGATGTGGAGTCTTCAATTCCACAATTAAGAAACCTAATTATTCTTACAAAGAACCTTTAAAGTCAAAATGTGGTCAAAGTTTGACGAAAAGTCAAAGTTTGACGAAAAGTCAAAGTTTGACGAAAAGTCAAAGTTAACCGAGGCCATCATTCAAAAATGGCTTTTCTCTAAGGGTCATCTCACTCTGACAATAGAGGAAACTAAAGCCCAGTCCATATTCCTCACCCAAAAGTTTAAGGCCCAATCTCTGTTGACCTCAACAAGATCAGAAGAGGAATATTTCAAAGTCATGGAACAGCTCTTAGTTTCTAGATCCGAGCCTTCTGCACATGACTCCTTGGATACCGAAAATGAAGAGGCGTTTATATCTTTGAGAGATGACAATGAAGACGATTGTTTTGGCATTTTCCCACCCTCTATATTAATCAACTGTTTTTCTGTTGTATTTAGATTAGTGTTACAGAAATTGTTCTGTTGGATAACACTATCTAAATTTTTGTCTATATCACCACTCCTATGTATTTTGTAGGGTGATGCCTTTATTTCTCTCGGAGGTTCACCATGTTCAATGGTAATATTTCTTAATGGAGGATGTTCGGATTCTACCTTAGTTTGGCTATCCGAAAGTCTCCATTCAGAAGTTCCTTTCCTAAAGATAAGGTTTGAACTTTTGAAAAGATAAGAAATATTGTTGTTTGAAGTATACATTTCAAACCAATCAAAAAATAAAATATGGGCTTTTTGCTCATTAACAAATTCATAGTAAAATTCTTGAATTTGTTTTCTTTGGTTCAAAAAATGTTTGAAAAACCAAAGTATTTTTTCTTTATTTGAATCAGAATAAAAATCATTATGTAAAAGAGTTTTATCCAATTCAAATGGCTTTTCTAATACACTGATCACATTTTCTGTTAGAGTAGAAAATGTAGAAGAGGTCGGAGGAGAAGGTTCTTTCTTTCCTGTCTTTGGTTCTGTTGTGTACTAGTATATACCGGGAGAGGTATACTAGTAGTATAGTCAACAGAACATATAGAGTTACTAGGAATATCCAAAGTGGAAAACCTAGGTTGGTTTTTGTAAGGGACATTTACTATAGAGGGTATTTTAGTAAATATTCTATTTATAGAAGGGATACTGGACACAGAACCTACATCTGAGAATCTAGATGAGATAGACCTTCTAAAGGATAATTTGACTTTACCATCAGAATACTGAGTCACATTTTGTAACTCTATGTTGGGCTCAAGCTGTTTCGGAATCATTGGCTCAGTGGCTCTATCAAGAATCCATTCTTCTGGAAGATGGATATCTTTCCATTGGATAGGTCTTGACACAACAATGTTGGCTTTGGATAGGTCAGTCTGAAAAAGAATTGTTTCATTCTTTTTTTACTAAAATTTATGCTGCGTATTAAACGCAGAATGCATTGCTTTATAAGACATTTTATAAATCAATGCTACAGGGATTGATCCTTCGATCATATGGTAGTTGTGGGTTTTAATTTAAAGAATCATACTCCTAATAATATCTTTGTCTTTAAGTGAGATCGTTATGTTTGGATAACAATCAAACAATATTGGGCCTTTACAAAGGCTCGATTCAATACTGCTGAGCAGTGAATCATCAAAAGAGATGAACCTGCCATCTCTCAGAACGACTAATATGGAGGTATCTAAACCTGCCTTGGTCAAAGACTTAATTTCTACTTGGATTAAACCTATGTGAACATACTTAAATTTGTTTTCTTTTAAAATCTTTAGAGAGCTTTTTGAGAACAATTGAATTGTCTCAAAAGGTTTTGAAAGAGTGATGTCTCTTTCTTCGGTCTTTATAATGTAATCTGACTTTAGAAAATCTAGTTTCTTTATTCTATAGATCATGTCTTTAGCTACTTTGGGTAATTCCCAGCAATCTATGACTTTATTAAAGACCTCAATTATGAATTCTTTGGAATTCACAACATTCTTTGAAACACTAGTTCTCCCGGAGGAAGAGGTAGAGAAAGAGGATGCTCTACAGAGTAGAGAATTCATGTAATCCTAAGTCTTTTCAACTAATACCTATATGTATGGCTACAGGGACGGTTTTACAGCCCTAAACGGATCCCTGTCCTAAACGGGTCTTACTACCGGTAAAGAATTCACCACACACACAAATACCAATTTAGAGAATTAAAATTACACAAATTCTTTTTCCCTATATTACACCTACTTCCCCTTAGCTCTGATACCAAACAAGACCAGTGAAAAGAGCTTTGGAATTATACTTGGTCTTTGAGTGATTACTGCTGGCTCTGATGCCACTCTTAGGCCCATGTCACCCTCAATCGTAGGCTTATGCCTAACTCACTCGAAAAGAGCTCTTAACAGGTGAGGTTTGCCAAGGCTTTATCAATTGGCCATTACCCTCACACTTAGGCGGATTGCTTTGGAATTATACCTGGAATGAATGGGCAATAAGAGTGAGGCAGCCATCCCACACCGCTTAAGTGTGAGGGTAATGGCCAGTTGATAAAGTATTGGCAAACCTCACCTGTTAAGAGCTCTTTTCGGGTGAGTTAGGCATAAGCCTGCGATTGAGGGTGACATGGGCCTAAGAGTGGTATCAGAGCCCAAACCTGGGTATGAATAGGAGACAAGTGCGTAAGGCCTAACTTAAAAAGTCCGGGAAGGAATGAATAGGCAATAAGAGTGAGGCAGCCATCCTACACTAGCTAAGTGTGAGGGTAATGGCCAGTTGATAAAGCCTTGGTAAACCTCACCTGTTAAGAGCTCTTTTCGAGTGAGTTAGGTATAAGCCGGTGATTGAGGGTGACATGGGCCTAAGATATATATATATATACTTCGAAAATATCTTTTTTTTTTTCTAAACAAATGCATTCTTCTAATTTTTAATTAATTTTTTATTATTAAAACTAAAAGTAGTGCCTGCTATTTTTCTTTTCTTTTGCAATCTTATTGTTGTGCTACACACAAATCAAAAACTTTAAGTAAAAAATTGGAAAAAAATAATATATTGTTCTAAATTTGTGCAATTTATTTTACTTAGGTAGGAAGTGATAGGTAGAAATTAAAAACTAAAAAGATTGATTATGAATATAAGTAATTTGCTGGAAAAAAAATCTCTGTGTATCTATTTTTTATTTATTATGAACAATAATTTTATTTGAAATGGGATTTTTAAGGATAATGAAGGGTGCCAATAGCTTCAATTTTTTTCTCAAATAAGAGGGTGGTGGAAAAAGTTTAAATTAATTTTTCAACTCCTAAAAAATACTTCCTTAAATTTTGAAAACGAATGATATTCTATCATACCTTAGGAGAAACAATCACCGCTAAATCTTTTCCAAAATCTAAATTTTAAATGAAGAAAATCTGAGAAGATTAGCCAGTTATACTAACGTTTTCATGACATTGAACTTATGAATTCTTGTTTCGAGTCACTTATATTTTCAAACCAAAATTTATTCATTTTGAGTTGTTAACTTCTCTATCTGTCCTCTTAACTTTTCTCAAGTTTTGAGAGAATTTTGTGTGGCTTTTCCGAAATACACAGAAGTCTATTAAACACTTGCACATATCGATATACAGTACCAGAACCATTCCCATGTGCTCTACCAAATTTCATAATTATTATTAAAGGTAAGTGTACAATACAAAGAGTTAAGGAAACCCATCAATCTCAAGAAATATTCGAAAATTGAGAGAAAGCAATAATATATCTTACTAGTGCAATAATCGAATTTGCGATTTACCAGAATTTGGATCCCATCGATGTCATGCATCATGCCCATGTATGTTCTATCGACCCTCTCTTGTAGCTTTTTTAGTTGTTTTAATTTGTGGTTCCTAACTAATTTTCGTCTTAATTATAACCATATTTTCAAATTGTTTTCAATTTCTTTTTCGAAACAACTACAGCTGCAAGCGTTGGCTGGTAAAGAATGAACCATGGATAGTCTAATCAGCGCGCTGGCAGGACGAAGGCGAAGCCCATAACAGCTGCTCTTAATGGAGACCGTGTGATAATCTTCCAATTCAGCTTCTGCAAGTGTTCTCCAGTTATCTCACCATTGCAGATTTTCTCGTCTTTGTATATGTTTGCTAAGACTGGAGGGGTAAAAAAGAAAGTTTCTGTTAATCTTTTAATGGTCACACTATTTGATTCGTGAAGAATTTGATGAATATGGTTTAACAAGACACAAAGAAAATCACAGAAAAACAACACACAGAACCGATTCAAGTACTCAAATCAAGGAAGGCAAAATTGCTCTTTATTGATCACAACTGTTGAGATACAAGATGAATTGTAAAGAGAGAATTACAAGGATCACAAAGAACTAAATCTTAAGCAAAATGAGTAAGAAACAAGAAAGAAATCATAATCACACCAGAGGCTAATCACCAGCGTCTTTTACACTGATGTTTCTGGAGAGAGGCATAACAAACTCTCAACGAATTTTGCCACATCAGCATACAATTTGTAATGAGGCCCCTCTTGCTGAAGTCATTCTGCACATTGGCCCAGAAGCTCTTTGAATCTTGCGTTTTGACCCATAAAGCTAACAACTTATCTCACACTCTTCACCTTGCAGTCTTGATTCAGCTAATCACTTCAATAAAGCAACCAAAAAAAAAAAAAAAAGCCTTCAAACACACAATTTAGTAGCTAAAGCTGCTACCAACACCAATTAACTTTACACAAAACTTAAATTTTGTTGTTAGTATCACTTTTGTCAACATGTCAGCAGGATTGATATTTGTATGAACCTTTGTTACTATAACAGATCCTTTAGCCACCTCATCTCTAATAAAGTATAGCATGACATCAATATACGTAGTTCTTTCATGATAAAATTAGTTTTTGATAAGTTGAGTTGCACTTTAATTGACACAGAAAATCTAATTGTTTCTACTTCAACCAAAACTTATTTAACAACCCTCTCAGTCGTATTGATTCCTTTACAATTTCTGTTGCTGCAACAAACTCAACTTCTGTAGATGATAAAGCCACAATGGATTGAAAAGTAGCTTTCTAACTTACAAGACAGTTATTTAACGTGAACAGATATCCAGAAATGGAATTTCTCTTATCTAAATGCCCTACAAAATTAGAGTCAACATAACTTTTGATCTCATTGACCTCTTATTTGGACTTTCCATATATCAAACTATGATCTAAAGCACCCTTCAAATACCTCATGACCCATTTCACAGCATCCCAGTGAATTTTACCAGGATTACACATGAACCTGCTTACAACACTTATTGCGTAAGCAATGTTTGCTTTGGTGTAAACCATTGCATACATCAAGCTTTCTATAACTTGTGAGTATGGGATCTCAGCAATCTGAAACCTTTCAGAATCTGAGATTGGAGATATATCATCGCAGAGCTTAAATTGAGCTCCCAAAGGTGTTAATACAAGCTTTGAATCTATCATTCCAAACCTTTCCAACACTTTACTGACATATCTTCATTGGTTTAGAAATAAGATACCAGCAGGTCTATCTCTGAGAATATCTATGCCAAGGATCCTCTTAGCACTGCCAAGGTCCTTCATTTTAAATTCACCCTTCAGCAGATTCTTGAGTTTCTTAATATCACTAGAACTTTTACCAGCAATGAGTAATCATCCATATACAGTAACAAATACACAGCTTCACTTGAGTTCATGCTCCCATGATAGACACAACTATCATATTTGCTTCTGTAATAGCCATATAAGATCATAAACTGGTCAAACCTCCTATACTACTGTCTAGAAGACTGCTTCTAGCCATAAAGGGACGTATGCAAAAGACACATAATCCTCATGTCCCTTTACTTCAAAACCTTTAGGCTGTGTCATTAATATCTTTTCTTCAAGATTGCCGTGTAAGAAGTCAGTGTTTACATCCACTATTCAAGTTCTAAATCCAGTAAGGCTACTACAGCAAGCAAGGTTCTAATTGAGCTGTGTTTAACAACAGGTGAGAAGATTTCATTGAAATTTATTCATTCCCTTTGTGTAAAGCCTCTTGCCACTAATCTTGCCTTATGCCTTGAATCTTCAACACCTGGAATGCCCGCTTTTCTCTTGAATATCTACTTAAAGCTAACTATTTTTCTATTTCCTAGATTAGGAACTAGTGTCTAGTTTGATTCCTTACCAAAGAATCCATTTTTTATCTTCTTGCTTTAATTCAGTTACTATTGCCATTGGAACTTATTGCTTCTATGTTACTGTTAAGTTCTTCAATTGAGACATCCTCTGCACTCATAAATGCATATGCAACCATATCTGCATATGCATACCTAGCTAGGGGCCTGATAAGCCTTCTTTCTCTATCTCTAGTCAATTGATATTCTAGTAAACTAGTGGACTGGGGTATTACACCTCCTATTACTTCTATACCTTGTAGAGCATCTTCAACAGCCTGTGAAACATCTTTCTCAATTTATGGTTGCATTTCTTCTTCGTGCATGCTGGATAACTCAAATTTAATCTTGGTACCTTGACTTTTAGCTTTAATATCTTTTTCCTTATTTGTATTGTTATCAGTCTTAGAAGTGGGATTATGAGACTTGTTGAACATTGCCACTTCATTAAACTAAATATCTCTATTGATTATATATTTATGAGTTTCACCACACTAGATTCTGTAGTCTTTGATCCCATCTAGGTAACCAACAAACACACCTTTGATTGCCCTAGCATTAAGTTTCCCTTGTTTGACATAGATATAAGCAGGACATCCAAATATCTTGAGATGTTCATAATTTGCAAGCTTTCTAGACCAGAGGTCTTTAGTAGTTTTAAAACCAATTCCAATAGATGGACTTTTGTTAACAAGGAAACATGCTATAGAAACAGCTTCTAACAAGGAAATATGCAATCTTAAAAAATCTATCAAGCACGACTAGTATAGAATCTTGACTTGTCCTTGTATAAGGCAACTCTCACACGAAATTCATGGATAGGTCCAACCAAATATTTTATAGAATAAGTAACGACATATATAATTCCATGTTCTGCACATGTCTTATCTTATTGGCAAATCTGACACCTCTAGACAATCTTTCACACATCTTTATTTAGCTGCATCTAAGAATATAACTCTTCTATAAGCCATTTAGTCTTATCTTGACTGATACGACCACTTAAACATCCTCCATGCAACTAACTAATAACACGTTTCATCAAAGAAAGTCAAGGCATGCATAGTTGAATAGCCTTAAATAGATAGTTATTTTGAATAAGAAAGTCTTCTAGATTATAATAATAGACACAATAATCCTAAATATATGTAAAGTTTTCATCCTTAGCTTACAATTGCTTCAAGTATTCAAAACTAGTAACTTCGTTTATTAGAGTTACTAATAAAGTTCCTTACTTACTAAGTGCTATGCTACTTTATTGCGTTTCTTAAAAGTTATACTTCACAACAAAAGTTAACTTCTATATGTAGCTCAACCGTCTTCTAAGCATTTTGCTTAGATTTTGTTGGCTGTTAAAGCATTTCAAGGGTTGATGGTCACTGTAGAGTACAAACTCATTTTGAATCAAGTAATGCTCCTATGATTTCAACACCGTAAGGATAACGTAAAACTCTTGGTCATAAATAGACCATTTCTATTGTGATTCATTCAACTACTCACTTATCTACTTAATTGCTTGTCCCCCTTAAGAAAGAACATCCTCAACACCTTTAGTAGAGCATCACATTCGACCAAAACAACTTGTTAAAATTTGGCAAGGCTAGCATAGGAGCGCTAGACAACTCGTCCTTTAATAAAGCAAAGCTTGCCTCTTGTTTTTTGCCCTATTTGAACCTCTTTTTTTATCAATCACTCTGTAATAAGTGTAGCTATAGTGCTAAAACTGCAAATAAATTTCTATAAAATGTTGCAAACTCACGAAAACTCTTAACTTCTCCCATTGTCTTAGATATAAGCTATTCTTTAGTGGCTTGTATCTTCAATTTAATGGCTCGAATTCCATTTACACTAACTATAAAATCCAGAAACTCCATATTATTTTGTAAAAAGCTATATTTCTTTAGATTAATATAAAGGCTACATGATTAGGTTATGTTCTAATCAAAGCTTTATTAGATCTCATTTTTCAAATAATTCATTGAGATTTTTAATAACGTATAAAACAAGATTAGATGACATTCTAATCACAATGACTATACAAAAGAGATTTTAATAAATAGTCTCAATGAAAATTTTAAAAGGAGATTTTATATAATAATTAAAGTTGAGTTATGAAAACAATAACAAGATATTTATATTTATAATAGAGGAAACGTATTTTTCTAAGTTAACTTAAGAAGGAAACTAAAGTAATAATCATAATAAAAATAAAAAATTAAGACACATACCATAGCTGATTCTAATTAAAATAAAAAATTCTAAAATAATAAAATTTTTAAAATCCCAAAATAATATCTTACATCACTAATGATGTGACACACATTCATTGGTGTTATGTAATTTTCTGTTAATAACCATATAAAAAGTTAATTATTAGTAAACGCTTTTTGAAATTAAATTAATCACTATTATTGTTGGCATAACATTTATAAAACATGGGCAAATGACATGTGGCATCATTTATGAAGGAGTTTTCTGTTTAAGCAATAATATTACTAGGAACTTTTATAAAGATGGTATATAAAGTTTGGATTTTAAGAATCTAAAGTTGGGATATTATTCATTATCATTAAACTTTGGATTTTCAGAATTTGAAGATGAGATTTCAATCAGTATTATCATTAAAGACTTTTGTTACTAAGCAATAATCTTGTGAAAACAAGAACATCATTTTTTTTGAGGAGATGCCCAATAAAGCAATGCATTTCCTCAAAATAAAGCAATGCATTTTGAATATTACTGTATTTAAAATATTTATAATATTATAAAATAGAATAATTTTCTAATAAGAGAATTTTTTTTTACTTTAATAAAATAAGAGGTAAGCTAAATAAAAAAAGAATACACACTCTTATCTATTAAATATATAGTTTATGTCTTTTAATTTATCCCTTATTTATTAAAATAAGAGATTTTCTTATTGTAAAATTACTTTTATGCAATAATCTTTAAAAATTTGAATAATGCAGGAGACTAATAATTAGTAAACTGATCATCTCGTAATTGATTGGTTTGATTCAATTCTATTTGGGGTTTCTTTTTTTTAATAAAAATAATAATTCTGCTCAATGGATTCACAAATGCCATTCGCATTTAATGTTAGAAAAATGCTAAAGACACTAAAGACTGACCGAGCACTGACAAAAATGGTTGTATGTCAAGCTAATGTTGAATCAAACTAATGATATTTAAGAACGATGAATTTAAACCAAGACAGAAAAAAAAAAATTAACCGAAATCGACAAAAATAGTTGTAGTCAAGCTAATGTTACAATGCTAATTGATTAATTTTCAGTGGATACAATTTTCTTGATCGGGTGTACTTTTATTTCTGTTGATGTTTGGTTACTCTTTTTTTTGGTTTAAATATCATTGTTCTTAAAAGTCATGACATTTGCAAATATCACATAATGTAATATTATTGTCAAATAATTTTAAAATTAACTTAATATTGTAAAATTGAAAAGGATGTGACATACTTTATAAATGTTCCATGTCGTGTGTTATGCTATTGTTCTATTCTAGTCACTCAAGTCTCCTTATAAAACTCGCAACCAAACCATAAACACTATAAACCTGTTGCGCAGCTAAAAAACTCAACGTAAAACTAAACAAATATGTGCTGTGCCTTGTCCTCCTAAAACAACGAGATTCGCCGCGTTTTTGGTACGCCATCATGTATTTAGTGTTTGTTCAGCATCCAGATCTAGCAATCAACGGCTCCTTTCTTGGTCCCACCGTCGGCGACTAAAATAGTAGCCAAATCGAACTTTTTTTTTTTTTTTTTAAATCTTTGCCATCATCCAATAAATGAGGTGGATGACTGCGATGTACGTGAGTAGCGATGATAATGAGGTGGGAGTATGGAGATTTACTCTATTTTTTAACTCATTATTAATTTGATCTCTATTTTTTATTTTATTTTTTAATAAATTTAATAGAGTGGGGATGAAGAATGATTTCTCAATTCTCCTCCCACTCTTCATTTACTTATTTTATATAGATATAAATATATAGTTTTAGTAAATTAAAAATTAAAAGTTTAAATAAATTATTACTATTTTATAAAGTATTTAAGTTATTTTAAAAAATTTCTAAAATTTCGAAATAATATCCTAAAATTGATAGGAAAACTAAAAAAGATTGAAGATAAGAAAGAAAATATGGTAAGTTTTAGGATTGAATAAAAATTATATAATAATGTTTACTTTTAGTTATAACCCATTTATATTAGGTAAAAATTATAAAAAATATTAATTAACATTATAATTAATAAAAAAATAAATAAAAAATTTGTATATAATATGAATTAGGGTGAGGTAGAGAATATAAAATCAAACCCCACCTCGTTAAGAATTTAAAGATAATTTTTCTCTTATTCTCTATCTCATTCTCAAAAACATATTCGAAATTCATCTCATTTGGGGTGGAGCCCCATGAGCCCCCAAACTTATAAAGGATTTTATTTTCACTCAAGGTGAGATTGGTAGAATACTCGGTTGTGTATTATTGACTCTTTTGACCTTTTAATGAAATTTGTTTTTTTTTTTAATGTCACCTTATGATAGTTACTATTTATTATTTATTTTTAATTATATTATGGTGTTCTATCATATCATACAACAGACCACCACCCCTTAATTTTTCCCTACAATTAAAATTTAAGGGAACAAAATCTGAGGAGATTATCTTGTTGTAGTAACTTATTTATTACATGAGCCAAAAATATTAACTATAAATTCGTGCTTACCGTCACCTAAACTCTCATAAGGCAAAATTTCCTTTTTATTTTTTTCCCCATTAGTTAACCTTCCTCCATCTTTCTTCCAACTTGTCTTGTTTTCTAGAGGGTTTTCTTTTCTTGTCCCGATCAATACTCAAAAGACTAGCCAATACATACAAAAATGGACATAATTATATCAAAACAATTACTCTGTACTCTGTCAAATTTCACATTTGTAAGTAAAGATAAGTGTGCCATACTAATAAGAGCAAAAAACTCATCAATCTGTAGACATATTCTGACACCGAGAGAAGCAATCATTTATCTTGCTACTGTTGCGATTATCGAATCAGCGATACACCAGAATGTTTAATCCCCGATATCATGTCCTAGTATGTTCGACCCCTCTCTTGTATTTTATCTTAATTTTTAAAAAACAACTAGTTCCTTTTAAACACATGTAAATGCAGGCGCATCCGGGAAAAGAAGGTGCTATGAGGAATCCAATCCGGACGCAAGCAGGGCAAAGAAAAAGGCTGCTCTTAATGGAGAGCGTGGGGTGTTGATTCCGAGCAACTTCTGAATACAATCTCGAGTAACCAAACCATTGCCGACATTTTTGCAGGGACTGGAGAAACAGAAGTCACGGAATCACAGCCTCCACGACGTAGAGTAACATAACATTAGGAGCGGGGCGAGTAACTAATGCAGCTGGCATACACAAAATCAAATAGAGAAAGCGTCTGAAAAATCAAACGGTTCAGCAAGCAGAAAGAAAAATAAAAAAAAAACGACGGCTGCTCCGAATGGGCTGATCTCTATCAATTTAGCAACCAATGGCTGTTTGCTAAATGGTTCGATTTTCTTATGTTTTCTCTATTTGATCATCACCAGCTCCTTTTCTAAATTGACATCTGTCATGATTAATGTCATTGACCTGTGGTATATCTTCAGGGAATTGATCACATCATTAATTTCTATTTGATAAGATCACTAGCTATCGATATGAAATTAAGGGAATTGATCACATCATTAGTTCGTGCTGTAGAGGCATGAAAGTGTATATATTGTAATTCTTTTACGTATTAATAAGGAACTGATGAGGCTGCTCTTAATGGAGACCGCATAATCATCTTCCATAACAACTTCTGAATATTATCTCTGGTAATCTTACGAGTTCCTCATTTGATGTATGCTTGTAGAGACGAGAGAAAAAATGTTGCATTCACTAATTTTATGTGTTATTTATAAAATTATAGTATTATTTGACAGTTAATATTAATTTAAAAGTTTTAAATTACATTTACAATTTTAGTTTTGTTTATAATTCTAACGCAAATTTACCAATATTATAAATAGAATTCGCAAGAATATCACTCTTGTGTGGCTTAAGAATTGGAAACACGTTCCACACTGGCACTACGTATGAAGGAACTTTCTGTTCCAGTAATATTATTTATATGGAAGTTAAAAGTAATAGTAGCATATTGAATTGCAATTTAAGTCTTAGATTTTTAAAAATCTGAATAATGGATATCAATCTTCATTATCATTAAATTTGGATTTTAAGAATATGTGGATAAATTTCAATTTTCTGTACCAATCAAGACCAACATACAATACTTAGCAATAATCTTGTGCAATCATGAAAATTTTATTTTGATGAGCTCCGAATAGAGCAATACATTTTGTTCAAAGATTAGCGCTAGAGTGGCCAGTTGGTTTTAAATTTGTTAGATTTCATCTGGTTCGGGTTAACTATCCAAAGCTATCCCAATTTAATACTATGACGTTTGCTCACATCAGCATATTTTTCTAAAATTAGACTCAATATTATAAAATCGAAAAAGATGGGACATCTGATATATAACTGCCGTGTCGTGTGCTATATTATCATTTTATTCATTATTATAGTCACAATATGAAATTAATTGTTAATGATAACTATTATTTTTTTTTTCATTTTATGTGGTGTTCCATCACATCCTTCATTTCCTCTTTATTTTTTGTCTTATTCTTCTCGTACGTTATTTTAGTTTGAACTAGATTTTATTTCTCTTCACCAAATACACACACGAGTCAAAGGAAAGCTTTACAGATGGACAACGTACTAAAAATATTCTCATCTTCTCCACCAAATTCCACATTCATCAGTGAAGATAAGTGTGCACTGATAAGAACAAAAAATCCGCTCATTTCAAGAAGTATTCTTACATTGAGAGAAGCAATAATTTATCAACGCACTATTGTAATCGTCCGATTAGCGAGAAATTAGTGGATTTTGGATCCCATGAAAAGATGTATTTTAGAAAAGGAAAAAAAATGTGTACTTTTGATGTTTGACGTATTCTTTCATATATATCCATATACTAAAATTAGATTATTTATGAAGACCCTCTCACCAACGAAGGTTGATCTTTGTAAAAATTAAATTTATTCGATGTAAAATTGTTTATATCACATATTAATGATATGTATTTGCACTTTAGAAATAACATTGAACATTCTAAATTTAATAAAATTATTTATTACAAAAACACCTCTAATATAATTTTGTGTTAAGGACAATATGTGATGAGTAAATATAAACAACGACTTCATACACACATGTTGCACATTCATTCAACTAGCAATTCTCCTACAGCAAATTTTATTTCCAGCTTCTTAATAATAATAATTTAAATAAATATTTATAAATGTCCAAATCAATATTTCGGGAGATTTTAACTAAAACTTTTTTTTCCAGTATAAAAAAAGGAACTCTATTTGAACACTTTTTGGGGAAAAAATGAAAACATTTGATTCTTATTTTTATTTTTTTTAGTTTTGGAGAATTAAGTATTTTTATAATTATAAATGTGTAGGGTAAATAAATATAATTCATTTAAATAGTTATTTTTGGTGAATTGAGGATTTTACTAAGTATCATTTAAATGTAATGTCTTTTTTTATATTTAAAAGAGTATACAAAGTAAAAGAGTGTGTGTGTATATATATATATATATATAACTGATGGGTGTTTAGAGTGATAGATTATCCAAAATATTTTTTAGATTACGAATGATCTTGCCCTTATGATATTAATTATAAAAGGAAAATATGAGCATATGTAGCCTTTTATGGTCACAAATTTGTGATATTAATTATGGAAGAAAAATCTTAGACTATGTAATTCTATATACATGGTTAGGTATTTATGACATTAATTTTGAAACGAAAATTTGAGAACGGTATTCTCTATGTCACATATTCACTAGGTTATAAAATGAGAATATGTAACTGTATATGGTCAAGTGTTTATGATATTAATAATGGAAGGAAAATATGAGAATGTGTAGTCTAATATGGTCACACATTTATGGTATTCATTATGGAAGGAAAATCTGAGTGTATCATTTAATATGGTCACATATTATGGTTTTAATTATGGAAGGAAAATCTGAGAACATGTAATTTAATATGGTTATATTATTTATGATATTAGCTATTAAAGGAAAATATGAGACTGTGTAATTTAATATGGTCACGCATTTACGATATTAATTATGGAAGAAAAATCTAAGAATATAAAACCTTATATGGTCACAAATTTATGACATTAATTGTGGAAGGAAAATCTAAGAACATGTAATTTAATATGATCACATACTTATGATACTATGTATTAAAGAAAAATATGAGATTATGTAATTTAATATGGTCATGTATTTAGATCTTAATTATAGAAGAAAAGTCTGAGAATATGAAATCTTATATGATCAGAAGTTTATGATAATAATTATGGAAGAAAACTTTGAGAATATGTATTTTATATGGTCACATATTTATGGTTGTTAACTGGAAGGACAATATGAGAATATTTAATTTTATATAGTCACGTATTTATGATATTAATAATGGAGGGAAAATTGAAGAATACGTAATTTAACATGGTCACATATTTAGGGTGTTAATTATGGAAGGAAAATATGAGAATATGTAATTTAATATGGTCACATATTTATGGTATCAATTATGGAACGAAAATTTGAGATTGTGAATTTTAATATGGTCAGTATTTATGATAATTATGACAGAAAAATATGAGAATATGAAATCTTTTATGGTCACAATTTTATGATATTAATTATGGAAGGAAAATCTAAGAATATGTATTTTGTATAGCCACGTATTTATAAGCATGTAATTGTGTCAGTGGGGTTTTATAAGGACTTTTTAGGGGGGCCAATAGTATTACAGCATTTATTCAAGGAGATATATCACCACCGTTGCCTTGCCTCATTTTGTGCCCACACATGTTTTGGGCTTGAATCCCAGATTTAAAAGCTTAAACCATTCCTAATTTTAACCTTATTTAAAAGGAAAATTATTTATGCACTGCTTTTTTTTTTTGGGTTTTTGGGTCATATGTATATCGAAGTATTATAAAATGTTTCTTTCAAAAAAAATTATAAAATTTTAACTTATTTTTTACACCATCTTTATTTCTAAACTTGTATCAATCAACCACTTTGATAATAAAATAAGACTATGTTACTCCCTCAATGAATAAAAAATAAAAAAGTAAAAGATTTTTTTATTCTACAAAATTCTAAAAATAAAAAATATAATTACAAGAATACTCCTACAATTAATAAAACAACTGAGTCTCAAAATCTAAAATTTTGATTTTTATAATTATAATTTGATTAAAAAATTTTCACCTTAATTTTTATAATTATAGTTTTATTTAATTTTAGTAATTAAATTAAGTATATGAAAGTTTAAAAAAATTAACATGAAGAGGAAAGCTCCTTATATTTGTTGTAAACTTCCCTATAATTCACATTAAAAGAAATTATAATTCCAAAAAAAATTAAAATAAAAATTTTTAAATGAAATTATAATTATTAAAAATTAGGATGTTGGATTTTTTAGATTTATTTGTTTTAACATTCAGTTGTGTCCTTGTAATTAATATTTTTTAATTTTTAAAATTTTGAAGAATAAATACCTTTAATTCATTTAGGTTAAAATAGTCATATTTAGTGTCCAAGTAATTGATTGATATAAATTTAGAATCAAAAGTAGTGTAGAGAACATAATAAAATTTTATAGTAGTTTGATATACATATGATAAAAGAAAGGTAGTGCATAGATAATTTTTCTATTTAAAATTACATAAAGAGCCACCTAAAAATTTTATTCATTTAAAAACTCTTTAAAACTGCACATTACATGGTATCCTTATCTTTATTTTCAATTTAATAACTTATTATTTTAACAATTTCTTAAGTCTTTGATGTGATCATCAATATTGTACTAGATTAAGGATGAATAACTTTGTACCCAAAACTATTTAGGGAATAAAAATTATCCAAGTAATATATAATAAAATTAATTTCCCTGCAGATTGACTCTTACATTGTCATATCCACGTTTCAAGACTACGAGATCTGTAGTCTTGAATTATTGTGTGTTCCCAATGCTTTAGAAATGATGGATTAGATGGATTAAGAAATTGTCTAGCATTAAGTTCTGCAAAATGAATTGAGGGGCAATGAATAAATAAATAAATAAGGGTATTTATTCAATTAGGTTAGACAAGGCCCAACCTAATTTAAGTGTGGACTTCTCATAAACATAGCTTCAATTAATTGAGGCAAAGAGGGGACGAAACATGAAATAAATTTTAATTAAAAAAAATTATTATTGTTGTTGTTGTTATTATTATTATTATTTAAATATTTAATAAATAAAAAAGTACGAAAAGACAAAATTAGCTAAGCAAGAAGACCGTTATTATACATTTGGCAAAAGTTATGATAATGAAATTATCTATTGCATAAAATATCAATTATTAGTAAACATTTGTTGATCATAATGAGCATATGACACATGGATACTGACAAGTGGCACCATTTATAAAGAAATTTTCGGTTCCAGCAATCCAATTACCTAGAACTTGTGAAGGTGATAATTAATTGCATTTAAAGTTTGGATTTTAAGAATTTGAAGATGGGCTATCAATATTCATTATCATTAAACTTCAGCTTTTACAAATTTAAAGATGAGATTTCAACTTTTACTATCATTAAAAGCATACATTATTAAGCAATAATCCTGTTCAAACAAGAACATTTTTTTTTTTTGTGGGATGAGATACCTAATAATCATGCATTTAGAATATTATTTTGTCCAAATTATTTATATGTATACAATAACCTCTAAAAAAATGAATTATGCTAGAGACTAATAAGTCACTAAATCGAATATCACGTTGAACAAATTGAATGTCTTGATTTGATTCTATTTGAGTTTTCTCTTCTTTTCTTTTTGTTTTTTTAATAAGAAAATAAATTGTTAGCCTAATAGGTTATAAATATTATGATTTTGATGATAACAAACATATGCATTAAAGTGTTTCATTTTGTATTTCACAAGTTAATTAGTTTTGAAGGATAATAAATCGAGTGGAATCAAGTGAAATGAAGTTCAAGACACTCAACAGGTAACGGCGGCTCAACGGATAATTGATTGCGATAATTTCTTGTAAAGCCGGTATGATTTAATTTATACTTGGATTAGCATTTGTGAAGCTCAATTTTATGTTAATAAAATAATTATTTTTCAAGTTAAATACTTTTATGTTTATGAGATAAAATATTTTGTGAATTATACTATTTTGGATAAAAATAAAAATGTTTTAAATTTCAGAGTTGGACTTATTTGCTAAATTCTAAAACATTTGGGCTTTATTGTAACTTATAATAGATTGTGAGCTTAAGTGAAAAGTTTTGAAAACTTTAAAAATTATGGTGATTTAGCTAAAACTCAAAAAGGACTTATTTGAAAATATTTTCTTCAGTTTGGGTTATACTGAAATTTCAGAAAGTTTTTAGAATTAAATAATAATTAAAATTTATGAGATTGGATCTTTTTGAAAAGTTTTATGATATTTTGGGTCATAACATAATTTGAGTAAATTTTGAGGCAAAACTATAATTTCGTGAACAGATTATTCAGAAGAAAATTTAAAATTAACAGTAACTTCATTTATTATGAGTCAAGTTAAATTAAGCGGCAAATTGGCCGCTGAAAGACCTGGAATTTGACAATAACGGCTAGTTTTCGAGCTTTAAACATAAAAACTCATTTCCAACTTCATTTTAATAACTCTGGCAAGTAAAAACAAGTTTGAAAAACATATATTGAGCTTCCATATTGCAAATCACAATAGATTAAATCAATCTTGAGCCATTATTTGTGAATCAACTCTTGTAGAGAGTGTTTTTGCTGTAATTTCTATTTTGTATTGTATTAAGAGTGTTCAAGTGAGGGAAACACTTGGGATAAAGAGATTAGGGTGATAATCTCTTGATTGTAAAGGTCCATTGACACCTTGGAAGTCAATTGTAAACATTTGAAGCCTTGGGAGGGTTGGATAGTGAAATCCTCAAGCTCGGTTGGCTTGGAGGCGTGGACGTAGGCGGGGATTGCCGAACCACGTAAAAATTGCTGTGTTTGCATTCTCTTCCCTTACTCATTTATTTTGCAAGCATTGCCTAATTTATTATATTTGATTTAATTCCTGTAAAACTTAATTTTTGTTTTAATTAAGGCATTAGATTGAATTATTTGTAAAATAAATTTTAATAACCCAATTCACCCCCCCTCTTGGGTTGCTTATTTGTATTTCAATTGGTATTAAAGCTTGGTTCTCTTATTAGGACTTAACCGTCTAGAGTAAAAGATCCATGGCAACCCAAAGTGATTCAACCTTTAGGGAAGGACAGTCCACAACTAGACCACCATTCTTTGACGGAAATGACTATCCATATTGGAAAACTAGGATGAGAATTTATTTACAAGCCCTAGATTACGAAATTTGAGAAGTTGTTTGTGATGGTCCATTTATGCCATTGACTAAAAATGAAGTCGGGGAAGATATTCCAAAGCCTTCACGGGAATGGAATGAATTGGAAAAGAGAAAAGCTTCTCTAAATTCCAAAGCCATGAATGCGTTATTTTGTGCACTAGATAAGAAATAATTTCATAGAGTGTCAAGTTGTGAAAGTACTTATGAAATTTGGCATAAACTTGAAGTTGTTTATGAAGGTACAAATCAAGTAAAAGAGTCTAAAATTAGTAGATACATTCGACAATATGAATTGTTTCAAATGGAACAAAATGAAAGTGTGTATTCTATGTATACCAGATTTACGGACATAGTGAACACTCTAGGAGCCCTAAGAAAGACTTTTTCAAATAGCGAGAAAGTTAAAAAAATCATTAGATCACTTCCTAAGGATTGGAGACCAAAAAGAACTGTCATTGAGGAAGCTAAAGATTTAAATGTATTACCTATTGATGATCTAATCGGTTCTCTTATTTCTTATGAGGAAGATTTGGCAGCTGAAAGAGGCAATGAAGAGAAGAAGAAAAACATTGCTCTCAAAGTCACAAAATTTGAAAGTGATGGAGAAAGTGAGCCGGATGATGAGGAATTGGCTATGCTTGCTAGGAGGTTCAGAAAATTTTTCAAGAAAACTGGTGAGCGAAGAAAATTTAAAGATTTCAAGAACCAAAAGGAGAAAAAGGAAGCAATTAAATGTTACGAGTGCAAGAAGCCTGGCCACATAAGATCGGAATGCCCTCTTCTCAACAAGTTCAAGAAGAAAGCAATGGTGGCCACGTGGGATGATACTGATGAAGAAACAAGTGATGATGATGAGCATCAAGAAATGACAAATCTAGCTCTTATGGCGATTGGAGATGAATCGAATGATGAACTAGATGAGGTAAATGATCTTCCTACCTATGATTAATTACATGATGCTTTTAAAGAATTGCATGGTGAGTTGATGAAGATAGGTAAAAAGAATGTATGCCTTAAAAAGAAATTGATAGATCTCAATAATGAAAATGAATCATTGAATGCAAAGATTATATGTTTAGAACTAGAAAATAAAATGTTGCATGATAAAGTCACATATTCAAATGAGAAACTTAATACCTCTTATGAGCATGAAAAATTACATGTTGAAAAATTGATAAAGAAAAATGAAGTTCTCAAGAAGAAGAATAATGAGTTAAATGAAATTGTGATAAAATTCACAAATGGCCAAAAGATGTTGGATAATTTACTTAACTCTCAAACATGTGTTTTTGATAAAGGTGGACTTGAGTATAAGCCTAACTTGAAGCAAAAGTATTACAAGAATTATTTTGTTAAAGCTACATCCACAAGTGATCATAAAATTACTTGTCATTATTGCATTAGAAATGGTCACATGAAAAATAGATGTCCTGTGAAAAGAAATGCTTATTATGGTATAAAATAGGTTTGGGTTCTAAAAGGAACCATTGCTGACATCCAAGGACCCAAAAAGATTTGGGTACCTAAGACTTAAAATTTTCTTTGCAGGGCTTAAAGAAGAAGAAGAATAAATGGTACTTGGACAGCGGGTGTTCAAGACACATGACAGGAAATTATGCTTGGTTTTCAAGTTTTACTAAGATAGAAAATGGTGGAGATGTATCTTTTGGAGATAATTCAAAAGGAAAGATCATTGGTATTGGCAATGTCGGTAATGTATCTTCTACTTTTATTGAAAATGTGTGCTTGGTTGAAAACTTAAAACATAATTTACTTAGTATTAGTCAATTATGTGATAAGGGTTATAAAGTAGTCTTTGATAAATCTAGATGCGTTATTGAAAATACATGTGATGGAAAAGTTTTGTTTGTAGGAAATAGATGTATTAATGTCTATACCATTAATATAGATTGTGTATCTACCATTAATAAATGTTTCTCGGCATTGCATGATGATGGATGGTTATGGCATAGAAGACTAGGTTATGCAAACATGGATTTAATCTCAAAAATTTCGAAAAATGATTTGGTTAAAGGACTTCCAAAAATTAGTTTTCAAAAGGATAAAATTTGTGATGCCTGTCAATTTGGAAAACAAATCAAAACTTCTTTTAAAAACAAGAATCATGTCTCTACTTCAAAACCACTTCAATTGCTTCACATGGATTTATTTGGACCCTCTAGACATGCTAGCTTAAGTGGAAAATATTATGCATTTGTAATTGTAGATGATTATTCTAGATACACTTTGGTACTATTCCTGGCTAATAAAGATGATGCATTTGAAGCTTTTAAAGTTTTCTGTAAAAAAGGTTCAAAATGAAAAAGGATACTCTATTACTTGCATTAGAAGTGATCATGGTAGAGAATTTGAGAATCATGCATTTGAAAATTTCTGCAATGATTTAGGCATTGAGCATCAATTTTCATCTCCTAAAACTCCACAACAAAATAGAGTCGTTGAGAGAAAGAATAGATCTATTCAAGAAATGGCTAGGACCATGTTAAATGAAAATGCTTTACCTAAATATTTTTGAGGCCGAAGCCGTCAACACCGCTTGTTATGTTTTAAATCGGGTGTTGATCAGATCTTATCTTAATAAAACTCCCTATGAGCTTTGGAAAGATAGAAAACCCAACATTGGTTATTTCAAAGTTTTTGGATGTAAATGTTTTATTTTGATCACAAAAGATAATCTTGGAAAATTTGATCCAAAATCTGATGTTGGTATTTTTCTTGGGTATTCAAACTCAAGCAAAGCTTATAGAGTGTATAATAAAAGAACTTTGGTTGTGGAAGAGTCTATGCATGTTACTTTTGATGAGTCTAATACCTTCTCTATGGAGAAAGTCGCTGTTAGTGATGATGCAGATGAAAATATACAAGAAGATTCATCAAAGAACAACCAAAAGAATGCAGAAAACCAAGTGGAGCAACTTGAAGAAACAAGCGCAGAACAAAGTCAAGGTACTTCTCAAGCACTCCCCAAGGAGTGGAGGTATGTTTCTTCTCACCCAAAAGATGCCATTTTAGGAGATCCATCTAGAGGTGTTACAACTAGATCATCACTTAGGAATACATGTGAGCATACTGCATTTATTTCTCAAATTGAACCAAAATCCTTTGTGGATGTGGAAAATGATGAATCTTGGATTATGGCAATGCAAGATGAGTTAAACCAATTTGAGAGAAATAAAGTATGGGAATTAGTTCCCAAACCAGAACACCAATCCATTATAGGAACTAAATGGGTATTTAGAAATAAGATGGATGAATCCGGTGTGGTTGTAAGGAATAAAGCTAGATTAGTGGCTCAAGGATACAACCAAGAAGAAGGAATTGATTTTGATGAGACATTTACACCAGTAGCTAGATTAGAATCTATTAGAATGTTGCTAGCATATGCATGTTATAAAGATTTCATTTTATTTCAAATGGATGTCAAAAGTGCCTTTCTAAATGGATATATCATGGAGAAAGTTTATGTGAAACAACCCCCTGGTTTTGAAAATGAAAAATTTCCAAATCATGTTTATAAGTTATCAAAAGCTTTATATGGTTTAAAACAAGCACCTAGAGCATGGTATGATAGGCTTAAAAATTTATTGCTTGATAATGATTTTTCAATGGGAAAAGCCGATACTACACTTTTTGTTAAGCATAAGAATCAAGACATACTTGTTGTTCAAATTTATGTTGATGATATTATTTTTGGTTCTACTAATGAGTCATTGTGCAAAGAGTTTTCATCTTGTATGAGTAAGGAGTTTGAAATGAGCATGATGGGAGAATTGAAGTATTTCCTTGGACTTCAAATCAAACAAAACAATGAGGGAATTTTCATCAATCAAGCTAAATATGTCAAAGATCTGCTCAAGAGGTTTGAAATTGAAGAATCAAACACTAAAAGCACTCTAATTAGTACAACAATCAAGCTTGATAAGGATGAGAAAGGTAAAGAAGTTGATATTAAAAAGTATCGAGATATGATCAGCTCTTTACTTTACTTAACCGCAAGTAGACCTGATATCATGTTTAGTGTATGTTTGTGTGCAAGATTTCAATCATGTCCCAAGGAATCTCATTTGCTTGCTGTTAAAAGAATTTTTCGTTATTTGAGTGGAACCATAGATCTTGGCCTTTGGTATCCTAGAGGAACTCATATAGATTTAACTTGTTACTCGGATGCCGATTTTGCTAGTTATAAGGTGGATAGGAAAAGTACTAGTGGAACTTGCCATTTTCTAGGTCATTCTCTTGTTTCATGGTTTAGTAAGAAACAAAACTCGGTTGCACTCTCAACCACTGAGGCGGAATATATTGCCGCAGGTAGTTGTTGTGCACAAGCCCTTTGGATAAAACAAACACTTAGAGACTATGGCATTAAACTTCAACAAATTCCTATCAAGTGTGATAATACTAGTGCTATTAATCTGTCAAAGAATCCCATTCAGCACTCTAGAACCAAGCATATAGAGATTAGACATCATTTTTTAAGAGATCATGTACAAAAAGGTGATATTGCTTTAGAATTTATCTCTACGGAAAATCAACTTGCTGATATTTTTACAAAACCCCTTTGCGAAGAACAATTTTCAAAAATTCGGCATGAACTTGGGATGATGAGATTTTCACATTAACATCTCTAATTATGTTATTGGATCTATTAAAATTATTTGCTTAATGTTTGTTAATGTTTTTGAAGAAGTTTGAGCATGATAGATAAATAAGGTGTTATGAAATATTCATTTCAAATGCTTGTGTGCTCTATGATATATGCTTGATAGATGAATCATTTGCTTGATTTAATCATGTTTTAAATGTTTAAGATCATGATTCATGCATTAAAATGGTTCTTGAGAGGTTTCGGAATCAAGAAATGATGACGAGATTGATCAAAAATGGCCGAAAAGTGATATTGGTATGTTTGGGCAGCAACCAGGCGGCTAGCCGCCTGAACCAAACGGCTAGCCGCTTGGAATGGCACCCAAACCCGAGAGCAAGCGGCTAGCCGCTTGGTCACAGGTTTTACCCACTCTTCTCCCTCATTTTGGCCTTCTTCCTCACTTGTCTCTCTCTCTCTCAAAACCGTGACTCCTCCTCCATTTTTCCTTCAAAAATTCTTCATTTCTCAACCATTTTCATGTCAAAATCTTTGATTTAATCCATTACCCATCCATTTAACTTCCATTAAACATCTTCCAATCATCCTTTCAACTCCCTCTTCTCTTGTTCATCACTCTCTCTCTCTCCTGCGTGAATAGTGCTTCACCATCCATCTCCCAAATTTCTTCCATTCTCACTCATTTTCTTGCTAAAACTAATCATCCAAACTTACTCCTTCATTTTTCATCATCCAAATACCATTTTATCACATCTCTATAAAAAAATTCAAAATCCAAAAACCTAGTTTTGGCCGTTTCTCTCTCTAGATTTTCAAGCTCTCTCTAGCCTATCTTTAATCAATTCCACATTATATCTAAACCTTATTCATCTCTAGGATTACATTTATTAGCTCAAACTTATCCATTTTACTCAAATCCGAAATTGTTCAACAATGTTGGGTGGAGAAAAAGCCAAGAGCAAACAAATGGCCAAGAGACGCAAGGAAGATTATGAGGATAATACGGAGTTTTTATCAACTCATTTTCGACATCTTCCGCTTTGGAAACGGTTTATCGATAATTTCATGCCGAGGTCGGTTATTCCTCCTTACCTTGTTAGTCTTAAGAATTTGGCAAATTTAGAAATTTGTGGTAAATCTCTTGACAAACTTCTTATTGCTATGGGTTGGAAAAATGTCTTAGTTGTTCAAGAAGCATATTATGAGAATTTAGTTAAAGTCTTTTATTCGAATATGGACATAAAAGTTTCGGATAGAATTGTTACTAGTGTTGGGGGAGTTCGTATTGAATTTGATGTTGCGGAGTTAAATCATATTCTTGGGACTCCAAATGAGGGATTAGAAATTTATAGTGCTAGAGATAGAATAGATCATCCATGGTTTTCCCTTGAAAATGTTGTTCGAAAAATTTGTCGCCGACGTGATTTGTCCGATGAATTTTGTCGATCATCATTAAAATCTCAAGCTTTGCCTCTTCAAATTAGAATCCTACATTATGTTCTTCATCATGTGATTACTCTTAGATATGGTCATGGGGATGAAGTTAACCGATTGGATGTGGCTTTATTGGATTGTATTTTGGAGGGTAGAAAACTTAATGTTGGGTACATTATACTCAATCATATGCTTAGCACACCTTGTATGGCTAAAAGGTCCCTCCCTTATAGTAGTATCATTACCCGCATCCTTAAACATTTTCGAGTACCCATAACCGAACCAACCTTTTTAAACTCAAGAGAACTAGGAGATGATGCCATTGCCAACTTAGGATTTATTTGGGCCGAAGGTAAATGGACTAGGGACCGGAGATACTCCACCAAAGTTTCTGAACTTGCTCCTACAGATCATCGTTTCTTTAACGATGTTCTTTCACCAGAGTAACTTCCTGATCTTAGTGTCCCACAGTGCTCTCATTATCCATCTTCTGCGGGTTCTTCCAAAACTCCTTCAGCTACCCATGAGGATCAAATGCAGCAGATGTTGGCTAAAATGGATTCTCTTTCGACACAGCAAAGCCGACTTCAATCTCAATTTGAAGCTTTTTCCGCTCAATCCACTTTAGAGCACCAGCGCCTCTTTGAGCAGCAGCAGCAATTATTTGACCAACACCAGCGACTTATAGCTCAGCAGCAGCAGATTCTTGATGGCCAGCAGCAGCTTTTTGCAGCTCTTGGGTTTCCACCACCATCATCTTCATCACATCCACCATCTCCATAGCTCTATTATTTTCTGTCACTCTGTACCACACATTTTATGCATTTACATTTTCTTTATGGATTGTGGATGATCATTATGAGCTATTTGGATGTTCTGTATTTCAATGCTTTGTATTTGGATGTTCTGTATTTGGATGATTTGTCTTTGGATGTTCTGTATGTGGGTGTTTTGTATTTCGATGCTATATTATGACTTCTTGATTTATTATTAGAAATTCATGTCTATTGCATGTATTTGGTTGATTATTATTACCTTAGTTTAACTTTTGATGATGAAGGGGGAGAAGTCATGTATTTCGGAGACAGGTATTATATTTTCTTTTTACGCACTTGTGCATGTTTTCTGAAATATTAAGGGGGAGTTTATAAATTGTTATAAATCATATTGTCAGGGGGAGTTCATTTTAAATCTGATTATATACGCCATGTATTAAGGGGGAGCATATATGTCAAAATACATGAGATGTTTGTCATCATCAAAAAGGGGGAGATTGTTAGCCTAATAGGCTATAAATATTATGATTTTGATGATAACAAACATATGCATTAAAGTATTTCATTTTGTATTTCACAAGTTAATTAGTTTTGAAGGATAATAAATCAAGTGGAATCAAGTGAAATGAAGTTCAAGACACTCAACGGGTAACGGCGGCTCAACGGATAATTTATTGCGATAATTTCTTATAAAGCCGGTATGATTTAATTTATTCTTGGATTAGCATTTGTGAAGCTCAATTTTATGTTAATAAAATAATTATTTTTCAAGTTAAATACTTTTATGTTTATGAGATAAAATATTTTGTGAATTATAGTATTTTGGATAAAAATAAAAATGTTTTAAATTTCGGAGTTGGACTTATTTGCTAAATTCTAAAACATTTGGGCTTTATTGTAACTTATAATAGATTGTGAGCTTAAGTGAAAAGTTTTGAAAACTTTAAAGATTATGGTGATTTAGCTAAAACTCAAAAAGGACTTATTTGAAAATATTTTCTTCAGTTTGGGCTATACTGAAATTTCAGAAAGTTTTTAGAATTAAATAATAATTAAAATTTATGAGATTGGATCTTTTTGAAAAGTTTTATGATGTTTTGGGCCATAACATAATTTGAGTAAATTTTGAGGCAAAACTATAATTTCGTGAATGTGATTATTCAGAAGAAAATTTAAAATTAACAGAACTTCATCGTTATTATTGATGGGGAGCTGGTTAAATTAAGCGGCTAGCCGCTTGAGCACTGGAATTTGACAATAACGGCTAGTTTTCGAGCTTTAAACATAAAAACTCATTTCCAACTTCATTTTAATAATTCTGGCAAGAAAAAACAAGTTTGAAAAACGTATATTGAGCTTCCATATTGCAAATCACAATAGATTAAATCAATCTTGAGCCATTATTTGTGAATCAACTCTTGTAGAGAGTGTTTTTGCTGTAATTTATATTTTGTATTGTATTAAGAGTGTTCAAGTGAGGGAAACACTTGGGATAAAGAGATTAGGGTGATAATCTCTTGATTGTAAAGGTCCATTGACACCTTGGAAGTCAATTGTAAACATTTGAAGCCTTGGGAGGCTTGGATAGTGAAATCCTCAAGCTCGGTTGGCTTGGAGGCGTGGACGTAGGCGGGAATTGCCGAACCACGTAAAAATTACTATGTTTGCATTCTCTTCCCTAACTCATTTATTTTGCAAGCATTGCCTAATTTATTATATTTAATTTAATTCCTGTAAAACTTAATTTTTGTTTTAATTAAGGCATTAGATTGAATTATTTATAAAATAAATTTTAATAACCCAATTCACCCCCCCTCTTGGGTTGCTTATTTGTATTTCACAAATTTATTCTATTCAATGGAGACATCTACATTTATTTTTTAAAAAAATTAGAAAATCTAAAGGCTGACAAAAATAAGGATGGTTAATGTTAGTGTATTAATTGATCATTTTTCAATTAATACAGTTGCCTCAGTCGAGGTTCCTTTATTTATTTCATCATTTTATTAAATTTTTTTGTTTAAATTTATTTGCTACGAAAGTATCACCATCGAGTAGTTTTTAAAATTAGATTTGATTATATTAGAATAACTCTAAAATAAAATACTTCTTTATAATCACATGATTAAAATTATAATAAATTTTGTGACTAAAATTTATATTATATCATATATTAGCTCTAATATAACCATAGTCTTTATAATTATATTAAACTCAATATTGCAAAATCAAATGATGTGACACTTATATAATTGTTCCATGTTGTAATGTTGTGTTACATTACTGCTTCTCTCCAGTCACTCAAGTCTACTTATGCACTTTCCAACCCCCAAGCCACAAACTCCATAATCCTGCTGTCAAGAAACTCACCATGAAACCACAGGCGTCTGCCTTTTCAAATATATTATGAGCAGAAATTCGCCACGTGTTTGGTAAATATTTATTAATGTATCGAAGTCAGTTTTGTATTTAAGGAAATTAGATTTGCATATTATTGTGAATCTATCCTTATTAAAGCTTTAGGATTGTACATCTATATATATGCAGCCCGTTAATGCAAAAGTTAAGAATAAGTGAGGCCAAATGAATTATGAGTAGAAATGATCAAGCTATCCTTGCAGACCTATCACCAAATCTTTTTCTGAAAGAATTATTTGACCCGATTCATGTCTTAGCGAGTGCCACATCACACTATTATTTGACCTGATTCATGTCTTAGCGAGTGCTACATAGCGCTTTATTTTAGTCACTAAAATTACCTGATGAAATTATTAGTAATAAATTTAAGATAATTAGTTATCAATACCTATGCAAGGGTATTGAATTTCGCAATAAGAATTTTGCTATTTTAGAAATTTTTTTAAAGGTCCATGTGTATATGATTCTTTTTGTTAAAATATACTTAATTATATTCATTTTCATTATTTGCATTTTAGATTTATTTTAAATTTATGTTTGATCAGATAAAATTACTATTTTACCTTAAAAAGTTAAATCTAACATATATGAAAGTAAGGAAATGTTCATTTCATGTAATTTTTAAAATTACAAGGATTAAATGAATTGTTGTCTCAAATTATATGACTAAAAGAACATTTGGCCAAAATTTGAAGTACATACGACATGGAAAATTCGATAATATCATGATTAAAATTTTAAAATAAATGCTACGATAAACATAAATTTTTATAAATTATATATAAGATTAATAAATGAAAAGTCAAACAAATAAACAAATATAAGATTTGTAAATCGGTGTTTTAAAATTGCAAACATAACATACACTTGAAAAAATAACATAAAACCTATAAATGAACATCAAACATTAATTTTAAAAAATATTTTATTTATTTGATTTATTTAAGCAAAGAAAAAAATTACTTATCAATTGAAAGCAAAAAGAAATTTTATTAGAATAAATTATATTAAATTGCTTTAACCTAAGTTCTATACTCATATTAAGATATTTATAAACTTTTTTTTCATTTTTTACTACAGTATTTTTTATTATAATTTAATTAAGCAAAATTATTTTTTTTGACGTGGATCAAGCAAAACAAAATGAAAAGGCATTCTTATATTACTAGCCATATGTGAAATATTAATTAAATTGAATCAAATTTTTAGTTTTACACATATTTCATATCTTTCAAACTTTACTTCTTACTTATATTAAAAGATTATTTGATTTGTTGTTGAGAAGGCTTAGATGGATGTAAAATAACTTACCTTACAAAAAATTTTGAAACATATGAAAAGAAATTCAAAATTTTGATTTTGAAAATAAGTTTTATACTTTATAAAATTTCACATATATCATCACATGTATTACATAATTATCTCGGAATTATTATTATTGAATTTAGAAATAAACATTAAATACATAAGGTAATCATTATTATAATAAGTTTTTAGTTTACATTTGTAAGTTTTTATTTTTTTCATAACTTTTATAATAATTACTTGTTTTATATTTGTTTTACATGTTAGATTTTTTAATATAATATTGTTAGATTTTTAATCCAATATTAGACCTATATATGAATAATTATATATTGCAAACTATCATACAAAGTTAAATCTAATTAAAGTGATCAATTGTGATTTTTGATATTATGAGCTTTAATGTATCTAATAGGGTATGGGCCTTTAATGTGTAGAAACTCAATATTATTTTAATTCTATGATAGAAAGAATTAGGAATACTCAGTGATAATAGGAAAAAGTTTATCTATATAAGTAATTATGATCTCCAAGTCATACGGATTTTTTCCACTTTTCTGATATCTCATCGTCAAAGAGATAGCACATAGAAAATCAAAAGATTTTCTCGGAGAATGTGTAGATCTGAAAGACCAATTACACAATCGAAGAAAATAATTCGGCATTAAAGATTCAGGTATGCTTCTGCATAATTTTGTTATTAATTCTTGATGATACAATATGATATTCTTAGATTACAAGTAATAGTTTTCACTAAAAGTTTTATCCCAATAAGTGGTATCAAAGGCAATTCATTTTAAATTATTGAGAATTAAATATATTTTGATTAAGGATGAAATATTTTGTAATTTTTAAATCTAGTATTCTTGAATTTGAGAATAAATTTATAATTATTTTCTTTGGTATTATAGAATATTTTAAATCTAGAATTTGGGATTTTTTTTTAAATTTAGATATTTGGAAATAAAAAAATATCTTTAAAGCCGGTAGCCCACCCGCTCTCGGTATTCGGGAAAAAGGAAGCCATGGCCACCAAGTCGTGGCTAATCTGGTTAAGGTGGCGGCTATGGGCTGCCATATCAAAAAAAAAAAATAATAAAAGAAAAACAACCAAAAGGAATTATAAAAAAATGGTGGATGGATTCTGGCCATTTGGCCACGCCGGAAGCCATCCACAGCCTGGTATCTTTAGAGTAGCAGCAGCTATTGCATAAAAAAATAAAAAAAAACAGTACCATGGTTATTGCGGCAAGCAACGAGAAAACGAAGAGAGGAGGTACATGGCCAATATCATGAAGATCTCTAAAGTTTTGTAAATTTTTTTAATAAAATAGTTATAAAATATTTCCTTTTAAGTCCTAAACTTATTTGAGTTTTATAAAATTAGGTTTTGACCTTAACAAACTGGGTTTAATTAATACTAAGTTTTGCGCTTGGGCTTAATGGATTGAAATCAAGGAATTAATTTAGAACTTTATATTAGTCCATTAAAATTATGATTTAGCCCATTAAAAAAAAAAAGAATTTGATTTATTTTGACCGCTTTGGTTTGGTTCGGTTCGGCTCAGGCCAAACCAGTTTGTTCTAGAATCGATGAATGGTCTGGACTAGTCAATGCTTGATCGATCAACTATTGACCATTGACCGATCAAAAGTTGACTTTGACCCAAATTTTTTAATTTATTTTTATTTTAGATAATCTTTTTAATACAATTTTAAATTCAAATATTAGTTAATTTATATATATTTTGAGATGAATTAATTGAAGCAACATGTCACTAAAGTGATCTCTCTTGTGAAAATTAATTTATTTTGGAATGTAAATAGTTTTTTATTTGTGTAATTTTTGTAAATATTAATTGACCCAAAGGAAGGTCTATATTTAATAGAATTACATATGCTCTTGTGATAATAAATATGTGATGATTATTTAGTTTTATATGTGAACAATAAATCGACCCAAACAAAGATTAATTGTTTGATATGTCATTATTATTAGTGTTTGATTACTATACAATGATATCAATTATAAGTTAATATTTTATACAAAGATAAAATATTAATAGAGTGCCTGGTATTTTAAGATGAGTTTTACCTTTATTTAAATTTAATTTTATTTTGAAACTAATATAAGCTTATTTTATTTATTTATTATTCTCTATTCAGTTATGTCTGCTGTTAATATTATTGCCAACATTAATGCAATTCCTATGTTAAATGACCATAACTTCAAATCATGATACGAAAACCTTTCTATAGCTCTTACGGTTATGGATCTTGACCTGGTATTAAAAGTTGATTCTCTCCCATCTTTTATAGATGAGAGTAACCTGATGATAAAATGAAAATAGAAAAGTGGAAGAGATCAAATCGCATGTGTATCATGATCATGAAGAAGGCCATTTCAAAAACATTCATGGGCTCAATAACTGAAAAAGCAACTATGGTTAAGGAATTTCTTGCACAAATTGAATATAAGATTATTAAGAATGAAAAGGTTGAAATTGGTATACTTTTGACAAGTCTAATTTTAATAAAGGAAAGAAAAAAGAATAAATATAAAAAGTTGTAAATACAGTACCTTAAATGAAACAACAAAAAAAATTGGATGACAATGAAAGATACATATATGTGGATAATGGTAAAAAGATTGAAGTTGAAGCAATTGAAAAACTTAGATTATTATTAAAGATCAATTTTTATTTGGATATTGATAAAAAATTTGTTGTTTCATCTTTAGACAAAACTTAATTTGTATTTTAACTTTGAACAAATATGATTATTCTTATTCATTTGGAAATAGAAAATTTAGTTTGTTTCATGATTCAAAATCAGTAGCCTTTGAATATTTATCAAGCGATGATAATCTTTATTTAATGGATACAATTGTTTCATTTAATGAATCCCTACAATTACGTACAAGAGGTTTAAAGATAAAATTAACCAATGAGAATTCAACTGCGTTATGACATAAGATTGGGTCATATCTCCAGACGAATAATAAAGAGATTTGTATAAAACGAAATTCTTAATCCTTTAGATTTCATATATTTTCATATCTGTCTTAACTGTATCAAGGGAAAAAAAACCAACAAAAGGAGATTTGAAACTAATAAGACTTTAGATGTTTTAAAACTCAAACATACAGACATTTGTGGCCATTTCTTACAACTTCTTGGAATGATCTATAATATTCTATGACTTTCATAGATGATGTTTCTAGATATGACTACATATATTTCCTTCAGAAAAAGGCATAATCCCAAGATATGTTCAAAAATTAAAAGAATTAAAAGCGTCAGATCTAATCGTGGTAGAGAATACTATGGCACATATGACAGTTCAGGCGAACAACGTCTTAGGTCATTTGCTAAGTTTCTAGAAGAATACAGTATCGTCCCTCAGTATATTATGCTGGGTTCATCTACTATGAATGATGTTGCTGAAAGACGAAACAGAATATTTAAGGACATAGTTAGGAGTATTATTTGTCATTTTACCTTACTAGAATCACTATGGGAAGAAGTACTTAAGACTATATGTATATAACCTTAATAGAATTCCAACTAAAGTGACTACTAAAATCCCTTATGAGCTTTGGATGGGTAAGAAGCTTAGTTTAAAGCACTTACATGTTTAAAGGTGTTCAGCAGAGTTAAGGCCATATAAGCCTAATGAGAAGAAATTGGACTCAAGGATAGTGAGTTGTTATTTTATTAGATATTTAGAATGATTTAAAGGGTAAAAGTTTTATAATCCCACGACTAACTCAATTTGTGAGTTCGGAAATGCTCGGTTCTTTGAAGATGTCAAATTTGCGAGGGGAGATACAGTTAGATACTTTATCTTTAAAAAGGAATATATTGATATTCTTATGGGTGTTATTGGTATTGATTAGGGTCTTATTCTTATGGGTGTTAAGGCCATATAAGCCTAATGAGAAGAAATTGGACTCAAGGATAGTGAGTTGTTATTTTATTAGATATTTAGAATGATTTAAAGGGTAAAAGTTTTATAATCCCACGACTAACTCAATTTGTGAGTTCGGAAATGCTCGGTTCTTTGAAGATGTCAAATTTGCGAGGGGAGATACAGTTAGATACTTTATCTTTAAAAAGGAATATATTGATATTCTTATGGGTGTTATTGGTATTGATTAGGGTCTCATTCCTGATTTTGTACAAGACACAAAAAATTAAGATAATATAGGAGAACCCCAATACAAGATGTTGTTCTAGAAGAAAATACTTTACTACTTTAAGAACCTATGTTTTAAAGAGATCCACTAGGGAAAGAAGAAGTGTATTACTAGATGATTACATTGTATTTTTCTAAGAACATGAGGCAAACATTAGAATGATGGAAGATGATCTAATCAATTTCCATCAAACCATGAAAAGTTTAAACTCTCAAAAGTAGATTGATGCCATGAATAGGGAGATGAAGTCTATAATTGATAATGACATATGGGATCTTATGCCGTTACCAGAAGGTGCGAAACCTATTGGTTGCAAATGGCTAAAACCTATTGGTTGCAAATGGCTATTTAAGACCAAGAGGGATTCAAAAGGTAATGTGGAGAGGTACAATGTGCGTTTCATCACAAAGGACTTTACACAGAAAGAAGGCATCGACTATAAAGAGACTTTCTCTCTAATTTCTTTGAAATACTCTTTCAGGATTATAATGGTATTAGTGGTACATTTTGATCTTAAGTTATCTCAGATGGATGTGAAAATAACGTTTCTCAATAGCAACATTGATGAAACAGTCTATATGGTACAACTAAAATACTTTGTATTAGAGACCCAAAGAATATGATTTACAAACTTAAAAAATTCATCTAGAGGCTTAAGTAAGCATTTCCAAAATGGTATTTTAAGTTTCATCAACTAATCATCTCATTTGGTTTTGAGATGAATTTCGTAGATGATTGCATATGCCATAAGTTCTGTGGGAGTAAATATATTTTTCTAATTTTATATGTCGATGACATTTTGCTTGCCAGTAGTAATATAGGTTTTATTGCACGACACCAAGAGATTTCTAGTTAAGAACTTTAAGATGAAAGATCTTGGTGGTGGCTCTTTTGTATTAGGTATGTAAATTTTATTGAACTCGCAAGTGTACGAATTTATTATGGAGTAAAGTAATGGTGATTAGTGTCAATCCCATGAGAAGGTGAATTTTAATTATGTGTTGAATTAATTTTATAGATAGTGGTTGGAATTATAGTGAAAGTGATTTATATTATCCTTAAATTTAAATTGGAATGGTGGAAAATAATTTAAAATGTAATTGTTAAATTGAAGTATTTGGATATCTAGATCTGCATTAATATGTATCATGAGCTTAATTTTCTTATTAGTATCAATTTAATCATGAAATGAATATCCACTCATCATGAACTATGCTCTAATTAATATGGCGTTAAGAGTTTATCGTGTCAAATAGTAATAATTTTATTATTACTGTCTGTTAATAAAATTAGGTATGTAATTTTATTGAACTCGCAAGTGTACGAATTTATTATGGAGTAAAGTAATGGTGATTAGTGTCAATCCCATGAGAAGGTGAATTTTAATTATGTGTTGAATTAATTTTATAGATAGTGGTTGGAATTATAGTGAAAGTGATTTATATTATCCTTAAATTTAAATTGGAATGGTGGAAAATAATTTAAAATGTAATTGTTAAATTGAAGTATTTGGATATCTAGATCTGCATTAATATGTATCATGAGCTTAATTTTCTTATTAGTATCAATTTAATTGAAATGAATTTCTTATTAGCTCTAATTAATCAGAGTTTAATCATGAAATAGAATAATTTTATTATTATCATGAATAAAATTAGGTATGTAATTTTATTAATATGGCGAATTTATTATGGAGTAAAGTAATGGTGATTAGTGTCAATCCCATGAGAAGGTGAATTTTAATTATGTGTTGAATTAATTTTATAGATAGTGGTTGGAATTATAGTGAAAGTGATTTATATTATCCTTAAATTTAAATTGGAATGGTGGAAAATAATTTAAAATGTAATTGTTAAATTGAAGTATTTGGATATTTAGATCTGCATTAATATGTATCATGAGCTTAATTTTCTTATTAGTATCAATTTAATCATGAAATGAATATCCACTCCTCATGAACTATGCTCTAATTAATATGGCGTTAAGAGTTTATCGTGTCAAATAGTAATAATTTTATTATTACTGTCTGTTAATGAAAAGTCAAAATATCCACAGAAATTATAGGGGAAGTAAAAATAAATTTATCAAATTTACCCCATGGAACATATTGAGATTTCACCTTTAATCCAAGTTTGAAACTAAGAATATAACGCTTTTCAACCAAAATTCGTACTTCCTGAATTTTGCATAAAGTTGCTTCTCCTTCAAAGTCTAAAGAGTGATCCTCAGATGTTTGACATGTTCTTTCTTTGTTCATGAGTAGAACAAGATGTCGTCAATGAACATCACTATAAATTTATCCAAATAGTCTTTAATTACTCTATTGATGAGATTCATGAAAGCTGCTGGGGCATTAGTTAGACCAAATGGCATGACGACAAATTCATAGTGTGCATAACGTGTTTTGAATGTATTCTTTTGTAATATCTTCCTTTCTGACTTTTAGCTTGTGATATTTTGACCGTAGATCAATCTTTGAAAATATTGTTGCTCCTTGTAGTTGATTAAACATATTCTTGATACGTAGAAATGGGTACTTATTCTTGATGATGACCTTATTTGATTCTCGATAGTCTATGCACATCCGTATTGCCTAATAGTTTTTGTAGTTGATTTTTTAACTCCTTTAATTCCGATGGGGCCATTTTGTAAGACACTTTTGAAAGTGGGATTGTTCCTGGTAACAAGTCAATTTTGAACTCAATTTCTCGATCTGGGGTAGTCTAGAGAATTCTTCAGGAAAGACCTCAGGAAATTCATTCACCACTAGGATTTCTTCCAACTTTGGCTTTTGCTCTTTAACTTTGATGATGCTTGCCAAGTATTCTTCACATCCTCCTTTTAATGGTTTAATTACTTTTAAGATAGAGATGACAGTTATTCTATTCTCCTTACATCTTCCCTTGAATATAAATGATTCCTTTTATAGTGGTTAGAATGTGTTACCTTTTTTTTCTCACAATCTATCTTGGCATGGTATTTTAATAACCAATCCATACCAAGAATCACATCATAGTCATGCATCTCAAGGATTATTAGGTTAGCATATAGTGTATGACCACTAATGTTGACTTCGCATGCTCTTACTAGTTGTCCTAGGTTTAATACTTCACCAGATGGAAGTATGACACTAAAAGGTCTACTTATTATATCAAAGGCCCCTTTGATTTTTCTAATAAATATTGGTGAGACAAATGAATGTGTAGCTCCTGAGTCTATCAACACATATGCAAGAGTTTGAGAGATAGATAGTTTACTTGATATTATCGAGGGTTTTCCCTCTGCATCGGCTTTAGTAAGTGCGAATACTCGTACATTAGTCCTTTCTCACTGCGTACCATTCTCTGGACAGTCTTTGATGAAGTGTCCTTCTTTTACATATTTGAAACATGTTCTAGTGTTGCTCGGCATTTCCCAAGGTGAATTATGCCACATTGATTACATTTGAGTGTTAGTAGGGCCTCTTTTTAGTGATTCTTTAGATGGTTGTTCTTATCTTGCTCCTGAGTAGTTGGTACTCTTTTCCTTTTATTATTTAAGAGCTGTCTTCCGTGATTAGTTATACAACTCCCTTGATCTATGCTCCCTTTATTCTTTCATTTTTCTTCCTTCTTTTCTTCATCTGCTTCCTCAATTACTAAGGCTCGATCCATGAGCTTATTAATGGAAGCATCCTAAATTCCAATCACCTTTAAGTCTTGTACTAAATATTTACGTAATTCTTGCATAAAATGATCATTTTTCAAGTCTTCTGTGGCACCATGTGTCGGGCATAACAAGAGAGCTCGTTGAATTTTTGGATATACTCTAGTACTGTCTTTTTTTCTTGTTGCAAATAAATGAATTCTCTTCTTTTGGTAGACCACATTGTCTCAAAAAAATTCTTATTGTAAAAGTGTTCTTTAAATTCTTTCCATTGTATTGTTACTTCGTTATGGCATCGTCTGATGGAATCTTACCAATATTCAACTGCTCCTCGTAACATAAAGGAAACACAAGTGACTTTTTCTTCGTCTGCACCTTGGCTACTTCAGTCATTCTTTTCATGGTTCGTAACCATTGGTCTGCTGCAATAAGATCCACATTTCCTTCAAATATAGGCGGATTTAATCTTTTAAATTCAGTCCCAGCATTATTTGTTGCTTGAGTACATTCGTCTCTTCTGACTTCTCTTTCTAAAAGTCGTGCGATAATGTCTGTAAGTTAATCAATTATGGAGGTTTGCTCTCATGAAGTTCCTCCTACTCTTCTACTTCTGTTACCCCTAGCACTTGACATCTTCTACAATTTTTGACTAAGCTTCCATAGGTCAAACAAATTAAATGTATGATAATTAATTATCTTAATTCTTAATTCTTACTAAGAGCTGAGCTATGTCTTTCCCTTTGGCTAATGCATATAGACAGTCTGCAGAATCGGTTTAAACCTTGGGCCCTGATACCAAATTGTAACATTTCATCTTTATGGTTATAAATAAAGTGGTTAAACTAGGTAAAACATTAAGAACTTATACAAATGAATGTCAAAAATAAATATGTCATAAATATAGAACATAAAAAGTTTGTTATACAAAAACTATATAAAAGGTTTATTACACTAAAAACTTTGTTACAAAAGTCAAGAATCTCTTAGTAACATGTCACAAACCAATACCATAAACAAGCTTGTTGTATTTATGTTTAAATAGGAATAAAAATGAGCTCATTGTGTAACCTAAGGTCTGTTATGTTCATATGTACTTTACTTTAGTTGAGACTTGGTGTCAGTTTTTCCTACTCAATTTCTGCAATATAAGGACTACATGAACTAATGCCCAGTAAGTAAACACTTGATGCATGTATTACCTACCATGCACATGAATGACTTTATGAAATAAGTGTTAAATCTTTTAAAAGAAATTTCAAAATGTAAAGAACGGTGTTAAGGCTCTAGGTTTATTGTACTACAAGGCTAACATTCCATAACATGCCACTTCAGCTTAATTAATTGATCATTTGGGCGTTACGTATTGCTGTCCCCAAAGGATCTCTTTTCTTAGCTTAGAGGACTTGTCATCTTTATAAACTCTTACCACCTAGTAGTACAACCATTTTTTTTTAAATTCGTTAAAGTACCTCTTTATCAAATCATTTATAAAATGCATGAGCCCAATGCAACTTATGCCATAGTATGTAAATTTTTTAAATATATAGTAAAGCAAAACACGCAACTAATTTAAGACAACAACATCTAACATAGGCAGCAGTGTCGTCCATACAGAAATTAAGGAAATAAAATTATAATATAGGCGGCAGGGCCGATCATATAAGGAGTATTAAACATTGTATTTTAGGCGGTAGTGCCGACCATAACATAATAAAATAAAAGCATCACATATTAGGCGGCATAGCCGACCATCCAATCAAGTAAGTAGTAAGCATCACATTTTAAGCGGCATAGCCGGTCATATGAGGATGATATCATGATGTAGGCGGCATGGCCAGCCAAGTGGGTATTTAATAATAATCAATCACACCATAATAATAATCATTATAAGATAAGAGATTATTTAAAACTAAACTTATCATAAAAGAATTATTAATCAAAGTTAATTTTCACATATTGTCCTTACATTGCAGCTGAAGTGAAATGTTACTTACTTGTTTTCTTTGATTCCCTTAAACCTTCCTTTCTAAACTTGAGAATTTCTTCACTAATGATGTTTTGACTTAAAATGTAAAAAGATGAAATTTTTAGCGTTTATAAAAAATGCAAGGGTTATGGAGTATTTATAGGATTTCCTGAGGCCCATGAATGGCTAGGATTTTTCCACTATATTATTTGATTAATAGTATAAATTTATTTCTCCATAAATATCTTAGTAATTTTTAGAATACTAAGATTTTACCATCTAGCACTTAATTAATAGTAGACATTTATCTCTATACAAATATTGTTAACATATACATGTTTTGTTTATTGATTTTGATGATAACAAACAATTAATCTCTTTTGATAATATTGTTGAAAATTCAGATATTTTCTTAAAGTCAAAACTCTCTACATGTGTTTATAAGTCTTAGAGAAATTAGAACATTTTGTACAAAAATATGATTTTCTGGGTATAATCGATAAACCGTTAATTTTAATAGTTAACCGATAAAATGAAGAGAGGTTGTTTTCTAAAAACTTAAATTAAGTGTTTTATAACTCACTAAAAATCAAACACTAGAATTAAACGGCTAACCGTTATTTTTAAACGACTAACTTTTAGGGTAAAACTTAACTTTCATGCTTAGAAAAAGGGTTATATTATTAAGCCTTAACCGATAAGTCTCTAAGTTTGCTAAGAGTAAACGGTGAACCAGTAATGCTAACGGTTAACCGATAATCTTCAAACCTGCATCATGTGTTAATCCTTTACCGTTTAAAAGAAACCGGTTAAGCATTCTATTTATAAGTTATTGAAAATTAATAACAAACCGTTAACAGATAACGGTTAACTGATAATATCCAGATCTTCATGTCTTGTTAATCCTTTACCGTTTAAAGAAAACTGATTAAGCATTTTATTTTATAAGTTGTCAGAATTTAACGGCAAACTGTTAATAGATAACGGCTAATCGATAATATCTAGATTGACATTCTTTGTTAATCTTTAACCGTTTAGCAAAAACAGATAGATGATTTTTATTGTGCAGGTCTCTGGATTTTAACGGCGAAAGAGTAATTATTAACGGTCAATTGTTAATTTGAAATCAAGCCCAACGGTAATATTGACCAGTGCAAATGATTATCCGTTAATGACTAACAGTAATTTGTTTTCTGTCAAGAAGGATGAATAACGGCTAGTTTTCAGCTCCAACTATAAATAAACTCATCCAAATCAAATCAAAAAATGACGACAACACAACTACTGAGCATATACACGAATATACGATCTACATTGAGTTTTAAACAGATTTTTACTTCATCTATTCACATATTGGGCATCGATTTATAATCTTGAAAAATTGTGTGAAAGAAAAATCAATTTGTAATCTTTGTTTTGAGTGATTGTAAGTATTAGGATACACTAAGATTAAGAGATTGGGATAAATATCTTTTTGTAAAGGTTTATTGATACCTTAGAAGTCAATTGTAAAATTTTAAATTCTTAGAGGCTTGCTTAGTAGAATCCTCAAGCTCAGTGTGCTTAGAGGTGTGGACGTAGGCAGGGATAACCGAACCACATAAAAATTATTGTGTTTGATCTCTCTTACTCCATCCCTCTATTTTTATTATTCATTTATTTGTTTATCTCAAATTTAATTACTTAATTTATATCACTTTGAGTCTTTTGTTTGCTAGAATTTTAAAAACCCAATTCACTCTCCTTCTTGGGTTGTCTAGTTAGTATTTCAAATATCTTAGTAATTTCTAAAATTTCTAATATCTCTACAATATTTTTTATTACATCATTATTTATGTCATTGCTTATATCATTATTACTTTTAATTATTAATTTATCTCTCCATAAATATCTTAGTAATTTTTAGAATTCCTAATATCTTTACAACATTTCTTGTTACATCATTACTTATGTCGTTGCTTATGTCATCATTAGTTTTTTAATTATTAATTTATCTCTCCATAAATATCTTAGTAATTTCTAAAATTCTTAATATCTCTACAACATTACTTATGTCATTATATTATTATACTTTATTATTATTATTATCATTACTATAAATGCTTAAGACAACTTGTTAGGTTACTTATATTATATCCAAGTAAGAAGATTGTACCTCACATTTATATATAAGCCTAACCAAATATTTTATGGAATGGGTAATATCATGTATAACCTCACCTTCTATGTATGCCCCTTGTCTTCTTAGCAGATCCGACACCTTTGCACAATCTTACACACATTTCTATTTAGTTATACCAACAATATCATTCTTATACAAGTCTTTTGGTCTTATCTCTACCTACACGACCACTTAAGCCTCACCATTCAAGCCTCCTCTATGCAATTCATGAATAATTTGCTCCTTTAAAAAACTTTAAGGCATGCATAATTGGTTAGCGCGAATAGATAACCATCTTCCATAAGGAAGATTACTAGATTTTGATAATGAACACACTAATCCTAAATATAGGCAAATTTTTCATCTTTAATTTACAACTCTTTCAAACATTCAAAACTAGTAAGTTCATTTATTATAGTTAATAGTAAAGTTACTTGCCTACTGAGTGCTCTACCGTCTTATTTTGCTACCCACAATTATGCTTCATTACTAAGATAGCTCACCTATCTTGCATGCAGCTTGCTCAAATTTTTTTGGTTGTTAAAGTATTCAAAACTAGTAATTTCATTTATTATAGTTAATAGTAAAGTTCCTCGCCTACTAAGTGCTTTGCTATCTTATTTTGGTACCTATACTTATGCTTCACTACTGAGATAACTCACTTATCTTCCATGCATCTTGCCTAAATTTTGTTGGTTGTTAAAGTACTTTAAGGCTTAATGGTTACGGTAGAGTACGAATTCCTTTTGAATTTAATAATGCTCCCACAACTTCAATACCTTAAGGATAGCATAAAACTCCTAGTTGCAAGTAGACCATTTTTGTCATGCTTTATTTAACTTCTTACTTATATACTTATTGAATATTGAAGAATACATATTTATAAAGGATAAAATTATCATTTTATACTTCAAACCTTTATAACATTTATATTTTTATATGTTTAAATCTTTTAAACTTTTATTATGTGTGTTTTTATTCTAATTGAAATATTCTATGTATTTGAGGGATATTTTGGTCATTTCACGATCATTTTTGTGGTTATTTTGATTCATTATTGACAGATAGTGTATCATATATAGATTTTGCTTGGTATACCGGTATTTAGTGAAAGATTGTTACTGTCTGGAATAGTAGACACTTAGCACCATATTTATTAAAGAGAAAAGTTTTCTTTAGTATTTTATAGGTCGTCTTATCTTAATATCAACAGAAAGTGTATCTAACCTATTTAGTGGATAGTCTTACAACATTATCGATAGAAAGATTATTATTGTCTAGTACAACCTGTTCTTAATACCACACTCAGTGAAAGATTTTTACTTTCTAATACACTGAGCCCTTGATACCATATTTACAAAAGTAAGAATCATGAAGAGTGAAAATACCCCTTCATAAATGAATTGGACTCAAGCGTTTTATTTATATTGTTGTCATATTTAATTCAGCCCCACTTTTTATATTAAATCTTAATAAAAAATAAAATTAACTTCTAACCAACTCACATTTATACTCAGAAAATTAACCTTGCATATAATTGAATCTATGTTCTTGTAAAATTGACACTCGTCACCACAAAATTTATTTTATAATATATTCGTGCACTTGCGAGATTAGTAAAATTTGTACAACAATACTCAATTGCCCATATCTCTTAAGAAATAATCGTCCCAATACCCTTGCTAGTAGCATCACACTTAACTTTAAACAACTTGTTGAAGTTTGGCAAGGTTAGTACAAGAGCAATAGCTTGCCTTTTACTCTTTTTCCTTTTAAACTTCCCTTTCTTTAAACACTATGTAATAGGAGTAGTTGTAGTGCTAAAACCTTGAATAAATCTTCCATAAAATGTTGCAAACTAATGAAAACTCCTTACTTCATCCATTGTTTTAGATGTAGGTCATTCTCTAATGGCTAAAATTCCATCTACACTAACTATAAAACTCAGAAAATCCATATTTCTCTATAGAAAGCTATGCTTTTTTATATTAATGAAACGACTTTACAATTAGGTTATGTTTTAATTGAAACTTGATTAGATCTTATTCTAATCCGAGTGACTCTGTTAGAATTTTGATAATGTATAAAGTAAGATTAGATGACGCTATAATGCAAATGACTCTACAAGAGAGATTTTAATAAATAATTCCAATGAAAAATTATAAATGGCGTTTAATTTAATAATTAAAGCTAGAGTTATGAAAATAATAAGAAAACTTCTCTATTTATAATAGAAGAAAACTACTTCTATAAGTTAACTTAAAAAGAAAAATTAAATTATAATTACAACAGAAATAGAAGACTAAGACATATACCATAAATGACTTTAGTTAAAATAAAAAATTTTAAAAAGTGTAAAATTCTAGAATTTTAAAATAATGTCTTACATTGCTAATGATGTGACATGTGCTCATTGGTGTTATGCAATTAATTGTCTAGTTAATATCATATAAAAAGTTAATTATTAGTAAACACTTGTTGAAATTAAATTAACTAGTACTATTGTTGGCATAACAATTATAAAAAGTGGGCAAAAGACATGTGGCACCATTTATAAAGGAATTTTCTGTTCCAGCAATATAATTACTAGGAACTTTTATAAAAGTGGCAATTAATTGAATTTAAAGTTTGGATTTTATGAATATGAAGATAGGATATTATTCATTATCATTAAATTTTGGGTTTTAAGAATCTGAAAAAGAGATTTCAATTTTCATTATCATTAAAGATATTTATAACTAAGCAATAATCCTGTGAAAACAAGAAACGACATTTTTTCCTTTTTTGGAGGAGATGTTGAATAAAGCAATGCGCTTCGTCAAAATAAAGCAATGCATTTTGAACATCACTTTATCCAAATTATTTGCAGTATTATAAAATAGAGTAACTTTACAATAAGAGAATTTTTTGCTTTAATAAAATAAGAGACACGCTAACAACAAAAGAATATACACTTTTATCCATTTTATATATACTTTATATCTTTTAAGTTATCCCTTGCTTTATTAGAATAAAAGATTTCCTTATTATAAAATTACTCTTATACTATATTTTAAAAAAAATGAATAATGCCACAGAGTAATAAATTACTCAATTGATTATCTTGTGGAATAAATTGATTGGTTTGATCCCATTCTATTTGGGATTTTATTTTTTTAATTAAAAAATTATCCTACTCAATAGATTCATAAATGCCATCCTCATTTAATGTTAGAATAATGCTAAAGACTAAAATACTAACTATGCAAGCCAAGAGATGATGAATTGAATTTTTAAAAATTGTATTGTATTTGAATAAATATTAATGCAAAAATAAATACAAAATAATAAATAAAACTCTCAAATTATAGAGAGAAAGGAAGAGAAAATTAAACATAAAAACTTTTATGTGGTTCGGCTTAAGCCTATGTCTACACCTCTAAATTCATTGGCCTTGAGAATTCTTTTAATTAAGCCTCCAAGACTTCAAATACGTTTATAATTAATTTTACATGTGTCAATCAACCCTTACAATAAGAAATTATCCTAAATCTTTTAAGCCAAATGTTTTTTACACTTATAATCATTCAATTTTGATTTTAAAATAAAATTTACAAAGAAATTTTCCTAACACAATACACGTCTTTACAAATAAAAGCTCAATATATGATTTCATGAAAACAATGAAAATTTTAAAGCTCAGGAAAGATTGAATACTCAATAACAGGCTCAATGATTGTTGTATAATCTCTTAAAATTTAAATTTAATTGAGTTATTTTATAGTTGGAGACAAAAACTAGTTATTGTTAATTTTTTATACACAATTAGATCGCTGTTAGCCTATGTCAAATCACTATTTTGACTTGAGCAAGTGACCATTATACTATAATTTTAAATTGTCGAATCATCATTTTCTTGATCTTGGACTGCTGTTTGTGTCTAGAGACCTACAAGAATTTGTTGAGTTAGTATTTTCTGATAAACAATCTGCCATTAGCATCCAAAAACTAAACTCCAATTTTGTATGATGTTGGTCAGCTATTTGCCCATTAATAGTTCGCTAGTTGCATCCAAAATTGATGAAATCTTACCTTAAGGTAATTGGCCGGCTATTTTTTGAGTTAACAGGAATGTATTTATTTCTAGAAAGTTATTCTTTGCTCAATTTATAAAACGATTAAAATATTTTGATTAAATTAAGTATTTCTTCAAAATTAATTAATTTTGAAACATATTTTTTATCATCAAAATCATTATTATGAAATATGCATGTTAACAAAACACTACAGGTTGATAGAGTACCGACAGAAACAATTGTACATCAAGCTAATGTTATTGTGTTAATTGATTAATTTTTAATTAATAATTTTTTCTTAATTGCTTGTAGTTTTGTTTCTATCGTTGTGCAGTTAAAATTTCTTTTTTGGTTTAAATATTATTGTTTTTAATGTTTTGATGTTTGTAAATATCATATAATGAAGTATCACTATCAAGTAATTTTTAAAATTAATTTAACTCAATGTGTTAAAACTGAAAAGATGTGACATCTTATACAAATATTTATGTGTCATGTCTTACATTATTGTTTTATTCTAGTCACTCATGTCTCCTTATAAAACTCGCAAACAAGCTATAAACATTATAATCCTGTTACGCAGCTAAAAAAACTCACAACAAAACTAAACGCATGTGTGCCATGCCTTTTCCTCTAAAAACAGTGAGATTCAAGCATCCTTTGTACACCGTCATGTATTTAGTGTTGCTCCAGCATCCAGATCCAGCGATCAACGGATCCTTTGTTGGTCCCATCGTCGGTGACTAAAACAGTAGCCAAATCAAAACTTTTTTATCTCCACTATCATCCAAAGCCAACCGCTGGCACTAGTGTCCCCTCGATCACTCATCGCGATGTAGGTGATTTTGGTAGAGTACTTGGTTATGTATTATTTACTCTTTTGACTTTTTAGTGAAATTTGTAATTTTTAAAAAGAAAATGTTATCTTATGATATTAGATATTAGTTATTATTTATTTTTAATTATATCTTCTGGTGTCCTATCATATTATACGATGAACCACCGCCCCTTAATTTTTTTTAAAATTAAAATTTAAGGGAACAAAATCTGAGAAGATTACCTTGTTGTTGTAACTTATTGATGACATGAGCAAAAATATTTACTATAAATTCAAGATTACTGTCACCTAAACTCTCATAAGGCAAAATTTCATTTTTTGTTTTTCAACCGTTAGTTAAGCTTCCTCCATCTTTCTTCTAACTTTCTTATTTTTTAGAGTTTTCTTTTCTTGTCCCGATCAGTACTCAAAAGACTAGCAATACATACAAAATGGACATAATTATATCAAAGCAATTGGTGTGTACTCTTTCAAATTTCACATTTATAAGCAAGGATAAATGTGCCATATTAATAAGAGCTAAAAAATCCATCAATCTCTAGACATATTCTGACGTTGAGAGAAACAATCATTTATCTTATGTTACAATTATCGAATCAGCGATATACCAGAATGTTTAATCCCCGATGTCATGTCCTAGTATGTTCGACCTCTCTCTTGTATTTTATTTTATTTAAAAAAAATAACTAGTTCCTTTTTATTATTTTAAAATTACAAACATCTACGTAAATGCAGGCGCATCCGGGAAAAGAAGGTGCTGTGACGAAGCCAATCAGGATGCAAGCAGGACTAAGTAAAAGGCTGCTCTTAATGGAGAGAGTGGGGCGTCCTTCCCCAGCAATTTCTGAATACAGTCTCTGGTAATCAAACCATTGCAGACAGGGACTGGAGAAACAGAAGTTCATGGAATCACTGCCACCACGAAGTAACACGACATTAGGAGCAATTAACTAATACAGCCGGCATACACAACATCAAATAGAGAAAGCATCGGCAAAATCAAATGTGTCAGCAAGCAGAAAGAGAAAAAAAAAAAAAAAAACAACGGCTGCTCCGAATGGGCTGACCTTTAACAGCTTAGGAGCAATAAAATCAAATGTTTCAGCAAGCAGAAAGGAAAACAAAAAAAAAAAAAAAAACAATGGCTGCTCCGAATGAGCTGACCTTTAACAGTTCAGGAACCAATTGCTGTTTGCTAAATGATTTGATTTTCTTATGTTTTCTCTACTTGATCATCATCAGATCCTTTTCTAAATTGATATTTGACAAGATTAACGTCATTGACCTGTGCTATATCTTCCTTGAGGGAATTGATCACTTCATTAATATTTATTTGATAAGATCACTGGCTATCAATATGAAATTAAGGGAATTGATCCCATCATTAGTTCGTTCCAGTAGAGGCATAAAAATGTGTATCTTGTAATTCTTTCACCTATTAATGAGGAACTGACGAACAAGTCCATAAAGGCTGCTCTTATTTGAGACCCTGTGATGATCTTCCATAACAACTTCTGAATATTATCTCTAGTAATCGCACGCAGACTTCCACTTTTGATGTATACTCATAGAAACTAGCGAAAAATATTTCATTTACAAATTTTATGTGTGATTTGTAAAATTAATGTGTTATTGGACACTGAATGTCGACTTACAAATTTTGGTTTTGTTTATAGTTCCAACACAAATTTACCAATCCTAAATAGAATTCATAAGAATATTACTCTTGTTTGGCTTAAGAATTGGGAACACGTTCCACACTGGCACTATGGATGAAGGAACTTTCTGTTCCAGTAACACTATTTATACGGAAGTTAAAAAGTAAGGTTACATATTGAATTGCATTCTAAGTTTTAGATTTTAAAATCCGAGGATTAGATATCAATCTGCAGTATCATTAAAATTTGGATTTCAAGTATATGACGATAATATATCAATTTTCAGTACCAATAAAGACCTACGCACGATACTTACAATAATCTTGTTCAATCACGAAAATCTAATTTCGATGAGCTTCGAATAGAGCAATACATTTTGTTCAAAAATTAGTGCTATAGTCGCTAGTTAGTTTTAAATTTATTAGTTTTATCTTATTCAAATTGACTTTCCAAACTTAACTGTTATATGCTAGAAAATGTATATTTACAAAGGAAAAAATCGTCATTTTACACTTCAAATCTCACTAACTTTACTGGCTTTTATGTATTTAATTTCCTTTTAATTTTAATTATGTGTATTTTAATAATTAAGTATTTTATACATTTTACGGGTAATATGGTTATTTTATAATAAATGAGACATCAAATGACAAAACGGACAGTAAATTTGAACTTCGAATGGTCGAAAATTTTAAAAGAAACATAAAAGTATAAATATCACTATTTACACCTATAGTACTATTCATGACACTGTTTATAAATATTGTACGATAACGTGGTATTGATCGATGACGTAGCACTAACCAATGATGTGGAAGAATTTGATTGGATGAATGATGTGGCTTTGACTGCTTATATAGTGTTGATTGATGATGTGGTATTAATCGATGATGTGTCATAATCCTATTGGATTAAAATATGTATGTACTATTGATTGATGATGTAACAGTATGTTAGTGGATCAGAAAAACATGCGTATAATATACGCATATTCACAGAATGATAGCCTTAATGATGTATTCAATCCAATCAAAATTTACCAGGTGATGCAATCATGTGCGTTCAAATTATTTTAATCTAATGGTCATAATTTACTCGCTATATCTATAAAAGGAGGGCTCTCTCCCACCTAATTTGACACTCTTGAGTTTATTTTTTAGGTCCATTTTCTCTAATTCCTTCTCCATCCTATATTTTCTATGTATTTTAATAAAATTTCTATTTTATCCTAGTTCAAATATGAGTAGCTAATATTCTTCTAAGCTTGGGTTGAAGATCAAGTCTCAACATGTTTTATGGACTTATTTTGGAAAATTTTATTTCTCTTTTCCTCTAATTTCTGTGCATATTTTGACTCTTCATTAACAGATAGTAATAACACAGTTATTACTATTTGACACGATAAGTCCTTAGTATCATATTAATTAGAGCATGGTTCATGAGGAGTAGGCATCTCTCTCATGATTTAATTAATACTGATAAGAAATATTAAGCTCCAGTGTATGTTGATACAGATCCAAATACCCAAAATGACTCATTACAATAGTTTTCAGTTTAATTTATTTCTGTAATTCTAATTTTAATTTTAAAATAGGTTAAATTATTTACATCATAATTCCAACCATCCACTTAAAAAATTAATTTAACATATAATTAAAATCTATCTCTTCGTGGGATCGACACTCATCACCATTAATTTATTTTATAATAAATTTATATACTTGTAAATTTAATAAAATTTACACAACTCTACTCACATTTAATACGATGATGTTTGTTCACAAATATATCACAACGATGTATCACCACTGTATATTTTTCAAAAGTTAAACTCAGTATTACAAAATCGAAAAAGATGAGACATCTGATACAGAAGTGTCATGTCGTGTGCTATATTATCCTTATATTTATTGATTATAGTCACAATATGAAATTAATTGTTAATGATAATAATTTTTTTTTGTCATTTTATGCCGTGTTCCATCGTACTTTAAGGCAAATCATTCCCCAAAATTTCATTTTAAAGAAAGACAATCTGTCAATATGGATTCTTTATATCACATATTTACGACATCCGACATCAGAGTTTATCTTCAACATAAATTCATCCAAGATCACCTACTATATAACAAGTGAAAATATTCTCTTTCACTTGCATCCTTCATGTCCTCTCCATTTTTCCTCTTATTCTTCTCCTTCCTAGTTTGAGTTGGAACTAGATTTTGTTTCCCTTCACCAAAATACGCACAAGAATCAAAGAAAAGGTTTACAGATGGACAGTGTACTAAAAGTATTGTCATGTTCTCCACCAAATTTTACATTTATCAGTAAAGATAAGTGTGCACTAATTAGAACAAAAACTCCTTTTATTTCAAGAAGTATTCTTACATTGAGAGGAGCAATTATTTATCTGAGCAACATTGTAACCATCGGATCAGCGAGGAATTACCAGATTTTGGATCCGCAGGAAGACGTATTTTAGAAGGAAAAAATGTATACTTGTGATGTGGTGTATTCTTCATATATATCTATATACTAAAATTAGATTATTTATGAAGACTCTCTCACCAACGAGAATTGATGTTTGTAAAAATTAAATTTATCCAGTTCGTTTTGGGTACTATTTGGTGCTAGTTTTAGGGGCTTACATGGCTTAAAATGTTAGAGTTCCAAAATGGTTACTAAGCATTTACAAATGTAGTTATTAGAGTTTGAAATAATTTTATTATATAGTTGTTTAATAAATAAAATCTATAACATCATTATTGTTTTGGTTAAAACAATTGTTTAAAAGTCATATTTATATGATACTACCTACTTTTATTTCAAAGTTAAAATATTTATTACGCAACAAACAATTGTAATTTAAAAGTCACAATATCACGAAATCAAATAAAATCCACTTAATGCAATCTATATAGTATGCACTTAAATCATTCATTTTACCTGTGACTTCTTGAGATTGCTCTTCTTCTAAAAATGAAAAACTAGAAGTTCAAAAAATTTGAGAGATGTAGCATCTTGAAATGAAAGAGCCAAATATGGTCATATATCTATGACACTAGTGGAGGAAAAAGCGATGACAGGAAAATCTGATGATATATTCATTCTCATAGGTCACTTAGTTATGACAATAAAGAAAGAAACTCTAAGAATATATAATTTAATAAGTAATAATATAAGTACAAACTCTTATACAAACTTAATTTGCATAAATTGATGTGATATTAACTTGTTGGTTGAATAAAAATATAAAATAATTAAAATAAATTATATGTTTCAAAGATCTCTAATCCAACCAATTTAATCATACCACATTATTTGTACCAAAAGAAAATTGTACAAGAATTTGTGAATATATTATTACTTGCAATTTAATATGGTCACATGTTAATGATATCTGTTTGCACTTTAGAAATAATTTTGAACATTCTAAATTTTAACAAAATTATTTATTACAACAATAGTTCTAAAATATTTTACTATTAAAGACATTGTGTTATAAGTCAATATAAAGAACTAGTTCATACACAAATATCGCACACTCATTCAACTTGTGATTCTCCAATAATAAATTTTGTTTCCAACATCTTAATGATAAGAAGTTGAATAAATATTTATAAGGGTCCAAATCAATATTTTGACTACAATTTTTTTAATTTTTCAGCATAAAAATAAGGAAATTACTTGAACACATTTTGCAGAAAAATGAAAATGTTTTATTCTTTTTTTTCGTTTTCTTTTCTTTTTTTATTTTGGTAAGTTAAGTTTTTTAAAATTATAAGTATGCAGAGTAAATAAAGATAAATCATTTAAATAGTTATTTTTGGGGATGTGAGGATCTCACTAAATATAGATAGGGTTAAGGTTGTTTTGACATTTGAAGAAGTATATAAAGTAAAGTCTATTTTTAAAATTTAATTGATAAATATTTAGAGTAATAGAGTGTTCAAAATAATTTTTAGAGTACAAATAATCACATCCTTATGATTTTCATATGAAAGGAAATCTGAGCATATGTAATTTTATGTATGGATTAATTATAAAAGGAAAATCTTAGAATATGTAATTTTATGTATGGTTAGATATTTATGATTTAATTTTGAAAGGAAAATCTGAGAATGGTATTCTATACGGTCACATATTCACTACATTAAAAAAGAGAATATGTAATTATATATGGTCACCTATTTTCGGTTTTAATAATGGAAAGGAAAATTTGAGAATACGTAATCTAATATGGTCACATATTTATGGTTTATTAACTATGGAAGGAAAATATGAACACATGTAGTTTAATATGGTCACTTATTTATGATATTAATTATTAAAGGAAAATCTGAGGTTTTATAGTTTAATATAGTCACGTACTTATGATACTAATTATGGAAGAAAAATATGAGAATATGAAATCTTATATGGTCACAAATTTATGTTATTAATAATGGAAGGAAAATCTAAGAAAATGTATTTTATTAATTATGGAAGGTAAATCTGACATAATGGAAGGAAAATATTAGAATATGTAATTTTATATGGTCACTTGCTTATGATATTAATAATGGAAGAAAAATACGAGAAAATGTAATTTAATATGATAATGTATTTTATGATATTAATTATTAAAAGAAAATATGAGAATATGTAGTTTAATATGGTCATGTATTCATGATATTTATTATGGAAGAAAAATCCCCAGAATATGAAGTCTTATGTGGTCGCAAATTTATGATATTAATTATGGAAGGAAAATATGAGAATATGTAATTTATATGGTCTCATATCTATGATGTTAAGAATGGAAGGAAAATCTAAGAATATTTAATTTAATCAAGTCACATATGCATGGTATTAATTATGGAAGGAAAATATGAGAACATGTAATTTAATATGATCACATATTTATGGTATTAATTATGGAAGAAAATTTGAGAATGTGAAATCTTATATGGCCACAAATTTAAGATATTAATTATGGCTGGAGAATTTGAGAATATACATTTTATATAATCGCATATTTATGGTAATAATTATGAAAAGAAACTCTGAGAATGTGGAAGGAAAAGATGATGATATGTAGTTTAATATGGTCACGTATTTATGATATTAATTATGCAAGGATAATTTGAGAATATCTATTATAAGGTCATATATTTATGACATTAAAGAAAGAAAATCTGAGGATAAGCATTGTTATATAGCCTCATATTTATGATATGAAACATTAACTGTGTTATAAATTTCAGTTCATTGTCCACGTACTCTCATTAGAAAATAATAATAATAATAACATCTCTTTAAGTGCTATGAATTCTTTCTCTCCTTCGAAGTCCACCTAAAAGTCTACCCAAAAAAAAAAAAATATATATATATATATATATATATTACAGATTCGATGGATATGGTATTACAAACATTGGCATGTGAGTCACCAAATTTAACATGTATTAGCAAAGATAAATGTGCCCTACTAAGAAGAAATAATCCATCAATATCACCAAGTATTATAATATCAAGAAAAATAATAATAATAAAATATATAAGTAATTCCATAAATATCGAATTAGTGATTTACCAGATATTTGATCCCACTGTTGATAAGTCCCAGTAAGTGTGTTAATATATTTTATTTTATCTTTCTATTAAGCATCTTTGTTAACACGTTTTTTATTTTTTTCCCGTTTTTATAGGGTGAGAGTACATGGGACAAAGATGGCCCGAGATGCCATCTAGGGGGGCAAGAAACTATTACCCACATCGAACGATTAATTATTGCCACAGTTCAAGGTATTGAATTGATGAACCTACTACTTAATTATACGTTTGATTTGGCATCTAATTACCTTAATCTGCGCACATTCTAAAGCTAATCCATATATTACCCAGGCTCCACATCATGGTCGGTGGTAGATCTTCTTGCTGGAAATGATTTGGTGAAGGAAAGAAGTTAGTCGACTGCAAGACAATGGTGTTTCCAAGCACTGTCCAGGCTGCTTTTGTCAGATTGAAATTAAACATGCTTTGACAGGACAAGTATTAAGAGGGGTGGCCTCTTGAAAGTCAAAGGATAGTTAAATAGTCATGTAAACCTTAAACGAACGACCTCAATTTCTCGTACCAGGATTAGTTTCTCGCAATTCAGCTTTTGGTGACTAACAAAAAGTAATCTATAAATGCTATACAAATCTTTTAATGACTAAAAATTTCTGTATATGGGGACATTACTAAACTGTATCAAAACTTTTAAGGCTTCGATTACAAATATGCGCATGTTGTATCTGAATTATCTTTTCTATCATGTAAAATTTCACTTGTTGAGTAAAGAGATTTTTTTCTTTTCTCTTTTTTTTTTTTTACGAGGAGTAAAGAGATTTTTGTATAACAAATTTATCATTTTTTTCTCCCACTAAATGAAGATCCACCGTTAATAATGGTAGAAACTGTTGAGAAAAATTAGTTTATTTGACACAATATCTTCCTCTACTTATTAATTCGTGTATCTCTTATTTATTTGTCAATATGAGACACAATTTAACAATCTCTCTCTTTTATAATGAAACTACTATTGTACTCTTATTCTTTTATCCGATATACATGAATTGTTCTATCATCACATTCTAACTATTAGGGTCTAAATTGAATGTTAAATTTTTTAGTTTTAATCAAAATTCCTTTGATATTTCGCCTTAAGATCTTTTGCCCCAAGAACGAATGCTAATTAATGCATCAAAGAACAATACTAGGGCAAAAAAGAAACAATCTAAAGTCGAACAAGCTTAAAAGAAAGAAGATAATCCGAACAATAGGTTTATAGAACCAAGCCCTTTTTTTTTCCCTATTCACTCAAACCAAGTTACTAGTTTGTAAAGAGACTTACAATGAGTCCCATCTCCCAGATTACATCCACTATGGCTTTATACACCAGTCCAGGAAGCTCCTGGAAGTTGGTTCAGGTTCAGTAGCTAGCTAAGTTTCTGGTTTGTTTGAAACAAACCTAGAATATTCATGCTTCTGTTAACTACCTTCAACGGCATTTCTCACGTGCAAATCATGTGATACAAATAAGTGAGTTAAACGTCATCCTGAGTTTGCTGTTTTGTGCTTGAGGTCCTGTGAAAAGCACATGCCTCGCCTAACTTTCTTGTATGACATTAGATCGATGTCATACACAAAATTGGAGCCTTAAACCGACATGTCATTTTATATCTAACTTCTACGTCATACACCAAACTTTATAATAACTGACACTGTCGTCCATACTTTTATAAAGATTCTGGTTTAACTTTTAAGCGGAACTAATAAGCTTCTAACGCATAATCAAGGTTTGAGGGACGAATAATCCATTTCTATAATATAATAAATAGAGAGTATGAACAAATGTTTGGCGTTGAAATCAAAATTTGAACCTCTACTGACTGTGAACAAATCAAAATATGTTTTCAATCAGAAAATAAAATTGAGCCAACAATGACACCAATATCTTGTGAAAGTATTTATTTATTTTAAATTGATTCATGGCAACGTTCAGGTAATAAAAGCTATAATGTACACGAAATTTATTAATTTTAGCAAAAGCCAATTTTTTTCTTAAACTTACTTTGTTATTTAAATTTAAATGAAACTCTAAAAGAAAATGTAAACATACCAAAATATTGAAACCAAATAAACTTGGACAGGAGACACTAGCCTTATGTCATATATTTATGACATAAGGCTTAAACTTCAATACAAATTCACCCAGTGCACCTTCTCTGAAAAACCAAAAAAGAAAAAAAAAATTCTCGTTGAGCAATTTACTTGGTCCTTCTGTGCTATAATGAAGTTTTTTGGTTAAATAAGTAACTGTTGATGAATTGATATTGAAATTTAAGCCTAATGTCATAAAAATGTGATATTAAAAATGCATTTTCTTGTAGTTCTATATCTAGCATATCAAATAAGGAGTCTCTTGTTTGTAGTACTACTTTTAATCATTGCATGATTATTCATGGACCAATCAATTTCAATTTAAAATAGAATTGAACACATTTAAAATTGAGAATTTAAAATTTTGAAGATGAGATGTAATAGATCAAAATTTTAAAATTTCAATGTTAAATATTGTTCAATCTTAATTCAATTAAATACTACTGATTTTTTTAATTTAATAAAACTCCTTGGTTAGTTGAATGTTTACTTTAAAAGAAAAATAAATTGAAATTTCTAGATAATAACCCCCGTGAAATACGAAGTCACACAAATACCAAGTATTTCACTAATCTTATAAAGGTAAGATTACTCAAAACAGTTCGTTCCTACTTCTCTCAATATTATAATATTTCTTGAGTTTGATGCATTTTTTGCCCTTAATTAACTAGTTATACTGATAAATGTGAAATTTGGTGGATCATATGGTAATAATTCTAATACATATATATTCATTTTGAAAATTGGTTCTGAAGTGATTATCCAAAGAAGGAGAAAGAAAATCACTTTCAGTCAATATATTCTTTCTAAACATAAGAAAAATCAGAGAAGAAGATGAATTGAGCATGCATACATATGCATACATACATACATACATACATATATATAACGTCTATTCAATCACTTAAATGATTGGCAATCATTTTCTAAAAGTGGTTATTAATTATTATTTTTTTAATGATTAATTTTGCATCTTGTTCTACATCATACAGCACGATGAAACCTTTTTTTTTTTTTTTCAGGATCTTGTCTTAATATTTAAAATCTAGGGAAGAACAGAAGAAAATATGATAAAAATGCATTAAATATCTTCTATTAACGATGAAAATATGAGAAAATGCATTCTTATATCACATATTTATGAAATTCGACTTGAACTGCAACATAAATTTAAGTTCACATCACCAATTATCACATGGCAATTTTTTTTTTTTTTCAAATTCTCTTTGAGCCATACTTTCTCCATCTTTCCTCCTAAAAATTTATTGTAAATAGAAATTTTATTTATTTTCCTTTCCCAAAATACACTAAAGTTTAAAAAAAAATAATTTAGAAAATAAAATGAATATAATATTAGGAGTATTGCCAGGTCTCCATCAAATTTCACAGTTATCAATAAAGATAAGTGTGTCCTATTAGTTGAATAAAAACATCAATCTCAAAAAATATTCCACTATTTAGAGAAGCAATAATTTATCCAAGTACTTCTAAGAGTCATAAGAGATTGGCAATATACTAGATATCCGAACGCCAAACGGCGAATCATTTTCAGGTATATAAATATGTACTCCTACTCTCCTGTGTCTTTCTGAACTTTTTTCGTCGTGTTCTTTCTCGAATCTTACAACCTGCTTAATGTCAAATTTATGTGTCAATTTATACGCAATTTACCAGAGATTAGCAGTTAATATGCTTAATGACACATTTATGATTTTTTAAAAATTTAGTTGCACAGTGACATACAAAAACAACAGAAAAAATAATGATAATAAATGATGAAAAGGATGACGATAATGATAATCGAAAAAGGATTTTTAATAATATCAAATTAAATGCAATAAACAATTAATTGTAAACTTACCGACATCCGGTTAAAGATTGTCTGCATTGGCATTAAAATTGAAAGGATCCACCCAAGATGTGCACATAACAACTTGCACATCACCAGAGATGTCTCTTATGCTCATCAAAATGTTTCCGACCATTATCATCGATTATTCTGATCGGTAGTCACGTCATTTAAGTAGATCAACCAGTGATTGTATAGATCTGGAATCTAATAACTTTAAGATGTAGTAAAAGTGCACACCAAGAGAGGCAAACCCAAAAAAATAATAATAATAATGACTCTTATATATGATATATAAAAGCTTCAGATCTTGAAATAATCACCAAAAATATGTTTAACAAGCTATAAACTCACAACCACCAAAATAATGGAGAAGAAAATAAAAATAAAATTTACTGTCAGATTATACCTTTATAACCAACGGCGAAGAAAATACAGTAAAACATAAAATATAGATTTTCACAAGAAAAAGAATGACGAAATGACTCACTTTTGACAGAAAAAAGATAATAAGACATTTGTTTGGCAAGGAAATGTACTTATAATGAGTAAAAAAAAAAAAAATATTGCGATTCAGTTAAAGATTAAGCAGTGAGATATTGCTTGCATATTAGTGAGAGCTCGGTTCGAGTCTCTCTAAGAGGACTCAATAATTCCTTTTTCAAGTATATTTAGTAGAAGTAGGCATCTTCATCGTTATTAATATAGTTGAAGAATATATCATTCTCATATTAGTCCAATTAAATCTTTTATTGTAAATATTAGTAGTGTTTTAATCTATATATCCATATCAGAGTATATATGTATGTGTGTGTGTGTCTATATATATATATAGACACACACACACATACATATATACTCTGATATGGATATATATATATATATATATATACTTGGATGAATGGGCAATTGAATGGAAGGCAGCCATCCCACATCGCCTAGAGGGGGATGTAATGGCCGGTTGATAAAGCTTTGGCAAACCTCACCTGGCAAGAGCTCTTTTCGGGTGAGTTAGGTATAAGCCCACGATTGAGGGTGACATGGGCCTAAGATTGGTATCAGAGCCGAACCTTGGGTTGAACAGGGGACAAGTGCGTAAGCCCTTCTTTAAAAAAGCCCGGAGGGATGAATGGGCAATTGAGTGGAAGGCAGCCATCCCACATCCCCTAGAGGGGGATGTAATGGCCTTTTGATAAAGCCTTGGCAAACCTCACCTGGCAAGAGCTCTTTTCGGGTGAGTTAGGCATAAGCCCGCGATTGAGGGTGACATGGGCCTAAGATTTATATATATATATATATACATATATGATTATTTTAAGTACTTGCACAGATGATAACAATTTATTGAAAATTTAATCACACAACAAAATTCAAGTGTTTAATCGTACAAACTACTTCTTTGTTTTAAATCTTCACTTAAAAAAATTAATAATAAGGACTTTACTAAAAAACTTTTATGACTAGAATGGTAACACCTATAATTTGCTTTTTTATATTATTATTTGGATACGTGTTTTTATAGAAAAATAGTACTTTAGCCTAATGATATTTAAGTGTGTTTTAATTTCTTTTAAATTTCAAATGATTAAAATTTTTTATCTATTTATTAAATGCCTTTTCAACTAATGGAATAAATCCCTCAATAGGTAAGGGTATTAAAAGGCTTGGCTTTATAAAAGAAACTCCTTCTATATTATTTTATTTTTTAAAATCCTAGAGGCTAACAAAGAAAAGAATCTAGCATCAAATGCAAGAGTAATCTCATGCATTTTTTGAATAAGAAGACAAGAAAATTTTGATTGAGATCCTATTTTCTAATAAAGAAGTTCTTAAGTTTTGATTTAGTTTTGAAAGTAAATATTTATAATCTTCTGGCTGATTTTAATTATGCTTTCATGAGATAGAGTGAATAATTTTGTGTCTTATATTGATAAAATTACGAAAGTATGATCATATATTGATTTATATTATTATTAGGTGGAAGTGGTGCTATTATATTATCCTCAAAATTTTGAACAATGTGTAATGCTACACAAGTTTTATTTTAATTTATTAAACTAGCACAAAACCTTATAATTTATTAAACTAGATAACATTAGGTTTCTGTCCAAGTATATTGTTTGAAAAGTCGTTGTATATTGACAGTGGTGATTTTTTGAATTTCGAATGTTGGTGCTAGAAAATTCCAATCTCTAGCAACAGTTCTCAATTCTATAATTTATTTCATAGCTCAAACAACTTCTGAAAATTATGAAAGTTCTATTATGGTACATATGTATATGTCTAGTCTTTGTATATTTAAATTCATAATTTGTAGCTTTATAGTAAAATCATTAAAAATCATGGAGTTGGGCTACCATAATCCTGAAACTGTTTTTGAAAATTGCAAAGGCTAATGTTGAAGTCAGTTTGGTTTACTTTTTCATCACTAAATACTTATAAATTCTAATTTTGATTCCTTATTGTTTCCTCTGATCGCCAATACTTGAATTTCTATTTTTAAAAATGTATAAACTAAAGTTATGAATTTTTGAATTAGTAGACCTTTGTTTATATTACCATTGGACATTTTTTATATTTTTGTGGAAAATTAGTTTTTAGGGATATTTTTGAACTTTGATTAGTTTTGTGAAATTTTATATTAAACTCCAACATGTTTATAGTAGCTCTTTGAAATATTTATGATTTTTTTGATATATTTATATCTTTTTAGATATAATCTCCGAGGTCAAAATTGAATATGACATTGATGAGAATGTTTTCTTGATAACTATAAGCCAAGAATGAGCATGTGTGATTGGACATATTATTGATTACTTTGGATCAAGATAAGTGAATTCATGCATGATATTTATTATAAGTATATACGTAAATATTTATGAAAAGAATAATGTTGTTCAAATGGATTGGCATTTTATGGTCTTGAAGTAATCTTTTTATTATATTTTATTATAATAAATGATATTTTGGTTAAAAGTTTATTGAAAATATTTTCTTAAATTTATTTTAAAAATGACTTTAATATATTTGCCTTTCCATAAATTATTTTCTTTAACAATATTTGTAAAGCAATGCCAACTAAATGTCTTACAAGCGTGATTTATCGATAGATTACTAAATAGTTGATATTGAAAGATTGAAAAATATATTTAAGATTTTAGCTCATTGTCTATAATTATCAATACTAATATGACTAAATAACTAGTTGTATTGTGTATGTCTATTAACTATTATTATGGGGTATAATACCCTGACTGAATTATTGATTAGGTCACCGTAATTACAAATGACATATTGACTAGTTAGGTTATCATGAGTATAAATGACTATTCATGTCATTGGCAATTGAACGAATGAAAGGTTTTGTTAATAAATGATTTCCTAGACGATTATTTATTGAAAATGGTGATTAAGTTACTACTTAACTGATAATGAGTTTTACTATACATATATATTAGATTATAAAATGATTACTAGTTTCTAATTTATGGTACTTTATAATGACCATTATGTACTATATTTTTATAATAAGTTTGCTTATCAAGTTGACACTTCACTTCATATTTCTATTATTTTGAAGATTGATTTTAAAGATGTAGGCTTTTGGGTTTGGGATTTAGAAAAGAGGATTTATTAGCTAAAACCTTTAGTATTTTCTTGATTATTAAATTGATGCTACTTTAGTTATTGTTTAGAGCTGAATTTTATTTTGAAAAATTATTGTTATATTTATTATGTTAGAGATTGTGTCTCAATTGTTGGAAATACAAGTCAATGTTACATCTTCATGGATAATAAATGTTGGTACTATTCATACAAATTGTTCGTGAGTGCTGATCACATTACTGTTTGTGGGAAATGTTTATCCAATACTATTTATAATATTGTTCACTGGATAATATTTATGGCACTATTTAACCTAACAACAATCATAAATTTGTCAAGGAGTGTATTGTGCTCTATCCTTAAGACTAATTTTACTTCTTTAGGAAGATTTTCTGATGCAAAAAGGATACAAATTATGCAAATTTATTTTCAGGATTCAATAACATTATTGTTGAGAGGTCATACTCCAAAAAATAGTGTAGAAGAGCAGAAGAAAAATTATGAAAGAAACATGAAATAGAAGGAGAAATAATGGAGGTTGTTGCCACTTGAAGATATTTTATATCTTCTTTATATAGAAAAAGCTCTTTATCATCCTTTTCCAAATTTAATTTGAATTAATCACTCGCTTTTCTTATTTAATTTGAATTAATTATCTATGTATTTCACAATATAATTCAATTTAAATAATCCTATTCACATTTATAGAGCTTAGCATGGGGTAAAATATAATTGAAATTGTTTTCTATTAAAAGATTAAATGAATTTAAATTTTTTATTGAAATTTAATTTTTTTCTCCTAAAAAAATTGTAATTATATGAATAATAATTATCCTAGTTTAAATATTTTATTTTTTAATTCCATCAATTTTTTATAATTTAGGTTTTTTAACACTAGATTGACTTTGAATAACAAGAAATTTCTCATAGCAATATAACGAGATTTTTAAAAACAATAAACGTATACATATATGATTTGATTAGACATGAAATCAATGCTTTGGCATTAATTTTTGTTACTGATTCTAGCTAATTATCTCCTATATTGTCTTATATGATTTGCCTTCCCCATCCTCTTTGAGACAATTCTCATTTCCTTTTGGAAAAGAAAGAAAGAAGGAAAGCTCTTCTCATGTATTATCTCTCCATTTCACCTCTAAAGCAGCGCCTACGTTTTCCCATTTTACATTTATTTCGGTCGTATAGCATTACGTCTGCACTCAGCAAGGTGTCATTGCTCAATCTAACTTGTTACCAGACTGCTAGTCTAGGTTATTATTAGGCTACGCAAGGCAGAGATATTAAAAAATTGATGAAATTTTTTGCGTAATTTTTTTATTTAATTTTCTTCAATATTTCAATATTAAACTTCTATCATTCATTTAAAATTTTTTAATAAAAAAATTAATAACTCCATCGTTCAATTTTGAGAGAAAAGGAAAGATATAAAAATAGATAAAACTCATGAAAGCAAATAAAGTTCTTATTTGTTTGTCATAATTTTCATCTTGAAAATATTGAATGAAATACCATTTTTATGAGCAATATCTTACATAAAACTAAATCCTTGATAATATTTTTTAAAAAACTATTTTATTTTAAAAGGTATAGGAGGTGGACAAAATTCATATCAATTTTTTTTATCCCTATGTTTTCCAAGATTTAATTTTAATGGTTAGTCAAATAAAAATACTTAAAAACTACTCACTCAATCAAATGACAAAAAATAAATAAATGAACATTCTATTTTTCTTCGATGTTAAAGACAAAAAAGTAAGCTACCAATAAGAAACAATAATAAAATCTTAGGAGTCCATATTCTTTTCATGAGTTTCTGTTATGTATTAGGGCTCACAGTGCCTCACTGACTAAAACCATAAATCTCTTTATCATTCAGCAACGCGAACAATTCACGCAAGCGCCTTCATGAATTTCCAAAATGCCTAGACACAAAAAGTTCGAAGACTAATTATATACTCTCCAAATTTTTTACCCTAAATGATGTGACATTCACTAAATAATTAATAATTCTTTATGAAATCTAAGTACATTAATTATATTACCGCACTAACTAATTAATAAATGCTACATTGAAATAATTTTTTAAAATAAAAAATTTGAAATGTGTAACACCTCTCATGTTCAAAATGCTAAGAAAATCCAGTGACCATTGTGTTCAGATGCTTAGAGCCTATTTACAAGTAACAAAATTAATGTGCAAATGGTGCTACTTACATTCACCAACTAAAGTGGTGACGAGTAAAAATAACAGCTTTGTCATATGTACAATGTATGACATTTTGATTCATAATTTTGACCCTGTGGCTCATCTCTGTGAACTAAAAACCAGCGAAAACAGGCAAGGCCGTAAATCACAGTGCATGAGGGAGGTCGACTGTTTTCTCAACAAATTCCTCAGGTCCATTGCTGCAAAACCGAAGATGTTGTCAGGAAACAAAATAGATAGGTCTTCCAATCAGAAGATTGAGAAATAGTTACCTCAGGTAGCTCAGAGCCGACATCCGGTAGAGACAGGTAAATACCAAGACATGCAACAAAATTGTATAGAAAAATGCAAAAGTCCGAGCATATCTGCAAAATTAATCAAATACTTTAACATAGATCCTCTAGAAATGAAACCAAAGAGTGTGATGGAAAATTGTTAGGACAATTTTAGGTGAGAAACACAGTGGAAAACATTTAAGATATAAGCAAAGCCAAGTGGTAGAAACAAGGTTGCCTTCCCCCAAAGACTTCCAATGTTGAGGATCCAGTTTTATATCGAAGGGCTTTTCTGCTGGGTACAAATGACTTCATTCAACATGTGTAAGCAGAACTTAACCAAAAAAAAAAAAAAAAGAAAGCTTGTGTAAGGAGAAAACAAGCATTGAACCTGTCAACCTGACAAATGGTGCCCAACATATGCATTGGTATATATTACTCTATGAATTGATCAAATGTCTTGGGTACATTCAGAATACACCATGAAAAGCATTGATATGAATAGAAGCAAAAGGATTATAAGCTAAAGAAGCTGGGGGGAAAGACAGTAGATGGACCGAGCAGTAGAAATTTCTGTGCGAAATACAGATTAGCAAGAATAATATTTCCAAAAAGCATAACGGGCAAATGGAGTAAATTGAACTTTTAACCCTTGATGAGCAGAGATGAGGTACTGCTAATGATAAATAATTATAAATGTTGGGCCGAATATGACCTAGGGATGTATATACAACACAGACACCAAAATAGTAGGAAAATTAAAAAAAAAAATAATAAGTGAAGCAGAATTATACTTGTTGCCAAGAAGGAATCGTCCACTGCTAAGAGTGATTCTATCTCGGATACCCAACTCCTTGTATCGTTGGTCCCTTTCCTAACAGAAGTGAAAAATGAAAGTGAGTCTATAACATATAACAAATAGAAAGTACACATGCACGTGCATTTGAAATAGATATTTAGCCAGAGTAGAAAGGACCTTACTACAAGTATCCTAAAATCATTAGTAACTGCTACTAAATCAAAACAAGTAAGGTTCTCAGTTCCATAGATCAGGTTCTCAAAGTATTTCATGAAGCTAGTTAAGCACAATCGTTCAGTGCCTTTATATTTGAACGACAATAAAAATCACTGAAAGAATGCACTTAATCCATTTACTTCCCACAAAACAAAATTTGGTTGTCAATCCACCACCCCCACCCCCAAAAAGAAAAATCCCTTGAACATGCAAGGGCATGATAGATTTTAGTTCTGTCTTGGAATCTAGCGTTACTTCCAGAGAAGAACAGAGTTTGTCATATGTTTCTAGAATTAGTGTCATCTGCGCCTTCGATCAAACAAAAACAAATATGGGCCAGTCATTCTCTATGCCGAGGACAATTTTATTTATTAATTTACTTTTTTGTATGTTATGAAGAAAGAAGCATGAGGAGTCCAATGCAACAAAATCATAATGAAAATGCCTGGAAAATTGCATCTGGCTCAACAATCAGCATTCGACTGGAAGTAAAGTGTGAACACGACAACTTCACACTTTGGTTACAGAAGGCACTTGTAAATGCAATAAGAATTCCAAGTTCACCAAAACAGTGCGCAAGTTCAACAACCTTCTTTGAAAAAGCTGCAAAAGGATTGATATCATCTTCATACATCTTCTTGTACTTGGATTCAATATCTGATGTAAAACCACTTTCAAGATCCTCCGCATACTGAGTTTCAAAAAACAGAAGTTATGAGCTTAAGAAACATAAAATCATATTAGGGAAATACTAACACAAGCTACCTTCTTTGAACCTCTAGAAATGACTTTCTCATTATTGTAATCCTGGACAAAACGAATTTTTCCATAGAGCTGGACATTATCAGCTTTTGTTCTTTCCAATTCTGCTGTTAGGACGCCTATCTTTTCTTTCAACTGCCTTACTTCCTAACAATTTGGTAAATTCATTAGTCCCGCCAACAAATCCATAATCTCAACATTGGATAAATTCATAGCAATTATGCTAGAAAAAGAAGTGAATGATGAGTAACTGCAAAAGCTTGAACAGTATACCTCTTCCGTCTCTTGCAACCGTGCCCTAAATCGATCTCGCTGATTGCAGATCACCTTAAGCATTGAGCTCTGATCTTGATCTGAGTACATATGTTTTTTATCTGCTTTCTGATCCAGAAAACACAACATATGAACAAAAAAATAATCCACATGGAGAAAATGAATTACTTCTGTTCAGAGAAAATATCCCCAGAACATCATAGAAAGCCCTGCTTCAAAACATAAATGTAATAATAATGCAATCAACGTGCATTTACAACTACAAAAAAAATAACACACTTCAAAAAAAAAAAAATTCAAAAGAGAGAGAGCGAGAGAGAGAGAGAATAGAAAAAAAGAAGAGAGAGAGCGCGAGAGAGAGAGAGAGAGAGAGAGAGAGAGAGAATAGAAAAAAAGAAGAGAGAGACCTCAGATAACTCGGCTCCTCCAGCCTCTGATAGATCCCAGTCATCAAATACATTTCCTTTCCGGTCTTTGGAACCATAACCCTGCAACAAAAATACATTAAAATAAAAAGACAAAGGGATCAAGATATTTGGAAGCGCTGAGAAGAGGGATGCTGGGTTGAATGGAAGAAAATGCTTGACCTTTAACAAAAATGTAACGGGTTACTAACTTATGAACCTATAGGCTAACAAATAGTTATGAATGAATCCATGTATGATGCGCACTTGGTATGTACGTGTATCTGACTATATATAGATATATTATCTAATACATGTTCAGGAATTAACACTTAATATTTAACAAGGGTAGACTCCAAAGAACATGTTCAAAAAACCAGATTATGTGACTTTGAATGAATATATTCCTAAATAAGGTGTACATAAATGAACAACTCATTAATCAGCAATTAGGTAATACGCAAAAAATACAACTTGAATTTACAAAGACATTTTTGAGACTTTGGGAAGTCAATAATCCCAACCTTCAAAATATCATCTTCCAACTTCTGTATCAATTTTTGTTGCTCATTGATTTTTGCTGTAAGTTCTGCTATCTTGCCTTCTGCCATCTCCAGCAAAGATGTCTTCTCAGAAAGCTTGACCTAAAATTAGTAAGATTAGCAATGACAAAAGGTAACAGGTAAATAACGAGTAAAAGCAGTTAGAAATACCATCTTATACTGGAATATTCTGGAAATAAGGCACCCTAATGAATTCATGAGACATTAATTTCCTCTAAAGCTTTTTCATTGACAGTATCTGGATATAATATAATGCTCCTGTTCTTGACAAAAAACTAAAAAGCAAAACTAAAAATGAAACAAACAGGCAACATACCTTCAATTGTGTCAGCTCGTGTTCCATTTTTCGATTTTTATCAAGAAGAAGAGATTCCATTTTGCTCATCTCTTCACCATTTGTCGCTAATTCCCAATCTTCAGCCTCAATTGAATTATAACCCACTGCCTATAGTGGTCAAATATATAAAACAGTAGAATAACAGACCATTGTTAATCTTCCAATTGAATTGAATTATTACACACTGCCTACAACAATCAAACTACAGATAGAGATACAAACGCTAATAGGATGCACAGAAAGGTGAAAGTAGGGTTCGCAAAATCTAAGCACCATGGCAAGATGCATAATGAATAGAGTGCAAAATCAAAAGGCCATCCATGTTAAATAATGATAGAATTCAAGTTCTAAACAATCCATTTAAACATATTTGGCAGAAAATCATATATCTCTGTTACAATTCATGGCCAACTACTTCAAGAGAGAGAAAAAGAAAATCACAATGGCACCCAAACATCAACATTAAACATATTTGGCAGAAAATCATATATCTCAGTTACAATTCATGGCCAACTACTTCAAGAGAGAGAAAAAGAAAATCACAATGGCACCCAAACATCAACCCGGAATAATAGCTGAAGTGGGACAAAATCATATATCCCAACATGACTTTATTATATGTCTTTAGAAAATTTAAGACCATTTTATCCTTCAACAATTATTTAGTTTCCTTCTTAAATTCTTAATGATTTTAAGCTTGTAGTAAATTAAGTACTTCAGCAAATTTAAATTGATTAGCATAATAAGATCACATAACTAGCAAGACAACTAATTTAATGAAGTTTAAAGTAGTCCAAGCATCGGCACCTAAAACTAGGCCAAGCATTGGCACCTAAAACTAGGCCAAATGAAACTAGAGAAATTATGTGAAATTTCAGTATATTCACACAAGCTAAAACAAAATCCATTGAGGAAGAATCCCCAATGACTAACCACAATATACAGAGAAAATTATATCACCTGTAAAATTTTCACTTTTTTACGCAAATCATCAACCATTTTAGATGTAGGCCTAGCTTGAAGCTCTTTCTTCACGTCCTCAAAAGCAGCTTCCTGGATTAACAGACAAGTAAACATAGATAAGTGTGCAAAATCAAGATCATGATGGTAAATAATAACACTTGCCATGTGTGAAAGGCAGGTTGGCTTCAATATTGTGATTATGTAGGATGTAGATGATAGAAATATAATGCAGTACGACCTCCAAAAGCAAGTCAACATCTATTTTCCTCTCTCTGTGCACATGTTTGTTTGTGTGTGTGTGTGACTACATATAATGTTTTAAGATAGTAGAAAAATCACTAAATAAGAAGAAAGCTTTAATGGTACGTTTACTAAACAGGAATCAGAATGGGCTAGAGTGGGAATGGAAAATGAAAATCATAATAAGTTGTTTTCTTAAACTGTAGGAATCGAAATTGAAATGAGCTGAGTTATTATTAATGTATTTATTTTGTCTTAGAATTGAAAAAAGAATAAATTAGATTGTCATAAATTACTAAAAAGTCCTTAATAATAATGACAATAATATTAATTAAAAAAACAATAATAATAAATTTAATATAATTTAATAATAATAATGAAATTCAAAAATAATAAATCATAAATAAAATATTAAAATTAATAAATTTTAATAATATTAATAAAATAAATAAAACAAATAATGATAATAAAATAATATTAAAATAATAATAATGTCATTATTATTATTATAATAAAAAATACTTTGTTATTTTAAATATTTTAATTACTATTTTTAATAATAAAAAATTTTAATAATGATAATATTAATAAAAATAATAACAATAAATAATTAAAAAATTATTATTAGTATTATTTATGTCAATCTTATTATATTAATTTTATTTAATTTCAATAATAATTAAAATAATAAAAATAATATATTTTAAATAACATTGATATAATAATAATGACATTAAATAATAACAACAACAACAACAATAAAAGGACCTTTGTGCAAATAATACAAAATTTTTGGGTATTTTTATAAATTTTGTAGGGACCAAAAGCAAAATGACAAAAGTCGATTGAGGGCAATTTGATGATTATAAAAATTTAGTGGGCTTGAATAAGAAATCTAGGGAATGGGAAATTAATTCCAACCCATTCCCAAATTTAGTTGGGGCCTATGATTTCGATTTCCATTCCAGTCTCTATTTTGCAAAGTAAACATCGTTAATGATTCCGATTCTCTAATTCATAAAGTAAACACTATCTAAAATAAATCAACATAACTTGATAAACATGTAGCTGATTACCTTTTCAATAAGTAATGCATTCAATTTCTTGATCTCATTCATGTGTTGCTCCCGCTCATTTGATAGGGTGGTTTCAATTTTGTGAAGTTCCGAATTCAGCTCAGACATGATCTTCTCTTTAGCAGTCAAAGAATTTTCAAGGTAGCTGTTCGAATCCAAAGTATCACTGTGACCACAGGAGACAATGGTAAGCTCGAAAAGAAATGGAACTCTAAATATTATAAACAATAGAAATGAAAAAGAAAGAAATCTGAATTTCAATTGTAACAGGTATTTTTGCACGAGACTTGTTTACTTTTGTAAATTTCTTTTCTGTAATACAATCAATAATAACAAAAAAACTCACATGATTGATACACACTTTTGCATATTACTTCAGAAGAGCATCTCATTCCCCCACATTTTTTTATTAAAAAAAAAAAAAAAAGAAAGATCGCTCATGTTGTGGTAGGATTTAAAATCATGATGTGTATGGATCTAATGCTAAGGCATATCAGCCAAGTTTTAAACTCCTAAGAAACTATAGGCCTCGTCTATTGCCATTGGACAGGCAAGCTACTTTTCTGGGGATATTTCTGATTTCAAGCAGTAGAAGATGTTGATATTAATTGAAGCATACCCATAAGACTTAATTTCCAACAAACACATTATTCCACATTACTATAACAAAAGCAATTCATTTAAAACATTACCTTACAGCCTACTACATCCAAATAAAAAATTTATAATACTTCATAATTTTTTAAGTAGTTTAACCACCTTCAAAAACACACAGAACCTTGCTACTGACAATTCTGCAATAAGGAAAAATTGTCACGGGAAGATGACAGAATTCCAATTCTTTTTATGGTATCAATGTTACAAATGATAGAACTAGAGCATGTTACCTGGTCCTGCTTCCAGCCTCATCATTTGCAGATTGTAATTGAGAACGTAGGAGTTCCTACAAAACAGGACACAAAAAAATTGCAACCTTCAATTGCAAGATTCCACAGATACTGCCTAAGTTGTGATCCCTTTTTTGTTGTCATTAGTTGAAATAACTCAAAGTTCAAACAAATATGTCACAATGAATGCATGAATTGACAACAATATAAAACTGATATTGAACAAAGAAACCCCCCCCCCCCCCCCCCAAAAAAAATACCCCAAAAAATAAAGAATGAAAAATGAATTGAGAGGCAAGTTGAATCATTTCTAAACACAGAATATTTGACTTCACCTTCTCTCTCTCAAGACTAAGAAGACGTGTTTGAGCCCGTTCAACTTCATCCATCAGAAGGTTGACCTCCGATTGTTTTGCTACCCTTTCTTCATCTGATATTGTTCACCGACAAATAAGATGCAAATGTAGAGGGGAAATAGATAAGAGACACGAGGAAACATCGACTTCACATAGAAGACAAGAAAAGCACGACAGCCAAAATTAGAGTTTTTTTTGAGAATTAGAATTAATGATTTCACAATTTCAAGCGACAATATAACAATTTCTTTTCTATTTGATTAAAAAAGAAAAAAGGTCAAAATAGATTACAACATACAAAAATTCTGACGCATTGTCTCACCTGATTGGGCACGGACTTCAAATAATTGGCTTTGAGCAAGTTCATGTAATTTCTGCATGGTGGCAACACTATCTTTAGCTTGTCGCAATTGATCTTGCAAAGCCTGCTCCCTGCACAAAATAAATAAACCACAAACCAATATAGAGTAAACTTTCAACAAGAACCATTAAAAGACTTTCTAACACAGTTAGATTCACATTTATCAGCAGGGGTCAGTGCCTGATCACATTTATCAGCAGGGGTCAGTGCCTGATGAAACCTAACACTCCAAAACATTCTAACCAGTAAAACACGAACTTCAACAAAAACCAAATTACCGTTCTTGTAAAGCCTCCAGTGTTTTCTGGTTCTCTTCAGCCAGACCACGTTGCTTGATCTCCACAATTTCCTTCACCTTTTCCTCCATCTAAAAGAAAATAGGAAACCAGGTAATCATCATTCACATCTTTACCCATAACTACCTCTCAAGTTAATAGAAGGCATGTTGTTATATAGGAAATATTTTTTAACCCAATGTTCAAACTGCAACACCAAAAAGCCTTTAACAATTTCCAAACTTTGATCTTAATCACTGACTGTAATATCTGGCCATGAGAAGAGCCTTTAATGATATTTATTAACACATAAATATAATTGGCATGTTGTACACACACTAGTCCTGGGCACAGGCATGGCAGGGAAAAAACAAAATTGCCACATTGGCAGTATCATAATGTCTAGGGTGCAATAAGATGCTAACCTGTTGCTCTAACTGGCGGTTGCGCTCTTCAAGTCTTCTTATTGTTGACTGCTGATTCTTTAAGTGAGTTGCTTCTGTTCTGTATTCCTCCAACTCAATTTTCATTTTTCGATTTTCAGATTCTAGTTCAGACAATTTTAGATCTTGCTCCTGTATAGAGACAAGTGTGACTGACATGCCAACTATGCAGATACAAATACAGCACAATGGACAACTGTAGTTTTTATAGGAATACTTTTACAAATAAGAACATAAAAAATGCAGTGATTTTCAAAATAAGCATGAACTGCCAGGCCACGTAATACTTATGGCTCCCAGATGATAACTAAAACAGCAATAAAAGCTGGGACTATACTGAACAGAAAAAAAGGTTCAATTTAAGCAAAACAGTGGATGACTTAGCTACAAGAAGATAGTACGTAACCTTTAGGATATAATCGAACATTTCACAATAAAACTTTCTACCACAATCTTTTCAAAACTATAACAACAAACTCAATTGGATAAGGATCCTCTCTTGAGCTTTTCAAGATCAAGTACCACACATGCATTATTGGCCATGCATGGTTGAAATTTACCCCTACATAATTTTTTTATTGTAAAAATAACCAATCATCAACCAGCATTTATTTGCCCAGGCGACAATCCTGCTACCATTAAATTTGGTCACGGAAAGAAAATCTTGGCAAATATAACAGTTTGGATTCTTTGCATATAATTGCTAATATCGTATCAGATGTTTATAAGAACAAAATGTCCCAGTGATGAGATGCATCTTTCCCGTCATATGGGTCCTTCTTTAAATTAAGGATATAAATAAAATTAAATTAAAAAAGGTGGGGCTAATTGCACTGTAAAAGTTACTCTGAACACTATATTACTCTTTACACTCATGTGCTAAATTTAAAAAATTAAGTTTTACTTTCCACATTCTTTAGAATTCAAAAATAGACTTTACTTAAGCTGGTTAAATTAATTCATGTAAAACACCAATCAAACTATTTAGCACATCCAAAATGAATTAATAACAACTTAGTACATACAACAATGGAATCAAATTATGTTCTAAACAAATTCTTTAACAAAAGTTTTGTTATTGGTTTTTATCTATTAAAGAATATGGTCAATATTGGTTTTTACACCCGAATTTTTTAACCTAACAATCAACTAAAAAAAAAAAAAAAAAGTTGGTCATTTGGCCCCAAAGGAAAAAGAAGAAGAAGAAGAAGAAGAAGAAGAAGAAGACAAAGTAGATGACGAAAAAGAAGAAGGTTAAAAAAGGAAGAAGATGAATAAGACAAAATAAAAAGAGAGAAGACTACAAAATTTTTTTTTTTTAAACAAAAAAGAAAAACATGTTCAAAATATATTAGAAGTATCAATTTGCTCCTTGTTTAGCTAGATGTTATTTCAAAGATTGGAAATAAAATTTCTAGGGTTTATGGCAAGAAAATTATATAATAAATAGTGAGTATGCTATATGAGTGTCCAATGTACTTATATTATGTTAGTTTATAAGAGAGAGCCCTTATTAGTAATTCATACGATGGGCATTTTGTTATAAAATAAGAGTGTTCAAAGTAACTTTGAGAGTGCAAATAGTCACCCATAAAAAAATCTGTTTGAGCACAAGATATACATCTTAATATGCATAAGTAGATCATGAATCGACACTTAAGAATCCTCTAACTTCTATCTTAATATAGAGAACATCTCTCAACAAGACCATTGGAATTCATTCATATAACAAAAGTGAATTTAATTACGCATGAAACTGACAAACCTAAAACAAGAACATGAACAATCTAATACTCACAGCAATTGAAGCAAGTGCAGGATAAGGATCTGGAGCCTCATAGAGTTTTTGATAGATGTTAAGAAATGCATTTTCTCCAAATTTTGCTCTTTTCGTAAGATTATCAACTTCTTCTTGATAACCCTTGAGTAAAGAATTGAAAAGGCTTAATTTTTCCTCTGGTGAAGCTTTCTTAAAATCTGTTAGACAAAACTAGAAACATCAATACTGACAAACTTATGCCAAAAAAAGAAAAAAAGTACAGGAAAAAGAGGATAAAAAGGGAAATCTAGCTGAAACCTCTCTCCATAACTAAACAAATAAATTCAACCCATAACAAGTATTGGATATTCTCCAGGTTATTTGCATACAATTTCAATTACGTACCTCTCGTGCTCTCTGCAAGCTTCCGTCGGTTTTTCTGACTGTTCTCTTGATTTTCAGCTATCTTAAGCCCTAGCTCATCAAGCAAACTTTTTTCTTTCTCCAAATCAAAGTCTAGGAAGGCGGGGGTAGGGGGAGGGGGTGGCGGTGGTGAGAGGAAAGAAGAAGAAATCAGCAAGCCATTCCAATAAAGATATAGGTACATTATCATCATATGATGAAAATGAGAAACTAAAGGTACAAATTTATGTCATATAGAGCCTTTTCAAAGGGTTGATCAAGCATAATAGGGAAGAAAAATTCTATAAACAAAAGCGCAACTGAGAATCCATAGTAAACATTGTCATAGTAAAAACTAAACTCACCTAGCAATTATAGTATCACATAGTATTTCCAAATGTAATTGATTCAAGGCTATAAAATTAATCGAAAAAGAAAGCTAAGGCATGAGACATGATATGTTCCTATAAATCATTAACATGAACTAACATATATTTCAAAGATCAGTCCACCTCAATACACTAGTTCCAGCTGAATCCAAATAAATTCAACCAAAAACATTAAATTACATGAAGATTAAAAATGACATAAAGCTGTAATCTCAGTTACTAACACCCTGTATCATAATAGCTCCTCATCAAAATTTTTTTCTAATCCCACAGCTTTCGTAATACGAATCCAAAACGCCTGTAGCTAAAATTTGACCAAAAAGTTGAACCACCGCCTCATTTGGCCGCACTAATTATGCTAAATGTTTCGGACAAATTATGGTCACAGTGATGCCAAACGCTTTTCTCCAACTAAATGATAGAATCATGATCTCATCAATAACATTGGCTATGGAATTAAAAATAAAAAATAAAAACATGAAGCGTTACCTTTCCAGAAGTTGGAGATGACGGAGATAGGAGAAGAGGAGGAAGTGTTAGGTTTGTCTCTGTCGGATCCACCTAGCGGAGCCTCCATCTTTGTACAATTTCGGATCTTACGACCGAATGCTATGCGTTTGTACTTGGTTTCTGTAAATCAGCGCGCCAATGAGAGAATCACGAGGTAAGATTTATTTGCTTTCGCAGATCTCAGGAGGGATACGGTTGATAGTACGGCGGTTATATTCCTTATAAACCGTTTAGTGTTGAGCTTGTGTTTCAAGGGGCTTGGTTCTTTTTGGGCTTATGATGGTAACACAGACAGTAAATTTGATGTTGGACCTACGCTTATGACTACATTGATACCCCAATATAGGGGATGCGTTCGGTCTAGTAATAATAATAATAGATATTTTGAGACTGAAATATCTATTGTTATTTTCTCAAAAGTACGAAAAATGTGTTGACATTATTAAAATAGGGGATTGGAAAGATAAAAATTTAAAATTTAAAAAAATTTGTTTGGTAGAATTCATTAAACATAATTTTTAAGACTAAAATTAACGTCAACATAAGCAATTAATATGTATCATAGTCTATCGTATCATAAAAGAATTTAATTTTTTTTATAAAAAAAATTTAATATAATATTATAATTTACCAATACTTGCTATCATAAATTTATCGGAACCATGACCTTATCAATCCATACCTCTATTACGCTAAACCTTGAATATTTAAACTTAAAACCAGCTGAAACTACTTTGAAATAATATGATTGTAGTATCAGTAAAATTTATTGCAATATTCAATCAAAATAAATGGTATGAATAACAAATTTTCTTTTCTCTTTTTTTTTTTAATGCGTGTGACACTTCGATTGGAGTAATTTATTTAAAACAAAATTTTATGCGTGTGAGTAAGCTGACGATAAATCATTACTAATAATAAAAAATAGATCCCACTCAGATACTGCTTACTACCTCAGAGATTTCCATAAAAAATTTGTTATTCATGATTCTGACAACTGCTCCATGCAAATGTAGATGGACCCAAGCTTCATAGCCCCAAGAAGTTCAAATATGTGGCAAACCCCAGCGCTTGCACTCTACCACTGTGCCTTTTAAAAATTCAATACCAAAGAATGCTCCTGGCGATGAAATTGAAGAGATGCTATACATTTCCTGGAATCTCCCACAAGCGTGCCTTATTAATTTCTACTACAACTCAAACTTCCGAAATCGAGAGGATCACCAGAATCATCAACGACCATCCATTTCCCGATCAACCACTGCACCCAACACTCCTCCAACACTTCCCGCAAACAACTCCCCTCTCCTCAACTCTCGTCGAGAAAGTTCTCGGCCACCTCTTCGCCGCTCACTCGAATGGCCTTAAAGCCCTCCAATTCTTCAAATTCACCCTTCAACATCCCCACTTCACTCCAACCCCCGACGCTTTTGAAAAGACCCTCCACATTCTCGCACGTATGCGTTATTTCGATCAAGCTTGGGAGCTGATGTCACACGTGCAACGCACTCACCCTTCGCTGCTCACACTCAAATCCATGAGCATCATGCTGTCAAGAATTTCTAAATTTCAATCCTATGAAGAAACCCTCGAAGCATTTGACAGAATGGAGAGGGAAATTTTTTTTGGGACAAGGAAGTTCGGTAGCGAAGAGTTTAATGTACTTCTTCAAGCATTTTGCACTCAAAGGGAAATGAAGGAGGCGAGGTCAGTGTTTGTAAAACTTCTCTCGCGGTTTGCTCCCAACAACAAAACTATGAACATTTTGCTTCTGGGCTTTAAGGAATCTGGGGATGTTACAGCAATGGAGCTGTTTTATCATGAAATGATACTAAGAGGGTTTAGGCCGAGCGTTGTAACTTACAATATCAGAATTGATGGTTATTGTAAAAAAGGCTGCTTTAGTGATGCTATGAGACTTTTTGAAGAAATGGAACGGGTTGCTTGCTTGCCTTCGTTGCAAACGATCACTACTTTGATTCATGGCGCTGGCCTTGTTCGGAATATACACCAGGCGAGGCAGCTGTTTGATGAAATGCCTAAGAGAGATTTGAAGCCTGATATTGGGGTTTATAATGCCATGATTAGTTCGCTCATAAGATGTAAGGATTTGAGTGCTGCTATGCAATTGATGGATGAGATGGAGGAGAAGTGTATTGGGCACGACAATGTGACGTATCATACAATGTTTTTTGGATTGATAAAGTCAAGCGGCTTGGAGGGTGTTTACAAGCTTTATAACAGGATGATTGAGATTCAATTTGTGCCCAAAACAAGAACAGTTGTGATGCTGATGAAATTCTTTTGCGTAAATCGCCAGGTTGATTTGGGTTTGAATCTTTGGGGATACTTGATTGATAGAGGGTTTTGTCCTCATGGTCACGCACTTGATCTTTTGGTAACGGGATTGTGTTCAAAGGGAAGGTGGGAAGAAGCTTTTGAATGCTCTAAACAAATGTTGTTGAGGAGAAGGCGTGTGAGTGAAGCATCGTATATGATGCTGCAGAGATATTTAGTGCAGGCTAATGCAAATGAAAAGTTGGAGGAGCTTGACAGGATGATCGAGAACTTGCAAGCTGTTTTGCCCCCCGCAACAAGGCAACAAGTTGCTCAATAGATGTTTATATAGAGTGACATTGTTTCTTCAAAAATGTACTTAAATTTTAAGTTCTCTTTATTTAGCTGATAGAGTTCTAAGTTCTAATTATTGGTACCTTTTGCTTTATATATATGTGGAGTCCTTTAGTGCGAGCGCGCTCATTTTTTTTCATATGAAAATGCTGTTAAACCTTACAATTTGATAGAGTCAGTGTAAACATGTTATTAAATCGTACAGTTTTATGGTTATTAAGAAAAGGCATCGACATCTGGTTTTATGTGTGTGTTAGTGTGTGGATAAGAAAATTTTTCAATCTTGAAGTAAAGTCTGAGATAAGTTTATAATGATGTTGTAAAACAATGTTGATGCCTTCGCTAATTAGCTTGGAACCTCGAGAAGAATAAGTTGGAGCATGTTACTAATTTGATATGGCTGCTTTTGCTACATGTGCTGAAAAGTCGATTAGCGGTGGATGCAATGCACTCAAACTGAAAAGAAAAACACATACATGCATTCAAAATTGGGGGCCAAAATTTCTCGACAAATTTTGGAAATTTAAACGCATAGCTTTGTGGACAAAATTGTTGGAGTTGGTGCAATAGTGCAACCAATTTTCCCCCTAGCAGCCCTATCATTCATTCCAAGAGCATGAGATTTGAGATCAATCACAAGTGGACCAATCTAAGAGATTTGATAGAATTTTTATTTAAGTGCTCTAATGATGATCTATTTGGGTTTATTGAATTATTAAAATTTTTAATTTTATAAATTTTTATTTATTAGTAAAATTATATTTCAATCCTTATCTGTAAAAATAGAATTTATGTTGAAGAAATGTTGCTACATACGTAGATAAGCACAACATACAAGGTGGAGATTTGTTGATTTATCGGCTTGAGTAGTGCTAAAGTGAAAACACATAAATGGTTGGCAAGTAAGCAGCCATTTTATCACAAGCTCTCTAGGCCACTTTCTTCACATTTTCTTAAAATGGCCATTTTGCAGACATTTGGAAGCAATGAGTCAAGCTTCTCCTTGACTTCCATCCCATGCATGATAGTCATGTTCCTTTGATGGCTTATAATAGTCAGGCATATCAGCACAAATGGAGACTATTCAAGGGGATTCGGGCCCGAATTATTTGACAATTGAAGGCTCACCTTTTCTTTAAATAGAGAGGGGTCTTGGAAGCTAGGAGGGTGGGAGTGTGAGTGAAGTTCTTTAACAATTTGAGAACTTTGAGTATCTTGTGAAAAGTAATTCTTTAGTATTCGAGAGAGCTAATGTGTTCGAGTGATTTGAGAGGGATGGAGTATTGGGGTTTTGCATTCTGAGATAAATACTCCAACACTTGCATTCTCACTTTTATAGTGAAATATTTTTCTTTGTACGCCAAATTACATATATCGTTGTGTGTGTGTTTTCTACTTTTCTCTATCACCTCATTAATATTTGCCATATAATCTGGGACTGTCTCAACATTTTGGACACCCAATCAATCTTCACACCGCTGTAATTGTAGCACTTCCGAGCAGAAGAGAGAAGAAATTCAAGAAAATATGGCTAATGAAGAAAGAGACGAAAGCTTTGCATACGCCTATCAATTGGTGACGGCTTCAGCGCTCCCCATGACCGTGCAAGCAGTAATTGAGCTCGGAGTTTTGGAGGTCATAGCCAAAGCTAGTCCTGGAACAAAGCTCTCAGCTTCAGAGATTGCCGCTCAGTTGCCCACCACCAAGAACAAAGACGCACCCATAATGCTGGACCGGATACTCAGGCTTCTGGCTAGCCATGGTGTTGTTGAATGCTCACTTGATGATGTTGATGATTCTCAGAGACTCTACGGTCTGAATAATATTTCCAAATACTTTGTGCCTAACCAAGATGGTGTTTCGTTGGGCCCCTTAATGGCCTTAATTCAGGACAAGGTGTTTCAGGACAGCTGGTTTGTCCCCTCTCTCTCATTTTAATTCTCTGTAGTATATTTTTATTTAGAACAATAACAAAAGATTGGTTAATATTTTATCTATCTTTCTAAACATTCAGATCCATTCATGTTTGTCTCGTAAACCACACTCTAGATCGTACTCAACTTGTTTCTAAATTCATTTTCAGCCGCCGTAGAAACAAACAACGAACAAATCACCTTAAATCCCTAGATTTGACGCACAAGTGTGTGGCTATAATATTAAGCGCTAAATGTCTTTCACTTGCTGAGAAAATGAGAGTACTATGAAAAGACAATGGATTTTGGTCTATCGAGAGCATTTATTGAATACTGTTCTTTAGTAATTACAGAAACTATTAGAGGAAAAAAAGTTTTTTTAAAAGTTTAATGGTAGGGTGGTACAATCACATGCTTGGAGAGAAATTAATAAATAAAAATCTTTTAGGAAAAAAAATAAAGACAGCAGTACATAGCTACATGAAATTAAAGTAATACAAACCAAATATGTACTAATTTGTGATTTTATTAAAATTAAGTAACCCACCCGAGTGATGTTATTATCTTATGTTCTAAATTTTTTTGCTTTTCATAAAGATTTGTGACTATGACTAGTTAAGATAGAACATAAAAATCTGGATAAAGATGGATCCGGCACTTATCTTAACTTTTAAAAGATTTTACGACAAATATATGTCATCATATGGTTTATACGCATCCATATTCTTTATCAAGCATGAATCAGTAACTCTGAAAAACGGGGGGAAAAAAAAAAAGCCAAACGCAAAATGTGGAGAAGGCGAATATAGGATTTGGGTCTGGATCCAATTCTAGATTGATTGATTAAATGATCATGCAGGTCCCAATTTAAGGAAGCTATTATTGAAGGTGGAGTTCCATTTGATCGAGTCCATGGAACGAACACATTTGAGTACCCTCGATTGGACGCTAGGTTCAATGAAGTTTTCAACACAGCGATGTACAACCTTAGTACATTAGTCATCGAGGAAATCCTTAAGGCTTATAAGGGTTTTCAGCATATAAAGCAACTGGTCGACGTTGGTGGTTGCCTCGGCAATACCCTTAAAGCCATCACTTCCAAGTATCCACTCATTAAGGGGATCAATTTCGACTTGCCTCATGTTATACAGCATGCCTTAGAGTATCCTGGTATGAACTATTATCACTTATTTTTATAAAAATGTGAGAGACTTGACAAGTAGCTTTCGAATGATTTTCTTTAGCTGGCTAATGTATTGAAAATCCTGGAGACAGTTAAACGCTAGAAAATTTATTTTGGTTTTTCCCAACATTTTATCATTTTTTTCCTTTTTTTTAATGTCATTGTTATTGTTATGAATAACTATTTATTATTGAATAGAAATGGGAAATAGACAAAATCAGAATTTTTTTTTTGTGACAAATAAACTTTTAACTGAACTCGATTTACCGTGTTTGCAACCCATTGAGAAAATCTGGCCCGATTTTCTGCTGTTCTTGTGTCTGAACTTTTTGCTCGAATATCAGTACTCTTATGAATTCTCTGTCCGCCATACCGCCAAAACCTAGCAGTGGAGACTAAATCATATGTTATACAGGTGTTGAGCATGTAGGGGGTGACATGCTTCAAAGTGTACCAAAAGGTGATGCCATTTTTATGAAGGTAAGTTTGATTTGAATTTAATTTTCAGATATTAGATGTTCCATTCTTAAACAAATTTCATAATATTTCACATCTTGTAGTCAATACTCCACGATTGGAGCAATGAACATTGCTTGAAATTGTTGAAGAATTGCTACAAAAGTATTCCGGAAGATGGAAAGGTAATTGTAGTGGAGGCAATACTTCCAGAAGTGCCTGAGACTAGCATCGAGTCAAAGACAAATTCCCAATTTGATGTACTGATGATGACTCAAAGTCCGGGAGGAAAGGAGCGAACGAAGCATGAATTCATGACCTTGGCTGCTGAAGCTGGATTTAGTGGCATCAGATTTCAATGTTTTACTTGTAATTTATGGGTTATGGAGTTCTATAAGTAGCCTGTGAATGCACATGAATTCTAAGAATTGTAACCGGTTTGATCACTTAGCAGCAAGTTTTATATGTATTTAAATTTTGACACAATAATGTATTTCTTGTGTTGATCTTTTAATAATTAATCTTATGTCATGAGTGGATTTATACTAACGCATGCTTAAGATTTAATTTTATAAACAAAATTACGCGTGTTTTATTTATTTTTGAATGATGGCATCAAATTTTTTCTTTTTACGGTCATCTACAATTTCTTTTTTTTTTTTGTCGAGATCTAATTAATATATTTTATTTATTAATTGCTTATCACCATTGTGCTCCCATCAAGTGAAAATTTTGGTTTATCACTATGTGTGCACCAGAGGTTGCCTTATGGATAGGATTTGTTCCTTATTTGTTGCCTAGCTATGATATAGCATGTTATAGGCATTAATTATCTTCAACATAAAATAAAAAAATAAAGTAAAATAAAAAGACAAATGATCAATGGTTTAACTCAAGGAAACTCAAACCTCTATAAACATGTTTTTGATAATTCAAGATACCAAATCCCTTTGAATGCAACTAACCATTTGCCAAATAATATTCCCAAGCTCTGTTATTGAGATTTATGCTAGTTTGAATCAATTTATGCTAGTTTGAATACTAACTTACAAACAAAAACTTAATACTAAAGAATTGGAGTAAAATTATACACCATATCCTAAACTAACGCAAATTATTAGTTAATGAATTTTATTGAGTCCAAGTACACATTAATCATAATCAATAGAATAAATACAATTTAAAATAAATAAAAATATAAGATTAGTGATTATAACAACATCATGTTGAACTAATAGAAATTCGGGTTATATTAGTAAAAAGAGTAAATCCTTATATTTGAATTAAGTGTCATTTAATCTTTATATTTTAATAAATACTTCAAGAGACCCTTGCTGGTAATTACATTATAATTGTATCATTAGTTTTTCTTTACTTTTACAGCAACACCCTTACAACAATATCTTAGAGAAATTAATGAAAAGAAAAAAAGTGAATTTATCAAATTAGCCTTAAAAGTAATACAAAAATGTGGCCAAGGATTTGATGGATTTTAAGAATTTTTTGTCATAGCTTAGAAGACTTTATGGCGGTGGATGGTTAGGCCTATGGCCACCAATTGCTAGGGATTATGGCATTGGTATAAAGGTTGACTGAAAAGGATGGTGGTTTGGCAACAACAAATGAGTGGAGAGCTCGCTGACTTGGGTGATTTGCAGAGGCTTTGGTAGTGGGTTAAGGGTAGAGTTGGCTAAGGTTTAGTGGGCACTGGCTAATGCCCTGGGTGGTGGTGTTGGCCAATGGTAAAGGCGGGTGGAGTGGTGGTAGCAGCTAGCACTACAATAAAATTGGTAATAGAAGACAATCACTTTGTGACAAAAATCATTTTATCATGGAAGTATGACGTAGTCGTGATAGAATTTTAGTCGATCAAATGATTGGTAATGTATTCGTGATAAAATATTTTTCTATTAAGAGATTTGATAGGCAAACAATAGAAATTAACTCAATCACAAACATTGTGATAGAATTTTTTGTTCTTTATGTAAATTTGTTTGAAACCCCAAGTTGTTAAGTGAAAATTTTCATTTTACGGAGTTTATTAGTGAGATGACTAATTGACAGAGATGATAGGGTTAGTTAAGAAGTTGGATTAAGAAATAGACATAAAGAGAGCGATTTTTTTTCATTTTTGGGTGATTTGTAAAGAATGAAGCTGATGTAGCTAGAAATGGATAGAGAAAGTTGAGATTGTGTAAGGCTATTGATGAGGTTACTCTCCATTTTTATGTGTGATTTTTATGGTAAGGGGACAAGGTTAAGGTAGTTGCCACCTATGCTTCCTTGTATTTTGCATAAATGTGAAAATTTGCAAACCTAGAAAAGGAAAATGCATAACAAAAGTAAACAAAAATCAAAATTTAAGTCTTATTAAACCATGGTTTATATATGCTTTAACAACTTTCCCTCATTTTCTAGTCAAAGAATAAAGATCACTCACTGGTGGTTCACTACCAATGAAACAAAATATTCTAAAGATATATTTTTCTCCAATGAGAAAGATAGGCTTTCTCGTAATTTTTGTTTTAATCTTGAATTATTTACTACCATTTCTGTGAATTCTATACTTTTTGGCTCAGTTCAAAGGCCCAACAAGTTGTTTAGTTGCATGCGATCAAAATTGATGTATTTTAATTGGTCAATATGCATTTACAAGAAATAAACTTAGTAAATTAAGTACATTTTGTTATGTTGAGTTTGTTTGTTTTCTTTTTCTTTTTTTGTTAATACACCAAAAAGCATAAGCAATTACTATAATTAGGCCATAATAATTAGTCATGCATAATATAATAAGGTTACAAATATCACATATACGAGGTTGTTATGAAATTCATAAAATGTGATTATGGGGGAAAAATAAGACTCAGCATATCAAGATCTATTTAAATTACTAAGTTTATTGTGGCCCAATCATTGTATGAACATAAGTCTTTTATTAAATTGGTAAGTTTTTTTTCTTTATTTCATAATAAAATAATGTAACATATTATTATTTAAATTTTATTGTACTCGCAAATGTACGAATCTATTGTAAAATAAATTTTTTATGACAAATATTGATCTAAGTATGAGATAGATTTAATTATGTATGAAGTTAATTTTCTAGGTGTATATCTTAATTGGTTGAAAGTGAATTTCTTTTATCTTAAAATTCATAATAAAATGGTGGGAATGTATTAAAGATGAAATCAATAGAAATGAAATGCTTGAGCCTCTGGATTCACACTCAATACTCATTGTAGCCTCATTATTTCCTTTTCAATTCTAATTAATTTGTAAATGACATCAACTGTATTTTAAACTAAACTTTTATTGTTATTTTTCTTTCAAAAGGGCAAGAATAAAAGTTTACCACCCTAGAGAATTACAATAGGATAGAGTAAGATTCACCACCTATTGAAGTCCTACAAGAGATTAATGGCTATTTAATCCACTAAAACTCACCATTCAAGATGGTCATAAAAGGATACAAAGATTCACCACTTAATGATATACTATAAGAGATACAAGGCTTCTTAACTAGCCATTTTAAGGAATCCACCAAAGAAATACAGAGTTTAAAAAATGAACTCCAAAAAGAGAACACTTCTAAGCTAACTTCTCAAAATCACTCACTTCCTCCTAAAAGTTATAACCTATATATTTTATCTTCAAGCTTGAAATAAAATTTTCATTATCTAGAATTCAAATCAAGCCTAAATTAAAAGTTTTAACTGTCATGAGGTAGAAGAGAATAAGTCAAAACTAAATTTGACTAGTAGGTTGGCTTGACTAATAAATATAAGCAATTAACATTCATTTAATCATATCATAATGTAAAAAAAAAACTCTAAATCAGACATCATAAAATTTATTAAATTCCTAACTCAAACTACTTTCTGGAGATGTGAAGCTTGTTAGAGAGAAACTGATGCATTAATGCCAGTAAATTCAAAACCTATAGTCTTATACAGAATTTCTAACAATTGTTACCTTTGTTGACTAAATCTTGATTTTCTTTTAGAGGAAAAGTCCATATTTAATTTTGTAATTGAAAAACTAATTGTGCAATCCAAAAGGGGACTGAATTAAGTTTCTAAAATTTAATCTAAGTAAATCACACAACAATTTAATCTATTACCCTAACAAAATAAAAAACAATAAATTTGATCAAGTGCAATAATAAAAGAATAAAGGAAGAGAAATCAAACACGAGTATTTTTACGTGGTTCGGCAATCCTCGCCTATGTCCACACCTTTAAACAAACCAAGCTTGAGAATTTCACTAATCAAGCCTTCCAAGGCTTCAAGTTCTTTACAATTGACTTTAAGGTATCAACAAACCTTTACACTCAAGAGATTATCCCTCAATCACTTCACTCAAGTGTTTCTTATACTTAAATAATCACGAAGTTTACAATGAATTTAAGAAATATAATAAATACTCTCTATCTAGAGTTGATATACAAATGATAGCTCAATCAAGATTTAATCTATGAAGATTTGTAAATTGGAAGCTCTTTAGCTTGTTTTTAGTTGTTGAAGAATTTAGAAATGAGTTTGATTTGCGTTTATATAGTTTAAGCTCGAAAAATAGCCGTTATAGGCAAATTCTAGTACCTAAGCGGCTAGCCTCTTCCCTCAAGCAGTTAGCCATTTGCTACAGTAAAATTATCGTTAAATTTGAAATTGCTACAGTCATACTATTCATGAAATTATAATTTTACTCAAAACTTATACTATGGCCCAAATATTTATAAAACTTTACAGATATGTCTATTTTTTAAATTGTTTCAACTTGCTGCAGTACTACTATTTATAAAATTATAATTTTACCCAGTATATTCATATAATTATACTATATCTTAAAATGTTAAAATCTTTGCGAATAAGTCTAATTTCAGAATTTTTAAAAAATTATTTCTCATTCCCACAACTTTCTAAAATTATAATAGGACTAAAAATATTTCTAATTTTATAAATAAACCCAAATTCATATTTAAAACATTACTTATTAAAATAAAAAATTATAAAATGTTTTACTTTAATCCATTTTTAGAAAATCAATTATTTTACATGAAATACTTGATTTATGACCAAAATTTTAGGCTAATGAATTAAAATCTTGAGCTTCACAAATTGCTAAATCAAGTATAAATTAAATCATACCGGCTTTATAAGAATTTATCATAATCAGAAGTCTGTTACGTTCCAAACTTTATTTTTTATTGGCCGTTGTCCGTTGAGTTTCTTGAAATTGATTTTACTTGATTCACTTGCATAAATGCTATCCTTCAAAAGCTTAATGGAAATGTGAAATACATTATTAATTTAAAACAATTAAGATACATGTTTATTATTATCAAAATTACATTATGTGTAGCCTTTAGGCTAACAGTAATATTCTTTAGAAACTAAATAAAATTATCTTTTCAACCATATATTTTACATAATTTAGCTATTTCTAGAATAGTATAGTTAATTGGAACAAAAAAGCTCTTAATCTTGATGTTTGCTTCCCATTTTGACTAATCTTTCCAAATGTTCTCATTCATCTTTGTGGATAACCTCTAAATATGACAAGTCTCTAAACACTCTTGTATTAATCTCCCTATTTGAGAAAGACTTATCCATGAATCTAAATTTTTATTTTCTTCAATAGATAAGGATACAAATGTTGAAGATTTTTTAAACAATATAATCTTTTAAGAAAATCAATTATGTAGGCATTTCGTCTAATTTTTCTCAAGACTTTAAATAGACTAGCTCTTGGTTTGAGTTAAAAAAAATTTACCTTATAAAGCCTCTCTTTTCTAAGATTAATCCATATATAAATTTCTTTCTTGAGATTTAACATGTCTTTAGTGTTAACTGGCACTCTTATGATATTTGTTGTTTTGCTTCATAATCTTTGTGCTAATTTCTTCATGCATCTTCTTGAAGTTCTTTACTTGTTTTTCTTTATCTTCATAAATTGATGAGTAGTTTGAAAACGAACTAGATCTAATGGGGTTAAAGCATTTTTACCATATACACTCTCAAAAGGACTACAACCAGTTGTTTAACTTATGCTACAATTGTAGGCAAATTCAATTTAAGCTAAGATGAGGTCCTATTGTCGAATATTCTTCCCCACATAGCTTCTAAGAAGATTTCTTAAACTTCTATTAATGACTTCTTTTGGCCATCAATTTGAGGATGATTCGAAGAGCTAAATTTAAGCCTTAGTCTAAGTTTTCTTAAAAGAGTCATCTAAACATACTTAAAAACTTTAAATCACGATAAAAAAATAATTGATTTTGGAATATCATGAAGTTTAAAAATCTCTTGAAAATATAGGTCAACCATATATGAAGCATCTAGATTCTTGTTACAAGTAAAAAAATGCACAATCTTTGACAAGTGATCAACAACAACCATGATAGAATCTTTATTTTTTTTTAATTCTTGGCAAACCACAACAAAATCCATACTCACCTCTTCTCAAGGAGAGCTTGAAGTTGGAAGTGGAGTGTATAAACTAATATTTTGATCATGACTTTTCATCGCATGACAAATTTTAACCATTGCACATGCCTTGAAACATCTTTCTTTATCTTTGGCCAAAAAAAAAATTATCTTGAAGAATAGAAATAGTTTTATCTCTTTGAAAGTGTCCCTTAAGAGCATTACTATTTGAATATATAATTATTAACTTTCAAAGTAGACCTTATAGAATGCATAGTTTATAACCTTTAAAGAGGTAACCATTATACAATAAAAATTATTGATGAGTAATATTTGTACATGCCTTCAAAACCTTAGAAAAATAAGGATCGCCCTTGTAAAGTTCCTTCAAAACTTCAAAAACAGTCACTTTCACTTACATTGAAGATAACAAGGAATCTTGTTGGCTTAAAGCATCTGCGATTATATTTTGAGCTCCTGATTTATGCTTGATTATGAAGTTGAAAGCTTATAGAAATTCAATCTAATGAGCATGTCAACTATTGAGTTTTGTTGGCTGTTTATAAACTTCGAAGCTTTATAGTGAGAGTAGAGAGCAAAAGACTTTGGAAAAAGATATTGACTTTAATGATCTAAGGCTTGACAAACGGCAGAAAATTCTTTATCATAAGTGGAATATTTTTGGCAGGAATCACTTAATTTCTTGTTAAAATAAGTAATTTGTTTGCCTTCTTGGCTAAAAATAGCACTAATTTCAACATTTGAAGCATCATATTCAAATTTAAAAAGTTATTCAAAATTTAGAGAGAGAGAATAGGGGTCACAGTTACCTTTTTCTTAATGAATTTAAAACTCTTTTGAGCTTCATTTATCCATTTAAACATAGTCCTTTCAAGCTCTCTGTAATAGGGCCTATAATTGAACTAAAATCATTAATAAATTACTAGTTAAAAAAAGCCAAACCATGAAAGTTCTAAATATCATGAAGAGCTTTAGGAGTTGGACAATTTAAAATTACTTTTACTTTGCTAGGATATATCTTAATTCTATACTTTAATAGAAAGCCCAAAAAGATAAGGCTATCAGTAAAAAAGTTGCATTTCTTTAAATTGACATAGAGCTTTTGATCTCTCAGGATATGAAAAATTCAAAGAAGATGGTTTAAGTGTTGCTCTTTCATCTTGTTATATACAAGAACGTCATCAAAATACACAACCATAAATCTATCAATAAATGGTTTGAAAACATGATTCATGAGGTATATAAAAGTACTTGGAGCATTGGAAAATCCAAACAACATTACCATCAATTTATAAAGGCCATCTTATTTTGAAAGTTCTCTTCCATTCATCTTTGAGTTACATTCAAATTTGATGGTATCCACTACCAAGATCAATTTTGGAAAAAATTGATACACTATGGAGTTAATCAAGAAGATCATCAATACGTGGGTTAGAAAAGTAATAGCTAATTGTAATTTTATTTATCGCTCTACTATCAATGCACATATGCTAAAAACCATTCTTCTTACTCATTATAAGTGTAGAAATGGCAAAATGACTCAAGCTTTCTTTTATTAAGTCTTTTTTTAAAAGCTTATCTATTTGTCTTTGAAGTTCTTCATATTCCTTCGGGCTCATCTTATATGCTACTTTTTTAGTAAGATAGCCCTAAGAATTAAATCAATTTGATTGAGCATGTCTCACATTAGTGGAAGACAAGAAGGAATCTCATAAGGAATGACATCATTAAATTCTTCAAAAAGATGTTGCATAACTAATGGTAGCTCACAACTACTTTCATTTTCTTCCAATACCAATAGTAAAAGACCTTTTTCATTTTGTTTAACTTCTTTTTACTTTGAGAAAAAGTAAGTAAATTAAGCTCGTTTCTTTTTAAAGGCTTGGAATTAATTTTCATCTTTGAGGGTTCTACAATAACATTTACACCATCTTTGATGAAAAGTAGATGTTTTGTGATCATCGTGAATCACTTTTTGATCATATTGCCATGGACAACCAGAAGTAAATAACAAGTATCTACTGGTACAACATCATACTAGACCTCATTCTTATAATTTTTTGAATAGAAAAAAACGACGAGGCAATGTCGATTAACCTTTATTTCATTTTCTTTTTGAAACTAAAGAAGCTTGTAAAGATGCAGATGTGTCTCAACCTTAAATTTTAACTTGTCAACCAATTTAGAAGCTATTAAATTCTCAAAGCTATCACTATTAATGATGATGTTGTATATTTTCCATTGGAAGTGCAGATAGAAAATATTTTTTCAAATAAAATGTTCTATATCTTCTAAATGATTAGAGCTTAAGGCTTTTCAAAGGATAAAAGACTCTTTTTTATCAGTATATGTAACATCTTTATCTTCATCACTTAGATTTTCAACAACAGCTTCATCACCACTATCATTTTCTTTTACAACAAGAGTGATAATCCTTTAGTTTAGATAATTAAAGGCAATATGTCCACAACCTTGACATTTAAAGCAACAATAAGAATTAGTATTTAAAGTACATATTGGTTGCTTCTTTTTGCCACCAACTTTGCCTTTTTAAAGTGTTTGAAGATAGGTTTTGTAGCTAAATTTTGCTTTAAAAAAATAGGATAACATTGGCTGGAAAGGCTATATCAAGTATAAGATTATGAAATATTGTTATGTGTCCCCTTCTGTTGCCCTTCTACTTTTATAGCAAGCTTGCAAACATCATGAAAAGTCCAATAAGACTGCAATTGTACTAAATTCCAAATTTCTATTCTCAAACCTCTAAGATGATAAATTATGGTTTTTTTCATTGGTTCCATAGTATCACATTTCATCATAAAATGTTTAAACTAAGCAGTATATTCTTTGATGGATAAGTCTTTTTACTTTAAATCATGAAACTTAAAAAATTGTCTTGCCTATAATTGCCTGGCAAAAATTTTCTCTTAAGCTCCCTTTTAATCTTTTCCTATAACATGATCTTTTTTCTTTCTTCTTGTGCTTTATGCCTTGTAAAGTTTGCCTACCACAAACAAGCATATTTTCTATCTTCAGAGCTATAATTTTTCACCTTTTGTTATTTAGATACATCTTTATAGTTAAAAACACTCTTAACCGAGTAAAGCCAATCTAGAAATTCATTAGGTTGCATCTTCCTTTCAAATTTAGGAATATCGACCTTGATATTAAAGGACTACTGATAATGTTTATCTCACCTCGGATCTTAGGAATAATGGTTAAAACCACTACTTAAGTCGTGATTATTATATAAAGCTTTAAGCTATCATCACCATTATTTAAAGCTTCATCATCTAATCTTTGATGAGAAACAACTCCTTGAGTTGCTTCAAATTATTTAGATATTGTTAAAGTTGTTGCACTTGTCTTTTTAAATCTTCTTTTTCAATATCATCTAAGTTTCTCTTATGACGAGAAGTTTCTTTAACATTTGAACCACGTTAATGATGATTTGTCATAGGTTATGAAACCTAAAGCTCTAATACTAAACTTGACACCGACTATAATTTTAAACTAAACTTTTATTATTATCTAAAAACAAAGGCAAGAACAAAAGTTTACCATTTCAAAGGATTGTAATAGAATAAAGTAAGATTCATCATCTATTGAACTCTTATAAAGATATAAGGCCTACTAACTCACTAAAGCTCACTAATCAAGAGGGCTATAAAAGAATATAGAGATTTATTACCCAATGATATCCTATAAGAGATACAGGACTTCTCAAATCATCGTTCTAAGTAATTCATGAAATTACAACTTAAAACATTTATATAGGTAACTTTGAACATCATTCTATGCTTAGGATAAGATTTCCATTATCTATAATTCAAATCAATCATAAATTAAATTCTTAGCTGAACACTAGCCAAATTTTAAATTAAACTTTTATTACCTTCCAAAACAAAGACAAGAACAAAAGCTCATCATTCTAGAGAATTACAATAGAATATAGTAAATGTCACCACCTATTGAAGTCCTACAAGGGATATAAGACTTCTAATTTACCAAGCCTTGGCATTTAAGAGGGTTACGAAGGAATACAATGATTTACCAGCCTAATGATATTTTACAAAAGATAATTGAGTTGACTCCTAGTAGAGTACGCTTTTAATCTTTCATTAGGAGCTCTAAGAATTCCATTTAAGTTTGCAACATCAGATTTAATAGTGATTCAATAGTGAATTTCTCTGACATTTGTAATAATTCTATTAAAAAATTGTGAAGAAGTAACTATATTCGAATGGATAACTCGAACTAAATTCTCATAATATTGTTCTTTAATCACTAAAGCATTTTTCCACCTCATAGCAACAAGTAATGCACCAAGAGATTTATCAAAAATATATAAATTCTCCAAGTTATGAAAATTGACAAAATATGGAATAATAACCAATCTCGGCATGAAAAGATCAAGAAGCCATTTCTAAAATGGTAAATTCAGGAAATGAGTCATTATGAACTTCGAATTGTCTCAATGATACTCTTTCATTTTCTTATTTACTTGTTTTGCCATGGATTTTTCATCACCGACCATGCTTGAAATCAAGAACAAACTTGAAAGCCCATTTTGGATTTCTAAGATTTTCAGTAAAATGAGTATTTGTAAAGCAAGAAAATCAATCTTGGAGATGAATTAAGGCAAGATATAATTTATGAGTTAAAAACAGCTTAAAATTTAAGAGAGAGAAACGAGTAAGTTAGGTTTTTTTCCTATTTTAGAATTTTTGAAAATGAGTGATGAAATAATGTTTGAATGATGAATAACGAAGCTTTAATAGTTGGGTAATGATTTCAATGAGAGATATTGGCAAGGAAATAAATGAAAGAATAAGAAAATTAAGAAAAAAAAAGGGGGTGCTCACATTTTAGAGAGATGAAAATGAATGAAGAAATGAAGCAAAAATAGGTATAAACTTATGACCAAGTGGCTAGCCACTTAGGGCAGGCAGTTAGTCGTTTGGCGTTTGTTTTTATGTACCAAACTTGCTTTTCGACTTAGTTTGATTGATCCGAAGCCCTTTTTGTGATCTAAAACACTTCAAAAGTCATTTTAATGCATGAATTATAGTAATTAACATTTAAAGAATCACAAATTCAAACAGTTATTAATCAATCATACATATACTTTGTACACTCATAAAATATACAAGTATTGAAAGATTAATAATTCAAACACATCATTTAGTAATCATACTTAAATACTTATAAAATTATCAATAATCATCAAACCATTAATTTTAATAACCTTAATAACATGATCAAAGACGTTAATGTGAAAATTTCATCATCACAAATTCATGTCGAATTTTTAAAATTATTCTTCAAAAAGAGATTTTGTAAAAATATCGACAAATAGTTTTTTTGTAGAAACAAACTCTAGTGCAATATCACCATTTTAAATATGATCTCTCAAGAAATGATGTCTAATATTTATATACTTAGTCTAGAGTGTTGAATAAGATTCTTTGATAAGTTTATAACACTAATATTACACACTTGATATGAATTTATTCAAGATTAATATCATAATCTCTAAGTATTTGTTTTATCTAAAGAACTTGTGCACAATAACTACCTGTGACAATATAATTAATTTTGGTAGTTGAAACTGCAATCAAATTTTGTTTCTTACTAAACCATGAAACTGAATATACTAGTTACACAACCCAAGAGGGAAGATGAATTAGGTTTTTAAAATTTAATCTAAATAAACCACACAACAATTCAATTTAATACCTTAATGAAATAATAAATAATAAATAATAAATTTAACAATGACAAAGAAAAAGAGAACAAACATGAGTATTTTTACGTAGTTCAATAATCCCTACCTCTGTCTACGCCTCCAAGCAAACCAAGCTTGAGAATTTTACTATTTAAGCCACCAAAAGTTTCAAGTTCATTACTATTGACTTCTAAGGTATCAATAAACTTTTACACTCAAAAGATTATGCTTAAATCTCTTCATCCGAGTGTTTCCTATACTTATACATTTGAAATTTTATACAAAATTAAAGATTACAACAAGAAAACTGTGTTTAAGAGTGTGAATGAACAAAATATAACACAATAATAATTCAACTTATAATGATTTGCGAGTTAGAAGCTTAAAATATGTTATACACGCTTGTTAAAGCTTATTGGAGAAATTAAAAATAAATATGATTTAAGTTTATATAGTTTAGACCAGAAAATTAGCAGTTATAGGAAAATTCCTGCATCTAAGCCATTAGTCTCTATATTTTACTAGCTAATTATTTGCTACAATGAAGTTACTATTAAAATTTAAATTTTACTATAGTACTCACGAATATTATAATTTTACTTAAAATTTTTTATAATTATACTATAACCTAAAAACTAATAAAAATTTATAAATAAGTCCATTCTTGAAATAGTTTGAAATTCTACAGTACCACTGTTCACAAATTATAATTTTATCTAAAATATTTTATAATTTTATAATAGCTCAAAATATCAAATATGTTTGCAAAAAAATCTAATTTTAGAATTTCTAAATGATACTACACGTTCTTACAACTTTTTGAAATTACGATATGGCAAAAATATTTCTAGTTTTATGAAATAAATCGATATTCATATTTAAAATAATACCTATTAAAATTAAAGATTGCAAAACATTTCTATTTTACTCCACATTTTGAAAAACAATTAGTTTGAATGAAATACTTTATTTATGATTATAAAACTTTAGATTAATAAAAAAAATAATGATTAATTGATTAAGATCTTGAGCTTAACAAATGTTAAGTCATACATAAATTAAATTATATTGACTTCACAAAAATTTGTTATAATAATGAGTCCGTTGAGTATCTTGAACTTAATTTCACTCGAATCACTTGCATAAATATTATCGTTAAAAAAATTTAGTGAGCTCATGAAATACAAAAATTAACAAATTGATTAGCACACATATTTATTATCATCAAAATTACATTATGTGTAGATCTTTAGACTAGCAATCTACCCTTTTTAATGATAATAAACATCCTCCTTGAAGGTTAGATATGCAAGCCCCTTCTCTTTAAATATAATTCTATTGTTCTTTATTTCTAAACATGTTAAGACTTTGGTTTATATTTATTGTTCTGTAGTAGGCCCACCAATGTGCAATTCTTGTACAATTGATAAAAGGGCTATTAATATGAATAGTTGCCTAGTCCATTTGAAAGAAATATGAAGCACACCCTTTTTCTAAACTTTGCTAAGGCCATTATGTGCACCCTAATTAATGTTGGGACCAAAGATTTTATTGGGGTGAGGATACGTGTATATAAATTTTAATTTGCCCTGTTACCTTGATTTCATTTATTTCTTCTTTAATGAAGTTTTCTTTGAATTGAACTACTTATTGTCTTTATTCTAATAATTTAGTCTTGCAATTCTGTTGATCATTAAAACTGACATCCTTTGTTGTTTTGTTTGGCCTCGCTTGTTAATTGGTCTCGCGAATCATTAAGGTAACATTTCATAGTTTTTCTCTTCTGAAAGTTTCCATTTTTAAAATGTTTAGTTATTTGTAATTTTTTTCTTCTTTGAATTGTAACTTTCATTTTTTATTAGTTGAGTTTTTGGAGGTGAATCAAATTGCAATAGTATGCATTTATTCTTGATAGGATGATTTCTACTAAAAGTTATTATTTGAGTGCTATAATGAGATATCAATAGCGAGTATGTTCTTTTTGTCTATTTATTTGAGTTATATATTTTGTGAATCCATGATATGGGTTATAGTTTTAATATGTAATATCATTAAGTTGCTAGGTAAGTCATATTATAGTTTGAAGAACTCTTGCTAAAGCTTGAGGTTTAGAATAAAGAAAACTTATAGAGAGCTATTGAGATATTGGAATATTTCATTTTGCTATTTATTGAAATGATATCTAGGAAACAAAAATTGATTTTGATTTTCTTAGATAATGTAACAGGGAAGGTTTTTTGGTTCGCATATAGAAAATAGGATAAAAGAGAATTAGAACATAGTTTGAGGGCTAGGGTTTGATTTTGCATTGATTGACTTAAAATAATAAAAAAATGAGTAATTTTGTATGGGGTAAATTGCTCTAATAAGTCATTTTTATGTTTTTCATATTAGATTTTATAATATGTGTCTGAAAGTTTTGATCTTGTTAGTTCTGAATGTATTCTTCTCTTTCGATGTATTCCATATATCACTTTTTCATTAAATTAAAGTAGATATAAAAGTTCCCTGAAATAAGTATGCATGTGGAGAGCAATTTCTATATTCTATCAACAACAAATAAATTTCAAGTTTCTTGCCTTGTTATGATGGTTTGATTTATTTGCATGAATGTTGTTGTTTCTCAAAAACTACTTTAGTAAACGTTGCAACATTGCAGTTGTATTGTTTATCTATGCAATAATTTCATTTCTTTCTAGTGTTTCATGATAGAAAAAGGAGAAAAAAATGCTAAATTAAGTTGATTTGATTTGAGCTGTTTTGTTTTATTCTTTTTCCTACTGTAATATTGATATTCATACCATTTCAAATACTATGATAATTAGTAGTCTAGCCATTTATAGGTTCTCTAGTTATGTGAACGATGTGTTCGACTATAATAAATTACGTCCAAAATAAATTACAAAAATTGTGGAAACTAAATTAAAGAATAAAATACATCCAATATATTGGTTTATATTAGGTTTTCAGGAAAGAATAATACATCCAAATTACAAATAATAAAATACATCAAGTATATTGGTTTATATTAGGTTTCCAGGAAATGATTGCATAAGGAAATAAAATTTAATGTTTGGGATGGATTTATAACATAGTAAATCGATTTTTACAATGTTGTAAACTTATTTATGACAGCAGATTTAATTTCATATATAAAGTTGATTCTTTTTTTATTAAATTATATGACTTAATATCATGTTTGCATGGAAAAAAAAAAAAGAATGCTCTTTAACATTCATGTGTGTGTGTGTGTGTGTGTTTGAGAAGGATAAAATATTAGATTTATGATTTCAGGTGTGAGTGAATGCTCTTTCAATATCTCATGTGAGTTTTTGTGTGTGTGTGTGTGAAGGATAAAATATTAAATTTATGATTTCATGTGTGAGTGAATGCTCTTTCAATATCTCATGTGAGTTTAGTCTATTTATTTTTATATAATCACGTAATTTTAGGTTAATATCTTCATATTATATTTTCAGGTCATGTCTCAACTTTTAATTTTTAAAAAAGAGTAAATGAGGTAGGCCCTATTTCCTATGATTGTTATATGCAATTTTTTTAAGGCACTAATGCTTCAAAATAAATTTTTTTTGTAATATTATATACGATAAAATAAAAAATCTATTGGGGAATAGAAATTCATAATTTGATTAAGTAAATATTAAGAATCTCTCTAAATTGCTGTCAGTTACACATTGCACCTAATCCAGCAGCAACAATGCAGGTGAGTCCCACACGTCACTATTATTAACTCAGGTGTAACGGAATTTTTTTTTTTTCTCTAACTTACAATAAAATTGTATTTTAAAAACCCATACCAAATGGTCAATCGAAACCCGTTTATATGGGCAATAGGTCCTAATGTTCCGCGCAACTCCACATCGGGCAAAAAAAAATTTTTTTTTTTGGGGCCCGGTTGGTAAGTATCAATGTCATGAAAATATTTATTTATATTTGGCTATATCAAAATTACAGCAATTGGCTGAGGAACTGTTTAAAGACTCCAACCTAATAATTTACATCGTTGACTTGTGCACTGTCAGCCAGTTGGCTGAGGTCTTTTACGTGTTTGGTAAGAGCTGATTAGCCTTTATTAGTCAACGCTCGACGATTAAGTCAAGTCATCCCCGCCCGTTAATTATGGTCTCTCAAGTTGAAAGAAAATTAACGAAATGTATATTTATACCTAGCTATATATACATATATATAATCTACAATAATTAGATACATGCATATTGAAGTGAGACGAAGGATAGCTACTAAACTTGCGCCCGTTTTTTCAAGCTTATAATTAAATCTGAAAAATTCTATTGCATGGTCTGTATGATCTAGTTACTGTCCCCCAATCTCCACCAATTAAAAAGGAAAAAAATGAGGGACAAAAAAAGATAGTTAAATCTGCCATACTTATGTATATTTTCGATCTCTAACAATAAGTCTCTACGTGATGTCCATCTCCTCAGTCATTAGAAAGAGAAAACAAAAATGTGGACTAAGCCCTTTTTAAATTCCTATTAAAAACAGTGGGTAGAACAACTCTAACCTGTAAAAATATTCTTGATAATGAAAAATAATAATTTAGGGAAATTAACTGCATATGATGATGAATACTTAGTTGATTAAAAATTGAAGGTAGAATTACAAATTTAATATCAGCTTATTCAACACTACACATCACTATAACTTAAGTTTAATTAAAATTTATTATATATATAAAATTGTAACATTCTTTATGTTTATCTACTTGAGTTTCTATATTATATGCAAGGGGAAGAAGCAGGTTGAAGATGAGATTGATTAGGGAAAAAAAGAAATACAACTTGGGATAGAATAGGAGCTTATATATATAATAAATATATAATGATTTACATACATAGAAGTATGAAATTTTTTCAATACTATTAAAAAAATAAAAAATATCTTGTTTTACTAGTTGTGGCTGCCATTTAATTGGAATTATAAGATCTCTTATATTGAAAAAAAAAAAAAGAGGTATACGGTTTAAATTCTATTCATATAGGTGAAAAGGAGATTTGGCAATACAAAAATGTAAGCAAAATTGATAGTTGAGAGAAGCTAAGTTTATGAACAATGAAAATATTATTGAAAAGTTTTAATGAACAAAATAAAAGTATTGAACCCCTTTTGTACTAACCCTAAATATCACAAATTTACTAAAATAGGTAAATTCAAAATATTATTTTACAATCAAATTTTCCTAATCTAAATATTGAAAACAAAACAAACAACACTAAAATCCAAAAAAAAAAAGAATTAAATTCTTGAAAGTAAAAAAAAATAATTTAAAATTATAAAATGACAAGAAAAGAAAATAAATTTATGGTTCAATAATGGGATAGAAAAAACCTATACTATTATAGATTTGGTGTATTTCGTCACAAATTTTGAAAAGAGATACTGTATACTAAAAATGAACACGTACAAATCAAGTTATAACCTTCGATATCTCACATATCCTACAAAGCCACCTACATCAACATTAAGCTAAACAATAAAAGAAAAAGGAAAAAATATCCTGCTTTTACTAGTTGCAACGAAACTAAATTATTATTGGTAACCAATTTAAGTCTACGTTTGCATGAAAATATGTAAAGTTTTCTAACTTAATACGCTGAATTCTTCAGCTAACAGCGTTGAGGTCAACTTAACATGCCCATACTACTATAAAGACAGGTCAATCGTGCTCACATGGCAAAGCTAAGCAGTACATCAGCCCTTAAGCAAAGAATCAAAAGTTTTGTTTAAGTCAAAGCAAACCCATTCAAATACAATTGTCAGCATTATCTGTCACTTCATCAAAGTCTTTGTTTTCGTACTCTTTGTCCTAAATTTTGCGGTGAATTCTTGGTGCAGGTTGCTTATGCTTTCATACTTTGCACCTAGCTTATATATAAAAACATTGTACGCATAGTAGCATATCATCACCAAGATACCGAACATTAAGCTCTTTCTAGCAGCAAATCATGGGAAATCCCGAAGCGGCAGGCTCTCAAGTTCACCAGCAAGCTCAAGAATACGAACTACAACCTCAAGAATATCAATATGAAAACACTGCACCAACTTATGAACAACAAGAAGCACAACCACCGCCACGAGCTAACCAGGGCTATAGGGCTCAAACACCTGGGCTGACAATTGTACCAGACACAATGCAGCAAAACAACCAAACTTTTCCAAATGGGCCTAATCATCCTGTAGTTACATACCCGCCACAAGGCCCACAAACAATTCCAGCCAAGCCTGTGAAATTCCCACCACCGAGTCCTCAGGCGGCCGTGCCGTTTCCGCCACCAAGCCAGCAAAGGAGTCCTGTGCAACCTCAGGTTACAGTACAAACAACCCCTATGATGTATCCTCAGGCCACAGCACAAATGCCTCCTACAGTCGGATACCAAGCTGCTCCGGTGATGCAGTATCAGAATAATAATGGACCACAGGCTCAGTATGGAATTCCAGTGCCAAGCCCAGGCCCAAAATCAAATCAGGAAAACACTTGGAGTTCTGGACTGTTTGACTGCATGAATGACCCAATGAATGGTGATACTCTTCTCCTTGTGCCGAATTTAATACCTGATAAATTTTTTTATCAAGTAATAATGTATATTCTAAATTTTTCATCTTAAACTTTTAATGAATACAAACCTTTTTATATAGGATGAGGTGGCAGCTCACAGACATGAACGATTGATTAAAAGTAAGAGTAGTGAAAATTTCAATCAAACAACTATGACTGACAAAAATTCAAATTATGTGAGAATTTTAATCTTAGTAAAAACAACTATGTGAGGCTTGTAATTCTTTCAATCAACCAATTCCTTCATGCCATGTAAGCTGCCACATCACAAACTACAAAAAATTTTGTGCGGTAATTTGTAAATGTATCATTACTGCTAAAGTCCTCCAAATTAATTATTTCTCTACCATGTTTTAAAGCTCGTAAATAAATCCCTTGCCGTTAACTTTCAACTTTTTCTGTCTTCCACAATTTTACTCTTTAAAAATCTTTTATTGATTAGTGGATTTTACCACATTAAGGTAAAATAGTATAAGACACTAAAACAAGAAAGAAAAAATTGTTTTGAATCTATGGGATTTTGACCATTTTCTCACATGAAAATTCTAAGCAATTCTCGTTAGAGCAGATCAATATGCGTCTCCTCTGAGTAATTTGTCAAACACAACAACAACCCAAATATGAATTGATGAATTTTCGAAAACTGTTCAGCTCTTGTTACGGCTTGTTTCCCATGCTTGACGTTCGGCCAGCTTGCGGAGATAGTCGACGATGGCCACACCAGTAAGTTAATCGTATTTCTACATGGATTCTACTTTCTTTTTCTTAATCATACGCTTTTTTTTTCCAATGAATTTAACGTAATTAAATATAATTTGGTTGTTGTTTGAATTAGCTTGTGGGACAAGTGGAATACTCTACGCCTGCATTGCCTTCTGCATAGCGATGCCATGCATAATGTCATGCACTTACAGGACCAAGCTTAGGAGCAAGTTTAACCTCCCTGAAGCTCCGGCGCCTGACTGGATCACTCACTTTCTCTGTGAATGGTGTGCTCTTTGTCAAGAGTACAGAGAGCTTCAATCCAGAGGCTGGGATCCTTCTATTGGTAAAATTCGTTAAGAAAAAAGAAGAAGAAAAATCTGAAGCCTTTTACTCTCTCTATCCTTTTATATGTGCCCAGCCTTGTATGATCGATCAATTTTGCTTGCGAACTGAAACGTAGATCTCTGATTTTATTTGATTGTGGCATGCAGGATATCAGGGAAATCTAGCACGGAATCAGAACATGCATCTCCAGCAAGCCACTATGATGGCTCCAATGAATCAAAGAATGATGGGTTGAAAGAAAAGTATTTATTTGTACTTTAAGTTTGTGTGTTTTTTATTTTTATTTTTTAGTTCTTAATTATCGTTGATGGTAATATGATACTGCACCAATAGTCCAATATTGCCCAATTTGTATTCTCGATTTCAGTTTGGATTCATTTTTTTTTTTTTTTGGGATGAAACCTTTAATTTCTTAAGATGCAAGCTTTGACGGATCAAAAGATTGTGATGATGATCAATTATACATCATTCTAGTGGTTTCATACTAGATTTTCATCAGCCATGAGTTTTGAGTAAATGACGAAAGGTGGAACTTGGAAGATAACTTAGCAATGCTTTGCATTCGTCTTTTTGCAAAAAAGGAATTAGACTATTAAAAACTAATCAAGTTGCATAACTATAACCCTTGCCCACTCAAAATACAATTTGTTTATTTAGGATTTATATTGAATATATATAAACTTCACAGATCTGTTTCCATTGTTTGTACGAAGAATGTTGTTACTTGGAAAAAGATATATAAATACAATTTCCAATAGCTAATTTTAATTTAAAAATAATTTTATTATTTTTTTAAAAGATTGTGCCCAAAATAGTCTCATGAGTCTATATAGGGTGAGCCGAGTTCAACCACCATATATTAGGCCCGGGCTTGGCCAAGTTAGGCTTTACCTATTTTTCAACCTTGGAATATTTACGGTGGAAAATAGTCGTAAGAAAATCACTGATGATTGTAAGTGTTTCGTAAATTTTATCATTAAATTACTACATAATATATAATTTATTTAAACATTTGTAAACATGCATGTAAAATATATTTTTTATTGTGTATATGTAATATTGGTAACTAAAAAAATTTATACTATTAATTTTATTTTTATTTTGTTATGTTAATATAATTGGTAACGATAATGATCTCTTTAAATTTATAATTTTTTAATTAATAAAATAATTTTTATTTTAATAATATATATGAGGGTATATAAAGAATTTTATTAAGTATGAGAATGATTTAAAAATAGTTTGAAATGCTACGCTTTCTTAATTTTTAAAATTTACTGTAGAATAAGATGATTTTACTAAAAGTGATTTGTTAAAAAATATTTACCCATTATCAAAATTATCTTTTAACTTTTCAAAATACTTTTGAATATCTTAAAAGTAATTTTAAATGAGCCATAAATCTAAAAAGAATAGTACTATGCATTCTAAAATTTTATGACAAATGGTGTAGCATTCAATAACTAGCTGGTAAAATAGTACAATTAAATCACTTGAAAATTGTCAAAAATCATAATCGCTTAATGAATGATACATTACAAGTCTCATCATTAGAGAAATAATTTATGATTAAATTTTAGAACGTGTGTCGTTACTCATCTAAGATTGATGATCCAAAAAATCTTTTTGACTTTATGATCAGTTTATATATCTAAGCTCAATTGTTTATAATTGGGTAAAAATTTGGTATCAACAAATGGCTTTTGTCAAAATTCTAGATGGTGTTTTCTCAATATAGAGTTGCTATCACAAATAGTTGCTATGGTATTGCAAATAAAACTACAACAATGTCAGAGAAGACCGTTGGGATTCATTTGGTGCATCGCACTAGACTGTATAATATTGAATGTAATGGAATCAATTACAATGTATTGTATTGGGTATACTAAATTTTAATATAGTACCATTTATAGTGCAATTAATATGGGATGTAATATATAAACTTATTTAGTTTTTATTGTTATAAATTATTAATATATTTTTAAAATAAAAATATCACTAACACCCATTGTTGGCCTTTGTTGTATTTTCTTAAAAATAATTAAGCCAATAAACTTGAATATATATTTATATTTTTAAAAAATTTTGGATGGGCCAAATGTTAGTGTTTAGTGCGAAGAGACATGTTAAATATATCATTTTAACACATTCTTATTTTCTAATCTTATTTATAAAATATTAGTTATGAAACCTAAGGTGGGAGTGAATTGAGTTTCTAAAAATTATACAATACTTGAATAATAATTTATATAAATCTTGAGTAAATTTAAAAACAAAAATAAATTAATCAAAATATAAAAAGATAAGAGAAGAGAGATCTTCAAATACTAAGATTTTACATGATTTGCCTAATCCTACCTATGTCCACACCTCTAAATTTACTGAACTTTGAGATTTTATTATCTAAATTTCTTAGTCTTTAAAAACTTTTACAATTATCTTAACAAGTGTCAATCAGTCTTCATAACAATATAGTATCTTAAATCCTTTAACTTGGATGTTTTCTATACTTAAAACCACTCAAAAATAAAAATTATAAAAGGATTTTCCTCACCTAATGTATATGGTTGCAAATAAAGATCAAACGTCAAATCAATAAAAATAAACACAAGTTTAAACACTAATGAATATTGTGTGCTTAGTAATAAGCTTAATGGTAATCATTGGATCTTTTAAAATTTGAGTTTGATTGAGCTATTTTATAATTAGAGCCGAAAACTAGCCCTTGTTAACTTTATTAGCATAATCGAATTGCTATTAATTATTGTTCGATTACTATTTTGACTTATTCAAATTACCATCATGTTGAAATTTTAAATAGTAAATTAACTATTTGGAGTTATTTGTTAGCTATGTATTTCCAAAAACTTGAAAAATAAATTTAACTAACCACTTGTGCTAAAAAATTCACCAGTTATAATCTAATTATTCTCTGAAATTTATCGATTGGCTATTATCGGTAAATAATTTACCGTTATTTTTTAAAATCAATAACTTTTTTAGAGAAACTGCTTTTCAATTATAAATTAATTTTTTCATGGAATTTATTAGTTAATCGTTATCAGTAAACAGTTCACTGTTATTTTTCAAAATCAATATTAAACAACCTTTCAAAAAATGGTTTTCCAATTAAAAATTAATGATTATCTGTTTGTTACCATATTTTTAAAATTGTCTAAAATGTTTTATGGTTGTTAGATTTTGTTCAATTTTAATAGCTCCAAATATTTTAATAAAAAATATATATAGTTCGTTATCATAAATATCAATACTATAAAATTATTTTTGTCGATAATTTGGAATTGTAAAGAAAAACGAAGTTACGTTGTTCTGAACGTTGTAAAATATGAAGAAGTAAAAATTCTTAAACTAATTTGCAAATGCCCATGTGGTAGCCCGTAATTACGCCGACAGTCAAGTTATAGTAATGCTCACATCACATGGCTGATGGTTTGAACCATATAAACGAGTATAACAAAGAAGAAAAACTTTTGTTTTAGTCAAATTAATTAAGCACTCATTCAATTTCATTGTCAGAATTCTCTCTCTCTCTTGGTGCAAATTGAATAGAACTTTCACACCGTCGTCATTATTGATTCTGAAGATAGAAGATTGGTGGAAATTTGGAAGAAGCTTCACAATACCTTCATTCCTCTGATTTCGGAGGAAAATTTGTTTCCATTGAAAAGATTAATTGTTTCACACTAATCAATCAAATTGACCATTCTATCTGTATGACTCTCTTAGACAAAAACATTATTTATAGACAAGCTCAAAATTAATTATTAAATTAATAACCCTAGAAAGCATACATTGTGCAGTACATAAATTCATGCAGTAATGGTTTTCGGAAAATTTTACATGGTTCTGTAGAAATGGAATTAAATTCATGTTATATGGAAGTACAAATATTTTATTACATGTGATTTTTTATATTATTTTCTTTTTCGCAATTTGCTACTTGCTGTAGCTTATGAATGGAGCTAGCTAACATTACCTACTTTATTATAAACTGAGTTATTTCAATCTAAGACACAGCTAGTGAAGAGCCAATTATGAAAACTCCTGCGAAAGAACCTTAGCGGCCTGAAACACAAATCAAATGCGACTTAAAATCTCAGGAATATCGATGTTCTAAAGCAAAGGATCAAGAAACCATAGCCCCTCATGTTGAAGGAAATTACCATAGCAAACACCAGGCAGCAGAATCACAACAACGTCTTGCCATTAAAAACAAGCTGAATTTTCACCGCCACTAGCTGACTTGACCGCCGCTGTTTGGGAGATGTACTGATACAAACTCTTAAAATAATTAAAATTATTTATTTTATTTTATGATATTAATTAACTTTGAACAAGTTAAAAGTACTTGTACTTATTTAAGTAGTGAAGGATTGAAAACATGTTTAGTGTTATTAATTCTTAAGTTGTAATCTTAAATAAGTTTTATTATATAAAATTTGATATTATTCAATGAAAGGTATCATAAGTTTATTACTTTGATAGTATAAAAGTTATAATTGAGAATTTATTGATTTCTAAAAAACTAATACGTATTTAGAAGTTTGGATTTCCTTCAATTTTTCTATTTTATTTGATTTTTCTTTGCAAAATTTAGTATTCGTATCATGTCCCTGCACAATCTTGAAGCGGAGTGGTCATTTGAACGGGGTTCACGGCTCATAGAGGCGGCTACCTTTGCGTCCTTCCAGGATCGGACCAATCCCCGATTATATTATGAGATTAACCCAGTAATTAATTGATGGAAACACCAATTCCCTTCTATCACTACAGTCCCTGGCTCAACTTCAGCAAAACAATTATCGAACGCATGCTGATGGGACAATGAATCAGCCAGCTGGATCCAACAAGGTACAGCAAGTACTTCCGCAAACAATGTCTATGCTAGCGTCTTTACCAAGCACTTCAGTGCCAAGCCAAGGCTCAAATTCCAGGAAACGGAAGGCTGGCTCTTGGTGGCGGCTATTAAAAAAGGTTTCTAGGTGTCGTTCGAAAAAAGTGACGAAAAAATTATACAAAATCCTGAGCAAAGCAACGACAAATCGGGTTCCGATTATACAATCATAAACACAGTATACTGGATCCGATTTAACATTATTTTCAACAGCATTTTAATAACATTTTGTCTCTTTACTATTTTCCATTTGGAAAATTGAGCCATGAAATACTTTCTATTGAAAATGAACCTTTCTAGGTGTTATAAGTAAAACAATCATTTTAATAAAATTTCCTTGTCAATTTCCTGCAGCCATGAATTTTGACTGCTAGATATTAAAGACTAATTAGATTTGCTTGGCGTGAAGATCAAGTAAAATATGAGGGTTTTAAAAATTATTTTATATTCGCAAAGTCCAAATTACTATAATTTCTCCACAGGCAAGAAATGCGCACATGGCCAATTCGGGTCAAGTTTTTAGCAAAGAATCAAAGGGTGTGTTTGGTACACTATATTGTATTATCCTGTATTATATTATTTTAATATATGTGTATTGTATTATATTATATTACATTATCACTATATTATAATAATACTGTACAATAATTGGTGCTACATTATACTATATTTGGTGTTGCACCACATTGTATTAATTTATTAATTAATTAATTTAAATAATATATTTAGAAAATGTTATTTATTAGTATTTAATACTAAGAAAAATATGAAATATAAAACTCCTAAATTTTGAAAATTAAACATTATTGTTTTAATATAAATGTTAAAAAATATATCATTATTCTTTATAAAAATTTAAGCTTACAACTATAAATTTTTAGTAGTATTATATTTATTTTTAATAATTTTTTAAATATGTAACTATAAGATAAAGATTAAGTCAAATCATTTGACTGAATAATTTCTACATAGGATCACAATATAAATAAATAAGGATAATTATCCACCATTCATTTGTTTTTTTGCACTTTTTAAAAAATATATAATTCTTTTTTTTTTTTACTAAACTCTACTTGAAGTTGTATTTTTTTACACTTTTCTACTATCATTTTCAAACCGTTAAGAAAACTAATTGAGTATTCTCCAAATTATGTTTTTGAAGTATAAATAAAATTATCATTATACCCTTATGACTTCAACAAAGTCCTAATGGTTCGAAGACAACAGTGAACGGATGCAAAAATAATATGTACTTTTGAAAAAGTGTGAAAATACAAGTGGACAGTTAATAATTGCCCAATAAATAATTAAGATATACAAGATTAGCTACAAAGAACAATCACCCACCACAATTCCCAATTCCTAATTGAAATTTAATCACCCACTAGCTCCATATATTTAGTTAATAAACCCTTTAGCCACTTTGTTTTTTGTCTCAAATGTTTTTATCAACTAATCATCAACCACTTTACTCACAATTCCCAATTGGCAACCAGGATTTAATTGCAACACAAATCTTGCTTCTTTAAAGTGTCAATTCATAATCTTTTTTCTTCTTAAATTGGTACAAAAATTGCTACTATATATATATATATATTGGTTTATTTGAGAGATTAACAAATGAGTTTATCTTTTTATGATTTGAGCTTGATTATGGGATCAATTTTTTTTCTTTTGTTTATTGGTGACTGGCTTATTATCATGGGATAAGTGTTTTACACAGCAAACCCATGTAGCATTTAAACAACTCTTGTTGAAAATTACTAATTAAGCCTTTGTACTTCTCAACTAACCAAGCCAGAGGTTTTTGAAAGAGTTAGAAAGAAGAGAGCAATTAAGCCAAAATCAGAAACTTGTATTACTCATAAGAATGCTTACAAAATAGCTTATAAGAGTGCTTGAAATGTTTGTTCAAAGCTTAATGCTTAAATGTCAAATATCATACCCTATTTATAGAGAGGCTTGCCAAGCTCTAGAATTCTTGAAAACTCTACTAATTTGCCTATATTTTAATATTTACAAGTGCTATAGATGTATAGAGAATTTTAGAATGTGTACAAGCTCAAGTGTGCTAAAGTGTGCTGAAAATTTTTAAAATTGAGCCAAGCTAGTAATTTTAGCCTAGACTTAGGCTCATGGCCCAAAATTTATAGGCATTGGCTTGGAAACTTAAGTGATCCGCAACATTATGCTCTTTTAAGGGTTTGTAATCTGAGTTTGATGAAGGCAGATCAGAAAGGTATTAGAGTTGGTGGGGTTGTGTGACAACAGTAGGGAAGCTAATTATCATACAACACAAGGTGATGGAGTTGTAACATTGCACAGCAAACCAAGATGACGGAGAGATGAGAAGAAGAAATTGCTTGATGCGTTTGGAAGAGAAAAGAAGATTAAATTTTCTTTTTAAGGTTATGAGCAGTTGGCTTTTTACCTTGATTTTTGACTCTTGAAAGTTGCAGGGCCTTTGTAAAAATGAACAATGAATGAAGATGTAACGCAATGCGAGGTAAACTCAACACTCACAAGGGATTCCATTATGTGGCTTTTATAGCATTAATTTTTTCCATTATGCAATACTGTATAGCTGCCAAACATTTTATTGTAATATTTTAATAAAATGTGGAGATATAATAAGTATTATGTAGGATGCCAAACATGCTCAAATATGCTTGGCAAATTGACCCTGCCTGAATTTTTTAAGTTTTGACCTGAATTTTTGGATTTTGAGTCGGTCTTGAGCTAAAAATTAAAGGTCGATTAAAATTTAGGTTAGGGTCGGGTCGGATCCCAATGCAACCCAGTCAGATCTCATATTAAAAAAAAGAGCAAAGTACACACACACACACACACACACACACACACACACACACACACACACACACACACACACACACACATACTGCAACTGCTTCACACTTCACAAAATCACAATCAATCACACTCACAAACACTCGGATACTATACCCACAAAAAACCTTAGTTGAGTCACCGTTCATCAGCTAGTATTGTCAATCATCAGCCGTCACTATCTGCCACCCATCAATTAGCATCGTTAGTAGTCACAATCTGCATGGATCATACATCCAACTCCATTTGTCTCACATGCAGTCTGTTTCATTCCCATTCTTCAATCACTGTTAGTTATGCGACACTACACATTGTCACCGCTTTGTCGTGTTTTTATCAGTCGTGCACGCGTTTTGTTGGCTTTATCACTTCAACTTGGTAATTTCATAACTATTGATTAGTTTTTTTCATTTGAATTTTGAGCTTATAATTGAATTTATATTTTTAGCTAAATAGATTCATGATAATTAATGAACAATGCAGTTATTGTAAAGTCTAAAGTGTAAATATTAGTTTTTTTCATTTAAGCTCATAAATTAATTTATAATTTTAGCTAATTATATTCATGATGATTAATTGATTATGTAGTTGCTATAAATATTATATTTAAGATAAATATAGCCTTGTATAAGGTTATAAATATTAATTATTATGTTGTAATTGTAAATTTATAAATTAAGTTTAATCATATTTTGAGTTATAAATTAACTTAAAATTATAAGTACAATCAGTCCTTAAGCTTATAAATTTTAGGTCACAATGTCAAATTCAGATGCATGGAAATCAAATTCACTTGAGGATTTTCATGTTAGTGAAGAGAATATAAATGATGTCATTCAATAGGTCGAAGGGGTCCAAGAAGTTGAAAGAGTTGAAGAGGCATCACATGATGATGATAGAGTGCAACAAAGTAGTTAAAAAAAAAAAGCGAGGTGTATGAGAACCTTCCTATGTTTAGGGACATTTCACCAAAATAACGATTGATGGTGAATTGAAGGTGAAACGTAATCATTGTCGAGCTAAGGTGGTAGCATATAGTAATAATGGAAATTCACATTTGGATAAATACTTGAAAAAATGTAAGAGAAAGAGTATTCTTTCAGTTTTGATAGCCTACAAAATACCCTAAATGTGATGAGGAAAAATGATGGAACAAATTGTGTTGAGACAAGAGAATTTGATCTAATTGATGCTCAACAAAAGATAGCAACATTGGTTGTAAAGCATTAGCTACCACTTAATTTTGTGAAATATGATGCATTTAGGGATTTGATGTCTTATGCTAACTTTTTGGTGAAGAATTTGATTAAGAATACTTTAAAGAGTGAGATCTTTAAATTGTATCAAGCTGAAAAGGTAAAAGCAATGACTTTGTTAGGAAATAATGATAGTAAGGTGGCAATTACTACAGACATATAGACTACGAGTGATTAAAAAAAAAAGTAATTTATGGTTATTACGGTACATTAGACAAATCTTGGCGATTATAAAATCAAGTTTTGATGTGCTTTTTTTATTAATTGATACTTATTTTTATTTCAGTATAATTAATTTAAAATTTTTAGTTTTCTGACAATGAATATGCTAATATATTTACAAAGTATATAGCATTTTATTTATTTTTAATTTAATTTAATTTAATTAATTCTAAAATTTAATTTTTTTGGTAACGAATATGTTAATATAATTGCAAAATTGATAACTTGATATTGTGTTTACTTTTTTCTAATTTAATTTAATTAATTCTAAATTTTAGATTTTTGGTAATGAATAGGTTAATATATTTGCAAGGTTGATAAGTTGATACTGTGTTTACTTTTTTTTAATTTAATCTAATTAATTCTAAAATTTAGTTTTTTTTGTAATAAATAGATTCATATATTTGTCGACTCTATATACCACTGAATTTATTTCTGAAGCACTTTTTAAATGTATGTTGGATTGGAATGTAGATAGAAGAATATCAATTGTAACTTTAGATAATTTTTCCACCAATGATGCTATGGTTGACGGGATTAATTCCAGTTAATTCCATGTTAATGGATGGAGATTTTTTTGTATGAGGTGTGTGACTCATATTTTAAATTTAATTGTGAAAGATGGGATGAAAGTAATTGAGGAGTGGATTAAGAAAATTAGGGATAGTGTGGCTTATTGGACGGGTACACCAAAGAGAGTGGGAACTTTTAAGATGGTTACATGACAATTACAAGTTAAGTGTAAAAAGAAGTTGGTGCTTGATTATATAACTAGATGGAATTCTACATATATTATGCTTAATGTTGCTGTGAACTATAAAAATATCTTTTCTAAATTGCAGCAGCGTGATAAGCATTACACTTTTTTTGCCAACATATGGGAATGAGAGATAGCTGAAAAGATATTGGAATATTTGCTATCGTTTTACTCTATGATATAGTTATTTTCAAGTACACAATATCTTATATCTAATTTTTTTTTCCAATGATATGTGAAATAAGGATTAATTTGGATAAATGAAAACTTTATGATGTGCATGTAATTAGAGAAATGGCTGGTTTTATAATTATGAAATTTGATAGACATTCGGCCCAAATTCATGGGATTTTGGTGGCAGCGATTATTCTTGACCTAAGGTTTAAGATGCAATTAATTAATTATTATTTTTCACAAATTTATAGTGAGGGTATTGCAAATAAGATTGAAAGGGTACGCAATTTAAATAACAATTTGGTTAAGTTTTATGAAGGTAAGAGTGGGAATGTGAGTGATGCGTTTATTGGTGAATCTTCTTCAGTCGATATTTACTTTAATTTTAATGTAGAAGTTGGCCATAAATTTTTTTATATAAGTTTGAGGCATTTACAAGCCAAAATAGTGAGTCCATGGTATCAAAGTTTGATCTTAAAAGATACTTAAAAGAGCCTTTAGTCAAATTCATAACAGAATTTGATATTCTCAATTGATGGAAGGTGAACTAAGGTAAATATCCTATATTGGCTCAAATGGACAAGGATATCTTAGCTGTTCGCATGGCCTCTAAATCCAAATTTAGCATTGGAGGTAAAGTCTTGACTCTACATCAGAGTAGACTTTGTTCTACGACATTAGAAGCGCTTATATGCACTCAACATTAGCTATAGGCAAACTCTAAAGGTATGAATACAAATAATGTACAAAATATGCACATAATTGGTTTAATAATAATTGCAAAAAGTCAAATTATTTTCTCACTTTGTTTTTCTTTTTTTTTTTATAGGTGAAATTCTTGAAAGTGAAGTTTTTACTGGAGAGGAATTTGTGGATGAAGATAAAAATGGCCCACAAGTATTGAAGTAGTCTTCTTTCCTTTTTTTTTTTTTAATGTTTGGTTGTGGAATAGAACTATGGTTTTTTTATTTTTATAAGACTTTTTTTTATGTTGGACTGTGGAATTGAATTGTGTGTGTTTGTTTGTATAAGACATGAGTTTTTTTGTTTGTATAAGACATGAGTTTTTTTTTTTTAATATTAGGTTGTTGAATTGAATTGTGTTTTATTGAAATGGTTGTGGAATTACATTATGTGTTTTTAATTTAATTACATTTTATATTTTTAATGTTGAATTTTATAATTGAATTGTGTGTGGGTTGAAATATTTGTTGAATTGAATTGTGTTTTTTAATTTAATCGCACTGTGTGTTTTTAGTTTTTAATGTTGATCATGGAATTGAATTGCAAATGATTATTCCTATCAATTAGTTGTTTGTGAATTATTTTGTGACTAATTGTATTGTATATTTTTCCTTTGTGTGGTTAATTATTTTAAATTAAAAATCATTTCTTTTATTTTACATTCATGATATTATAATTAGAAAGAAAATAAGAATTAAAAATAATATAAATAAATTTAATATGTGGTTATAAAATTATAAGATATTAATAAATTTGTATTTTGAACTCAAATTATTGATTGTCAAAAAATTCTAATAGGGGCAAGTCAAGCCCAACCCCACAAATTGCCATTCATATGCCCAAAGTGTATTAGATTATTTGCATCACAATAAACAGTATTATTATATAATATTTCGGAAAAGATATCCAGATCCTAAGCTTTGCTCAAATACACAAATAGATCTTACTCGTTTTAAAAATAGTCATATAGTCTTCTTTTCTTTTTCTTTTTTTTTTTTCAATTAGTTATGCCATTATGACCCAACTGCATTTCTTCCGGACATAATTATTTTTTTTAAAAAAGAATGATATAAACATTTTTTAAATTAAAAATATTCATGTACATATAAATAAACCTTGAACGCCTAGATGATTTTTGTCCCATTATAATAATTTGTGTGGATTATTTTTTTAATTAAATATTGATCGACAAATAAATTATTCTTTCCTCTATCAACATGCTTTAATTAATCTTTTGATTAAACATTGGTTGACAAATAAATTTCTTTGTGATCTTTTAATCATTTGAATTACGACTTCTTGATATTTAACCATGATATAAAACATAAGATTTTGTCGAAATGGTTGAAATAAGTCAAAAGATGAATGATGAAACAAATAGCTCAAGAAAATTGTATTGATAATTTTAAAATATCATTGTGGCAATAACCTTTAAAACAATGGAAGAAGCTCGAAGTTATGATCGACAAGAATTAATCTTGGATTTGAACTTGAACTTCAACTAAGACAAGTATGTGGCTGCAGAAGAAAATGAAGAAAGAGATGTGCCGGACAAAGAGAATACAAGTCAGTGTGGGCACAAAGCTCGTATACGAATTATAAAAGCAAGATAAATAGTTAAAATAAATCGATAGTTTCAATCATTAAGAATGCTACCAATCACAAAGGAGAGTTATGCAAGTGAAAAGTAGAGTATCAGAATCATACAAATTATGGAGAGAAAAGGAAGAGTATTTAATCAGATGCTGTGGGGCTTATTTATTTTTAGTGTTGTTATTAATGAAAATAAAAGTTACTATATAATTTAATCTATTGATTTGGTTGGTATTGAAAGAATAAGATTTTGTGAATATTATTATGTCAAAAAAATAAAATAAAAAGCTCCTGATCCTATCCCTTGTTGCTAAGTTCTTTTCATTTTCTTTTGTTTGTGCTAGTTGCCTCTTCGCGTGCATTTTATTTGTGTAATAATATATGCCCGCGCCTTTTTGTGTTGATGAGCATTTTCTCGTGTAGACAATGGAAGAAACAAGTTGGGACAATAAGAGGACCCAGAGAATGGTCCTCCAAACGAGGATCATGGCACATGGAGGCTATGAATATATGTGATGAGTGCCTCTTCCCAATATATACAGGAGTAATTTCTTCCGAAAAAGCCTTGATGATCATAGCCTCCTGTCAGTACTCTCCCCTTCAGAAATTCAGCGAAACAATCAAATACTCCAGATAGTCTAAGTGAATTCACGCATCTGCCCAGAGAGCACTTGCCAAAGCGATTTCATGGGCGAGGAGCAAGTTGGTCCTTAGCCGTGGTCCGCAGCGCATGGAGACTCAAAATTGTCGGCCTGCTGGAATGAACACAGAAGCCCCCGCCAACAGTGTCTGCGCTACCGACTGCACCACGGACTTCAGTGCCACGCCAAGGCTCAATTAATCCTGGGAAACGGAACACTGGCTCTCAGTGGCGGCGACTTAGTGAGTTCTGTTTGTCGTTTAAAAGCATCACGAAGAAAATAACTTTAAATATAAAATAAAAATTATAGGTAATGATATATATCCAATTCTTTTATCTAAAAAATTATTTTAAATAATATATCATTTATTAATTTATTAGTAAAATAATATAATTAATTTATCTAAATTTTATAAAAAATAACCAATCACTCAATAAATAATACATAAAATTTAAAAACAAAATTCTGAACTATTAGTCATTACTCAAAAATTATTTGGGTTTGATGCTATAAAACATACACAAAGTTTCTAAAATTATTCTATGTTCCCGAAGGCCAACTTCTGATGCTATAATTTAACTATTTAAGTCCCTAGGCAAGAACGGCGACATGGCTAGTCCGGATCAACCCGTTTCAGAAACAATCAAAATTCATGTTCAAGAGTTTGGATCTTATTCTCATTTAAGTTAATAATAAAAAAAAATTAATAGATTGGGGAAAAGCCTCATACACTAGACCGTTTATAATTTATAGTGGAGTGGGTCTACTAAATGAGTTGGTTCTCCTCTAAAATGAATATTACCTTACATCAGTTAAGAATAATTATTGTGTTAATATCATAAATTTGAGACAATGATAAACTTTTAAGTTATTTTTTGAGTATGAGGTAGGTCTATAAACTTCTATAAATTTGAGATAATTCTCGACGCTAAATTATGTTTATCTACTTCTGGAATGGGATTAATCCCAAATCATATTATGAAATTAACTCAATAATTAATGGAGACACCAATTCCTTTCTCTTAGTATAGTCCTTGGTTTAAATTCAGTAAATAGTTATCAAACCTATTCTGATAAGCCAACTTAAGATGTGTTTAAGAGTGAGATATTGTAACTTTTAAACTACAACTGCCGATGAATACTGACCATAGCTATGGAGTGGAACTGAGGAGAGAGAGAAAAAAAAAGCTATTGAGCTACCAAAACCCAACTGCAAGGTCTCACTAAATACATTGGCACCTCAGTTTTGACAGTTCAGTAGCCACAGATCACTCTCAAACGCACTTTTATTTATTAAGCTGGATCCAACATGGTACAGCAATAGAAATTGAACTCAACAACCAAGTCTTTATCAAATTGTTGCAACAAATCCACTGCTGCAACTCTTCACCTGCATCACTTGGTCGTCTCATGGATCCATCAATAAAACCATTTTTGTTCTTAACTGTTAGAGCCATGGTCATGGAGTGACTCCATGTGCTCTAGTTCTCTTCAGTGAGTAGTTGTGACACAAGAACCAACCCAGTCTGATCTGAATGATAAAGATACAGTGGGTGATTGGGGTTATCGAATTTGGAAGCCATGCTTCATTGAGTTGACTTTTCTGATTGACTAGATTCTTCCATTGTGATGGCCAAGAACTTGAAATTTTCTTTAGGTTAACAAGAGTATTTGGTGAAAATTGGTGAAAATTGGATTTTTGTCACATTCATTCAGTGGAATGGATACCGCTTTATATGGACGCCTTACAACATAGACCCTATTCTTATGCCTATGAACTATCTATGACTTTTATAGATATGACAATCAAATAACTATACAATTTTTACTTTCCTATCTTACATGATTTTCTTTAACATGCTAGGAGCTACTTCTCTAAGAGTGAAAAGCAAATTCCTCCAAGTGCAAATCAGCCTTCAATGTAACTTCCAATAAAGACTTTGTTGTGTTGGTAATCCCTCTTAGTCAAGCAATTATTTATAGCAAGAACGCGAGTTTGTCTGGGTCTTCATTTTCTCTGGATAGATTTAAAATGGCTACTTGCAGTGTATGCATTTATAATATCTTGCTGCTAGATTTTATGCATTTCTTCCTGGAAGTTGCCATTTCTCATGGACCTGATATACACTTCTTTGTATTGAATTTTCTCAGAAGCAAAGACACAGAAGGAGCCAATTATGACAAATCCTGAAGCAGCTGTTTCCGAGCCTGAAATCAAAACAGAATATGACATACTATCTCCTGAAAACCAACTTGAAAAAGATCAATTACTACATGATCAGCAAGATCAACCACAGCAGATCCAGCCACCAGAGTCACAACAAGCGGCACAATCACCACCACCACCAGAAGTTCAGCAGCAACCAACGCGGAATTTGACCACGCCTGTAGGTGACAAGCCCAAGTGTCAATGGGGGCTCTTCAGGCTGTACAATTTAGAACCTGAATACCAAAAAATATCAACCTGTCCCAATTATGAACCTGGATACAAACTAATAAGAGCTTTCGTCTTTCTTTCTGACTTACATTGGTTTTGACTTGATAATTAAATGTGTAAATTCTTTACTTTTGTCGTTTAGTTGATTTTCTACTAGTTGAACTGCTAAAATACAGCTCTTTATAAGTTGTTCAATATTAAATTATCCTCTAAAATGCACTTAGGTGTCGAAAATCTAATTAATCAAACGTTATTAGTAACTACAATAAATTAGTTCCTCTAATGTTTCACTTTGCGATTAAAGGCAAATAGTCAAAGAAGAGCTATTTATTTTGGTGTTCTTGAAAAGTAACTTTAAATATAATTAGGTCTTTTGAATGACCAAGCAAAATATTTTTTTTGATTGAAAAAGTTTTAGTTGCCAAAAGATGATCTCCGAATGCGAATATAAAGTCTCTTTAGAAAAAGAAAAAAATTCATATATGATGGCAGTCCAACTGAATTTGGGTCTAGTGTGAGGCAGGGTTGGAACACCAACTCACATATACCACTCTAAAAAAGTTTTATCAGTTAAAAATAATTAGCACGTCCAAGTCTTCTGCTAGTAGTATATATGAACAAATATTTTTGCTTACAAGTTTTTATATTTTCGGTGTGCAAATTGCCTTCTATGCATGCATAATTATGTAATATACCTAGCTCCTTAATGTTGATGAGCATTAATTTTCTCATAGACACAAGAGGAGCTAAATATGACAAGCCCTGAAAAGCCTATCCATCCAGCTTACAGAAGATGACGTAAAATCTCAAGGATATAACAACATCAAGCAACGCAAGAGACCACGGACAGCCGCTCACAATATTAATGAGCTGTCTTCACCAACTAATTCTGAATTGACTGTCTATGTCAAAAAAAACCAGTGCGAACCTCGGACAGATGAGCGAAAAGATGAACCACATGAGCAGTCACAACAAGATAAGGCACAAACAGCAGCAGCGGCCAACTCAATTTCCACAAGAAACTAACCTGACCACTCCTGTATTATCCCAGCTACAAGAAACAGATTCATATGCCATAGAAGTAACACAGTTGTGCAAGTTGCCAGATGTGTCAATGGTGAAAGTCCGAGAAAAAGGGGCAGCTTGGTCCTTCAGACAAGGTTCACAGCACGTAAAGGCTATGACTCCTAGTGTAGTATCTTCCCATGATAAGAGTAATTTCTCCCACACCTTTGATCATAGCATCCAGTCAGCGCAGTCCCCGTCAGAAATCAATACGCAATAAGGATTTCACCTGCATGCATCGGTTTTTACTCAATAAGGATTTCACCTGCATGCATTCATTTGGCATTTGCCGTGCATAAAGAAAAAGTCAACTCAATGAGCTTAGAAATATAAATGTATTCCAATTTCAAATTTGAAGCCAATTTTTCAACAATTAATTAGTTTTGAAGTGTAAGAAGTTGCTTCTCTGCCGCAGTGTTGAGCTTTAGTTCTCACAAGCGAAAGAAATGGTAGTAGTGTTATATATATTTTCATGTATATATGACATATCCTGAAAGTACCCCTTGTGTTGAGGAGATTTAGGAGTCTTCAGAATATAATATGATCTCCTCAATCTATATAATAAGTAAAAATTTAATCTGTGGATTGAATGGATCAAATTAAATTAAAAATTTAAAAATCTACAATCGATAGAATAAATATAAATTTAATTTTGTAAATTCATAAAAATTCGAGAATTTGTAAAAAAAATATTTATTTAATTAAAAAAACTAAACTTATAAATATGGCATTATTACTTATTAATAAATAAATAAATTAAAATATAATTACATTAACACTATATTATATCTTATTTGATAATAATGTAATATAAAAGTAATTAAATAAATAAATATAACTTCTTAAATAATTAATTTTCATATACTGATTTAAATAAATGAAATTTTTTCTTTTTGATATGTTATATTTTGAAGATTTGAATGTGTTTTCTAATTTTATTTAAATAATTATTTATTTAAATCTTATTTAATTTTAAATTTGATGGGGTAGTAAAGTTGTTTTATATTTAATTTTTTATTTAGTTAATTTATGGATTGGATAATTTAAAAAATTTTAATATGTAAAAAAATTTATAAAATGATGGATGAAATGTGGATTTGGTTAAATGTGGATCCGATCTATAAATATATGGATTAAATTTGTATTAAATTTAATAAAATTTGTGATTTGAATTGAATTGAAAATTTAATAATTTGTAAAATTATGAATTAGATATGAATTAATGTTCAATTTGTAAAATTTGATTGGCGAACACCCTCGAGGAGGCCGATCATATCCAAGCGGAACAAGAACTGCCACATCAACATCAAGACGATGAAACCAAAACTAAAAATGAAGATGAAGTACCCAAATATCAGCAACATAACGGGACACAAGAAAAGATGACTGACAAGCTCAACACCTGCACATATAGTTGCGCTAATCACCTGCGGCAGCAGCAACCAATAGCAACATGGATTCGAGCGCCGGTCTCTTATGCAACACCGCCCTTCTAAGTGCCCTGTCCGGGTCCGCAATTCCTTGGCCCTCTGCAGTCTCAGGCTTGAAAGTAGTGGGCTATCTGATTGCATCAAAGACCCACTGAATGGTGACACATTAATTAACTAGTTCTTTCTACTGCTCTATTTTTCCAATGCTCTGTCGTCTGATACTAATTTTTTGAACGTTTAAATTAACCAAAGTACATGAGCTCATATAATTGGATGTATTTATATTATTAGATGCATTTTCTCAGTAACATGTTGCAGCTCTAGTAACTGCTGTCTTCACAGGCTTGACATTCGGACAAATTGCTGACATTGTCAATCACGGCTATCCCTGTTAGTCATTCCTTACTTCTATTCACAATCAGCTTTATGATTTTTCATCAACTTTAATACATAATACCTACGTAGCCTGTATATGGAATAAACTGCTTCATTGGGATGCCATTGATAATGTCGTTCACATAGAGAACAAGGCTTCGGAACATGTTTGATCTTCCTCAGTCTCTGAAACTCGACTGCGTTACTAACTTCTCTTGTGAATGCTGTGCTCTATGGGGAGAATACGGGAGCTGAAATCTAGAGGGTGGGATCCTTCTATTGGTAAGTGATTTTGTATTATTATTTCATTCGAAAGTTGTGAGCAAACACCCCAGGAAGTTATAAAATAATGAAGACAATTCTTCGCACTTTGTTCTTTATGGAGGTAGCAGGGAAACATAACGAGGAACAGGAACCAGCAGCGAACAACCATGACGCCCCTAGTGACCGAGAAAATACATGCGCTTTAAAGATAAAATTTCATCGAATCAAAAACCGGTAATCTGCCATTGAATTAATTCAGGCACTTTGGATAAAGCATGCCTGCATCAAATTAAGGATGTAATTCAATGCTGTGAAAATTAACTAAACGAAGCAAAGAGGATGGATCCTCATCGAATAACACCTCACATTTCTCAAGTTTCTGTTGAAATACACAAGCACCCTTTGCCTACATTGTGGCAACTCCTAAAAAGTCAAGAAATTGACTAAACACTAAGGTTGCGCGAAAAATATCCAAATTACACTCATACATGCCAGAGCTTCAAGAAATCAAAACCCTACAAAAATTGCCTACCACCACTGCCTAAGTGTGCTCCGTGTGTTATTCAAAAGCTCTTAACTACAATCATATGAAGGCAACAAAAACCTAAATGTTGATGGTGGCTTCCCAGAGTCGAAGAAGTCCATTACGACCACCGCTGCATATCCTTTTTCTTTCGAGATCAGAAGCTATGCACCTTACCTGCGTAACCCAGAAAAAAGCAGAAAGTTAGAGACAAGTGCCTTCTATACAGTTTTCCATCTACTTTACCAACTACAGCTATGTAGACAAACAACATGATGCCAATTCAAATATTGTTACAATTAACAAACGGATTAAATTTTTCTACACATCAGGAGGGAAAATGTAGGGGAAGAGGGGTAGGAATTATCAATTATATGCATACCACAGCAACTGTCTTTTGAGGCGTTCTGTAGAGTTGCCACCCAGACATTTTGGATCCAGTGCCAGAGAATCCACCAAGTCTCTCTTGAGGTCGATGGAATAGAGACATTGAATTGTCAGCTGCTCCAATTCCCAGCCAGTGATCCCCAGCATTGATTGACAATATAGCAGATGAATGAATGGTAACATTCTTCACACACTTTATGCCTCCTGCTTGCATGGGAGATAAATGATTAGAACAATCTATAAAATTACTTGATTGGGCAATAGAGCATTGAAAGCTAATAGATTAACAATGTCATCATGTGCACTGCATAGATTCAACTTCAAGATGGTTGATTTTTTTTTTCTTTTTTTTTAATATCTTCAACAAGGTTTGTCCTGTGCAGCATTACAGACAGGTGTTTATTTTAGAATGGATGGTCTGGAAAAGAAGCTCACACACGGAGCAATTGCAGATATCAATTGCTTTTGAGATATTATATTAACTGAGCTAACGTTGCTTAATGATCAGCAAAATTGAGATTATGGTGCAGTCCTGATGTTTCCTGACGTTTCATATGCCCCAACCCCATTGTTATCAACAATTTGAACAAAATGAGCAGGAGACAAAAATAATAAAGCTTCAGTGTTCATGAGAACTGATGCTCTTACCATCATCATTTTCCCAAAACCGAAGCAGCCCATCACTCGAACCTGAAAGAAAAACATCAAGTTAAAGAGTTATTTGGATAAATGTTCATTTGGCACTACAGATATGATTTCTATTTGCAAAAAGACTAAACAACCCAAAGAGAACATGTTACATTATGGCAAAAGGAACAAGCTTTTCAAGTGCCAACCTGTAATCATTCCTCTATCTGATGAGGAATATTCGACACATTGTACTGGGCCAGCATGACAAGCTAGAACAGCATCACACGTTCCTCTGGAAATAGACCACATTCTTGCCGTCCAATCATCACTACCAGTAATCACAGTGTCTCTGTCCATTCTAATTGACCTGATATGGGACATGTAAACCACCAAGGCAGCTTCAGAGCTATGATTATAGAATTACCAAAGAAACAAAATAAAAAAATTGAATGCCTCCTTGGCTCACCGAATCCATTTTGTGTGCCCTAGAAACTTGTGCATTTGCCGACCAGCACGAATGTCCCAGATATTTGCAATCCTGATAAACACAAGTATTCACCTAGGATGAGGAAAACTAATTTAAAATTTGTCCCAGCTATGTACATGTAAGTTTCAATACACATACGCATCTCTACCACCAGCAGCCAAGATCCCAGTGGAGTCATCGTACTCCATGCACAGAACTGCACTTGAGCAACGACCAACGGTCGCTACACAAGTGTCAGTTCGAACATCCCACATCTTCACAGTTCCATCATGGGATGCCGTAAGGACACGTTCACCTGACAGCATCCGCACACAACTGACCTACAGTGATAAGTGATAGGAATTATCTCATGTTTTCATTTATAGACCAAAATTCAAATTTCAATAATTTGAAAATGTTAAAAACAAGAACTTTTAATAGGGCAAACACAAGCAATTATTAAAGAAAAAGTACACAGGTTCTAAAACAAATGTACATCAAAACTGAAAGAAGAAGTTCACTAGGCTGAGATGGGAAAAGAAAGCATATTAAAAAGCTGCCATGTAGCTTATCTTATCCAGAGATTGCATGCAAAAACTTAATAATCATTCAAGGGCAATGTGAAAGACAAAAATGTACAAACTGATGATCCGATGGAACCTCCACATTGATCTTAAACAAATCTTTTTGCTCAGCAAGAAGAAAAGCGACCAGTGACCCACTGTACCCTTAGCAACTCTGTCAATGACCTTCCCCTCATACATGTGCTTTGGAACATGTGTGTTCTTGGCCTTTACTGAGCTGTATTGTTTTTGAAAGGGGGCCTTTTCAAAGCTTAATAAGATACTCAATTACTCACTGAAAACTTCAGGACCTGATCCACTCATCAGAAGTACTTTCAGGTATCCTTACTCTGCAATTTGTAATTTGGTTCTCCTACGAAACTTACATCATTAGATGAATAATTGGTCAAATATGTTCGTATGTCTTAGACCACCGCATACTGCACATAATTCATAAAGAATAAGAACACTGGCTAACAAAAGTAATGTTCCTTTTTCAATTTTTTCTCTTTTTGAGTTTTTTTTTTTTTTTTTTTGGTGGAGAGAGGGGCGGGGGCAGGGGTGTAAAATCATAGTTTAAAAGCAGAGGGGTAGAAGCATCCTTGGTCAAAATCTTACTGATCCCACTCTTTATAACCAGTTCATTTTTTCAGCGATTCAGGGGTTTTGAAGCACGCCTAGAAGAAACATGAGTATTTGGCAGCTAAATATTCAGTAAACAAAAGGTGTATTACTTAGTTCCATATTCCATTTTATTAATTCTGCGAACACCTTAGTGGTACAATGCAAGTCTAGAATTTAAGTAACAATGCTCGAGTAAGCAAACCTGTGCATCATGGCCCTTCAGCTCTTCCAGAAGCTGAGATGTTTGCTTATCCCATACAAGAACAGACTGATCATCTGATCCTGAAACCACCTTTCCTCGATCAGAATTTATAGTTCGGACAGTTCTGCATAGAAGGATGAAAGTGAATACAACCAGAACTGCCACTTACAAGAAAGTGATTCACATTCATTTATTTCCACAAACTATAGAAAAAGAAAAAGGAAAATTAATGTATGAGTAAAAACCTTGTATGTCCTTTCAAGGTTGCTCGAAGTTCCGAACCACGAAGACTAGGATCCCAGATCTTAACCTGTAAAGCAAATTTTGAAAATCAAACATCAGACACTTTGAACATGTACCAATTATACAACGATCTTAAAAAATTTACCCATGCAAGGTTAGAAGTTGCAATTTAGCAGCCAAATCAAATACAAAACTTTTGCAAGATTCATGCTACTTTTGAGATGCAGCAGTCAGATAAATTCTATATTCTACCAAAAAGAACAAGATGTATTATCAGCAAACTGCAGTCATTGATCTCCAGTTTGGCTTGAGAATGCAGTCACAAGCACTGTACATTACCATTAATGGCATCATTAAGCATGAAATTACAGTCAGGTTTCCAAGTACTGCATGTCAATTGTACTAAAACGTTGTTAAAAGAAAACAACCAGATATGTAACTCACCAAACAGTCAGTGCTCCCACTGATAAAGAAACCTGCATCTTCTCGGTCACCCACTAGATCCCAGACCTCTCTTTTTGTAACACAATGTAAAGCCGTAATGGCACCAGTATGACCTCTAATTATGCGAACATTGGATTGAAGTTTCTTCCCAGCAGAAGTTAAATCTTGTTTTCGAGGAGTGCCATTCTCATTTGCAGCTGAACTCAGGAGATGAGAGATGAGTTAAATTGAAACAGTTTGAAGGAATCTAAAATTAATAAAAGACATAGCAGAAGCCCCACCATCAGAAGTCCATTTACGGACACGACTAAAAGAGTGTGATCTTGAACTTGCTTCCCTGCTAAACATGCTCTGTACCCAGCTCCTTCCAATACCAGTAGCCTCAGCAGGTTGCTGATCGTCATTTGTGGCATCTTTCGAAAGTGGAGATGGCATTCCATTAGACAAACTTGACAGGCCCTTTATCGATGACAATCCCCAGTAACCAATACGAAGTTGTTGGATATGTGACAAAAATCCTCGGAGTTGAATCTGAAAACAAATCAAAGCACAAGAAGCTTGTTAGCAATAAAATATACAACCACCAGAGCAGATCTTCAGTTACATAAATTGTTTTGAATGTGAGGCTGAAGTCAGAAGTAATTCTGCAATTCAAACACTAGAAGAATCTTTCAAATACATATCTTCAAATGCACAAAATATATCGACAAAGCATTTTATATCTTTGCTGCAGATTGAACGAGCACAAACATAAAGGGGAAAAGAATTAAAAGAGAAAGGAAAAGTCTGTTTCCATGTAGACGGCTGGAATCCAACCTTTCCGAAGTGAAGGAGTCTGAAAACATCATAACTGTAGCTAACAGGATTACAATGCATAACAAAAAAGTTGGTCTCACCAGTCACAGACTACATTCTTAGGCTTGCATAATAACAAAGTGTTTTAGACAATAAAAATGCTTATGAGAAATTCCTGAAGATAATTTTCAACAATGTATGAAAGCACTAGAAGCTACATTTATAAGAAGCAGAAATTAAAGATCTACCAAGAAGTTTCTCTTCGTTCCCATCATAGGCAAACATATCAGTGTTGGTACAATAATGATCTATTTCCTTTAGCACATCAATTAAGTTATATTGCAGTTCCGCAGGTTACAACAGATCTAGTTCTTTTTCTAACTTTTCCAACAAACTACTACATCTTCTAGCAAACTTCTCGTTGCCGCAGATATCCTTCTGTGGTGGCTATTTAAAGTACTAAGAGATATGGTAAAAACCAAATGAAATGACATCACACAGATGATAAAGCACAAAGTAATTTAAGGGTTTGATCACATTGGAAATTCCAAATACAGATACTCATAGATCCAAGCAAAAAAAAAGGAGGAAAAAGTCTGTGCATTATAAGTTTATTATAAATCACAATGGGACACTAAATGACAGCATAATAACTTACAAACTGCTTGTATCCAATATTGTTTTTCTCTGCTATTGTTTCGATCATGTACCAAGCATCAGTATCTGGAAGTCCCAGCCCAGCCTTCATGATGACAGAGAATAAGAAAACAATACGTTCAAGGGTAAAGATGAACATACATGTGAAGATTGGAGGTTAAAATGAGGCAAAATTGAAACCTTAGTACAAAGGGGAAAAAAATACTACCATATGTGAGGCCACTATGATTAACTGAGCTGAAACGAGAGAGACATAATTAGCCGACCTGTCAGAACAACACATGAGGCAGAATAGATGAGCTTGCTCCCCAAGTCAAATTTTGGACAAATCAAAGATATCCAATTGACAGGTTTTTTTAAGACTGGTTTCACGCAGAAAAAGGCATTAGTTACAAAATGACAGAGCCAGGGATGAATCAATAACATTTTTTTTCTTTCAATTTAGACTATCAGCAACTCAATCTCCTCCCACAATCAATAACAAAACTTTATAAAGTTTTTCTTTTCCAAAATCTATCATCTTTATGCATCCTAAATTATCAGCAAAATATTTGCACCAGCACTGAGCTTTGGTTATTATAAGGATAGTACTAGCAAGATTTCATATACTATGACCAGCACAGAAGACAATCCGTGAGACTAACATTTCACTCAACAGAATTTTACACATGGTTTTGTAATTCTACTCTGGCTAGCATCAAATCTTTCCAATATAACATCGCATAGCCAATATCCAAATCACCCCTTGACATGCTCAATAGATTATTATGTGAGTAAGTGTAATTTGAATTTAGCATATGCACGACAGGACTTAAAAATGTATGCTTCTTACTTGCTCGAAAAATGATCCATTAAATAGTCAAAGTAACCTTCCCAAAACCTGCAACAAATCATAGTAGATGTTAAAGAAAATCCAACTTTGTACCATTAATGGGTCAACAATGGAATTACCCGTTCTTGAATCAAGAAAAACTTCAATTATCCAGAACTAAATCAACAATCATTCCTTACACCCACCAACTCTTATTAAGAAATAAAATAAGAGTTGTTAAAATAAAGCTACATACTGAACTTCTGTCCAAGGCAAACTCAATGGAACAAGAAACATAACAATTTCTCTGCTTCTTAATAGAAGTGAAAACACTCCTCAACCAACAGAACTCTTCTCCCACCCCCTCTCTTTGAAACAAAAACAAGAGAACTTAAAAGCAACGATTTTATGAGAAGGGGAACTGTCACATAGCATTTCAATCATAAGAGAGCCAAAATATCGAAGTGTCCAGTGATAGGTAGCATGAAAAGTATGAAAATGAAATTGCAATAGTTCATGAAATTCCTTAGATAATGATTAGCGACACATACCGTAGCTCCTCCCAGATAGAGAGGGAAATTAAATGGCGCTGTACGTAGTCTGAAACATTATTAGCATCTTTCTTAAACATCTCAGCGGACACTTCAAGGGCATCTCTAATAGTTGACACATCATTTCGAGAAGTTGCACGACTGATTGCCGTTTTGAGCTGTATGAGTAACATTGAGAAGGGGGAAGAGAGGTCAAATAATCAACACAACATGAACCATGGCATTCCAAAAGAAGTGTCAAAGGGCAAGAGAAAACAAGCCAATGAGCAAAATCATGCATAAACATCACAAGGGAATTAGATTACCAATTCTTTCACAGCAATAAACTGTTCCTCAGTCAACCGACAGTGCCATCCCTGACAGGGGGAATATACACTTAGTGGCTTCATACTGTTCACTGAAAACTTTAAATCAATTTAAATCAGTCAAATAATATTAATTTCTAAACATACTGAATGTATGTGTTCTCTGATACATTCAACAAACCCGCTTCCACCAATCCCTTCCGCATCAGACTCAATCAAAGCTGTAAAGGGAATCACTAGTATTTGTTAATTTATAAAGATACCTAAATCATAAGAAGTTCACTTCAGAAACAACAAAGAAATTGAGCTTTTACAAAGCATACCAAGAATTGTGCCATATTCAAATGATGAAAGTGGATCATCAGTAGCTCCTAATTTCAGAAGGCGGAGCCACAAACCCTGTTTAACAAAGTGACCAACAATACTTAAAAACACAAAGTATGACTATAATGACAATAATCCAACATAATAATTTCAGCACTACCATGCAGTTGCCTAACTCAAATTATATAGAAGTAGATTCCAGCATCATCATGTGATTGTGAATGTTGCCACATGAAATGCAAAAAGAAGAGAATCTATTTAAAAAATGAAAACAAAAAAGTTTACCTGAAGCTTAACTTTGATGTCCAAAACCATGCGCTCCCTTTCAGCCTGTAAGACAGTGATAAATATCAATTCAGGGCAATCTTAACCTTTAATCACCACACTTGGAATGATGGAGTAAAAAACTTACAGCTCTTTCAATTGGACTAAGACTATCTTTGGAGTCCTTACTCACAAGCATAGAAGGTGAACTGGTAAAGAAATTTAGAAAAAAATTATGAGTAAAATAGTTGAGGAGATAGAAATGGAATGAAAAGGGACATATATAGCTGTACTGTTCAAGCATAAAATATACCTATTAACCTTTCCTGAGTATTCAAAAGCTCCACTTGCTGAGGCAAGAATTTGCCTCCTCTTTTCTTCCTGCTCTTCCGTTCTTACGTTGGGAGGAAATCTATCATAAGTATATTTGGCCCCCGATCCTAGAGAAGCCAAAAAAAATAGGTGTGATTATCGTACATGTTGGCTTTGAATGGATGGATGAAATTGAAATCCAACCTAAAGATGGCCCAATTTCTACCTGATGTTCCAATGTCAGGATCTGATATGGTTATAATCTCAGGCTCTGCTGAAGATGATGGAAGAATTGACATAGGATTTTGACCCCTTCCAATGGCATCTTGCAATTTATCAAGCAGATTGTTATTATTTTCGTCAGAACCAAGTCCTCTCTCTAGATAATCAAAGAATCCTTGAGAATCCAAAAACTGTGTTATCTACAAGCAAGAAATAAACGAGCAATCAATCATTGTATGGAGATATTAATACTGTGTTTGTTATATAGGAATCGGAATGAGTAAGAATGGGCATGGACTAGAATGAGAATGGAGAATGAGAATAAAAATAAGTTGTTTACTTAACTGTAGGAATCGAAATCGAAATGAATTATATTGCCATTAATGCATTTATTTTGTCTTAGAATCGGAAACGCAATGAATTAATTTATCACAAATAACTAAAAACCCCTAATAATAATGACAATAATATTAATTAAAACAACAATGATAATAATAAATTTTAATAATGATAATATTAATAAAAATAATAATAACAATAATTGATAATAACTAAAATAATATATTTAATATAATTTAATAATAAGAATGCAATTTAAATAAAAATAAATAATAAATAAAATAATAAAATAAATAAATTTTAATAAATAATATTAAAATTATTGTTGTTGTTGTTGTTGTTGTTGTTGTTTTTCTTTAAGGACCTTTGTGCAAACAATAAAAAAATTTTGGGTATTTTCATAAATTTTGTAGCAACCAAACTACAAAAATAACAAAAGTTGATTCAGGACAATTTGGGAATTATCAAAGTTTAATAGGGTAAAATGGAAAATCTAAGGAATGGGAGATTGACTCAGGTGAGGGTTCCTAACTCCCATTCCTCATTTCCAAATTTAGGTGGGGCCCACGATTCCTATTCTGATTCCGATTCCCTAATCTCTGAGATAAACACTACCTAAATTTCATAGGAAATAATGAAAAAAGAAAAAAGAAGGAAAAAAATGTTTTTAATAAAAAAAGTGAGTATTTGACTCAGCCGTACAAAATGCAAGTATTCATAATAAAAAAGTGAAAGAAAGAGGTAAAAGAGAGTAGTGGATGCCTAGAAATTTAACAAAACCAAAAAAAAATAAAAAATTTTCCCCCCAAAAAAAAAGTGCGTTTAAAGTTGATAAATAATATAAACATAATAACTGATTGTGACGAGATATGTTACCATAGGATCAACTGGCCGGTTGGTTGACCGAGAACGCTTCTTCAAAAATGCTTGGGCGTTGAAAACCTGAGTGCCGGAGTTTTCCTAACAAAAATTATTGTGACCAAGTAATGCCAAGAAGATTAAGGTACAAAATACTTGTGTAAGAGCACCTCTGTTGAATACAAAAAGGCAGTACTTTTCCTGACAAAATAATATTTTAGAGCAAAATAATACCGGGAAGATTATATAAACAAGACATAAAAGCCAAATTTATACAAGGAAAATATAAGATAAAAGTTACATACTATGAAGTTTCGGTAGCCACCCAAAATTGATGCTAAAAACTTGAGAAAAATAAACCTGCTTACAAACAATAAAAACAATTTAAAATACACATCATCCAATTGAATATAATTCTTCACATAACCAAATTATCTGCAATGACATAATTAAAATATATATATATACTGCATAGACAACATAAATTTGAAGAGCAAAAACAGAAAAGAATATGAGAAAAGTTTTAAACAGTTTACTCTAATGCATTTAATTCTAAAACAATAGGATCTAAGAAAGCGTCAAGAGGCTGTCATTTCAAGCAACTTCATTTGGCTGGCCAGCTTCAAATTCCAGGGAAGGTAGGGCACTAAAAAATCAATTTGGACTTTGCCCAACCCTATCTTTCTTTATTAAAAAAAATAATAATAAATAAATAAATAAAATAAAATTGGATATAACAAAGCAACGTTTGCTTCAGAAACATTTTACTTTGCACCTAATAATCACCTGAGTTGAAGGTCATGCTCCTCTCCCCATGGCTTAATGCGAACTTTAGAATACTGCTCAGATGAGCCACCTGCATTCATCCGATCAATCCCCACAACATTGGGGTACAATAACTTTAAAATATCACCACGCAGAGAACTTAATTCTGGCTCTGGAATCGGGGGTATCTCCTCTGTCGTACAAATTCGATTATACTCAAGGTCCACGACAACTACCTATAACAGAAAAATAGGACCAATTACTATGTCAGTATTATTAGTTGACGGGAGAGGCACAAAATTAGCCTAACAAGAAGCAAAGCCAGTCAACTGGAGAGTGGAATCTAAATACTTGATGTCCTCAGATGACGTGATGACTACTGAAATGAAGAAAGTGTCCAACAAATCGGTTCGACCAAACATACATTTTAAGTTAGTGTGAGGGAAGATCGGGTAATTTAAAGTTTTTTCTTTTTTTAAATAGAAAACAGCAACTTTTATAGAAAAATTGAAGGGAACAAATATTATAAAAGTGAGCCATAGGTCCACAAACTAAAATCTTCCCTACAGTGTAGAACTTTGCCTTGCCCCCCGGAGGCAGGGGGAAGGGTTGAAGTAGCAACAAAATTAACTCAAAACAGCATCCCCATAGAGAGACTATCTAAAATGTATAAGTGCCTCCAGATTTTCCAGCATTTCCAAAAGTCCGAAGTTTGGCTACATTAATTCTTGGGCACAAGTGTACATCTGAAGAAGCAGATTATGCCTAGGTAGATTAATTTTGATTTGACTATTGATGACTTATTATGGTCTACATAGATAGCTCCACCCAGCAATCAGATGAGTTATTTAATAATTGATAAAGTGACATGATGAAACGCTGGCAACTGGAATAGCTCTTTACTTCAAAATTTTGGAGGACAGTCGAAACTTTATTTTCAAAAATCAAGTAGCAAAACCACAAAATTTTTACACATGAAAGCATCAGTTAGGGCCTATAATGAGTACAAAACGTCATAGATAAATAAACATCACGGTCCTCATCCCTCATCTGCCTCCACAGTAGTACAGCAAGATAACTATCTTAAGGAAATTTCTATCTGAATTCCACGGTTCTAGAGTAATAAAAGAAAGAAAGAAACAACAACAATGAACATGGTCTAACAATAACATGTATAACTAATTCCAGATAGAATAAACAGCTTAGACCAATAATTCTGTGCCATCAATGCAAGCAGAAGTAGAAAGTCATACGATGTATCCTGTGTAATTGTACAAAATTCAAAGAGTGAAAGAGGAAATACTGCCGATATGCAGTGACAATTAGCAATAGAAATAACAGAAGACAAGAAAGGACATAGTAATTGCAAAGAGAAAGGTAGTATGGCGATGAGAATGCAAACTAAATACTAAAATTCATACAAATTACTTACACCATCCATGGCAAGGTTAGATGTATCAACATCGGAATGGAGACCCATCATATATGGCGTAGGAGCATCAATATATTCTACTCCACTGAAAAATAGTAACGGAATGTAGACATGCTTCAGCACAGAAAAACATACAAAGATTAGATGTGAGTCCACAGGATAAGTCATACATAGCATCAATAAATAATGCTAGGGCTAGCATAATAATACGAACATGTGCAGCATGAAAACATAATGCTCATCAAATGTAAAGGGAGAGTTTTCAAATATTAAATACTAACCTGCCACCGGAATGGATAAATTAAGTGGCATATTGCCTCTGACACTAGAGTAAGAAGGGAATACCTAGTAAAGACAAAACAAGTGCAATAAATACAAAGGACCTCACATTGATAGGAAGAGAAAAATCTAATTGATCATAATAATATAAATGGTCAACCTAAATGCAAAAGCAACATACAACTTAGACAAAATAATTGGTGCAATATAAACCACAGACATATGCATCCTCTAAACAAGTTGATTTGAATTTAAAATCACATGTGCAGCAGATATTAAGTTGGCCGATTAAAAAGACACATCAAGCTTTGCTGTTTTCCATACTTACAGAAAAGATTATGGTCATTTGACAATAAAAGTGCCCTATGGCGTATAACAAGTCAACAAAGGGTCTAACGGATGTAGGATGCATCCAGTAAAATAACTGAGTAAGAAAGGGGATGAAATAATTGAAGAAATAAGGGAAAGAAACCAGAAGAAAGAGGTGAAATTCAGAAGAAATGGGGAGGAAGCATCATAAACTTTACTCAAATAATCATCAATAAAATCAAGTCTCCTAAAAAATTCAAAAGAAATAAAGTAAAAACATTGCAAACTTTATTCCATAGTCATCACTACCATCTAGCCGGCCTAAAAATTCAAAAACAAGGCCCTATGGATAGTGGCTGAACCCTAAATAAACTACAAAACAAAATCAAAAGAAATTTACCTGCTAGAAAGAATACTAATCAAAAAAGAAACTATTTAAGGAAGATTAGATATTGCTTGTGCTCCTAATAAAATCTTGACTCAAATAAAAATAATAATAATTTTTAAATTCCCAGAAAAAGATCTCTTTTTCAGCGTCACCAAACTATATTGATATTATTATTACAAATCACATCGCTGGTCAACAAAACTTCACGCACAACCATTTTCTCCGAACCTACAATTGAACTCCACATGACGACACAAGTGCTTTACGGAGAAGCACTAATTCAAAAATGGTTGCACATAGTGACATAAGCCTAACAATAGTAATTCACTCAAGCAGTCACCTCCATCAAGACCTAAGAATTACCATGCAGTCATCAAACTATCATTCAGGTAAAAATAAGAAAGGAAAAAAGAAACGCAAATAAAGGAATGATAACCTAGTTAGAACATGAGGGGCAAACATTTGGTACCAGGGTTCAAAACTATCGAGCTAACAAACACTTTCTCTGTATTTTTCTTAAGGCATTTTCATCATGATAAAGTATGCCCAAAATGACTCATTTGAACAGTCCATACACACCAATGTACTGTGTCCCATCCCTGGTAGAGTAATCCAAGGAGATCCTATTTTTTCTCACATACCCACAAAGCTCTCATGAAGAAGAGAGGCCTGTATATTGATTGTTAATAGTTTGTAGATAGCTGAACACACAACTAAGTCAGTGCACACCACTTATAAAATAAGAGAAAATGATGACATGAGTAAGACCATACACAAAAGATCTAAACTCATAATCATTGCACTACAATCAATGAAAAGGATTACAGATGCAAACATTTGAAAACCACATCAGATTGATACTCATTACTTAGTACAAGAAAAGGAAAATGCAATAGCCGGTCAAAGACATACTTGTTTGATCGAAGCAAAATCCTCCTTTCGAGCAAAACAGCTGTAAAAAATGTAATCAAATTGTCAACATCCAACAACTGCACAAGTGGGTGAAACGATATCTGCATTCAATGAAATAAGACCATCATATAACAAGTTCTACAATCAGTTAAACAAATTATTCTATCAACAAGAAGCAAAAGGCAACAGACAATACATCAGCATGAGGTAAGCCCTCCTTTGGTGGAGCCTCCACGGATAGTAAGCAATTCTCGATAGCAAACAGCACTCGATTCTTTCCAGGAGTCGGCAAAGGTACATTTGACACCAAATGCGAAATTACATCCCACAGCGGCTTACTGAAATTGTTCCAGAGCTGAGAAATATTACAACATACCTAAAATAAAAACAACACTATCCCTTCGATTCCCACATTTCATCAATCAATCAAACACCAAAACAAATTTTAACAAAACCCAAAACTCACCTACTTCCGTCAGACAAAAAACAAAGCGAATAAATCTCTTCAAGTGCATTCCTAAGAACACCAAAACTAGGCGAGCGAGAAACAAGGCAGATGCATTTGTCAGCAAACGAATTCGCAGGTATACGATAAGCTTCAGCAATATCCTCACTCACAGGATCTCTAAACGCTATGCAACTAACATAAATCTTCGACCCATCACCCTCTGCACAAAATAAATAAAATCTCATGAGCACCTCCTTTAAATCACAAAATTTGCACAAAAATCCAATAAATGTCAAAATACCAGTTAAAACTATCGGATAGGTCCGGGGGAATGTACTGGGGTCGTCCGAATCGAAACCGGAAGAATAGAACTGGACGCCAGCGGGAAGAACACACTGTGGGAAACAGAGAAAACAAGAAAGGGTGTTTTCGAAAAACGTTTTTGATGTTTTGTTCAAAAAAAAAAAAGAAAAAAGAAAAAGATAAGAGAAACACTTACCGTGGAGAGCTGAGGTGGCGGCAGAGGGTAAAGGGAGTGATTAGGGGGAGGGAATTGGTCGAGGACAGAAGACAAGTAATAATAATCCGGACCGTGATAGCCTTTGCTTCCGTCTAACGTTCGAATTTCGGGGCCAATTCCGCAGACGACGAAGTATTCGAAGACTCGTGCCATTTTCACTTTCTCAGATCCGCTTTCATTTATTTGGTATCAGAAAAAGAAGTGCTGCGATCTGATTGATTTGCATTGTGTTTCTGTTTTGGGAATCCAAAGGGGGGAGAGAGAAAGTCACTTGCTTTGTCTCCTGCAAGTTGCAACGACGAGCAGAAGATGAAAATGAATTACTGACAAATTTTCTCTTTTTTTTTTTTCAAATTAGTAAAAAAAGAAAAAAGAAAAAGAAAAATCTCTTGCTTTGAACCCTGACTGTGGATAATACTAATTATTTTTTTTGGCGAGGTGTTAACTTGCAGGCCGATATAAATTATAAAAACAGTGCATATAAATAATGAAACTCACGTAACTTTTTAAGTGATTATAGGTTATAATAATTATAATTTAATAAAATTTTTATTTTTTACGGTCAAATCTAATAAGTTGTAAGATAATTATTTTTTAATTTAAAAACTTTTTAGAATGATTATATTGGATTATTTTAAAATTTACAAAATAATAAATATATTAATAATTATTATTTTTTACATTATATCTTTCTTAAAACTTTACATTTTATTATATTTTTATTTTAATTATTTCTAGACCAATAAAATATTAATGTTGTTAAAAAGTAAAATATCAAAAAAAAAAAACTATACACAGTTTGATATGGCTATTCAAATTTTAAAATATATAGTATAAAATTATGTTTGCCCTTCCACGTCAACAAAGGACCTTCGCATCCGAACTAGCCGTGGTTACAAAAATGTAATAAAACTTAAGATTTTGTTGAGTTACAATAATAAGGCATTACACCTTATTACTTTCTTGCATCATTGGCTCGTTTACTATTTCACAATTTTTTAATTATTGGATCAATAATAATCCAAAATTTTACTATAAATTTTGATACAATTGACATACACCTATTATTAAATTGAAAAATTAAATATTTACATCAAAACTTTAAATGTTTTTTTACTGTTTTTCTAGCATTTACAACTTATTGTAGCATGAAAATGTGTTACATGACACCTCCCCTCCTTTCTAATTTCTAATTATAAGTCAATTAGAACTCAAATAATTAAAATCAAGATCTAACTAAAAGATTCAAAACCCGATATTATGGTATTTAGTTCTCCTTCAAATTATTTGAAGTAATGAACCCAAAGAATCCAAAGTTTTACTATAATTGTGTTATACCTTTTTTATTTTTATTACCACATCAATTAAGACTTAAATAGGTTGGAATTACAATTGAGATTTCTATATCATTACCCCAAATAATTAAAAATGAAAACCTAATTAAAGACCAAAACATATTATTATTGCCTTTCAAGTTTATCCTTTGAATTACACTAATATCTATAAGTTCTTTTTTCTTAAAAACATTGAAAATCTTATGCCAAATTTCACAAATTACTATTTTTATTTTAATTTTTACCGTTCAATGACAGTAGCTCTAAAACGTGTCAAACCTGTGAGGAAAACGAGCAGGTCGTTGATCAGTTTCTCTCAATAAACACCTGCATGTGCCGAGTGCCTTGTGCCTACGCGTCCTAGTAGTTGTGCAACGGTCAGCTGAGCCCGAGGTGAAAACGACTAAACAAGGTTCCCTGAATCTTCCCTCTCACACTTTTTCCAGAAGGCCTTTATGAACGCTTTGAAAATTTTGTCTCATCCTATTACATTGACTCCCAGTTGAGGACAAAACCAAGTCTTCAGTTGAATCCAATCCCATTGTTTGTGTTTATACTTCCTGTTGGAAGAACATCATCACCCTTGCTTCTTCCTCTTCGTCTTCTTGTACCCCACCATCATCCATCTCTCGATCACTCTTCTGATTTTCAATCAAACTTCAATCTTTTTCGTATCAGAGAGTAACAGAGAGATGGATTCTGAGGAGTCACCATCACCACCGCCCCAGTTAACCGGTGTTGTCATAATCACGCTTCCTCCACCAAACAACCCTTCTTTAGGCAAAACCATCACTGCTTATACTCTTACTGACAATTCCCCACAGTCCCAACAAACCCATCATCAACAACAGCGAGAACACCCACTTCCAGTCCAATTTCATCCGCCACAAAACCCTCAATTGAACTTCTCATTGCCAATGGTCTTTCCTGGCTTGCCAAGAAAGCTTTTTTTGTTTCTGGCTGTTTCTATTTTTGCTCTCACTCTCTACGGCTGTGTCTTTTCATATACTCTTCAAGACCGGTACAAGTCCAACAATGACGATGAAAATAAGGAAACTTTTGTCTTCCCTTTGTATCATAAGTTTGGCATTCGTGAGGTTTTGCAAAGGGATGCTGAGTTTAAGTTGGGGAGGTTTGTGGATTTGGATGGAGAGAGTGTTGTAGCGCCAATGAATGATGGGATAATTAGACCCCACAGGAGTAAGATCAACAAAAAGTTGGTGTCTTCTAATGCTGTTGTTGTTGATTCTTCCTCCACTTTTCCTGTTAGGGGCAATGTTTATCCAGATGGGTATGCATAAATTTATTGCTCTGTTTGATTGCTCTGTTTGATTGCTGTTCCTTTTAGTTGATGCTTTAGATTGTTATTGGTTGATTGAGGTTACTTTATAACAGATTATAGAATCTTTTTACACCTGGCGTGAAGAATGCATTTTCACATTGGTACTGCTTCCTTAAGCACACTTTCGTTCTAAGCGATGGCAATGATGTTGTTTTTAATAGAGGATAAAATTGACATCAATAAAACCAATATTTCCTCTAGAAACTTAATGTCTTGACAGCTGTGTTTGGGGATGGTGTCATTGAGAGCAGAAAGCGTACGGATGCATGTAAAATCATGGGGGTGACAATTATAGTAATTATGTTAGAGGTGTCGTGGTGTGGTATTGTACTATGGCACAGAAATGAAGAATTATTCATTGAAGCTCATGTTGTTCACATGGGATAGGTCATGGAAGAATATCAAAACGGATCTATATATGGGATCTTTATCATAATCGATGCCAAGAACTATGAGTGCTCAACATTATTGATGTGTGAATACTCATTCTAACTAAAGATTTTTACTCTTTTACAGATTGTATTTCACATATATGATTGTTGGAAATCCTTCAAGACCTTATTATCTTGATATGGATACTGGGAGTGACTTAACATGGATTCAATGCGATGCTCCTTGCAGCAGTTGTGCCAAGGTAAACTTATTTTGTAACTGGTGCCAATTACTTGGTAAGAGTTCTTTGAGTTTTCACACATCTGCTATTCAGCATTTATGTACTGCAAATGCTCAACTGAGCATTTGAATGAATGCTCAGTTGTCTGTCTTTCGCTCTTCTGTTTGTCGTTCGCTCTGTCAAGTGACTAGTTCCCTCGTTGTTTTGGGGTTTTGCCTTTGAACCAACATATTGCAAAGAATCTGAATTAGTACAAAAGCCTTCATTTGTTTGAGTTTTATATGATTATGGACTAAACAGTAAGTCCAATGTCAAGAAACTAATTGTTCCCTGACTGTGATGAATATTGAATAGTGACCTATTGTACCATCAAACCCAACTTGTTATAGAACTAATTATTTCTTGAAAGAAATGGATTTTATTAATTGGAATTATATAGTCAGGAAGCCTACACATCAAACCAATTATTGCTCTCCATTTTGTGTCAATACAATGGTTATGTATAAATAAAAACACGAGTCCAGTGAGCTGCCCATTTATTTTTCTTTTCCTGAACAAGTGATTTATCTTTTTGAAGCTAACCCTGACCCCACATAGGGTAAAGATAGAAAACTATGGTGGGGAGAGAAAAGAAACTTCATTGACACAAGAGTGACATCATAGAAAGCACTGATCTTTTAGATGATGAAATCCAAACCTTTATCAGAATTGTTTTGGTGGATTTGATCTTCTCTCTGATGGAAACAATTGATGTAGGGAGCAAATCCTTTGTACAAACCAAGAATGGGGAATATACTACCCTACAAGGACTCTTTGTGCATGGAAATTCAAAGAAATCATAAGCCAGGATATTGTGAAACTTGCCAACAATGTGACTATGAGATTGAATATGCAGATCATAGCTCCTCTATGGGGGTACTTGCAAGAGATGAGCTTCATCTAACAATTGAAAATGGATCACTGACTAAGTTAAATCTTGTTTTTGGGTATCAACTTTCACTTCCCTGTTGCTTCATACTTGGTTGTTTTAATGTGCCTAGCAAAATCAAAGTGCTAATTTTGCATTCAATTTTGTTTGTCAGGTGTGCATATGACCAGCAAGGTTTGTTGTTAAACACTCTGGTAAAGACAGATGGTATCCTTGGACTAAGCAGAGCTAAAGTGAGTTTGCCTTCCCAATTGGCAAGCCAGGGGATCATTAAGAATGTTGTTGGTCACTGCCTTACCACCAATGCAGGAGGTGGTGGATATATGTTCTTGGGTCACGATCTGGTACCCAGTTGGGGTATGGCATGGGTTCCCATGCTTGACGGTCCTTTCATGTGAGTACAGATTTTGAGACAATTCCACAAAATCTTTTCGTACTTCAAGAATTAGTTTGCCTTATACTTTTGCAAACTCAATTTTATGAAAAAAGAAAAAAAGAGAAAAAACATTGATCCCTATTCTGGCCTGGTTACTAGGTATTGTTTATGTTTTTACTGTAATTGAACAGCATTTGATGGAATATGATTTTCTGTCTGTACTCACCACCATCAGGTGGCTGCCACTGCCTTCATTAATAAAGAATCACCATATGGTCATGTTTTCTGCAGGAGAAATGCAACTTTATTAGATTATAGTTTTTGATGATGCTAGTTCCAAGTATGCACATCTCGACGTCTGCTTTTGTTTGCTCCACTTCTGATGGATTTGTTTGAGGTTTTTTAATTAAACAGTTTCAACATGTTATTCTATATTCTTATTCTGCTTTCCCTCTAACATTTTTCTGACTTATTCCTTTTTCCTGGGTAAGGGAGCTTTACCACACAGAGATCTTGAAAATAAATTATGGAAGTAGCCAACTGAATTTAGGTGTGCGGAACAGTCAAGTAGGACGGGCATTGTTTGATACTGGCAGTTCTTATACCTACTTCACAAAACAACTATATTCTGAACTGATTGCTTCTGTAAGTACTTAATCCATGTCCTATCAAAAAAAAAAAAAAAATTTAGAAAGATCAATATTTTTCACTTGACCTATTGATGCAGCTTAAAGAAGTTTCTAGCGTCGGACTTGTCCTAGATGCATCTGATCCAACATTGCCTATCTGTTGGCAAGCTAAATTTCCCATCAGGTATGGTAGCATTTTACCCTTAAATCAGTCCTTTCAATTCAGATATTGCTGTTTGATGTAGTGTTTTTTAGCATCTTCTCGGAAGTTTGTTGTGGCTGACATGCCATAAAAATGAGCCCAAATTTGTTCTTTCATAAAGCCATCAATTAACTTATAATTGTGGTAAATCATTAATGTTCATGTAATCTACTAATGGAGTGAGATTCTCTTTTTCTTACTACCATTTAAGAATTGGTTCCATGTGTGTGCTAGGATGCTTTTTTCCAACCAATGTGTTAGTTACAATTTGGTTGTTTTATTTGGTTTTGTGGTTTAGCATCAGCCACCATTCATAAGTATGCTTTCCTTCTAGACTTTTGGATTAGGGCTGATGGAAATAAATCATATACTTTATGTGAATCAATTTTTCAGTTTTGGGGATCAAAAGTTATTGCATGTCTCTCTTCTTGTGAGCTCACCCTTAACCTGATCTGAAGAGCAGGTTCCCACCAGAGGCCTTATTTATGTCTGCAATCTTCCTTTTGCTATAAGGAAGGAGGTGCCATCATCATCTTGTATTGCTTCTTAAATGTATTTTTAAGTGATAAGCATGATGACGAAATTATTAATAGCACCAATGCATCACTTGAATTTGACCTGTGAATTTCTGTTAGCTGTCGCAAAAATGCTAATGTCTACAGGTTGACTGAGATACTGAACTATCTCCTCAAATTTACCTTTCCATTGTTATTCTTTTCAAGTAATAACCACTTTTTATGAATGATTTGTGATTAGTGTGAAGTTTTTTATCAATCTGAGTTTATATCACAGCACCTTAATCTTGAAAGAATCAGAGTATTATGAAATGTTTATACACATGCATGCAGGTCCATTATGGATGTGAAGCACTACTTTAAGACTCTGACACTTCATTTTGGGAGCAAATGGGGGATTGTTTCCACAAAGTTTCGCATTTCTCCAGAGGGGTACCTGGTCATTAGTGTAAGATTTTCTGACTCTAACTAAATGGGGTTGTTTTAATTTTCAAAGTTTGTTTTTAGTGTCCAATACTAAAAGTGATCTATTCCGCAGAAGAAAGGTAACATATGCTTGGGCATTCTTGATGGAAGCGAAGTACATGATGGATCCACAATTATACTTGGAGGTATGCTTGTTAGTTCTAGAGAATTCTTAAAGTGTTTCAATTAGTTAAAAGTTCCATCCATACTAGGACTGGACCTCAGTCCTCCAAACTAAATAAATTTCAAATAACCTAGATCAAGTTCATATCCTTCAGCAGCTACTTCTTAGAATACTGGGTATTCTATTGTCCATCTTCTCCACGGATGGTAGCAGATGTATTTGGAGAACTAGAAATATGTGGTTAGCCATTGCTGCATCTGATCAAGTTCATCTTATACTTGCAGATATCTCACTGCGTGGACAGTTGGTTGTGTATGATAACGTTAATAAGAGGATTGGGTGGGCAAAATCAGATTGCATCAACCCTGGAAGATTCAAGAGCCTGCCATTCTTGGAGGGTTAGATGGGCATGGGAACAAGCATAACAGTTTTGTCTGTATATCATTCACAGTTTTGCGCGTCGTGTCTTCTTATATTATACTTTAGTTTGGACACCCGTGCATGTATAAACGTATGTACAGAATATTACCTTTATTATTCTTGCGATTGAATGGGAGAAAACAGCATCTTTGTTTGTATAATAATCACCCCGTTTCTGTTTTCTTCTGTTTTCTTTAAACCTTGAGACGGTAAATTTTTACAATTACAATGAAAAAAGTGAGATTAAATTTATTAAATTTTCTTCGCCTTTTGCTAAAGCTTTTTCTGTTGGAAGTAAGGATTGGGTTATATAATATATGTTTTCGATTTCTAACTCTTGGTCCTGATTCAAACTCTTAATAATTATTGGTTGTCCCCAGTTTCCTTTAATTCGCTCCCTTTAATAATAGGATGACAAAAAGAATAATAAATATTGTGTACAAATACTCTGCTAACATAAAAAAATGAAGAGAGAAAGGGTATCAGTGCTCAGAACCTAAGCATGTGAATGTCAAGACATTTTCTGGAGAGGGATGAAAAATACAGTCAGATTTCAGGGTACCGAAAGACAAGGCAAAGTTTGATTACAGTAAAAAACACTAGCAACTTAGTAAGACATCAAATACATCTGCATTCTCAATAGGATGAGAAAAATGAGGAATATGATGATGAAAAATATCTAATTACAACATTAATCTAGCTGGACATCATGACCTGATCTTTTGACTGCAGTGCTTGGGAAGCAAAAAATCTGACATCAACATCTGGATCCTCACTCAGCTCAACCAAACATGGACGAATCGATTTCTCCACCACCTACATCGTTCAGGAACCATTCCCAATTAGGAAATAATATGGCAATCTTTCTCTTTTGTCCTCTAACAGCATTATCCGAAGATTGATATTGAGAGGGTCATCCATATTGGGAGGTGGTTATATCCGCATGGCTAAAAAGGGATGCCCTTGCAGTCGTGATATGTATGTACAGTTGAAGTTTTTTAAGAATGTCGCCTATTGATCATGGCTCTTCATTGAACAATTTGCAAGTTGATTCTTTATAGAGAAAATGAGAAACAGACAGTAGGACATACTTTGAATAGCAAACATGACATCTGTTAGTGCCCAATGCTATCTAGCCCTATCAGCAGCAAATAATCTCAACAAATACAGAACTATATTAACGCAATGTGTAATGACCCCCACATTATTTCCACTGCAGAAAACTCATATTGCATAAAACGGTTAAACTACTTACAGACTGATCAACTATGGGAATAAGTGACTGCAACACTTTCGCTACATTGAATTTGATGTTTGGTACCCTGTGACATCAACCACAGCTTTTAGTCCAAGTTTTAGGTTACAAACATATAATATACTGAATAAACCGGCAACTTACCTATCTTTTGATGCATTAATGACCACAGGCAGAAGTTGTGAACAAGTAATTTCAGAGCCCATAACAGGGGCAAGAAGAGAAATTGCTTGAAGAATGGTCATTCGATACAAATAATGTGGGTTGTTAATCATTTCCAAAACCTGTCGACAGATAACAAAATTTGTAAGCACAAGTTAGAAAAAGGAATACACAGAACAAAAATCAAAGAAATAACCTTCAAAGAGTAACCCTCAAAAACCTATTCCTTTTTTTTTTTTTGGGGGTACCTCTCTCTTCTTAATTTGGGTCTGAGAGGCACATGACGAACCATTATAAGAATCAACAACCTTTTTTTAAGTATGCTTTTATTAAATTTGTGATTTCTATAATGCCTTGTTTTCCATGCATGAATGCCAGCATTCTTCAGTAAGGAAAGTAGTGAATTTAAAACTAAATTTCTGCTACTTTTAATCAGATCAACCTGTGGAACTATATGCTGCATTGCCCAATCAGGGCCAAATTCTTCTGCAAGACGTTTCACATTGTTGGCAGCAGCATCACGAATAGAATAAACCTACAACCAAAGCCACACTATAAATAGATATTATAATATTAATTAAGCTGCTAAAAAATGTTTGATATGATTGAACAAGCCAAGATCAAAACTTCAGAAGATAATTACATCGAAATAGTTATTCTTCTAGCACTATATGACACATTTAATCAGCTACAGAACTTTTGAGCAACGAAATGAGAAAAGTTACTTATGATCTTTCCTTTGGAGATTAAACCGAATGCTTTTATTGATTTTTCATGTTTGTCATACAGCAGCAGCTAAGTTGTGAGTTACCAGCAACTCAGTCTTCCTGGACTTAAAAAGAAAATGATAATAGATCATTTTAATGCGAGATGTGAGTCAAGCCAGAATCAAAGTATAATCCAACCAAAGTGGTTTCTTAGTTTCCTACACCCCAAAAAAGGTCAATAAGACTCCAGGGACCTCAGACAAAGATTTGAAATTGTACATAATCACTTTAAAAGAGCATTCTTCCGGAAAAGTACATCTATATTTTCATGGGCACTAATTAGCAGACGTTTATACAAGGAAACTATGAGACATAATCATCCATCACATAACAGAGAGAGTGGGAGAACAACCAATTTCAGAATTCAGACACTTATTGCTCAAACTAAGACTATCACAGTACTTCACATACCTTATCTTTTAACCATTGCATGCAAAGAGCACCAAGCTTATCATCAAAGAACCCTACACCCAACTGACTTGCCAATAGTGGTATGTACTCTATTATTGCTAGTCGAACCCTCCAGTGTCTATCCTCTGCAAGCTCAACGATTGCTGGCAATAAAGATTGGGACAGCAGGTCAATTCCAATCACCTACAAACAAAAATTGCAAATGCAAACCATACAATATAAGCACACACATAGCACGACAGAAATATAGAATACTAGTTTTGAAGTCAAAGCAACAGTCAGCTTTAAATAAAATAAGAACATTCAGGCAATTAGTGCAATCAAGCATTATTTTACATTGCACAATGATAAAGCCTACCATCCTTCAAGAACCTGTATTTAATAACTAAGGAAACCAAAGTAATACAGTAATACATCTGTAATCCAATTCTAATGAAGATAATAAATTGTTGACAAACCTGGTTGACTTGATCAAGCTTGCTAATAATATTCAGTCGGACATCAGGAAATTCATCCTTTAGAAGAGAAAGGAAAATAGGGAGCAGTTGCTCTATTGTTGCATCCTGAAACCATAAACAGAAAGCACGCTAAATGGCTAGAAAGAAATGAGCATTCAAAATGAATAACAAATAAATATGTAAAACTAATTCACATAATTATGAAGCATCAGGAAAACGGGGAAGGTCGTGCTGCATGAACAACATGATACCAAAAACTTCCCACCACCAAGAACCCAAACATTTTAAATTTCATGACGCATGACATAGAATAATGATCTTTTACCAAATTATAAAATAAAATAAGAGAAAGCGCTATGCATTTGGATAGCAATGTTATTAAAGCCTTCAAGTTTGTTTACTTTGTTGAAAGTCAAATATTATAGCCTAATTTTGTGTATATATTTATTCTTTCCTTGTATAACTTATTTTTTCTTAATTACCTATAGTTTCCTTATATAGCCTAGTTAGACTAGTATATAATGTAAAGACTGCAACTTTTATGAATAAGAAATATCTTCAATATTTTTCTTCATGGTATCAGAGCCCAAGTTAGGGTTTCTGGAAAAGTTATTTAGTCAACAAACTTTCAGCCGCCAATACCTTTAGGGTTTTTTCTTGTCCTGTAACTCTTAAATTCTAATATAGAATGTCAGATGTCAGTGAATCCAGCTTTGGCGTCAACGTTAAACATGTTCAAGTCAATAGTTCCGTTGACAATCCTTCGTTGCAGATTACAACTCACAAATTAAATGGCCAAAATTTTCTGCAGTGGTCACAGTCTGTGAAGTTGTATGTGAAGGGAAAAGGCAAAATGGGCTATCTAGATGGGTCAATAGATATACCAGAAATTGATGATCCTTCGTATAAAATCTGGGATGAGCAGAATTCTATGATAATGTCATGGCTTATTAACTCAATGGATCCTCACATTAGTCAAGCATTTCTTTTCTTACCATCAGCACAAGATTTATGGGATGCAGTCACAGAGACATATTCTGATATTGGAAATACTGCACAGTTATATGAACTTAAGTGTCGTATTCACGAAACCAAACAAGGAAGCAACACTGTGACTGCATATTACAACATCATGAATAGCTTATGGCAAGAGTTGGATTTGTACTATGATGGAGAATGGAAGTGTGGAGATGACAGTAAAAGATTTAAGAGGTTACAGGAAAAGGAGAGAGTGTTTGAATTTTTGGCTGGTTTGAATCCAGATTTGGATGAAGTCAGAGGACGAGTACTAAGCAAAGAACCTCTCCCCGCAATTAGAGAAGTCTATGCATATGTGAGAAGGGAAGAAAGTAGAAGAAAGGTAATGATGAACAGCCCTAATATTGATAATTCTGCCTTGATTACTTATGCTGATTCAGCATTAGTAAGTGAACAAAAAAGTTTGAGCAAGAAGAAAGATGACAAGGATAAACTTTGGTGTGATTATTGCCATAAGCCAAGACATACCAAAGAGTTTTGTTGGAAGCTCCATGGAAGGCCACAAAACTTAGGGAAAGGTAACAAGTCTTCTGCACAAACTTCAAAGGGCTTTCAAGCTGCAACTGATAATGCCAATGCAAACTCAGGGAATCAAGGATCAAATCTGTTCACTAAGGAACAGCTTGAGCAACTTGTCAGGTTCATGAGTCAAACACCTTCTGCTAATCTAGCCCAAATAGGTAATTTTCTAAATGCTTTCAGCATCTCCTCAAACACTTCTGGCCCTTGGATCATTGATTCAGGGGCAACTGATCATATGACTGGTTTGTCCAACTTATTCTCTACCTACATACCTCTTTCTGGTAAGCAAAAGGTGAAAATTGCTGATGGGTCTCTTTCTTCAGTTGCAGGAAAAGGTTCAATTTCAGTTTCTAAAACAATGACCTTAAAATCAGTGTTGCACGTCCCTAATCTGTCTTGTAACCTTTTATCTGTTAGTAAACTTACAAAGGACCTAAATTGTGTGGCTAAATTTTCTTCTTCCCATTGTGAATTTCAGGACCTGTGTACGGGGAAGAAGATTGGCAGTGCTAAGGAGGTGGATGGACTTTATTATTTCGAAGAGGAGCCTGAAGCTTTGAGTAATCTATCTCTTGTTGACAAAATTGTTTCTCTAGTGCCTAGTGAGAATGAAATTAGTTTGATGCATCTCAGATTAGGACATCCAAATTTCTCATATTTAAAGTTGTTGTTTCCAACATTGTTTAAGAATAAAAGTGACATTAATTTTAAATGTGAAGTGTGTGAATTGTCTAAGCATCATCGTACTCATTTTCCTGCCCAAACTTATAAAGTTTCACAACCTTTCTCTCTTATACATAGTGATGTATGGGGTCCTTTCCGTTTTTCAAATAATTTTGGAGCTAAGTGGTTTGTCACTTTTATTGATAATCACGCTCGAATTTGTTGGGTGTATTTATTAAAGGAAAAATCTGAAGTTTCTAAAACTTTTCAGGTCTTCCATAAAATGGTTCAAACCCAATTTGAAGCAAAAATTCAAGTGTTTCGAACTGACAATGGTAAAGAATTTTTTTCTTCTATGTTGGGAAACTATTTGATTGAGAATGGAATCATTCATCAATCCTCTTGTGTTGATACTCCCCAACAAAATGGAATTGCAGAAAGGAAAAATAGACATTTACTTGAAGTGGCTCGATCTTTGATGTTTACCATGGGAGTACCAAATTACTTGTGGGGTGAAGCAGTTTTAACTGCCTGTTATCTTATAAATAGATTACCTACTAGTACTTTGAAGTTTAAAACCCCAATCGAACTTCTTCAACAATGTTATCCTATGTCTCGGTCCTTTAGCTCTCTTCCTCCTAAGGTTTTCGGGTGTGTTGCTTTTGTTCATGATAAGAATCATAATAAAAGTAAGCTTGATCCTAGATCTCTTAAGTGTGTGTTTGTGGGTTATTCTCCAACACAAAAGGGGTATAAGTGTTTTCATCCTCCAACTAGGAAATATTTTATTACCATGGATGTAACTTTTTTTGAAACTAAACCTTATTTCTCCAAAACCTCTCTCCAAGGAGAGGAATATAATATGCAAGATCAGTTTTTTAAATTTTTTCCAAAATCCACACACTCAGATGAATCATATTTTAGAGATAATATCACAAATTCAACTCCTCCTTTGATAGTTTGTTCTCCACAAAATTTGCCACCTTCTAGTAGCAATCGACAAGAGGAACAATATTGCTCTTCCCTGCAAGAAAAGCCTAACCCAAGTGATGGTCAACAACAGCCTTCACAAATTCAGCCATCCACTACACAAATCAAGAGGATGCTTAAAAGCTAAAGGTGTATTCTCGACGAAATAAAACAGTTTGTACATCTCCTGATTGCCAAGATTTTGAACTGAACATAGAGTTGTTGGAAGACACAGGTACTGTTCCATCACTTGATTTAGATTTACCTATTGCTCATAGAAAATGTGTTAGAATTTGTACTAAACATCCTATTTCTAAGTTTGTCTCTTATCATAAATTGTCACCATCATTTAAAGCCTTTGCTATTAATCTGTCATTTGTAACTATTCCTAGAACAGTACATGATGCTCTTGCAAATCCAAAGTAAAGAGAAGCGATTCATGAAGAACTGAGAGCATTGTAAAATAGAACTTGGGCTCTTGCAGATTTGCCTTCTGAAAAGAAAATTGTGAGTTGTAAATGGGTATTTACGGTTAAGTATAAGGCTGATGGATCAGTTGAGAGATTCAAGGCTAGGCTGGTGGCGAAGGGATATACTCAGACATATGGAATTGATTACTAAGAGACATTCGCCCCTGTTGCAAAAATGAACTCTATTCGGGTCCTATTGTCACTTGCTTCAAATTTAGAATGGCCATTACAACAACTAAATGTGAAGAATGCATTTCTCCATGGAGATTTAGAAGAAGAGGTGTATATGGATCCACCACCAGGGTTTGAGAATATGTTTGAAGGAGGAAAAGTTTGCAAGCTGAAAAAGTCCTTATACGGGCTTAAGCAATCACCAAGAATTTGCAAGATTTATTCTCAAATGTGGATATAGACAAAGCCATAGTGATCATACAATGTTTCTTAAGCATGGTAAAGAAGATAAGCTCGCTGTCCTTATTGTGTATGTGGATGATATTATCTTGACAGGAAATGATAGAGATGAAATTGAAAGACTCAAGCTGTTGTTAACCAAAGAGTTTGAAACTAAGGACCTAGGTTCTCTGAAATACTTCCTTGGAATTGAAGTGGCTAGGTCTCAGAAAGGGATATTTTTGTCACAAAGGAAATACACTTTGGATCTCTTGAAAGAAACTGGGATGTTAGGATGCAAGCCTAGCGAAGTTCCTATAGAATCCAATCATAGACTTGGAGCAACTACTAAAAACAGTTTGGTTAATAAGGAACAGTACCAAAGGTTAGTTGGAAAGCTAATTTATTTGTGTCACACTCGTCCAGACATTACATTTGCAGTAGGCGTTGTGAGTCAATTTATGCATTCTCCTAATGTAGAACACATGGAAGCTGTGTTTAAAATATTGAAATATTTAAAGACATCTCCAGGAAAAGGCATTTTATTCTCTAAGAATAATCATCTAAGAGTAGAGGCATATACAGATGCAGATTGGGCTAGATCCTTTGTTGATAGAAAGTCAACATCAGGTTATTGTACATTTGTTGGGGAAAATCTAGTTACTTGGAGAAGCAAGAAACAACCAGTGGTTGCAAGATCAAGTGCTGAAGCGGAGTTTAGAGCAATGGCATTGGGGATTTGTGAGCTTTTGTGGCTAAGAATGTTTCTAATGGAGTTGAAGGTGTGGAAAGCTGGACCAATGAGACTATACTGTGATAATAAAGCTGCCATTAGCATTGCGCATAATCCAGTCCAACATGATAGGACAAAACATATTGAGATTGATAGGCACTTTATAAAAGAGAAACTAGAGAGAGGTCTAATATGCATTCCATACGTTACTACTCAAAAGCAAGTAGCTGATATTCTCACCAAGGGATTATCAAAACAAGTTTTTCAATCACTGAATTCCAAGCTGGGAATGATAGATATCTTCGAACCAGCTTGAGGGGGAGTGTTGAAAGTCAAATATTATAGCCTAATTTTGTGTATATATTTATTCTTTCCTTGTATAACTTATTTTTTCTTAATTACCTATAGTTTCCTTATATAGCCTAGTTAGACTAGTATATAATGTAAAGACTGCAACTTCTATGAATAAGAAATATCTTCAATATTTTTCTTCATACTTATTAAAAGCAATGATGTGCATCAACACTCTATTGCTTGACTTAAGAAGGTAAAACATCTTTTGAGGAAAGAAAAACAAATTTGTGAGATTAAGACCACGCATGTGGCCGTAGAAGAAGTGATAACATTGATGTGAATAAACATAACCCTATATGTTGATACAAAATTAGTAATTAGTAACAAGGAAAGCCAATCCTAACAATGACAGAATGAAAAACCAGAAAGAAAATGATCTCAAGAAAGGCACCATTAGTTGACTCCTCAAAATTAATTACGGTATCCAGAAAATTGTTCACATGTTTACTGCTGACGACGAATAGCATCGCATACGCTATGAAATTATGAACTTTTGCATGCATGTGATGAGTGGATAACTCAAACTTCAATTAGGGAGCACCAGCGTAATTATTAAATGCACTTTCTCACCTTTCCTAAAATTGGAGCCATTCCCATTATAACAGTGGCCAAAGCAGAACGTACATGCTGGGACGAATCTGATGACAATTCCTATAGTAGGCAATTGTATCTGATAATTAGGCTATTATCATATAGATGGCCAGTGGCAACACAATATCAAAACTGGAATGTAAGAATACAATGAAATAAGGGTAGTTACATTAAGGAAACCAGTTATGTCAAGCCTGCTGTTACCTTTACACAAGGAAGAATATGCTGGATTGCAAGTTCAGGATTCAAGATTCGGCAAATCTTCGTTACTTTCCCGGCAGCGGCTATACGCACTTCAGCTTCATTATCACGAAGTAGCCGAACATATGCAGGAACCACATCTGACCTAAATATATCAGCCATCAATTTAAGAGTAGGTTATACTTCCAGTGGGCTGAATATAATTTCCTAAAAGATCAAAAAACTCAATAAGAAGACAATAGCATATAAAGCGGCAGGAAGAAAAAGGAGTCCCTTCAAGTGACTGAACCGCAAAAAGCAAGTTACAGACTCAACACCCGCGTAAAGTTCCAAACAGCAGAGGAAATTATCTACTTGCATAAGAGAACATTCAAAAAAACTAAAAAATTAAAAGAGAAAAGAAGAATCCTCCTATTCATGGCCAGTTCTTGACTTCTATACCCGAAAAAAAAAAAAAAAAAAAGCAACATAATTACCCATCAAAATTATTACCTGGTAGGCTCAGGACCAACAGCTTCACATAGCTCATATAATTGATTTGCAACCATGTAACGAACACGCCAAGACTTATCCTGCTTAGCAAATAATTTTGTCATGCATGGTGGCCAACGGCATACATGATTTGAAAAACCATTGATGGATAAGGATAAACAGCGCACATAAATAAATAGTAAAAAACTTCAATTTGCACTTCATTTAGTAGTACTGGAAAAGAAAACTAGCACAATATCTCCAAAACTAATTGTAGATAATACACAAGTACCATCAGGTGAATTTTCTTGTAGACTATGTGATGCTTTTGAACTTAAATTTGCACAGGACTTCTAGCAACATCTTCCATTGTTTACATTTCAAGAAATCATACATCTCAGAAAAGAATTGATTACTGCCTTGCTTAGATGAGATGTAAAACAAGAATCTGATTAAGCTAACTACGTTACCATTAATGAATAAGATTACCTGAGAGAAATTAACTATAACAGGAAGAATATGTGTGACACAATCCTGGGGTTCCAACAACTTTCCTAGAGCTCCACAACCCTCAACAGCCAACAATCGCACAGAATCTTGATCTGAAATGAATATCAATTAAAGTAATGAAATAAATTGACCCTGCAAATTAAGAATTGACAATGCAATATAGAAACTTAGGGAAATCCAGTTACATTCCCATGAAAGAACTGGAGCTAGAAACTTTTGTAGACAGTATTTGTGTTTTACAAGAAACATTTGAATAAATTTTGTAGATTTCCTTGCCAGGTACACAAAATTGGAAAAGGAAATAGAAAAATGCAATGACTAACTTCGGTGGGCTACACCTTTTTTTTTTTTTTTTTGGTTGGGGGGTGTATGCGTCTGTGTTTAAGTTTATTTATTTATTTATTTTTGGGCGGGTGTTGGTGACGGTTGTTGAGGAATGTCAGTCACAAGGATCAATAAGGAAGAGCTGCAATAGAAACATATCAAATTTATCACCAGCAATCATTAATCCACATATCTTATCATAGTTATAATGTGGAACTTAAGGATTAGATATAATCTAATTAATGATTGCATATTTAATTTGAAATGCACAAAAAAAAAAAAGGCCTTGAATTTATTCAATTGAAGTTGTCTATCAATAACAGCCTGTCAGCATGACTATTTGAAGAATGGAATTGAACAAATACATTATTGAATCTACATACCATCCTGTGTAAGTTCCTCAAATATAGACATGATTTCAGACTTCAAATGGGCAGCTTCAACAGTAGCAGCAAATTTTCCAAGATTTGTTGCTGCAGATCTCCTAACCATGGGCATGTCATCTTGACACAGCTGCCTGTATATTGTTCGTAGTTCAGTTTTCAGTGCTTCTGGAGCACTTGGGTAAGCAACATGAAACAAACCACATGATGAAACCCGAGCTGTAAACCACTCGCCAGCAGCCAGCCTCTAAATGGTCAGACAACAAAATGTGTGAGTAGAGTTACTTAACTATGTTAAGGTTGATAAACTATTTACAAGATACTAATCACAATCATAACCGTTGGAAGTACAGATCAAATAGTTACTCTTAACATTCTTAGAAAAGTAACACATGTGGTGTCATCTGGTTCATGGATTTTACAAGAATTATCGGCGAATAATATTTCCAGTAAATCCTAAAATTGAATTCTATACAAATTTCTCCAACTTGTTTCTCCTTGTATCAACATTTAAGTAAGTCGTCTTTATGGCTTTTACCAGCTTCTCAACGCGCAAAAAAGAAAATTACACCTGTTGCCTAGACCAACTACCCCAGTGATATAAAGGAACCATCAACTTGTCCGCTAAAAGACATAACACTACACGGGTAAACCCCACAAGAAAGAATGACAGGAACTCATCAAATCTAAACAGCAGATAGAGGTTGGAAATCCGACCTTCACTAATGGGATAAAATGCTCAACCACATCTTGTTCCCTCATCTGGGAACCAATTCTACACAATGACTCCACTGCTTTGTCCCTGACACAAGTCTCTTCAACCGTGCACAAAGTCTCCAGTGGTGGAAGCAACACATTTGCATACTCCAAACCACCAACATAAGGAATGAAAACCCCCAATTCTTCTGCCATTGCAAGAAGCACTTCATCATCATCGTCATTGTTTTCACTTAAAAATGGTATCAACTCCTTCCGCGTCCTCTCCTCTCCCAGTGCGCGAGCTATCGTAGAGAGCCGCCGAATCGAGTTCAAACGAAGCTGTATGTCATCATTCTTAAGCTCATCAATTAAAACCGCAATCGGATACAGTGGTTCATCTATCATTGCCATCTTGGCTCGCAAGATCTTGCAGCTGCAAAAACATAATCAAGATATCACATACCTTTTACCTTTACATAAAATGAATAAAGAAATGTAAACAAAAGATTTCTTTATTGGTAAAAATTTTAAAACCACAAAATTTGCACCAATTTAGGAACACCAAAAAAATTGAAAAAAAAATGCCACTTAACTAAGACTGACACAACTATCAAGCATCTCAAGATTCGTTTTCTTTCAATGCCATGGTAAAAAGATTTATTAATTACTCATTCACTGCAGAGATTCGAAAAGACAGTTAAAAAAAATTCAAAATAATTATACACCGCATGAACGCCAAAAAAAAGGGGGAAGAAAAAAAATTTAATGAAGCAGAGAACTGATCTTAAAGAAAGGATTAAAAGAGCGAAGTTGAGTAGATCTCAACGTAATTCCGCAACTTAACGGTTTCTGATTCTATAGAGAAGAAAAAAAAATAAGGCACAGAATCGGATCGAAGAATGATGAAGCTAGGCAATCCAACGTAGTTTCACGAAATGGAAAACAAGTTCCATAAGAAACAAAAAACAACAACAGAAACACTTTGTACCTTGAGAGGCTTCAGCGAAGTGTTCGATCTGGTGCCGGAGTGGTGAAAATGTAGGGAGGGATCCAAAGCTTCTTGATTTATTTTGTTTTGTTTTGTTTTATGATAATTTCTTTTTTTGCTGGAATTTTGTTTACCTCCACATCGGGGCTCCATTTTTGACCAAAAATTACAGAATATGGGGAGTACTATAGGCACCCCGGCAGTATCCTTTTAAAGCCCCGGTTTTACAAGATAAAATATTCTTGACCCGGCCCGCACAAGTACACTGGCCCCAATTGCACTTTTTTATTCTTTTTTATTTTTTGAGTCGCTGGCACTATATTAGACAAGAGTGTCTCAGAAAATATCGCTCATAGGCTATAGCAATTCACAAACGCCGGTCGTCACCAGCTTCAAAGCCAATGTGCAAAAGTGATCTACTGATTTTTATGCGCTGACTACTGATTTAGTTTTCAACATTTTTTACGCATATTTCCTCATGTTACTGAAGTTACTTCTCAAAAGTGTAAATATATTAAATATCTCGAAAATTTTGCCCAATGCCAAGTTTTCTTTCTTTTTCTTTTTTCCAGTTATATGACAAACTAGTTTAGTTGGGTATACTAAAAGGCTCAGGCTATTCATACTAACATGTCATGAACTAAATGAAGAGTATATAATAATTACTAATTGTATTTTTTTAGTTACACTATGATCTTGTATTAGTAAATACATCGGTTTCTTTATTTTTTTTTTCATTTGATGAATTATTTTTGTCAACCCCAGTCTCTCTCTCTCTCTCTCATCGCATGCACAAATTTAAGAGGCAAGAAATGTTTTTGTGCTAACCCTAATACCATAATATGTGCAGAAGATGATCTGATCTAATTAATCTATAGTTTTTCAACATTACTCACAAGACATTGCAAAACTTCACTTTAATGGCAAGCTAAGAGCGAAGCAGCTACTAAACCTAATTACTGACCCGAGAGGTTCAAGCAACCCGTGATTCATTTCCAATTTTGGGTGCAAGATCTGAATGTCAGCTTCTAAGATATTCAAAGAGGCAGCAATGGAATCAAAATAGGAGTGTAAGAAAGCGATTATCACAGCCAAGAATGCGATCAAACAGGCATAACAGCATTATATAGCTACAAGAAAGTGAAAATAAGCTGTTCTTGATTTCTTCCCACGTCACATACTGTTTATATCCGTAGTTCCATTCATTTCCTACCACTTTGCGTTGTTATTTTGACTTCGTATAAATTCAGCTTCACCTAATCATCCATGTTTGGATAAACCAGCATTGAAACAGAATCTATCCCACAGTTTCATAGTGGAACCTACTATACGTCTTTCTAATAAGCTTCCACGTTCTACGAGATGTTGGCAGAAATCATTTTCCATTGCCCTTCATATTTCTAAACCAAGAGCAACTTGAAATCCTATTTGTGGAATCAATGTCATATGCTATTTTTCTCCTCGAGACTACTCACAACACTCCTGTTAAGATTTCATCTTTCCGGATCTTCAACCACAAAAGATGCTTATGTGTAGATTCTAGATCTTCAGACATCTAGATAATGTGGCCCAAAAGCCATTTGGCTGAGCTGCATCTTGTAGCTCAACAGGTTCTTTAAATTTCGCTTTCTCACTCAACTCTTCGAATGAATCGACAACGTTATGCAGCCTGGCAACAAACTCGATCAAAAGGGAGGCAAAAGTTGCCAAAGATAATGCACTTGCACTTTCATATGTCTTTGATTTTTCCACATGGGGAACTGAATCAGCATCAAATGATAAACGAGCAGGCCACGATATCTGTTTCTCCATTTTGGTGGTAGTATCTGGACACAACGTGGACTTAGAACCCGTTTTGTGGTTTGGAGCAGTCCAATTTGTTGGCAGAGTAACTGATCTGAGATCAAGAACAGCTTCACTAAGGGATTTATATTCTAGGACCTTATTCTCGTCATCATCCACAGTCAGAGATTCTTGGGGCTCTACATGCCCTTTCTCTCGGTTTCCAATTTCCCAGCTCTCTGCATTGACAAGAAGGTATGATTTGCGGTCAATCTTGTCTTGCAGTTCTTCTGCAGCCTCATGAATTTCAAAGAGTATGTCCCCTGAACCTAGTTTCTCCATCTTTTTAACTTTGTTCCCAAGTTCACGTAACACTTTAGCACCTGCGTAACCAACCCTCTGCAGCTCCTGCTGAAAGACCTGTCTCCGCTCTGCTGGAGGCTACATACACAAATATAACAAGGTCAGAAAATATAAAAGTGGTTCCACTGAAGGAAAAGTATAAAGCTACCTCTTGAAGATAATCTTATAACAGGGGTGCAGAAATGGAGATAAATAATCATAATAATACACAGCATTACTTGTCATGAATCCAAATGTCTGGCAAATCCCAAGTACTTTCTGGACTCTTTTATAGTACCAGAAACAATAGTTCCCAAGGTGATAACACGTTTGTTCGGTATTATTAAATTGGAAAATGCAGAATGTATTATTTGCAGGTATATAACAGAAAATATATGAACTTCATGAAATGATAATCATCTGAAGGGATTGTTGCAATGAAAGAGAAGAAACCAGTGATCACCAGAACTTAAAATGAACAAGAGCTATGACCGCCTCTGTTTCTCTTAGGTGCAAAGGATAATTAACTGACTTTATACAGATCAAGGACTGCACAACATCAAAACTACTAGGCCTGTCATCATAAAAAATTTGAACCCAGACCCTCTCCCTAATATCCTATGGCAGGGAAGGTGTTTCCATGCCTGAAAGGTGGAGAATTACCCAATCAGCAAGAGGACCATTTTTTGGGTTAATTTTGGCTTGCTACGCTCCTCCTATTTGCTATATATAGAGTTTGTTTGTATAAAATTAAATCATAATTATTTAAAAAAGCATATGCACAATTCATGTATAAGCAAAGGAAGCATAAAAGGAGTCGAGTCTGCTCTAGCATGGTTGAATGTCACAATCCCCTAACTGCTATATTGGTCCCCGAACAACTTTATAAGGAGCTACTTCACAAATGATCTCTTACAACTCCTTATTCATAGTAATGACTCCCTAGGCATATTCATAGTAATGACTCCCTAGGCATATTCATAGTAATGACTCAACATATTAAAATGCATCAGTTGAGGCATTCAAAACAATCATGCGCACAGGTCAAATCTTTACCTCAAAACACACGCACTTTATATTGACTAAAGAAAATTTTTAAATGAGCAATTCAAAATGGTTGTTGTTTGAGAAGATGGGGACACACATGAAGAAGAATTGCAAGAAAGGAATACCACAAGAATATTAGTAAACCATTACACTTTGTCAAGATTATTATTTCTGGATAAGTGACCAAACCCATGAGTGAATTTATTTATGCATAATCAAAGAAAAAAATTACTCTTTCATACATAAATACAAAATGAAATTTATGGGGAAATCTTCCACCAGAATAGAATATAAAACTAATATACCATGAGGCTATTATAACATCGTTGTCAAATCTAACTAAAGATTAAGGAGTCATTTAGGGTCTTATGCTAAGTTTTGTCTAGTATTAGGAGTAATTAAGAGTTCTAGGACAGATTGACCTACCCCTGGAATTGAAGGTAAGGGTTGTTCTTTCTTTTGATTCAATCAATAACAATCAGCCCTAATTTAGCCCCAAGTCCTATCATATTTCTGTAGACACCATCACAGCAATACATCATTACCTGTATTTCTGATAGTATACATCCATGCAATGCCATAACCATGAATGCACAATGCCTCAGTGCACCGCTCACTTTGACATAATTCTTCCATGGATATTTAAACATCTTGTAAGGACCATGAGGTGGCTCCCAAATAGCAAATCCAACCTTTACATCAGAAGAAGGCAAACAAAGAGGTGAGGAAACAATTAATTTGTTCATCCCATGTTATGAATTGTTTGATAGCAACTAAGAATACCAGAGTATCTTCTTGGCTTGTAGATTCTACAGCTGATCTGTAGCCACTGTAAACTGGGTCATCAGAAGCCTGGTATGTAAGAATTTTGGAAGGGATTCTCTCATATTCGAGACAGCTAAGATACCCGTTAACACAACCTAAAGAGAAGCTCAAAGGAATTAGTCATACATAAAAAAGCAAATTCAGCAAGAAAAAGAAATTACTCAATGCAATTTCACTAATTCAATCATTTCCGTTATCTAAGTATGACAACCAAGGAAAAGAAGTTCAGCAAATTAACCTTCCAAAGAAGTTGCCACACTCATGAAATTTTTCACCACCAAGTCGTGTAGATCTTCACCAGCCCATATAGGATAAATGCAGATATTTACTACCAAACAAACAGCAGCACCAAGAGCAATGAGCAAGAATCGTGTTACAGCTGTTTCAACGAATTGCCTTGTCCTATACCCGGACACCAAAATGTAACAATATGTCAACAAGAACACTCGAAAACCATATTCATAGGGCTTCATAGTCGGGTACAGTTTTGCAAAAGTTGCAATAAATCCTGGCAATCAAATAAGATGCAAGAAACAGCAAAAAGAACTAAAGTAAAAATTTGGCCAGATAATCCAAAGAAACTCTTATAACATACTAGAGATTTGTCGAAAAAAGAAGACCTATGGTGAAGATACTAATGATAATAGAAACTTCTTCCCATTCTCCAGCCAATTCTGATAACCCTGCCATAGCAAGGGAAAGCCCTCCAGCTGACAATGTCCCCAGTCCTCGGTTAAATCCTTTGCTAAGGGTTGCCCCTACACAAAAATGAAGCTCCCAAGGGTCAAGAAAATGAAAGCTTTCTGCCTTTTTTCTTTTTTCCCACTTTTGCATCAGGTAGGCAAATAATAAACATTATATTAGCCAAAAGCAATCAACATCAATGAGTAAACATGAACAGATTTTACCACTTGAACTAGCCAGCCTAGCAGTCATAAACATAAAAACATCCAGTTATTTAGTAACTTCTTTCCTGATAACTAACAGCCGATGAGAACTCATTAAGAAAGCTGCATGGACAAAGCACTAATCACGAAAAATGCTTCAATATAGATCTGTTCAATCATATCGTTTCAATTAACCATTGTGATATGCTATCTAGTCTGCCACTTCAGCAAAGTGAAGCAGTACAATCCCTAATAACTTGACTGGTGGCAGCATGACTTGGCCAGATTCACTGAACGAAACTCTATAATTGAGGTATTATAAATCATAAATTAGGATTTTCTTTTAGTGTTTTTCTCACCTAGCCTCTCTTACTCTTTCTAAATCTTCAAAATCTAGTAAAATTAGTTTAATTATAAATAAAATAAGTCAGTTTAATCTTTTAAATCTTCTAAATTCAGTAAAATTAGTTTAATTGTAAATAAAATAAATCAACTGACTTGATTGTAAATATCAAAATTTCAAAATTCAATCTTGGCCGATTAATTTCATTAAGAGAGGTTCAGATTTAAGAGAGAAAAAAGACTATGAAAAGAGCCTTATTATCTTAAGCCATAAGAAAAACATTAAATTATTTACTCAAATAAATAATAAAGCAACTCCTATAGAAAATAATAAATAATAAAACACTTTCTGGACCCACATAAGAAAAATTAAAAAGAAATAAAATTTGACAAAGATAGGGGGAAAAAAAAAAACAATTGAGTTCTAAAACGAAGCAAAAACCGGGAGAGTTACCGATACTGAACTCAAAGACGACGACGACAGTTAGAATAGCCCAAACGGAGTAGCGGCCGAGGTCGTAAAAGGGCTCTCTCAAGAAAATCAGAAGCGAAATTAGCGTCAAAGCCAGAGCCATTTTGGCCGCGAACACGATCTTTCTAGGATCATTCTTGCCCATTTGCACTGCCCCAACGAAACCATCTTGCAGTGTTTTCAAAAAGCTGGTGACTTTGTCGCAGACGAATCTGTACGGCGAGCAACGAGCCTGCTGTTCTTCGCTTTCGCTTGAGACTGTCGTCTTCAAGCCTAGGCCTATATCTGAGTAGCCCTTGGTTGACAGCAGCTTCTCTCTCAGCGACCCACTTCTCGTTGCCATTAAACAACAGCAACCCCACCGCCCCCCCCAAAAAAAAAAAAAGGTGATCGCTTTTCTTTTTCCTCTTGCCCTCTGTTTTACATGAAGAAGATGAACTTATTACTTCTTTATTTCTTTATTTTTTTGAATTTTCAGTTGGTTGGTTTATTTAGAAAATAATGAAACGCCTGAATTCCAGGAAAGCCAATTTAAATACTTCAAGATGAAGACACAGGATAGCCAGAGAGATCTAGTGGGGACCGACGGGGCACGCCAAACGATGTTGAATGTTAATTCAAAACGATGTCGTACTGGTTCTCTCCGTTAATGTCACTATCGTATATTGTACGACACGAGAATGAATCGCCACCCTACAAACCTAATCGAGAATGTTGTTGGGAAAAAAAATGAAAAAGTGATTGTTGGACATCGAGAATGAGCTCGAGTGCTTGACCTCATTAGGAGAGTCGTGAGACTGCAACCAATTGACTTTGTGAAAATGCCCAAGAGAATAAGGCTCTCTTTGGGGCTCTTTTTGTGCTGATGTTGATATATTTTAAGTTGTTTATTTTATAAGTTCGTTTACTTTATAAGTTTTAATAAAAATAATATTTGACGATTCATTTAATATATTTTTATAAATATTTTATTAAATAAAGTATTACATATTTTTTAAATTTTTTATTATAATTTTAATATTTTAATAAAAAATATTATATTTTTTATAATTTTAATATGCAAATAAAAAGTAATTTACACTTATATTATTTTAGTTATTTTATGATAAAATAATATTTTTATAGTAAAATCTATTAAACTTACATACATATCTTATTAAAGATCAAGATATTCTTTAATTAAGTTTATTTTATTTATACAGTAAAAAATAACTTATTTCACCAATTATTGTAATTCAAAACTAGCTTTAAGTGCAACATACCGACATTAGTTCTCCGAATTTTATCATAATTTTATAGTTAAATATATTTTGAACCGGATTGTAAATGAACTGGATCAAAACTTTATTGATTTAAATTCGATTCGTTTAATAAATGAGTATTATGTTTGATTTGTTTATTATTTAATAATCCTATAATGACTAATAAACGAATTTTAATTTCTATTTCTTTTTTTATTATCGTTTATAGTTACCATATTAACCTTTAAGCTTTACAATTTTTAATACATATTCAAGGATAAATAAATAATTTAATTAAACGAATAATAAACAATCTTTAAATGAATAGATTGTGTTCAATTTATTTATGACTCATTTATTAAATGAATAAATAAATCAATTTCTTCAAATCTGGATTCAATTTGTTTAATTAGTAAATCAAATCGAATTCACCAATTTATTAAAAGAATTAATTTTTTCAAACCTAAACCCATTAATTCACATTGGATCGAATCCAATAAATGACTCATGACCCAAATTATCACTCTTATTGTAACATCTCGATAATCTACCCATGAAAGCACAAGGGTAAAATTGAAATGAAAACTCATATCGTTTATTCTTATTAATAAACCTCAAGTTAAATAATCATTATTCATACTCTAATTGAATCTTTACAAAAGAAAACATCTGAAATAAAAATTTCCAAAAAATGTTTCTAATTCAAAGTAAAAAGTCAAGTTAAATTTAATATTTAAAGCAATTCCAAAGCTCTACTAAAAGAAATCTCCTTCTAAGTACTTAAGTAACATCTCTAATCAATTTGTAAAATATTAGAGATAAGGGGTGACCTACCAACTTTGTAAACAAATCCATACACAATATTTGAAAATCTTTGTTATTATATTTTAAACATTTTATAGCATTTTATAATAATATCTGGATTTAGCATAAGAGATGGATTTATGTAAAAGCATTAAAAACATTAAAACACAAACACTTAATAGCATACACCTCGTAGTCATCATCATTCATCATTTATCATTTAAGGTACTATATCCTATATTGTTCTTCGGTGTTATATCCATAATTATTTATAACATTCTTGTACACAAGGTTATTGTCATACCAACAAGTTGGCCATAGCATTACATATCATCATAACTTTTGCATCTTATACATTATTAAGACTATGAGCTAAAATATTTTTTTAATTCACTTTACATCCTTTTAAAAATAGTATTTAAAATCTTCTAAAATATTTAAGAACTTTTCTTTGATCATTTAATTCTTTTAGAAAATTCTTTAAGAAAGCATTTTGTTTAAGGAAACTAATTTTTTATGAAAAAATTATTTTAAAAGACATTTATATAAATTCATTTAAAAGTGTTTTTATTTACAAATTCTTTTAAATATTTTAAAAATCAAATTTATAAAAATTTCTATTTAAACATAATTTATATAAGATAAATTGCATTTATTGTAAAGTACATCATGCATGAATCTACTTGCTTTAATCCATAACAATCAACTCGATACTTTAAGAACAAACCAACAAATTCACTCAGATCCTATAATCATTATAAAAATATTGTTATCAATATTATCCTTAATCTTAAACATAATCACAATTATCTTTAAATTATATATATTTATACTAGCTCAATGCTCTTATATATTCTAAATATAAATATGAGTATACTACATGTAATAATTTTTAGTAACTTATACAGATGTTGAAAAACCATGAAAATTTATAGAGATACTGTGAATATGCATAACATTGAATACAAAATTTCACAAAAAATTAGTACAAGTGAAAATTAAGTCAAAATATTGACCTTTTATTAAAGTAACAAAGTTGTCTAACATTGATCAAAATAAACCTTTATCAATTAAAAAATTCATAAAATATTCTCTAATATTTGAAATAATATGTTTCTTTTTTCTAATTACATAGATATTTAAAAATTATATAATTAAATTTCATTATTTTTGGATGACTAAAACTATTTTAAAAGCATTTTATTTCCAAAGACATCTATCATTTTCAAAAAATTTCATATTTGAAGATAGAATTTCAAATTTTCATATCATTTATTTTACATACCTAAAAATCGTGATTCTAGTTTTTAAAGACAGGTTAAACATTGAAATTTCATTATAAAATTATAACATGTCATATAATATTCATAAATTAGCCCAAACTATTTTTTGTAAATTTTAGAAAATAGTTTCAGATCTGAAACAACTGCATGTTATGATTTTAATAATTTAATCAAAATGAATAAAATTATGAAATTAAATATACAATCATATGAGACATATGTCTATTTATACAAAAATCATCATTTTTTTTAATGATATGTAATCTTACATATTATAATTTTCCAGCACCAGTAATCCAATTTCAAAAAATCATAATAATTTGTATACTTAAAGGACTTCAATATGAAATCTATGAATGAAAAGCTTAAGATGTAGATTTTTATAATATGTAAACATATTTATATGATTCCAAATAAAGAGAATATCTAAAGCAAAGAATGCATATTGTTCATATCATCACAACATTACAAATAACTTGTATTATCCAAATCATATTATAAATAATTAAAGATAAAAATTAATAAAAATAAACCATATAATTCAAAGAAATACCTAATACCTTAAGGCAAACACTAAATAAAGAAATTATAAAACTTTCTTTTCTTTCTCTAAAGTCTTATGTCTCTTTCTCTTTTTTTTCTAAGATTTGTAATGATATAGAAAATAAAAGATGACTTCATCTTAAATACTTAGTAATTAATAAATACTTAACTTATTAAAAAAAGTGAGTTTTAAGGAAATTGTTTTATTAAAAACTAATAATCAGCATAACTTATTTTTAAAAAATTAATAAGTTTTACTCATATACAAATACTCAACAATAACTATCCTACCCAATTTAATAAAGGTAAAAGAAGAAATAAAAAAAGGGCATTACACTTATCATGTAACGTTGGTGCGAGCAAAAAATTAAAAAAATTCTAATTAGATTTATAATATTTTAAAATATTTTAATTAATTTATATTATAGTTTAATTTAGTTTCTTTATTAGCTAAGGTTTAGGATTAGTTTCCTTATTATTTCAAGTTTAGGACTTTATTTTTCCTATTTAATTTAAAACTTTATTTTCCTTTTACTTTATAGTTTAGTGTAATTGTTACTAATATAAATAGCTCTCTCTTAAAGCCATTAAAAGGCATGATTTTTTATTTTTATAATATTTTAACTTTTAAATCTCTGTGTGAGTATTTAAGTCAGTTAATTTGAAAATCAATATTTAACTTTCAAATCTCTGTGTGAGTATTTAAGTCAGTTAATTTTTACTATTTTATGAAATCGACGAGTTTTAACTCCTAAATTCGCGGTATTCTTTTGAATTAACGTGAATTTAGTTGTTCTTTTATTCTGTTATTCTATAAAATCAATGGAATATTTGAAAATTAAACTTTCACTGCACCAAGAGTTTTGAAATTGATGAGTTCACTCCGCATGGCAGGAAAATTGATTTCTGGCTTAGACCTCTGCATTTGTGCTTGAATTAATCAACTAAGGCATTTGGTATTAAGGCAAAACAATTGTAAAGCTATAGCACTAAGGTAGCATTATTTTTTGGATTGGAATAGAAATTATAATGAATAAAGATCTTGAAATTGAAAGTGTGAAATAGAGTAAAAATAAGTTGTTTACTTATAATATAATGAGGGTTGTTTACTTATAATATAATGAGAGTGTAGAATAGAAATTAGAATCTCATTTATATGTTTATTTTATCTTAAATTATAAATGAATTATTTTTAATTACAATTCTACCCTTAATTTAAAGAATTGTAGTTTTTAATTACAAAGCGAATAAAAAATATATTTGTAAAATAAATTATTTATCTTATTATTAATTGTAATTATATAACTTACTAATTATTATAAATAATTTTAATTATGTAAATCATTTTTTATTAATTTAATTATTACATGAAAAATTATTGATAATAGCAACACAAATGAAACATTATTTTTAATAGTATAGTACAAATTTAATATTTTCTTAAAATAGACTATTTATTATTATTATTGTGCATTAAAATTAAATAAATATAATAATAATTTATTTTTAAATCAAGTTATTGTATAGTAATATTATTAATTTTCTATGAATATAATAATATTAGTTTTAAGTAATTTTAATTTAAATCAAATTATTATTTTCAACTAAATATAATAATATAATTTTAATAATATTTCTAATAAATGTAATATTAGTAAATAATATTTATAAAATTATTCAAATGAATGATATTATTATTTTTAAATAAATATAACATTATTATATTTTAATAAATATAATTATATTATATTTAATTAGGAATGGCAAAAAAAAAGAAAAAGAAAGAAAGGAATCCCACTCTAGAACTCCACCCTAAAAGTGAGAATCTCAATTCTCACTCAAAAAATGAGTGAAATTTATTCTTACACTCATCTCCTTAAATAAACAAATAACATTACGTGTGAGAAGAATTCATACTCCTCACTCACACTTTAACAAATAAAGACAATATAAATGTTTTATAAACACTAGCTACTGTAATTAAAAGCTAAAATGATTTGATCAACTAGTTTTATGATTGAAAAACTTATAATATCTTTAATACTTTTATTAAAATCATTATTTAACGTATATTTATAATATATTATTAATTTTTATTTTATAATTACAACTTTTTTTATAATAACCATAATTTAAAAGATATATCACCTTAATATCTAACAAGACCTAAAGTGAGCCACTCAACCTTTAGTTGAGTGGTAGAGCTTGTGAGAGTAGCAGTTTAAATCTCTACAAAATATTGTGAGGGTTAAAATTTCTTCTAGATTATGATAAATAATTGAATGAAAATAGTTTTTTTCCTCTTAAAATGAGAGTGAGGTAAACATTTTTCGAATCTTAGAGAGCCTAAATATTTAGGCTCATGTTCAAAAAATTATCTAATTATTATAAATATATCAATAATAATATCGTGTAATATGAGTTATAATCTCAACATCAATATCATATAATTAGAGAAAAAAAAATTTGCCTATCAATGGTAAATATTAGATAACCCCTTTTGGTAGATTCTATCTACGTTATATCCATACTTATGTTGCTCTATTTCTTTTTATATAATAGCAAAATGTTAATTAATCAATAATATTTGTTGTTAATTTTCGCATTGTTGTTTATTTGAAAGTAAACTTTGCTGAAGTATGTACTTTCATGTGGTACAAAAAATATTTTACTTTGAAAAAAAAAAAGGACCAATGCTCTTAATCTGTTAATGGATTTACAACATATTTTAAAAAATATATGTTTACTTAAGTGATGTTTAGTGGTGGGCAATGATTGTTTATTACAACCATCCGATGGTACTGTAGATGGATACAAGTCACCCAAAATTTTGGGAAAAAATTCAAATTAGTCCTTCTAGTTAAATAAATCAATTTATAATATTGTTATTAATATTTCAACCTAATTTATTTTTATCTATTTAATTCACTCCAACTTTTTACATCAATAAAATAATCCTATTAGGGCTTAAAAAAATCTATTAATGAAATGAATATTATTCAATTTATGATAATATAGCATGTTGGCCCACAAGTTAGGATTAGAAGTATATTACATAATTAAGGTATTAATTTATCAAAATTTTACTTAAGATAAGGTTCAATTTTTTTAAAATAAAATACTCATAATTAATGCCTTCCCAAAAAATAACTTTAGCTCAGCCCTAAAAAAATCTTGACTTCATCTATGTCCTCTCATATTATGAGATACTATTGTTGGATTTATATTTCAATAACTTAGAGCTAGTTTAGAATTCTTATTGTTGACTAAATATCTTATGTTATGCAAGCTGTGAGTTTAAAAAATAGCATAATGCATTTAATATTTAATGGTTCATATTTTAGGGCGTGTAAAAAAATAAGGCTTTAAAAAAAATATATGAAGGTTATAACAAAAACTTTAAGAAGTTGTGATAGCTTATTCAATAAGCTAGTTATAAAAAGCAAGTCTCTATATGTTTTTAAAAATTGTTATCAAAATAAAAAAATTATGAAATAAGTAATTTTTGTAAAATTCACTAAACAATATTTGTTATAAATTATAAAATAGACAGTTCATTGAGTTTTAATGTCAATTCCAAAAGGGATTTTAGAAGTTTGTTTGAGTGATTTTTAAATAAATAATTTGAATTGATAAATCAAAGATCCTAAGAATTAGGAATTGACAAATAATCTGACCCAATTCATTATGAAAAATTAGGTTGAAATTAAATCAAATTACTTATCCATATTGAGATAAAATTTTTTGTAAAATATTATCACCTATAGTCCAGAAATATTATGTTATATCATTAAAAATCAATAATAAAATTATATGGAAGTATATCTGAATCCATAATGCTAAATTCATCCCTAGGATTGTGTGACTGACCTTCCAAATCTACAAGTTCTCCTAAAGAGTCCTTTAATTCTCTCTTCGCTCTCTCTTTGATGATGGAATATCAGAAAAAAATGGCAAGAATACTATGTGTGACCTAAGGACCATAACCACTTATATAGACAATTTTTTTCTGTTATCACTGGGTATCTTAATTCTGTCCCTCATAGAATTAAAATACTATTAGGTTTTTACACATTGATCACACTCTATTAGATACATTAAAGTCAATAATATTGAAAACCTTAATTGATCACTTTAATTGGGTTTAACCTTATATTACAGTCTACAACACATAAATATTCACATATAATCCCAATGTTGGATTAAGATAGATTAAAAAATCCAACAATCTTCCACTTAGGCTATATGTGTAAAATTATAATTATCTTTCGTAAAAAATAATCGTAAGAGCTCAATATTTAATGTTATTACCAAAATGTATTTATAACCAATCTGGTCCATCAATCATATTAACATAGGATCAAAATGATATTTGTTACATTTATCATAATTTGACCTATCAATGGTCACTATATCAATACAAGTGAATGACATGAATCATAATGTAGATGTGTAATATGAAAATTTCATGCAATGTAATCTTAACATGCCTATTTTCAATTAGTTCATCTTAAACCTTAGTGAGATCAAACCATACCAAAAGATCAGAGCGTGAATAAATTAAAATTTTATTTTTATAGAAAATAATTTGAAATATCTAGAAACTAAAATAACTAAAAATATCTATATTATAAAAATATTTAAAAAATCATAAAATCATACTAAAACTAAATATCCTTAAATGACATGATACCCATATAAGCAGTGTACTCATGAAACATTTTGAGTGAAAATCCCTTAGTAAGCGGATTCGCAATCATAGAGTTTATGCCAATGTGCTTAATAGATAATTGTCCACTCTAAACTCTTTCTTTAACAACTAAGAACTTGATGTCTATATACTTTGATTTCGTCGTGCTCCTGTTATTATTGGAATATAGCACCGTTGACTTATTATCACAAAATAACTTTAGTGGTTTATCAACACCATTGATTATGCACAACCCCATGTTAAAATTTCATAGTCGTATTCTATGATTGGATGCCTCATAACATACTATAAATTCTGCTGTCATAGTAGAAGAGGCTATAAGAGACTGTTTAGCACTCTTCCAAAAGACAACACTCCTAATTAGTAGATAAATGTAACCTGAAGTGGATTTCATATTATCTTAGCATCCAGCAAAATTAGAGTCAGTATATCCAACAATCTCAAGCTTATCTGACCTCCGAATTGTAAGCATATAGTCTTTTGTTCTCTGTAAGTACCGCAAAACTGGTTTAGCTGCTTTTCAATGGTCTAATCCTAGATTGGTTAAGTATCTACCCAATATCCCAGTAACTTACACTATATGTAGTCGCGTACAAACTTGAGTATACATCAGACTTTCAACTACTGATGCATAAGAAATCTTCTACATTTTTTTTCCTTAAAATCATTTTTAGGACACTGATTGAAATTAAACTTATCTCCCTTAACCACAGGAGTATCACCTAGTTTACAATCTTACATGTCATATCTCTTGAGAATTGTTACGATATAGCTCTTTTGTGATAATCTCATATTATCTCAGGAGTAATCCTAGTGTATCTGTATATTTAATACAAAAAAGGTATCACCAAGATCTTTCATTTCAAAGTTTTTAATTAGAAATCTTTTGGTTTCGTGCAATAAGCTTATATCGCTACTAGCAAGCAAAATTTCATCGACATATAAAACTAAAAAAATATATTTACTCCCACAGAACTTATAGTATATACAATCATTCACCAAATTAATCTCGAAACTAAATGAGACGATCATTTGATGAAACTTGAAATACAATTATCGATATACTTGTTTGAGCCCATAGATGGATTTCTTAAGTTTGCAAACCATATTCTTTGGATCTCCAGACACAAAATTTTTTAGTTGCACCATATAAATTGTCTCATCAATATTGGCATTGAAAAACGTTGTCTTTACATTAATCTGATGTAACTTAGGATTGAAATACACTATTAATGCCATTATAATCCTAAAAGAGTCGTTCAAAGAAACCGGAGAGAAAGTCTCTTTATAGTCGATGCCTTCTTGCTGTGTAAAGTCTTTTGCGATAAGACGTGTTTTGTACCTTTTCACATTGCCTTTCGAATTCTTCTTGGCCTTAAATATCCATTTGTAACTAATAAGTTTTGGACCTTTTGGCAATGGAATAAGATCTTATACGTCATTATCTTTCGTGAACTTCATCTTTCATTCATGGCATCAATCCACTTTTGAGAATTGAAACTTTCCATGGCTTGATAGAAATTAATTGGATCATTTTCCATCATTCCAATGTCTGCCTCATATTTTTGGAGAAATATAATGTAATCATATGGCAATGCACTTCTCCTTTCTCTAGTGGATCTCCTTACCGGCATAAGTTCTTGAGGTGGTAGAGTTTGTTCTTCTGGAATGACTTCTTGTATGAGAGGTTCTCCAACATTATCTTAATTTGTTATGTCTTGTACAAAGTCAGGAATGAGACCTTGATCAATGCCAGTAATACCTATGGAAATATCAATATATTCCTCTTCAAGGACAAATTCTCTAACCATATCTCCCCTCGTAAACTCAATATCCTCAAAGAACTAAGCATTTTCTGACTAAAAAATCGACTTAGTTATGGGATCATAAACTTATACCTCCTTGATCGTTCTGAATATATAATAAAATAGTAATTTATCGTCCTTGAGTCTAATTTCTTCTCATTAGGCTTATATAACCTTGCCTCAACTAGACATCCCCAAACATGTAAGTGCTTTAAACTAGACTATTTCCTATCCAAAGCTCATAAGGAGTTTTGGTAGTTTCTTTAGTTGGAATCCTATTAAAGATATAAGCTACAGTCTTTAGTGCTTCTCCCTAGAGTGATTCTGGTAAGGTAAAGTAACAAATCATACTCCTCATCATGTTCTTAATAGTCTTATTTCATCTTTCAGCAACACCATTCATAATGGGCGAACTCAGCATAGTATACTGCAGGACGATATCATATTTTTCTAGAAATTTAACAAATGATCATTGACATTGTTTACCTGAATCATTATATCTATCATAGTATTCACCACCACGGTCAGATCTGATATTTTTAATTCTTTTGTGAAGTTGATTCTCAACTTCAGTCTTGAAATTTTTAAACATGTCAAGAGTTTGTATTTTTTCATAGAGGAGATATATGTGGACATATCTAAAAAATTCTTCTATGAATGTCATAAAATATTGTTGACTATTCCAAGCAAATTTAGCAAATGACCCACAAATATCTATATGTATGAGTTCCAGACATTCGAAATCCTATTGGCTTTAAATCTCTTTTTATTTGTTTATTTTTTATTGATACAATTAACACAGATATCGAAATCTGTGAAATCTAAAGAGTCAAGAATTTTGTCTGAGACAAATCCTTCATCCTTTGTTTGAAGATATGACATAATCTCCTATGCCATAATGCAGTCGAATTCTTATTGGTTAATTTTCTCTTTAAACCTCGTATATTTAATTGTATAGATTCATTAAATAAAGCAATTAAATCTATCAACTAAAGATTATTATCGCCTGATCAAAATCCGGAGCCTACCAATTTTGAATAATGAAACAAACTAAATTTTATGTTTTCAAATGAACAAGAATAACCATATTTGTTCAAAACGGAAATAGAAATCAAGTTCCGTCTAAAAGATGGAACAACAAATGTATCATCAAGATCTAAATAAAAATTGGTCTTTAATAAGAATCTAAATTTTTCAATTACTTCAACTTTAATCTTTTTGCCATTACTTATATAGATGTATCTTTCACCATTATTGAGCTTTTGGTAATTTAAATAACCCTGCATAAACATACTGATGTGAGCTGTTGCACTAGAATCTATCCACCACGTGTGTCTAGGTATCACAGTTAAATTAATCTCAAAACAAACCAAGTCATGTCCTCAGCTCTTCTACAGAAACAACAATTGGTTTTTAAATCATCCAATTTCTTTTATTGTTTCTTTTGAGATACTGTACTTACAGCTTTTTTATCCTTATTTCTTTTCTTACTTTTATGTCTTATTAAAATTAGACTTGTCAAGAGCGTATCAATTTCAACATTTTCGTTCTTGATAAACATTTGCTCAATTTATGCAATAAACTACTTAGTCGTAGTTACTTTTTCAGTCATTGAGCCCTTAAATGCTTCTGAAATGGTCTTCTTCATAATCATGATATACATGCAATTTGATCTCTCCCACTTTTATATTTTCCTTTTATCATTAAGGGTACTTTCATCCGTAAGAGAAGAGGAAAAATCAACCCTTAGCGCAGGATCAAGATCCATGACCGCGAGAACTATTGAAAGATTCTCATGCCATAATTTGAAATTAGAGCCATTTAGCATATGAATTGAATTAATGTTAGTAGTAATATTAGCAGCAGACATAACTAAATCAAGAACAATAAACAAATAAAACAAGTTCATATTAGTCTTTAAACAAAAACAAATTCAAATAAAGGTAAATTTTATCTCAAGATACTGGATACCCTACTAATATTTCATCTTTGGAGAAAACGTTAACTTGTAAATGATATCTTAGTATAGTAATCAAACGCTGATAATAAGAACATGTCAAATAATTTAATCTTCCTTAAGGCCAATTTATTCCTCACATGTAAAACCTAAAAAACATCATGTGTTTATTACCACAAGTGTGTATGTAATACTATTAAATATAAACCTTCTTTTGGGGTGATTGATATTCACAGAAATTACACATATAAAAAAATTATTTATATTCTAAATAAATTAATTTTCACAAGAGATATCACTTTAGTGACATGTTACTTCAATTATTTTATTTTAAAATACATATAAACCAACTAATATTTAAATTTAAAATTATATCAAAAATTAATCAAAATAAAATAAAAAAAATTAGGTCAAAATTAACCTTTAACCGATCAACGATCAACTGTTGACCAATCAAATGTTGATCGATATCAAATGTTGATCGATCTGAACTATTGATCAGTTCTGAAACAGACTAGACTGATCAAAACAAACTAATTTTTTTAAAATAAGCTTAATTTAACATTTAAATTATTAATGAGCTAAATACTAAATTAACCCCTTAATTTCTTTACATTAGCACAAATTTAGGCCCAAAATTTAAATTCTTTAAGCTTTAAACTTAGTTTAAGATTTAAAAGCAAAAGTCCTTATTATTCTGCTACAAAACGAAATTTTAAATTACACCAGGGATCTTGTGATAATAACCAAGCAAAACCTAAACACTTTTGCATTTTCTTCTTCGTTCTTCCAACAGCCACGGCCGCTACTTTGCTTCTTCCAACCATGGCTGCTTCTCTAACCAGGCTACCGCGGCTTGGTGACTACTAGTTTGCCGGAAATTCTTCGCAGGTCGGAAGTCGTTTATCTCTTTTTTTATTACTTTATTCTTTTTTAATTTTTTTTAGTTGTTTTTTTATGCGGCGGCCCATGGCCACCGCTCTAACCGAATCAGCCGCAGCCTGATGGCCGCCGCTTCCTTTTCCAAAATGCTTTTGTAATACCCAAGAAAACAATCATAACTTTATTTTTAAATTTAAAAAATATTAAATTTAAGAATATTAAAATATTTAATCTTTAATTAAAATAAATTTAATTTTTAATAATTTAACTCATACTATTTTTTAAGATAAAATTTTTTATAAAATATTATCAGTTATAACTCAAGATTATCATGTTATATTACCAAGAATCAATAACAAAATTATATAGAAGTATACGTGAATCCATAACATTAAATTAATCCTACATAGTCCTTTAATTCTCTTTACGCTTTCTTCCTGATGATGAGATATCATAAAAAATAAAAATAATACTACGTGTGACCTGAGAATCAAAACAACTTATATAGACAATCTTTTCCTATTGTCACTAAGCATTCTTAATTCTTTTCATTATAGAATTAGAATATTATTAAGTTTTTACTAATTATTCTCATCATAAAATACTATTGTCACTAAGAATTCCTAATTCTTCTCATTATAGAATTAGAATATTATTAAATTTTTATATATTAAAGACCTTCACCTTATTAGATATACTAAAACTCATAATACTAAAAGTCTTAATTAATCACTTTAATAAAATTTAATCTTATATGATAATTTACAACACATAAATATTTATATATAAATCTAATATTAAATTAAGAATCCAATATTATTAAATTAAAAAATTCAACAATCTAATACAATCAGATGCTATTTACCTAAGTCGATTGGATCATATAAAACCCGATCTGTTCTTTATACAAAAGTTGATATGATTAGAATCGGATTACATGATCAGGTTAAGTTTGAATCATCTTTTTTTAACCTGATTAACTCAAAATCTAACCTGATTTTACCCATTCCTACTAAAAAAATAAAAATTAAAAAAATTAATTTCGGATTTCAAAAAAAAAAAAGAAATGGGCGAGAGTTATTAATAGGTATTACTCTCACCGTGGATGTCGCATGTCCTGACATTAATGGCCAATCCGCTCGTTTGCGACGGATAAGGTCAATAATTAATTTCTACGGTTGTAATTATAGTACCGAGACAGAAATTCACGGGACGGTTGGATAAGATCCACCAGCTTAAAAATTAAAATAATTTATAAATATCAAAAAACTATCGTATAAATTAGATTAATTAATAAAATAAATAAAAATCTTAAAACGCGGTAACAACGCGTCTAAGCAACACGCACACTCTTTCTATATAAGTATAATACAGTCAGAAGTTGCTTTTCGATTATCTCAATTTTTTGTTTTTTTGGGGGGGCTCTCTTTGGATTGGAGCATCACTTTTCTTAAAGGTTAGATTGTTTATTTGATCCCCGCATTATCTTTGTTTATTTTATTTTCAGATCTTTGATATTGGTTTGTTGAAGTCTCTTGTTTTGATCATTAACCCTTGAATTGATCTGGGTAACGTTTATTGTTATTGTCACATTAGTTTCAGATTCCTTAATTTCGCTATAATTTTGTTAGTTACGGTTGATTTTTTATGATTGGAAGGAAATAATTTTTAATTTTCTAAATTTATTTTTTTGGCCTTTAATTTATGGATCCAGTATTTGGTTGTTGTGATTTGTAAGAGATTAGTTTCTGATTGTTCTTTAATCAATGAGATAATTTTATTTATTTATTTATTTATTTATAGTGCAGAATTAGTTATTTGCTGAATCTAGAGAAACAAACATGGGAGGTGGCAAGGACGATGAGACGTCTGATAAGGGGCTGTTTTCACATAGTCATCATGGTCACGGTACTCCGGGCTACGGATATCCTCCCGGACAATATCCTCCTCCGCCCGGCGGATATCCCCTGCAGGGCTATCCTCCACAGCAAGGCTACCCTCCAGCTGGGTACCCGCCACCAGGGGGTTATCCTCCACCTGGTGGCTACCCGCCATCCGGTTACCCCCATGGAGCTCATCCCGGTCCCTCAGCTCCACATCATTCGGGTACATAATTGTTTACTGGATTTCTATTATAGTACTTGTCTCGAAATGGTGAATCCTTATATAACTATTTTGACATGCCATTCGACATTGAACACGATCCCCATTTTTTCAATATGTGCCGGGTTGTCCTTTTTGTAAGCATGAGAAACATGGTTGTCATTTTAAGTATTCTTGTAATTTTCTTGAAGATGCTGAACTTGCTTTCTTGTAATTTAGGACATGGCGGAGGCATTGCCGGAATGATAGCTGGAGGTGCAGCGGCAGCTGCTGCAGCTCTTGGTGCTCACCACGTGTCACATGGTGCTCACCACATGTCGCATGGTGCCCACCACATGGGGTATGGTGGTATGCATCATGGAGGCAAGTTCAAGCACGGGAAGCATGGGAAATTCAAGCATGGGAAGCATGGAGGGAAATTCAAGCATGGAAAGCATGGACATGGAATGTTTGGAGGTGGAAAGTACAGGAAATGGAAGTGAGTTTTGTGTATCTACTGGATTTAGAGTTCTGACTCTTACAAAAATGCTGGTTTATGTTTTTCTTGAATAATCTGCACATTTTTACGATGTCTGGCAGTAGACTTTGTAGGATGTGTTTTGTTTGACATTTTGGCTTTGACAGATATATAAATACAACTGCCTCGCGGCATTCATTATCTATTGTATATATATGCATCCAAGCCAGTGGACAGACTTTTTTTTTTTTTTTTTTTGGGAACCAAAAGTCAACAGGCATGTAGTTGCTCTTCTGCTTTGAGTTTGCCTTGAAAGATCGCATATTTATAAAGTTTGATTATTTATCTCCTGGCTGGATGACATTTTTATAATCGTAGGAGCTATTGTTATGATCCGGCAAAAACTCTGTTGTGTATTATTCTAGAGCGGCACCCCCAGTCTGTTCAACACTTGAATTGAATTTAGTGGGTGGAACTACTCAAAAGCATCTTGAGTTGTTCTTGAAGTATGTATATATTGTTTACTCCTTATTTTAATTTTAATTAGGTTTGAATATTGAGATTGTATATTTTGGCATCCATTATTTTAATAATAATGTTAGCGATTCCTACTTTGAAGTCTCAATTTGAGTTTCAACGGTTTGTGTTATTCATTCAATATCTATTGAATGATGAAAATTATGATATGTGGAATTATTAACTGTCATCTAGTGGTTGAATTGGGACCTAAATTGAGACTTAAATATTGAAAAACTTAGCATTTCTCTTATTTTAAAATTTTGATCCAGTCATTCATCATATTTTGGTGGATGGGATATCAAGAAATATTCCAATACGAATTGTAATGTAAATTCCCCTAAATTCCCCAAATGGAGTAATAAAAATTTAAATCTCTAAATGTGCCTAAAATAAATCGCGTGTACATTGTCAATTGAATAAAAAGAATGAAATGAACAGATCTATAACCGGAGTATTAGATAAGATTCATCTATGTGAGTGTAATGGGGATAAGATTTTTTTTTTCTTAGAAATTACGTAAGACTGTTGTGTATATTACCGGCTGCAACGTGGACATAAGGGGGTATGTGAAAGCCGGCTGCAATTTAAGGCGCTCTTTCATATCATTGATCAAATTATTATTAAGATTAGTTTATATTTAATGAGATAAGATTAAAAACTGTTGTACAAATTTTTAAGTACTAATTGATATGTCAATAAACTATTAGTTGGATAATTTTTAGATTTAGCAGCCTTGACAAGACTAAGGGCTAATTTGGGATTGCGGTTAAAATTTAATAAGTTATTTATTTCATAATTTTTTATAAAAGTAGTATTTAATAAATTTTATAAAAATAACTTAATCTATAATTTTTTACATTTTGTCAGTAATTTTTATTTTAAATGCAGATAAGAGGTTGCTTTTCATAAACAAATTACGTAATAAGCTACCATATATTTTTTTAATTTCTATTATAACACTAAATTTTAATAAAAAGATAATTATATCTTATTTATCGATAAATCCTAATATATAAGTCATACTTTTAATTTTATCATATTTTATGTAACAAACTATGCAGTTTTTTTTTAATTGAGTTTTTTAATGTAATTTTACATGTTTAAGGAAAAAAAAGTCTAAACTATTTATTAAAAAAACTCTAAAAATAAAAAGCAATTAAAATTTATATCTATTTTGGTCATTATATAATACAATACTTTCGTAATAAAACTTATAACTGCATATACTCTACTTTTCAAACTTACAGCAACCGCAACAACATAATTTATTAAACACCAAACTACTTTTTTAATTAACAGCTTATTTTATCTGTACAAAACAAAATAACTTAACATATCTGTTTTCTCGATCCGAAACTAGCCTTAATAATTTGGAAAGATAGGGTAGGAATAGATAAATTAGGTAGGAGACAGATCGATTATATGGTTATAGAATTAACAGGATAGAGTCATTTTGGGTTGGTTGATCAGCCACAATATACAACAATTTATAGCTAGAATAATTTATGAGAATCACTTGTTCTTATTTAAATGGTAAGTGTCTACTTTCTAGTATTGCTTGCCGTTGCCTTAGATCTAATAAATATGAAGAAAATCTTCCACATGATGGTATGCCACATCAGCAGTCACTTATGCCTAGTCATGACTCACGTCCCACAATGGGACCATAAATTTTTAAGTTATTAAACTTGACGGGTATCGTCGCGATGGTCCCACGATAGAACACCTAACTATTCTAATGAGCAAACTATAATAGCATAACCTAAAGTATTTGAGTAATTTATATCTTATACCACATAAAAAATAAAACAAGTTAAAATCACTTTGAGGTCACATTTTCAAACTGACGAACTGTTGATCATTAATAATGATAAAATATTATTATCCTTGAAGGTAAGCGATGTTAACAAAACAACTCACAAAGGGGCAAAAGAAGGCGGGGAGAATAAAACAAACAGGCAATCCAGCATAGCTCCTACCGTAAGACAAGTGTAAATATGTATACGTATATTTGTACCAACAACAAATCACGAAATCAAAGTATAAGGGTTGTGTAATCCTTGCCTGATAAGTGATAAATATTTGTTTCTTATCACTTGGCCTGTTCAAGTTATGTGAGTTCCACAGTGGTTTTGGTTTGAACAGAGATTCCAAGAACTCATCATTTGGTTCTGGGGTCTGTGATCTTGTAATAATTGTACTTGATGACCCCCAATAATATTATTGTTGTTGTTTGAGAACTCATGTATCTCCAGTATTTCAACTCTACGATTGGTCTTCTTTCTCATTTTGATTGCCAGGTCCTGTGGGATGAATTTGCCACTCACGCTAACTCTGCCCATCTTCTTCTCTATTAGATGACTCTCCAACTCTGTATACATTTAGAGAATATGTGAGTAATTAACAAGATAAAAAGCATATATAAGAGAATAAAGGGCTGCTTCAATGGTGAAAAATTTATCTGATTACCTTCAATATCAAGAAGGGCCCTTCGTACTTTTCTGTAACAACCATTGCAGTCGATGTTCATCCTCATCACCATGCAGCAATACTGCATTATTTGGTTGGTATGCGGAGAAGTTGGAAATAGGCAAAAAGAGCTAATATGTTTAAAAAGGGTACAGGAGAAAAATGAGTTTATTAAAAGGCAGGAAATTAAGAATAAGGATCAATGTATGAGCTGGTAATATGATTTATGGAATCTGATTCTGCTATGAATTCTAAATGTGAGAATTAATGCAAATAAATGAATGTCGTGTAGCGTTGCCTGCCCATTATTCTTGACTTCTGTGTATAATTTATTGCATAAGAGCATCCCTTTCTTTGTTCGATAGCTATAGGCTAATGCTAGCAAATATGGAAAGGCATCCTTTTTTGTATAATTTTGACACATAAGAAACCTTCATATGGGCGGCCAATTGAAGTCGCACAGTTTGCTTGCTGCTCAATAGCTAAGATTAAAGGTGTTGACAAGTTCTATCCTTTACAGTACCCTAAATTTGATTCAAGATTTCAAATCTTCTTTGTTTTTGTGGGAATAGAAGGATCTCTCGATGCTTGCTAGCTGTCTACTGGTACCAACGAAATGCCAATGTAAAATGATCCTTTTACATATAGGCAGGGCAGCCTACGTATGTATGTATGTCTATGTGTAAATATATATTTCATCAATAATTACAAATTTCTCAATCATCAAACATTGATTTCATGTAAAATAATCAAATATGTTCATGGAATATAAATCTTATATGTTTTTGGTCTCCAAGCTAAATAGAACAATGGGAACTGATTAAGAAAATGAAATTCACTTCAGTTAATATCTTTTACAGACAACAGATGTAGCTGGGACATATAGACTTCTAAATTACTAAATTGCATTGACTTGCAAGATTCAACTATAGGAAGGAGACCATGCAGTCCTCTTGACAGCCTTGCTAGATTGATTATTCTTAACAGCTACAGCAGCTTTTCTCGGAGATTCTTTACTTGCAGATTTATAAGTAAGAATCACTTTCTTCTCCGATACAAGGACCTCCATGGACTCCACATCTGCAGTCATAATTAATACAATTTAGTTACATGAACAATGAAGTTAATACATATTCTTCTTCTGAAATGCTGATTCAGAATTTCATTAGGCATTGTAACGTACCATTAGCTCTTGAAATAGCATTGGCTATTCTGTCTTGGCACTTGTCACATCGCAAATCAGCTGCTAAAATCACTTCCTGAGACTAAAATAAAAGGAAAAAAAGAAAAAGGAAAATTCTCAATTGATCTCTTGCAAAAGCATACAGTAGTAATTGTTATATACATCCAATCTTGAATCAACCAAGAGAAAGATAACCAACCAGAGAAGTCATTGCGGAAGAATTACACAAAGAGCTACGCCAGTCTGAGGAAGAAACAGTAGTGAATTATTGGAGGTGCAGACTAGCCTTCTTATCCCAACAAATCCTCCAGTTTAAAGCTAACTTTATGAACCAATTGCAAATATAGTGCTTAAGTTTCTTTAGGCAAATTTGGACCATTTGTTGATTGAGAAAGGGCGACCTTTTTTTCTTTCCCAAGCTAATTCAGTTCAGACAACAGCAAAGCGATGGAGATGTAGCATGTGATTGCATGATATATATTGACAACGATATATACAACACTATCCCTCTTTTTTTCACTTTACATGCTTCTGTTATTCTACAATTACGTATATGACTGAAGACCACATGCCGCATTTCAATGGCTTTATGAAAGAGTTCTTTGAAGTCCACATGTAGCCTAATATTTCTATGGATTTGGCTCATATAAATTAATTGCTAATAGATACTCAGTCAAAATGTTGAGTCCCTACCATTTGGCATTTGCCCTCCTCTCTCTCCCAGGAGAGTGTCACAGACAAAGTTTAAGTGTGGCCACGAAGGGACCAAAGATTATGAAGTTGAATGAAATGGATAGATATATAATTTTGAAACTTTTGAGTAGAACACAAGGAGTTAATTCTCTTACAATATTTTTCAATCAAGAAACTTCCTAGAGAACTAAATAAAATAAGTCTCAATCCTAATATATCCATTTCCGAACATCTAACCATGTGATACCAGAATTAAATTATTTTGCAATCAAATATTTAACTCTTCAACTTGGACAAATTTGTAATTTTCTGAGTTTTGTACTGTGGGTTAGTTACTTGCCGGAGAGAGTCAAGGAATAAGAAGTGCATGTAGAACAACAACACGCGCCATGCGCAATGCATGCAACAACCCACACTTGAAAAAAATGCACTTTCCATTTTTATTTCATCTTAAGAACCCCAATTTCTACCACCAAAAATACCCCACACCAACACCTTTGCTCCTCTCCTAATTTCTCTCAACACACCACACCACAGCATGGCCTTTCTTCACTCTCTTCCTGCCATTGCCACCACCGTCTCTCTGATCACATTCCTCGGAATTGCCCTCCCTCACTGCACCCATTCTGAGGCTCCCACCATAACCAGCTGCATATCCCATTTGCTGCCTCTCTCTCCATGTGTACCTTTCGTGCAAGGCAAGGCACAGACACCGGCACAGACTTGCTGTATCAACCTCCAGCAAGTCTACACCCAAAAGCCGCGTTGTCTTTGCCTCTTGGTTAATGGCACTTCTGTGGGTAATATGCCTATTAACTCCACACTTGCCATGCGGCTGCCTGCTGTTTGTAACCTTAAAGTTGACGTCTCTCAGTGTTCAGGTATCCCACCAACCTCTAGAATGAAATCATAACAGCATTACTGTTTCAATTTGTTACATTGCATTTATGTACTTAATTAAAATCCAAGATTTTTATGAAGATGTTAGTGCGCTGGTGCCTCCTAGTCATGCTGGTCCTCAATTCTCTCTTGGATCAAACACAAACGCTACTGTTGCTGGTATGCAGATTTGCTTCACCTCTTGCATCCTCTGTGTATTACTCTATTCTTTCCCTTTTTTACTAGTTTCTCCAACAGGGGTCTTCTGGCTTTCTTTCTTCTTCAATTTTTTTTTCCTATTTCTCTGAAATGCACATTTTTGTCCTCTTTCAAATTCCAGCTTCTCCTATGGTGGTCCTGGGTGCACCGACATCGGCTAGCAGCACCGCACATGGCTCTGCCTGGAATGCGGGTGCAAAGTTGAACACAGAATGTCGATTAGCTGTAATGGCTGTGGGGTTCTCTATGTTTGCACTGTATTACACCTGAATTATTACATGTAATCAATTCCAGATAGGTAATTATGTTATGTCTGGTGAATTGATCTTCTACTCACTAGTATTAGGATTTATTAATCAATTATGATTTAATTTACGGTATTCTTATGTATTTGGATTTTGGATGTTATCCTTCTATTGGATTTGTCATTATAAAGTAGTTTTATTTAATAATCACATGATTTCTCTGAAAGGAAGGAACATGCAGATTTCCCGAAATCAGTAACATGCAACTTCCATTCCTTTCACAGGACCATGAAATAGGGCGACACAAAAAGCATTCTTGCACGACCAAGTCTGATCAGTTATGATTTCAATTAGACACCCAAAATTTTGTTGACATTTTAGAAAGTATTGACAATTCTTTGTTCATTTAAGCGGCAGGGGAGTAACCCTGCCTGCAAGTACACCAAAATGTAAGACATGAAAGAAAAAGCGTTGCACAGAAACCAAATCTAATAACTCTAGCACAAGCACATGAGACCAAATTGATGGACATCTTGAAAATTTGCAGCAAGTGCATTATAACAGATTTATGTATCATAAACCAATATCTCACAAAACATTGAGATACATTTGAGGAAGAGAATTACAAACATTACCTAATAAATTGAGGGCAGTGTGTGCAGTCCGGATTTCTTCTGGCTAGAACTATATCATGTCTGGGATATAAAATCATTTACAACGACTAATCCAAACTAGGTGCTATCTCAGTGGGATTCGACTCAAAGACATCTGAATTAGATGCATCCGGTCCTTCCAAAAGCTCTCGAGATTGGACTGACTCTTTGTATGCAGGTGTCTCTTTAAAATCAGCTGCTCCTTCATTATACGTGGACACCGCAATCCCACAGGCAACTAGCTGTTAAGGTAAAATAGAACATTATCATGAAGCATAAGAAAAAGATAACATGTATACAAATATTTCGTATCCTCAGGCTAGAATGTTGTAGTTATACTCAATTTCAACCTTCAGAAACATGCATTTCACTACTACTAATACCACCATCTCAAAATATTATCATGTGATCATGTGAGAAACATAATCTATTCAGCTCAATTCTGTAATAACCTTTTATTAACATATAAGTTGATCACAAGCAAATAATTGAACCTATCTCTTTAATCACATAAAGAGTGCTAAAAATGAACTAAGGAATCAGATTTCCCTTCCAGGAATTTCTAAAAGGCCAGGAACAAGGCAGGACGATCTAAGGTCCAATAATGGGCCAAATTCTAACAAGTCACTCCCTCGTGTGTCCTTAGCATGAGATTGCAGAGCAATAGCTCAAACTATGGGCATACAGAAACCTCCATGCAACGCTATCACTCTTCATCAAGCAACTAAGCTCTGTTCAGCGTTGAAATTGGGTAACTACAAATTAAAGTATAATAATAAAGTGTTTGATACATACACTAACTGCTACGATTTAAAAACTAAGGATTATTATATAAAATTTATATTTACTACCAACTATTAACTTTTATTTTCATTTCTTTTTTTTTTTTTAACACCAAACAAGGCCCAACTGCATTACCGAATTTGGTTTTTAAAAAATCACAAATTTGCTTGATTAAATAGTTCAATATATATACATATAACAGCAAATATATCATGCCTCAAGCTAATATTATCAACAAATACTGTCATTCTCACGCAGGCTCTTCCCTTACACATAATTATCATAATCTCGGGTACGTTAATCAAATTTACGCTGAACACATACCGCAAAGACGATACCGAAAGCCCAGAGATATTGGAGAAAGAACCCGAAAGCGTCCCACTGTGGACCCTCCCAGAAGTCGGGCTCCAAGCCCGGAAGCTCCGGCATCGGGGAGCCGTCCTCACCAACAATGACGCCAGCATTCTCAAACTTATTATTATTATCGTCTTGTCCAATCCCAGCCGTCCGTTGCTGCTGCTCTTTTTGTTGTTCTTCGGTGGTGGTGATGGCGCCGGTGCTGCCCCTCCCGTTCTTGCTGTCGAAGCGTCCGGTTCGGGAGGAGAGCTTCTTGGCAGCCGAAACGACGTGGAGAGCTCTGAATGGAGCTCTAGTGATTCTGCTGATGCATGTTGAGGAAGGGAAGGTGATGACGTGGCGAAGGTGTTGTGGGTCTGTAGTGGGAGCGGTGTAGAGGATTCTGCTGCCTCTGCCACTGCCAGCAGTGGTCGCTATGGTGAGCGACATGAGTGGATGAGAGCTGCGTGTGCGACTGACCAGTAGTGGATGAGACGGACGAAAAAGATCTTATGTGCGTTGATTGATCCGATACGGTTTACCCGGACCTGATGGTTGGGCTTGGTCCAAAACTTATCACGTTTATTCATTTTCAAACAAATGTAAGACTAAAGGTGGCCAATGGGGAGGCACATGGCACAATACGTGTCTGTTTTTAAATGGTATATAAAAAGATATGTAATAAATATGTTTTATTCGTAAGTTAGTATGCAGACCATAGACTATTAATAGAATATTTGTTAAAATATATTAAAATAAAATTTTTTAATAAAAATAAAAATAAAATATTATAATTTCTAAATATTTTGAAATAATTTTTTTAATATATTTTATTAAATTAATTTAAGTCTTAGTTATAAAAAAATATTAAGTGTTTTATGTTTAAATGAATAAAAAAATGTCATGATTTTATACATTATATACCAAAATTTTATAACAATTAATATTTTATTTATGAAATCTTAACTTAGTTTATAGAGGCATGTTTCATTTGTGATTTGTGAATGAAATATTTTTTTATTTTTATGATGACTTAAAAATTACATTTTAATAAGTTGTGACTTGTGATTTGTTATAATTAATATCTCGTAATTGTGACTTCAAGAAAATTAATTATTCCAAGATTGTGATTTTAATTTTTGTTAACATGATTTATGAAATTAAATTTATGTATTGTTATGGTATAATTGAATTGATAATTGTGAAATTAAATATTTAAATATATAGCTATGAAATTGTGATAAACTAATAAGTTAATTGTTCTCTTACTAGTTAATAAAACTATTATTGTTATTATAGTAGTAGTTGTTGTTGTTATAAGAATATTATTATTATTATTATTATTATTAGAAGAAGGGCACGTGGGCTTAAACAAAGCACATTGGCTACGTAGGCTTAAAAAAAAAAATTGATGGGCCTTTTTTAGCCATAGTCCTTTGGCAGTCTTTATTTAAGACTCGCCATGCGTCAAATTTTGCTCAAGTGGTGATACATTTGGACCTCCATTTATCTCAAGTCTCTATTTTTTAAACTCTAATTGACCCTTTTATTAATTATATCATTCTTATACTTCATACGATTACACTTATATATCATTGATTTATCAAATTAATAGTAAAGTTCACTGTAATTTTTATACGATTACATTTATCTCAATTCATTATTTCTTACAAAATTATCAATGAATTACAGAGATGATGAAATTTTTTATTAAAAAAAAACTTGTTCGAGGAATAAAATAGGGTGACCATGATCTCTTCTAGGTAAAAAAATCAGTAAATAATTGATAGGCTACTAAAAGAAAATTTTAATAATGTTGAGCAGATCACATCGACCAAGTGGTAATTATTAAAACCATGGGTATATTACCTAGACAAGGTGATTTTAGTCCAAGTGGTAATTTTGATGACCTTGAGTAGACCACCTCAATTAGGTGGTAATCTTAATGACCATGAGCAGAACACATCGACCAAGTGATAATCTTGATGACCATGAGCAAAACACCTCGACTATAATACCATGAGCAGACCAAAACCAAGTCGATTGTTCCAAAAACCTCAACTAACCAAAAACTATCGAGCTCCTCCCAGAAATTTAGCCATAATGTCTACGCATGCCTGAGTGTTATAACTGTAGCTCAATAACTATACAGTAACAGACATATTAACTTAGGATCCAAATGGTGCATTTAATCCAATAATAGCCATGAATTGATAATGGTGTAAATATTCTGAGTACTTATAAAAGTCCTGAAAAATCCAAAGCAAAAAGAGTTAAACTTTCTTTCTTAATTTTGATTTTTCAGTTACATTTACTTAAGGTTATTTATTCATAAAACTAGAAATGACATTTTTTATTTTTTTTCGTAAACTCATAAACTAACTTGAGCATCGAAGTGTTCACACCAAAAAAACCTCTTGCGTTGTTTACTATCTTTTGTGATTTCAAGTATTTACAAGTTAATTGTTAATGGTCACAGGATATCTTAACGATTGGCTAGCTGATTCTCCACCAAATAAATTTAATCATGGTGTAGAAGTCAGATATGAAGTCGTTAACTAACTCATTTGGATTTCAGCATTAACATTTGGCACCGTCTATAAGGATTGATGTAAAAAGCCAATTTTTTCTTTACTAATTTGAAGTTAGTCAAATCAGAAGTGATTAGGAAATTAAATTGATGAGAGTAATTATCGATTAGTCAATGCCCATAGGGTAATGACCAAATCTAGATATAAAAAAAATAACTTATTCAACCGATAAGTCATCGATGGTTACATCAAAAACATGTTAGATAAAGATAAGCTCTTTAATTTCATGTTAGATTTGTAGTATAGTATCACGGGATGAGAGGCCTTAGATTATACAAGTAGGCTATGTTTGTGTGGAGCATGTTAGCTAAAAATTCTTCAAAAATAGGTCCTAAAAACAAGCATAAATAGATAGTTGTAGATGCAACTAGTGGAAGACTAGACATTGAAGTTTATGCCTAAAAAGGTGTAATCACTGTAATTGGGTTGTGGTGGTTAGATGCACTATAGTTCTAGGCTAATTGGTAGTAGTTGCCTTACCTGCAAATGAATGGAGATGTGCTTCCTCACATCATGCTTAGCGTTGCCTCATTTTAGTAAAAGGAATTGAGGTGGCATATGAGCAGCATACTACCTTGCTTTATAAAATAGGGGTGTTAATTGCAATATGTATATATAGTAAAGTTGAGTGTACATTTTGGGATATGATCTAGTTTTTAAAAGATGAATGAAGTCCTTTAAGCACACAAAACCTAGAACTATTTGTAATATTTTCTTATTTTTTTAAACATAGAAAAGTTAGAGGTTAGACCCTCTATTAAAGTAATTATGTTTATTCTTACTCCTTTGTATTTGTTGTTCTTTTCTCTATGTTTGGTATAGTTAATCTCTTACAAGAACCTCCGTTGTGACTCTTGGAGGTTGTTTTGCATGCTTCCTCTAGCATTGTTGAGCAGCTAGCTAAGTGGGCACTTGGCATCATCACAGTGGGCACTTGGCATCATCACATGGATCGGGTTTGATATTTCACAAGGAACTTGATCCCTCGCAATATAGCTTCCGCACAAAATAAGAAAGGGCCCTTCCAACACATAAATGATGTTAATAACTTCCGCACAAAATAAGAAAAGGCTTTTCCTACACATAAATGGTGTTGCGTTAAAAAGAAGCACGTGATACCCACTTTATTAGTCATCACCATCATCATCCACTGGAAAAAAAACAAAAGTCTCGCAGTGTCTTAAAATTGGCATTGCTATTTCACCTTCTTTTTAAATTGATAAGAGCAAATAAAAGATTTTATTAGTTATGTATAAAGACAAAAATTATCTTAAAATTCTTATATGGTTGATTCACAAAATGGAGATTATGAGATCAATAATGTTGTGTTCACTTAGTTAGGATATTTAATTTATGTAACCCCTAGTGTGGCAAATGATGTAACATTATTTAATTAGCTTAAGTGAGAGTTAATTATTATGTATTATAATTTCACATCCAAATGATGGCAAAATAGCCACATGACTATCACAACTCACTTTTTTTTTTAATTTTTTAAAATATTTATTTTTATTAATTATATTTCTTAATAATGCATTCAAAATGGCTCCAATAATTTTTCTTTATTCTCGCTTTCGGTTCTAATTTCCTCTTTATTCTTAAAATATTTATAATATAAAATTAGCATATCAAAAATTAATTTTAACATAAAAATTTAATAGAGGATTGTTAAAATAATTTAAAAATAATGAGTGTATTAATCAACACTATAAGTGAAAAATAAGGGTGGGCATTGAATATGATTTGGATAGATCTTATCCAATTTGAACAAATTCAAATTTGATTCTGATTTAGTTTTAAATATGATCAAATGAGATTTAATCTGATTGGATTTCATTCAAATTGTATCGGATTTGAGTCAATCCAAATAATATGATTGGATTGTACTATTACTTAAAAAAATATAAAAAGGTGAAGCCAAAAACTAAAAATTAAAATACAACGGACTCATTCCCAAATCACCATTCACCAAGAAACAAAGCAACCATAATTGAAAAATAATTAAATATAAAAGCCAATTGACAAAGTCAAAATCCCAAATTGAAACCTAATTTCCAAAAATATATCACAACATTTTAGGCTTTAAGTTCTTGAATCACCCACTACGATGGCAACACAACCAAAACAATCCCAAAGCCTCATCTTGATCATCATCGATGTTCGGCCAATTAGTTGTAACACTAGTTTTTGTGTGATCTTTTAATATTAGATAAATGATAATCTAAATTTTTATATTTATATTATCTTTGGCTGTGAGTTATGTTATATGATATTTTCTACTTTGCATGTTGAAACATAAATTAAGAAACTTGATGAGTGAAACTAATAAAGCCATTTGAAATAACATACATGTCATGGTATGTCGAAATAAGTTTTTGAGCCTATTATCCTTAGAGAGTAACTATATATGCCTATACAGCTTTATAGTATATTAAATAAGATCTCTATATTTTCTTTAAAAGATAATAAAAAGGTCATCTTTGATCTGTTTAATCTTTTCTAATAATCTCTATTATGAAGTATTTGTAATAAAACCCTTTGAGCCTATATATTAAAAAAATTCTTTAGTAAACTATCATCTTGTCCCACTCCAACAATCTTTAAAGAATTTTTTTTAAAAGATGATAAAAATGTCATCTTTAATATATTTGATCATTTTTAACAATCTCTATTATGAAGTATTCATAATAAACCCCTTTAAGCCTATATATTAAAAAAAATTCTTTGATAAACTATCATTTTGTCCCACTCCAATGTGGATTATCACCTTATATTTAATGTTTTTCACCATTCAGTTATATTTAAAAATAGGGATGATCGTGTATTTGTGAAAATGATGCTATAAATAAATAAATAATGACAAATAATATAAAAAAGAAAAAAATTCAAACAGAAAGCATCTTGTAATCTCCAAAAGTCCTCTATTTTTCAAAAATATATTTTATTTTTTTATTAACCCTTCTTTATTAGCCATGACCCTAACTTATGTTACATCTTAATGAAAGTTTTTCTTAATTTTAAGTAATTATAGTCTGAAGTAGAAGTTAGTAAGATGGACTTAAAGATGTGGAGATACATGAAATGAAAAAAAAAAATTGTTTGGCAAGTAATTTCCTAGACTTGAGATCATTTTATTTTTGAGTTGCGGATATTATTTTTTTATTTTGGTAAAAGTATATGATATTATTTTACTATTTTTTCAATATATCACTTCGTAGGGTAACTGATTTGTTTTATTTTGAGAGAGTTACTCTTAACCATAAGATTTTAGAGTATAACATATCGTTCTTGAAAATCACTTGACTAATGTAGCCCTAATAATTGATTATTTTAAATTATTTTACTTGATTTATATGTGTGGGTGTGATCGAAAGATAATTTTTATACTTTTATTCGATTGTTGTTATTAACCTAATGAGAGCAGTAAACACAATTTTTTTAAAAAAAAAGGCGAGATTTCAATTTGGATATAGAATTTTACTAAATTTTTATCGCTTAAATTACGAAAGCCTAGTAATAAGCTAATTGAGAGGTGTGATTAACACTAAAGAATGTATATTTAATAAGTCTAAAATTATTAAATTTTTACTTACAGTGTCGATTAATACACTTATTCCTCCTAAATTATCTTAACACTCCTAATAAAATTTTATGTTGAAATTAATTTACAATATATTAATTTTATATTATAAATATTTTAGAAATAGCGAGAAATTGAAACTGAAAGTACAACAAAGAAGAATTGATAGAGTCATTTGAAATATATTATTAAGAAGATATAAATAATAAAAAAATATTTCAAAATTTTAAAAAAAAATAAAGTGAGCTATGATAGTTAGGTGGTCATTTTGCCATCTGACTATCATACATTTCAATGTATATATATTATAAGAAAGATATAATAAAATAAATAATGAAAAAAAGAGGAGGCATTCATTGCCTATAAAAGGCAAGAGGATGCAAGCGGAGAAAGAAAGGCGGTGAAGAAAAGAGAAGAAGCTAAGATTGAGGCTGAAGAAAATCTCTTCATTTATGTAGTTTATTTTCTTTTAATATATTCAAGAAATTTGTTAACTAAAATGAGTGTTTTATTTTTTAATATAAAAGGTTAATTTTCTATGCTAAGATGGAAAGTAAAGATTAAGGGTTCAAATTATTAAATTTATTACTCTTTTAAGTGAATTTTAAAGTATATTTTATTAATTTATATTCTTCTTCTTTACCAATTTCTTTATATCATGTTAATTTATTAATCTAAATCTCTTTGAATTTTTATGATATTTTAATATAGTGTCAACATGCTAATATAGTTGTGGCACATTGTCATATTTATCTATATTAATAATAAGTTAAAAATTAAATAACATAATAATTAACTGACAAAAAAATACAAAATACAAATTTGAAAGAATGCTCTGACCATAATTTAAAACTCAAGAATGAATCACGTAACCTTAGAATTTTTAAATTTGTTTCAATTAATTTTTTATAATTAATTTTTATTTAATAATTAACTATTAAATATCTAATTTCCCTGTAATTAGACGTCAAATTCACTGAATTATATTATAATTAAATATTTTTATACTTAAAAATAGTAATATTTTTGAGTTGTATTAACTATGTAACTTAAATAAGCATAGCATTATTCTTATTAAATAAACAGTGGAGGGCAATATATGAATAATCATTTTCCAATAATAGTTTCTCTTGAACAAAATTTTTAGTCAAATAGAAATAATTTTTTTCTTTTATGACTTAAAGTTATTGTAAAATAAAATTAGGTGCGATAATTGTTATACGATAATATTTTACTACTAAATATTATAAAATATCATTTTGTCCTTACTTTAGCAAAAAAAGAAAAAGGCATAATTCTAACAAAATAATTTTCACTATTATATCAAAAGTCCAATTTTTTTAAAAAAATTTACATTTATTGGACTTTTGTAAATTAATAATAATTTTTAATATTAATTATTTTTTGTAAGCATTTATCAAAAGTCCAAAACTTAATAATTTTCACTATTAATTTTCATTAAATTAAATATTAATTTAATTTTGATTATTAATTATCCAAAAGATTAATAAACAAAGATAGTTAACAAAGGAGATGACCAGTAAATGGATTTTTTTTCCGTAAATGATCAACTTATTTTCCTAGATCACTTTCTATCAAGAATAAGTTGATCATTTAGGAAAAAGATTAGTAGGTAGGAGTAGGATATAATAACCCAAATGAGGCGAATTAGATGCCTTCAAGATAAAATTGGGTCATTTTAAGAAAAGAGTTGTAGACGTATGACAGGATTCTGGAAAGACAAAAGAGATGAATGGAGATGATGAATAGAGATGATCCATTCCTTTCGAAAGCAGCCTAATATCGGCCCCTTAGAGCTTCCCAAAACGATAGACTCAACCAAAATACCCAATAATTCCAAGGGAACGGATTTTTCGTCGCTTCTCTTCTTCTTCTTCTTCTTCTTAGGGGATTTTGTTTTAATGGGTGAAAAATTTTTAACAATTTTTTTAATTTTTAACATTTAATTTGTCATTAAAATAATTTGGCTTTGAGTTGCCATATATGAATATAAACGAAGAGCAATGTTTATATTACGGCCATACACACACACTTCGAAAGGTCTGAACCCGTCTTCTCTTGTTCGAAGAAATTAAAGAAAACAAGAACAAAAATTTAAATAAATAAATAAAAAGATTAAAAATTTCTCGAGTTTTTTACATGAACAATTTGGTGTAACAGAGTTTAAATTCTTTGTGTTAGTATACGATTCCCATTTTTAAACTTCCAATTTTTTCACAAGAGAATTAAAAAAAAACAAAAAAACAAACAAATTTATATTCTAGTTGCAGCTAAAACAATGCAACTGCCGTCCGGTTGCATTAAAATCTACACATAGCGGGCCTACATATTTATAGCAACACTGTTTCTAATCACAAGTTCCGGTGACCTAAAACGCTTTGAAACGTTTTTTTTTTTCTTTTTAATCGTTTCTATGAAGCTGAAAGCGACTCGGGCCGCCATGCAAAATCTGAGATATCGGCCGGTTCGTAACTTTCAAACAAACCGCCACCTAACGTTATAAAATCATTTGAAACATTAACGTTGCCAGCGTGCGAGTCGCCGCCGATGCCAAAATTGTACGGCTCGTAACTAGGCATCTCGTTCTCAAACCCTAACGCCATATCATCCAGCTTAACGCCGTCGGACCCGCTCGTGTTCACATCTACGGCCTCGACCTTCTGCTGCTCCTCGCCCGTCGAAAAATTCGGCGGCAGGCCGAGCTCATCGTCAGAAGCCTCCAGAAGGAAACCGAGCTCCTGCCGGGCCTCGGCGGCATCGGCCGTCACCACCGGTGGCGCCTGTTCTGGAACGAGAATCTCCTCCTCAAAGCTCCTAATAACAGAGTCCAGGTCCTGAATCGCCGGGACAGAGTCTGTCTCGTCGAGGAAGTCTAGCAAATCGTCATGGATCCGCTTCGCCTCCGGCGAGCTCACGCCGGAGCCCTCCGAGTTCCCGTCAGAGGCCACCGAATCGACTCGGGCCAGTTTCGAGACAGGCGAGTTGGCCTCCGAGTGGCCGTCCAACTCATCCCGGACTCTCTTCTTGCTGTTCTCGTCGCCGTTGTCTTCCTTTTTCAATTCCGCCATTACAATAAATAATATAACCAAAGGGCAAAATCGTAATGTGACTTAACGTCTTCAGTTTTAATGGGGACAAGCACAAACCTAGTACCGGAATTGTGTCTAGAGAAATGGAATTAGTTTTCCTTTCTTATTTTATTTTATTTTTAAAATAGTGGGCGGAAAGCTGAAGTTGGGCTTCAAGGATTTTCTAGGCTTGAAAGAGATCAGGGCAGTGTTGGCAATTGGTCAAAAATAGGAGGGGGTTTAACTGAAGTTGAAAAAATAACCAACTCGAAAAACAGATTTGCTACAAGAAATTCAAACAAAGAGCCCTAGAGAGAGAAATGTCCCTAGTATAGAGAGAGAAAATGTGCGGTCTTGGGTGAGAGGGAAATAGAAATGAGCCGGGTATATATAGTTGAGGGAAAAGAGGGAGGATCTGGAATTTTGCCCTTTTTTTCAATTTAATTTTTAATTAATTAATTAATTAATTAAAAAATTAGTTTCTGGTAAATACTGACAGGCGCGTGTAGGGCGGATGCTTAAAGTCTCCATTCACGGACTTCTCATGCCTTTTCTTTTTCCTCCTCTGTCCCTATTCCCATTTTTCTATTCTTATTCTTTTGTGCGGATTTTTTCTTTCTTCCTTGGCTGAATGGGATTTTGCTCTTCTGTCAATTAACTAAATTTAAGAGGGGACTTTGAAATCCGTTGCTGGGGTGGGGCCCACCGAGTCAGGGGGCGGAATCATGTGGTGGGCTTCGTGCGTTTTGGGCTCACTGACTCTCTGTTGCGGTCGTCTAAAGTGATTTTGCTTTGCTGTCCTTTCAATATTTAATTTTCTTCGGATTTGATTTGACACGTTCCCCTTTTGGTTGTGAGGGCTCTATTGTAATTTCGGTACCCACACTAATCTAGAAAAGTTTTGTGGTGGCAGCTTTTCATTCAAACTTCATTACGATTTATCTTTTGTTTAATTTTAATTTCCGTTGGACGTTTGAGGAAGCGGGATTGGGGTGACAGTTGAATTCCATTGTAGTGGCACGTGGCAACATGGTTTTACAATATTTCCGACTGATATTTTTGACATGACTCGCACAGCCTAGATCTTTAATTAGGTCAAGATAAATTATAAGATTAATTTATATAATTGGCCATTAGTGTATATAAAAAAATAAAAAATGAATTATTAAATATTGTCACATTAAGGATTTTACGTATGTAATTTTAATTGAAATGATAACTTACTTGTTTAATATTAAAATTTTAAATTTTAAATGTCAGAATGAATAAACGGTCTATAAGTTATTTTCAATAGAGATTGATTTATGAAATAATGGAGAAAAAATTTATTAAAGAAAAAACTATAATCTCATATAAAAATCATAAAATTTAAGGAATTTAAAAAGCTTCAGTGCAATCTTCCCATCAAGTGGTGCTGTCCTTCGACTACAACCCGAGAGCTCGAAATTCAATTAAAGAGTTAATGACCACTTTTGTTTATTCATTTTAATTAAAATTGTGAAAGCGTGGTTAAACTTTTAATCCCTTCAATTAAGGAATTTCAGCCGATTTACAGAAGCAAGTAATAATATTGACCAAATTACATTTTCTTTTACCAGGAAATTCTTGAGAAAATGAAACTTTATTTTATAATAACATAAAATTAAAAATCATGAAATCCATGATCCACAATTATATACAATTTCAGCATCCACAATTAGACAACCGAAAGCAAAGTGAAAAACTCTACATCCTTTTCTAAACAAAAATAATAATAATAATAAAAATATCTCGGTTGACTAACGAACGCACCAACGTGTCACCCAATTTCGCTAACCGCCTCGTCCACTGCTTTAGCGGGTCCCTTCTTTAGATTCTGCAACAAAAGTAGGGCCCGCGTGTACCATAAAGCCATCACAGCCGTTCAAATAAAATATGAAGATAAATAGAAAGGCCAAACCAACGTCATCAAACCCAAAGCCTATCTCCCTAGGCGGGACCCACCCTCACGTTTTTTTGACATCAAAACTAGCTTTGTCCAGCATCTACGAATAAACGTACAACTTGTCGGGCCGAAACGGCAAGGGCCGAGCCGAGCCACTCACTAAAGCGGCGCCGACGGAGAAACGTTCTCTGGAAGCTTTTACGATCCCCAAGAAAGGGGCACCGGTGAGTCAGCCTCTGCGGCTCAAGTACATGCACCGCGCCACGTCGTGAAACTTCAGCACCACGTGGCTTTGCCGCCAGCGTCATTTGTCATCCCACGGAACCGGTAAATTACCGTTTGTTTAATAGATAAGAACGCACTGTCCAGGTGGTTTGGACACCGGCTCTTCCGGTTAACAGGTAAGTTCAATTTTGGCGTGACACGTGTAGGAGATGATCCAGAGAACAAGTATTCTGTCAGTGCGGTAAGTGAAGTATCAAATGCTTTATTGTGACGTGCGTTTCACGGTGGTACCGGTGAGATTATCATGAAAGTCATTAGATTTTTTTTTGCTGATTTACATAAATATCCCCGAAGAGTAGGTGGAACTACCAGATTATACCCAGACCTCAGCTTGTTTGGTTGGGTACGATAGTACGTCCCTGGCCCGGGATATGGATTTCCCTGGTTTTACTGAGGTAAAGAAAAAACGATTTAACAAAATTAATCTTTTTTAAAAAAGTAAAATATTCCTAAAGACCCTAAAAATAAATACATTTTAATTACGCAAGTCTATTGAAAACTACAAATATTACGAACACAAATTAATCAGTAATGTTGCGATATCCCACATAAAATTTAAGTATGAATTAATATCCTCATTTTTAAAAAAAAAATCAATCCTGGATCTTATTAATATGAATTCATAACCAGATGATTAAATACAGTACTTAAATTTTTTTTTTTTGATAATGACCCTTCTATGTCAGCTAAAATGTCGAATCAACTTTAAAAGAAAAAAGGAAAAAGAAAAAAAAAACACGATGAATTTATATACGTATTATTGCTCTTTCCTTTGATAATAAAATACCATGCCTCGTCTCACAAAAGAACACATGTATTTAAGAGGGTAAACAATTTAAACAGACGTTCTTTGAATAAATTTGTTAATAAAATTAAAACCAAACAACAAACCGCATTGAAAAGTAGTTGAACCGATTTAATGAATGGTCAAAGGCAATTTCAGTAGTGGCCCAAAGAACCCAGTCTTGCTTTTATACCATTTCTGTGTAAAATAATTGAGAATTCGATGGGCGATTTGTGCTTGGAAATATACATCAGTTAGTCACATGCCCTGGCCTAGCCTTAATGACTAAGGCTTAATTAAGGAATAAGAACCACCGCTTTATTCTTGCCTCTATAAATCGATTCTCCTTTAATGTTTGTTGGCTTGTTTTGGTAGCGGAACATGGCCATGGCAACCACCTCGCTGCCTCACCTACGCCTTCAAAATTACTTGTAATTAATTGATACGGTTACGTGATGCTACATCTGCTGAATCAAATGGTCAATAAAGTTCCACGCGGCGCATGTCTCAGCCGGTGGATTTCTCCGGAGAAAATGTCGTTCTTGCGTCAGAATTGGATGCATTGAATTCAAAACTTTCCTAATTCAATATCTCATCGGCATACTTCATTTTTCCACCACCTATTTTCTTGGAAAATTCTTTCGACAAGCATTCGTTGCTTCGTATGCATGGCACGTACAACCTTTGATTGTTCAATGTTTCAAACACACCTTTCTTTTTCTTTTCTATTCTTTTTTTTTAATCATTTACCCGAATAACACGATACCTCAGAAGAATAAAATTTCCGTTTACTTAAATAACTCGATATCTCAAAGAGATAAAAAAGAATTAAGTCAGGAATCTTAATTTAAATTTTAACTGATGTGATGAGTTATTAATCTCATATCATGTTATGTATTAGCCGCATTAAATTAGTTATTAATATTCGAATAAAACATAATAATTATATGTGCATAAACAGTCACGTTCGTAGAGACTTAAGCTTCAACACTCAAATGCCGGATGCTTGTATTGTACAGGTCCCAAAACTCAAGCATACATAGTGTGTGAATATAATGGGCGATATATTCTACTTCGTTTCACTTTCTCAAATTACGCAGGCTGTATTATGCGCGTCGGCGAATCCGCATTAAAAGGCAATTAAGCTGACTTGACTATGGTTAGGAGTTAGAGCTAAAAGTCTCCATACAAGTGAGGCTTGTTCAAACCTAACCTCTGTGATAAAGCTTGCTTGTAGCTAAGTTCCACTAAAATAAGCAATCTTGCTCTATTTGTTAGTTTTAAATTCTCTAGACGAAAAAGTCTAAAAGCAAAGGTGAGCCAGCCGATAACGAGGTTGATGGATTTTTTTTTTTCTCTCTTTTTTTAATCTCTTCTAATTGCTTCCATTAATATAAAACCGGATACCCGGTACGTGTATTCTATTCTAAATCATGACAAGAAGATTAAACTACACTGTATTTGTTAAACAGTCTACACAAACGAACTATTAAATTAAGCAAATTTTGAAGACGACGTGTTTGAAGGAAATTTGATATAGATTAGCGGTCATAAAACTTTTTTTGGATTTTCACTTTCTTTTTATTCTAAATGATATATATATATATATATATAGCTCATCTAAGAGAGTTCTCACTTTATATAATGTAAATGTGTTTTTGCATTTTAATAAAGTGTGTGAATAATTTTTTTTTTATCATGGATTTATGATCAAAGTCAGTGATGAGTTAAAAAATTAAAAAAAAATTATGGAAATTTTTTAACTTATGAGTTAAAAAATTAAAAAAAATTATGGAAATTTTTTAACTTATTATTAATTTTAATATAGTTAGAATTCTTTGATTAAAACATACCCTGTGTGTGTCTGTACGTGTGTATATAAAGTTGCAGATTATCAAACCAGTCTCAAATGAGCATTTATTTGTATCTTCTTCTAAGCTTTTCCAGAATCATGCCAGAATTAAAAACCACCACAATTATTTCAAGACAGCTTGTCAGAATTTAATCATAATATATAATTGCATAATCACTATGAACAAAAGATAATTATGGTGGTTTAAGTTTAAAGTTGTCTCGTTATGAATCATCATTTCGCTGGCTCTCAGCCAAGCAATGTATTGTCCGTTTGAACATTAAAGTTTAAACCCCACAAAGCAAAAAATAATTCATTTTCGGGATATCAAAAGATTTCAGTGCTGGGAGAGAGCATCAGGCATCAGCTCCCAAATCTTACACAGCCCTACCCTAGTGATTGTCTAATGTCCATTTGTTCACCAATACATTAGGGAGAGTGATACTGAAGCTCTCAAGTTTCTCGTGTGTGTGTGTTCTTTTTAAGTCATACTGTCTAATAAAGTTAATTTCAAATATTATTAAATCACATAATTTTATAGTGAACAGAAAATTGATTTTATTAAATCACATGACTTAACACTGAATTCGTATTAAAAAAAACAAGAGTGCTCACACTTAAGAATAATTTTATTTAGTGAGTGTCTTTATTATTTTTTTTAATACAAACATACTATTAAACTGTGTCATTTAATAATATTAAAATATGACTCTATTGAATTATATAGTTTAAAAAACATAGCCGCATGAACAAAAGAAAATGAGAGGGTCTATACTGAGGATTGTATGAGTGTGTGTGTGTGTGTAATTATAGGCTTTCATATATATTAAGGGGAAAGTGTGGATGCGAATCTAAGATTATCAATCAAGAGAAACCTCCCACTGGAATTTTTTTTTTAAAAAAAAGATATCGAATGGGAAAAGGACCAAAGCTTTTAAGAATTGTTTGAGTGTGAAAACAAACATGTTACAATATGTGAAAAGTGATGAAGACATATTTAAAGAAAGAACAAATTAATCAATAAACTGGGGAGATTATTAGTTTTCCTTTACTAAAACTAATCTTTATATCAATTTTACTTTTTTATTGTTTTCATAATGACTAATAACTTTCTTAACAATTTTATAGTATTATCATTATTTTCAAATGCACTTTTATCATATTTATTGTAAATTAAAATAAATTATATTAATAAAAATTATAATAAAAAATTGGTACTAAAAATAAAAACATATATTTCAGCATGAATAAAAAATTATTAACGAGATATTTTTTATAATCAATATAAAACAATATAAATTGTTAAGCAAATGATCAGATTACCTCTATCATCCTTTAATATATATATATATATATATATATATATATATATATATATATATATATATATTAATGCCAATAGGGTTTTTGGATATTGTAACAATAGTAAGAGTTAAGTAGTATTTATGATTTCAGTAAGATCTCCTCAATAAATAGTATAGAGAAATTAAAGAATGTACAGTAAAATTTATTATAATATAAATTTTATATCTTCTTTCAACATAGAAGGATGAGCAGGGTCTGAACTAAATTTTTATTCCCTTACTTTAAAAAAAAATCAAGTAACCAATTAAATGAAATTGCTTAAAATATTTGAATTTGGAGTAGATAGTTTTAAATTTACTTTCATTTTTATTCTTTCCCGATTGTCAATCACAATTTTTGATTTGCAATTAGCTGAATTAAATTCGAACAAATTCTTATATGGGTTATTGTCAGATTAATTCCTACGGAGCTAGCCGAGTCAAGTTTGCCACTTGTATTAAGATTAGTTCTTGCCATCCATCTTGGATAACCCAAAATTGATAGCATGGTGGGCACTAACTCCATAGTCCTCGAAGTTTTAATTAATTACACAATTATTTCATGTATTTCAAAAATAGTTAAAACACCATGCTGTATAATTAGTTTCATTGACATATATTATTCTTTATTTTCACCTGTTGCGTGTCTAATTTGATTCAAATTTAATTCCTATCAGATACAATCACTAATTTTACACTTCAAAAGTGATAATAAAGATATCAATATAATTTTTAAAAAAACAGGGGTATTTGGATAATTAGCCCAAACCCTAAGAACTGAAGTAAAGTGGCATCTACCACTTGAACTTGATAGAATCATACGGTACCGTCAACGTTGTAGAAACATTCTCTTAAGAGTTATTATCAAACTGGTCCCCAATTTACAACTTATTGTTTGTTAACGAATATGCCTTTTATGATGCGTTATTGTCATTGCATTCACTGCGTATCATTTCTAATATTTTTGCTAATTATTTTTAAACATTACAAGGATAAAAACCGAACCCCTTCCAACCTACGTGAAGCATATCTAATATTAAAATTATTTGCGATTAATTTGTTGAAATTATAAGAGATTTATATGTAGAACATCCGATTGCGTAAAATTAGAAACTGCTTCTTCAAGATTCTAAAGACAACTCCATTGATAGTGTTTGAATTTTGATTGATTTGAACTCTCTCACCTTTATCTTTTGACAACAACCAGAAAGAAAAGAAAGATAGAAAAAAAGATAAACACTTATTCAATATGATTTCCGGAGAAACAATCCAACTGAGAATAACTATCCATTATCCAAAGTCCAGAAGATTGAGCATTCTTTAGAGAGATTAAATATTCAAAGTGACCTTGATTATTAAAAAAGTAAAAAATTAAAAAAAAAACAACTAAAAACAAAAGCTATATAGGTTTAGACTTGACATGAAAGAAATGAGTTTTTTTTTTTATTCATGAATATAATTAACCTTTCACATGCATCTTAGTTTTTTCTAGCACATAATTGAAGCCATTGAACTAATCAAAGTAGGTAAGACTTGCTATTCAAGAGCTAGCTTAAGCAACAATTAATAACTTAAAACTTTATTTAACCGACACATCATACGATATAAATGTGTGTGTGTGTGTGTGTGAACATGAATGTCGCCATTATTGACGTTTCTGGGACCTAATCGATAACAATGCAATATACTAACTTTGCTTCATTTAGAAGTTTATAAAACTCGGCCGGCGTCACCATCAATTAAATAGGATGGATTGGATATTTGTTTGTGTTTTGTCTTGTTGTTCATGTTCTTTTAACTATTTAAGAAATTGATGAGATAAGAGCGAGACGTGCACTAATGATGCAAGTCCTAATAGTACAATTTTTCCACGCGACATATAAGAAGATAAAATTGGAAATAATAAATTAATAATAGTCCGTCGAGAGTGACTAGTGCTTTAGAATTTTTCGACAGGGATTTATTTTATACAAAATATTTTGAGAGTGACGAGTTTTAGGGTAATTTATACTTGGACCCCTCAAAGTTTTATGAATCTATCAAACAAACCTTTGTGAATAAAATAAAGATCTATTTCATATTGCGGATGACAGATGTAAGTTAAAAATTATAGTTATAAGGTACTTGATAAATACTTATCACTGTGATTTCTAAGCTACATAAATTATATCTCACACTTTTATGATGAAACCTACCTAAAATAAAGTTATTGTCTTTATCAAAATTATTTTTTGAAATTTAAAAATTTATCCCACACTGTCAACTGTTATCTAACAGAAGCAAATATACCCCCGGTGACATATGAGCCCATCTTCATGACTCCTCCGGTTAGAATGAACGGTGCAAGGGTAATTTAGTAATTAGACATAAAACTAAAGGTTTAAAAATAAACAATAATTTTTTTAATTTATAGGAGATTGACATTTGCCTCGCAACTTTTAGTTGTTTATCTTACATTCACTAATATATAATTTCCGACGCGAAAACGAAAGGCATTGTTCCTCAATCGCCTTGAAACATGCACACATATATTCTAATATTAAATTAATACTTGATACAAAATTTCAGCATAACAGATGTTTATTAGTTAATTAATAAATTAATTTTTAATAAACGAACATGGGTCATAAAAGTGGAGAGGTGCTGGTTCGATTCTTCCCACCACCTACGTAACCGTAGATTGAAATCTTACCCACAAACGGTGTTAGCTGGTAGAGGTGGATAGCATGATTCCATTAGAAAATGTTAATTTTAATTTGTTCACTCATTTTAGAGCTTAATTAAGATATTAATTGATGTGGCAGCTTGTGTTTAATCTATTATTCTAACTAAACATCACAAATTAAGAATATAATTATTATTTGGACAAAAGTCAACGCGTTTCAACCACTATTTATGGATCGTTCTGTGAATGGGTTCATATGACATTGGGGTTCTTAACTTTGGTAAAATCATAAATAAATATAGTTACTAAGCATCCAAACTAATAGTATCATTATTGTTTGGAGAAAGGTCAACAAGTTCAAACCATTACCTATTTATGTATCCGTTTATGAATAGGGTAATAGTATTGAGTTCCTTAAATTTGGTAAAATCATAAATAATTAAGGTAATTATTTTATATTCTTATGGGTAAATTTTAAATTATCATCCAGTGAATTAACTGTATTCAAATTACCTCTTACTCTTAAAAATATCTTATGTTACCTTCATTTTTGTTCAAAAGATAGGGAAACAAATAGGAGTATGTTGATAAATTTATTTTTGTCTTCTTAATAAAAAAGAAATGAAAATTTGAATTTTTCAAAAGTAAGGTAAATTAAAGATAGTTGATTCATAAGGGATATTTTGAAATTAATCTTTTTAGTTAGATATTTTCATTTTTCAATTTTTCTTCCCTTGCCATATATTCCCTGTTATACCAGGTTTAAAACAATTTTTAATGATATTTCACAAATCTTACCGTGCGTCAAAATATATTTATTTAAAATCAATAACAAATCATCTTATAAAATTTTGGTTATCCTCTTTTGATTTTTTTTTTTTTTGGGTTAAGCTAAACAAATGGATTGTCCCCAAACGAACAAATCTTTATGATTAGATTATATTAAATGAAATTAACGATTTGTGTTGAAATTGGTTTAAATATTATTGTTGGACCCTTATAAAAAAGATTCAACTTTTTTGTGTCAAGTGATTTTTCTAACATGATATTAATGTTGAAGGGCTAGTTTGGAATTGCGGAAGTTGATGAAATAAACATATTATATTGTGCAAATGAAATAAGTTGTTAATTAAAAATAATAGTTTGGTGTTTAATAAATTTTGCTGTTGTGGTTGCTATAAATTTGAAAAGTACAGTATATATGTTTGATAAATTTAATTACAAAAGTGTTGTTTTATTATATAATGACCAAAATCGACATAAGTTTAAATTACCTTTTATTTTTAGAGTATGTTTAATAAATTGTTTAGAGCTATTTTTTTCCCTTAAATATGTAAAATTATATTAAAAAGATCAATTAAAAAAATCTAAAGAACTTCATAATCTGTCGCATAAAATAAAATAAAAATTCATAATTATACATAATTCAAATAAAATAAAAAGTAACATGTATTACATTTGCATTAAATTTTTTGCAATAAAATTTATCAAATTATAGCAATATTATTATATCTAATGATTTATATATTAGGGTTTATAGATAAGTAAGATATAATTATTTTTTTAATTAATATACTAAGCTTATAATAGAAATTTTGAAAAGGTGTACTAGCTTATTAAATAAGCTACTTATGAAAAGCAATCCTTTACTTTTTTTTTTTTAAGTTGTTGATGAAATGAAGAAAATTATTAAATAAGTTGCTTTTATAAAATTTATCAAATATTATTTTTATAAAAAATTATGAAACAAGTAACGTATTGAATTTTAATCTCAATAATAAACGAGACTGAAGTCTCAAGTTCAATTCTTCCTACATACAAACTGCTTGATTTATTTTTAAGAGTGGTGACATTTGATTGTCTCAATTTCTCTTATAAGCCCCGGCTTTTTAATCAACTTAATTCATATCTCCTAATGATTTCGGTTACTTCTTGACAAAGCCAAATGATTGATTTGTTACTGGATTTTTAAGGGATTCTAATGGCATTTTTTCTTTTTAATAGATGGCCTCTCACTTGTCGCTTTAGCTCAGTAAATTATATGGACGATTTGTGAAAGAAAACCCCATCATGCCATTTTTTTTTTTGTTTTTTAGTTTGCCTGAGATTTAAAATTTATATTAAAGGTACTTTTATTAATTACGAAAATTTCTGTTTCATCATAGGTGTTAAAATTATGTTCAAAAATCGACTGTACTTTAAATCTAGCGTGTCTTTGTCACGCGGACTTTTTAAGAGACCACGTGGACATCTTGAAAATTTGAAATTTTAACTTGATTAGTATCCAATAATGTTATGGACCACGTTGTTGCATTGTCTATTTGCATTATTGAATTTCAAGTAGAAAAAATCAATAATGCTATTTGTCCAAAGTGAAAATACTACTAATTCGAAATAATATAAGATTGGATGTGAGGATGAATAATTGCAATTCTTTTTTTTTTTCTTTTGGATGGTAGACGTGATCATCAAAAGAAATTGACATTTAGTAGATATGTTTATACTAAAATAGTAAAATCTAATCGATGTAATGGATTAATTTGAGTGATTAGATTAATCAATAGAAATAATTCATGAAACGTGTCTCTTTGTGAATAGATCTATAATAACCTTACGTCAACCCATCCAATGAAATTTGGATCCTATCATCAGCCAAACTTTAATTAATGTGTACACACATACATACATTCAAACATACGTAAATACACGAATAACAAGTTCAGTCAGTTGAACAAATATTTGAGAAGACCTCAAATATCACTGAGAAAATCCTTATGGATAAAAATCATTAGCAGCAAAGCCCAAATTAGCTGGACTGTTAGAATTGTGATCTCGAAAAACATGTAACAATAAAAATGCATGCCACGAATTCGACCTAAAACAATTTAACCATTTTAAAAGAGACGAGCCAAAGCAAGCTCAATTGCTTTTCGAATCGCATAAATCCCAGCATAAGAGGAGCTTTTTTTTTTTATTTTGTTTTTAATATTGATAATACAATCAGACAATCACGTTACATCAGATATTTACGACAATTATTTTAATAGATAATTACGTATTAAGAATTACATATTAAATATTCTGGAGTTAAGTAGAGAATTTTAAATAATTTTTAATCTATCGGTTTGAGGTAAAAATTTTTGATAATTTTTACAATATTTCTTACCAAATATTAAAAAGCGGTATGACCAGTTTCAAAGTTGAGTTAAGAATTCATCTTCTTTCAGTATGAAGTTATTTCTCATGTTACCAAATAAAAAGTAGTAAAAAAAAGTTGCCATTTGATATGAATAGAAGAAAAATGAACAAACAAAATTAGTTTTACAAGTAAAATAGAAATGAAGAAACCAAAACACGATGTCATATGATTGGTGCTTCAACAACCACGAATGTAGATTCGAGTAAGAACTCTGTCAGCACCGTCCGACATCTACACATATATATAATCAAGGAACCCGCAAGACCCAGATTCCACTTTGACAAGCCCTCTGCGTTGATGAATTTGATCGAAGGAGCTCTTGGGAAAAGACGGAATTCACCCTGAAGAAAGTAGTTAAGAACGTAAATGTAAGAGAATAGCTTTAAATAAAAATATTAGAGCCGAGCTAAAAGATTATGATTAAGAAGAAAAGCACATGTCGTGTAGTCCAAATTCATCCCACAAAGTGTGAATATCTTTTACTTGGGGGTGCTCATTTACTTTTCAGTCCAACATGGATGGAGCTCAACACATCAGTGAGAGCGTTCACTAAAGTTTTCATTGTATCAGTGCTGTTCACTACTAATGATATGATATCTCACACAATGGATCTTTCAAAGTTGAAATGAACCCAAATTATGAGTGTAAGTGATTGAATTTGATTCGAATATATAATCTGTGGTGAGATAGCTAGCTGGGAATATAATAATTGTAGGTTACAACCATTAGTCTTCGGTAATTACAAAAAGAAATCATATTGTTGGTTTAGTGGGAGGAATAATTGGCTTACGATTTATCACTTTTGAGCCACAAATTCCTCGATCGAATTAACCCCACTAAATTGAGAATCGAAATAATCCCCTCTCGCTCGTTGAATCTTAGTAATTGGAAACAAAAGGTGATGATGCGAACCCACGGGAGAAATATTATTTGTGCTGATACTCGATTTTCCTTTTTGACTCTTGAGTCGATGCGAACGGAGTCCATTAAAATAATAGAGACTTAATTTGACGATCATTTCTCAATTCTCATGATGATTCATCCTGTGTTGAGAATATAGCACCGCTCCAAGTGCCTCAGAATTTTTCTTCTCTTTAGGTATATATTTTATCTTCATTCTCTGATGTTGGGGTTTGTACATGAAATTATGAGCCGTGGTCCATTATTATTCGAGATATAATTGCTGCGACATATATGCGCGTCCATTATGTTCATATTCCCGATTCACTTTACATTTATACCATCATTTTAATTAAATTAGATTAATTAAGTAAACCAAGTAGATGAGAAATTAAGTTATAGTTTAAATAAAAAATTTTACTTTGGAGAATCCTATCCTTCATGTGTATACATATATATATATAGAGACAAAAAAAAAAAGACACTCACTGATGTATCACTAATAATTTAATGTCATGTGTGTAATCACTCTATATATTCTCTCACCATTTAAATAGTAAAATCATTAACCATACGACTTATACATATATCTTTATATATGGGATGATTATAGAATGATTATATTAAATTCTAATTTTGTTATATTTTATCATCGATTAAAGTAATATATATATATATATATATATATATTGATTACACATTACAAACTTATTTAACGTCACATGTCACCAAAAAGCATAATATATGTAGATGATTATTTATACCCAAATCGGCATATGACACAATTATCTCTACAAATGGTGGATATTAATTCCACTATCAATTTGCAATACAATATGATTGAGATACGAATCTTTGAAAGGAATGGAGACATGATAAGGGGAGTTGGAAAAAGAAAAAAGAAATGAACTCTTTAATTAATGAAGTTATTAAGGTTATGGAATCCTTTGAAGAATATAGATTTATTCTTTTCCACGGTGAATGCCCTTGTTGTTTGGTTCACCAAATTTCAATTTGATGAACTATATCGTATGTGCAAAATAATCTCGAGGGCGATTTATTTATTTATTTTTGCCACCCCCCGCCCCCCCTCTCTCAATGCGAAATGAAAATAAGTGTGACATGCGTAGATTTCACATGCAAGGAGAGGGGACTACATCATAACAGATGTATTTAACAATTAATAGTCACAAAATTTTTCTGAGCGATAACAAAATTTCTGTATTATGGACACTCATTTAATTCAGTACGACTACAACTTATAAATTTAGTATTTTTATTGAGTGAGTGGTAAGATGTCCGTAAAGTCCATTTAGGTGAAAGCAAATTGAGAAAGTTGATTTTTGCTCCCACCAACGAAATTTACAGTGCACTCTTTGGATCTTCATTATCCCCAAATGATGGAATGGGAAAGAAAAATAATAGGGGTTGATAATTATAAATAAACTAAGAAACATAACTACACGGGTTTGAAAAAAAAAATCAATATTATTCTTTTTTCTTTATGTACACTTGATACTTCATGAAATTGATAAAAGACTATGAATTTTCTTTTTAAGATGAGACAACCTTATGAGACTAATGTTATTTCTGAAAGTTAACGATTTTTTTTTGTTAACATTAAAAATATATATTAATGTGTATAGTTTGAGTGTATAAACCGTATACCTTTTATAGTTGTTGATAGGTTTCAAATTATAAAAGAAATAAATAAAATACATGTTGTTTATTAATTTTTTCTTTTAGAGCAATTTTCATTAATTTCTTTTTTTTTTACATTATTTATTTTAATCACCAAATACTATTGTTTATTCTACTATATTTGTGAGAAGTTGCTTGGGCTACCTCAAACATATTTTCTAATTAATTTTTCTTGTGAATATGTTGAATAATCTCTAGGGGCTATATCTTTTTTCGTTGTACTTTTAAGTAATTTTTCTTCAAAAAATATTGGATGTATTCATTAAAAAATAAAATTAAAAAAGTAGGTAATAACTAATAATATTAATGAAGTGAAATTGTCAATCAATTCTTATGATAAAATAATAACTAAAAATATATATAATCATAGTTTTCTTGATTATATTCAACTTACTAATCTGTTTGAGCTTTTATATCTCTTTTTTTCCAACCAACTCCAAAGATCTTAATATCTTACACACTATATAAACTTCCAATAACATCTATAATATCATGGTAAAATAACATAAACATGTTAAAACATAAGGATCAATAATTTCTAATATATACTTAAAAATTAACAAACATTAACAGTTAAAATAAATACCTAAGAGATTGTGTTATCATTTATACGTAAATCAATCAAATTCAAAAATGCGAATTAGAATTGATTGATTGGAATTTTAACAATTCTTTCTTCTAATCTCTTAACCGAAGTTATAACTAAAAAAATAATCTTATCCTGATTTAAAAGTGATTTGTACTTGCCTATAATTGAAACAACTTTTAAGTTCTCGACACTGTATAAAAAACTCTCACTCAACGTGTGTCCAAACATTATCAATAAATTTTTCATGATTGTTGCATACATTAAATTTTTCTCTGAAAACAAAACTACATTAAGTGTAAAACAATTGAAAAAAAAGATAATTAGAGAAAACAACAAGAAGAATGAATTTTTTACACAATTTTTTCATCAATAAAATCATGTCAACATTAATCAATTCTCTATTCTTCTTAATATTAACAAACTCTTACATCCTACAAAGTCTAACTCTTATCATCCAACTATCTCCATCATTATTCAATTCATGAAGAAAAAAATATTCCATGAAACACACAATACTAAAAATTCAAATAATAAAAACACAAAAATCTTTCTAAAGAGGATATTGGTTGAATAATTAAAGATTAATGAAAACACAAAAAGCCTTTGTAGTGGTATTGTTGAGGGAAGATTAATGAATCTTCTTTCTTATATTAATTAGATGATGTATTTTAAGCCACAAAAGTTTAATTGCTAGCATAATAAAAAAAATAAATGTTTCAAGACTTATAATTAATTATTATTAATAGTTACATATTATTGAATTTATTTAAATAGAAGAGAAAAGACATGTAAAAAAAAGGAATGTTTCAAGGTTTATAATTAATTATTATTAATGATTACATATTGTTGAATTTATTTAAATACAAAGAGAAAAAGACATGTACAAAGAATAAATGTTTTAAGATTTATAATTAATTATTATTAATGGGTACATATTATGAAACTTAAATAGAAAAAGGGAGAGAAATGTACAATAACGTGAATGTTATAATAGTTTTAATTTTTTAACCAAATCTTCTATAATTATTTTTTTTTATTTTTATTTTTAATATTTTTTAATGTAATTATTTTTTAATCTCGGTCAATATATTAAATAACAAAAAATATAAAACAATGAGAACCAGTGATATCACATTACTCTTTTAGTCTCTATATATATATATATATATATATATATATATATATATATATATATATATATATATATGTAGCATATATATAGGCATATAAAGGGTGAGACAATTTATATCCTGAACAATTACGGATGAATGATGTGTAAAGAGTGAGGTTTTTATTTTTATTTGTTATTTTTTTAAGTCCGCTTGTTGTTTTTCCTTTATTCAGCAGTCAAAAACAAGCATATACATATACATATATATATATATATATATATATATATATATAGAAACGAAGAAAAAGAAACGGAAAAAGAGAAACGGTTTAATTAACTTGCTTAAACCGGATTACCGTCAGGTACAAGTTACGGCATCAGAATTCAGATCGCCCGCGAGCGATAACAGAGTGACCATATTAACCAGTCAAAAAAGCTTCCACGTAGCCAGCTTTTTAAAAACAAAAAGAAAAATAAAATCAAAATTAAAAAATAATAATAATAATTGAAAACCAGAGGCCAGAGCAAAAGCTAATAATCGACAACGTGCACAGCTGTCGCTCTCATTCCTCAGCTGGGGGAGGAGCTGGTTCTGTGTTCAAATCCAAAACACCATTATTACTCTTACTATTATTATTATTATTATTGTTGTTGTTGATGTTACCAGTATTGTAATTATTATTAATTTCTTCTTTCTTTTGCATCATCCCTATTTCCTCTCCTTCTTCATCGTTCATATCGTCATTATCGGTCACCGTCGTCGCCTCCACCGCCTTCCTCCACCCCTCCCCGAAGTACGTCACGGCCTCCTGTATCCGCCTCAGTATCGTAAAGAACTCCTCCACCTCTTCCTCCGTCGCCTCCTCCTTCCTCACCTTGTTCCTCTTCTCTCTCTCTTCGTTCCGCTTCTCTTTCTCGCTGCTCCTTTTCCTCCTCTCTCCTTCCATAATTTGCTGACGTCAAATTCGCATCAATTTTGTTTCCCCCAGCTTTCACTACAAACGATGATGACGTCTACTTTTATTTATTTATTTATTTTTATTTTTGACTCCACAGAGCCGATGCATCTGCTATGCTAATGCTGGCTCTCTTAAACGGGTGATGTTCTTGCACTGCATGCCTCTGTGACTCCTGGGGTCTATATATTGGTCATTTCGTGTGGCGGGCTGGTGGGTGGGTTAATAAAATGACAAGCATTGGGAGACTTTTTTTTTTTTTTTTAATGCGGTGCCGTTTTCAGCCGTTGGATTGGTGCTGGGGGTGGAGTCCAATGATCCTGACGTCATGGGCTGCTGGTCAGCAAGACGTATGCTATCGTATTTTTAGCACCTACGTTCGGTTTAGGATGATCAAATTGGGTACAATTATTAAATGAAATGCGTATATTATATCAACTTAATTAATAATCGTGTTGATTTTAGGTTTAAAATTTTTGACACTACAGTCCTTCCATAACACAACTATTCTTTTATTCGTAGACATTATATTTTTTCAAGAATTTATTTTTATATTTTAAAATTTAAAGTTAAATTTAAATTTTTATTAATAAAGTGATACTATAATAAATAAATAAAGTTGGAATTCAAAATTCTGGTCGTGATTAAAAAAATGAGATGTGTTTGAATTAGTGTAAATTTGATACCAGCACTAGTCGTCGACCCGAATGGTCATCTCCAACTCCTAAGTCCTTTTCATCAGTGATGAAGTGTGGGTGGGTCAGGGGCAATGTGCGGTGTTGATTGGCGAATAAGTGGACTGGCGCGTGGCGGAATGAGTCACAGGGAAAAGGTTGATGGTTGTTCGGAGCAGTGATCTTTCCCGGAAGGCGACCAAAAAGTTGGGGCCACAAACGGTTCAACATATTTTACGGTTAAAAATCGAAGTGCTTCGATGTGACGCGGGTGCATCTCGTTGCAGTGCAACTACCGCCAAGATTCACGTGTGTGATCAACACGACTACAAACAGTCCCGCACACTGTGATAAATCACTATACGTGTATCAGCAATTTAAACCCTAAATAATAATTTAACATCGGTATGATTGGGTGTACTAGATCATCGCTCTTACACACAACCATTGAATTTGCGATCGGTCAATGTTTAAATTGCTTAGTTTCCCCAGATAAATTACTGAGCGATGTCTAGGAACTTTCCTCGAACTGCCTCCCTTTTACTTGCCACCCCCCCCCCCCCCTCTTCTTTCACTTTTTCTTTTTCATTTTCTCCGACATCAGATTCTTTTCCACTTTTTTTTTTTTTGTTCTTTTTCTCTTTTGAAAATTCAGGACTCACTTTAATTTTTAACTTTCAAGATTTTCTATACTATTATTCCAAGAATACTCGGAGTCTAGTTTTGTTTCCTTTTATTAATTTTTAATTTAATTAAGCAATCCCATTTTTGTTCGAGGAAGATCCTACAGCATATCATAAAAACATACTGATCAAATTATAAAACAGATCTTTATTTGTTTCAACGGCGGATTCATTACGGTGTGATGTAAAAGAATGAAGTTGGTATCTCGTTTGAGTTCTAATGTATTGCGTTCGTGTTTATGTTAATTGTCAGTCACACTTCATAATTCATAATGGCGTACCGCGTTTGTTTGCAAATCAATTTTAACACTGTACTACTGTGTTCAAGAGCGATAGAAGATTTTCGTTGTGCCTATGAGAACAGTGTCTAGTAAACACAAATTTTTATACTCTATTTTATCTTAACCTATTGTGCCCCCCTAAAAGAAAAAAATTATAACTACAAAATAAAAATTAATAACATGTGGTCAAAATAATTTTTAAATAATAACTTTTACAAAAATAATAAAGACGTGATAGATTTTTGTAATAACAGTGTGGAATGAAATAAAAATAACTTAATTTTTAAATTATAACAACAAGTGTTTAATTTAGTTCTATATCTTAAACCACAATACCAAACACCTGCCTGTTAGACAATCACATCGGTGTACACCCAGTTACTCAACTCCACCGTAATTACCTCTCCAATACTTGTTTTTTTCATCTACTGGAGAGCGATGATCTGATGCGCGATTGCACGCGAGTCAAATTATGATTGGAGGGCTTTGGGCTCCGTAGTATATAGCTCTTCCAAAAACAAAACTTGTCACATGCGACTGCACGCATCTGATCATTGTTCATATGTTGACCATACGCGCGATTCAATCTCTAGAAAAGTTCCGATCGCATGCTGATAGGATAGATACACATAACAACTATAATTTTGAAGTTGCGATACTCGTGGAATCGAGCACGATTCATCTCATCGACAATTTAAAATTTAAAAAATATCATCTCAAAATAATCTCTAGAAATAAAATAAGCTCCGATCTTTCTTTTTTATAATAGAATTATTACTCTTAATGAAAATGCTCTTATTTTGTCAAAATAAGAATGTTATTAAAATATAAAATATATATATATATATATATATATATATATATATTAGTAAATCAAAAACTATACTCTTTTTAATATACCTCACCTTTATTTATTAAACCGCGAGCGTCCTCTTTGAGAATTATTCTTTCGTACCGAACCAAATTCACGACGCTTTTAAATATCTTTACTATTCGAAAACACGCCCTCTCGCCGTTTGATTCTTTAAGATGCATAACTAGACGGATTACCTCTGTGGTATCACATCCCACAAGTTGGAAGAAGATCGAAAAAGTAGAAAAAAATGGATCCGGCTTTTACTGACATCCTGACCGTCGAGGTGTCCATGCTTCGATTTCAAATATATGTAAAGGAATCAAAGTACGATCATCTAATAGGACATTGCCACCTCGGGATTCACTGAGGACGACTCAACTATATATGGATGCCGATGGCCGACGGAATTCATGCGCGTTTATCATGTTTCCTCTGTACGGGCTTCCTTTTCTCGGGTTTATTGATTTATTCATTTCTTAATATTAGGTTATTCTCTAATAAGTCTTTTTCTTTAAAAAAAGAAAAAAGAAAAAGAAAAAAATGCTTTTAACAATGCTACATGTAATATTAATAATTAAATTAATAATATATACAGAGAGGTCGATTATCGAATTCAGACTACAGAGTAAGCAACTACTGATGAAACAACACACGATTAGATAATCAAAAGATCAAACAAACCCCAGAAATACAAAAAAAAAATTAAAATTAAAATTAAAATTACTCAGCTTAATGACTTTGACTTTCTCTCTCGGCCTCCGGTACAGCGTTCAAATCCAAAACACCATCATTAATACCTTCGTTCACCTTAATTATCTCCTCCTCTCTATCTTCGTCGGTATCTTTGTCAACGACAGCCGCCGTCTCCGCCGCCGTCCGCCACCCCTCCCCGCCGAAGTAGTCGACGGCCGCCTGGATCCTCCTCAGTATCGCGTAGAACTCCTCCACTTGCTCTTCCGTCGCCTCCCTCTCCTCCTTCTGGACTTTTTCTATCGCGTGCTGCTTTTGCTTTGTCCTCTTATTATTATTATTATTATTATTTTTCCTCTCTTCGTTTTTCTCTTTCTCGCTCCTTTTCCGCTTCTCTGATTCCATTCTTTTTCTTTCGAAATCAAAACATAAATAAACTGGAATTCAAAATAAAAATTTGGTTGGTTTTTAACTTTCTTTTATTTCGTGCAATTAGAAGAATGTTTTGCATATATATTCTCATTTGCCGAGGGGTGTGATTGGGTACGACGAGAGAGCGAGGCTTCGATGGAGTATTGCAGAAGAGTCGTTTTCAATTATCAACCGTTGGATATGATGAAGCCTAGGTTCTGACGTCATCGCGAGCTGCTCCGGTGACGTAATCAATCAACGTGGTCTCATGCGTTTATGTTAACGCGCGGATGACGCGGGATACTGTGTCGGCCGCCTACATCCATAGCGGGTCGTGGTTTGGCGGTTTCATTTCCTGTTCTCACTTGTCATATTAATATTTTTCATATTTAACATGATCTATTAATATAGTCCTGAAATAAATAATAATTTAGGTATAAGCATCAATAGTAATGACTAAAATCTTAAGATGCAAAAAATTATAAAAAGAAATTTGTGTTATTTGAAAAAATTAACGACAGCTCTAAATTTCACAATGAATACTTTAGGATTTCAGGTTTTGTGATAATTTTATATAATTAGTTAAATTAAAGAAAATTTTTTGATATAATATTAAAAATTAATTTATATTTTTTAAAAAATTATAATTTAAGTTATTAAGTTTATTAAATAATAATATTAACTATTTAATTCTCAAACCCAAAATTAAATAGCTTTTAATAAATTGACACATTAATGGCCTAACTCAATAAAGATCAACTCAGCAAAAAATTTTTATCGTGGAGGTTTGCATAATTGCATTTATGCCCATGAGTCATATGAAACTTTTGAGGCTTAGGATAAGTTTGGTAATGTTGTAGTCTTTAAAATAATTATTATTAATTATACTATAACAATAAATAATAGTGAAGAAAATCAATTTAACATTTAGTCAAATTTATTTTTAAAAGTTTCGTGAGTTTTAAAAGTAATTATATCTGTTTAATAAATCTTATTGTTAAACTATCATAAAAATATAAATGACTTAAATGGATATAATGATAAATGAAATTTATTTACACCTTTATAAATATGTATGTAAAATATTTTTTTATTGCATATATAATAATTAATAACTAAAATAAATGTTTCCTATTATTAAATTTATTTTTTATCTTATTATCTGAATATACTTTGACAATAATAATAATGTCTTTAAATTTAATGATTTTATCCTAATTAATAAGGATAATTTTGGATATTTATAATATATGTGAGGCTATATATGATATTTTTATTAAGGCTCTATTTAATATTGAGATGCTCTAGTTTTTAAACTATAACTACTGAAAAAAAAAAGCTGTAAGTATGAAATAAAAGTTTATAGTATATAATAAATGTAATTTTTAAATAATTATTTTGATAAAAATATTAAATATATTATAGATTTCTCATTGTGCGGGTAGTGGACTAAATCAATTTAACTTCCAAACTATAATAGTTAGTATTTATAAATTATTTACTGTTATAACTTTTAAACTATAATATTCTAATTTCAATACCAAATAGACTTTAATTATAAAATTAATTTCTAAAATCACATGCTGATAAGTTACTCTCTTTTATATTTTTAAAAATTTACTAAAAGATAAATTAATTTTATTAAAATATTTTTTAAAAAAACTACTAAATATTAAAAATTAACTTTTAACTTTTTAAAATTATTTTTTAACCACCTAAAAATTATTAAATATTAGAACTAAACTTTTTAAAATTATTTTTTAACCACCCGAAAATAATTCTCTAACCTCCCAGCGGGGGGCTGTGGCAACGTTAGAGCAGGGGTAATGGGTTCGACGGGCGAGTGAAGTTTTGAGCGCGTGTGAATGATGGTATATGGGAAACGCGATACTAGTAGTTGCATGTTCCCCGCTATGATGATTCCCAGTGAAGACCATTCTGTAGACTCGCGGCGTCAACATTATCTCTACGACAATAAAATAATGGTGATTCGGTGCGCGTTAATACTGTGTGCTTTCCCGTGAAATCAAGCATCCCTTTATTATTATAATTTTGACTTGAATTTACAATTCAGTGCTCAATAATAAAATATCCGGAAAATGAGTATTCCTAATCATACAACCACCGTCACAGTCACGCTCTCGTGTATAAACTAAGACAGTCATAATATGTCACCAGTAGAATTAAAAATAACGAGCTGTTAATTTATATGTTATTGTAAGTTATAATATTTATATAATAATGATAGGCCTCACATAATAATAATAAAAAAATTAATATAATTTTATGAGTGTTGTAATTTATAATAATAATAAAATAATATTTTTTTAAAAAATATAAAAAAATACATATAATTTATTTATTTTATAATTTTATTAACAAATCATGCATTATCACATCAATCAGTTTACATAAAATTAAAGACACGCGTAATTATGATATAATTGTTCAAATCAAAAATACTAGAAAAAAAGGGACTGCTGACAGAATCAGTCGTACAGCAGTGCCTGTTCGAAAGCTATAAGATTCCCGGTTTGCACTGTTTGTACACCATTTGCATCACAAAAAATTCTAATTCAAAATGACAAAACATGTGTGAGAAATTCACAAGGCCCACTGCATAAAATATTTCAAAAAGTTTTGGGCCCATGTGTAAATTACATCATCATTGCTTTGACTCCCAGTTTGCTTTGACCCCACGCAACACTGTACTTTCGTTGTCACTCGTCTCACGGGAATGGGACGAGACTGTGAAACGAGAATTTGCACATATGCAAATTTTTTCAGGTTTTAATTTTAAAAAATAAATATTACCTAAATTTTAGTTAAAAAACAAGATGAGGATGGCCTTAGACTTTAGTTTAGTAGAAGAAGTAGACTATTATCTATAAAATTAAGTATAATTATAAAAATAATAATTTGAGTTTTTATAAACTTAATTTTTTTCGATTAAGAATAATTGTGTAGAATCAATTTATAAATCTTTTTTTCTTGTAAAATACGAGTGAAACAGGATATTTATTCTTTTTTAGGATTATTTATCTAAACATATATTTTATAAAATTTAATGTAATAACGTAAGTTCTAATTATATATTTAATTATAAATATCAATATAATGATCTGTTGTAATAGCTGTTGTAAATATTTATATAATACATCAATCTGATGTGTAACTAATATTAAAAAAAAATGAGAATACTTTTCTTTCTCAATATTTGTATAATCCCACCTTAATTGTTAATTTTTTTTGCTGTTACGATTTTGTGCTTCATATTTTCAATCTCATTCTATTTAGGAGACTGAGACCTTTCTCTTGTTTTACTAAATTAAAATCTTTATTATTGACTTCAATATTGGTGCCACATTTGACCTACTCCAACGTATTCACCTTTGTCTTTTTATTTTTATTTTGAACCATTCATTTTCCTAAACTACAGCGGAACGATCAGACGCAGTAGCAATCCAGTTCATGTTGTGAACTGTGAAGCTGCCTAACGAGTGTATAAGAATCATGTCACCTAATGAAAAATTGGGTAGAAAATTTAACCAAGCGAATCAACCCCAAATTCAACTAATTTGTGAATAATCGATAATGAAACATAATAATATATAGCAGAAAAATTATGAGAAACAGTGCAGGAAAGTTCAAGAATTCGTGTTTATTTGGTCCACGACTCAAATGATACTTGCAACTTTCTTCATAATGCTGGTGGCCGGTTGCTTTCATTTGTAGTTTTGTGCGCTTGCTTCCTTCTAAAGCTTGGAAGCACGTTTCCGGTGACTGGGGAGAGAAGAGAGAGAAAAAGATGTCGATGTAACGGTAGTTTGATAATAAGAGGGGATTTTATTTATAAAATAACCACCCTTGATTGATTGACAGTGTTTTTGTGGTGTGTGTTTAAAATTGGGGTGAAAATATCATCACCCTAAAAATATATTTTAGATATGATTGTTTGATACTCCTATTCTCATGAGTCCAAATAAAAAAAAAATTAAATTTTATAATTTAGATATTTTTTTTAGATATAATATTTATTTTTATTATTTTTTTTTTGTATATATAAAAAGCCACAAAAGCTGACTTTCTATGCTGGATGTGCATCTCCGAAAATTAAAGATAAGTTATAAATAAACTAAATATATATAAAATAAAATTTGAAATACGTTCCCTTGGTGTGCTATGTTAATGAATTACATCAAAGGTAAGTTTTGGCAAACTTCTAATTTTTTTATTAGTAGTAATTTTTTTTCATAAATTTTTGTACCGGACGTTAAATCAGGACAGATACCAACACGCTTATGACTCTATTAATAATAAAATTGTAATTTAATATTAAAAAGAATTACTTATATATTTTTAAGTCTTGTATAACTACGTCTATGACTCTAGAACTATTGGAGACTATACTCCACGGTTTGGGCACCATACGAAACTAGATTTTATTGGCTGCTGTTAATTTTCCAACCATTTAAGGGTGTGAGAATTTGCGATAACATGAGGTACCTTAGCGTATGACTACAAACCAAATTTATTTTTGACGTTGATATTTAGAATGGAAATAAATGAAGGAAATAAATTCATGCATAAAAGAGAATAATTGAGTACTCCTATGAGATATGTCTATATATCTTTTTATAAATGTAATTTGTGTTTTACATTAATGATTTTAGAAGTTGAATAGCAAAAGTATACCAATTAATTCATGAACTGCCTTATCTACTATATTGATAAATATTTTTTAATTACTATATTTTAAGTTAAGTGTCTATTTAGTCATCTTATTTTGAAACTTGTCTCAATACGTCTGTGACTGTTAAATTTGTTACACTTTTGCCCTCATATTTTTTTCTCAACTTTTACAAAAATATCCTTACATAATCTTGTGGACATTAATAAAGAGTAAAAAAAATGTTAGTTTATCAAATTAACAATAAAAATAATTGTAAAAATTATTGTAAAGGTGTTCTTGTAAAAATAAAATAAGAATATGAATGTAATATATTTAATAATAAGAATATTTTAAAATAGAGTAATTAAATTAATATTTTAATTTAAGATATAAGAATTAAATAAATACTTGATTAATCAAAAGAACATTCACCCCGTACCGCACCGCGGGATTCAGAGAATTCAGAACTTGAAGATAGGCACGCGAATAGAAGCTGTGCCACATTTGTTTCATATTTGGCTTTGCTTATTTTCAGTTGGCCCTTCATTTTTTTGATTATTTATATTGTTTGCTCTATTATTTTAATTATTTACTTGCATACCTCTGTACTTGCAATTAAATCTACAAGAAGTTGCCCTCCTACTTGAAGAGTAAATTTCATGCATTTCATACTTTTTTTTATAAATTAAAATATATATCAATTGGACAACGAACTACTGGTCAAAGTATGCTTCTTGAATTCTAAAATTAAGAACTTTCTCTAAAAAAATTTGAAAATTTCCTTGAATCTCTTGGGATTTTGGACAAACCTTTCTTAGAAGTTAAGCCAATGGAAACTACTCATACATTTTCTTTAATAGCAATTCGTGTCAAACAGGTAGGAGACAAGAAATTTTTTTTGTTTTGAAAAAAAAAAAAGCTTCTATAGTCAAGAGATTTCATTTTCAAAAGAAAAATCAAATTCAAATAGGCGAATTAAAATGTTATGAAAGAACAAGAAGTATACCTATTGAGTCCACGTAAAAAGTTTAATTTGGAAATTACTAATGATTTTATTATGAGTTGTTAGGAATATAAACGTGACCTTGGGCCTTCGGGGTTGTCTAGGCATTGGTCCAACGAAATTGTTGAATTTGAATTGTGAATTGTATATTACAAGGAAATGTCGCACGAAAAATTTGGATCAATTGAATTGATTGAAAAGCTTTCGAAAATGGTTCAAGATTTCTGGTTTAATTTTTGAATTATGAAAGTTTCTTGGTCTAAATTTGATTGAGTTTAATTTTTTATCCTCCTTTTCTTCTATTTTTCCTCTTCCTCCCCCTCTCCCCTTTCCGTTCCTCTTCTCTCTCATTTTTTTTCCCAACCGAATGTGACTAGCCTTAATTAATGGTGCTGAGTCTATTGATGGAGTTACATTTTATTGTTTGATTGGACATATAATTCATTTCTTTTTTTTTTTTTCATTACTTTTTCCTCTCCTCATTTCTTCTTTCATTTCCGGAGACCAAATAAGGCATAAACAACATTAAACAAGGAGGGAAAAAGAAGAATTTCTTTTAAATATTTATGATACCGAATAATTTGTTGGTATATAATTGTGACGTAACAACTACACATACATAAAATAATCTATTTAGGTTTTAAGGATTTGACCATTGGTTTTCAAGTAATATTCTTTAGCTAGCCACTAAATTTAAATTTTGGGAGAGATGGGAGATAACCAATTTGAATTTTGCCTAACACTAACTTTTGAGGGAGAAAAAAAAAAAAAAAACTAAAGGACATAACTAATTGAGGCTTTGCCCTAGCACTATTTTGTTAACTAGCCACTAAATTCAAAATTTGGGAGAGATAAGGGATAATCAATTTGAATTTTGTCCAGTACTATCTTTAAAAAAGTCCAAAGAACTTAAATATCACTATTTTTTAGGGGTGGGGTGGTTGGAACACCGATATTTCGCATTACAATAAGAAAATAGACGAGGAATTTTGATAGAAGCTTTCTATAAGTGTATTTCACATGTATAGCATATTTTACTTGAAAATTTTGATTTTTTTTTTTTAAATCTTAATAGATGCGACAAAAAGCGTAACGCCATGAAGAACTATTAGTTTAGTAAAGTTATTTACTAAAATCAAAATAGAGCATCCTATGTAGGTCATTATGGAGGTTCTTTTTTTTTTTTTTTCCTTAAATATTTTAGTTAAAAGATATTTTGAAATGGTTGTGCGAAATGAAACTTTGTACATTTTAAAAATCAAAATTAAAGTAAATAGTCCGCATGGATCGGTCCATGGGCCTCTTACATAATAAATTACATTTTGCTGGACCGACAAAATCATAATGAGGCTCACTTATAGCCTGCAGAGTTGTGTGCATTTGGAGTTTTTTCTAACACCCAATAGGATATGCGGTGCTCAATTTTTGGTTTGAAAATTTGTTGCAATGCAAAAATGGATTATGATATTAAAAAACAAGAAAAAAAAGAATTCATTTCATTAGTTATTTTTGACTTCAAAATGAATTCATTTCATTCTTGAGATTGAAAATTTAAAGTTTTCTTTATTCTTATATATTGTGATTTTTTTTTTCAAAACAAACTTTTTATAGACACATATAATTTCTTTGTAATGTAAAAAGACTTTGGATATTAGTTTATCTACAATCTGATTTTGTAAAATTCGGATCATCGATCATATATCTTTTTTTTTTTTTTGAATCTCAAGGAAGCTAGATTTAAATATGAACTTTGTGATCTTGTATTACAGAATTCAGATTTTTATCAAATGATCAGTTATTGAGAGAATAATCTTAATTATAATTACTTGAAACAATTGATAATGATTAATTTATTTAAAAAAGATAATTACAAAGAGCAAGAAATTCAAATATTAATTTTATCAAACATATATATTATATAGAAGTCATTTTTTATAATTAAAATACGCCGACAGTAATTATCTAAAAAAGAGAGAGTAGAAGAGAGGAGGAGCCATAGAAGTTTTTTTTTGCCGGAAAATAACACGCCAATTTCTTTTAATAACATTATAATAAAATAATAGAATAGCCAAATATTCCAAGGGGCCGGTGGCAAACAACGATGTTGGTTCACATAAGCCATAATAAATAACATACAGACTAAAGTAGGTTGTAATATTAGATCACTAAAATTATTGATGATAATAATTTTACTTAAACTCTGTTACATGGTGGCGCTACTAGTGTGCCAGAGTTCAATGTAGTATGATTTTAGTTCAAAAAATAACATACTTTTTGAAAAAAATTAATAAATAACGAGTACTAAAATTAATATTTATTTAAAAAATTCATTTAATGGGTTTACAATTGTTATTAATGTGTTTTCATATGTTAAAAATGTTGAAGGATAAACTCGTTATCAGCAGTACAAAATATATTTTTTTTTTATGTATACAATTGTATTATCTATCATTCCACCGATGATCTCCCATCTGAGTAGGACATTAATTTATTTACTTCATTAGTTAGTTAGACTAACTTATTCAATTAGATTTTGAGGCATTACATACAACTTGTATTATAAAAAATATAAAATTTGTAGAAATAAAATGTGTTTGACTTATACAAATCATTTTAAATACCCTGAAAATTTCAATTCATAAAAATGGAACAAACAATAGTGGAGTCATAAGTGGCTATAATGAAGTTAAGTTGCTGCATAAAAAAAGAATGGACGTTTTAGATTCAAACTTCAATATCTGATTTTTTGAATTTATTAGGGGCTTTTGCTGTAAATTAAGTTTAAAATTGGACAAATATCAAAATTGATTTAAACATTTTCAAAAGCCAAGCCGCCTTGCTAGCCCCACACATCGTGTTAGCTCTGCTGCTAGGGTCTTAAGTTCGTTCTATGCATTTTTCTAGGAAAAGTTTTTGCCATCGGCTTATCCTTCTCTCTCTCTCTCTCTCTCTACCCCTTCTTCTTCTTGCCTTTATGATCTAGTTAAAATAATTGGCTTAGATTGTAAATAAAATAATAAATAAATATAAAATTCAATTTTAACCACTTATTAGATAAAAAAAAGTAACCAGAGGAAAAAAAAAATGTAGAGGACCTTGTCCCGTGCTTAATCAGGCAATTAACTAGGCCATACGCATATCCGTATATGTGGCCTAGAGGCCAAGCCTCCAAGCTAAAAAGTTTTATGTCTTGACCGCTTATGCTTACATATTTTTAACTTTGACCTCCCCATGCCTATTTTTCTTCGTTTTAGCTCCCATTAAACAGGATAGTGGTTTCTTCAGTGTACCTGGGTATACCCTGGACAGACCTATGAACCTAGCACAATGTTTCACACAAAAAAAGGAACAAATTTAAACCAAATAGGAGAATATCCTTACACTCACATTATCATGTGTCCTCATGTTAAGCTCATGGCAATTGATTTGTGATATTAGTATATATATATATATTTCATTTGATTTAATCAAAAGGAGCAATTTGTGAAATAAGTTACTGATTAAAGGATAGATTAGTATTAAGTGCTGAGCTGAATTTTTATTGAGCACTGAATCATTGCTCAAGATTTATTTTTATACTTTTCTTACCAAATGACAACTTATTTACTAAAAAAAAAAATGAATACTGAATCGTTATCCTCAAAAGAATAGTTGGGTATTTGATAAATTATGTTGTTATGGTATCTATGAGTTTAAAAAGTAAGGTACATACATTTAGTAAATTTTATTACGAAATTTATTATATAATGACAAAAACAAAAATAGGTTTAAAATATCCAAAACAAACATAGGTTCAAAATATAATTAATTTAAATATTAGGATTTATGAAAAAAAATATATAATTATTTTTTGTTAAAATACTAAGATCATAAACTTTAAAAAATTATGGTAAATTGTTTAATCAATTGGTTATTAAAAAAAATACTCTATCTACTTTTAAAGTTGTAATCAAAATGGAGAAACTTATGAAATAAACAATTATTAAAAAGTTTATGAAACATTATTTTTATCTGAACTTATAAAATAATCCCTTATAGTACTTTAACCTTAATCTCAAAGGAGACCTTAAACAAGATAAATAAAAAATGAAATGATGGTATAGTAACTTTTAACATATCAAACATGGAGTTAAGTTAGTGAAAGGATTTTAGATCTATCTCAATTAGATGTAAATAATTAAGAATATAAAATTAATAATTTTATTAAATATAGAAAATATTATTTACCGATCACGCTTCACGGTTATTGTTCATTCGCGTCAAAAATATTAATTTTTCAAAAATACAATAAATTACAGAAAATAAATGACACATAGATTTTTACGTGATTTGGATTAATCAATCTTACATCTGCGATGCAACGCTCAAATGAAAAGCAATTCATTAAGTTGAGAAGTTACAACCTATGAATTTACTAAACTTAAGATTCTCACTTATAGTTTATCATCATACAGCTTACTCAATCTTAGACTTAATATGCTTCTCTTAAATAATTGCCATCCTTTTTGATCCACGATCCTCAAGGTACTTCGCAAAGTGATCAATAGCAACTCTTCAATTCTTTAATGTTTAGTGATTCACGATCCACATAAATCTTCAAGAGATGAAATAAAGATAACAAATCAACACAATATTATATGACAAATTTAAATTATTTAGGGAGGAGGCCAAATCTTGCTTCTTCACTTTATACTTTGTGCAATGCATTCCTTAAATTATGAAATACCTCTCTTTATATAAGCACTAAGATTTCATAAAAAATAGCAAGTTTTAAAAAAACATGGATTCTTTCTAAAATGAATATTTCTTTCCTTTTATAATGTTCATGAATCTGAATAGAAAAGAATCTAATCTTTTTACCTTACTTGTCTCTCAATAAATATCTAAAGTATTAATAAACTATTTATTTGAACTAACTTTATGTTCTAAATAAATTCTATGTACTAATTTTATAATCTATTATTAATCGACTTCTTAAATTAGACATCTAATTAAATTACAAAATAAATATACCTAATAGATTAAAATTTTATTAAATTAAGAGATTAATAAATTAATCTATATTACAAAATATATAATAAATAAAATTTTAATTTAATTAAATTCATCATAAAATGTTAACTCTATAAATAATAGACTTATGATGTATTAAATTTGATGCAGCATCATTAATGGCTAAGAACACGGCAATTATGCGAATTAATTGCCCATTAAGTCAGAACTAAGTGACTCCCGCATGACCAGAATGTTTCTGACTTTTCGCTTCATTTAGGTCTTAGTTTCTCCACAAGTTCAAGAGTAACCCACTCATTACGTTTGGTTCCAACAAAGTACGATCGCAGAATTAGCTATCACGTACGATATTGTAGAGAGATTTATCAATTTCAATTATTCGGTGACGTTTATTCTTTTAAGTCCAACTATAATATACAAACATGAATATATCAAAAAACAGATTTTGAAATTTAAAAAAAATGTACAAATATGAATAAATTGTTAGTTTTTAATTCACAATGCCTATGTAATTTGTCAGCGTAACATTTTATTTTTTCAGAAAAATTCTAAATATTGACTAGAATTATAAAGCGAGAAAAATTGGGTATAAAACACAGAAAAAAAGATCTTAACGATAATTAGAATTTTTACCCTAATAGATTGTAAATTAGAATTACATAATTTTATTTTTTAAATTTATAGAATTAATTTTATTTTTATTAAAACTCAAAAGACGAGAGAAAAATAAAGTTGAGTCGATGATTTTTTTTATTTTTTAAATAAAAATAAAAATAAATTAAAAATTTTAAAAGTAAAAGAGATTTAAAAATAATTAATTTATAAGAATAATCTAAAATTAAAATTTTTTATATTAATTAAAAATATAAAGTTTATAGTTTTTTTTTAATATTTATTTAACGAATGAAGTATTTATCTTAATTTAGATACGAGAAAACACTTGGAAAGAGAAAGCGACATGGAACACAACATCGAGCGTATCTCAACATGACACGATACCTCCAACCGAAGGTTGTTTATGTCACTTCAAAAAAGGAGACGACAATTAATTATTCTACCGCGAATACCCTCCAAAGATGGTAAAATCGCACTAGAAATGTACAAGCACTATCAGCATGTGCCTTTTAAGTATAGAGTTCAGATTGAAGAAGTAGCTGTTACGCGACACCTGACGAAAGGGTGTTTATGTCATTTCACATAACAAGTGCACAGCCATTCTACCGGAAATACCCTCCGGAGGTGGTAAAATCACACTAAAAAGCGTACGAGCACGGTCAGCGCGTGCTAAGTATAGAAGTCAGATTGAAGTAGCCGTAGTAACAAGTAGTTCACTGCATGCGACAACTCCCATCCAAAGTCTCGTTGCTTCTCAAAATATAGAGAGAGAGAGAGAGACAAGAGATTGTAAACACCAAAAAAAAAAAAAAAAATCATTGAAGGGATCGAAGATTTCGTTCGAGTACGTGATGAATTTACAGTCTTTTTTATTTTTATTCTGTTTACTTTTTTGATGTTGTAATATATTTTATTTTGGGAAACAAATCTTGCTAAATCCCGAAGCTTTTGGGTTTATTGGTACGTATTGATTGATTATTTTGGAATTTTTGGTTTGATTTTGGCCATTGATTGCCTCAGTTCCTTTCCCTTAAGTGGCCTGGACGGGAAAGTGGAGTTTGCTTCCGGAGAAATCAGAGGAACTATAAAAGGAAAACTGAGGATTTATGTCTTCTGGGATTCATCATCTGTCAATTACTGGGGCTTTGAAGAAGCTCTGGTTCTCTACAAATAACTCTCTAATTATCACCACTCTTTGTTGCTGCTGCTGCTTGATCCTTTGCATGCAATCTTGGTCTCTGGAAAAACAGAGCCAAAAGAAACAGAGGATCGTCACTTTGCCTATGCAATCAAGGTCAAAAGGGTATGTTTGTTTTTGGTTGGCATGCTGTTGATTTGCAATTGTGCATGAGTTGGTTCATGATCCATGAGATGGGTTTTTGGTGGGCTTTAGGTTCAAAGATTCATGATATGGGTTTTGGATGGGTTTTAGGTTCCGTGATTCATGAGATGGGTTTTTGGATTTTTAATTTTGTTTTGTTTTGTTTTTATTTCTTTGTTGCAGGGATTCTTCTATATTACAGTGCCTTGAGGATTGCTTAAGATTACATTGTACCGCTTTGACTTTGGGTTTAAAGGGTTTTGGGGTTCTGAATTTTTCTTGATACTCAAGTTTGTTGAAAATTGCTGAGATTTTCCCTTCTTTTTTTTTTTTTTTTGGGCGTTAGTTTTTGCTTTTTGGTGTTCAAATATTCTCTTTTCAAGTCTATAAATTTTAGTTTCCTACAAAATGCCTAGCCTTCCAAGGCAAATCTTGGGTGAAGAAGATATAAATTATAGCAAGAGTAAAAAAATGCCAAAAAGAGAAGGAAAAAATTTGTCGTCAATGAGGAAAGTTCGCATCATATACCACGATTCTGAGGCCACAGATTCTTCAAGCGAAGAGGATGAGTGCTATGATCGCAAGAGGAATCGATTTCTGGGTGCTAAGCGTTGTATTCGAGAGATTTCACTTCCAGATTTTCCTTCTGAAACAAGTGAAGAAAGTGCTTTGCAATTTAATAATGTTCAAAGCAAACATGATGGTGATATTAAGTTTGATGAGAATAAGAAAAATGAGAGTAAGAAAACTCAAAGGTCATCAACAATGTACAAAGGTGTTAGGCGAAGACCATGGGGCAAGTACTCAGCAGAGATTAGAGATCCATTCCGACGGGTTCGATTATGGCTAGGCACTTTTAATACGGCCGAGGAGGCTTCCAGTGCTTATCAGAAGAAGAAGCATGAGTTTGAGAGCATGGGTGAAGGTGATCTGAAGAAGGATAAGAATTTGCCGATTGCACCAACTGTTGTTGTGTCCGAAGGGACCAGTGGTTCGTTGTCTCCACTGTCCCCATCATCTGTGCTTGATGTTGGTACTTCTATCAGACTCGGTAATGAGATCGAAAGTCCAATTAAAAAAGAAGATGCATGCAAGGAGAAGTTTCTTGACAAATGCAACGTGGAGAAGGTTGCAAAAGACTACAGCATGGAGAAAATTGAGGAAACTTGCAATGTGGAGCAACATTTTAAAGAAGAGCAACCTATTTCATATTTGCTGGAAGTGCCATATCTATCACCTTCGGTCACAAAAGAACTGGGGTTATTGGATCCCTATATGCAGTGCCAGGCTGATTTCGGGCATTATTATGATGGTTTCGATTACAGTTTCTCTGAAGATAATCGCTCTGTGTATGAGCTGGAAATGGGCAAGGTGACCGGTCTGACTAAGTTCGAGCATATCTTAGAAGACTTTGCTTGGGCTGATGCAACTCTGGACTTAACATGCTTTTAAGGTTTGCTGTCGAGGATTAATTATTAAGTAAACGAGATTAATAAAACTCAAGAACTTGTTCAAGAGTTCTTGGGGTTTTGTCATACTTCTGGCAGGGAGATTATTGTGGATGAAGTCTTTTAATCTCTCCCTGTACTGCCGCTACAGATACTGAGTGATATATTATATATTTATTTACAAATGTGAGTAATTTATTAAATGGGGGAGCTATGTTAGTTTTTGCCCCATTCCATTATTCATTTTCTATTCAGCATTTGGGATTTCAATGAGACAATAAGACCCACTGAATTCTCTTAACAAAAATATTCATCCTGAGTTGATCTTGGAAACCACAGATTCAAATTTTACAAAAGTAAAACGGCTATGCATGAAAAGTAAACAAAATTCAGGAGAATTTGGCATGCAATTTTTAAACAAATATGTACAATAGAAACTTTTCGGGAAGGACTAAAGAAAAGTAAGTGGTTTTGCTTGAAGAATAAGTGATAAGAGTTTTGTACCATGTGAAAGTGTTGAAAGAATGAGACAAGTCATTAAGTCACTGTTGCTTGGAAAAAGATGTGCCCAAAAAATAAAAGACTTAAAAATAAACAGTGATGCGGCGGCGGGCGGAGAAACTAATGGAAAGAAAGGTCACTTGTTATGCAAGAAAAGAGTGGACTTTGAGCCTCGGATGTGGTCGCTAAACGTGCTTTTCATTATTTACAAAAATAATGAATAATGATGATTTCCATGAGAAGATCAATTGTAAAATACTACAGGCAGTTCCGAGTATGTGCACTAATAATAATAATACATCATATTCATAGTGGGTTACTGCAAATCAATCGTGGCAATTGAAAATGAAAGATATTTTATTTGTGGCTTTTTTTTTTCTTTTCCCTTTTTAATTCAGTACCTTCCATGTGGAAAAAGCAAGACAAAAACCTAATACCAATCCTGGAGCTGCCCTGTCAAATCACGGTCCCTCAAGATTCTCAAGTCTTCGTGAAATTAGTTTGGCTAAAACAAGTAGAAACATCCCTAATGTTGCACAACACAAGCACTAGCAAGCTCATAATCATAAATAGACGTTAATGGGGGAATCATTTTTGTTTAGCTTTTAAGCATGGGAAATTAGCGCTAGTCTTTATCCTTGGCAGGAAAGATATATAACAGCCCCATCTCTCCTTTTTTTTTTTTTGGCTTTTAATGGATAACTGTTCCCTTATCTTACTTTTTACCGTATCTTCTGGTTCTATCTTTAGACCAAACCAAAAGACAATTTTGAAACCGATTTAGATCCTCATTGTTCTGTTCAATCAATTCACCTTTACCTTTCTGGAACAAAAAGCACGATTGAATTTCGGGGTCCTTTCTCCTACTTTTCTCGGGAAAAAGACTAAATTACTAAAAAAGCTACCCATAATTATTTGACTAAATGTCCTTTTAATTAATAGGGTTAGGTGCAAGGACCATCACCGGCCGCATAAACAAATAAGGATTTTTCAACAACTGGGCAACTGCGTGGCCAACGTCTAAGACGGGCTCAAATCATCGGCAGACTCCATGCCACAGCCTTCCCGAAGATGCCAAAAGTCAAAATATAGGAATTTTCAAATGGGGATTCCAAGTGTATGAGAAATTTCAACACAGAAATGCCGCAAAAATCAACAATAGGAAGCATTTGCATACCAAAAATAACATACTTTAATAACTGATCATTTTCATGACCAATTTTGTTTAAGTCATTAAACTTTATGATCATGTCAATGAGGAACCAAGCATCAAAATTTTACTTCTATCTACTCATACAATATTACATTGGATACGACTTTCCAGAACTATGAAGATAAAAAGACTTTGATTATCAAATCTCCCAACTGGATTGAAGCACAGTTTACCTTAAAATGTATTCCATAAAACATTGCCTTGTTACCTTACAGTAATGCAACTTGCCAAAGAAGCTGTTACCCCATATGGCTGGAACTCTTTACGGAACCAAAGCTTCTGACTGTGGGAACATGCTGATAAAGGATTTGAATTGGACCTGTAATCAGGTAGCATCACCATGGTTTGCAAAGGCCAGTTCACACACAAGGGCAAGATGGTCACTGCCCCACCTCTGCAAAGTAACATAAAACCTTGATAACAGCAGAAAGATTGCACCATAATCTTATCATTTCCATAAGCATGATTCCTAAAAGAAATGAAGAATAAGCCTGCTAAGTACCGATATGGCATACTAGAAACAGTTTGATTCCATTTTAATGGTGACCAGAGATTATAGTCAAAATCTTACAAAGCAACTGCGTTCAGTCCTCAGTTTGGAACCCAAGTTACACGACCACATATTACACAGACATATATGATAAAAATTACATCGAGAAGATCACATATCCGGATAAATGGAATACAGATATATTTTAAGATGCTAACTTGTAATTATATATAAATTTTCTAGCACTTCACTAGATATGAATTCACCCCACATAGTGCACTGCCAATTCAGAATAATTGGCAATAAGTAAAAAGAGTTGAAAATAGAAGCTCGCTCAAATTTCATCCTAGACCTGGGAAGCAGCCTGATTGAAACTGATTACATAAGTTCCCCAATGCAACCTGAGTTGCACCCTCAACAAATTTAAGTAATATTCTATTACATGCAGTATGGTCCATGTTGCAAAACTTGCACCCATCCTTGGTGGCTTTCGGACTTAGTCTCTCTATCAAGACAGGTGACTGAGCAGGAGCCAGAGAAAGCGCACAAAAATCATATATAAATCTATTAAACATTATAATATGTTCTTATTTAAGGTCTCTGAAAATTTGTGACAAAATGAGGGATGTTGCGTGTTACTATTTGAAATTGATATTTACAAACATGAATAAGTACCTTGGAAGGAAGTCCTCCATTTCTTCTCAAAATGTCGATGGGCAAGGTTTCAAGAACTCTTACAGGAACAAGTTCCTCCGTGTGCCTATGTAATTCACCCTAATCAGTGAAAATTTTCAGGCAAATAATTAATTCTCACTTTAGATAAAATTTAACTGAATTACCAAATATAATCCACTGTTCCCATAAACTTGCTATGACATGATGTCACCAATGGTTCCCCATGATTGTCTCTTGTTCTGTGGCTACCCTGAAGATTTAACCATGGTGCATGTTAATTTAAAAAAAGAAAGAAAAAAAAAAAAAAAGAGGGTACAAAAGTTACTCTGATGAAAAGCATGTAAAAAATTACAGTTGTTGGTTTTTCTGCAGTCAACACACACAAACTTATACAAAATTATCATAGATATTCTCCTCAGATTCAGATTATTATTTCTGTCTGCATGAGACATTCCTTTATCAGTATTCAGCATAACTAACTTTTGTCATTAAATTGAGTGGATTTCAGAACACTAAACAAGTTGTACAATCTCATGCTTAAGAAACATGGAAGAGCAAGGTAAATGATAGACATCTCACAGGAACTCCAAAATATGCACTCCCAAGGTTTAATTGGTGCTGAAGTTCAGTGACTCCCTCGCAGCCAGTTGCAAGCCTTAATTCTACATCGGTCCAGTGATATAACAGTGGTCTCGAGATAGAAATCCAATCACTGTATCCAACATGCATCGATAAGTTAAAAAAGCCAGACAGCTCCCACATCTAATCAACCAAGACTATAACAGACTGGCAGACTACATCATTCCATTGACAATTTCATTAACCAACTTCAAAACTTTGCTCTCATTGCAATCACTGACAACCACAAATACATATTTGTCAAAGAAACCCAATTCTCTCTCTTTAAACATTAAGCTAATTTTAGGGATCACAAAATAATTAGTAGAAAGGGAACTAGAAAGCTGATATCTACCTAGTTGCATTCCTTTTCTGAAATTTGATGTCTGTGCATTTTGCAAACTGGCCAGAAATATGTCTGCGATCATGCTGACAGACATTCAACTGTAGCAAATTGCAATAACTACATAAATATAAAAAATTATAAAAAGCCAACCAAACAAAAGTACAGCAAAGAGGATCTTGGTGCCATGCAAGTCAACTAAGTAGCTATAGGTCTGAAACTGCCCAAGAATTCATTCTCACCTCAGAGGAAGCCAGAAACTGATAAAGTGCACTCTGAACATGCAATGAAATAAAACTGAGGTCATAAAATAGTTGCAGATCTTAAAAGTTAAAAAGCACATGGTAAAGGTAATTTAAAGCTGGTCAATCAAAAATTAAAATACTGGGTCTTACATTTGGACTGCTGTTCAAGTCACCGGCAAGCAGAACAGGAATGCCACCCCATTCTTGTGAAAGCTTGTAGGCCTTCTCTAGAAATAATCGTACCTACACCATTGCATATGATGTCAAAACCTCATCAAGTTCAGTGATATGAGAAACAAAAAGACTTAAATAGAGATTTTGTTTTCCTATCCCCTGGTGACAAAAAACTGGCAACACAACCCTATGGTTTATAATAAATGCAACCCGTTATGCCCCACCCATCACAAAGAAAAAAGAAGCATGTATATACAAGCATGCAAAGCAAAATTACTTTTTTTATTGTGTCAGAGAAACAGCGGAAGCAAATGTTTTATATTGTAAAATGCTTTATAGATTCTCCACAGTTTTGAGGTATTTGGCTGTAACAATGATTATCTATCAGTTCACCAGTTTGAGTTAAATACAGATTTCTTCTCTCCCTTGAATTCCATATTTACCTTTTCTACCCATAAAATAAGTATTGGAACTTGCATATACAGTGTTGTCTCATTGATAATTTATTAACATACTCTATTTCTTGATTGGTTAGACAAACAATCAAAACAAAGTAAAAAGCAACTGCCTCAAGAATGGTTTGAGAGATAGCACAAATCAGATAAAATTTGCATGATAAGGAGGTAACAGTTTAAGATAGCTGACTAATTTTCCTGCTAGACAGCAGCAGCAGTCAGGGAAGAAAGAAAAAGGAGGTGTAAGTTATCTTTGCCACTAGTAGTTTCTCTATAAAATGAGCTGAGCAACAGCATTGTCATTATGATCTGAACAATGCATTAAAGTTTGATTTCTCAGTTTCATTTTACAATGAATTGATGGAGGCTTTAAGAATCCAAACATTTTTCCTGCTCCTAGTCCCTCATGTAAATTGCCATGGCGTTACGAAAGAGAACAGCCTCATGCTGCAAGAACTTCAGTTCTGAAAAATGAACAGGCAGTGAGTACCTGTCCTAACTTGATGTCCCCACGGTTTGGGTTGAAAAGCACATGTATATTTCCAACCACCAAGCTTTGACTTTGGGAGACCATAGACCTGTATAAGCATATGCATCTCAGTAATCAAGTTAGTGATGCAATAACAAGAAAAAAGAAGTACTGAATAATTTAGAGGCTAACTTTCAAACACACGCCCTTCCATGTCAGGAATTAGCATACCAAATGCACCAGCCATAAGGTTATGTTTGAGATTAAGGTGATGTGGATTTTGATCCACAGTTAAGGGGAAGTGGAACCACAGGCTGTCAACTATAAATGGGTGGGTGGTTGAGCAGTAAACATTGTGGATACGCTGAACAATGTTGTGTGTGTGTGGTGTAGAGATAACAGAACAGATTTGAGCTTACAATGATGATTCTTCTGCAGATTCCAGTAAACTTTGGTTCATCTGAATTATTAAGAAAGAAAAAGACTAATGAGCAAACCATTAAAACATTATCTTTGCCAAAAAAATCTACCATTGACCAGTTTTTCTCCTGAAAACAGACATGGGGAATAAATATCCAGCAACACACAGTGAATAAATAAAAAAAATTAAAAGGAAATGGGCCTTGCTTAGATTGAAGATTCCTTCTATGCATCTGGATGGCAATGAACAAAACCAGCAAAAATAAACTATGCTCAAAGAATGAGATTCAAAAACTGTTAACAAAGTGAAGAAGAAGAAAAGATATCTTTCACATATAAACTTAATTTCCTTGAGTTATTATTCTTACTAGAATTCCAATTTGCAACACTTCAAGCTCGGTATGAGAAGTGCTCAGTGATAAGATAAAAAGAGAAAGCTGTTTAGGATGGATGTTGGATAAGATATTATGGATTGAGCTGTAAGAAGAGAGAGACAGTCATGGGGAAAAAGCCAGGACTGTGGCAGTCTTTGCATTTCCAGGAGAGAATTAAGTGGTGTCATGGAGTATTTAAAATGGTTAATGTTAACAGGTAAAGCTGATCAATGATAACTGAACAATTGAATACTTGAGATTTTCAGAGATGAGGAGAAACAGAAATGACTCCAAGACTGCCGCCTCATACAACATGAATGAGAGCTTTCAGACATAAAACCATCTAAGAAATTGTTCTCATTCCTAGCACATGTTGAAGGCCTAGGAAAGAAATACAAGAAATTAACATGGCAACAAATGTGACCCTACATACCTTTAAAACACAAAGTTGTGCAACATTGTGACGGAGGCCAAAATTCAGGAACTCTATGTTTTCTTGATGCAAAAGGGCAAATCTGTGACCAACGTATGACTGATTTAAACTAGATTATTGAGAAGGAGAAAAATTAAAAAAAAAAAAATTCTGTGCACAAGATGCTGGTAAGAAATTATAAACATTTTGAAATAGTTGTTGCAGCTCTCAGATCAATGAGAGAGATATCCAGATTCCCAAGTGATAGTTTCATTATATCCAAAAATATCTTTCAGTTTCAGGTATAAGAGTCCAAAAGCAAATTTATATTCTTCTGTAATGAACTTAGCATACAAATCTGTTGCTACAGTGAAACATCTATGCATATTAGATGTAGATGTGAAGTTCTTAACTAAATGAAACATGCTAATGGAATTCATAGCATTTGACAATAATACACAACTGGAAAGGGAGATGAGAATTCTCACAGTTTTTCTTTCCAGAATATAGCACACCCATCATTCACATCACCTGTGCGAGCCTGAAGTATATAGAAATCATCATCTGTGTTAATCAAATCAATTATCGCAGAGTTGCTGGACTCCAAGTACATATGATATTTCAATATACCTTGTAAACACCTCTGAAGCCATCCATTTGTAGAAGATCATCCAAATCATCAAAATGGTCAACCTCCTGCACCCACAACAGCGACTGCTTAGTAAAGTTTAACTCAACAGACAATCATTCACAGCATTTGCCTCACCCTCATTCAACAAAAATTTACATATTTCTCGAAAATAAAGTTGCATTGGCCTGTAACGCCATGTTAACATAAATGCAATGTTAAAACTTGCCTGCAGACACAATATGCTCGCATTGTAACTACTTATCTCTTCGCGTATAAGCTTTTTCCGCCTCTCCCACTTCAAGAACTTTGGTGGCACCTTATCATACAAGTCTGGATGCTTCAATGCATTCTCAACACCAAGTATGTTATATGAAACCACCACAAATTTATCTGCAAGCGGAATATTGAAAATAAAATTATTTAAAAAAAATTAATTCTCTGATTAAATGATAATAACGGTTTCATTTTTAAGATATCAATTGGCCAAAAATTGTACCTTTAAATTTTGAAAGATCACGGGAAGAGGAGGTCCACTGGCGATGATCATCCGTGACGCTCTTATGCTTTCGTTTCCGCCGTTTGTGTCGTTTTCTAGAAGAACGAATTGGTTCGAACCGATTTGAAGTGGGCGGGTTTCGACGCTGGTCGGGTTTCCTGGGAAGGGTTTCGGTTTCGGTGTCTGTTTCTGTTTGATTCTTTGTTTGGATGTTATTCTCATCGAGCTGCTTGAATTTCAGAGTGCGTCTCCGCTTGGTGGCGCGTACATGCTCCGACGGTGGCGATTGGCGGTCTTTCGGACTCATGTTGTTGCCGGGTAACTTTTCAAAAGCGCTGGCGCGTTACGGCGTTAGAGCAACTTCACAAACCGTCAGTCACTCTAAATTCCCAGTTCGTTGACGCTTACAGCGCATTTGTATTACAGTTATTTTCTTTTTATTTTTAAATTTATACAAAAGTTGAAGCACCAATTTTCATCTTGAATTAAACGAGCCCGTGTGGTTGTCAACGGGACCGTCGATCAAAATTGTATCATACTTTCCCGGCTTTAAAGCGGGCTCATGTGGTTATTTTATATTTTTTAAAAAAAGTGTTAAAAAATAAGTAGAGGGTGGATACATACTCAAAATTATATTAAATGGGCACATGTAGTCCTCAACGGGACCATCAATCAAATTGCATCATACTTTCCTTGCTTTAAGCCGCTGTGGTAATATAATTTTGGTAATTATCCATCGTACACATATTTTTTTATATTTTTTAAAAAGTATATAATTTTTTATTTTTTTATGAAACTCCACTTGAAATTTTATTTTTTTACGCCTATCCATTGTCGTATTCAAACTGTTAAGATTTTACTGACGTTATAAGAATATAATGATAATTTTATCTATATTTCAAATGGAATATATTCAGTTAATTTTCTTAACAATTTAAAGATAGCAATAGACAAGTGTAAAAAAAATATAACTTTAAGTGGAGCTTAATAAAAAATTAAAAATGATATATTTTAAAAAAAGTACAAAAAAAAGTAGGTAGTGGATAATTACCCTATAATTTTTAAGGTGTAGAAATAATTAATTGTTAAAAAGTTAATTTAATATTTAGTAAAATTTATTTTTAAAATAATATAAATTTTAAAATAAGTCATATATTATTGATAAATTTTATTATTAAATTATTACAAGAAGATAAATGATTAAAATATTTATGATATTACACAAAATTTATTTAACAGCAAATTATACACACACACACATATCTAAAAAGGTAAAATGAACATGATATGAATTTTTGTTGGGTAGATTTAAGAAACAATAACTAAAATAAATGTTTTTATTTTTTTTCATTTTCCTATATGATAATATTAATCTCTTTAAATTCAATAATTTTATTTCTTAATTAAATAAGAATCCTTTTAGATTGTTATAATACACGTGAGAATATATATTCAATTATATTAAATATAAAATTAATTCTTAAAATTCGATTTTGAAAAGTTACTCCTTCACTATTTTGAAAATAAAGTAAAATAATTTCACTAAAATTATTTTTTTAAAAAAATTATTAAATATCAAAATTAGTTTTTAATTTTTTAAAAAATACTCTTAAACTTCTCAAAAGTAATTCCAAAGGAGGCTATCCCCCCACCCCCTTCTATACGATTAAACTAATGATTTATTAACTTCCAAACAAAAAATTACATGAGGTGCATCTAATCTATTTAACAATCTTTGATGTTAATCTTATGAAATGCATAGATAATTACATGAGACATATAATTGATCCAATCAAATTATTTAATAAAACATTGCCACGTAAGAAAATGAGACACTTTTAGTATTATCCCTCCTAAATTTTTCTTGAAAAAATATTATTTGCACAGGATATTTTCACACCAAAATTGTACATAACAAATAGAATGAGAATATTTACACATAAAAATAAAATTAATAAAGTGAATGAATTTATTTTGTAGAAAAATATTACTTGTTTTTTTTGTGTAGAAATGCTTCATATGCAATATTATATGTAACGTCGTGTTCAAATAGCATCATTTATTTTTCCTTATTTTCATTTTGTATTGAATCATCTTTCCCCTCTTTGAGAATGCTATCAATAAATAAATTCATCAACCATTTCTAGGAGACCTCAATCGCTGCGCTTGAAAGTGAGAAAAAACAAAGCACGCACCCAACAGCAGCACTATAATTACTGTCACTCCAAATTAAGAATTTTCCTACCAACAAAAAACGAGACATCAACTGCAACCTGTTCTCCTCCAATTAATCCCAATTACGAGCCATGCGACGCTTCAGATTCTTGCACTTCTCTTCTTCCTACATGTTACCTTACGCCTCAAAGCTTTCAGAAATCGCCGATCGTTTCCAAGTTAACATTCCCGAAATTTTAGTTACCAACTCCACAAGCCCAATATCACCATCACTCGGTAACCAAATAGTTGGAGCCAAATCGTTAGTCAAAGTATCCATTTCATGCCCCCTGCGTTGATGGCATCAGACTGTCCACATCGACCACCTACACTGTCTGGCCGGCTGAGACGGCTGATTCCATATCGGACGGATTTAGTGGGCTTGTTAGTGCGGAACAGATTAGGAGAACTAACGGTATCAGTGCCAAGACCCCGTTGACGAGTGGACTGGGCCTGGTGATTCCGTTGCCACGCCCATGCTTTAACAATACTAACAATGGTGTCGCGTCGGTTTATATATCGTACATGGTACAATCGGCGGAGAGTCTGAGCAGCGTGGGATCGGAGTTTGGGGTAACGATAGCGGAATTGGGGGCCGATACGGGCTTAGCCAGCTGGTCATTGATCCCGCAGACATTTTGGCAGTTCCAATTCCAGGTTAGTAGGCCATTATTAGATAATGCATTTAATACTATGCTTTCTTTTGAATATTTGGAAGCAGATTGTACTCCTTTTGATTTTAAGTACTCCGAATTACATCGTTACAGGGAGTATATATAGGATTTCATCGTATAATCGAATTAAATATAAAATACAACAACAACAAAGCACACGGGAAGCTTTCTCACTTGATCCTGTGATCATTGTTCTCATGCCACAAATTTGGACTTCAATGAAATATTGTAGTGCCTTAGCAGACATAAAAGTTAGTAAGCAGGCTCAATTTCCACGGTATTTTGCACGAAATTCGAGCTACTTATGGGCAACATGTGATACAAACAAACAAAATGTATGTGTTCTCATCTTGGTGGTGGTCCAGGAATCCCCTCTATTATTATTATGTGTTTGGTTGTCACTAATAAATGTTTATAGTGCTCAGATATCGATGTCCACTTGTTATTTTTCCACCCACCTAATTGCATTTACCAAGGGTCATGGTCATACTTATAGTGCAAGTCTATACACCCATCTATCGTAAACAAATTTTAGTATAAACAATAAAATTGTAATACGGTGGGAGGGTATATTTGGGAATAAGATTGTGGCAGCTTTTATTACGTTGAAATGTGCCTTGACAGTCTCATCATCATGTTTTACTCTATGTATGTAACCGACGAGGAAAATTGATATATATATATATATATATATGCGCTTCAATTCACAGGTACAACATTTATGCATGCAGAATGTTCATGGGCAAATCTGAACCGGTACAACGAGAGCCTTATAACTTCCTAATGGTTCATACGCTCTTGCTGCTAGCAACCGTATCAAATCCACTTGTGCACCGAGTGATCTCAAGTAAGCCATAAAATATCAACCCGTTATTGGAATCACTGCATTATACATTTGATTATGTACATTAATTATATGGGGGTTTGATGATTGTATGAAGTTTGCAATGTGCAATTTCGGGAAATATTGGAGTCTCAGTCTCTTGGTCTCATTTACAGTGCAAAGGATTAAACCCTTTCATAGGCGATGCTCATGTGAGGAATCGGCAACTGGTTGCAATATCGCTACTTGTGTTTATCGTGGCCGTAATGGTGGTAAAATTTTCAGTAGGTGAGACAATTTGAATATTTATTAAGGTCATGCAGTATTTTGTCCTTATAAGTCCAATGAAGCTAGCACCGGTTTTATTTTACATTATGCTTATGTTTTTGTTCTTTTGTTGCAGTTTATCAAACCTGTACCATGGCCTGGTAAGGTTGTTTCTCCCATTGATGCCAAAGTTCTTTTGCTTATTGTGAATGTAATTATTAATTGGTAAATATCCCTTTAATTCCGACAGAGTTAACTGGCTAACTAGCTCTACATTTAAAAAATTTTTCCCAACCGGACTTATCAGACATAAATTCTTTGCTATTAGATGTCAGATTTGTTTTAATTTTAAATTATAAGAGACATAATACTCTTGGATAATTAGATCCAATGGATGAAAGTAACGAGATAAGTGTTTTAAATAGTTTAATTTTAAAAATATAGGGACTAAGTGAGTAATTAATTTAAACTATTGAGAATAAGGGAGAATCTACCCTTATGAATTAATTAATTATATATTAGTAGTTTTCTAATTAGAGATCTTTGATCTTAATAAAGTCAGATAAAGTCATAAATAACCCAAAAAAAAAAAAAATCTTCACCCATGGAAATCAACAGCTCTTATAATCCTACAAGCAAACAACATAACAACAAGTCAAGTGCAGGAAGAATATTGCTTAGAAAATTATACATACATAAATACATATACATACAAACATACATACACTCTCTAGAATTTGCCCTTTATTTTATCTTGTGACTTAAGTAGCATTTTTTAAAATATAAAATCTTAATAGATCTAAATTTAGTTGAAATTTGAATAAATTTGAATGTAGATGTCTAAATAATATGTTTGATTTTTATAAACAGAGAACATTAGAAAGCTAGTAGTTTGACAGTATTTATACTCTCGTAAAAACTATATATATTTTATGTAACTTGTAAATCAAAATTTAATAAAAGAATTATAGGTCACATGACTATTAACAGCCAAATAAATTGAGATAAATGAAATAAAAATATTTCAGTACTTTGACTTGCCAAACTATATTTTCAATTAAAATGCATTTGGTAAAATTAATTAAATTAAACTCTATTCATGCTTCTTTGCCTCTTTCTCTCGCAGTCTCAATCAAAATAATTATTTAATTTAATAATTTCAATCAGAAATTAAAAATTCATGATGAATTATTTTGATTTTTATAGTAACTACTTAATAATATTATTATTGTTATTATTACTGCTACTACTATTATTTCTTTAGAATATTGTATTTTAGTTCATTTTAAAAAAATCCAATGTATAATATGAAAAATCAAATAATTATTACAAAGGGAAAAGAGAGAGAGAGAGAAAGAGAGAAGGACATATTATGAGATATTAATTTAATATAAAAGTAAGTAAGCATTAATAAGGATATCTTTGAGAGATAATATTAGTTTATAAATTAGCTCTTTTCCATTCATATACAAGTAAGAGTTTTCTACATTTTTTTATTTATATGTAAATGTATTAGAGACATACATAAGTTCTAAAAAAGAAAAACAAACAAAACTCTTAAAAGATTTGATAAAAGGTACAATTTACATTTCGGACAAAAAAAAACAACCCAATATTTTTTTTTCCTTTTCCTTTCTAATTTGAGCTTATTGATGACTAATTATTGTATCAGATTTAGTGGACTTTCATTTTCATGGGTTTATGATTATGGAAACAAACATCACATTGCCTTCGCAACTTGTGCTTCGGGGTAAAGTAAAAAGATTTTACCAAATCTTGACCCAAAAAAAGAAAAAGAAAAAAGAAAGTAGTAGTATGAATTAAAAAAAAAGGGAAAGAAATTGATATTTATTTTTTTATTGAATACAATAAATAACGACATTTCACGTATCCATCAAGTAACCCTCAGGTGGCATCCATTTCACAGATAAAACACGAAATTAACTCAAAATATTGGAAAATTTGTCTTATTAAAATAAAGATCTCGCTCCATATCTTCATCTAGCCTCTTGTATGGTAGATTTTGTGACAGCACCTACTCCAAGTCATCGAAATTTTGGGAGTTATGAGTTTGTGCCATAGGAAATGCAACAAGTGTTGAGAAAATCATAAAATCTTATCATCGTTCCATCAGATTCTGTTCAGATATTATACTGCGCACCATTATCAAATTGATAAGACATTACTGAGATTCTTTATTTTTTAGACACGTAAGCTCGTCATGCGTTTCTAGTTATGACAATCTTACAGCGACCTCTCTCTCTTTTCATTACCCATAAGAGAATGCAATGGATAAATTCAATTGAAGATTCTGTCGGTAAATAAATCAATGAACTTTCTTTTTTTGCCGTAGCTCGCTGGCTGGTTTTGTTAGAAATCTTCTCAATTATCCCAAGTCACTAACACAATTTTAAATCGATCAAGGAGACAATTTCACGTCCGCCAGGCGCTTGTGAAAGTGATTGGGTAATTAATAATAGAACTTAAGGATAACCCCCATTTATGACTTAGCTTTTAAGTAAGAAATAGATCAATAATAGTTTTTAAGTAAGAAATAGATTAATGATTGTTTTTATATGATATTACAGCTAACTCATGCATAAATGAAGTCTACACTAACTTGTCATGTGACAAGAACAAAACAATAATACCAATTTGCCCACGAGGGCTGTGTCGAGGATTTAATTTTACATTGGCCAAAAAAAATCCTTAGTCTAGTATATAAGCTTAGATCAATTAACGAGATCAATTTGCATGTGAGAAGTGTGTGAAGGAGATAACCTCGTACATTAGTTGAAAGAGGTATTGGACTAATGTATAATCATCCATTTGAGATTGGTGTTAGGAAGTTCGATAGTAACTTTGAGAGGTTAAAATTAATTTTGGTATTTGGTAAAATATTTTAAAATAATTTTTAATAAAATCAACTCGTAATATAACATATTATGAAAAATAGAGAATAAGTAACTTTTTAAAATTTGAGATTGAGATTTGCTTTTTTAGGGTGTCTCGCAATGTTATAGTTTTAAAAATAATTATTGTTAGTGTCAATTGTGGAAACAATTAGCTAAGTTTGGTGAACTTTATTTTTAAAGGAATCGAGAGTTTTAACTTTTAAAAGTTCTTATTTAGTAAATTTTTACTCTCAAACTGCTATGGTTAAAATGATTAAAATGAATATAATATTGAATAAAAAATTAGATACACATGTATATAATCAAGTAAATACATATAATAAGAGTCCTACCATAGTATACTAAGTAGGGAATACCCCAAATTGTTTTCTTTTTATGCGTTGATCATTAGACATCAGGGAGCAGTCGTTTCAATGGTGTAGATGTGTTCATTCGGTTATTAACATTTAATCTTTATTGTTTGCTAAAAATTCAGAAAAGTTAAAAGGTTATAAAATTTTGAGCTCATGTCATTACCTCCATTGACTACAGAATTGCTGTTGCATGAGCTTTTACCATGCCTCTAAAACACGCATGAGCCTCTTGAGTTGGCCACATGACTTCTTACTCCCCAAAGAAAGATACGTCAACATAGCCAAAAGTTTGTGTGGGCAAATATGCATCAAATAAATGGGTAAATCATAATTCGAGAGTGAGCAACAATTTTTAGCCCGGGTTCTTCCAATTTGAGGAAATAAACGAGGTTGTATGGTAACATCTTTCGTAAAAATAGAGACCACCAAAGAAATTAAGTTGTGATTTGTTGATCTGAATTCAAAATGGATTTAATGAAACTCAGCACATGCAAAATTTCAGCAGCATGAAGATAAGCTCATAAGATGTTGATAAAATGCTGAAGAAGAGTTCCACTATAATACATTATGTACTTTGTTTCCCTACAACTTTACTTTGTTTCATAGGTATGGTTTTGATTCTATTAATCTGTGAGTTACTATTATTGACAAAATAAGATAACTTTTAATTATAATTCAAAATAGGGGTTTGCATCTTTGTAGATAATGAATAGTGTGTGGTTACAAGAACATGCTTATATTGATGCATTATCTATATAAATTCAGTTCATTATTGTTATGATCATACAAGAGCGAATGAATCTTATAGCTGTAAAGGAAAGAAGCGAAGCCTTATAACGAATGATGTCAAGTTGGCTCTAGTTCACTGTAATTGGTTGATTAATAATTTGAAAATGAGAAAACTAGGTAGATTATGGAGGTAAGGAGAAAAAGGAGGAAGAAGTCATAATGTACTTAATAATAAGGATCTCCTTAAATATACTAATTTAATGTATTAATTCGAGGATAATTTTAGGTTTTAACATATGTGGAATTGTATATGAAGAAGTTTGTAGATAAAACTAATTCAAAAATCAGGTTTAGTATGAAAGCAAAGGTGTTTTCTGTAATATTTTTTGAGAAATTTTAAAATATATATGAAGTACCAAGTCAGCAATACAATAAACCAATAATGTCATGACATATATACATTCATTTTGAAAAACTATTATGCAAGTAGTGATAGTATTAAATTTAACTACATATGTTATGCATGCATCAATTGATTGTAATATCTCAAATGTATTCGAAAATTTTTTTATTTTTTAAATTGTATTTTTTTAATTTGATTTATATGATAAATTTTATTGAATTTAAAAATTCATTTGTAGGTTGTCTTCAAATTAGAATCTAGAAAAGAAAATATCAAAATATTTTTGATAATTCGTCTGAAAATAAGATTATTATATTAATAAAAAAATTAACTATTATTGCAATTAGTGCATGCAAAATGGAATGTATGATATTTTTTTATTCGCAGTGGGATCATATGTCTTTGACCTTCGCCAGGTTTTACAAATATCTATGATTAATTTTGTTCTTTATTTTTTGTGAGCGACCAAACTGAGATGAGATATATTGGGAACATAAAATTATCTTTTTTAGCTTTCCTTAATAATTTTAGAAAGGGGAATTATCTTTTAAACCACCACTTGATACAACATTAGAAAAACAAAATTAATCTAAAGAATATTTTAAAATTTTATAGTAGTTACGTATACATATTACAAAACAATATTAATAACAACAATCTTACTCCTAAATAAATTAAAAGACCATTCTATTCTATAAAATTTTAAAAAACAGAAAATTATAATTGCAACAACACCCATGAAATATTTACTAGAACAAACAAGTCTCAACATCAAGATGCTAATTTTTTTATAATTATTAAATAATAATTATAATTTTATTTAATAATTATCATATTAATTTTTTTATAATTAAAATTTTATTTAATTTTTGTAATTAGATTATGTACATAGAAATTTCTTAATTTTAGCTTTAGAGAAGTTTATAATAATTATAGGGAGCATTTCTTTCCATCTTAGTATCTGTAAACTACCCTATAGTTAAAATTAAGAAACTTCCCTATACTTAATTTAATTACAAAAATTAAATGAAATAATAATTATAAAAAATAACATCATAGATTTTGAGATTTATTTATTTTATTAAATATTTTATGGGTATTCTTGTAATTATAATTTTTTTAAAACAATTATAGAATGGAATGGTATTTTAATTTATTTAGGAAAAAATAGTTATTTTTAGTGTTAAAGTGGTTGATTGATATAAATTTAAAAATAAAAGTAATACAGAGAATATGTTAAAATTTTATGATACTAAATGTACACATGACAAAACAAAAGTGGCACAAAGATAATTTTCCTTTTAGAAAACATGTTTAACTTGTTTTTTCGGATCACCAGAAATACAAATAGCAATTACCGCAATTAAGCGTATTTTTCTATTTTTTTACTTTTTAAAATGAAAAATGAAGAACGAAAAAACAATACAAAGCCGCCCCTAATCCTTCCATTGTTCTCTGGTTTGCAAATCCACTATATGATGATGAGTGATTTTAATAAAACATTATTAAATACCTAAATTTATTTTTATTTTTTAAAACTTATTTTTATACCACCTTACAATAATCCCAAATGGCCTCTAGTCCGATACACATATAACTAACAACACGTGTTTTGACATTCAAGTGTGAGTTGTAGACAGCCTTTAGTTTTATTTTGTGACGACGACGCCACCTCCTGAGAATGGGTAGTGGCCACCACAAAAGCTGCCACATGTGTGGGATACGTGCGACGCTTTGCTCGCGGCTGTAGTAATTTTGCTTTGTGAAAAGGATACTATTATTTTATTTCATAGATCACGGAGTTTCTAAACCGTCGTTGTGTCGCTTTCAATTAGAAACACTATGTACTTTTATAATTTTGTTGAATTGAGGGAAGTTTTTGTGCTTTACATTAAGAACCATGATTTTCAAATAATTAAGACTTTAAACATCTACCCAAGGCTGGGGCTGCTTGTAGAAATTAATATAAATTTGATTTTCATCTTAATAATCACTTTTAAGCTGAGTTTAACCAATATTATTTGAAGGGTATGCTAAAATGGCAAGTACTTGTTTGACAATCTAGTGCAATCCATGCAGTTGCCCACAAATTATCTACAAAGTCAAATATCAAATTACACGGAAACCTCTCCGTCACAAAAGCTATGACAAAAGGCAGCATACGGAAGAAAATCATTTACGAAGTTTTTCTGGTTCATATTGTACGAAAATGAAAGGAGAACTAAAAGCAAAGGCCCTTTTTTCTCCTTCATTTACGCGGCGACTCCTGTGTACCCTTTTCTGACTGGATTTGAGCCACGTCCCGATTGAATTAAAATTTAACCGCTACAAACAAAAAATTCAGCTTATTTGCAGGAAAGCTGATTTGTGGTGTTGATAAAATTGATATATGCATGGCTTAAATTTACTCTAAAACTGCAAAACCATAAGCTCTAACCATGTGATTGAGGTCGCAGGCTTCGCGTATTCTCTAAGCGTTATGAAAATAATTTTTCCAATTTTTCAGTAATATATTTTCAGGCCGGACTTCCAATATGACACAATAGGGATAGATTTTTTGATGTATCTGTCAGTATATATATTAATAAATTTGTACTGTACTATTAAAAAAAAAAAAACCATTCGAAACTTGAAAGGGTAACAGAAATCCGTAGCTAGTAAACTGCCTGAATAGCGCAGGCAAAAATTCGTATATAATAGTTCAAATTTTGCCATTGAGCAACTGGACGAAAATGATTTACATGAAAGAGATGAAAGCCACCACAAGAGAGTATTGAAAACAACAATAGGGGACCAAAAACAAGAGTTTATAAAAGTTTTAACAGGAATTATTGAAATATAGAGACAAAAAAACAAAAGGGTCTTACTCTAATTAAGGAAAAGTGACTTTTGCCATACGCCCATACCCTAGTTTGGGCCACAAGGAATCCACCAATGCAGACTTGTAACCAATCAGATTTCAGAGATTAGGATGGATTTCAGAATGTTAGCCAATTAAAACTGAGATAAGACCAATTTCTGGGTCCCAATTAGGGCAAACAAAATTCTGTATAGCATATACCACCAAAAAAAGCCTGGGGTGGCAGGGTAGTTTATGTAGTGGTGGAGTAAAAGGGCATCTTCCTGCCATGTGGTGGGGTCACGCTACACTAACAACGACGGATTCTCAATTCTCAATTCAATAATTGTGATCACTAGGTGCCCCAAAATATATGCTTCAAACCATTAGCCAAATTTCATCATTGTAATTAACAAGTTTTTCAATTTGCAGCTGCTTCCATATGATGATTGGTGAAAAGAGAACTGCAAATGCTATGGGAGGCAGGACTGCAAGAGCTTGCGACGGCTGTTTACGCAAGCGTGCACGTTGGTATTGTGTGGCGGATGATGCTTTTCTTTGCCAAGGATGTGATGCATCAGTTCATTCGGCAAACCAGCTGGCGAGTAGACATGAAAGGGTTCGTCTTGAGACTACATCATCATGTAATAATAACAATAAGCTGATCAACGAGCATACTGATAAAGATACGGCGCCAGTTTGGCACAAGGGTTTCACAAGAAAAGCCCGGACACCTAGGGCTAATAATAACAAGGCCATGTTGGTGCAACAAGCAAAAGCAAATGAGCCTCTTGTTCCTGAGATTGGCAGTGAAGAAGGGTCTCTGCACGATGACGATCAAGTCGTTGATGAGCTGTTGCTTTATCAGGTGCCGGTTTTTCATCCATTTGAGGTCGTTGAGCCAGATGAAAATTTGATCGTTGATGGTTATAACGGACAAGGGGGGACGGGTGACTTGGATGATCTACATGGATTCTTGCCATCCGACTTGGATCTTGCCGAGTTTGCAGCTGATGTTGAGAGCTTACTAGGGGGTGGCGGCTGCACCCTTGACGAAGATTCTTGTGATGTCAAAAACTTAGGGACGTCGTTGGATTGTAAAGAACAGGAAAATATGGCATTGAATTTCAAGATTAAAAATGAAGAAGTGGAAGAAGGTTTAATTGCAGCAGCAACAAGAGAAGCAATCTGTCGGAACTTTGATTATCAATCACCAGTGACCGGAGACGATGCTGCGGGGCTAATGAGCACTGAATGCAAGCCAGAGCTGATGAGAAACGTGTCTTTGAAGCTAAATTATGACGCTGTTATTACTGCTTGGGCTAGCCAGGGCTGTCCTTGGACAGCGGGAAGCCGCCCTGAAATTAACCTCAACTACTGCTGGCCCCATTGCACGGTAACTTTCCCATAAAACTTATCGAACCATTGAAGCTGAATTTTATCAAACACTTTTAATCAACAGTCACTTACTTCTGTGCAATACATTTTTTAGGGTTTCTGTTGCGAAGATGTTCATCAAAACGCTTATGGCGGAGGAGTAGTTCTCCGAGGGTGCCACGTAGGAGCCGGCGGTGGTGATGATGGCGGAAGGGAAGCAAGAGTATCAAGGTACAGAGAGAAGCGAAGAACGAGGCTGTTTTCAAAGAAGATAAGGTACGAAGTGAGGAAACTAAATGCTGAGAAGAGGCCTAGAATGAAAGGCCGGTTCGTTAAGAGGACTTCTTTGATGGAAAGTGCTAATCATGCTTTTCAGTACCATTAACAGCCAAAGTTTGGATTTTACTGTAAACGGTAGCTAGCTTAATTAGCTGCATAGTTTACAATAACAAGCGGCTTGGTATCCCTTTAACAGGAAGCAAAAAAGCCCTTTGCAATTAATAAGGCAGAAGCACTAAGGGTTTGCTTGACAATCACTTTGTCAAGAAGTTAATTAAGTTTCCCTAATTTTATTGGTTAATTTCTTGCTCCAAAGTCTTCTATGCATGTGCATGAAATTTTATTTTTCCAATGAACAGCTTTGGTATGTACTTGTTGTGTACATTAAGTTTATGGCTGTTGACAAGTTTATGCTTCATAGAATATACATGTTCATAGCAAGTATAGTAACAGAAAAATTAATTGAATAGCTAGGATCTTCTTTTTGCATTTTCTTGTTATACATACATCTAGAATCGTTATTCTTTTTAATATAAAGATCTTTAATTTTCTCCATGTTGTGAAAAACTGCAAATTGATTTTTTGGTTGCTGAAAAATTCAAAGGAACTTAATGAACATTCTTGATGTCTTTTCTCTTATTTATTATAAGGATTTGTAACAGACTATATATACACACATGATCATTAGTTAGAGCTATAACAAACTAATTTGCATTACAACAATGTTAGCCAATCAAATCAGTAAGTAACTAATACTAACTAGTTATATACATGTGAACTTTCATCACTACTTAACAAAATTAGATGACTTAGCATTGTTAACGTGGCATTGTTGATGTATCTTGACAGCTGGCTTCCTTCCTCTTTTCAATTCAGTAGAATGAGCTTTCTTCACAGCCCTACTCAAACTCAAGGGGCATAAATGTACAATGAGTTTGGTCTTCAGATAATTGAAGTGAGGAAAGTTCAAGGACTTAGTCAATATATTAGCTATTTACTCTGCACTGGGAGCATAAAGTACTTTTAAATCTCCAGCTAGAACTTTGTATCTAATAAAATATAGATCACTCTATATATGTTTTGTCCTAAGTGAAATACTGGATTATGAGTAAGTTCAGTAGCACTCACATTATCATACCATATAGCTAGTTTCTCTATGCAACAAAGACTAATATCAAGAAATAATGACTTCAACTAAGTTATCTCTGAATCAGCTAATGCAAGAGCCCTATATTCACTTTCTACAGAGGATTTAGTAACTACTGATTGCTTCTTTGAAGACAGTAAAATTAAATTGTTTCTCATATATATACAATGGACACCAATGTATTTCTATCATCAAGATCACTTCCTCAATCTGTATTTGTAAAGGTTGTGAGTTTTAAATCACCTTTTTTGCACAAATTTTAGGCTATAATCCTATGTTTCCTTCAAGTATTTTAGCATTCTTTAGCATGCCATAAGATGTTGAAGGGTTGGTGAGGATACATACTAACTTAATTTATGAACAGTGTAGGTAATCTTCGGTCTTTTCAAGATAAAATACTGACAGCCTCTTATTATGATTTTATAATAAGGAAGATCTTCAATGTAGTAACCTATTTCTCTTTGAACATTCTTTTATAGTTTGGAATCTTTACTGCTGCTCATATTTAATGTAGTAACTTTATGCCCTTGCATTTAAGCATATCCACTCTAGTAAGAAAGTCCTTGATATATTTCTTTTGTGATAAATATATACTATCTTAGTCATATAGATATTTTATACCAAGAAAATAAGACAGATTTCCTTGGTTCATCAATGCAAAGGCAGAACTGAACAATTTAAAAAAATTTTCCAACTCTACATAATTTGATTTAGTAATCAGAATATAACTTACATAAATTGAAACTAGAATGATTGAGGTTTTACTTCTTCTCAAGGATAGAGATGTATCAGACTTAGAGTTCTAGAACCCCCATTGCATAAGACAATCTCTTAACTTGTCAAACCATACTCTAGGAGGCTGTTTTAGTCCATAGATAACCTTATGCAGTTTACACACATAATCTAGTTTTTATGGATCAATATATCCTTTTCTTAGCTTCTGTAAACTTCTTCAGTCAGCTCACCATTTAAGAAAGCATTATACACATCAACTTATCTTATTTACCATTGATTCATTATAGCCAAGCTTAATATCCCTCTGATTGTTGTTGATTTCACAACTGGATTGAAGGTCTCAAAATAATTTACTCCCTCTATTTGCTAAAAGTCTTTAGTAATTAATCTTGCCTTGTATTTTACAACACTGCCATCATTATCAGATTCTGTTCTAAATATCTATTTGTTGTCAATAAACTTATGATTTTCTATTCTTAGAACCAGTGTCAAGGTACCATTTGATGTCAGTACATCATATTCAACTTTTATTGCTTAAAACCATATTTCATCATTGACATCTTCCTGAATAGTGTCTGATTCTTTATGTAACAATACTATAGTATATAAATTTGGCTTAAAGATACTTGTTTTTCATTTGGTAATCATAAGATGATGGTCTAGAGATAATGACATTGAAACAATTTGATTTTATGAAAGTTCATTTGAGGATAGGTTAATTGTTATATCAGGATTATAAGGTAATATTATAGATAGGTTGCTGTATTTGTGTTTATAGGTTGTTGTTCTAATACAATTACTTATGTTAAATCAATTGTTGGAGGAAAGATATCACTACTGGAATATGCTTAAGAGAAAATTTCATTTTTGTTATTTGAGAAATTTGATATAACAAGCAAAGTGGACAAACTGAAATACTTATATAAGAGTAAATAGAAGGCAAGAATCTAATTGAGACTTATTTGAATAATGGAAGTAGGGATCTGAAGAAAATAGATATGAATTTTCATCAAAGATAACATGTCTAGCTATATATATATGACCAGGATGATGGAAACACCTATAGCCTTTAGGAGATAGGCTACAACCAAGAAAGATATATTTTATTGTATGATAATCAAACTTGTACTTATTGTAATCTCTCAAATATAGATAATAAGCACAGCCAAAGCATTTCAGCATGTTGTAATCAACTTTATGTTCATACAACTTTTCATATAGAGTAGACATCTTAAGTGTAGAGTTAAGAAGCCTATTAATGCGATACACTAAGGTATAAAAAGCATCCCACCAAAATTGAAATAGAAGTTTACCTTGTGTTTGAAGTGTCAAGGCCTAATTCTATAATCTGTCTATATTTTCTTTCAATAAGACCATTTTAATGATATGTATGAGGATAAAAATGTCTAAAGATGATTCCATTCTCGTTTAGGAAAACAGTAAATGGTCTGTATTCTCCCTTCTAGTCAGATTAGAGAATTTTAGTGGTGGTTTAAAACTAGTTTTCAACTTAAAGTTTAAATAATTTGAACACTTCTACAACTTTTAATTTTAATTTCAAATGATAGATCCATGTATATTTAGTATGATCATCTATAAAGCTTATGTAATATCTATAATCATCTATGGAACATATTAGTGAAGGACTCTATAGATCAATATGAATAATTTCTAGAGTCGATTTGAATTTAATATCAATAATAGAAAAATAGAGTCTATGAAATTTACCTAGCTAACATGCTTCATGAAATTGCTGTGTTGCTTGATTAAGAATATTTGTAGAGAACACATTTGGATGCACAAGTTTAAGTGAATTAGATTTTGAGCATTGGAATGACTAAATCTTTTATGAAATAGAGACATTTTATTGAGTGAATCAATACAAGTGTTCTTATTGAACTAAAAATAATTTTCAGAACAATTACTACTAGTTATGGGACCATGATGACAAAGAGGCAACATAGACACAAGTCTTTTTATTGAACTCTAAGATAGAAAAGATGTGTATGCAGACTATGGTGATGATTTGAGCAATAATTTGTATAAACTTTCTCAGCAATACCTTGTGGTAAAAATTTTCCCTTTAGTGAATCCTTCACAAAGTAAATAGATTTAAGAAATTCAACATATAAGTTATTATCAATAGTTTGGAAATGCTTATTAGATTCTTTGTAATAGATGAAACAAGCAGTATATCCTTAAGTTCAATATATGTACATGCATATTGTGATTTAGAACTTTGAATTGTAAGAGTGGTGTTGTCAGTGTGTGTAATCGATAGACCTTTACCATTGCCAATGATAAGCTTGTCATTATACCTAAACTCGTCTTAAATTTGCTTACTTGCCATATTGTTTGTTAAGTAATATGTAGCCCCATTGTCAAGATACCATCTTTCATTTGTTGGTCCTTCAAAAATTAACAACACAAACAACTCTAGTTTTAGCCCTATGTAAGCTCATTGAATCAAATATATAATAAGAAACCGATAAACCATACATGTAAGGTATTCCTGAATAAATAGTTGGCCATGGATCTTTAGTTGGTGTATCAAAATATGTCATATAAGCTGATATTTAGTTTCTTTCTTTCTTCATTTATTGTGGCATATAATGTTCTTCATATCCATGCCAACATTTTGTGTTATATGTCTAGATTTAAAGCAAATTTGGCATATAATAATTTATTCATTACTATCATCAGAATTTCATAAGCTAGAATTACCATTATACTGTTCTTTAACAAATTGTGTCTGCTTGTTATTTCCACCCATTTGACCTCTATCATAATTATTATTAAGGTTTCCAGTGCCAAAAGAAAAACATCCATGGATGAAAATTAACAAATAGTCCTTTTCAAGTAAAAAAATTATTTCTTCTAACTTATTTTCCACCATGAAAACTTCTATTATATCCACCTTTCCAAGCATTGCCTCTTGCTTGTGCATAATAAACATTCATCATATCATAACTATTATTAGGAGCGAAATTAGCAATATTTATGTTGAACATTTATTTTTCATTCATGCTCTATTCAAGCCTTGTTTCATGTTTGAGTAGCAATGCATATGCATCATCATAATCCAATTTGCAAGCATTAATGAATGTAACTAAATCAAGATAACCTAGTCCAAGACCATTAAGAATTTGCTGTAACAGATTATGATTTGAAACATGACTATCAACACATGCCAATTTATCTGCTATTTGTTTTATTTTTAAGTAATAATCCTTTACACTTAGTGAATCATTTCTCAAGTCATTCATTTCATACCTAGGTTGAAGCACTCTAGCTTCATATTTCGTGCCAAACTTTTTCTCCAGTGTTCTCCATACATCAAATAAAGTGTTGCAAGAGAGACTGAGAATACTTTTAGTGATTTAGCTTAATAGCCAGCTTAGTAATATATGATCTTATGATCTCTAAATTGTATATTATAGATTTTCAACTTGTTAAGCAGCTCAACTTATTACTCCAACATAGCTTCTAGAGCTAAGAAATTGATTAGGCATTACCTTTTCCTCATTGATATAGCTTTCAAGTATGTTTCCTCTTATGGAAGCTAGAACTTGATTTTGCCAGAGCATGTAGTTAGATCAATCCAATTTAATTAGTGTAATGAATAAGAATGTGGTTTGTATTAGTTGATTTGCAATTATTGTGTTTGGATTTGTATTTAAGATGCTTGAACTTGCCATATTATGGCTCTAAAACCATGTAAAAAACTGTAAATTAATTATTTGGTTACTAACTCAAAGAAACTTAATGCACATTCTCGGTGTCTTTTCTCTTATTGATTATAAGGATTTGTAATTGACTCTATATATATACATGATCTTTAGTTAGAGCTATAACTAACCAATTTGCATTGCAACAATATTAGTCAATCTAATCAGTAAGTAAGTAACTAATACTAATTAACTAATATACATGCAAACTTTTATCACTATCTAATAAAATTAGATGGCTCAGCATTATTAACGTTGCATTACTGATGTATCTTGACAACTAGCTTCTTTCCTCTTTTTAATTTAGCACAATGAGCTTTCTTCACACATTTATTGTTATTGAATTTAATCATTTGCTAATAGTTTGTTTCTTTCTTAATATAATTCTTCATATTTAACTGCCAATCCCAAACTTAAATCAATTTTAAGTGAAATTTGATATTAGTAGAGGATTATTCCATGTTATAAAACTAAAACTCACCGAACTAATTTAACATAAGCCATATCAATGAAGAGCTACAACTGCTGCTGAAGATAAATAAGTAGGTATCAGAAACATAAAAGAGATAAAAGAGAAGCAAAGTTTCTTAGTGAAAACTTGGGACATGAGACAATTATATTGTGTATTGCTAGTCAGGATAAGAGTACAAAAGTATAACTAGTGTTAGAAAGTTTAGTATTTAATAATGTGGCGGTTATAAATAAATTGACACATCAATTACGATTACAAGGTACAAATTAAATCGTAAATAATTCAATCCTTAATATTATTGAAACAATATATTATTAGTTCAGATTCAGTACTGAAATCCAAAATAATGCCTACTTAAAATGTGCCTGTGAATGTCCAGCATCATTAAGTAGATTAGCAATTGATCCCATTATGAGGGCATTAAAAACAACTTGTGATTGTTAAAAGGTTGAACTTGAAGATAATGGCTCATATTCATTGTGAAATGTGAAGCAAGAAAGCCTTGAAATATATGAGAGAGAGAGAGAGAGAGAGAGAGAGAGAGAGAGCATGAATTCATGCTAAGCAATAAAAGAAACTCTATGTATCAGTCAACTGAGCATGACTTTAAACGTTGAGTTAAACCTACCAATTTTGCAAAAGTAAGAGATAATTAGAGACTACATATTTTATATTAATCGAACTTTGATTGGCTCAATATCAAGACATATATAAAAAGATGAGTAGTGTTATATATTATGAGATTTTATCTTAAAATATCATCTCAGATTTGGTGTTCATTCCCTAGATAGTGGGATAATATAAGTATTCATGAAAAAACTAATTTACTCAATTATTAGGTTTTATGTCTATCCCAACTATAATGAGCTTTCAAAAAATTCTGTGCATAACTTTATCTTAAAAGCACCCCAAGGCCTAAATATAAGAATAAATTAAGTAATTAGTTCTCTTCTTGACTCCAAAATTTATTTGAGAGAGAGTTATATTGAAGCTCATGGGCTTAAATATATTTTGAAATTAGTTGAAGAGTTGATGATTACTCAAGTATTATATCCTAGCATAGAGCTGAAGGTTAGATTAAATTTTATGTACTTACCCCAAAATTTGTTCTCAATTAATATGAGATAATGTCATTAATCACCTTGTCCCTGTCACCTGAAAGAGTAGTGGGCCCTAATCATACATGAGTTTGAGTTTGTTACCATATAGAATCTCAATAACTTAAATACTTAACATAATATTTATTCTTTGTGGTGGGTCATGCTATGATGCCATGATTAAAGTTACGGCATTAATATCATAATCAAACATAAATTATATAAATAAAACATAAAACTTGTAAATCAATATTATCTATAAAATAAAATATAAATTTTAAAAATAAAACATAAGACTTGTAAGATAAGGTAAAATGAATAAATTAATATAAAACTAGTAAATTAATTTATTATTAGTAAATAAATTAAAAACTTGTAAATATAACATAACACTTGTAAATCAACATTTAGTGTAAAATAAAATATAACTTTTAAAAATTAAGCATAAGATTTACAAATGGAAAATAAATAAGTAAATTAATGTATTATTAGTAAACAAAATAAAAACTTACAAATATAACTTAAAACAACTAAATTAATAAAAACTTACAAATATAACTTAAAACAACTAAATTAACATTAATTGTAAAATAAAATATAAATTTTAAAAATAAAACAAAAGACTTATAAATAGAAGGTAAAATAAGTAAATTATTATAAAATTGATAAATTAATGTATTATTGATAAATAAAACAAAAAATTACAAATATAACATAAAACTAATAAATCAACATTGACCACAAAATAAAACATAAATTTTAGAAATACAAAATAAGACTTGTAAATGGATGGTAAAATAAGTAAATTAATATAAACTAGTAAATTAATGTATTACTAGTAAACAACATAAAAACCTACAAATATAACATAAAACTAATAAATCAATACTAACTATAAAATAAAACATAAATTTTAAAAATGAAACATAAGACTTGTAAAAGAGAGATAAAATAAGTAAATTACTATAAAACTAATAAATTGATGTATTACTAATAAATAAAATAAAAACTTATGAATATGACATAAAACAACTAAGCAAAATAAAATATAAATTTTGTAGATTATACATAAAACTTATGAATAAAAGGTAAAATACGTAAATTAATATAAGAGTTCCTAAAAAAAAAAAGTTCACAATTATAAAATGAAAACTCGTTATAATGTTTATTACCTTATATATTTATTGAGTTTGTATTTAAATTGAATAATGTTAGTTTTACATTTATGTAATACATGTAATGTTTTATTAAAGATGAAATTTATTTTCAAAATCAAAATTTAAAAAATACTATTTTAATATCTTTCATAGTTATTGTAAGATAATGTTAATTTTTATTTTTTTACACTTCCTCAACAACTGTAAAGTACGATTTTCTTATTTGAATATAGTATAATTAATCTCAAGCTAACAAACTCTCTTAAGTATTAAAATAATAATAATAATAATAATAATAAATTCAAAAGTAATGATGACACAAGTAATAATATAAGTGATGATACAATAAGAGATATTGTAGAGATATTTAGAATTATAAAAAATATTAAGATATTTATAAAAAGATAAATTCCTACCATTAATTAAATACTATGGTGGCAAAATTCTAATCATTCATTAATTTTAGGAAATCCTATAAATATTCCTAGCACTTTCATTTTTCATTAACTATAGAAATTCAATAATCTTCTATTCTGTGTCAAAGAACCAATCGTAGAAAAATTCTTAAGTTAGAAGGTTTAAAGGAATCAAGAAAAAGAGGTAAGTAACACCTCACTTCAACTAAAATGTAAGAATAAGGTTCTTTTATGCTTAAATTTAACTTTAAATAATAGTTCATTTTATGCTAAATATAATTTTAAATAATTTTTTATCTTATGATAGTTATTATATTGTGAATAGTTATTGTCTAGCTTTCACATGGTTGGCTAAGACATCTGTAATGTGATATTTTGTTATTTACTCTTCGTATAATCGGTTATGCAGTCTAATATGTAATATTTTTATTTAATTATATCATGGTCGGTTATACTGCCTATATTATATATTTTCTTATTTTCTCTTTTTATGGTCGTCCCTGTAACCTATATTATAATTCTATTTATTTAATTTTATATGGACAGCGCCGCTGCCTATATTAAAGATTGTTGTCTTAAAATAATTTTGTGTTTTGACCTTATTACATAGTTAGAAACTTTGTTGCTATAACATAAGTTGCATTGGATATATGCATTCATGGATTGCTTTATAAGGAAGATGTTCTAAATGAATTTTAATAAATGAGTTGTTATACTACTAGATGGTAAAGTTCACAAAAAACACAAGTCCTTTAAGTTAAGTAAAAGGAGATCTTTTATGAACAGTAATATGTAATACTTAAGAAATCAATTAATTAGACCTAAGGACATGTTGTTTAGTGCTAGCCTTATAGTATAACAAACTGAGGGCCCTAACAAAGTTCTTTTTTTTTTAGTTGTTTTTAAAAGACCTAGCATTTATTTAATCATTCATATGTATAATAATTAATACATGCATTAAGTGTTAACTTACTGGGCATTGACTTATGTAGTCTTTACATTGTAGGAATTAAAAGGTAGGCTAAGCTGACACTAAGTTCTATTCAAGGCAGAGAACATATTGACATAATAAATCTTAAGTTGTATACCGAGCTCAACTGAGTTTCTATTTAAAGATAAATTATAAGTTTATTTAACTACAGAGTTGGTTTTGAAATATGTTACTAAGAAATTTTTACATTTTATAACGAAGTTTTTATATAACAAATATTTTATATTCTATATTTATAAAAAGCTTATTTTAAAATCAATATCTATACTAAAAATGTTGAATGTTTCATTTATTTTTTTTTCTACAAATCATTTTAGTTACAATTGTAAACATAGGGTGTTACAATAACAATTCCAAATGGTCTCCAAATACAAGTAAAAAGTTTGAAATTATATATAAAGGATGCATATAACTTAAAATTAGATATAATTTTATGAATATATTATATATGCGTCTAGTAATATAAAAATATTTTTTTGATTTTATTTTTACTCGATCCACATCAAGATAAATAATTACACTTAATTAATACAAGTAATAACTAGATATCATTATAAAAAATGAAAAAAATAAATTATACAATTATCCTAGAATAAATATAGAATTCAGTCAAACTTATTCCATTTTTTGTGTAAATTATTTTTGTTTAATTTATGAGTACTTTTTTATTTAATTAAAGAAATATTTTTTTTAAAATGAATAAAATATTTTTCACTAAAATTTTATTAAAAATGTTAATTTTTAAAATAATTAATAATTTTGTATGAATTTACTAATTTTACTTTACATTTATTAATTTTATATGTAATTTATAATATTTATATCTATCACGATATTGATATCATAATTTTCATTATGACATTATAGAATTTTTCTACTTGTGGGATGATGGTTTAAGAATCCTTAACTTTTTGTCTTCATTACAGTAGGCTATATCATTGAAATATGTTTCATTGAAGAATCTTTGGACCCTAGCTTAAATTGTTTAAGAATGTAGAGAACTCTATTATATTTATCAATTTGTGGGGCTAGCTACATACAAACATAGATTTTGGCCTCCTCCTACTTACGTTGTGAATTTTTTCTAGTCAAAATGAGCATGTTTCTTGACAAATCATCAAAGACCAATACTATAAGAAATTATCTTATTCTCATCTAGTCAAATTAATTGTTGTAAAATTTATATTTAGAAATTAATATCTATCTTATTAAAGTCATTACTTATACTTTGAAATGGTGGATTGATCAATTCCCACATTGGTGGACAGGCCTTGAGTTCACATTAATGACAAAGGCCACGTTTAGTATTGAGATTGAAATTTAATGAGCTCTTATTTTTTATAAATTTTGTAAAAGTAGCTTATTTAATAATTTTCTCAATTCTATTAGTAGCTTTTTAAGTAAATAAGGGATTGCTTTTCATAAATAACTTATTTAATAAGCTACTGCACTCTTTTGAAATTTCTATTATAACCTTAATATTTTAATAAAGAGACAAATATATCTTACTTATTTATGAAGCATAATATATAAATCATTAGATATCATAATACCACTATAATTTGAGAAATTTTATTATAGGAAAATTAATGTGAATGTAATACATATTACTTTTTATTTTATTTGGATTGTATATAATTATGAATTGTTATCATATTTTATATAACAAATTATGAAATTCCTTAGATTTTTTAATATAATTTTACTTATTTAAGAAAAAAAGGGTATATCTAAACAATTCACAACAACTGTAATAGCATAATTTACCAAACATCAAGCTACTTTTTAAATCGATAGCTTATTTTATTCGCACAGCACAAACTACTTATTTCATCAATCTCTACAACCCCAAACTGACCGTAAATATATAATATAAATTTATGAGGGCTTGCCGATGAATGTTAACATTTTTTTGTATAGATTGAATTGCCTTTAAAAAAAAAATAAAGTAACATGGATATGTAAGTAAATCATCCCAATGGGATAATACACACAATGGGTGCAATTGTAGGTTTTTTAAATGATATAGTATATAAATATTCTTTTTTTTGGGTGAATTTGTTCTTCAAATTAGTGGGACTATTTGAACAAATTAAATTCATCTATATATTATTTTAAAAATTAAATTCATTATAAAAAATTTTAAAATTTTAAAAATCTCAAAATTACCCATCACTAATCTCTTTCTCTCTCTATAGTCTCTCTTGTCTCTACTATCACATTTTGCAATCTAAAATTTCAGTAGTAAACTTTCACTTTCACTCTTTTTTGGATTCGTTTTTCTTTACCTCTCTTAGTAAATCATAACCTCTATTCATTCTTTCTTTATATAAGATTTTTTCCCTTAATACTCACTAATTTTTAAGATTGGTAAATATTAATTCCTTGATATTCATAAACTTTCATGGCTGAAAAAAATTTGTTGATGTTCATTTTCTAATGATGGATTTTACTCTCTAAGTTTATATAGCCTATAACCAAACCAATTACTCGCAGGTAAAAAGATGTATGAAGGAATTTATAAGAATTGAGGAATTGCGAATAAAAAGAAAAGAAATGAATAATTAAGTAATTTTATTAAAAAAAATTTTGATAATATAATTCTTAAGCGTAGAAAAAAATTAGCATGTTCAAATAGCTCTAATCATTTATTTACAGTATATTGCTTATTACAAAATAACCCTTATATTTTTACAAATTTGACCTTCAAAACAAGATTGTTCATTCATTAATGGCCCCGACATTTAGATAGCAAATACAATGGCCTCAAATTAAAGATTATGGTTGCACTCATGTGTGTATTTGAATGAAATTGGTAACACATGTAAAGTTTTATTTAGTGTTAAGGGTTGTGGCCTAAAAATTCTAACTATATTAGTGAAAAAGATGTAGCCATGAAATAAATACAGATAATATATGGTAAAATTACTTCTAAATAATATTTTTGATAAAAATAATAAAGATAATATAGATTTTCATTACAAACGTACAAGATAAAATTAACTTGACTTTCATATCATACAAATTAATATTTATTAAGTACTTTAGTATTTTAACTTTAAACTTATGACTGTCAAATAAAAATATCAAATAAGATCTAGATCTTAATAACGATTCTTGATTTTATTTTTTCATAAGAAGGAATCAGAATCTCTTGCCCCTCCGGAGCATGCCAAATGCATATGATACAACATTCAGGGACCGTACCTAGGCTGGCCCCTCGTAACTCATCAAACACCAACATGCTTGGCATTTTATACGGCTAAAAGCCACATTAAAATTTGCTCACGACAAAACCAAGATTTTCTTTTTGTGGGAATTTTTTTATCAGGACCGTTAGTTTGTCCGCGTGGGTAAAGCAATCAGACGGTTGGGGCAGCGTTGAAGGGTGCAACCAAAACAGTGCAATGGTCAGGTTCCAACTTTCAACTGTTTCGGCTTTGTCTCGAAGCTTTTGACATGATTGAAATGAATGATCGAAGAGAAAAATAGCTGTGAATAGATCTTTGTTTTGTATCGTGACCAAGTTATCACCTTATGGGAATAACACTGTACGGCTGAATATGCTCCAAAGATTTCACAATCCAGTCCAAAGAAAGACATATGATAAAAGCTAAAGCCTAAAGCTCAGCTAGCTGTTCTTTCACATGCCATTGATCTGAAATATACAAGAAAAAAATTTAAGGGCTAGCCAGCTGTTAAATTTCAGAACTTGTGTGTTTTGTGTTTTGCAACATCTTGAATTTGTCTTGTGTTGAACAGGTCAAAAGAAAAGGCTTTTGGTATATATACAGTAATGATCAAGCTGGCGTAATTTCTAATTTGTGCTAGGTTGTTAGTTGATGTTGCTTGATTAATCTACAAGTACATCAATATTTACAAAGTGTTGCAAAATCACGTCAGATATTTTGTTGCTTGCTATACTGTTCACAATTGCAGATGCTAGTTATCTTAATCAGTAAAACTCTTACTTTGACGTACAAGGTTTGAGATTCGAATCTCCCTTGTAGAAAAAAAAGATAATTTAATTATCAATTATATTATGCTTAAGTAAAAAAATAAAAATAAAAATAACATTGTTTGCATGAATTGCCCTGATTAATTAGAGCACTATGGTTCAAAAAATGTCACACAAGGACGATTAGAAAGAGATGAATGACAGCTCCATGAAAATGCGAACAATTTTTGTTCGGACTATCCTTACAAAGCTGAGTTCCAAGTCTTTGCAATACCCTAGAACTATTATTTGTCCGAAAAGAATATAGTTTTGCTTACCATTGACCATTTCCCCAGCTAAAAAGCAAGACATAAAATACACAAACCAAAGAACAAAAATAATAAAGAAACAAAATTAAGTATCTTTCAGCAGGATGGTGTAAAAGTTAGCTGTATTCCGCAAGAAGCAAAAGTGTTTCATGTTTGAAAACATATGTGGCATCTTGTGAATTGCAAACACAAATGAGATTTTACGATTTAGAAGCCCAGGACTGAATTGCGAAATTGAAAGAGGACAAAACCTCGAAAAACTCATTTTGAATACCTGAAAAAATGAAAAAGATTCTCAATTTTTCATAAAACATGTTCTTTTCCAAGGTTTTCAGCAAGGCCGCTCCAAAAAGCAGAAACAACTTCTAAGATTTAATTGTGATGTTTATTTATTTTACACCTCTAAGTTATATCTCTATGTAATAATAGAGATGTTGAAACGGATCTAGTGAGCACCGGGTTCCACTATACGGTGAGTATCCGGACATAACTCTATGATTATATATATATATATATATAAATGGTGCTCAAATTGTGAATTAACTAAATAAGGGTACGTTATCATCTACTAGATCATTACTTATTAGATTATTTTAAATAATGACACTAACCGTTGTAAATTTTTATACAAGTTAATGTAGTGTAGTATGAATTATTGAATAAATATATAAAGTAACAAAAATTAATATATGGGTCATGTTGTGCTTTCGTTCAATTAATCATGTTACGTAATATAAATTTTTATTAAAATAATTTATAATGGGAGTTTGTGATTATATTATTATTTTTTCTTATTTAAAAATATGTTATTGAAATTATCTTTTGATTGGCTCTTCCCCTATCTCAAATGACTTAGTATTTAACTATTAACGAACCTCTCTTGTGAGAGACAGAGATATATTACTTTTTTATTTTTTACTTTTTTGGACAAGAGCGAGCAGCAGTTGTATTTAAGGAAGCAAGAAGTGAAGGGAACATGACATGCCTTAAGTCTTGTGTTCAAAATATACAGCTATCCCCTCCTAATAACTTGGGAGAGAAGACACGGGAAGCAAATATATATTTTATGTAGCCGACGAAGCAATACGCGAATACGAATCGGAGCTCCTTTCAGGCCAATACCGAGGGCTGAGTTGCGGCAAGAGCTGCCATCTCATGCGCTCGGTTACGCTTAATGTTTTGGCAACGTAACGAGTGTTAAGTTTAGCCAAGTGCATGGTGTGGGAGCGACTCCTTCCGCTTTGCTTTGTCCACCTATTGGACTGAAGGGAGCTCCTGCTTATTTGAAAGCATTTTGCTTCTATTTTGTGTTAAACCATCTTTTTCTGTTTTCTTTTTTCTTTTTTTCCTCTTCTTTCCTGAATATTCATGTTTCAATATCCATAACTGTCCAGTTGAGTCACTGTGGCCTTGACATATATTTACAGGAATAAAGAGTTAATATTTTTGTTTATTTATTTTGCAGGCGCAGTAGCTCAAGTTGGAAGCAAGAACTCCCCCACATCAACAGGCTACAGCTGCTTCCATGTCTCTTTTCTTTCGAAATTCCTTCTGTTTCTTTATTGCCGTATAGAAAAAAAAGTGCATACAGCTTGCTAGTTGACGCTGCCGTATTGTTATGGTCGGTCTTCGTATAGTTCTTCACGACAAAGCCCTTTTTTTTGAAAAAAAAAAAATTCATAAAGATTCTATTATACGATGAGTTCAGTTGAGATTTCAGTAGAGATAAATCAAAAGCTTTTTGCTATCTTTTCAATGTTTTTAGGTTGGTGTTTTCAGGATGAAACTGCAAAGAGGCATACCAAGCTGGTATAGAAAACAATGAAAACAAAATGAACTGTTTGAAAGAACCATGTCCAATCAATCACACTTGCAACGTTTATTTATTTATTTTCTAATTACCTGTATTTAGTGAGACAGTGTCTGCATTGATCCAGTTCGAAGCTCATTTGGGTGGCATCCACACATTAATTTGAATGAAATCCACTTCCATTCATGATTCACCACAGAGAAGCCCTGTACATATTCATAAAAGTTATAGATCTAACACTAATGTGGTTGGTACACTAGTTGTATTTTATAAAGTTCTGCTACTGTTTCAAAATGACAACGGTTGTAAAGAAAAGGAGAAATAAAAGTTATCTCATATAACAAATATGACTTTTTAAATAAAAAATTTGACAAAAATAATATATAAATTATAAATTTTTTAATCATATAAATAAGCTATATTTACTCGTGAATCACACATCACCATAACACAGTAATTGATCTTAATAATGAACAAAATCTAAAGAGAGATTCTTTATGTAAATTATATTATGAGTATAACAACTCTTTTAAAATAAAGGTTTTTTGAGAAAAAAAAAATCTTTACGCTCTACAACAATTATAACGAAACAATTAAACAAATGAATTTTTTTAAAAATTATTTTCATTATATTAAATATGTTATACCAAGCAAATATTTTTACTCAAAAACAACAATAATATGTTTGAATTATATATTAAAAAAAAACGAGAATAAAATCTTGCTTCGAATCTTGTCACTACCAGCTAATTTGATTGGTAAAACTTCACACTCTGACTTTCATAACTACGAAGAGATTTAAATTATCGGTTGACTTATGTCATGCCACAAAACCAACCATAAAGGGAAACTTGCACAGAGCCTTCCGCTTGTACTCTTATCTCCGATTCTTTTAAAAATACACCAATTGTATAATTTAATAATTCCAGCTTCCAAGTTCCAACAAGCCATCTTCACACGGTGTTTACGCAGTAAAGATAGCAAATCACATTCATAAGGAGGCGTATAGATCATCCATGAAAAAGATCAGTACAATTTAATAATTCACCAACAAAATAAATAACACTCTTTCATTGTCCACTGAAACCAAATATATTCAAAATCAAAAGGAACCAAATATATTCAAAATCAAAATGAACTCTCTAATATAATAGTGGAATACAATAAAACATTGACCTTCACATAGCTCCTACATGTTTGAAGAGTAGTCATCAACTTCCCCAGAATTTTAAGAAATCATACCAAGCTTATGCGGACCTCCGTGACAATAATACCAAGCCTTGAGAGAAAGCTTAACTTTTGAAAAGACCAAATTAGTCAGGTGATTTAGACTCCAAAAGCAGCCAAATTTTGCAACTGACAGAAGTAGGGTTTCAACGTCCTAACCCATGCTACTATGAATAGTCAAAATTTGTACAGGAAAAAGACCAAAAGATCCATAACAAGCCTGACAAATTCCGTAGGCTCACCGTGCAGCTACGGGCATTCTCTTCTCATCCAACAAGGCCACACAATTTAATAACCTAATCATCCAATACAACGTCATTAATTATTAAAAAAAAAGGAATCTAGCATTTTTCCGGAATCAAAGGGTATCAGAATACAAAGATGTCTTTTTCCTCCATCAAATCAGCTTAGCGCATAACCAACCAGAGCACAGAATCTAGAATCTATTGATGGAGAACTAAAACAAGTGATGACAAGAAGCTTATTGTCATTATCTGATATACTTTTCATTTTTTTACTCTGTCCAAATTGCAACCAATATTCAGATGCCAATGCAAAGATCTGAGATGTAAGCAGAAGCCAGTATCGTCTGGCCGCTATATTTAACATAAAAAGATAGAAAAATAAATAATGTTATAAGTAGAACACAGACATAAGAAAACAAGCAAACTAGCAGATGAACTGGCCCAGACACTGCTACAATTTAGGCATTCCTCCACATGGCGAAGTGCAATGACCTGAAAGCAAGACGCAAAGTTACTTTCTTCCAACCTATTATCATGCATTGCGGACAAAACTCATGACGAAATCAACAAAAAGAATAATCGGAATTTATTATGACTAATCCCCTCACAATCAGTGATGCCAATGAAGAAAAAAAATGTTTAAATAATAATGCCATCACAACCAGACATCAGTGATGCCAAAATGAACAAAAAGAATTATTGGAATTACTATTTACTATGTCCTCACAATCACAGATGCCAACTTATTCCACTATTACAAAACACAATAATAATAGCATCCCCATCAGGATTTATTATTGTATATGGGGGTTACAATGAATAAATATATTGGATGCAGAAGACATCATGCATGTATAATATCCAGTGATCTTATCATTTGACTAATTTATTGCTTCAGGTCATACCACAAATGCTTTCAGATGGAGATCTACGCAAGCCATCAAGTAAAATTCCTCTCAATCCACAACATTTCAGCAGTTTGACTCAAAAGTACAACCGTAAAATTTTATTTTTTATTTATCTTTTGCATTTCCCACATCGTAAACCGATCCCAACCCATTCACAACTCAAATTAGATCATTTCGCCTTCCAAGGTTGGTGTGAGGAGAATCCCTTGCCCTCTTGCTTCCACTACAAGGGTCAAGCCAAGTAGACTGTACCCTTGGGGAAACTACAGCACTGCAACCTCAATTTACATTGAAGTGAGGCCTACAGGAAGGTCTGGATGATAGTTTGGATACCCAATACCTCAAGTATCCAAGGGTCCAAGTCTGCTGTTTTACCCAATAAACAGGCATTCAAAAAAGGTTTTATCAATAAGCAAGAGAGAGTCTGGATCGGGCTTCACCAAACAAGAACGTATGAATTTAATCAAAAGTTCAATTGATATAATCTTCGCTTACAAAAACAAAACCCTTGGCACCAAATAATATCCATTTAAGTTACTAACTAGTATATAGAGCATGTTTCAAGTTTTCTCAGGTGTTCCAAGTGTAGGTTTACACTCATTTTAGTTTTAAAGTTAGATTTCAACATTTCTGTTCGCATTTCAAATCTTATGTTAGGAGTATGTATCCTTACAGATTTGTATATTACCCAGAACCTATTATTCATCATTTTTGTATTTTCTGTTCAGTGAACTCTTAAGGAGGCCAATGATTTGCTCAGATGCATTTTATGGAGGGAAAATAAAAAAGATTAATTTTATTGTTGTAGAAGAAATAGGTTAAACCCCTTATGTGATTAGGTTCTATACTCTTAACAGCTATAAGTTTCCAATCAATATCCGGCATGTATAGGCATTCAAAGGAATTCTCAAGTATAGATTGACTGTTACTTCTTATGTTTATAACTATTCTTCAGCTTCAGAGCAAACATCATGCCTGATGGCTTGAAGCACGTACCTAGCAACATCTGAATACAAAAAATTTCAGACTTTGCCCTTGTTGCCAAAAAAATAAAAAAATAAATAAAAAGTACAAAAAAAATAATAATAATCTAAAGAAAATGGTTAGTTAAATTAGTACTTGAATGGTAACAACTAAAAGCTTTTTGTTTAGATAATCATTCTATTTCACCACTGTACAAGTTCTAGCGGACAGAATCAATGTTTCCTGAATCAATACCATAACTATGAAATGTGAAGTGGTAAAAGATCCAAGGGTTTAAGGTTGAAATACCATCATTTGTGCTCCATACAACCTAAGGTTTGATAGTTACTGGTGTCTATTTCAAGGGAAATAAATCCCCTCTAGGAACAGTTAATCCTACAAATCCCCACTTCAAGATCATCTGAACCCCCAGAATAAAATTATTCACAAACACGAAGTTTGTTTGGCACTCAACAAATCACCACTCATCTTATTTTTACAATGTACCTCGATAATTTAGTGCAACTCAATCTCCTTTACCGTTAATCACAAGTATATATACCTATCGCAACATTCGGTTGTATAGATTTGTTAACAAACCAACTCAGATCCATTTACTGTTGTTAAAATATGATTCCAATAATAAACAAGTTCACCTGACCTGATGAGCATTCAAGTACAAGTGCATGTAAGTCGAACAGATTTGCAGATGAATTCTGACAAATAACATACAAACTGACCTCATTTCCTAATGAAAAATTTCACTGCATATCCAATATTCAAAAGTTAAGCTTTCACTTAGAAATGATGCAGATGACTCAATAAGCCAACTTTGAGTAAAGCTAACAACACTAGCAATGCTCTAAACACTCACTGCCAGGATAGTTAAGCAACAAAGATGACACATTGAGCGTATATCTTCAGTAAAAAATTAACTAGTTTCACTTCCAGAAAAGTTGTTTCTTTTTAGTCCTTACTAGCGGTAATTGTAGTTGCTATGCCAATGCTAACAACAATTACTACAAATAATTTCACATATGCACAACCTATTGTCCTCTTAAACAAGAAGTAATCATATAAAAGGACAACTTAACTCTTTTAACAGCTTCTAAACTAATACAAGCCAGCATTATGCATGAAACTATACAAATGGGGTAATTTAATTAGGAGTTGAAAAAAAAATTCGCTAAAAAAAAAATTCCTCATACTAAAAGAAAACAAAATTATACCTTATTCATTCCTCAAAAAGATCATCATTCTTCAGACTCCACAGCCTCCACCTTCGGACCTAAGCATTTCAAAAATCAAAGTCATTCTCTACCGACTCAGTCACCAAAAAGGAAAAAGAAAAAAAAAAGAAGCAACAATAGAGAGTAATGTAAATGACCGTGAAGCGAGGGATGCCGGCCGTCCTTGCCCCAGCCGATGCCGCGAGTGGACTCGAGGTACTGGTGAACGAGGTGACGGCACTTTTGCATATGATTAACGCCTTCGATGCGATAGCACCACTTGAGCTTCTCTCTTATGATCTTTGCCTTCTCGATGTCGATCCACTTCTCCCTCACTATGTGCTCTCTCATCTCCAGCATTGCCACCGGGTCCTTGTACGGGTCCGACGGATCGAAATCGGGCGCCGTTTCATCGAACTCTACCGTTCCCTTCTTCCTTCCCATTTTCGATTTTTCGCGATTTGATTGATTGATTTGATTAGTCCGGTAGCCTGGTTTTCTATGCGGCGTGCGCTCTTCACTTGGTTTCCGTTTCTGTTATCATCGCATCTCCACTGGGCTTCTTGTTGGGCTTTAAAATTGGGCGGAGCCCATCGTTATATTTCCAAAGAGTGGTCGTAGCCAACCTGCTAAAGGGTAAAATTATTTGTATCTTAAAAGTCACTTTGAATATTATAATATTAACAAAATAATTAACTACAAAACTGTTTATAGGCATAAGTGGTGTTTGTTTTCTTATTATGAAATCTAAATAAGCCTGAACTTTGAATAGAGCTGACTGTCGGTATATATATATAAATCATATTTAGTTGAATATGACTCTTTAAAATTTTATATTATATATGTTAATAGAATTTATTATAGTTTATGATGTTTTCATATAAAAAATATTCATAAAAATGATGATAATATATTCGTAAATAATACTAATTTGATGAAAATAAAAAGATACAAATAATAAAAGACTACCACGATTATCAAAAGTTATATATAGATGGAAAATAATACTAATTATCAAACTTATTTAGATAATGATGAAAATTAATTAATTAGATAAGGATATTTTAAAAAATATTTTTTAATGACATCATTCTGACTTTTTAGATTAAGTAAAAAGTAAAAAAAAAATAATTTACTAACTTAATGGCTTAAAATTTTCAATAAGTTAAAAAAGAAAAACAAATAGAGTCAATGACTTAACTAATTAAAATTAAGTTAATTAAATCATTAAATAAATAAATAAAAACAAAACAAACGACCCCATACTCATAGCATGAATTCTTATTAAGGGCTATCATTATAAGCCAGAATAACTCAACTATTTTGAACATCTATTATTCAACTTATAACTGTTGTACTTTAAATCATAAACAACCAAATCAAACCTCTTCTGATTTTTGTCTATAATTAAAAAAAAAAAAACCTATAAAAATGGGCATATTTTAACTTGGATTTTTTTAGCGCAAGAACTAATGGGCTAAAAGTGGTGAAGAAATGTGGTTGTTTGATTTCCTATCTTTTCAGTTCTAGTTTTCATTTGGTTGTCAGAAAAATAGATAATTACGCATCAAATATTGAGGGGCTTTTTGGACGTCGGAAATGGGATCCAATAGAGTAATGAGCAATCTACACGCATTATTACCAAATCAAAACCTTTTCTGCAAAGGTTAGTTTTTTTCATATTCACACTGGTCAATTCGAATTTGGAACTCGTGAGGTGCTTTGTAGTAATTTTATACTTCTGAAGGGTTTTCAAAATTAAGCATTTTGGTATTCACAATGAGGGGAAAATTGCTTTTTCATAAAAGAAAAGGTGCTGAGACCGTTCTGGCCAAATATTAGCGTTGGCAATTTTTTCTACCATTGGGACATATTTTTGTCTTAAAAAAATAGTAATAATAATGGAACGGAAATGAGTTTTTTTTTTTATCCCATTTGCATATGCAAGATAATATTCAAATTGGTAAATTTTGTCTCATCTCTCCTCTCATTACCAACAATAGCTATTGGTTTAATTTATTATTATATTATTAAATTATTAAATATTTTAACATGATTAAAATTAGTTACGGTCTAAATCTATAAATTTTTAAACGTTTGTCTTAATATTAATATTTAATAAAAATAAAATAAATAATTAAAAAATATTAATATAAAATTATATTCAAATATTATGTAATTAAAATAAAACTAGTATCTAATTATTCTACCTTATATTTATTTAATATTTTTGTTATTTAATAAAATTTATTTATTTATATTAAGATTATTTAGGATGATAGAATGATTTAAAATATTTAACGAGATTAAATTAAGATAAATTTTTATTTGAGAAAAAATAAAGAAACGGGAGTGATATATATATATATATATATAGACACACACACACACCCGCACACTTTACAAGACAGGACGAGATACGTAAAAAGCTCGTCCCAATGCCCACCCATGCTTGTCCCAGTGGCCACCCCACCAAATATGGGTGCACAGTGAAAGTGGTCGAAACAGTGGGCACAAAGTGTCATTTGCCTAAACATTTGGGCGCCCAGCGTAAAATAACCCTTTACTTTTTTATTTAAAGGAAAAGAACAAAAGAGCTAAGATTAAAAGTTTCCTCTACCACGTTCTTCTACTTGGTGCTTATTTGTCCATTGCATGGGAAGTCGCTTACTTGCTTTTGGAGTGCAAATCAATATGGGACATCTTCTTCTGCTTTTTTGACTACAAGTTACTTTTGCGGGCATAAAATTAATATTGAACAGATTCTTTAAATATAAGAATTGATAACTAAATTTAGTAACTAAGTTTGGATTAAAAATTTATTTATAACTTTGACTTAATCAAGTTGTTGGAACTCAGAATATCCGGAGGACGTAATTTGCAAAATAAAATAAAAATAAAAATGGAAATATATCCACGTTGAAAATCAATGAATTTTCTTCTGCATATAACAAATAATTTTAGAAAGTCATCTTTAAAACAATGAATGCTATTGATTGTATATACGTATATAACCTCTTTCTATGTGCTACCTACAATGTACACTTACGCAGCCAGCACTGAACAAAATGAAAATTGATCGAATGAACTAAAACCATCTTATCTCAGCCGTCAAAACTGCTAACAACACGGACTCGGCCGCACCAGAATGCTATGAAACAAACAATCACCGCACACATGGCATCATCAGAAACAGATCAACTTCAATTTTTACCGGGCTTAAATGCCAAAGCCCAAAGACAACTTTAAATCCACGTCACTCCCCTCGGCCCCACCATCAGACTTCGCTAGCGTGGCCTCTACGGTCTCAACCGACACGCTGTCACCTTCTCCGCTCTCACGCTGAGTCACCTCCGGGTCACAACTCGTTGATTCACCACCAGAGTTATCCAACAGAGGCTTAACAACCTTGGTATCAGCAGCCGGCTCCGGCTTCGACCTCGGCTTTGCAGCCGAGCGCTTGAATCTCCTACCCTTAACCTTATGAAGCTTATCAGAAACAGCAGCCGCTGCAGCGGGGCTCTCCTCTTTGGACACGTGGCGGATATCACCGGCTTGAAGAGCGGACTCAGACGAAAGAGGAGTGATCGGCTCGCCTCTGAAAACAGCTTCAACAGCGGCTTGGCAGAGGTGCCAGCGCCCGGACCACATCAGCCCGACGGAACCGTGGATCGGGCTCACGATTCGGCCGCAGGCCTCGTACAGCAGAGATTTGAAAATAGCGGGACGGAGATCTTGGGGACCGGCATTGATGAGATTGACGAGGCCGGCGCGGCCGTAGAATTTGGCGAGAAAAAGAGTGGCGTTGGCCTGACACTGGGGGCTTTTAATCCACTGAAGGCAAGGTCTGATGGAGCAGTTTTCCCCGCAGCCTTTGCGCAGGACGCGGCATCCGTTGCAACTTACACGCATCGTTGGTTTCGAGCTCGTTGTTTGGGAAGCAATAAAGTTGAGAGGAAACTGAGAGAAAACGTGAGAGAATGGAAGTGGCAGTGACCGGTGAAGCGTGGGAGGTTTATTTAAAGGGGTAAACAAAAGGAAAGAGTGGGGACGTGGGTTTGTTTGAAAGTAGAGCGCAGTGGTTTTCCAAGAAAACAGGGTCTGTGGGATATCTGGTTTTCATCATTTCTTGGCAAAGTTTGTCGTCTTTCTCAATATTAAATTCCTGTTGTGCCCTTCAAACAGCACTCTTTTTATTTTTCTTTTTTTTGTTTGAGCTATGAAATGGTCTCTACAATTAGATGCTTTCCAATCTATTGCAAATTTAACTTGCAATTATAAATATCATAAAAAGCATAATCACTTGATTATGATTTCTTTGTTATTGTTGTTGTTGCTGTAGGTATTTTTTTTGTGATCATTCAAATCATTTTTGTAGTATTTTCACAAATTTTAAATTCTTATATGTTTGCTCAAGCTATTTGTGTGGATTTTAAACTACTGTACATGTCATTAAATTTATTTTTGAAAAAAATTAATGTTTCACTGTAATAATATCTTATTGATCTTTTATTCATAATTATTTTAATGAGTTTTATTTACATATTATATTTACTCATTTTTTACTCTTTTAAACTAAAGTAAAATCACTTCTATATTATTTTTTATGTGTTTTTTAAATATGTAATATGCTTACCGATCATAAACTTCTGAAGTTATATATGGGTTTCAAATAAACTTCTTAATTTATACAATATGATTATAATATGAACACTCTTCTTATTAAAAACTTAAGTTTTCTTTTTAAAAATCAAAATTATATAAAAGATTCCTCTGGCATAGATTTGAGTCTTTTAATTTTTTTATGATTTATTTTTTAATATAATTTTTTATAAAAATATATCTCAATAAATTATATTTTAACTTTTTTTATTATTAACGTCATTTCATTTGGGACCTTTAGATGTCATTTGAAAAAGAAAAAAGTTCTAAATAAGTGATGCATAAACACTTATAGGTACTTACGGCAATAAGGCATAGATTTTTTAAAAAATATATAAATTAATCATAAAAATATAATTTTGATAAATATCTATAAAAAAATAACTCCATAATGAAAATTTATCTAAAATATAAGAATATCAATACATGATAAAAAAAATAAATAAGTGAGCACAATAAATAAACACTCCTAATTAATATAATTTAATATTTATATTTAATTTTCTTAAATAAGTATGGTGGTTTTAAGTATGTCAAAAGATATATATATATATATATATATATATAGTTATTTTTTTTTTTATTATAAATAAAGTCATTTTCAGATAATGTTATTTAATTATTTTCCGGCTTATAAAGGAAAATCCCTTTTGTGATGGTTACGAGACGCCCGCCGACGCCGAGAGAGGAACTTACGCATTAACGAGAGAGGGGCAACATTGTAATTGACGGTAAAAACTGGATGCAAACTCGTCCAAAACTAATTACAGCTAATAGGGAACACGTGTTAGGACTTTCCTTTCTTCCCATGCTGACGAATCGCCACATAGTGGGCACAAGAACCCGTGAAATTTCGCAACAGGTCCCCCATTTCCCCACACTCTCTTTGAATTCACGCGCCGAGGACGGTGAAAAAAGTTATTGGCGTGAGGGAGAAAGCGCGTGGGGAATGAATCATCTGGCTTGTGATAAACGTCTTTGCCCCGCCACCAGAGCCCCGTCGAATGTTTGGCCTCCCGGTTTTGTGGAATCCGTACGCTGGTTTTGGTTGGAGGCAGGACCGTGGGCGCCCCCTTTAAACTCAGCCTCTGGTTTTTGAGGTGCTGTTGATTGATTGATTCGTGAATCTCATGAATCTCATGCTGGCTTATCCAATTAGTGTGGAATAATAGGAGTTTGTTACCTTTCTTTTCATTTGACTTTTTGTTCATATCTTGATTCTGTGGCTCTCTAAACTTCTATCTATTGTACAATTTCAATTTGCTTATCAAATTGGGGGTGGCATGATTTGGACGGTCCAACAAAAATCGAAGGTGATATTTTACCCTCACTTCAAATATTTGAAATAAAAATGTAAAACGGAGTACCGAGCATACAATATTGAGTGCGCTATTGAATTTTAGAATTTCTATGACGTTCTCTTTTTTTTTTTTTTAAAGGAGTTGATTTTGAATTAGATATCAACTATGGTAATTTAATATAAGGAATATATTTATAAAAATCTCACTCGCAATTCTGGTGGGAGATTCAGTCATTAGGTGTCATCGTACCATGACTTGTTTAACCTTTGACCGAGTAAAATGTCGACAAATTGAAATCTTCTTTTTCTTGGTACATTTAATAATTTTTTAATGATAAAATAAAGATTTCAAAGCCTAGTCGTAAAAATAAAATATAATTTAATTGTTATTGCTATTTGGGTTTGAAAAAAAAAATTGTAGGAGATCCTCATTTCTCAATATTAAAACAACGTAACGTCATTGTCTACTAACAAAAGATGTCGACGGGATGTTTCATTATCTTCTTGTATAGCCCGAGCACATTCCAAAAAATATCTCGTGCACCGTCGTGTGCATGGCTTACGATACAATGCACTGAAGAAATCAAGCACATCACGTTCCCGAGTATTGAATGAGCCTCGTGCGATGATTGCGAGTCATAGTCAAAAATACAGGTCGATTACATCTGTCTAAGTCTAACCAAACATCGACCTAAATGAAAGTACGCTACTGGGTTTACGATTTATTTGCAGCTTCCGTGAGCAAGTCTTGAAAATGTGCATTAATAATGGTGATGTTAGTGTTCATATTTGGGAGATTCATCTATTTATGTGAATGTATAATAACATATGTCCACCCACGTCTGTGAGATGAAATTGTGTAGAGAGACTCAAACAAGTATTCTGGGTGATAGTTGACATTTAAAATTTGAATTATAAATTTTATTAAAACATATTTGTTAAAATTTATATAGCGTTTTCTTTTTTTTTCTTTTTTAACATAAATAGTTCTGAATTTGATTGAAACCTTAATATCTTAAACCTCTTTTGTAATTTACAAGTATATAAGGTTAATATTAGGACAAAAAGAGGTATTTTTATACTTAAAGTCTCTTACTTTGAATTTGGTTATCCATTTGGTTGAAAAAAAAAAAATTATTGGCAGAAGTAATCAGACTTTAATATTAACTTCCTATGACTATAGGAAGGTGCACTGAATTTAGAGGGTGTTAGCTTAACACAAAAACTTAACACAATTAAATTCAATGGACATTTATTTTCTTTTTTTTTTCTTTTAAGAAATTGAGCTATTATCTGTAATGAAGTACACGGGTTTGACCCATGGTCAATTCATGTGGTAGCCATACAAGTTTGTATAACTAATTTATATTTAAAAATTAATTCAAGAGATGACAATTACTTCGAATTTAAATTGTTTATATTTTAAGATTAACTTTTAGTCAATGTGGAATTATTTGATTTATAATAGTAAAGTAAGAAAGTTCAACCAGAGTACTGATAGAACCCGTACAAATAAATATGTACATATTGATATGGCATGAAGGGATTGTTGTATAAAATCAATCATAAGTTCACATAATTAGAAAAATTAATTATAATCACTTACATCAGTTTATATATATTAATTTGTATAAAATTATTTATAACTTTATCATTATTACTCCAAGAAGTAGGTTCTTATTTTGATCAAAAACTTCTATAATCATTGATGTACAGTCGACACAATAGCAACCTAGCAATGTTCTCTTCAAGGTGTAAAACTGGTTGGATAGTCCAACCCACGACCCGGCAACAAAACACAACAGTACAAGCCCTAATAATGCATAGAGACAGAACCGATGACTGATGGCCTTGAAAATTACATACATAGCCATACAAAGTTGGCCCAGTTTTCAGTTTCCACATTTCACTGAGCACCAAAGGCAGTAACAGAAGATGCACCGTCACGTTCGGGTCCCTGCCACGTGGCAAACACCCAATTTATTGGAGAATGTGAAGAGAAAAAGAAAGTTAAAACTCCTACTTTCATGCTCTGGTCTTTTAATTTTACCTCTCTTAAGTTTCAATCTCTCTCTTAGTAGTTAAGAAGACCAACGGTACACGGAATACCAAACAAATCAGATCAATAATTATAATAAATTAATGAAAGAAATGTATGATTTATAATTAATAATCTAATAATTAAAACTAACTCATTTTTCATTATTTTAATATTTTTTCATATCTCTTTGAACAATGACATGAAGAAGTTCCATTGACGTGCATTAGCTGTTCGTTTACCTCTCACCTCTCAACGTGCTTTCTCAGGTTGGTCTTCTCACATTCCCTACTTTGTTTGCAAGAATTAGGGATACACATTTTGGGATCTGATTGCTTCTTCATTGTGGAAACTTTTGATGCCTGTGAATTTATGACCCGTCAGCTTTTTCAAGTTTTTGCAATGCAGGTTCCCACTTTGTCAATTGCATTTTGTGTAAGCTGAAATGTCTTGTGCATTTTGAAATTCTACTTTGGATTCACATTCTGTGCCTATATATTGGTGATTTAAGTAAATTTACAACTAAGATTAGGAAAAAAAAAAAGAAAAAACTGAAATTGCAGTTATTATTATTTTTTTTTCGTTTAGTTTATAAACTCTAAGCTTCTGCAAGAAATTCTGGTATTTGTTTTGCTATGATTTCCATTGCAACTCCTTCTCATGGTGATAGATTGTAGTGAAATATTGTTGGTTCCATGAATTGATGCCTGCCATTAGCACCAAGGTGTGTTTGTCATTTTTAGTGATTTTGAACACTCATATTTACATAAATCAAATAGTAATTGTGAAGTTAATATAGAAATTTTAACATAATTAGGCCAAAGTTTGTCTTTTAGGGGTAATAAACTGCATTTTTCCTTTATAATTAATGATTAATTGAAGAGATGCAGAATGCTGCCACTGAGATGGACATGAAGAAGCTATAAAGATTGCCAAATTTGCCCTTAATACTACCCAAAACCATATTGATGTCATATTCTGCGTCTCACAAACTTTGATAGATGTTTTTCAAAATCAGAACTTTGTTTAAATCTTTGTTCTGTTCTATGCATGTCATGTTCATAACTTTCGTTTTCTTCATTTTGTATAGCAAGGTATCTTCATGAATGGTTTCTTTAAACACCATGAGCATTTTTGGCCGTCAGTTACGTCCTTATGTTATCATCTATTAATGGTTTGTGTTGCAATAATAATGAATTCATTACCTGTTATAAGTTGCTATAAGATTGGACAGATTAATAGCATTTCGACGGTCAGTCACATTCTAATGTTATCGTTTATTACCCATTTGCATTACATTAATAATGCAGTTCATTACCTCTTATAGGTTCTTATAAGATTGGGTGGATTAATAGCGTATTATAAGCTGATAGTTATATAGCTTGACGTGTCATTGCAGCAGAGGAATCTATGAAGTAATAGCTGCTTTTGATGACACTTTCTTGATCCTCATCATGAGCTCAGTATCGGCTCCCCAAATGAATGGGCCTGGCAAGTTCAAAAGATCAAATTCAGCCTTTGAGTCATCAGTAAACTTTAATTCCGAGGTTGAAGGTAAAGGAAGCTGATATCCTTAAATTTTTTGCTTATGCATTTGTTATTCATTAATCCTTTTTGTTTCCTTTTCCAGCCAAGCAACGGGCACTGTTGATAGAGTGGTTAAATAGCATTCTTCCTAACTTGAATTTTCCAATTAAGGCTTCAGATGAGGAGTTGAGAGCCTTTTTGATTGATGGCACTGTTCTATGTCAAATTTTGAAGAGGCTAAAACCTGCTTCTGTTGATGAGGTTGGCAATATATCCAGTGTCTGCCAGTTACCATATTGATACAGATTAGATGATTAATTTGCTGATTGAATCTGCAATTTGTTTCCATAGGCCGATTATTCTTATAACTCTTCATTGTCACACTCAGAAAATATAGCAAGGTTTCTGACTACTTTGGGTAAACTTGGAATATCCAGGTTTGAGATGTCAGATCTAGAGAAGGTACTGATGTTTAAACTGAACCTGCAATTCATCTGAAATATTTGTACACATACGAACATCCAACTGCTTGAAAATATGCAAACATAATTCTTGAAATTTTGAACATGTTCTACAATATATGAAGAAATAGGTTTGCACCTCGGCTTGTCCTTGCATGGGATTATTGTTCTGCATTCTTTGTATAAGGTTTTGCAAAGAGATTTTTCTCTTTGAACTACTTATAGAACATCTGTTGGTTTTTACGTCATGGAGACTTTTGTTATTCTTCTGTTAAACTTTAGTTCTGTATCTTTCAGGGTACTCTTAAGCCTGTTATCAACTGCCTTTTAAATCTTAGAGCAGAATATATTACTGGTGGAGATACTCGTCCGTTGACTAGCATAATTACAAAATCTGGAAGCCGTCAAGGGGATGTTTTGTCTCCTGCTCCTCTTTCTCCATTTTTCAGAGAAGAAAGGCGGAAGGTTTCCTCAGACTCCCAATTTCAATGTGGCTTGCGCAGTCCTGTCATGTCAGGTATAAATGACGTCATGAAGTCTTCAGCACACAAATCTACCACAATGACATGTTGTCTTGCTTATAATGACCAAACATTCATTCAAAGTGATCCACCTTGAAATTTTGTATTCAAAATTGTACTACAAAGATCTTATGGGGAACGGACGTTTTTCTAAAAGCCTCATAAGGTTTTTTGGGTTATTTACTACTGAAGGAAATTTAAGACATGGTTAACATTTTTATATTTCAAATATAGCTAATTAATTGTTGTTTATTTTACTGGCCTTTGTTAAACACGTATTACTTTTCATCATAAATATCTTAAATGCATGCTATTTCTTCCCTTATAGAGCCGTCAACTGCATTATTACATAATGTTGGACACAAGTTCCATGAGGTTTTTCAACTGAAACAAGGGCGATACTCTGATCTTCCTCCAGCAAAGATCACAGAAATGATGAAATCAACCAGTTTAGATGTAAGTTTTTTGTCTTTTCCATGGACCTTAGACACAATGTCTATAATTCCTTTCTTTCTTATTTTCAACTCAATGCTTATTTAATGCGTTTCAGCACCTCTTGCTGCAGAATGCTCCAACTCAGTCACTTTTGAGTGTTGTGAATGGGATTCTAGATGAAAGTGTTGATAGAAAGAATGGGGAGATACCTCATGTAAGTTACAGAAGGAAATATGAGTCCAGTTTTAACGCACTTTCTACTTTGTCAGTTTTGCAAGTGTATGGAAACCTATGCACACTTATTGCCGCATATGGATATTTTTTTTCTTCGGGGAAATAGAAATCATATCCTCTGATATTGCCGTTGTTGTTCAGCGTGTGGCATGCCTGCTGCGAAAAGTTGTGCAGGAGATTGAACGGCGTATATCAACTCAAGCTGATCACTTAAGAACTGTAAAATATTTTCTCAATTTCTTAGTTTCTTTCAACATATTTTTCGCAGATGCTCTATACCAATTTCTTTATGGTTCTCTGCCTTTAGCAAAACAATCTTTTCAAGACCCGTGAGGAGAAATATCAATCCAGAATTAGAGTGCTTGAAGCCCTGGCATCTGGTACTGAAGAGGAAACTGAGGTATGGTAAATGCCCGTCGTTTTTCTTGTTGATATGTTTTTATCTATCTTTTACTTATGCATTGACTTTATTTGTTACAGATTGTCATGAACCAGCTTCAGCAGATAAAGGTAAAGATCAAAGACAAGCATGTCTGCCTTTGACCTGCCTGTATCTGATTCTCTAACAGGCATTATTCTCTAGCTCCATATTTATCCATTAGTCATTTGTTATTGAGAAGACAGTTCCAGATTTCAAGTTGTTTGAGTGCCAATTAAGAGATCAAGTGCGGAGAATTTCTTACTTTGAGCCGCTTCTTTTTAATTGACAGTGCTTGAATAAGCTGGTTTCATGCCTATAAAGACAATTATTTTTTTCCTTTTTTCTGCTCAATGTAGAACTTTAAAGTTTTCTACCTAGTTATAATTAAAGGGTTAACTTTCAAAGGAAATTAGACGACGATCTCATGTTCAGACTCTTCCATTGACATATTTCAAGCTACCTTTTTGTTAATTGTTCTTTTTCCATGTTGCAGACAGAGAAATCCAAGCTAGAAGAAAAAAAGAAGCTTGAAGATGATGATGTGGCCAAATTGATGAAAGAGAAAGATCAACAGATGCTGGAAAATTTGGCATTGAAGCAAGAACTAGAAATGTCCAAAAAGACATATGAACTGCATTGCTTGCAAATGGAAACAGAATATAAAGGTGCTAAGTCTGGTTTTGAGGAAAGAATAAAAGAGCTTGAGCACCTCTTCCAGGTTTCAAGGAATAAAGTGAGAGAGCTTGAGGCAAATTCTGACTCAAAGTACCAGAGATGGAGCAGGAAAGAGAGCATCTACCGAAGCTTCATGGATTTGCAGCAAGGTGCCCTGCGGGTATGCTTTGAGTTTTTCCTTGACTCTACATTTTCTTGTTTAACATTCTTTATTTTGCTAAATTAGTGAAAATATTCAGGAACTGAGATTCTCATCGGATTCCATCAAGCAAGAAATTTCAAAAGCACAAAAGAGCTACGCAGATGATTTATATTGCCTTGGTAGTGTTGGGTATCAGAATTTTTCTACCTTATTTTGCAATATGTGATGGTTTTCCCTCATTAACCATAATCTTGTTCAGGTATAAGGGTTAGAGCATTAGCAGGTGCAGCTGAAAATTATCATGCAGTTCTGGCTGAAAACCGGAAGTTATTCAATGAAGTTCAGGATTTGAAAGGTGCTGCACATATCTTTGATCCATATGCTTTACAGTGGTGCAGATTTTGACATCAATTTTTATTTTTTGTTCAGGTAATATTAGAGTTTATTGTAGGATAAGGCCATTTCTGCCTGGACAGAACAAAAAACAGACAACCATAGAATATATTGGTGAAAATGGTGAGCTGATTTTTGCAAACCCCTCAAAACCTGGAAAAGATGGACAACGAATGTTCAAGTTTAATAAGGTCTTTGGTCTGGATGCTACTCAAGGTTTTTATCTATTATCTTCGATTTCTAAATTGGTCATTGTGTGAATAACTTTTGATTGATTTGTAGTTCTTTTACATTGGTTTTATAGCTGTTCTTTGAACTCTAGGAATTTTTTATTATTAGATGAAAACATTGTAATGTCTAACTATACTCTTTTCAAAATTCACAGCGGAGGTTTTTTCAGATACCCAACCTTTGATACGATCTGTACTTGATGGATATAATGTCTGCATATTTGCTTATGGTCAAACGGGTTCAGGAAAAACCTACACAATGGTGAAAACAACCTCAATATCTGTTACTTTTGACATATGATGATGTTCATGAGATATTGATGCATTATGTCTTCCATTTTCAGAGTGGTCCTATTGGATCACATGAAGAAGATTGGGGAGTTAACTATAGAGCTCTAAATGACCTTTTCAATCTCTCTCAAAATAGAAGAAGCTCCATTCTGTATGAAGTGGCAGTTCAAATGGTTGAAATATACAATGAACAAGTTCGCGATTTAATAACAAATGATGGTTCTCAAAAAAAATATCCTTTTTCTTTGGATAAAAGCAGTTATATGATATATAACGTGAAATTCAGTTGTGATTTGGTTATAAAGAAACTCTTTTTCCTTTATGCAAACATTTCCTATTTTTTAACATAAAATATTTATTTTATGATTGATGGTGTTTCTTGTCTCTTGTAATTTGGCCTTGCATCAGTTTCTGTTATCATATATCTGAATGAAGCATTTAGTGTTCTGGATTTTGGCTATTTGTTTCCTTGATTTGCACACACTTGGGATTATGTCCACCTCTCAACCCAATGGGTTAGCTGTACCTGATGCTTCCATGCATCCTGTTACATCAACAGAAGATGTATTGGAACTAATGGATATTGGACTCAAGAATAGAGCTGTTGGGGCCACGGCCCTGAATGAAAGAAGTAGCCGCTCTCACAGGTTCTTCAATGATATTTATAAATATTTTTCCCCATAAATAGATATTTTTAGGTGTAATCCAATCTTAATTTTGATTTTGTGTGCAGTGTTGTTACTGTTCATGTTCGTGGCAAGGACTTGAAGACTGGAATTCCTATGCATGGCAATCTCCATCTGGTAGATCTTGCAGGAAGTGAAAGAGTAGATCGGTCTGAGGCAACTGGAGATAGGCTTAAGGAAGCACAACATATAAATAAGTCATTATCGGCCCTTGGAGATGTTATTTTTGCTCTTGCACAAAAGAGTCCTCATGTACCATACCGGAATAGCAAGCTAACACAAGTCCTTCAAAGCTCTTTAGGTATTTCTTTAGTTACTTATATGGCTTCAGTTGTAAACTATTGTAAATCTGGTACCTTTGAACCAGTGAAACTGACTTGAGATCTTGAGATATGCACTTCCTACTAAAATTCATCTAAATATGTTTTCTTTCTTGTCTTATAGGAGGTCAAGCAAAGACTCTTATGTTTGTGCAGCTCAATCCTGATGGAAATTCATACTCTGAGAGTTTGAGTACCTTGAAGTTTGCTGAGAGGGTCTCTGGAGTTGAGCTAGGTGCTGCACGGAGCAGCAAAGAAGGCAGGGATGTGAGGGAATTGATGGAGCAGGTTCATTTTTTCTCTCCTCTTCTATGTTTGATATTATCTTGCTTTATTATAATGATGAACAATTCCACACTTTGTTAAGTTCAAGATATCTGAAATGATTCTTGAAAGATAAATCATAGTGGCTATGAATGGTTCTTGACTCTGGTCTCAATGCATCTAGAAGGGGATTTCCCAACATGCAGTCTTCTACTTTAATCACTCCTTGCAATTGTCGGATTTCTCTGTCCCACAGCAGCAAGTAATTGTAGCTTGGCCTCTCTAGCACAGAAAAGGAAAAGAATAATGTTATTATAATGAGTTTCTCAAAGGTGTCTTAATTTTGATTGTTTGTCTCATATATTTCAATTCCAAATGGGTCATTACATTCTGTTTGGTATGGCACTGCCCTAACAAAATTTTCCCTGTATTCATCTGTTGTCTAAAGGCCCCATCTGTATATTAAGGAGACTTAATAAATGTTCCACAGCCAATAAAAGGGGAAAAAAAAATGTTCAGGAGCATATTTGGAGTATCCTGCTTGCTTCTTGCATCATTCCCTTTATAAATTTTGTTGGCAATGCAGGTGGCATCGCTTAAAGACACAATTGCCAAAAAGGATGATGAGATTGAGCGATTGCAATTACTTAAAGATCTAAAAAATGTGTATCCCGGTGTCAACAGTGAGAAGCGTGCATTGAATACATTCAGGTATAGATCTCTCTTTCCAAACAGGGATTCTATAGATGGGACACCTCTTAGCAAGACCTGAAGCCATTAAGAAGGTGTGGCTTAGGACTTTACTGGGAAAGCAGCTTCATATCATAATTGCTGTTCAGATATAGGCATTCCAAAACTGATTTACAGCTGTCCATGGATGATTTACTATAAATTTGTTTCTTATATTACTGATGACAAAGTCTTTCTGTGTGAACAGAAGCTAATGGCTCAGCAGAACATAATCTTCATCATGAAGGGAGCAAAAGGGTTGGAGAATTTGGAAATGTGAGTTTTACTCCTTTCTATTTTCTTTTTGCTTTTTCAAGCATCCCTTTAGATTACATGTACCGCACTATCCAATTTTTCTTTTTCAATAAAACAATTTGAAGAGAACTATCCCTCCTAGATTGAATTCTCAATACTTTCTTTCTGCTCATGAAACAAAATCATGATTCTAGATTTCACTTCACAAGAAATATGCATGCATGGCGTTTCAATATAATCCCAGTTTCCTTTCTAACAAAAAATAAATAATTAAATAGACACAAATTGCACAGTCATTCTCATCTGGAAATTCAAATAGGAGAAGAGAGATCTAAAAAGGGCTGAGATCAGGTTTAGGGAAAGTGCTTAAGCACCACTGGTAGCTTGTGATTAATATTCATTTGGCAGGTGAAAAGAAATTTGAATTGTGGAATACCAGTATAAATACATGCATCATGCATATTTAATGAACATACTTGAACTTCCATTTTTATAATTTTAGATCGAATTTATGCAGACACAAACAATCATAAAAAGTTACTTGACACCTATAAAATTCATAGCTTACATAAACAGAAAGTCAAATGGCAAAGGACTCATTGCAGGTGTCAACATGTATGTTAAAACACTAATTCTTCCCAAGTTATTGTTTGTCCATCCAATTGGATAGAATAAACTGACTTTCTCTCCACTAATTAATAATTTTACTGTAGCACTAACATTCTAAACAATCGCATTTTTCAGGTAAAAGAGGAATGTACATGGGAGATCTATGTTACTCAAAACTCCCAAGTGGTTGCAGTGAATTATCCCTCATTTACTTACATACAAGTTACATATAAATTATTTATTTCCTTCATTTAGCTAGCTGGTTTTGGCAACATACATAGTTTGCAAATTAAATTCCCACTAGGTTATGCCCAGAAGTTCTTCACCCATTATGTATGTGGTTACCAGGTTTATGCTTGTAATACTAATGCTTTCTTTTGGTCAGAAACTGTAATTTAGGTCATTATATTGTGGAGTATGTATGGTGTAAATATTGTAATGTCACTGTATTTTCATGAGTTGCAGAAAAGCTCCTACATCAGTGCAAACTTTTCCTTGGAAGATTTCAGCGCACAGATGATAAGGAAATTTTTGTGGAAAATTGTTGTTGATGATATACAATTTCTACTGCATTCTATTTTGCGTTTTGTTGTTTCAGTTTGCTTCTTTGTGGACAGGGGGATGGGTAGTATATTATTAATTGATAAAGGAAATATGGGAGAGCCAGAATGCAAGAGTTCATATAATACCTTTGAAAGGCTTAAGAAGGTCTGAGTTGCAAATGGAGAATGCCCTTCCTAAGCCAAGCCTAGCCACGCAAATGCCATACTGCTTTTGGTCCCTCTATCATTATGCAGGGGAATGGCATTTGTTCTTTTTTTGGTTTTATTTTGAGGAAGTATGGCTTTAACAAAACCACTAGTATGAAGGGCAGCCCTACCTCTCGCCCACTTTTCTGATTGGTCAATGATAAAATTTTAATGGGTCACTTCATTGATCTCCTCAATTGCCACCATGTGATAACAAAATAAGAAACACTACAAGAGTCGGGAGCAGTTCCAATTGGAAAGGCTTTTAACAAAACCACTAGTATGATCTGTGATGAAAAATTTGGCTGCCCTACCCTCACCACCTTTTTTTCCGATAGCAGTGTCTTCAGTGAATGTAAATAACTGTAGCCATATATTTGGCGCTTCTGATTAAGGACAGTGAACTTGACTGAGAAGAACAGTAAGGGACCACTTGATTATGAATTTTTAGTTGGTCTGCATGTGCTACAAGGCTTGGCAAGAGGGGTTTGAAGCTAGAAATGTGAAATGCAATTGGTAATGGTATGACCCGTCCTTAAAAGTGGGGATGCTATGTCATCCCACGACCTGCAACATGTTATGGTCCCTCGTGCTTTCGCTGTTCTGTTCCTTACAAATAAGAATCCACAATTTTTTAAAAACAAAAATGAGGTTCTACTACTCTTCCATTTGTTACACAAAATATCTTCATATATATATATATATATATTAAAGTGATAAAGAATTCAATAATCAATAGTTCATATCCCCCCAATAATTCAAAACTAAATGCTTCATAGGTGTGAATTATTTCAATTTTGTGGTTATTATACACAAAATCATCTTCTGCTACATGGCTCCTCCTCTAAATCAAATCCGACCAGAGGACGTAACTCCACCAAAGCCAACAAGCATATATAAATGGCAAGGGAGTTGAGCAAGAGCATTCGTATTCACAAGATCATTTTGTACCAGCTGGAAACAAGAAAATCCCAGATGATTTGAACTGCAAGTGTTACCAACACCGCGGTAGCTCAGGCAAGCATAGTGGTGGCACCGTTCACCGGGGTCAATTCCACCGCAGCCATCCGCATCACAAGCAAGAGCAGCGCCGATTTCAGCTCTCTCCCTAGCAACGGCAGCAGGGTCCAGTGCATGCAAGTGTGGCCACCCATTGGCAAGAAAAAAATTCGAGACACTCTCTTGCCTCCCACCACTTAACTGAGGAAAATTGGCTAGGGAAGTTGAATACCTTCTCCGCACGGGATGGATTCCTTGCTTGGAAATCGAGTTGAATGTGTAAGAAAACTTTAAATATGCAAGAATAGCACAGCATTGCCACAAAAACAAGAGAGCAAGTTTAGAATTTTCCTCCAGCCATTCATATGTCCTATCCATTTGTTTGCTTCTTCTGAGCCTTTGGAAATCTCATGATAGTATTTTTTTTCTTTTTTATTTAGGTTACATAATGTCAGAGACTAAATAATTGTTCACCATTTCTTTTAAATTTCATTTTTCCATCAAAAATGAAATGATGGAATTTATAATTAATCTCATAGCAGCTGTTAGCAAGCATTTATTTCTTTAAACGTAGTAAAATTCAACTCAATAAAATATTGGTAAATACGCTGAAAAACACTTTTATAAGACACCTCAATAGCCAGGTATCCAACAAAATGTGTGCACCATACTACATATACGTTACATTCTTAATTCGTTATATATTATTTTTTTTTCCATAAAGTTTATTTTCATCAACATGTTATAAATATATGTTGTATCGAGGACGGATTCACGTACGGTGAGAACCACAGGTAACTTATTTAATTTATATGTTATTATTTAATTAATAACATCTAATTATCATATTAATAATAATATATTCTCTAATAACGAAATTATGAATAAGTGGATAATTATGTATAAAACACTCAAGTTAAGAATCTATCTGGTGAAAGTCACGAATATAAGGTGGACGGATGATAAAGACTTTCTTCTAGGCAAATTAGGGTCACTTTCAAGGCCGTTGGAAACAACGGCGAATTACGGGCTTCATAATTCTACTTGTTGTTTGTCAAGCAGAGCAAAACGACGACAGATCATCTTGTCATCCAGTGGATGCGATACTATCGACATGTTGTCCTAATTTTAAATGTACGGATGTCATTTCGGTTATAAATAAAATGTAAACGACCCGTCATCAGATAGAGATGCAAGGCCAGTATACTCTTTACGCTTGTCACTTATGACAATTAAATTTTCGGACATGTCATTTACTAAAAGAATGATGGACGACACATTATCCAAATGATGTGTCAGTCGCATTGTTTGCGATTGTCGCTTTCAATAAATTTAAATATAATTAACGATAACTAATTTATTAATTATATATTTAAGATATTAAATTACGTTAAAGATTAACTTTTCTACTTTTTTTTTTTTAATAATGAATTTTGAAGCCACATTCCTAAAGAGCAAAATCTCCAAATGAGAATTAAGTAATTTCCTTTCAAACTTTGCTTACAGAATTCTATAGCAAACTAAACATTAGATTTAAATTTCACTCAAGTTGTGAGCTCCTCTCTTCTCTTTTATTTTGACTCTCTATCATTTCTTACAACCAAATATCATCTCTAAGGGCTAAGTAACATTACTAGTTATCATTATAATTCTTATTCCCTTTATATGGTAAATGTTATAGGAAAACATAACAATACACAACACAATTTAGTGAAACCGTCACAAATATCCCCTCTATCTTCATTAATAATCATAAAATTTTTTTCTCTATCAATCAAACAAAAAATCACGTTGTTGTTGATATTATTATTAAATAATAAATTAATAATGATATTAAGAAACTTAATTTGTATGATTAACTAAAAAAATTACTGCATAAATATTTTTTAAATAATTATGTCCAAATAAATATACTTGGTTCAGTTAGAGCACATAGTTGTTCAAATAGAAATACATATAATAATTTTTTAATTAATGTAATATATATGCCTTTCAAATAGATGGTCAAACCAACACCAGTTACTAAAATTTAAAAGCTATCAACATATAATTTATCAATATTTGAAAATTTATGTATAAAATGCTCAAGTTAATAATTTTTGTTAAAAATAAAAAAATACAAGGCTGAGGATGTTAGAAACTTATTACTCATCTGAATTTTTTTTTATTTATTTCATATTATCCAATTCATGTTATTTAAGTAAATATTACTTGAAAATCACTCAATCAAGTTCTTAAAATACTTAATAATGTTAGGATATTTTTTTGATAATATTTTAGATGAATAACATGACTTATCGTGGGATATAGTAAAAACACAAATAATATATTAATAATGTTAGGATCGAATCTATAAATTGATAGAGAGTCAGAAATATTAAGATTTGAATGTAACCTAAACTTGAGACTAATTCAGGTTTTGTTGACTTGACGCCGCTTAGGGCACTTATCGAGCAAATTTCTTTCAATCAGTGACTATTAAAAAATAATGGATAGAGATTCAGATATGATTTCCATTCAATCAGTGACTACTAAAAAATAATGGATAGAGATTGAGAAATTTCATGAAAGAAACACTAGCATTTAAACAAATAAAAGAAAAGAAACACACCAATTGCAGAGATCCAATGTGCAGAAAAAAGAGAGGGTTTTTTTTTTTTTGGGGGTGGGGAAGGAAGGCGGCCAACAATTTTACATTGCTAAATACATATACAGGAAAAATGGCCATTCTTTTAAGTACCAGGTATCAACTGAACACATCGTACTGAAAGATCTGAAAGCATACATAAGAAAAGAAACCATTCAAAACAAGGCATATTTCAGTCTTTCGGGGTGAAAAGCTGGTCACAGCTGAAGCTTTTCTCTTCAATCTGGGACGTGAAACAATCGGGTCCCACATTTTTTCACCGGGCAATCCAGAAATTCAAAGCTATTGCCTCCCCTAAAATAGAACCGGACTGCAACAGGAAAGCAATTGTATTTCCGAAAATCATTCAATTGCCCATTACCAAAGAAATCGTACCCAAAAAATAAGTGATCGGACAGTACACAATCAAGTGCCCCAAGTAAAGTCCTCCGGCTCGTGCTGCAGTACGGACGATTATCTTTTGGTCTCACCATGTATTCACAGTACATGTAAAACGGTTTTTCTGTTTTTGTTTTTTCTATTTTTGAAGTGTAGAAAAAGCTAAAACTTCTGCTAAAATTTACAATGACGCCAAAAGCAAGCCCGAACACTCTTTTATTATTGAAGAAACCTGGTGGCATCTCCAAGGGTACCGAAGATCCGGCACTTTGAAAGCTAAACCACTTTGGAATTTCATTCCAAGGTAAAAAGCCATGACCTCCAAGTGATGGGTAAGATACCTGTATGTACACACGAACCATAATTTTTTTTAAATAAAAAATAAAAAAATTGTTAATAACAGTAAATAGAACAAAGATCAATAGTATTTAAAAAGAAAAATTTAATCGAAAAAAACAGAATTAACTATAAAACTATATGGCGATGAAGAAAGAGGACAAAATAATCAATTAAAATTATATCAACACACACGGCGTCATAGTTCATTCGTTCTCAGCCTTCTTTAGCATTTTTATAAATTAGAAGGAGAGGGTTAATTAAAGACACACCTTTTCCTGTACTTCCTTTAAACGTGCGGTTGCCAAAAGCTGAATTTTCTGCAGAGCACCTTCCACAATTCCTCTGAGCTCATTCCAATCCAACTTAAAATTATCGCTCAGGTTCAAAATACGTAAATAAAATTCATTGCTACTTGAGAACAAACATGATAATGTTTCCAGTGCCGTGCAATGATGTGCATCCAACCAAACTAGATTGCATGGGAGCCTTGGTAAGGAATGAAGCCTCTCGCAATACCTTAGGAAGAGCCTTCCCAAATTAGAAAGTTGTATGATACTTTCTGGTATTCGCTCAAAATTGTTTCCCTCTAGATGCAGTTCTGTTACCAAGGATAACAGGCCAAGACTTTTAGGTAACTCCGTGATGCCGCAATCATTTAGATTGAGATCCCTTAGATTTTGCAAGCCATCTACAGAGAATGAGTTTGGTAATGATAAACCCCTGTTTCTCGCGAAATATATTCCACGAACCTTTTTCAAACGGATGATGGATGGCGGTACTTCTCTTATAGCGGTTCCTACAGCGTGCAAACTATCCAAAGCATCTAAATTTCCAAGTTCCTCGGGCAACCTCTGAAGATTTGAGCAACCATCAATATTAAGAACACCAAGAGATTTCAACTTACCCAGGCCACTTGGGAGACTCTTGAGACTTTTACAATCTGCAAGGTCCAAGCGCAAAAGCGTAGATAGACACTCGATGGAGGAGGGCAGTTCCTCCAGTGCAGTTCCATCTAAATGAATCGTTTCTATATTAGCAGATAAGATCTCCGGAAGCCTCTTCAGTTTTGAGCAGCCCGAAAGATTGAGTTCTTTAAGCAATTCCAAATGAATTCTAGCTGGAAGACTTTGAAGGTTTTTACAACCGCGTAGGTTCAGGATAGCAAGCTTGTTCAGATGCTGAATCAATAACGGGGTTGGAGTTTTTGATAAAAAATTGAAGGCAGCAGTGATTATCTGGTTTAACATACCATAATGCTGTCGGACAAAGAGAGGGAAAAAAACGAAAAAAGAAAAAGCCCACCAGGACAAATCATTAGCATGTATGAGAATTAAACATTATTGCCGAAACTATGTTGTAATTAAGATATATGCGTATTTACCTGCACACTATCGAAAAGTTGCTCAATATTGCTATGAGGCATTGCAAGTAAAACAAGTTTGTCTGGATCAATATTTGAAGGCAATGATTTCAATGGATATCCATGCCAGTGCAGGTACCTCATGTTAGTAAATCCAGTGCCTTGGAAATATGACACCTTACATCTGTTCTCCTCGTTCATTGAGCTATAAAATTTCAAAATTCGCAAGTTAGGCATCTTTGTGAAAGTATTGGGTTGCAGATTGATGACTTTCACTTTAGACATATCCAACGAGATCCCCTGGATTGCTTCAGTCCCCTAATGATCAATAATAGGAAAAAAAAAACATAAAGTTATATATAATTCAAGTTGGCAGCCAAACTCGTAATTATAGAAGTACAAAGAAGCATAATTAATACAAGAATATCTAAACATATAAATTATATTTGTATATATGTATGTATAGAAATTATTATATACAAATTGACGTAACATATTTGAAAACAAATTACCATATACACATGACATAACATATTGATACACACTCTCACAATCGTCCAGGTTGGCTTTTTCACAAGTGAATTTATTTTCTCTATCTTATATTGAACTATAAGCCTTATTATTTTAACAAGAGTGATGATTTAGCTACAAACTCTTATATAAATTTATTTTGTACAAACTGACGTGGTAGTAATTTATTAGTTAAATAAAAATATAAAATAATTAAAATAAATCATGTGGACCAAGAGATATCTAGTTCAACTAATTAAATCATGTCATATTAATTTATATAAAAAAAATTTGTACAAGAATTTGTGGCTATATTATTACTCTTTTAACAAATATAAAAAGAAAAATTCAAGAAAATATCTAATATGTAAAATCTAGTATTCATTTCGATTATAACATCAATTGAACTTTTTTTTTTTGAAAATTTTAATTGTAGTTAAAGAATCTTAAAAATTGAAGAGACCATTACATAATGAATTAATGATGAAAGAAATGTTGCGTTAAGAGTGCAGAGAAAATTACTGATGAAAAGGCTATTAAAAATGAGGAAATTAAAGTGTTTAGGGGAGAACAAATGCGATGAATAATGTCAAAAACTAAAGTTTAATTTGTGATCAACATGGTAAAAAAGAATTAATGAAGAAGGAAAAGTTGGACGTTAAACCATTAACATGAAATATACGGGATAGAATTCTTTTGCACCAATTGTTGTTATTCAAATTAAAAGACAAGTTCAATCAAAATATTAATCTCTCAAACATTGAAAAAAAGAATAGAGATGAAATATCATTTTTGCTCACCCTGTTTTCTGATAAAATTTCATAAATCTCTTTGTGATGCCATAGCCGACTGCGTTTCCAGGATCATTGATAGATTCTTGTCGGACAACTTCTCTGCCCATAGCTCGCAATAAATCATGCATGTCTATTTTATTGTCATCTGATATAGTGATAAGAGACTTATCAACAAGAACATCTATTCCTGATGTGGCAAAGAATTCACAATCATCAAGGAATTTTGTCACAGTATCTCTGTCCTCATTGATAAAGAAACATGCAATATCTAAAAAAATATTTTGCTCTTTGTCATCCAAACCATCATAACTTATTTTGAAGACCTCCTGGATTTCCTTGTGGGGAGCTGTTTCCAATTTACTCATTGTATTTTCCCACACCTCTATTCTCTTTCCAGAGAGAAAGCGACCCAAAACTTTAAGTGCTAATGGAACTCCGCGAGCATATTTTATTGTCTTGCATGTCAGCTCTGTATGACTTTCATAGGGATGATCTCCTTCAAACGCATGTCGACTGAAAAGCTTAAGGGCATCGGCATGTACCAATTCCTTCATCTGATATTTTTCATCAACCCTATAATTTGTAAGCACTTGTCTATCTCTCGTTGTTATTATTATTCGACTCCCGGAAGCAAACAAATCAAGACGTCCAACTAAGAATTCTATTTGTCTTGGATGATTCACATCATCAAAAACAATTAGAACCTTTTTGCGAGTAAGCCGCCTGCTCTGAAAATTGAGGCCGATATTCGGAAAGTTCTTCATATTTCCATCACTCAACAATGTAGAAAGAAGTTGTTGCCGCAAGTCACCTAATCTGCCAGTTTCTTCTGCCTCTCTAACATTATTAGCAAAGTAAGAACCTGCAAAATGTCTAGAGATTTTGTTAAAAATGGCACCCGCAATGGTTGTCTTGCCTATACCACCGATACCCCAAATGCCTACTATGCAAACATTCGTTGACCCGCTGCGTAACAATGATTCAATTTCTTTCATGGGTAATTCAACTCCGACCAGGTCTGTGTTTTCACTTTGAAATGTGTCATCTAGCCTCTTCAAAATTGCATCGACAATTTTATCTATAAGTGCAGATTCAGGCCTAGCAAAAAAGTACCAGTGTTTATAAGTTCAAATGTATGAAAAGGAGAATACGAAGTTGTTTTATTAAATTAATCATTCGTTAATGACTAAATTCAAAAAATAACAAAGGAGTTAAGATAATTTTTTATAAAAAATAAAAATTTAAAAACTAGTTATGCATGCAAATTTAATACTGCGTTTACTAAACTGGAATCAGAATAAATTGGAATCGGAATGGACATGAATGAGAATGAGCTGGAATAAGAATAAGGAATAAGAATCAGAATAAGTTATTTACTTAAAATATAAAAATCAAAATAGAAATAAATTGAATTGCATTAATGTGTTTACTTTATCTTAAAATCGAAATCGGAATAAGTTAAATTGTAACAAATTACTAAAAAGTATTTAATGAATTATTATAATAATTAATATTTTATATTTTAATTATAGTGATTACTATTAAAAGATGATAATTATTAAAATATTATTATTATTAATTAATTGTTAATAATCATATATTAACTATTGTAATTATTTATTCAAAAACTATAATTATTAATATATTTTTATAGATAATGTATTAATATATTAATTAATAATTATTATATTAATTAATTAATAATAATATATAAATTAATTGTAATAATTATATTAATGATTATTATGATAATATATTAATTAATTAAATATTTTTATTATAATATTAAAATATATTAATTATTGTGATTATTTATTTAGAAATTATAATTATTAATAAATATTTTTATTTAATTAATTAATTAATAATAATATATTATTATATTATTTAATTGTAAAATTATATTAATGATAATTTTTATTAATAATTTATTATTATAATTAATTAATAATAATAACATATTAATTATTGTGATTATTTATTAAAATTAAAATTTATATTTTTATTAATAATTTATTAATATATTTTTATTAATAATTTATTATTATATTAATTAATTAATAATAATAATAATAAAATATTAATTATTGTGATTATTTATTTAAAAATTATAATTATAAATATATTCTTATTAATATTTTATTAATATATTAATAATAATAATTATATTTATTAATTAATAATATATGAAATAATTATAATAATTATAATAATAATTATTTTATAATATTATATTAATAATAATAATTATAAAAATATATTAATTTTAAAAATATTTTAAAAATATTAAAAAATTATTGATGTCAAATAAAAAATTCAAAAAAAAGAGATTAATCCTATAAAAAAGTACCACAAGAGGGAGAATTAATTTCCTTTTCTCAAAAACACCACCAAAAATAAGAATTTAATTCCAACCATGGAAGCACCATAAGAGAGAGAATTATTGTTGACCTGAAGACATGAGAATCAAAGCCAGAGAGATTGGCTGCTTCCGTCAAAGCATTCCTCCAACTTTGCATCTTTTCTGGGAATCGTTCTCCCAGCTTCAAAAATGAATCCCCAAAATTATCGGTTTGCTTTCTCACGTGAGATGGATTAACCCAATAGAAAACTGGTATCACAATCTGTGCATGCTCTTTCTTGCATTCGAGGATCTTTAGGAGTTCATTGAGGCACCATCTGGACGAAGCATACCTTTCCGAGAAAACGATAATTGAAATGCTTGATGCCTCAATTGCATCCAAAAGAGACTGTGAAATTTCATCTCCCCTCCTAAGATTGTCATCAATGAAAGTTTCTATGCTTTCCCGAGACAAAGCTGAATAAAGATGGCTAATGAACCTCTCGCGGGTATCCTCTCCTCTGAAATTTAGAAACCCATCATACTTGACTTCAGGATTAGTCACATTAGCATGTGGATGAGAAGAAGAAGAAGAAGAAGCCATATCAGATCAATTGATGAGAGATTTTGATGATCAGATGCAAATTACTTAATTCCTTGGAAAATTTCGTTGAGCTGATATATTGACTTCAGGTGAAGAAACAGATAATGGATGACAGGTAAAGTAGGAAGTGTAAATGCCACGACGCAATTGGTGAAAACTGTGATAGTTTCATTTTTGTTGTTGACTACTGGGAGATAAACACAATAATTGCAGGAAACCGCGGAACAGTGGGAGCCGCGTCCGATACTACTGTAATACCGTATTACAATTTTTTTCACCCGTTGAATATAAAAAGAAAATAAAATAAAAAATTTAACGATTGAAATGAATTGTGTTACGATACTATAATTTTACCGAACGCAGATCTAAAATAGTGTCGCGTGGGAGACAAACATAATAATTGCTGTGGGTTCGTAATTGCAGGAGCACAAGCAAAAATGCAATGATAATATGTAATGATCACTTTTGACATTCAGTGATAGTTTTTTTAAAATAGACATAATAATTGTAACCAATCTCGCTAGATAACTATTATTTTTTTTTCGTTCATTTTTCTCTCACTAAACAACCACTATCTTTTTCATTTATTTTCATTCTACTTTCTCTTATAAATGTTACAATAATTTGTGTATTTATATTATTAAAAAATAAATGATAAATATGAAGAAACATTTTTTCCTTCCCTTTAGTTTTTTAATATAGTATCACAGCAGAGACTCTAAATTGTATTTCCTCCCTTTTTTTTTTAATTCTTCATGGCTGATTCCACTAGTAATACATCAAATATAGATACCTCAATTCCTAATTCTTTCTCAAACTCATTCACTTTACATCAATCTAATAATTCTCCACTCAATAGAGATAATTATAACCCTTGGTATAGGTCAATGCGTATGGCATTGGGGGCAAAGAATAAATTGGATTTTGCTGATGGGACAATTCCAACTCTTTCCTTCACTTCTTCAAATCATAAATAGTATCTTTGAGCCAATGACATGGTTACTGTAAAAAGCAGCAAGCTGGCACCTTCCTTTTAGATGGCGATATAATTGCAGGAGCACAAGTCAGGTTTGGTCAAGCCCGAACCCGATCCGAAAAAAAAAAATGCTGTTTAAAATAATATGTAATGATCACTTTTGAGATGCAATGATAGTTTTTTTTAAAATTGACATAATAATTGTAACATTCATATTATTTTTTATTTTTATTCTCTTCTAATAAGAATATAAAATAAAAAATAATTTTGATTTAAAATAATTACAAGTAAAATATATTTTAATCATAAAATAATTTTTAAAACAATTGATTGATAATAATAATATTTTTTCAATTCCACAATCAACATTAAGAAGTAAAAACATATAATTAAATTAAAAAAACAATATAATTCTATCTATTTCAACCTCACACAATTTAGTTATAAAATTCAACATTAAAAACATACAATGCAATTAAATTAAAAAATACAATGCAATACAAATAAAAACACACAATCAATCAAGAACCCAACCAAAAAAAAAAAAAAAAAATATGTCTTAACAAATAAAAATACACAATTCAATTTACAACCCAACATTAAAAAAAAGCCTTATCAAATAAAGATTTATAATTCAATTCCACAACCAAACATTTATAAAAAAAAAACCAATACTTGTAAATCTTTCATCTTCATCTACATCACAAAGTAAAAACACTTTAGTTAAAAGAAAAAGAACTAGAAAAAATTTAAGTTTTTGTAATTATTATTAAACAATTTTATGCATATTTTATATTAATTTATATATTTATATTATTATAAAATAAATGATAAATATGAAGAAACATTTTTTCCTTCTCTTTAGTTTTTCAATCAAAATATCAAAGTCCGAAGTGGATTTGACTAAAGACTCTTCTAAGTATTCTCAAGATCGGAGATACCATGGTCTCACTATTTTGGTTTGCAAATCTCAAACTTTATATAAAAAAATTTCCTCCAACTCCTTTTTTAATTCTTCACTAGCATTGATTTTCATAAAACTTAATCAAATTATTAGTAAATTACATCAAATCATGGTTAATAATTGCATCTTAAACCTTTTAATTCATTAAAATTCATGAATTTCTCAAACAAATTTCATAATCATTTACATCAATCTCCAAATTAATTCTCATTTCACATATCAATGGAGATAATTATAACCCATTAGTGCTTATAGGTCATTTTTAATTTCACGGCAACATCAAGTATAAGATATGGCATCTTGTTATGCAAAAGAATAAATTGTAATTTTGCAGTCATTTGATTGGACAACTCCTTCTTCCACTCTTTACAAATCATCTTTAAATTAGTGTGAAAAAAATCCCCACCCATTAACATAAAATTTGAGCAATGACATGGTGGAACAATTATCTAAAAAAGATATCTTTCTATCCACATTCCAAGCAAATACATTTGTGCATCTTCCTTTTAGATGGCGTAAATATATGCTATTCATTATTGAAGAAGAATTAATTAACTTAAATTATAAAATTGTAAATCAATATCAAGTTATCATTTGCAAATATATTAAAAATAAATAAGAATAAATTGAAGTATATTCATTACCAAAAAACTATAAATTAATTAAATTGAATTAATAAGTATCAATTAATAAGAAAAGCCTTAAAATTTGACTTGATTTGCTATAAAAGTACCCTTTCTTTTGATTATTTACCCTAATTTTATTCATTTTTAAAATTGCTTTTGCTTTTTCAACTTGATACAATTTAAGGAGAAAATTTAAAAATTAAATATAATTATTCATATTCCACAAAATTAAGAGTTTTGCTATCTTTTGTTGCAATAATTTCAACACAATTTGTTCCATCAGTGAGTGAAAGAAATTATTTTTTCTATAAGAGATGTGGACAATAATTACATTTTGCCTTTAATTCACCAAAACCTTGGTGAAGTGTCCCCAAACATGAGAAGGTTTTTCACATGGTAAATGCCTCTTACTTTTTGACTTTTTGGATCCCTTTTTTGATATCATTTATATTCTCTTCACCAATATGAAAATCATTGAGTAAATTTGTTTTTTTTTAAAGTTTTTGACATAAATCTTGAAATTTGTGTGTAACAAGTTTAAATTAATTTACAAATTCAAAATATAATTAAATATAATTTACAAATATAATTTATATTTTTTTTATATGTTTTCTAAAATTTATTGTTTGATAAATTAATTAATAATTGACCCAAAGAGAAACAAAATTCACCATAAAATTAATCAATTAATTAATTACATAATCAATTAATTAATGAATATGATAATTACTCAATTAATTCATAATCAATTAATTATTATAAATATGATAATATAATTAATTAATTCATAATAATTAAACAAAATTTTAAAATTTAATATGTTAAATCCTATTTACAAATTCAAGCTACAATTTGTTATAGTACAATATTATTCAATACATAACAATTCTTTATTAAGGGAAAAAAAACAAATATATCCAAAAAGTTTGATGCCTAAATCATTAAATTACGTTTCGCAATGATAAATGGGTATTGCAAGAAAACAGATAAATGTTTACCAAGCTAAAGCTAGTGAAATTTGCAAATAGCATATATGTTAAGATTGAAGTTTTTTCAAGCAGTTCTTTGAATACGAAAAGGTGAAATTTATGAATAGTGCCGGGTTTTTTGATTGGAAAATCAAGGGTTTTGGATGTGAAATAAATTGTGATTTGTGGCAATGTGATTTCCAAGTCAAGCGTGTGATGCATTGATTCAATCGTGTGGTCATCTCGTGCGTGTTTTTTTTTCAACATCGAGTCGGGTTGATAGATATTTTGCTTTAATTTTTAAACCCGAGCTCGACCCGAAACCTGAATATTCGGGCTAAAATCTAAAAAATTCGGGTCGGGTTAATCGGGCTAAAAATCGGGTCGGGTTAAATTGCCAAGCGTATCTCCTTCTTTATAAATAAAGAGTTTACCCCTTAATTTTATTCATTCTAAAGTTTATTGAGAAAATTTGAGAAATAAATATAATTATTCTTAAATTAAGAGTTTTGGGTGTATTTGGGGTAGTGGTGAAAGAAAATTATTTTTGAGTGTGGAAAAAAATTAGAGTTTTGATAAATCTTGTGTTGTGTGATTAATATATTCTCTATTTAATTTTTTTATTAATTTATTGTTTGATAAATTACTTAGAGTGATCTTAAAAGAAGCTTAATTTCCTAATAGTGGTATTAGAGTCATTAATTAAACTTTGGTGTCAAAGTATTATTCACGTATACAATATTATTCATGAAAAAAAAGTGGGAGCCAATCCAAATTAGTTTGTGGTGAAGATCAAAGGCCGATTTGCATAGCATATATGTTAAGATTGAAGTTTTCAAGCTCGGTGAAATTTAGAATAGAAAAATTTGATTGGAAAATCAACTTTGGCTTGTGGCAAATTCAAGTCAAGGATGCATTGATTCAATCTGGATTACATAAGATATTGAAGCAGATGCCATCCACTACTTTCAGTAGTAACTTTCGAAAAGCTAGTATGAGTGATGAAGATTGAAAAAAATTAGATGATGGAGCTATAAGTGCTATACAATTGTGTCTAGCAAAGAATGTTCTTACAAATGTACGACATATTTCTACAGTGAAAGAATTTTGTGAGAGGCTAGAAAAGTTATAAGGTATAAAAGTTCAATCACCTAAAGGAGAAATTTCACACTCTGCGAATGACTGAAGGTACAAAAAAGTTGGATCACCTCAGTGTTCTCAATGATATTGTATCAAAACTAGAAGCTATTGGAGTTAAAATTAAAAATGAGAACAAGGTGCTTAAATTGTTATGGTCATTTACAACTTCCTACAAACCTTAGTTTTTCTCCAGATTATTTTTGAGAGTGTGGTTGTAAAAATTTTTACGTAGTAAAAATTTTTCTCTGTGTTTTTTTTACAACAACCTTAGTTTTTCTCCAGATTTAAAGTTTTCCACATAAATCTTATATTGTGTGATTAATATATTCTTTATTTAATTTTTTTTATTAATTTATTATTTGATAAATTACTTGGAGTGATCTTAAAAGGAAGCTCAATTTCCTAATAGTGGTATTAGAGTCATTAATTAAACTTTGGTGTCAAAGTATTATCACGTATACAATATTATTCATGAAAAAACAATGGGAGCCAATCCAAATTAGTTTGTGGTGAAGACCAAAGGCTAATTTGCATAGTATATATGTTAAGATTGAAGTTTTCAAGCTCGGTGAAATTTAGAATAGAAAATTTTGATTGGAAAATTAACTTTGGCTTGTGGAAAATTCAAGTCAAGGATATATTGATTCAATCTGGATTACATAAGACATTGAAGTAGAGGCCATCCGCTACTTCCAATAGTAACTTTGGAAAAGCTAGTATAAGTGATGAAGATTGAAAAAAATTGGATGATGGAGCTATAAGTGCTGTACAACTATGTCTAGTAAAGAATGTTCTTACAAATGTACGACATATTCCTACAGTGAAAGAATTTTGTAAGAGGCTAGAAAAGTTATATCAAACAAAGAGCATCTCAAATCTATTGTACCTAAAGGAGAAATTTCACACTCTGCGAATGACTGAAGGTACAAAAAAGTTAGATCACCTCAGTGTTCTCAATGATATTGTATCAAAACTAGAAGCTATTGGAGTTAAAATTAAAAATGAGAACAAGGTGCTTAAATTGTTATGGTCATTTACAACTTCCTACAAACACTTATTACCTACTTTAATGTATGGAAAAGAGACAGTAGATATTGAAGAAGTTACTAGTACTTTATTCTCAGAAGAAAGAAGATTGAGTGGTGAAAGTACTGACACTACAAATGTCTTTACTTTGGCAATTATGGGGAATTGGAAGAAAAATAATTCTAAGAAGAAAAGAAGTCTACTGTAGGTGTAGATAATTAAGACACTTAAAAATAGATTGTCAAAGGAGAAATAGAGTAAGATCGGTAAGTAGTTCTAAACGGATATCGATAGTATTGTTAGTTGTAAGTCTCTCATCATCGTGGGAGATGATGGTCTCTTGTAAAATAAATGATGATAACATCCTTAAAGTATGTCGCTGGCGCCATGAAAGAGGATGTATTAATGTTAACGAGTCCACAAGATGTGCACATAAGGCATGATTGGCATTAATGCATAGTGTGTAGTAGAATTTGTGTCAATGATTGACGAACTTCCAGGAAAGCCAACACGAAAGTTGCACCATAAATTTTAGTGGGATATTTTAACATATACTGATGTAAAATTCTTAGAATTGGTAATTAATTCTAAGTGAGTACATTTTTTATGGCAGAGTATGACAATTCATTATATTGAGGATTATGACTATAGGTGAAGACAGTATAGATATTGTAGAGATATGACTAATTCTCAATCAAATCTCTAAGTCGGAGAATATAAAAAATGGTACGCTGACATAGCCCTTCTAGATGGCGGTGCCTGTAATTATTGAAAAAGGAGTGCTGCCTCATTCTTGAACCAACAAAAAAAAAAGAAAAAGAAAAAGAAAGCCGCAATATGAATAGTTGCCACTCGATTACTATAAATAGAGGGTTCACCCCTTCACTTTATTCATTCCAAAATCCATTGAGAAAATTTAAGAACTCAATATAATTATTCTTAAATTGAGAATTTTGGATGTATTTTGGACAATGATGAGAGAAAGTTATTTCTCAAAGTATGCTTGTAAAAATTTTTTACGTAGTAAATATTTTTCTCTGGTTGTCTTTTTGACAACAACCGTAGTTTTTCTTTAGATTTAAAATTTTTCATGTAAATCTTATATTGTGTAATTGGTATATTCTCTATTTAATTTTTTTGTTAATTTGTTACTTGACAAATTACTTAGAATAATCTTAAGAGAAAACTTAATTTCCTAACAGCTACCTCATGGCTTATTTGTTCAATCATTCCAGAACTTGCATCATGCATCATCTATTTAGACACAACCTAAGTAATTTGGATGGACTTAGAAGATTGCTTTTCCTAAGCCAATAGACTGGGAAACATACATCTAATAGAGCAGCCAAATAATAAGAAGAAAAGAGAAGCTAAACAAAAATCTATGAGATAAAAACAAGTAATTTCATATTATAAACCAAGAGATCTTTCCATCATTACTTATTATACTCATTTAAAGATTTTAAGAGATGAATTGGCATCATATATAATTATTTCCAATTTGTTCATGTAGAGCTACTAAGACAATGACACCTTTGTTGAAACAAGATCATAGAATGCAATCTTTGTAGGGTCTTAATGATAATTATTCAACTAGTCAGAGTCAAATTTTGTTAAATAAGTCAATACCAAAGGTGAATAAAATTTATTCATTATTACTACAAGAAAAGAGACAGCGACTAATCTATATCTCAACACTTGCCTCAAATGAAGAGTCTGCACTAGCTATATCTCAGGGCAATAATTGTCAAAATTTTAAGACACATCCTTCTTTTTCAACTATTGGGAAACCTGAAAATGGGTAGACATCCTCTCATAGAGGCGGACAAAAAATTCGTCTAACGGTTTATTATACTCAATGTGGTAAAAATGGTCATTTTATAGAAAAATGTTGCCAGTTACATGGTTATCTAGAGTATAATAACAATATTTCCTCACAAACTTATTGCTCTCAGCCATATAGTTTTGTTATGTCATCTGAGCAACCATCCACTTCTAGTTTCAAGATTAAAGGACCAACCATTGCATCTTCTGCGGTAACAACATAAGAGCAATATGATTAAATCCTTGTAATACAATAACGAGGTAGAAATGATCCCCTCACAAATTTTGCGAGTATTGCCATTTGTTCTTCTCTTGATGATACTTGGGTAATTAATATTGGAAACATACAAGAACTTCTTGTTTTTTAAGTCACTTTTGAATTAATCCATTGCGATATTTTGACATGAGTGAAGTATTTAGGTGGAATGATGAAGCAGGTAACTAGCTGTTGCTTTTGAAATTAGACACATCTGGTGTTTTATATATATATATATATATATATATATATATATATATATATATATGGAATGAATGGGCAATAAGTGGGAGGCAGCCATCTCACATCGCCTAAAGGGGGATGTAATGGCCAGTTGATAAAGTCTTGGCAAACCTCACCTGGTAAGAGCTCTTTTCGGGTGAGTTAGGCATAAGCCCGCGATTGAGGGTGACATGGGCCTAAGATTTTCGGGTGAGTACTGGCAGTATTGGTATCATGTATATATATATATATACATGTTGCATAACAAGCAGTGCACGACAATTCCCCTTAACTTATAGAATTTTGTTCTCGAAATTTATATACCTAACTTGAATAAATAGCAGTTGAGACTCTCTTGCAAGTCTTTGATATTCTGCCTTAACTTACTGACAAGTTAAATAGCATGCTACAATTCTGCTATCTTTCTTTTCATCCTTTGCTACCAATAATGCTCCTTAAAGTATAATATATCTTTATGCTACCTAAGTACATAACATAAGTTGAATTGTGTGCTTCTTCTAAAATCTAATTCTTTAAATTTAAATTATTTGGTACACAATGCCTACTACCCATAATTAAAATGCCATCATCTCTAAGTGAAAAACTAGATTGTAGTCTATTCTTCACATCTTTTTTTTATTTTAATCAATTTAAATCTTGATCATGCATCTCTCGAATCTAATCAATCAAAATTGATTGAACCTAAAAATGTGCCAAAAGTGCTCCATTCTGACCCACTACCAATTTTGTACCTAAAGACCTCAAATCAACTAATAACAAAAGCTATGATACTTTTAAATGAGAAATCAAACTCGAAAACTTCCTATTAAGAGCATCAACTACCACATTTGCCTTACCTGGAAGGTAATCAATAGTGCAATCATAATCTACAATTAACTCAACTCATTTAAGTTGTCTCAAATTTAATTCCTTTTAGGTGTATAAATACTTCAAGCTTTTATGGTCTATATAAATCTCACAAACAACTCCATATAAATAATGTCTCTAAGTTTTAAAAGCAAATATCGCTATTACAAGCTCTAAATCATGTGTCGGATAATTTAGTTCATGTTGCTTGAGCTATCAAGAAGCGTAAGTAATTACCTTTCCACGTAGCATTAATACACAACCTAATCTCTGTCCAGATGTATCAATGTAAATCATAAATCCTTCTGTACCTGATGAAAGTGTAACAATTAGTGCTGAGATTATCCTTTTCTTGAATTCTTAGAAACTCTGTTCACAATCATTTGTCCATTTAAATTTTGCTTTCTTTCTTGTCAGTTTTGTTAAAGATAAAGCTATCTTGGAAAAGCCCTCAACAAACCTGTGGCAGTAACCCACTAAGGCAAGAAAACTTTTGACCTCAGATATAATAGTTGGATGCTTTCAATTCAATGTCGCTTTGATTTTTTAGGGATCCACATAAATGTTGTAAGCAGAAATCACATGGCCTAAAAATGTAACTTTATCTAACCAAAATTCTTATTTACTAAATTTAGCATAAAGTCGTTGATGTCTCAAGATCTACTAACAAATTCTCAAGTGTTATGCATGTTCCTCTTTACTATATGAATATATTAGGATGTCATTAATAAATACCATACGAAAATTATCCAAATAAGGATGATACAGTCGATTCATGAGGTCCACAAATGTGGCAGGGGAATTAATTAACCCAAATGACATCACCAGAAACTCATTATGTCCAAAATGGGTATTGTTTTAAATACATCATCATCTCTAATCTTTAATTGATGATAACTTGAACGTCAATCTATCTTTGAGAAAATTGTTGCAACCTATAGCTAATCAAACAAATCATCGGTCTGAGAAAGTAGATACATGTTATGAATAAGGACTTTATTTAACTGACTATGGTCTGTAAACAATCTTATAGTTCCATTCCTTATTCTTCACAAATAACACTAGTGCTCCCTATAGCGATACACTAGGTCTGACGAATCCTTTGTGGACTGATTCTTGTAGCTGTACCTCTAACTATCGTAATTCTAATAGAGCCATCCTATATAGAGCCATAGAAATACAGGCTATGCCTGGAATCAAATCAATAGTCCATTATGAAAATATGGCATTTTATATACCCACCGAATGGAATCAATATATATATATATATTGAGATTGTGTCATGAGTTTTAGTTATTAGTCTGCTTGATTCGCCTCAGATCTGACATGTAGGTTAGGGCAGGTAGTGACATATTTAGGAAAGATTTTCTATTGTTAGTAACTCTGATGTTCATTATTTTTTAACAATAATTGTAAATATAAATAGTAACCATATATGTAAATAGTAGTATACATATAAATTATAGTATACATATAAATAATACCTCAACTTTAGAAAATACAACTAGTAGCTTTAATATCACTATTATTAAATTGATGGGTGAAGTGGGGTTATAGTTAAAATGAAATTAAAAAAAATAAAGAAGAAACATAAAAAAGAAGACACAAAAAATTATGTAGTTTGGCTTCTAATTTAGTCCACAAATAAAGTTAGAAGAAAAATATTTTATTAGTAAGTTGAAATATACAAATATTATAATATTTTATCTCACTTTCTAAAATCTCAATATCCCCAATACTCTCCCTCACTAATTACTTAACTCTCATTTGGCTTTCCCTTTTCTCAAAATGAATTTGAAGAAGAAGAGAAGAATGGACAAAGAGGACGGAAATGAAAACCCTCAATTTATTGTTTCACTTCTCTCTGCTTTCTAATTTAAAATAACAATATTATTATTTTATAATAATTTTTCCTTCTTTTTGTCAAACCGCACCAAAGGCGGTTTCTTTGCAGTGGGGCACCGCACTCTTTTTTTTTTTTTTGGGAGAATGCAAGCATAGTGGTGGCACCGTGCACCAGCCTCAAGTCCACCGTAGCCTTCCCGGTCTGCTAGAAGAGCAACGCCGATTTCAGCTCTTTCCCTAGCAACGCTAGCAAGGTCCGCTGCATGCAAGTGTGGCCACCCATTGGCAAGAAAAAAATTCTCGACACTCACTTAGCTCCCACCACTTAATAGAGAACAATTGGCCAGCGAAGTTGAATACTTCTCCGTACGGTATGGATTCCTTGCTTGGAATTCAAGTTGAATGTGTGCACCATGCTATATATACGCTTCATTTTTAATTCGTTATGCATTATTTTTTTCCATGAATTTTATTCATTGACATGTTATAAATATACGTTGTGTGCAGGACGGCTTCGTGTACCATGAGAACCACTGGTCTTTAGGGTCCTATGACAGGCATTACTGGACAATGGAGCAGCTGCCGATGTTCTGATGCACTGATGCAGTCCGAGTTTTGAATGAGCTCGATGAGGCCATCAAAGCTTACCCCAATTCCTTTATCAGCATTATTGGATTCGATAATGTTCGTTAAGTGTAGTGCATTAGTTTCATTGCCATGACCCTGCTGGTTACTGAGCTTTGATATATTATTTTTAAGGCTTCATTAATCACTGATGATTGCAATTTGTTGACATGATTGTTTGATCAATTTGTTGTTTTAGTACTTTTTTATGATTTCTTTTTGTGTTTTTTTTGGGAGGTCTCTAATTTGGATGGAAATGTAGAGTATCAGTATAATATATTAATGATGATTTGTTCTATCAAGTTAATTTTAAAAGGCATTGGTGTCGGTTTACTTTTAAAAAATCAAATTAAAAAAATCAATCCGTTTATTTAAAAAAATGACATTTGTACATATAAGTTATATATCCACATATATATATATATATATATTTATTTAAAAATTATCAGGGCGAGTTATTATTTATGTTTATTTTTAATAGATGGTGATTTATTTGATATGAGAGTCGTGTGAATGTTGCAATAGATAATGGTTAATGATAGGAATCTTAAAAAACATTTAGATTGTGCTTTTTGTTCATGGATTTACTAAAGCTAATGAACCGAAGCGTTATCCGCAGTTGGATTTTTTTTCCCCATTTTTATAATAAGAATTGAATATGTGATTTTGAGGCAGAGACAGAAAGGTATTATCGTTGGCAATTTTGTGCCAGCATCAGGTTTTTCTATGACTTCTTTGTTTCCCATAAAACAAAAATGATAAATCTTAAAGAGTAAACAAATTCATGTTTTTTGAGTTTTGATTCGAGCTTTGTAATGGTACATTTAGGCCATCGAACTTGAATTGTGTTAAATTTTAATATATCCGGTTGATTATACATTTGAGATGGATTTTAATAGAACTCAACTTTTATTGAATTGTACATAATTTTTCTATTTTTTATTTCTTTTTTTAAAAAAAAATAAAAGAGACTACGAATTCCTTATCACCCATAAATATGTTGATCAGCTTTAGAGGTTTTTATATCTATCTCGAATGTTATAAAATTAAAGAAAGTCTGTGACCGACTTACGTAACCAAGTCCTTTACTGAAATGATTAATTACAAAGATATAAACTTACTATCTTAGCCGATCTAATTTATGTGTCATTATTTAATTAATATTATCTAATTATCTTATTATTAATAATATAGTCTCTAATTACGAATTTATCAATAAGTGGATGATTACATATAAAACACTTAAGCTAAGAATCTCTTTGGTGACAATCACAAATAAAAGGTAGAGGGATGCTAGAAGACTAGGATCACTTTTAGTTAAGGCTGTTGCAAGCAATAACGAATTAGGGGCTTCAGAATTCTGGTTGGGCAAAGCAAATTGATGACAGGTCGTGTACGCATTAAATATTCGAATGTCATGCCGTTTAATAACAAATAAATAAACAACTTGTCAATCAGTGGATGCGATACTGTCGACCTGTCATCCTTGTTTTAAATATGCAGATGGTCTATCAGCTATAAGTAAAATATAAACGACACATCATCATATATAGATGCATGAGCACATACTATTTATGCTTGTTTGTTACGAAAGTTGCATTTTCCAACATGTCATCTTTATGTTTGATATGTGGATGCCTCGTCGTTTACTTGAAGGACAATAGACGACACATAATTTATTATCCAAATGATGTGTCGAGTCCCGTAGTGTACTATGGTCAATTTTGATAAATTAAAGTATAATTTACAATAATAAATTTACTATTATATATTTAAGATATTAAATTACATCCAAGCTTAGCTTTTCAAATTTTTGTTTAAAAATGAATGTTGAAAGCACAGCCCTGAACAGTGAAGTTATCCAAATAAAAATTAAATAATTTCCTATCAAAATTTCCTTATAGAATTCTATAGCAAACTAAATATTAGATTTAAATTTCACTCAGCTATCATATTCTCTCCTCTTTTTTATTTTGATTTTATCTCATTTCCTCCAACCAAATGTCATCTCTCAGAGCTAAGTAACCTTGCTATTTATTATTACAATTTTTATTCCCTTAGTATTGTAAATGTTATAGGAAAAGATAACAATACAACATAATTTCACGAAACCATCGTGAAAATCCCCCCTATTTTCATTAATGATTGTGATTTTTTTAATCACTCCAACAAAAATTTCATGTCTTTGTTATTATTATTATTAAATAATAAATTAATAATAGTATTATGAAAATTAATTTATAAGATTAACTAAAAAATTATCACACAGATCCCCTTTTTAACAATTATATCTAAATGAATATACTTGGGTTAGTTAGAGCACATAATTGTTTAAATATAGATATATATGATGAATTTTTAGTTAATGTGATATGTAATCACTTCAATTGGATTGCCAAACCAGCAACGGTTACTAGAGCTTAGAAGCTATCGATGTACAATTTATCAATGTGTGGAAAATTATGTATAAAATACACACGTTAAAAATCTATTTGGTGAAAATCGCAAATACAAGACTAGGAATATTAAGGACTTACTAATTATTTGAATATTTTTATTTCACATCATCCAAGTCATGTTATTGAAGTAAAAAAATTACTTGAAAATCACTCAATTAAGTCCTTAAGATGACTATCTCAAAATATTTGAATAGACGTTTTATTGATAATATTTTAGATGAGTAACATGACTTATTGTGAGATGTAGTGGAAACACATAATATATTAATAATGTTAGGATTGAAACGATCAATTTATTGAGTTTAAATTGATAAGAGATTCAGAAATATTAAGATTTGAATGTAACCTAAACTTGAGACTAATTCCGGTTTTGTTGACTTGGCGCAGCAGGACTACTCGTCGAGGAAATTTCATTCGACCAATGAATATACAAAAATAACGGATAGAGATTCAGAAATTTCATGAAAGAAACACTACCATTTAAACAAATATAAGAAAGACACACTAATTGGAGCGATTCAACGTGCAGGAAGAGGGAAAACAAAAGACAAAAATGATGGCCAACAATTTTACAATGCTAAATACTGGAACAATGGTCATATTCTTAAGCAAGTATCAACCGAACACAACGGACAGGAACAATTGAAAGCGTACAGAAGAAGAAAGAAACCAATCAAAACAAGGCATATTTTCGGTCTTTTGGAGTAAAAAATTGTTCGCAGCTGAAAAGACATTTTTACACCGGACAATCCAGAAATTCAAAACCAATAGCATCTTTAAAATAGAGCCGGACAGCCACAGGAGCGCAATTGTATTTCCGAAAATCATTAAATTCCTCACCATTAAAGAAATAGTACCCAAAAAATAAGTGATCAGATACTACACAGTCAGCTACCCCAACTACCCCAAGTGACGTCCTCAGCCTCGTGCTGCAGTGCGGATGATAATCTTTGGGTCTCACTTTGAATTCACAGTACATATTAAACTTGTTTTCTATTTTTGAAATGTCGTAAAAGCTAAACTTTCCGCTAATTTACAATAACGCTAAAAGCAATCCTTAATACACTATTATTATTGAAGAAATCTGGTGGCATCTCCAAGGTTACACAAGATCCCGCGCTTTGAAAGCTAAACCACTTCGAAATTTCATTCCAAGGTAAAAAGCCGCGACCTCCAAGTGATGGATAAGATATCTATATACACAGATGATCAATAAACATTATATCACCATACAACGCATTATAGTTCATTCTGTCATCGCTTTCTTTAGATTTCCTTCTAAATAAAAAGGAGAGAGTTAATTAAAGATATACCTTTTCCCGTGCTTCCTCTAAACGAGCGGTTGCCAAAGACTCAATTTTCTGCAGAGCATCTTTGACAATTCCTCTGACGTCATTCCGATCCAATTTAAAATTATCGCTCAGGTACAAAGTCCGTAAATAAGATTCATTACTATTTGGGAATAAACCTGATAATGATTCCAGCGCGGTGCAATGCTGTGCATCCAACCAAAGTAAATTACATGGAAGTTATGAAGAGTCTTTCCAAATCAGAAAGTTGTATGACGTAATGATTCAATTTCTTTCATGGGTAATTCAACTCCGACCAGGTCTTTGTTTTCACTTTGAAATGTGTCATCTAGCCTCTTCAAAAATTGTATCGATAATTTCCTCTATAAGTGCAGATTCAGGCCTAGCAAAAAAGTAACAATGTTTATAAGTTCAAATGTATGAAAAGTATTTTTAGCTAATTTATTGTAGCGGTTACTTAGTTTTCAAATCAAATAAGGGAAAATGATGAGAATACAAAGTTGTTTTTATTAAATTAATCATTCATTAATTATTAAATTCAAAAAACAAAAAGGGGTTAGGATCATTTTCCTCATAATAATAATAATATTAATAATTTGAAAATTGAATATGCATGCAAATTTAAGAGGGAAAATTATTGTTGACCTAACGACATGAGAATCAAAGCCAGAGATTTTGGCTGCTTCAGTCAAAGCATTCCTCCGACTTTGCATCTTGTCCGGGAATCGTTCTCCGAGCTTCAAAAATGAATCCCCAAAATTATCGGTTTGCTTTCCCGCTTGTGATGGTTCAACCCGATAGAAAACTGGTATCACAATCTGCGCATGCTCTTTCTTGCATTCGAGGATCTTTAAGAGTTCATCGAGGAACCATCTGGAAGAAGCATAGCTTTCCGATATAAAACAAAAGCACTGGAAATTGGGCTAAGCCTTCAAGAAACAAAGCCACTTGAATGAACACTCAAGGCATCAACAATTTCAGCAAGCACTCTCTTTCTTAACTTATTAGCATCCACAAACACACTCACCATATCATCTATCTTCTCTTTTATTACTTCCCCAAAAACCCTTTTGAGTCCTTCATCATTCTGTCCCTCAAAAGCTACCCAACCCTCTGCTATCACGAAACCACTTTGCACCTTCTTGATCCTACTAATCAACGCCGGCACCATCAGCCTCCACCCATATTTAATTTGCTCAATCTGTGACATCAAATTCTTGTACAATTTCTCCACGCTATGGATAGGATTTCAAGACAATTGCACCAAGTCGGGAAGAGAAGCTTGGCTAGGTTTTTTTGAGTGGTCACATTGTCTAATACGTTGTAATATGAAAGAAAATGGCTGAGGAGGAGGTCAACGTGAAAGTAAAGGTGGGTTTGTGAGGAAGATGAAGAAAGAGATTTGTGAATGAGGGGGAGGTGTAGAGTGTTGAATCAGTTTATGTAGTAATCTTTGAATGCAAGTGTTTGTAATTTCTTGCGGGAGAAAAGAGAAGCAAAGGATCTTGGCACCTTTGAAGAAGGTGATGATTTGAGTTTGATGTGAGCAAATTCGTTGTTTCTTCTTAAGCAACAAAAGAAAAATAGACGGGAAAGGGAAATAATGAAGGGAAGGGGAAATATTTCGCAAGCAAACGCGCTATTTTTGTCTTCAGTCGTGAAACAATGCATTTTGAATTTTCGGAATTTGACTTGGGACAAATATCATTTTCCTTCATTGAAGTAATGGTTATGATGCTTGCCCCGAGTCAACCCCAAAAATAATTTAAACGACACCGTTTGATCTCTTTTTTTTATTTTGTTTCCATTCTTCCGAAAGTGATGTTGTTTGGTTTAGGGAACAATAGCCCCAATTGCTCTGCCCCTCTTTTTCTTCTTCTTCGTTTCAAAACTGATCCCCAACTGCAATCCTTCAACACTCTAACTCCAAGTATAACACTCTAGGCGAATTATACATTGACAACGCACGAAAGAGATGCTGGATTTATAATTGGATTATCTACACCTTAATTGGTAAGATATACTTTAGAGTGTATGGACGCCCTGGGAACAAAACTATGCGTACTTTGTTAAGGCACAAAGTAGAGACATAAAGCGGATAATATCTTACCAGGTCTAGATTAGATCATGTCACCAATTCTCAAGCTTCTATCTTCCTTGTAGGTGATAATGGCTTACATAAGGCAAAAAAGAAAGTTTGAACAAGGGTGAGTGTTGGCATTGTTCCTGAAAGATGAGTTTTGGTATTTACGATAGTTGAGAAAATTTTCTGACACAGGATTGAGTTTTGGCATTTAACTTGGAAACTTGAGTCTCAATTCTATGTTGTTTATGTTATTAGTTAAGGCACTCTTTTCTTTGGCAGCAAGTTATTTTCGAACCTTGAATTTTACTTGTAATTTTACTTGAAGTTAGCTGAAGTTTGCTGTATTTATGACCGTTCTCATGTTCGTATGAAATTTTGTTTTGACCTGTTGAGTCAAGTATTAGGGCTGTTGAATCTTGCCAGAATTTGCAAAGAATTGATTAAATTTATGGGACTGCATTATACTTTTAATGGTGGCAAAATTTGTAAAGAATTTCTTATTTTATTTTGTGAAACAAAATTGTCGTTGATGTTAAATTAAGTTAACATAATCGTACCGCTTTCTTCATTTTAATTTCTGTCTCGTGATGGTGGTGAGTGGTGATGATGGTTGGGTTGTGTGATGGTGGCTGCCAGGCGTGATGGTTGCCTATCGGTGGTGGTGGTATCGATCGTTGGGTTGCGTGATGGTTTTCAGTCGGTGGCAGTGGTGACGATGGCTGGATATGCATGATGGTGGCTGCGAAAGGGTGAAACGACAGTGGAGAAGAGAAAGTAGTTCTCCAATCACGAATGGGTGAGACATGAGGAAGAGAAAGGAGCTGGAAGAGAAAGCTAAGCCACAACGGCGTCGTTTTAGGAAGAATGAAAAAAAAAAAAAAAATCTAACAGAGTCGTTTAAATTATTTTCAGGTTTTGACGAGGATAAATATCATTTTCCTTAAAGTAATACTATCACGAATTTGGCTAAAAAAGTAGAAGAAATTACACTGCATTAAAATCGAAATTAATACTATTTTTGCTGCATTATATAATCACGTCTTCCCTTGTGGTTTGAACAGCATTTCATTAACTTTTTAATTTACTATTACATTAAATTTTGTTAAATTAATGTTGTTATTTGTTTATACAAATTATTATCTTGAAAATTATTAGTCACCAGCAGCTACTCCAAATCGCCATTGTCGCCACCGACCACCATTACTGCCGCCACCAGCTGCTGGATTATTGTACCTGTTAGAGTTAAATTTGGTATTAATTAAAATCCTTATGGAGATAGCTTATACATGTTTCATCGGAGTTGGACCATCCTTTTGCCATAAATTTATGGCAAGAGTTCTGAGATTCAAAATTTGGTCAGTAAATATATAGTGAATGGAAACTCCGTTACTGGCAAAACATGCAGCGTTGTGATGGTCCACCAATGAGGATTTAAATCTACCAGAAATAATGTCAAATAAAGCCTTACTCTTATGCTTGCAACGGTTCATGTTGGTCGATGGTAGTTGTGGCAACTACTAGTGAATTATTTATTTTTTACTAAATTTAGATAATAAATTAAATATAATTAATAATATAAAACTTTAAAATCCTAATAAATATAGACAATATTAATTATATATATATATATATATTAATATGAAATATTATTATAATAATACAATCAAATAATATAATACTAATGCCATATAAACTAATACAATACATTCTACATTAATTAACGCAAGTGCCAAATGCATCCTCAAAGGATTACTCAATAACGATGTATATTAAATTATCAAGGACATGCTTATGGGATCACCATTATGTTGCAGTGCATTACATTATTTTTTACGGATTATATTGTATTTGATTGTATTGCATTAATATTATATGGTATATTTACATTAGTGGCCAATGTTATATTTTTAATTAAATTTTAAGTAGTTGGTTAAAATTTATATTTTTCATAAAAGAATTATCATTACAATAACTTAGAATACATAAATCTTGAATTTTTAACATCATTTTTTTAAATTTTTAATTAGAAACATGACCTTTAGTGTTACATTACAAAATCTCATGGTTATTATTTAAGATATCAGAATCATAAAAGAACAATATAGGCATCCAAACTGCACTGCATGCAGAATCCCATGAAGCAAATTGAAGCGCATTCTTTTTGTTGTGAAATGTGGGGCGATTAGATTAGCATGCTCCATCACTGAAATAAAACAATTGAAGGAGTCTATGACCCGAATGACTGTGCGATGTTTGTCAGTGGGCCTTGGCTTGATAATTTTCAACATTTGGTGGTCCAATTGCTGGCAAAGTCCATCCGTCGAGGAAGCTGATCCACCCGCCACTTTCCTCTTTCTCACTAGAAAAGGTGATGAACATCATCTGCCACGTGGCTCCTCCTCTTGATCAAAGTCCAACCGTAGGATGTAACTCCGGCGAAAGCAACGAGTGTATATAAATAGCGAGGGAGTAGAGCAAGAAAATTAATTCACCAGAATATTTTGTACCAACTAGAAATAAGAGAGCAAGAATGACATCCCAAATGGTTTCAACGGAAAATGTTTGTCTGTTACCACAACCACCGCGGTAGCTCAAGCAAGCATGGTGGCGCAAGGTGGCGTAGCAAGAAAATCAAATTAATGGGGGCAAAGATTTTTAGGGTTTCAGATATCTTTGTTTTGTAATAGATTTAATTTTAATAGATTCTTAATATTAAATTAGGTATTTTAAATTAAAATTAAAATTGAAATTGAAATTGAATGTAATGTTTTTAAGTTCGTAGTCTCCACTAGTTATTTTTTTAAATAAAAAAGTAGATAAAATTTAAATTATTTTTTATTTTTTTATTTTTTATTTTTTTAAAATTTAAATTTAAATAATTAATTAAATAAAATTATTTAAAAGTTATTCTGTTAAGTCCTTTTGAAGGCAAATAACTTTATAGAAGGTGTCATTTCGAATTTTTTTGGACTAAGCCTTGCCCCTTGGTGACTCCACTGCCACCTCACCAGCCCGAAGTCCCAAATTTCCAAATTTTGACGACTGTTTGGCTTTTTAAACGTGTATGCATGTTATTTCTCACAAATCACAACTAAAATCCCATTGGTGACAAACACACCTGCAGTATATGTTGTGCAGGCACGTGAAACCAGAAAGCAAATAAGAATAATAAGATATTTCAAACCTTGGAGTTTTATGGGAATCTTTACTTCTTCTGAAAGCCTAAGTTACAGTTTCCGGTAACTTACATTTTTTGACTTTTGCTGTAGCAAATTTCATTCGGCCCCCTATATTTTATATTATTTATATTTTATTTATAAATATTATAATTTTTTTATTTATATTTATTATAAAATTTCATTAAAATTCTTATATTTTTTATTTTATTTAAATATTTAAAGTATTTAATTAAATCTTCTAATTTTTAATTTTAAAAATATTATTATTTAAATTAAAAGAATAAAAATTATTAAATAAATTATAATTATAATTATAATAATATTATTATTACAATAAAAAATTATTATAACTAATTAATACATTAACAATAATTAATAATATTTTTTATTTAAATTAATAATAAATAATTACTATTCATAATTAATTTTTGATAAAAAGATTAAAAAAATAAAAATAAATTATAAAAGTATAAATGAAGAATATTTTTATAAAAGATTAATTTAAATGAAGAAAATTTTTAAATTCTAAAAATATATGTAAATAGAAGAGTTTATAATATTTATAAATAAAATAAAAATAAAAATAATTAAATTATTTTGATACTCATAAAAAATTAGTAAATGAAAAAGAGAGTAAAAAAATAAATTAAATTTTTAATAAAAAATTAATTCGTAATAGTAATTATTGTTAGTTATTATTATTAATAATTTAAATAAAAATTATTATTAAGTAACAATTACTACTTTTATTATTTGTAAATATTTTATTTATAATTATTATCATAATTACTACTTTTATTTTAATTATTTTAATTTTTATCACTTTTATTCAAAAATTAATAATTAATAATAATTATTGTTAGTTATTATTTTAATAATTTAAATAAAAATTATTAATAAAAATTATTAATGTATTAATTAATTATAATAAATTTTAACTGTTATAATAATAATAATTTAATAGAATAATTATAATTATAATTATAATCTATTTAATAATTTTTATTTTTTAATTTCAATAAAGAGTATTTTTAGAATTAAAAAATTATAGAGGTTAGTTTAATACTTTAAAATTTTAAATAAAATGAAAAAATATAAGGGTTTAATGAAATTTTATAATATACGTAAATAGAAAAGTTTATAATATTTATAAATAAAATATAAATAATAATAATAAAATTATTTTAATACTTATAAATAATTGGTAAATAAAAAAGAGTGTACAAAAATGAATTAAATTTTTAATAAAAATTAATTAGTAATAATATTACTATGGTTAGTTATTGTTATTATTAATTTAAATAAAAATTATTATCAATGATTGTTAATGTATTAATTAATTATAATAAATTTTTTATAATAATAATAATTTAATATAACAATTGTAATTATAATTATAATATATTTAATAATTATTATATTTTTAATTTAAATAAAGATTATTTTTAAAATTTAAAAATACTCTTCATTTATATTTTTATAATTTAGTTTTATTTTATTAATTTTTATTAAAAATTAATTAATAATAATATTATTAGTTATTATTATTAATAATTTAAATAAAAAATTTATTGTTATAATAATAATAATTTAATATAATAATTATAACTATAATTTATTTAATACTTTTTATTATTTTAATTAAAATAAAAAGTATTTTTACAATTTAAAAATTATAGAAGTCAATTTAATACTTTAAAGATTTAAATAAAATAAAATATATAAAAATTTTCATGAAATTTTATAATATATATAAATAAAAAAGTTTATAATATTTATAAATTAAGTATAAATAGTATAAAGTAAATGGAGCTGAACGAAATTATGTTCATCGAGACCAAATAAAAATAATGGTAAATTTAAGGGGTTGAATGAAATTATATACAGAAAAAAATAAAATGGCGTAACTTACAGTGACTGTAAGTTAGGCCGATCCTTTCTCATTTGACCTGTTACACAATCGCCCTCGATATATATTTAAAAGTACCCCGTACTTTTGACGTTGGTTAGCCTGATTTTCACAGAATCTGAATTTTTGAGAGGTGTCTGAATCTAAAAACAAAAAATATAAATACTGATTACCAATTAAATTGAAATAAATTTAAACTGGGTTGAAATCATGTTACTATAGTTGCTGATATTTGATGAATTTATTGCAATTTGTATATTAAAATAAATTTTTTATTAAAATAATTATTTAATCCCACAAAAAAATTGGTGACGGTAAGGGTAACAATGTAATGTAACAAAAAAATTGTAAAATATAGCCAATGATATTTTTTGTTATATAAAATCTATTTAATTTACAATAAACATTTTGAGTAGCAAAAGTTACTTTAATCCTTATATTTTAAGATTAATGCCTATTTAGTGCCTGAATTTTTAACAGTACTTTTAAACATCTCTATCATTAAGCTATTAGCAACATATTGTTATTTTTTAACTTTTTTTCTTACTTACTTTTACAATATTACCTGCTTCCAATAATGTTTCTTCTTTTAGGAAATGAATAACTTTTTTGACATTAATAAAAAAAATTAAATTGTCAATTTAATCCCAAAAATACAATAAAAACAAAAAGAATATATATGAATTTTTTAGGAGTTAATATATTAATTTATTTTATTAATATCCAAAAAATTAGTAATTTAATGTGAGTGTTACACATGCTTTTAGAAATATTAGGCATTATTGTACCATAGCAAGATGATGACCTATTGACATTGGTTTAGGGATTGGGCTGCAATCTAACATATTGTGCTTAGCTAGAAGTTTTTCAATGCATTTTGCTTGAGAAAGATGTATGCCATTTAAGATCTTTGTAATCTCAATGACAAGAACGTAGTTCAGCTCTCTTTAATTCTTGCAAAAGTTTGTTGCATGGCTGTCATTAGCTATTAAATTGACTGAATACCAAGGTCTATGTTGATAATATCATCAACACAACTAAAACCATAAAATATCACCACCTATCCATTTGTCAAATAAAGAATTGTTAGATTTAGAGTTTGGAACTCTTATTGAGAATCCATTACATCTTTAAACCTATCAAACTAGGCCTAGGAATTTGTTTAAAGCCATAAAGAACTTTCTTGAGCTTGCAAATGTGGTGAGGCTTGGAAATGGGAATGAAACCTTTAGGCTGAACCATTCATACATCTTCAACCAAGACATCACTGAGAAATGCATTGTTGACATTACCTTATCCAAGTGTCTACCTATTTATGACACAGAAAAGTCTAACAATTAAGGCTTTAACTACTAGACTAAATATTTCTGTACAATCTACCCTATGAGTCTGATGAAAATCTTTTGCCACCAAACATGCTTTATATCTAGAAATAGTTCCATCAACTTCGAACGACCTATTTATTATCAATAACTTTAACTAATGCAATGGGTAAAACTAGCCCCCAAGTATGACTGTGTTTAAAAAAGGTATATTGTATGCTTTTCTTCTTGAGCAAAAGAGATGGCTAGTCCTAACAGTTGTTTTGCCTACTAAAACCAAGCTAAATAAAGTCCAAGGGTTCTGTAATTAGATAGAAAACAATCAAAGGAAGACTCATGATAAGAATATGAGCCTGGATAATACCAGAAAAGCAACTCCCATCAGTGCCTTCTTATTCTTCAAGGTGTTAGTCAGCTAACATAGGCTTTAGTTCTGTAAGAATGAATTGCCACTAACAAGATCCTCCCTCTCATTCCAAGCAGAGGATTCAAATCCTACTTATGCCTTCTTTGTGGGGGGAAAAATAAGAAAATATTTTGGATAAAATAGTACTGAGACACAGAGGTTGATTTTGAAGATGTAGCTAATAGTGTTGGAAGATAGGTCTTGAGTTTAAAAACTTGTCTTAGATCTTATAATCATAGAGTGACCAATAAATAGAGCTATTGGTAAAAATTATGGTGGTGATTGTGCTTAAAAGGATAGTGAATTATATAGTGATGAATTTATCTCAAATTATAAATGCATCTTAGGTTGGTCAAGAACTAAAGAAGGCATATTATGTGTTGGAGCTTAAGAATTGTTTGGTGGAGTTGCTTGAAAGGGAATTTGTATAATTAGACTAAGTATTTGAGTTAAGGATGAAGTTAAAGTTAATTTGTTATCTAAATACTGATATGACTGAACGATAGAAGAAAAATTTAAACTATTAACACAAGGAAAAGAATATTCATTAAAAGCAACATGATTGAAGACATATTCTCTTCTAAAGAAGTAAAGATATTGATAACTTTTGTAAAGAGAGTTATACCTAATAAACATTTAATTACCTATTCAAAATCTAGATCGCGTCTATTATAAGGTTTAAGATAAGGGTAATAAGCATAACAAAAAACTCTTACAAGGGAATACTGTAGTTTTTGATGAAATAATTTTTGATAAAAAGAAATTCTATGTAAATTTGTGATAAGTTTATTGATTAGAAACATAACTTGTCAAAGGCATTGAATTGAAAGGTTAGTGGTAAATATGCCTATGCAAGTAAAGTAAAGCTGATATAAATATGTCTATACTTTCTTTCTATTCTCCTATTTTAATGGTGATGATAAAGACAAGAATGTCTGAAATGAATGCCAAATTAAGAAAGCAAAGAGGATAAGTTTCTAAACTCTCCCTTTAATTTCTCTAGATAGCTTGACTATATTTATGAAGGTTTTTTTCAATAAAGTTCTTAAACCCAGTGAAGACTTAAAGAGCATCAAACTTAGCAAAAATTTTGAGAAAAATAATATAGAATAGACAGTTAATAAGAGTAACCTTATTTTAAAGAAACATGAGTAGTCTCAATAGAATAATATACAACAATTGTAAAGATGCTATAGCTATAGTTGGAATAGAATCAAAGTAAAGTAAATGAAATTTGCCAAATTGATAAGCATTGCAAAAATCCAAAGTTTAAGTTTAATGTTATTACAAGCCTTTAGTAGAGACTTAAAAGTTTGAATAGTTAAATGTCTTAACCATCGATAAAGAAGTTTTGCATCAATAGAGCTACTATAAAGGCTGAGTTACATGACATATTTTTTTAACATAGAATAGGTGTTCAAAATATTAGAATTAACACTAAGATCAATAAGATAATAGCAAACAAAGACTGAAATTTATTAGAAGAAAATTGACCGAGTGAAGCCAAACTATCTTATAAGATTTAAAGAATAGTTTGAAAAGCACGTCATCTTTTGCAACTCTTTTAAGCAAAATGATCCTTAAGCTCCTCGCTTTAACAAAACAAAAGTTTTTAAGAAATTCAATGGTTATATGATTATCACTTAATAGTTTTTTGACATTAAGTTTTTTATAATGGCATATACATATGATCTAGTAACTAAGGTTCAGTATTAAATAATATTGATCTAATATTAGTTACAACTATACATTTTTCAATAAGCAAATTTTCAACTCTAGTATATACTTTTAAATCAAAAAGTTTACCTAAATTATTTGGAATATGATTTATTACACCACCATCTATGTACAAGAAGGATCTTCTAATATCGTATGAGTGAAAATAAGAGTTAAAGAGATGAAGCCACAGAAATAGATGATAGACCACCATTTATACTAAAAAAACTAGCCAAACTAAGAGCATTTCTAGTGCTAATCGTAAAGGCACTAAAAATAGTAGCATTTTATGCATAAAACGCAATAGCTGAAGGATCTAGATAGATGTCATAACCTTAAAATTTTGAACCCTTTAGCATTACTAAGTTATTATAATAAAGATTAGAGCCTCTTCCAAAACCATTATAAGGTTTGTAGCTGTCATTATTAGGAAAAACAAAATCCCCTCTACGATATTGTTCTTAAACCACCAACAAAGCCACCTCTACTAAGGCTTCTAAAAACAAAAGAAGAAATATCTATTTTCACATTTCTTAAACCCATGATCTAGTATAAAACAAATTTGAAAAATGATGTCAAGAGCAGTAGCATCATTTACTTGACCTTGACCTCTATTGTTGATACCTCTACAACTAAATGTATAACCACTACTATATGGACTTCCACTTTTCTTTTGAAAGCCATCGACACTTTTACCATAGTTTTGATATTATTATTATTATTTTAGTTATATGTACTGTAATGTTGAGTGTAAGGGTTGCAAAATAACCTAGAACCAGATGAGCCTAGATTATACGATTCTTATTGAACTCAGTCTGAAGATCAAAATAATACAGATTTAGTATTTAGTTTTTTGAACTCAAACGTATTCAGATCCAGATTTAAGTTTAAGGTTACCTAGACATTCGAAACCTAGGCTCGAATATCTTTATTTTAAAATTTATTAAGTGATTAATTTTAAGTATAAAAGGAAAAAATAAAAAAAAAGAAAGAAAAGAAACCCTAAAATTTACTGCAGTCGCTGTTTCTCATTTTCTCTCACCTTTTTCAATCTTCATCCCACAAAACCCAAATTCACCATAGGTAATTAATCATCATCATCTTCCATATTCAATTCATCCCTATCGCCATTTGTCTTTATCAATTCATTACGTTATCGTTCGTGATTCACCATCGTCTTCATCACATCACCATTCATCTTGATTATATCATCAACATACATGCTTATTAAGAATTAATAATGCTTTGAGATAATATCAACGTATATAGGTCAGCTTTATCTGTAAAGCATAATTCATTTCAATTCATTTATCTTTAAGTTGTTCCAATTGTTAAGAATCTATAATCCTTTAATTCATTAGTACTTGCGCAATATGTAAATATGCTCTAGTTTTGAAAGCCTTGAACTAAAATTATGCAATTTGAAGTCTTTCTAAATTTTTCATAACTTCAAATAGGTTTTCTTTTTAAGTTCATTCAGTTATCCGAGTTTTAAATCTAGATTTAGGAAATGTAAATTTTTCTAAGTTGAACCTAGATTGAACCTGCAGCTAAAAAATTAGGGTTCATATCTAAGTCTAGTTTTAAAAATTGTCATTCAAGTCCAAAACTGGGAAGGTTAAACCTGAACGTGAATTTTGTCATCCCCAATTAAGTGTAACATCATTAGCAACTTTGCCTTTTTTTTTTTAATTCTATCTGGTTCTCACGACTTAAAAGAAAGGAATGTAGTTCATCTGAGCCATTTTTGTCTTTGCAGGCTAAGACATTGATGAGCAAGGATTCATAATAAGAGGAATTAAGTCTAGTTAAAATATACTGTGAAATTCTAGGATGCAACCCAAAATGAGTGAATTAGGTATTCTAAAAACATGCTAATTTATATTGCAACTTAATTCTAACTAATTGTATTAAGCAATTTTAATAGTATATAAATTCAACCAAACAATGAAAAGAGATAAGGAGAAGAGAAAACAAATTCGAAAATTTTTATATGATCTAATAAACCCCGCCTATATCCATAGGTCCAAACTAATCATACTTGAGGATTCTATTATTTAAGCCTTTCAAGGTTTTAACCTCTTATAATTAACTTCTAATATGTCAATAAATTTTCACAATAGTGTTTTACTCACATATTTTTTTTTTTTCCGAGTGTTTCCCACATTTAAAATTTCACAATCCTGATAGAGAATTTAAATATCATAATAAAACCCTTTAATAGATTAGATATATAAATGATAGCACAAAAATAACTTAATATATGTGTATTAACAACTTGAAAAATCAAGAGTAGAGTAAGCTTATGATATATCTTAATAATAATGATATAAGAAGAATCTTTAAAAAATAAATTTGAATTAAGTTTATATAGTTTAAAATTTAAACTAGCCATTATGAGCTTTTCTGAAAAAGAGTCAGTTAGCCACTTAGAAGAACTAGTTAGATGCTTATGTTACCACTAGAAAGATTTTAAAATATGACTGCAATCGGTTAGCTGTTAGATTGTGGCCGGCTAGCTGTTAACTCTCAAGAATTGAGAGCCAGAAATGCTTCATAGGTAGTTGGCCACTTGGAATAGTTGGTTGACCGCTAACTTTCTAGAATCAATATTCCAAAACTATTATGTAGTTGGTTAACTGCTAATTTTGTAGAATTGATTCACAGTTTTCTGAAATCAGAATTTAGCCTTAAAATACTTCTTGAAATTATAATATGTCATAATTCATTTAAATATTTTTCAAATAGATCCATTTCCAAAATTTTGAAAATAGACTTTAGACTTCAAGAACTCAAATCTTTTTAAATTGATCCTTATAAAATCATTTACTGAAAAACCATAAAACCTTAATTATTAAAAAAAAAAGATGATTTGTTTAAGGTTTATGGAAAGTATTTTGAACTTTAAAATGCTAGAACACACATACTCTAAATTATACGAGCTTTATAATAATTATAAAATAGATTGATTATGCAAGCTAGTACCTTTTTTATGAATTTTCTTTGAGTGCATCGTTGTTCATGATTGAGTTTGATTCTACTTATATAAAATTTGCCTTTCAAAAAAGTGTGAGATGATAAAGTATGAATTGACCAAATTACCCTTTTTTTACTTGTGATTTATTATCATCAAAATAAAAGATTATATAGCTTTTTAAGTCAACATACTGCACAAAATCATTCAACTCAGCATGTTTTCCAACTAAAACAATATTATCAACCAATTTTTCATAATGGAAAAATAATCTACCATAGAGTTTGCTCCTTTCTTAATTGTTTCAAATTGCATATGAAGATATGCTGCATAAAATCACACTAGTAAGAGTGCCCAATAGCTCTTTTGAGGCAGTGCAATGAATCATCGTTCGGATAAGTTTTGTTGAATTGATGATATCATCCAACTTAAAAAAATTGATTTACCTCCTTCCAGGTAATAAAGTCTGGATTCACCTCTATTGTAGTAGATCCAGTACTTTCATGAGGAAGAAATTGCTTGGGACAAGGGTGATTGCCATTAATAAAGCTTTCTAAACCGTTGCCTTTGATCAAAGTAAAAATATGTGTGTGCGCCACACAATGAAATTTTTGTTATCTAGTTCGACAAGAGTAACAAAGCTAAAGGATCAAGCTGATTGATTATTCAGATTTGAACTCGCCATAGTTGGCTCTAATACTATGAAAGAATTTACGGTTGAGTATGTTTGCGAAATGGAAAAATGAAGTAGAAGTGAAAGAAAATAGAAAGAATCTTGAATGGAACAGTTTGGAGAATTCTTTTAATTGGTTCTTAGAAAAACTTAATCAACCAATTACAATATATATACGCACACACTAACTACGGCTAGCTAATCTAGCTTGTTACAATTGAAAGGTGCGTCCTAACAAAATCTAACTAATTTCAACTCTACGCAGCACGTCAATTGGTGAGTAATAAATCAAATATGCACTGTTGTATAGAAAGCTTCTCATGCTCCATACTTCTTAAGCTCAATCATCATAATCACAAACCATTTTGATAATTATCCACAGACAACAACTTTATTTCAAAAAATCATTATCCTACCTATAGTTTTACAAAATAATAATGATAGCGATGATGATGATACGCGTATCTAAAAATTTTGAAACCTGTATTATGTTTCGTCTTCCAACAAACAAGATTTATAACAATATAATTGAACTACAAGAAAATAAATTTGGGAGTGCTTTGTGCTACCACCCAACCCACATAATTTCTTCTGACAACTCAAATGATAAAGTGCAAACTAAAGTCATCTAAGTATCATGTCACACTTAACACAACAAAACAAGATTTATTGTTTCAAAGCTTTCTGTTGCTCCAGACTTTCGTGCCGATATTCATTTGCATTGAGCTAATGAATAAATAATCTTCATTTCAACTACTTCTACTGTTATCATTGCTTTCTTTTACTAATTTAGAATCTAAGTTCTATTATAATTAAAAAATTTTTAATTAATTTCTTCCAATATCTTAACGCAACAAGGAATCTTGAAAGGTAGACTTTTGTTAAATTGTCTCATGCATCCCATCACATGCTGTGAACATGAAAAAACAATAATTATGTGTGAGTTAATTCTCATAAACTCCATGCTTGGTATGATGGAAATCATAACATATGAATCGAGAAAATTTCTTTTTTTAAAAAATATTTTCATATTATTTCATGATAATCTCTCAAGTAGGATTCTCAAGTAGGATTATTTGCTCCACCATTAAATTTTAAACTACAGATTATTTCAACATTTGAAATTATCTTCCCCCCACGCAAGTGACAGCAAACCATATACTGATATTTAATGGAATAAAAAAATTAAAATATTCATCATTTAAAAATAACTCTATTATTAAAAATAAATTATTTAAAATAAAAAATATTTAATTCGACTAATTTAATCATGATATATTCATTTATACAAACTAAAATTTTACAAAAAATTATATGTACCTCTATTGTTACTTTTAAAAGTATGATCAGTTTGTCTCTCTTGCAGTACTAGCATAGCTTTAAGTAGTTTGTATGGTGATTTGATAAGCATAATAAATCAGTCAACATTGTAATAGTTTATTTATGGAATGATTTATTTATTTTGAAGTTGTTTTGGCCTTTGGGTGTTGTCATGATAAAATCTATTAAAATTCAACATTTTTCAAAATAAAATAAAAAATAATATCATCTAATAAGGGATGGCAATGGGCATCGCATATCATTGGATTATCATTATAAACCTGCATCTGTACAAAATTTAAATTATCAAACCCACTCACAACCTGATATAAATTTTAATTTTTTCAAAAAAATTCAATTACTATATATTTTAACAATTACCAAACTCACAATAATATTTAACAGATTTTTTTTTATAAATTTTTACAGTTAAAATCACATATTTTTTTATACACCCACAACCTGTACATTACTATTTCCGATTCTCACTCAGTAAAGATAAAATCCGACATGAACTCGTGAAGTAGGTCCAGTCACCAGTATATGTTAGCCTCTGTTTTCCATTCTCGAATGTGTTTGTTTTAACAACTGCCAGCTCAGCAGACCGCGTCAGCATATATTTATTAAATAACACGTTACACTCCCGGAAACAATTCTAACATATTGGACTATTAATCTAAAATATCGTATAAATCTTGAAGAGGGACCTCCATTAGTTTGCCTCTTGTCGTATTAATTTTTAAAAAAAAAAAAAGTCTAGAACTAGTATCTAGGCAAGCGAATTGAATGAGGTGGGTGCTGGGTTGTGTGAAAGAAGTAAAAAAATTTCAGTTTGGTTTAGCCAAACCATTTTGATGCGTAGCCCGATTGAGGCAAAGGGTTGGTCGTCTAATAATAAAACGGCTTGCCAACAGATATCAGATACAGAAAATTTAAAAGAAGAATGAACAGATCAACTGTGGGTCTTTATTGTTTGATGGGAATAGGCAGAAAGATGAACGTGTTCATTTATTTTTATACCATTTTGCTAGAGCTCTACCGAGAATTGCTGACAATAATCAAACCCAATTAAAATTTTGCCACAAATCTAACAGAATTGCTCATGAGATCAACTCAAGAATTATAATAACTTAGCACAAAGACCATATAATTAACTCATAATCAAAAACTAACTCATAAATTCAGTGAAGACGGATATTTTCCATATCAACCCCATTTCATATTTTTTGTTTTCACCAATCACTTGCGAGTCCATTTGAGATGATAAAACTAACTCATAAGCTAATAGTTATTTGAAACTTATATTATAGTGTTTAGCGTATTCTCTATCTAGTTTCCAATATTATATAAATTAGGTTTTTTTTTTTGGTGTTTTTGTGGTCATCTTTTTTAATTGAGTTGAATACTGTCTATCCACAAGGAAAAATAGATAAGAAAAGCGAAATAAATAAAGATTTTCCTTGAGAGGATTGGATATGGGCAGGCAAAGTTTGTTGGTTAAAATCAAAGACAAGCCACGCATGTGAAGTGCGGATGCTATTTAGGTAAAATTGCCGTCAATTTGTAAAGATAGCACATCACGGAAAGCTCAGAGCTTAGTCAGCACTCAGCAGCATTAAGACCTTTCAACCACTAACGGAAGGCCACCCATTTCAACACATGCCCTCATCATTCAATTTCATTAATTAGACAGTCCACTGACTGGCACACTTTCTGTTTTTCAAGCCTTGTCCCTTTCACAATCTTTTATTAGGATCCGTCTCTATTTTTTTGTACTAAAAACGAAAGGGTTTGTTACAAATGAGCAAGAATATTAATATAAACACACAATTAAACAATTGAGTGGATAGAATTCTCCAATTGTTATGTTAATAATTTTGGATGTGCATAAAGCCTGATTATTTAACCCATGGTTTTCAAATAATTATGTTATAAATGTTGGATGCGTGCGGAGCATAACCTTTGTGTAAAGGTTGGTGTGGGAGTTGGAGGCAGGGCAGAGTCTCAAACACATTTGAGTTTGCGAATCCTACTATTTTTCTCTTTAGATTTTATAAATTTAATTTTAACAATAAATTAGTAAATTAAACAAGTTAGTTGCCTAAAAAGAAAAAAATAAAAACAACATTAGAGTCCCCACTTGAGTAGGCGAAGACAAAACCATGGAAACAAAAGCAGCGGTGATGGACCCGAATGCTAGTGTCCCCCACAATTTGTTGTTATGCTTTTGGCTTCACGGTTTCTGCTTGAAAGAATCAAATAAAATATTGAGATGATAAGGAAATAAAAAGACACCCACGCCAATAAAGAAGATATACACAAGCACGCAGGCGCGCAGCAGGCGCCAGGCAGCATCCAAAGCAACAGGCACAAAAGTAATTAACAAAACAAAAATATAACCAATCAAAAAGATTTCATTCATTCAATCATCTCTCAAATTTTCCTCGAAATTACAATTACAACAGGGACGAGGATGGTTAAGAGGGACAAACCTAGCACCATATTGTTATATTACAGATTTTTCAATTGAAACCCCATCCCAAAAGATTAAACAACTCTCTCCACTCCTCTTCTCTCTCTCTCTATATACAAAAAATATAAAATTAGAAAAAAAAAAAAAGAACTTGATAGAGGTAAAAAGAGACTTGCCCCTTTTCTTCCCCCAATTTTTATTCTTCAAAATTAACTTCTCAGTTCTCATAATAACCCCACTTCATTACAATCACAATATTATTATGAGAGCAACACAGAAAGGAAAAAAACTCAACCAATACCACCCCACCTAACCAACCAACATTGGGGACTTTGTATATACAATAAAAGTAACACTAGTACCATTTTAGCTCCTCCTCGATTCTTTTCTCCTCATATCAAAATTTTTTAGCTAAAAATTGGGTTTGTCATGTGAAAATGATCAAGCAACAGCCGAGATGCTGCAATTGCGGCGATCTCGGCTAAGACAATCAAACCCTTCAATTCTCACCGCGGCAGGCTTGTGCCCGAATTTCACTCTCACACATCCGCCACCTCCCATCCGCGAGGATGGAGATGGTGGTGCTGTAGAGAGCGGGGCTAACTTCTCACTGCCGAATTGGGCATCTTGTGTTAGAGGATTTGAAGCCCTTGAAGGTGGAGATCCGGAGAAATACGGTGGCGATGAGGCCACTTGGTTACCAGTCTTCTCTGTACCATAGCCTCCCTAAAATCACACACAGCCACAAATATTTAGCTGATACAGTAGTATTAGAAGAAGAAATCAGAACTGACACGATAGATATAAAACTAAAAAGAAATCAGGGTTCAACCCAATTAGTACTAGTAGTAGTAATAATAGTAATAATAATAAAAATCAGAAATAGACATAAAATTTAAAAGAAAAAATTGAGGGAGCTGAGAGAAAATTTATGGACCTTAGTGAGAATTATGTCCAGAAGTTCAGTCCCAGCTTTTGAATCTCCAAACTCACCACTGAAATAAAAAATTAAAATAAAAAATATAACATAAAGCATGAAAATTAAAAAAAAAAAGTTGAAAATTTACGATAGAAAATAAAACTTACATAGCTGACCTCCTTAAGGGTCTAACGGAATCGTTAATCGAAGGATTTACGAGGCCTAATCTCCTTGGTTTGGGGCAAATCATTGAACCCATCCTCCTCTCTTCATCACAGCCTCCTCCCAATCCCATACCGGCGCAACGGTTCATTTTCTTTCTTTTTCTGCTCTCAAGAATCAGTTACCCTAAACGCCGTCGTCTAGTTCACCAAAATAAAAAAATTTGAACAAAAAAATAAAATAAAATCAGCTTAAGGCAAACCAAGTCAAGATTTTTAACTCACAAAATGAAATTACAGAAAATTCACAGATACAAAAATCTTTTCTTTTGTCTGTTTTATGTATTTTCCCAAGATTTTTCGGGAAACAAACGGAAAATGAAACAGGGCTTATACTTTATACTTCCAAAAATCAAATCAGATCTATAGAGAAAGAGAAAAACATAGAGAGAAAGAGGGATTTGATTTGACCTTGGATGATGCCTCCCAAGAGGAGGAGGGATTCAAGGAGGAAAAATAGAGCGGATTTAGAACAAATCTTGAAGCTGGGACTTTTATGCGAAGAAAAATGAAAAAAAAATTAAAGAGAAGAGAAAAGAGCAGAGAGACAGAGAGAGAGGAGACGATAGGGGTGGCTTGAGCTTTTAACAGAGACTGAAGACCGCTTCTTTGAGGTCAACTCTGATCTGTTTTTCCTGTGACCGCCATTTTTAACCGTTTGATGTGATTACTCGCGTTGACTGTTTAAATTTAACGGAAACCGTGTGTATTTCGATTCACTTGCTTTGAAGATAAGATTTTATCCGCATTATACACATTACACGCGTGTCCTTCCATTTTGATATTTTATTAAAAAGAAAAAAGAAAATGGCTGTTCTTTATTGGCTGCTCTGCATTGAATTAAATTTTGTTTTTCATTGGTGCAAAAATGATAACAAATACCCTAATTTTTTTTTAATTATGTAATCGTGTTAGTATTTATTTAGTGTAATTTATTTAACTTATTTAATAATTATAAATATTTATTTAATTTTATAAATTTTTTATAATTTTTAATTATTTTTTAATAAAAATTTTAAAAATTATATAAGTTATTTTGTTAGAGGTTAAATTTTTTTAAAAATATTATTTATTTATTTAAAAATCTTATTTTTAAAATAATTTTAAAATTTTTAATTATTAAATTAATTTTATAATTTTTAATAAAATATTTTATTGTCAACTAAATAAATAATTTTTTATTAAAATTCTATAAGAAACACTTTATTATAAAAAAATCTATTTAAATAAATTCTATTTAAAAATTTAAGCTCCAAACGGAATCTAAATATCAAGATTAAGTTATTATTTTTTTAATTAAGAAAAAGAATAAAAATTTCTCATGAAAATTAAAGAAAACATTTTATTTTCTTTCTCTATATATATAGAATCAGAATTGTCTTAACTTAAGCGGACACATTGGAGAAGTATAAAATTGGCAAGTGGTAATTTTGTCTCATAGAATAATATTTTGTTTCAGGGTAAATACATCATATCATCTACTTTTGCCATATTTAGCCTTGCTAGTCTGATTTTCCTTAATTATTTTACTATAAAAAAGTCGTATTTATTATTTGCTTTTTTTTGCGCCATACCCCTTCGCCAACAAGAGTTTTAAAAAATAAACAATATTAATTATAGTCACGATACTAATTACACCACAATTTAAAAGGTGTGACAGATTGCTAACTGTATTATCAATAAACTACTCCTATTAAAGAAAAAAAAACCAAAAAAAGAGAAAAAGGGATTAGGGAACCTCCTATACTTGTATAAAATAAATATTTTGGCTAAATAAAAGGCGTATTTTTCCATCCCACATAGCTAAAAGTAGATAAACGGGAACATGATGCAAAAAATTAAAAAGATACCAAGAAGAAAATAATCATATTTTTTTTATGATTCCAAATAATCATATTCGCAATCGCATCTCATAATTTATAACGCATTAAAAGAAGTAATTGTATTTTCATTTATAAAAATTTCCAAGAACATCCGCAATGACGCTGGAGTACGTTGCATGAATGGCTAACGAAAGTTTGATTTTGTTTCTAGCGTAGAGAGAATTTTGGACTTTTCCTGAGGAATTTGCTTGTAATTTAGGAATTAAGATAATAGGCAGGCCGATTAGGGATCAATACAAGTACAATCCAATTTTTGTTTGATACTCCAAAGATCGTCAGGAATCTCCCCTCCAATCGCGAGGGATGGAAACAATAGGCCATTTAAAACAACTACTCGTGTTTGAAAATCACTTTCATTCATAACACAAAGTGCGTAGCTTTATACGCCAGCCTTCGGTGTTGTCCAAACGATTAAGAGTAATCTTTTACCTAAATAATTTGTTAGGAGAAGAAAGTAGACTACATTTCTTGGCTTGATTGAAGAAGACAACAGTTTTTATTTAGTTTTAATTACCTCGCAGTTCATACTAGGTTGGCAGGTTGGAGTTGCGTGTGTAATTTGAACAAGGAGCTTCCCTAGATTAGAGACTAGTGAGGACTTTATGGCTGGCTAATTTTTTTTTTTATGATTTGTCATCTTCAAGGCATTGAGATGATTATCTTCAAAATATTCGAAAAAGAAAATTAGATAAATTTGCGGCCTTGCTTTAATCACTCCGCTATGCAATTGCCAGAATATTCTCGTCTATGTTATTTTGTGATATTAAATTGTGTCTATATATTTAAATCTTAAATTTCTTGTACCTCCTAAAAACTCACTAGCACCAATAATTATTTTTTTACTATTTTATAAAATAAATAAATAAAAAATTTTTATTTATCTCAATATAATAATTTTTTTAACAATTTTACTTGACCAATCATCTAAATTTATGATTAATCTTATTTAAACAATCATTTGTAACTTCTAAAAATATTATTTAAAGAGTTACTTAAGAATTTCTGTCTTTTTTTTCCATGTAATATTATAGGTTTGTCAACATTATAACTATTTTTTTTAATATTATATAAATAAAACAAAGTCCAATACAATATAGTGCAGTAATTGTTTACTACACTTTTTTTCCCTCTGAATTTTGTGTTAAAAGGCACAAGTAAAAAATTTAAGATTTCGCTACCTTATCGCTTGAAATAAATACAATAACATGTGAGGGCTTGAAACAAGTACAGTACTGTAATTTATCGCAAGCGATAAGGTTGCCGTTCTAAAAAATTTAACAAACTTAAAAAAAAAATTTAATAAATTTGAGACGATTGTATGTGATATATAAATACTATAAAAGTACAATTTGTTAATATAATATCATAAACAAAAACATGGACTACGATTATTCGTTGAACGTGACGAGCAATTCTAACATTTCGATTTTGATGTGTCCCTATTGGGATCCATGTAAAAATGTTGTTACATTCCCAATGAAGCAATGTCGTCACATCAAAATCCTAAACTATTCGAATGTATATCCATTGACACGTACATCTTACATATTTTCAATAAATTAGAATTTATCTATTTGTCACATTACATTTTATCTCATGTGAATGTTTTCTTTTTCTTTTTCTTTTTTTCTTTCTTCGTGTTTATGTTATTAGGCGTTTTTTAACTACTTAAACACACTCAAGTAGTCAAGTTTTAAGCATTGTGACATTGTCTCGAGTGTTTATTTGAACTTAATATGACTTACGATGCAATTTATCAATTTGACTCTTTTAATGGTTTACTTAATACTTACTTCAATTTTTTTTTTTAAAAAAAAATTCAATCATTGAGTTTTTTTCTGAAATGAAAGATCATAAGAAGCAGGTGCAGCACGTGAAAACACACAAAAATGGGGGGGGGGGGGGTTGTGAAGATGGAAAAGAACTCAGCAACAATTGAATTAATGGAGCTCTCGTCTGACGCTCTTGTTTAATTGTTTGGGCAACAATGGCGGAAAAGCGAAAGAGCAGCTACGGTTCCACCCTGGGACCCCAAGAGTCGAACAAAGACAAAACAAAATTTCAAAGGTGGAGGGACAATCAAATAAATGTGGACCCGTTATTATTATTATTATTATTATTATTATTATTATTATTATTGTTTTTAGGAAAGAAAGAAATAAAATCATTTTTAATTCATTTATTTTTGTTGCTGGCCTGTCTGATTCCTCCAAATGCAACACTAGCAAAGAGCCCCACAAAGCTTTTTACAGTTGGGAAGTTGATGCTGAATTAAAGAATCAAAAGTGGGATATAGCCCAAAGATGTAGCTTTAATATAATTGGAGTAATAATGTCACACACACTAAGCGGGGCTTAGTTTTCAAAGAATTGTGAATTTAGTAGCATGAATAGAGTAATTTTACAATGATGAAATTCTTTATGTTGTAAAGAATAAATTAAAAGGTTAAAAAAAATTAATATTTTAATATATTAGAAAATAAAATACACTACAATAAAGAGTGTATTTATTTAATTTTTTTACTTTCTTCCTTAGTTTAATTGATTCCTTTAGTAAAATTACTATATATTTATTTATTCACATTGATTTAGGTTATCTAACTCTAACTCTAATAGTATACAATTAGATCCGAACATATTATTTGGGATTTTTTTTACTTAAATTTGAATGAAAGAATTAAGAATATTTGATTGGAAATGGAATAAAATGTTAAATTTAAACATTTTTAGTTTACAAAACGACATTGGATTTGGAATGAACGTACAACTCTAAAAATATTTTGTCCGTGCATCTCACTGTCTATCGCGTATCCTCATTTTGAACTCGTAAATATTTTGTTGCACTTTTTAAATTATTTATTCCACTAATAAGTTTCACGTTATAAAGTACAAGTTTGTGAACCTCGTGAAAAATCTTAAACTGAAAAAAGAAAAAAGAGAAAATTATGACTAGAAACAAAAAATTTGTAATTGGTATTCTGAATTTTTGGACATTTATAGCATATTAGCACTCATAAGATACAACTATAAGTGACTTTTAAAGAATCATTCGGTTGGGTCATGCTTGATTCTAAAGTAAAGTGACTTAAATTATTACAGAAAAATTATTGTTATAAAAATAGAAATTGATAGTATATGTAAATTATGAATTTTAAATAATAATTTTTACAAAAATAATAAAAATATTATAAATATTTTATTAAATAAGTGTATCATAAAGTTAATTAATCTTCTAAACAGCACTCAATAAGTGTTTGATAATAATTTTAACAAAAATAGTAAAAATTTTATAAATATTTTATTAAATAAGTGGATGATAAAGTCAACTTATCTTGTATATAGCAATAATAAGTGATTGCTAAACATTTTAGAACTATAAAGAAAATATAACTATCTAATTGGATTACACTTTGGAATTTTGCAATTAAAGCAAGAGGATAAGGTTTAACTTGAGATGGATTATTTAAAAAAATACGTAAGAATAAAAGTTGCAAAAACAAAGTGGAGAATCATTTTGCGTACATCGTGCGCTCTTGTTTCCCCCCACACAATACGGATCTTGTTCTTGTAGTGTTGGTAGTAGAGAATATCGAGAGGATCAATATCGTTTGTTGAAGTATTAATTTGCGGGAAAAAATTTGTTTAAATTACAATAAAAAATTGACTCTACGAAATTTTATGGTACGCATGATGGCCTAGGTTGGGTTACGCTCCGGCTTATAGAGCCTACTCAAAGCAAGAAATTTGGTGATTTTTAATACATACATACACACATAAATAAACACAGAGAGAAAAATATTTTAATTTAGAATTTTGAAGTGGAGGAATGTTTGTAAAAATATATAAATTGTGCGGTTTATCGCTTTAAATTTTAAACTTTTAAATTTTATAATTTTACATTTCCCGCACTTTAACATCTTAGATAAAAATAATTGATTCAATAAATATATATTGGAGTCAATCTTAATCTTGCGTGCATACTTTGTTGTAGTGTTGTGAAGTGTGGTTTCAACCCTTTTATAACACTGTAGAACACAGTTATATAGAATACTTTTACAGTGTTGTAAAAAGGTGCATTGGTTCTTCAAGAATTGTAGATGTCTCCATTTGACAACAAAATGATCAGAATTGAAGAGTTATGCGTTACGATCATTACTGTTAGGAATTCTTTTATCAAATATAAATTGGAGGACTATCGAAGGTCCAAAAGATATTAGCCTTACTTTGTGTTTGTATGCCGAGAAAATGAGCAAGACAATAGAACAGCTTTGGAAAGGAAAATTGATCTGTTGCTTGAGAGTTGGGTTCAATTGCGTAAATAGGCTTGCTTACATTCTACGGGCCTCGAGCTTTCTACTTATGGACCATTCAGTGAGCTCGCTTTGATCTAAATTTTTTTACAAAATTACTCTCCTTTAAAACACGAAACAAATATAGTTTTTTTCCCCCCTCTTCAATTGGTAAACATATTTCAGCGGGGAGAGTTCTGAAATTTGAATCTACTTATATAAGCGAGGGCAATAATGATATTTGAATCGAAAAAAGTCTAAAAAAACAGCACAGAAATTATAAAAAATATATATTTAAAGCAAATTAATTAGGGAGTATTCCTTCGACTTTTATCATCATCATGCATATTAAAATCAGCTCTTTTTTTGGTCCTTCGGCTACCCTTATCCTCAACAGGAGACCGCATGCAAAGTGTATAAAAGTGTGGATGCCATCTAATTCAATTGATTAAAATTGTGTAAAAATAAGAAGTTATACTGTAACTTTTAAAATAGTTATTATTATTTATGCTGCAGAAATAATTAATTGTGAAGAAAATTAATTAAATATTCAATAAAATTTATTTTTAAAAGTGCTCTGAATTTTAAAAACACTCATATGAATACAACAAATCTTACTCTTAAACTATTTTAAGAATATAAAATTTTGAATTAGGCATAATGATTGAATTTATTTAAACATTTATAAATACATATGTAAAATATATTTTTTATTTTTTTGCATATATATGTATACATAGATATGCAATTGTATTAAGTATAAAATTAATTTCAAAATTAAAATTTAAAAAGTTATTCTAATAAAAAATAATTTCTTAAAAAAATTACTAAATATTAAAATTAACTTTTAATTTTTAAAAATTACTTTTGAGCAATCTAAAACTAATTCCAAACGCACCTTGAAACTTATCACTTCTCATTCAAATCGTAAATTTCATTTGGTGGCACATTAATTGATATATGAACCTTTTATGCCGTTATAAAAATTAAAATGTATCACTACTCTTAAATAATGATGCAAAACCTACGTTACCAGATCCAAATAATGAATAACATGAAATTAGTAACAGTGCCGACATGTGTATAACGCCGATGCGTTTGTGCTTCTTTGATAATGGCCCCTACTTCAAATATATATAAATTACTACGAAAACACAGATTCACAGTCTGCTCCAACTGTAAAGGAATCAGAGACCAAGCAAAATAGAATCAATGAAAGTGACTACCAATTACTCATTATCAATTAAGTAAAAAGGAAAATTGGATGTACCACATCAGATGGTCAGCGAACGTCAATTTTTTAGAGCAGGACAAGAGTATCACTCTTAATTATTCAACCATACATCTTTATGAGTCAGTAATCTGTCATCCATACGACTTATTGTGAGCCATCAACGACAAGAACAACTTTTCATAAATCATGAAAAAAATTTATCCGCTCTTAAGTTATAGAAACTGATACATCTTAAATGGCTGTTTTATTCATTACAATATTTTTTCCACTACTGAAAGTACCATCATATGGGACTAGCTAGCTACTCCATATATCATATCCTTTGAGTGTGCCATGTGCACCTTTTTATTCCACTGCATGCGTAGCAGCCTTGCTCTTTTCTTCTTTTGATTCAGCACAAATCACTTGTAGATAAACCCCAGTGTTTTTTTTTTGGGTTAAAAAAAATCATAAAATAATAAAGCAAAATAAAGCTACCCTTGTCTCTATCTTCATTCATGTTCTTTGCTTTGGCTCTGGTCTTTGAAATCACTTTAAACGTCCATGAAAATCACATACCCAATCATCTTTTCCTCTTCTTTCAATTCCATGTGTCACCCACATGTTGCTACTTTAGTTTGATTTGTAGGCCCCTTGATGAATTTTTGTACAGTATTTACACAAAAGTATTGCCTCCAGGATATTCAAATTTATGCATGCTAGAATATTGCACATTCATGATCTAGTCATCAAGCAATTATATAATTAATGAAGGTGGCTGGTGGGTCAATGTGCTGGGAAGAAAAGTGGTGAAGAATCTCTCTGAAATTTCCCTTCCAAAATTCTCACTCTGCTCATCTTCTCTTCACACCAATGCATTTGTTCTTCACTTATGTCTGTCATTCTTAAAACCCTAGACACCACTTTCAGGTCTATTAGACCCATCAAAATCTCTATCTCTTCCTCCACTGTTAATCTTTTCTTCCTCATGCATTTGCTTGACCGGCGGAGATCTTTGAGCTTCGTCTTCTTCTGCACATATAAAGAAAAGCTAGATGATGGGGTATACGTATATGTACATGTCTTTTTTGAAAAAAGCAATGAAAGAAAATTAACTTACCTTCTTATTTACTTTCTTTATGAGATTAAGAAGAGTGGGATCAACTGAGCCTCTTTTATTTCTCCCAAAGAAAGATTTAATGATTTGACAAGGTTTCTTCTTATCTGCTTTGAGAAAATTCATGAATGTTCGGATCCCTTCTTCCATTATCATTATAAACGCAGCCGATGAAATTCTTGAAGCAAAACCCTCATCTTTTAGATCATCTTCAGAATCTTTAGTTAAAACAAGAAAAGATTATAAATAAGCTTAAGAAACAGCAAATGATAAAATATAACATGATTCATGTTCATTTTAGATTTGGATTTGATCTGATATAATTTCTATCTAACTATGTAAAATCTTTGAAAGACCGATACCAATTAAATATGGACAATTGAAATTTAAAAAATTAAAAAGAGATTATCAATTTTTCTATAAAATTAATATGTACCACTGATTTATTTTCTGTTTTCTTAATACTAATCAATAACTCTCTTGGCATGAAAAAAAATGATAAAAGAGAGATAAATGGGTTATTAATTGATATTTAATCTTGAAAATATAAATTATATATTTATTATATATTTTTTAACATAATAAATAGTATTAAAAAATTTCTATAATTAATTTTTTTAATCACACCAAAACCTAAATTTCTCATTTCTAGTATTTTAATTTGTACTTTAGTTTCAATTTATATGATTTATTAATTTATAATAAATATAAATAAAAATAAATTTAAAAATAAAGATATTATTTTAAAATTATGGTGTTACATGTGGTTATTGAATGTCGTGACAATAGTAAAGGAGTAATGAAAATAATAAAGGAGTAAATAGCATATATTAATTTAAATAGAAAAAAAATGATTAATAAAAAAAATGTTAAAGAAAAAAGTACCTCGATATTCTGGCACCAGAAGTAACTTTGGTGCTAAAAGCCTCATTCTAGCATATACCTCGGGTCTCCTGCCGTGCTCATATGGCTCATTCTCTATGTATCGCTGTAAAAGAACTTGAAATCGCTGGAACTGCTGCGCGATGTGAGCTGGACAGCCAGGGTCAGATTGATCTCGACGCGAAGCTAATAGCTTGCGGTGAAAGTACTTGTAATTCCAATTCAGTGCTTCCCATGTCAAGCAAATTTGAGCTACATAAGCAGCTTCTAGTTCATGATATGGGTTGTGCCGGATGTCCGCTGGCTTCTTGCTTATTGTTGCAAATTTATGAACAATCCTCTCAGAGATTGATCTCGGACAGACTTGGATAGACCGCAATGATTCTGAAATTACTTGCATGAGGAAACTAATACAAAAATTTATTAAACACATGGAATTTAAAATAACAATTATCTTACCTGTTTCATGAAGCTTTTGTGCGCTAACTTGGCCTAAAAACATCATTTCTTCGTCATATTTTTGAAAAACTGTATAGGATTCCCATTTGGGGCAACTTCTTCGCGACGAAGAAGAAAAGGGATCTTCAGTCCCTGAATCTCTGTAAGTGATGGAGCTCCTCCAGTCCGAGGAGCTCTTTGAAGTAGATCCAACGGTACACGAATCACCGAAAATCTCTTCATGATCAATATCCTTTTCTTGGACTTGATGCTTATTCTTGGACTCCAATCTAGTTTCTGAAAAAACAAAAATATTTTCGCTTTTCTCCGCTTTATTTTTTTCATTTTCCTGATCTCGAGCACTTTCTGCAACGGCATTAGCAATACGATCAGGTTGTGAGAGCGAACTTATAATAATAAGTACAACATGTGACGAATAATGTAACAAAGAAAACATAGCGATGCTACTAGAAAAGTGAAAATACCGTCATCATTTTCTACCAAATCACTTCTATTGTGAACGTTTATGATTACTGGAGAAGTGGAGCCGCCACGGTTTTGGTCAGAATCATAGGCTGAATGGTCATAATCTCTTGCCGAAGAGATCTCTTCTTCTACGACGACGTCTGATGAATCACCATCATCATCAGGGTTAGAATATCGAGCAGTACCGAAACTATCATGACGATCGTCATCAGCAGTGACATGCTCATCATGCGGGTTTATAAATTCCTGAACATGATCTTGGTCTCCGTATAAGCTGTTGTCATGCAAAAACACAAGGGATTCGCCTCCATGAATTATGTCGGCCACCAGATGATGATGATGATGATCTTTTTCGGTGCTTTCCCCATGAAAATATCTGTCATTGTCATATGCCTCTTCTTCTTCTTCCTCCTCATCGGACAACAAATTGTAATCATATTCATTCTGAGTTCTGTGACAAAATAAAAAAATAAAAAAAATTCAATAATGAAATAGAGCAGTAACTATAATATATACATGATGGTTATATTTTCCATACCTTTGGATTAAAGGGTAGCTGCCAACGAAGTGAAAGATCCTGGCTAGAAAAATGGAAGAGTAGTAGATGAAGAGAAGGAGAAGAAAAGAAAGGCTTGAGATATTGTAGAAGAACCTAGCAAGGTTTTCTTTTGAACATTGCATTTTTTGGAGGAGGGTTGCTCCACAATGAGTTCGCAACAATTTCTACTCAATGCCAAAGTTGAGTCCTAGAAAAACTGTGTGCTTTGGTCGCTTTCCTAGCATACCTTCTGACTCATCAGACAAAATTATCCATTGCTCTTGTTTATATGTCTTATATGTCCTACAAATTTGATTGTAACTAATCAATTATGATGTTATAATGATTGACTGAGATTACAATAGGAATTTGCCCGGACTCTACTGTCTTGTGGTGCTTTTCAGATATTTGGATTTAAGATGAATTGTATTTACTTTCATATATTTAAAAGATACTGATCTTCTTAAAAAAAAAGAAAATACATACATATAAGGAGAATTTAAAGAAATAAGTTGCTCTCCTAATATGAGCTCAGCTGAGCTCCTAAAATCATCTCTCATATGCCTATTAATAATAGTGTATGAGTAAAATTTAACTTTTTTTATTTTTTATTTATTAGCTATCAATCAATAATTGAGTTATTTATTCAATATATAATTAATTTAGGAAGATCCTTGACTCGAATTTTAATTCCTATTAACTAAGAAGAGAGAAGAAAGTTGATTTACCACCGTTTTAATTAGTGATTTTCAAATTATGATTCAAAATTGAAAAACTTACAATAATCTATTGTCCGCTACTCAAATTTATGAATTGATATATTTCTAATCTAAAATTAATTTCATGAAGAAAAATGATAGCAAATTATGAAAGAAGGGGGCAAAAGAACAAAAGTGGCTAACTATTCTTTTTTTAAAAAAACACATTGCTAAAATAATAATTTACTCATTTTTGCGCTTAACGCGAAATAATTCCTACAACGATTTTTCACAAATAAAGAGGTGAAAGGAAAGCGGTGGGGGTTTCTTTTGCATGTGCTGCACTGTACATAAAACAAACTAAGAAGAATCATTAGGATTACTATTTTCATTAAAGTATGGAAATCGTGTAACATACGGAGTAAACAAAGTAGAAGTTAGATCCTAGTTCATAAGGAAGAGGCTTTATCATATCCAAAATAATTAAATAAATAATCACTAAAGAAATCGAGCAAAAATGAAAAGAAGAGACCAAAACCTTGCCGCACGCATCCATTTGCACATATATGTATCTGAACCCACCTTTTACTTTTTAAAAGAATTACTAATGAAAACTTTTGAAAAAGATTTTTCACCTCTTCAAATATAATCCGCTATAAGCTATGTGATAGAGAAACTTTGCCTCTTGATGACATAAAATCGTAAGTATTTAAAGTATCTTTCCAAAAGGTTATTGTGGATTTGTATTACAAGCGGCTTCTCTTAGAAATTTCCTTGTTTTGCTTCTTGTCCTTAACTTCACCTCCAAGCATTTTTCTTTCTTTGCTGCTGCCTTCTCAGAAATTATGTCGCTTATTCTTAATTAATTATATCATAATATCCCGAATTCTAGATTGTAGACCATATATATTTAATTTCATGAGAATCTTCATCCAACTTAAGCAGCTAAACTCACAATTATAGGGAATTATTAGGACTCTTACCGAAATGAGATCTTAAAAATAAATTTTGATTGCAAAATAAAATGGGATACAAAAAATTAAGATTCATGATACTTATAATATACACGTGATAATTCTATAGCAAGATATAATTAAATGTATGTGTCTTTAAGATAAATGGTTTAGTATCGATTAGTAAAACTTTTTGGACTAAAACGAAACACGTTGAGATGATATACTAACCAATCGAGTTCTGTTAATTGATAGAAATTAACAGAAATAAGTACAACACAACCCCTAATTAAATCTCTCCCCACACAATATTATACTTATTTCTGTTACTTTTTTTTTAATAAAAATAAAAATAAAAGCATGTACAAGTGCAACACCCATATAGTGACATGATAATAGAAAAAAGCTGTAAGGCATTTTTGCGAAGTTGGGTACTCTCGTGAGTCATTCATAGTAGTTCCATTACCTTGCCAAAGCCTAAATTGATTAATGGTGGCTCCACTCCACTTCACACCACCAAAGTCTCTCAACATTATCTAGAAGTAAACAATTTTTAGCTTGCATCTGCAGCAGCTGCTGCTGCTCATATGCAAATGAAAGTAGCTATCGTTACTTGGCCCCCATTCTTGCAAAGGCCGACCTGTTCCTTGATGTCACCTATATATCAAAAGATTCTTTCCCGTTACCCATGTCCTTTTGTCTTTGCGTAATTGCATTAACGACCATTTTTACTATTTACCTTTTCCTATTTATTTCAGAAACTAAAATTGCATATTGCAACTTTTAATTACTTATTCAATTTACAAGTTAATTAACTAATTTCGTTTTATATTTTCAAACCTACGCTCATTCTCGCTGTATTCCTTAATAAAGTTCGTTGCCCTTACAGCGAATGCGGGGATGTACTTTCCATGGGCTTGGTTATCATGGGCTTTCTTCCTCTTGAGCCCAAAGATAAGCAGGGATCAAGAGCACTAGTGTGAAGTCCACACAAGTTTAGTCGCTCCGAGATAAAAGGGAACTTTAAACTTCTTTTGGTATTAGATATATTTTAAAAGTTATGATATTAAAATATTTAATAAATATTTATTCTTATAGTTTGAAATTTAAGATATTTTATTCTATAATTATACAATGAAAAGATTATTATATCTTTGTTATTTCTTTCTTTTTGTTTTATCAAAACAAACTTCGGCAATTATTAATTATAATTGTTCATAAACGGTACAATTAATTACTAGATTATTCCAGGGCCATCATGGTAATTTACCAATCGTTTTGGTGACACGAATCAATCATGATTCCTGAGTCGACTCTCGCGGCCGTCTGGATTCAGGTTTCCGAAATCTGAAAGGAATTCCGCTTCCTCTCTAATTTTGCAAATTAAAACCTGACAATCCCTTTTCCTTAGGAATCGGGATTTTTTTTTCTTTCTGCCGTTATTACCAACAAAGTGGGTTCAAATTTTTAGAAGTTATACACACGAAATGACGGCTTCTTCCGCAAGCAAGAAGAGCAGAAGGAATATCAGCACTGGTGGTGAAAGAACGCAAGAATCTCTGTCAATGGAACCGAGAAGCTGCTGGGCAGAGTTGAATCTTGATATTCTGATGAAGATATTCGACGGCATATCCTTCTCTGACTTGTCTTGCAATGTTTCGTCAGTATGCTGTTCTTGGCAATTAGCCTGCTGGTACATCTTGTGCTGGGCAAACAAAAACAATCTGCTTGATTTGGGTGTAATCAGGCCTGCTCTTGCAAATGCAAAATTTACTTCGTCACGAGATAGAGCGTTGATGAAACTGTTAAAGAGTGTACTAGATGATAATGACATAGTGGGAAATATTTATTTGGAGAATTGGCGGTTGTCTATAAGAACACTTTTGTTTCCTGAAGATCTTGAAATTTCAGACGATCATCTCATTTATGTTTCTCGAAGAACAAAGGGTATTGATAGGTTAGTCCTCTTAGGGTCATCAGGAATAACAGGCAGAGGATTTGCGAAAGCAATATGTAATTGGAGAAATGTAAACTCAGTACATATTGGAAAAATTAGATATCGATGCTTTGATCAAATTGTGGAAGAAATTGGAAGAAACTCGACGGTACTTGACTTTTTGACTCTTAGCATGCGTGATTTTTACTTAACGTGCAGTGCAGCTTCCGTGATTGGGGAAAACCTTGTACGAGTTAAGATACTAAGGTTTGAAGGTGTACGCGTACACAGAGATGGAATCAATAGACTCTTCAACGACTGCCTTGGAATGCAAGAAATTCAACTCTGCGGTTGCTTCCTGATGGAAGATGATGATCTGTCAATTTTGAAAGCAAAAATAAATGTGAATTTTGGTTTAAGGAAAAGGGATGGATTCCAGGAATGGGGTTTTCATAATAATGTTCAAGAGGGTACTAAACACGAGTGGAGGAATTGGCTCAGAAGAGGGATAACAGTGTCAATGATGATGAAGCTGAATGGTACTTTTGAAGGTTTATTTTCTGGTGGCTTTTGATGGTTTAAGTAGCTGCAATTGGCGGCTGATTAATTTTTTTTTTATAATTTTTTATTCTTCTGGTATTCTACGGTACTTATTATTTTCTGTAATAATATGTATTTCTACAGTTGCTTTATATCTATTCTAAATTTCTTATGCTTAAAAGTACAGAGTGGCTAGTTGAATATTTTGAAATAACATCATGGTCTGCGGCAACCGAATGAAAAAAGAGGGAAAAAAAATACCTGAAATCATTTTGTCAATAAGAAATGAAATTCAATAAACTGATGTACACAAACCTGTCAAGGCTCTTCGTGTCATGATTCTGGAAACAAATCAACAACTTAAATTAGAACATTGCCAAAAGGAAACTATCCTTACAAGGTAACAGACTCTTAGGGATGGAATTTGGAAAGATATTATTCACAGCCACCTATTTCACCATTAGCATTTTCAGTTAATCTTCCTTCTGAATCCCTTCCTGCACCACAGAAACACAATATCAGAAACTCGATCATAAGAATTGCTAGCAAGTTAAACTCTAACATACCTGTTTATAGAAGAATTACTGCAGGGTGTTGTTAAGGTTACCCGTGCCATCTTGTAGCTTCACATTTTTGAGCTTGGGGGGTCGTTTGGTCTCCATAAATCAAAGGTCTTCATGTTCGGACATCCATCAATCTCAAGTTCCTCCAGCACAGGCCCTGAGCAAAAAGAGGACAGGCTTTTGGACCTCTGATTGTCATCTCACAATGCTCTCTGATGTCTCTGCTGATGCTCCCTTTTCACCTTTCTCTTCCATTACGATTTCTTGAATCACGGAACAATACACAACTCTCAATTTCTTGAGCTGTCCTAGCCTTTTCGCAATGCAGGTTGTGAAGAGTTTTACTAATTTGCCACAGCCAATAGGAGAAAACCTTTAAATTAATTTAATATTAGATCTTGAACATATAATAGCTGCATATCGAATCTCTTCAAAAAGAAGATCTTTGGTCTCATAGTAGCCTGCCTCGGTTCCTGTCTGAAACTTTCGTCATTAGGTTAGCCACACACTTCACATGTTTATAGCATTGAGAGATTGGGGTTTGGCCATTTTTCTACGGCAGCCACCATCTCCATTTCCCCAATCCCTCCTTTCTTCCCAAAGATCTCCTCTAATTTACTGCTATCACTTGTTGCGATTTCTTCCAAACAAACAAGGCTTTCCTGTAGAGGTTGCGGAAACAGTCTTGTTAACTTACGACATCGCCATAAATATACATTTTAAGCGAACATAAGCTTCGGCTTCTCATGTACCCAATAATGCCCTTCCATGGATGATAAATGTGTCACCTCAGGCCCAGGAAATCAAATTCAAGAAATTAAATGCCCATAGTCTAGGGCCTATTCCTTGGCCCAGTTCAAATATAGGCCCACGACTGAAAGCCTTTAATTCTCGGCTCAGCCACGAAAATTTGCATATAACTGCATCATTGTCCATAAACCACTACCTAATTAACACCGGCTGTACCAGCAAGGGAAAAATACCAGGGACTCCTCAACTTTTGGTCTCAATACCATAATAAAGAGGGGGAAAAATGGAAAAAGTAAAAAGGGGAGGAGGGGGAACCTCTTTCGCTGGGTTGAAGATGTTTAAATTTAACGAATGTAAGTAATGTGAAATATTGACATTAAGGTCCGTTGCCCACTAGTGGACTGGTGTTGTTAATAATAGGTGTGTTTGATGCATTATATTATATTATGTTATTTTTTATTATTTTAATATAGATGTATTATATTATATTAATATTGTGTTATAATAATATTGTATAATATTTGATGAAATATTGTACTGTATTAATTTTTTGTGATTAATTTAAATTATACATTTAGAAAATAATATTTACTATTGTTTAGAAAAATACTAAATATAAAAATCTTAAATTTAGAAACTTAACAAATTTTAATAAAAGTATTAAAAAAATCATAATTCTTTATAAAGATCAAATTATAGCCTTAAATTTTTGAGAGTATACTGTTTAGTATTTTATAAATATATAACCTATGAAATAAAGGTTGAAGCAAATAATTTAAATCTATAAATAATAAAAAAATATAAATAAATAGTTAAAAAATATTCAAGATTAGTTCAAAAATCATATGAGGATGATAGAATACAAGTTTATACATACCACAAGATAATTACAAAACAATTAAGTGACACAATTTTTGTAGCATATTCACTAATAAAATAAATTATAAAAAATAATCTAGTAATTATTTATATTATTAATTTTCCATTAATATTATTCATATTTATTCATAGTTGAATATTTATTATTAGTTATATTAAAGTATATTAAAATAAATAATTTAATTATTGTAATATTATATTATATTATTTAGGTACTTATTATAGGTTATATTAATTTATTAAGGATTAATCAATTTTATATGTTAATTATAATAATATAATTAAATAATATATTATTTAGTTATATTTTAATATAATAAAAATTAAAATATAATAGAATGGTACTAATTAATTAATTTATAATAAAAATTATAGTATAAAAATAAAAATAAAATAATATTATATTTATTTATTTATTTATTATTATTACAAAGTTAAGAAAAAAAAATCTAATGCGATAGCTCTAAATGTCGGGTTAAATTAATGCACCAACTTGTTGCATTAAGGTGGCATTATGTTTGGTGCCTCAAACGTAGGGCATCTAATGAGGGATACCAAACCTCCCAAAATATCTATTGAACCCAGGTTTTGGAACTATTGATCGGTTCCCTTACGATTCCCTCCAGAGGTGATTTAAAGAGACTAGCTCTCTCCATTTCAGGGAATGGGTGTATATAACACATATACATATAATAAGTATATAGATATAAGTCTAACGGTTCCATGATTGGATAAAAACCGACCGAAAGAAGACTTGTCATAAGAATATGAGTTTGGATAATACCCGAAAGGCAACTCTGCCTTCTTATTCTCATGGGTGTTAGCAACTATCATTAGCTTTAGTCCTATAAAAATGACTCCAATTTAATTACCCTCAATATAGTTTTCCTCCTACAAATATAGTTGATTATAGATTTATCTCTTCAAATATTAATGATCTTAAAACATGCTTGTTTAAATTTTAGTTTATATATATATTGGCCTTAAAATGTTAAAATTAACAAATGTATAAATAAAATGAAGTATTGCCACTCGCACTTAGTCTTATTGCTCATTAGTAGGTTGATGCTCTCAAAAATATTTAAAGACTTTTAATTTGAATTCCCTCCATAAAGTTATTCCTTTTACTAATCTAGGTCAGAATAGATTAATCTTTTCAAATATTAGTAGGAGTAAATAATATGATTAGTTAACATTTTTTTTTAAAAAAAACACCCAATAGTATAATATTAGAACATATTTTTTAACCTACACTCTAAACACCATCACAACCACCATCATCATGACAACAACTACACAAACAACAACGTAAAATCAAAACTTATATAAAAATTTGTGATTATAATATTAGTGACATGAAATGTCCAATTAGTGTTAATTGATTCTGAAGTTTCCCTAAATTAATAAATATATATGTGCATGAGAATTTCTACACTGCTCAAGATCAATCATGTTAGATACTAGCACAAGAAATTGATATCCTAACTCTTCTTCGCTTCCACACGTTGCGATAAGCATTTGTGTGTGTGTATCTCTCTCTTATAATTTATTGCCAATGTCCGACCATGGATTTCTCTTCAGGTTTAATTAGGAAACGGTCAAACACGTGAGAGACAAATTAAGAAAGTTTTTCAATTATTGGACACTCAGAAAAGACTTGCCGGTAAAGCACATAATTAATTAACAAGTTGAACGCTTTTCAACACACGGTTGTTCTGTGATGACATGTTCTGTGAATATTCATATTCTTTTTTGGTTATGAAAACAAAAATTAACTTTAGGTATAGGGTCATTTTATAGTTTTCATGTTCAACAATAACTTACATATAAAATCACTATCAAATCTTTATTTCAAAGATGCAACAGGAAATGTGTGTCTGAATCGTTATAAATTTATATGAGAAGGCTGCTGTAGGGCCCTTGTAACAAAATCTTAACTGATAAATTAATCTTTATATAAGAAGTAGATGAAACTAAAAATGTGTAATTCTCGATGTAAAGAGTAGTTTCCATTAAGAATTACTTATTTTTTCGGTCTTTTTTTTTTCGGCAACTCCTCTCCATACAAATGTTGCTCATTGTATGCGAATATTTAAAAGGATCACTGGATGATCACCCCCCCCCCCAAAAAAAAAAAAAACCCAAACGATGAATACCCTAGAAACCCAATTGTATCCTTTCTGTTAATTGTTACTTTGCCAAAATGCAACTCTTTTTTCTTTTTAACCCATATAGAATTTCTTTCCTCAATATATATATTTTGATGTTTTATGTATAAGCTTGTGCAGGAAACCTGTAGATGAGTTTCTAGAAGCTCCAAGTGTAGGAAACATGTGGAGATAGAGAGATTTTGTTAGGATTGAAACTTATGATATGGTTTGAACTTTGAAGACAAAACAGTGGAAATCAACAAAGAAAAGTTCCAACAGAAATGCTAACCAAAAAGATCACAGTCTTGTGGGTTGGTGACCGTTTTAACCACTCCTTTATAGTAATCTATGTCCGTATTAATTTATTTAATAAATAATAACATTATAATATTATAATATGAAATATTCAATTATGTTCACTTTATTCTGTGCCAGCTATTGTGATGCTTCCAGCTTCACCTGCAATGTTACATTGATGATTATCTCATCATCGATCAAAAGTGATGATCAATGCCTATGGCATTTCTTGCACATTTATAAATGTAGCAACAAATTCTAACTTTTGCTACCTCTATAAACTGTCATATCAAATATATTCTATATTATCTATCATTGCAAGTAATGATATTAATGAATTTTGTTAATTATAAGCTTCACAAGAAAAGGGCAATTAACAATTTAGCCTATCGATCGATGACGGTAGGGCGGGTGACAAATGACAATAACATATTGGTGGAAAAAGTGTTAAATTGTTAATGCCATGTTCCCATTGGACTAGCTAGGGTTTGGTGGGTAGAAATGGGTGAAGGTGGTTGGACAGGATCATATGGAACAAAGAATTTTTCTTTAAAATCTTGTGGTGTAAACAAGACTCAACCCCCTCGTGCAACTATTCTTGCCACTCATAACTCAATATAGTCAATGTCTAAGCTCATGTATGGTACTATAGTAATGGCATATTCGTAAAATAACTCATGTTCATTAGAAAATCGCTATTTCCATGCACCATCTTTGTCAAAGTGTTAGCTGCATTTATCAAGATTTTTAAAAAACTAGGTAGCTAGCTAGCTAGCCGTGGCAGCAGCTTCTTCTTCAAGGGTGAAAGCACATACCATTTATAACTCATCACCTTGTTGATGTTATGAAAGCTTATATATATTTAAGCATTTATATACAACATATCCGTACCCCTGAGGATTCTTGCTGCCTTTGTTTTTGCTTTCAAGAAAACAATAAATATAATTTGTTACGCCAACGTTATAATTAAGTTTTTGGGTCTTCATCAAAATGGAGGAAAATCTACCTCCTGGATTCAGATTCCATCCAACTGATGAAGAACTCATTACTTATTATCTAACAAGAAAAGTTTCCGATATCAGTTTCACATCCAAAGCTGTTGTGGATGTTGATATCAACAAATGTGAACCTTGGGACCTCCCAGGTAGTGTAATTAAGAGCTATTTAGTTTAATTTCATTTCTTAATTTGTTGTTAATTTCCAATTATATGTGTATGCACCACCTTTGTTTTTCAGAATTTATAACATATGTTGTGTTGTCCTAGTTGTGTATAAGATCTGATTAATTAATTTTCAGGTTTTTTAGTTTATCAAAAAGTAATACCACTGCTTCGATTTTAGATTTGTTTCCTTCTTTTTCCAATTTTTGTTTAAACAATCTAAATACATAACTTAAAATTAAAATAATAATAATTCTCGTATACTATTTTTTTTCCCGGATGATCATTGCGAAGACTCAAACTATAATCGAATCCCTCGATGAGGATATTAGTCGAGATTACAATGAATGAAAGCTCTTCAATATTCTCCTAGAATATTAGTGAATATGTAAACATAAATTAAATTTTGATAATTGGTATAGTTGTATTCAATTACCAAAATCAAGAACCAGAAGTGATTTCTTTTGTTTTTCTTTTTTTTTATTTTCTTAATAATTTTGTTGTACCAGCTACACTATTTGGGAGGCCATGGTCTCTAAAGACTGAGTCAAATGTATATATATTGCAGGCAAGGCTTCGATGGGCGAAAAGGAATGGTACTTCTTCAATTTGAGAGATCGAAAATACCCAACTGGGCTTCGAACAAACCGAGCAACTGAAGCTGGCTACTGGAAGACCACTGGCAAAGATAAAGAAATCTTTCGAGCTGGAGTCCTTGTTGGCATGAAGAAAACCCTAGTCTTTTACAAAGGTAGAGCTCCTAAGGGAGAGAAGAGCAACTGGGTCATGCACGAATACCGCCTCGAAAACAAACATCCCTTCAGATCCTCTAAGGTGCGTACTATTATGGCTAGAGAAATTCTTGGGCGCTTGGTAAATCGACTTGTGGGTTTATCGCATGCATATCGAATGTGGAGGTAAGTTTATAAGTGTGAACGAAAGCCTCACTTCTTGAGTTTGCTTTTGGGGTTGAGAGAGACTCAAGACTATTTAACACTGGTATCACGTTGTTTGCTCTCTATCCCAAGGCCTGATATGTGAGAATAGATTGTTGGGGATCTTAACTTGAGTTATGGAAGGGGTTCGTCCAGCCCAAGATCATTTAACTGATATTTTTTTGTTAGATTCTTGTCATGTGTATCTCTCAATTAATCACATAAGAATTGATAGAGGTCTGAGACCATGTGATTAGTATCTTCCATTTGGGTTATAGTCACCTGTCTCTCAAAAAATCATCCAAAAATAAATATATTCCCTCAAAGTGCCTAATATCATATCAGCTCAGAATAAATTTTTAGCTAATCACATAACTTAGTCCTTATGAGTTAAGCTGTATTGAAGTGTGGCAAGAATTCAATATACAGTAGGAGTATTGCAATAGACTGAGAGTACTCAAGATTTTTGGCATTTGACAATCATGAGACCATCTTAATATTTGTTACCGAATTATATTAAATGTTCAAAATCATAGGACCATCGTGATATTTGTTACCGGATTATATTAAATATTCACTGTTATTTGTAGGAGGAATGGGTGGTTTGTAGGGTCTTTCAAAAAAGCGCAGCAGCTGTGAAGAAACCACAGCATACACCATCATCACAGCCGTCAGATGAGTCTCTATGTGATACAAACTCAATGGTCAACGAGTTTGGAGATATAGAGTTGCCAAACTTGAATGGCATTGCAAATTTAACAAGCGGGTTCGGAAATATTCCATCTACACAAAGTTATAGCAGTGATAACAGCAATGTTAATAGCATGAACATGACCAACAATATGAACTTGAACATGAATTGGGCAGCAGCATCTCTTCCATCGCTTACTTGGCCTTCAAGCTTGCTAAGTCCGAATCTATCGATGAATTCCTTCCTTCTCAAGGCATTACAGTTTAGAAATTATCAAGCAAGGGAAGCTACAAGCAATGAACACAACTCATTTCTGCAGCAGCAAGGTGGGATTAATTCTCGGTTTGAAAGTGATTTAAGTTCAAATTTCCAAGCATCCTCTTCTTCAAAGGTCATCTTAGATTCTGTGGTTCCGCAACAAACACAGCAGGAGCAACCATTTAATTTGGACTCCATATGGTGAAGCTTGCATGTAAAGTCTGATCTAACATTATGCAATTAATCAGCATCTAGTAAAGGGATGGGGTTGGCTAAGTTGCCTTTACCACAAGTCCAGCAGGGCAATTAGTTCATACAATAAATTTTTAGTTTGTTAAGATCTTCCAGTTAATTAGATGTCAAATTCCCAGGCTTATGTTATGTGGTGTTGTTTATGTGATCAACTGTGTTCAAGAGTTGTAATTAGCTGTAGTTTAATGGCCTATATGTTGTTAATTGTGTAATTAACGTGCTTTATGCTCAAATGTGAATTAATTGTACGGTCTAAGCAACATATAAGGGAAAATTACCTTATATACGTTGCTTGCTGGAGATGTGTTATGCATTTGTTGATCGAATTGGATGTTCTCAAAAATCCTTCATCTTGATTTCGGATTTGGATTATTTGGTGATCTGAAACAGAATCGTGCGAGAATTGCTTCATTTCAAACCAAAGTCATATCTTTTATTATTATTATTATTATTATTATTATTATTATTATTATTATTATTATTATTATTGTTAAGAATTTATCCTGGCTAAAGTACAAGGTGGTAATTAACGGTTATCAGATAAAAATATAGGAGCCATTAAATTTCTAACCTAACCTTGCACACATGAGACAAAACATATTTTTTTTTTTTGAGAAGCAAGACAAAACATTCTTAGAAATCCACAATCTTACGTTCCTAAGAGGATCATAATATCAATAAGTCATTCCTAAAATTTTACACACACACACACACGGAGAACATGAAAGAGGTTATTTTTTATTTTTATTTTTTTTAACACTGATTACACATTAAATTATTATATTAATTGAAATTTGTATAATTATATTAATTCTATGAAACATATACTCAGACATATGACTTTCATAGAAGAGGAATGTTTTTATTTCACTCACATTTCATAAGACAGAGATTTATAAATTTCTCTACTCTACTCACATTTATTAGTATCCTATTATGAGTAATAATCTAGTGGGTAATGATATTTATCTTATGGTATGCGACAACACCAAATGTCATTATACAATTAATCCATACTTTCAACAGGACTCTCATTAGATCATAAAATTGCGCTACGGTCCAAGTGCTCACCGTTATATGTTAGAAAATATATATTTATAAAAGAAAAAATTATCATTTTACACTCTAAATTCTACTAACGTTCTTACTTTTATATACTAAGGTTTCTTGTAATTTTAATTATGTGTGTTTTATTATAATTAAGTATTTTATATATTTTAGGGGTAGCATAATTATTTCGTAATAAACGAGATACCGAATGACAAAATAGACAACAAATCTAAACTCAAAACGGTCGAAAACCTTAGGAAGAGTATAAAGTATAAATATCATTGTGCACATGTACTATACTGTTCATAATACAGTTCATGACATTGTTTATAAATACTATATATTGATGTGAAATTGACCGATGATGTAGCACCGACTAATGATATGATAGCATTTAATTGGAGGAATGATGTGGCATTGACTGATGACGTGGCTTGACTGATGAGGTGTTACAATATTATTATATGAAAATGTTTATGCACTATTAACCGATGATGTAACAATATTGTTAGTGGATTAGAAAAAAAGTCTGTACAGTACATGCATATACACGGGATGATAGCATTGATAATGTATTCAATCCAATCAGAACTTATCACATGGTGCAATCTTGTGCGTCAAAATTATTTTAATCCGATGGCCATGATTTACTTATTGTATTTATAAAAGGAAGGCTCTCCCTCATAGTTTGATATTTCTGAATTCATTTTTTAGCTCGATTTTCTATAATTCCTTCTCTATTTTATTTTATTTTTTATGTATTTTAATAAAATTTTTATTTTACCTTTAGTTCAAGCTTGAGTTGAAGATAAAGTCTCAACATGTTCCATAGGCTTAATTTGATAAATTTATTTTCTCTTCCTCTGTAATTTTTGTGGATGTTTTGACTTTTTATTGACAAATAGTAATAATACAGTGGTTACTGTTTGACATGATAAGTCCTTAACACCATATTAATTAGAGTATGGTTCTTGAGGAGTGAATATTTCTCTCATGATTTAATTGACACTAATAAAGAATATTAAGTACATAGTACATGTTGATGCAAATCAAATACCTGAGTGCTTTATCATAATAGTTGTCAGTGTAATTTATTTATGTCATTATAACTTTAATTTTAACATGGATTAAATTACTTTCATTATAATTTCAACCACCCACTTAGAAAATTAATTCAATACATAATTAAAATTCACCTCCTCGTGGGATCAACACTCCTCATCATTAATCTATTCTATAATAGATTCGTGTACTTACGAGTTTAGTAAAATTTGTACAATAAGTTTTTGGCGTCGTTGCCGAGGAGATAAGTTATTTTAATTTGTTAAATTAATTTTTATATATTTTTTATTTGTTTTCTTGTATTTTTTTCTTATTAAAAAAATCTGTAATTTAACTTTTTTAATTTAAATCTCTTTAAATTTTTTTAATTTAATTTCTTCATAATTTCTTTAAATTTCTGTAATTTAATTTTTAAGTTATTTTTCTTGGTAATTTTTTTGTTTATCTTGTTAATTTATTAATTTTTAAGTAATGTTTTTAGTTATTTTCTTTTAAATTTTTATTAAAAAATAAAAAGTAAATTTATAATTTTTGTAATTTAATTTCTTTTATTTTTCTGTTCTTTAAATTTTTGTAATTTAATTTTTACATTGTTTTTTGTTTATCTTGTTATTTTATTTTATTTTTAGTTAATTTATTTTTTATATTTCTTTTAGCAGTTGGATGTATATTCATAGTAAGGTTATGACAATGTGATAAGGTTAGTATCTTAATTTCTCTCTTTTTCTTATTTTTATTAATTTTGTTCTCATTTTTTATATTTTTTATTTTATTTTTTTCTGCATGGTCGAAGGTTACAATTACTTAATCTTGAGTTTATAGACTTAGAATTGAAAAAAAAAAATTACTTCGCACGCACAAAGACATTGTAATTAAAGATAAAATTGAAATGAATTTACAATAACAGAAACCACTGCAGGAGAGGCCATTTAAAGACTACTTTAGTCCCTTAGCTAATTTAAATACATCATGTATACGATACCCAAATACAACTGTTAGGAGTTTTGAATTAAGACCTAGGGTGTTAATTTGTCTCCTAACATTTTATGGCCTAGAAAATGAAGACCCATATAATCATTTGAATGATTTTTATACTGTTTGTCAAACTTTTAAATATGAGAATTTTTCAAGTAGATAAGTTTGGATGACGTGTTAATTTAAGTAGATAAGTTCTACTTTCCTATTAATTTCATTTAATTAACACTCAATCAGTACAAGATTTAAATAAGCACATTTTTATTATCCCAGGCTGACCTTTCTTGACAACTGTCGATACTCACATTCAATACAGAACTAAAAATATACAGTTCTCCTTTGATAATATAGCCATTGAGTTAAAAATCTTTAACATTGCCAAACAACCTCACAATACAAATGATAGAATTATAGATGTATATTTAATTGATGAATTAGTTGATCATATTTTTCTTTTAAACCTTAGTGATGACCTTTTACTAACATATTTAACTCATTTTTATTTGGATTTTAATATTGACAGATCAATTGATGAGGTAAATATCTTATTGGATTCATCACCATATATGGATATTAATAAATAGAAAACAAAGATAGAGCAATTAGCATCATTAAGAGAAAAATTTATCGCATCATCAGAATCACCACCAAAGATTAAGTTTAATCCTTTACCTGACTTTTTGAATTATATATTCTTGAGAGAAAAAAATACATTGTTAGAAATCATCTCAATCTCCCTTGATGACAAACAAAAGAACATAGACATCATTGACCTAATCTTTGATTTAAAAAAGAGATTACAACTAGTAAAACTAGAGGAGATTCGTAACAATAAAAATGTTAGGAATTACAAAAAGCAAATGAAAATCTTTCATGACAAGCGAAGTATGAGAAAATCTTTCACACTAGGTCAAAAAGTTTTTTTACTCAATTCTTACAAGTATATTTTTTAAGTAAGTTACACTCTCGATGGTTTGATCTATTTATTATTTACACAATTTTTTCATATAAAGCCCTTCAACTTAAGAATCTAAAGAATGGTAGAATTTTTAAAGTTAATGGTCAGAAAAGTGAAGTCATATCATGAGTACCAACCATATGAAGAAAATAGCGCAAAAGATTTAAATGATCCATTAAATTTGACATTTTTTTCTTTTCGATGATTTAAAATTTTCTTTTCTGTTTTTAATTATTTTTTTTCATAAATGTGTTTATTTAACTAATAAGTTATCTTTTATTATTTGCCTCATGAGTGCCTCAACTAAAAAATGTCTTTTCAATAGTCTTAGATAGTTCTGACATATACAATCTTCCATTTAATTAATACTCAATCTATTGCCCTAACAAAATTAAAAAGTAATAAGTTTGATAAAATGTAATAATAAAAAAGTAAGAGAAGAGAAATTAAATACGAATAATTTTACGTGGTTCGACAATCCCTGCCTACGTCAACGCCTCCAAGTAAACCAAACTTGAAGAATTCATTATCCAACTCTCCCAAGACTTTAAATTTATTACAATTGACTTCAAGGTGTCAATGAATTTTTACAATCTAGGGATTACTTCTCGAACCCTTCACCCACGTGTTTCCCCACACTTATACACTCATAAATTTGATAAGAAATTAAAGATTACAATGAAAAAATCTCTCCTTAAGAGTGAGTGAATAAATTATAACTCAATAATGATTCAATCTATGATGATTTACAAGTTGAAGGCTCGATCAATAATGTATGAACTTGTTTTTTGTTATTCAAGCCCTTTGAAATGAATTTGATTTTGGTTTATATAGTTTTAACTCGAAAAATAGCCGTTATAAGTAAATTCCAATATCGAAGTAGCTAGCCTCTACATTCTAGTGGTTATCGCTTATTACAGTGAAATTATTATTAAATTTGAATTTTACTATAATAATACTGTTCATGAAATTATAATTTTACCTAAAATTTTTTATAATTATACTACGACCTAAAAACTTATAAAATTTTACAAATAAATCAATTTTTGAAATAGTTTTAACTTACTACAGTACCACTGTTCATAAAATTATAATTTTACCCAACATATTTCTATAATTGTACTATAGCTCAAAATGTCAAAAATTCTTGCAAACAACTCTAATTTCAGAATTTTTAAATAATACTTCTCATTCTCATAACTTTTTAAAATTATGATATGACTAAAAATATTTTTAATTTTGTAAATAAACTAAAATTTATACTTAAAATAATACTTATTAAAATCAAAGATTACAAAACTTTTTCACTTTAGTTTATATTTAAAAAATCAATTAGTTTGCATGAAATACTTAATTTATGATCAAATCTTTAGATTAATGAACAATAATTAATTAATTAAAATCTTGAGCTTCACGAATTACTAAATCAAACATAAATTATGTCATACTGACTTCACAAGAATTTTATCTTAATAATAAGTCCATTGAGTTCCAAGCTTTATTATTTATTGAGCTGTTGTCCGTTGAGTGTCTTGAAATTGATTTCACTTGATTCACTTGCATAAATACTATCATTCAAGAACTCAGTGAAAATATGAAATTCATTATTAATTAAAACAATTAAGACACATATTTGTTATTATCAAAATTACATTATGTGTAGCCTTTAGGCTAACATGTCTGATAACAGGGAATACAAGATTCAATTAATTAGGGACGACTTGAATAAAGAGTCATGAGATGATATTCTTTTGTTTCTTAAGCTGTATCCTAGTGGATACATATAAAATACAATACTCTAGTTATGGCTATTATTACAAAAAAAGTGTGCATGATATAGTCTCGAGAATTTGACTATAAATGATCTTATTTGTCAATTTGTAAAAAAACTAGATGAAAAGTCTATCCTCAACCTGTAGAGGGTGTTCAAACTGTTTTAAAACATAAAACTAGAGGAACATATGAGTCACAGTCGCAACTATTTTTAAATATTATTTTATTTTATTGTTGTTTGATCATTTGTATTTTTTTAATAATTTCATGTTATTATTATTTGCTTTGCCTTTTTATTATTATTATTATTTTTACTTTCAAATCATGTGCATCACACATTATTTGACACATATATGCTACCCATATACAACTCTAAACCATTGTCACCAAGATTATTAAATATAATTTTTTTAAGGTACTCATCAATTGTTTTGAGAAGTATCTCAATGGTAACTACTCAAAATAACCAATTCAAGAATATTTATGTGCTTTCTGGGTTCAACCATGGCAAATATAAAGAATTCATTGAGGCAGCCTCAAATCTTGGTCTAAGCATATTAAAAAGAAAATTATATTTAATTTATAGAGAAGGTGACTAAGGGTTATCAAAATTGGTCTCAAAAGCTGCTTATACCAGAAGGAGTTAAATCCTAGGCATCATCCCAAGAACCCTAAAATCTTTAGGCTATTTATCTGACTCACTAATCGGATAAGTCGTCTCAGTTATGTAAGAAAGAATAACCGAAACATTAAATCATGTTAATGCTTTCATTTTTCTATCAGGAGATCTTGCAACTCTAGAGGTATTAATTACATTAACATCTTAAGCCCATTTAAACATTCATAAAAAATTTATCGGTTTGTTAAATGTTAATAACTTTTATGATGAATTTATCATATTTCTTAACCATGCATTAAAACGTTATTTCATTCCTTCTACAACGAAACAAATCTTTATTTATGCTCATACTGCTAATGAGTTACTTGATCTGCTACAAGCTTATAAACCAAAGCTACACCCCTGAGGCCTTAGTGTTGAAATGACCAACTAATGATGATAACAGTAGACGCAGTAAGAAGTGCAGATTAGATTTAACTTTCTGCTTGTAAATATTTCCTTTTATGTTGCAGTACCCAGGTAATATCTTCTAAACTTTACTTATTTCTTATAAAACATTGAGGATAATATCTCGTTCTGGTTGGAAGGGAAAGAATAGTTGATGATTGTGGAATATCTCAATTTTGGTAAATTTTTACTAATTTTTATTGTAGAAACTAATTATGATTAATTTTTTACGTCGAAAATTACTAAATATAGAGTGCTGTGACTCTAGAAACACATTTTCTTAGTTTGAAAATTAAAAAAAAAAATTTACTCTCCAATCTTTTTTTTATTATTCTCTTATTATTTAGCTTCATTTTAAATGTGATTTTTCTAACTTCTCCTTTATAAATATACACTTTCAAATTTTTGGATTGAAGATGATTAAATATAGAGTGTAGTGATTCTAGAAACATATTTTTTTAGTCTTTTTAAAAAAATAAAAAATAAAAAAATTTGTAATCTTTTTGACATAATAACTTTCAAATTTTAGTATTTGTATTATTCTTAACCTTGAGTTTTGTTATACCATGTTTCCTACTCAACATGTTGATGTCGAAGATAAATATAAGTCACTTGAAGGAATACACATGTCATAATAAATTTCAAATGAGTTCTTGAGCCTGTTATTTTTCTTGGAAAGTAATGGTTTTTGTGCATTCTTTATATAGCTTAGCAGTTCATCAATTTATACACGATCTCTAGATTTCCTTTGAGTCAACTAATTAAAAATAAAATAAAATAATGTGCGTATTGCTACATATGAAGGCTCATCTAAGTAATAAATATGAAAGATTATTTAAAACCCTAAAAGACAATGGAAAGACTATCTTTGACCATTTAAGCCTTTCTAGCCATCTCTTTCATGAAATATCCATAGTTAGCCCATTTGACCTTTAAAAAAAATTATACTTTTTTTTGTCAAATGTATTATCTTAACCCACTCTGATGTAGAATATTACCCGATATCTTACAAGTTCCATTACCCATTCATATTTGAGAAAAGTGTGTATATATATATATTTGAATTTTTTTTTCTTTTTTTTTAATAAGGCACAATTTTCTTTTCCTATTTTTTCTATTTGTTCGCTATGTTCCTAACTTACGTTATGTCCTAATAAAAGTACTTTTTAATTTTAAAAAATTATAGTCTGAAGTAGAAATTAGCTATGTAGACTAAAAAGATGTAGTGGTGCATAAATAAAGAAAAATAATTAATTTGATGGTCATGATTTACTCGTTATATTTATAAAAGAAAAGTTCTCCTTTAATTTGACACCTCTGAGTTCATTTTTAAGCTTCATTTTCTTTAATTCCTTCTCTATTTTGTATTTTTTTTACGTATTTTAGTAAAATTTTTATTTTACCTCTAGTTTAAATATGAGTAATTAATTTTCTTTTCAAAATTAGGTTAAAGGTGAAGTCTTAGTAAATTCTATGGACTTAATTTGATAAATTTATTTTTTCTTCTTCTTTAATTTCTGTGGATATTTTGACTTTTTGTTAATAGATTACTAGTAATAACAGAATTATTACTGTTTGGCACGATAAGCCCTTAGTATCATATTAATTAGAGTGCGGTTCATGAGGAGTGGATATCTCCTCATGATTTGATTGACACTAATAAAAAATATTAAACCTATGGTACATGTTGATGCAGATCCAGATATCCAAGTGTTTCATTATAATAGTTATCAGTGTAATTTATTTTTATCATTCTAATTTTAATTTTAAATAGATTAAATTACTTTTACCATATTTCTAACCACTCATTTAAAAAATTAATTCAATATATAATTAAAATTCACCTCCTCGTAAGATAGATACTCATTAACAATAATTTATTTTATAATATATTTATACACTTATTAGTTTACTAAAATTTATACAATACTCACCATCTAAATAAGTACTTCCTAGATTATTTTTCCTAGATGTGCTGATGTCCTTTCCTTGCAATTTGGCATCGTCAGATGATCAAATTTTGTGGTCTTTCTATCCGTAAAAACTTTAGTTGGACCCTTTCCTCCCATGCCCAAGAAAAGTTTTTGGGCATCTTTCATTAAAAAACACTTTGGGTCAATGCGCAAATGGGCGTGGGCCCACAGTTTCCAGAATTCCTTTTTTGGTTTAAAATCCCCAAAACTCAATCAGACTGCAACCGCCTTCCTTTTCTCACTGGAGACATGGCGGGAAAACAAGTTGCCGGCGAAGGCTTACCGGCGAACCTTGCCGGTATGTCGAAGAACCAGCTCTACGAAATCATGACTCAAATGAAGTCACTGATTGAGCAGAACGAGCAACAGGCTAGAGAAATCCTAATTCAGAACCCTCTCTTGACCAAAGCACTTTTTCAGGTTTCAATTTTTTTTTTAAATTACTAAATTACGTTTTCATGACTTATTTCCAGATAAAATTTGCTTCAATTTTTCTTTCTTGCATTATATTTTTTTGTGCTTACTGTATGGGATTTAATTTTGCTTGTCACTGTGATAATTTGGTTCGATTAGGGTTTCAGTTTTATGAATATTGGATTGAAAGATTATTCTTCTTATGTTAACTAGCTAGCTTCGAGATTCAGGCGATTATGTATGGAATAGTTCATCTTGTATCATTGTAGTTTTTCTGTGTCGCTGTGTAAAGTGTTGATTCTTGAAACAATTTTCTTCATGAATTTATTTTGTATCACTACATAAGCAGTCGTAAATGATACTTTTGTTGATTCAAATTTATTTGGTTTCTTTAACCAGCAACTACTTCATTGATTGCTGATCAAAATTATTATGATTCGCTTGTTTAATCAGGCGCAAATTATGCTTGGGATGGTAAAGCCTCCTCAAGTGGTATGTTTTTTTCATTATCAAACTTAATCTCTGTAGCTTTAGTTGGTGCATTTGTGTCATTATAAATTTCATTTTATCTCCAGATTCCAAGTGTCCAGCCACCAGCATTGCAGCATTCTCAGCAATCAGCTCCGCCACTTCAGCAGCCCAATTTCCAGGCTACACAGGCTTTGTCTGGTCAAGTTGGTTTGCAGGACCAAACTAGTGCATCTCAGACCCAAACTTCAATAAGAAAACCGCAGCAAAACCAACCTGCAATGCCAATCTCATCTGCATCTCTTCCTGCTGCAAATCTTCAGTCTCAGCCAATGCATTCACATCCACTACAGGTGCCACAGCAGCCCAAGGGGCGTCCAAATGCCCCATTGACGACAATGCCTCTTCCACAGCCATCTCAACATTCAAGCATTCCTCCAATTTCTCATCATTCTGCTTCACAGCCACCTTCGCTTCATCAACCCCAAATCCCTGCTGCCTCCAGCCAGCTGCAACCACCATTGCAGTCAACAGGACCACCTCATATGCCGCTGCAACTACCATTGCCACAACAGCCTAGACCATCTTCAATGCAATCTTTCCATCATCAGTACGCCCCTCATGTGGGGTCTGCTGTGGGTTTCCAGCACCCAGGTGCTCAACAGCGTTCTTCCCAGCCCATGTATCATGTAAGTTGAATTTTATAGTTCATTGTCATTTTGGGTATATTGCATGTAGGCTGCAATAATTTCTTTGTTAAACTGGCCAGTCAGGGCCCAATCCTCCAGCTAGCATTGGACCTTCATTCCAGCAGGGTCAGCCACCACTTCCAAGTCAGCCTCTGCCTCAATCCGTTTATCCGGTATGTATGTGCTCTTGGGTGTCTGTGAATTGATTGATACCTTCTGTCATTAGCTTTCTGAATGGGGTTGTTTAAAAGTGGCGATTTGCGGGGTTGGTGAAGATATATTTGATGACACCCACAGACACTGTTCTCTTCCTATTAGGAAAGTAATGTCCTTTATTCTTTCCCAGTTGGTTTTGGTATAAAATATGGCCCTTCTCTTATGCATTTATGAACAGCAAGATCCATTGTTTTCCATAGCGTAGTATGATAGCTAAAATCAGAATTGCAGAGTGCACACGTGTGATGGAGGAAGTGACCGTCCACATATAATTACTCATGTCTTTGGCCTGATTAATCCATTCTCTTAGTACTTTATCAACACTGGCATCTGGGCCTTGTAAACTGTAAATTCCATTTGTTATATGCCTATTTCTCTTATGGCTGTTGTACTTAAGAATTGATTAGTTTACTTAATGCTTATTCAGGCTGGAGGTTCACATTTGGGGTCAGATTTTAACAATCAAATTGGAAGCTCCATGCCAATAGATAGAGGATCTTGGATGTCAGGTCCGCCAGAGAATCCAGCATTGACACAGCTTCCAGGACCACCACCAGCAGTTTCTGGTCAGATGGGTCCAGGCAATCAGCCCCTTCGCCCATCATCGGTATTTTATCTGACCTTTTTAAATTTCAAATTGACCTAAGTTCTGTCGTTATGGCTTAAATTAGCTCATCAATATTTGACTTCCTTTGTTCCTCATTGTGCAGTTGAGTCCTGAGATGGAGCAGGCACTTCTTCAGCAGGTCATGAGCTTGTCACCAGAGCAGATTAGTCTCTTGCCTCCAGAGCAAAGGAATCAAGTGCTCCAGCTTCAGCAAATTCTACGTCAATGACAGGATGATAATTTATTCTTTTGAAAAGAGTGAGGAAATGTTACATCCATTTGCAATTTTCCCTACACAGATTGTACTGTAGCTGTGGGTGGCTGCGAGGAAGAGTCACCTGAAATTGGTTGGGATCTGATCACAGAAAAATCACAACTCACTTAGCCAAAAGTTTAGTGTTGCGGAGTCGATTTTGGGGATAATATTTGTTTAATCCCTTAATGCCTTCATGTCATTAATTCTCAGCAAGAAGTTTATCTTGTTTGGTTGTGTCTTCTTGAACATTACTTCTAGTTTGATAGACTTTATAGTTGTCGTAAAATAAAGTGCGTTCTCGGACAGATGTATGCTTTTAGATCATTAATTATTTAATGTGATGACTAATCGACTGATATGGTCAACGAAAAATTTTCATATATGGTGAAACTTGTTTGAAGGATATCTTGATCCTTACAGATTTTATTCATCGGGGTCTTTGCGGGTCGTACATTCTACAACAGTTATTGAATTCAGTCAATTATTTAGAGAAGGAAGATTCTGTATGCGGGAGACGAACGAGTTGAATTTGCTTGGCATTGTTCTTGTAACCCTCCTTGCTTTGGTAGTTTTTATAATTATTTATTTAATTTTCTTTTGTGATTATTATTTTAATTAAAATAATTTAAGATAAAGTTAATTCTTTTATTTATCTTTATTTTTTTAAAAAATATTAGTAAAACTTAAATTTTTTTTCTCTCTGTACGATTAAAATTCTTTAATTTAATAGTCTTATAAAAATTAAGAATTTTAGGATTTTTGTTTAAGCTCGTTTGAATAATCACTGAGGTAATTATCTTATTTAATACATGCTTTCTAATCTCATGTGTTTGGTATAAATTGCATGAATTATTTTTCTTATATTAGTTAGGTATTATGATGCATGAATGTTGTGATTTTATTATTGTCTTCCTTTTATTTTTGATTCAATTTCTACATGAGAGTTTTAATTAATTAAATGACGCATCCTAAGGTTTTCAATGATATATTTTCTGTAAAAAGATTCTAAGAAATCAATTTATTGTGAAATTTTTGAAGTTGAAATGGAAATTTTTTATTTTTAGCAGTATGTCTAATTTCGAGATTCTTTTTAACTATCCAAATGATTTCTGAAAATTATGTCGATTTTTCTATCTAATCTTCATTATGTCCCTCTACTTCATGTTTAATTTCATAATTTGTCATCGAGTATAAAAATTATTAAAAATCATTATCTAGGGCTGCCACAGTTCTAGAAACTACTATCCAGAATTACGATTGCTTATGAAAAAACTAATTTAGGTTATTAAAATACTTTTATAACAGCATGTGGAAATTATATTTCTATAATAATATGAATCTTCTATCATTTAAATTTTATTTGACTAATTTCATTGAGTTGGCATTAAGTCATGAATTTTTGAAATGTGAAACATGAACTTGAAAGTTCTTGAACAATTTTGGTAGTCTCTAAATATAAATTCGTTTAAAATAGTTTTAGATATTTAAAAATTCTAAAAATTTGATGTATTTTTTATTGATGTTTCTAATGTTTTTAAAATCAAGTGATTTAATTTTTATGAGTTTTATTAAATATTTCATGAATTTTCTAACTCATAAGACTCTGTTTTTATCATTTTTAGACAATGTTGAGAATTATATATAAAAGCTCTTTTTATAGATATTTCTAATGTTTATTCTTCTTTTAAAAATTTATGTGAAATGTTACACATGTTTATGATTTCATTTCTCTGAGTTTACAATTTTTTGACATAAAATTAGCTTAGTAAAAATCAGCTTGTGTAGGATGGTTAGATTTAGACTAGCTTTGATGGTTTATTACTTATGATTAGACTTAATTATGTTATATTTATATCAAGGTCAGAATGAACAATAATATTGACAAGAATGTGTCTTGATGTTTTAAGAAGAGAGTAAACATGTGGTTGAGGTTACCATTCTTTTTATTACTAAAGATCAAGATAAGTAGATTCATGTATGGTACATATATTTTACTAATAAATTACTTTTAATTCAAGCTATGTATTGTGTTAAATATAAAGTATGTGAAACTGATTTATTGTAGTCTATTTCAATATTTTATTAAGTAAAATCATTCTTTAAAATTATTTATAGTAAAACTTTATTTATTAAAAATTTATTTAATAAATTATCTTTAAATTGAAAAACTTTATCAAATTGTTGTAAGTTAAGTGCTTTAAATTGATTATCAATTATACAATTGTAACTTACATAAGCTTATGAATGATTAAAAGTTTAATGAGAATTTTAAATGTTTTAGCTCTTTGTCTATAGTAATGTTATGTTATATAATGCTATGAAAGTCTAGCTAGATTATGTTCACATAAAATGTTGATATTAATGTTAATGATGCCTGCAGCGTATAGTATCCTAAATGATATTATATGGCTAGGTCATCGAATCTATAGGTGATACTATATAGCATGAATTAATGATGTTTTATGTGTTAAAAAATGCTATTATTATATTTAAGGGATTTAAATGATTTGATAATGTTATGTTTTAGTTTTTATAAAAAAGATTATTTACGAAGATAATATTCTATTATTATTATTATTATTACATATCATTAAGAAATTCGATCAATTTTATTTAATAATTTTTAATGTTATATGTGAGTTTACTTACTAAATTGACGGCTTATCTCTCGTCGCTATATTTTTACAGATAGAATTAACTAAAATGAACTCATGGTCTTCAGAATAAGAATAAGAACTATATTTTATTTACGAATTAATATCATATTAATATTATGAAAACAATTTAACTTTTTTAATATAATTTTTTTAAAAAATATGTTATTTCATAATTTATTTATAATCTTTTAGAGTTTTAAAATAATTATTGTTAGTTATTTCCTTAAAGTTTTAGTGATGAAAACGGTGGAATATAATTTCACTTCAATTTCACATTGCTATCTTAATAATAAAATTGAGGTGTTACATTTCTTGTCAGAAATCATGTTGATCTTTGTAGATTTTGTAATCGTATTTAGGAGTGAAGGGAAATTAAAAAATGTTATAATTTCTTTCTTTACACGAAATAACTATAATACGTTACCAAAATTTTATACAACTTCGTGAATACCAAAGAAAAGGAGAAGGACCAAAAAAGGGCAGCAACACCCAGCCGTCACAATTTTCTGTTAAATACAATTTCATCACATGAAATTAGAAGATTATTTTAATTGAATTAACAAATGCACTCCTCATGGTAATTAAACAACATAATACTGAACAAATAACCGTGACAAGAATGGAAGAGCCATCTACTCAAGAAAGAACCAAGGATTGCTGCCGACAGTGGTGACAACGTCAAATGATTGCAGTATGTATGCACTCACCCAATTGATCGACAAGGCTATTTTCAAGCGTTCATTATGGGTTTACTCGATTCTCTTTGCTGCAAATGGGAAACGTAAGTGATGTAATCAGCCCATCTCCCTCGAATCGTGATGTTTGTGACAAGACGACTGACGATCAATTCATACCAAGCTGCCCACTCTCTGCATCATTTAACCTGCTTAGAAAAGGCTGGTCGTAGATGACATGACATGGAATGTCAAGCAAATGCCAATTACTTAGTCAAACAAAAGTCATGGAAGAGAGAACAACCACAATTATCCTGAATTAAAAAATTGCTAAGCATTTTGATAAAATTGCACTCTCACTTGACTATTTCAGAGGCAGATTCCTTTGTATACATATCAAGGTTCTTTATAACTATGGAAACTTTAGGATGTGATCTCAAACAAACGTAAGGAAAACACATCTAGACTAAGAAGTGAGTTCTTTACACCAGCAAACATGACAATCAATTGAAATGGAACCAAATAATTACCAGAATTGGATATAGCCGGTGACAAAACAGATCCAGTGACTTCAGAATGTTCAGAAATTTCAACCATTCTTGCTAAGAGGGTCGTCATCACTTTCAAAGCTTGATAATTCAGAATCTTCATCAGCTTCTGAATCAAAGTCTTCATCAGAGACATCATCATCTTCTTCACTCTGCAAAGGACAACTCCATAGATGATTTCTCAATATAAGTTACATGTATATTCCTCTACTGGTAACAACATAAAGAATATTAACAGTCACAACGGAACACAGCTAAGACTTCCAACTCCAAAACCCACCCACCTACCCAAGCGCTCAACAAAATCATTTGTCCCTAGCCAGGCAGTTCCTCTTCCAAAAAATTCAGGGGTTCAAGTTTTATTAGGCATAAAGAGTTCAGAATTACAATCATTTGATGAAAAAAATTACCAAAGAGAAAGGAGTCACACAGCACGAGAGAGAGAGAGAGAGAGAGAGAGAGAGAGAGAGAGAGAGAGAGAGAGAGAGAGAGAGAGAGAATCAATGAAGGATATTGTCACCACTAAAAAATATATAGGAATCCTAATTCTTTAGCGGCACACAGTGGAGCAGACAACTCACTTGGGGTAAGACTGACACATGATTAAACTGCTTAAGGTCCTCTGAGCCCCTAATATTTCCATCCTCCTCATCCTTGGAAACTCCCTGTCGACAAATAAACATAAACGAAATAAGAGTATCATCAAAAAGTTTCCAATTGGCTGAATTTGTAATGCTTAAAAAAATAATAATAATAATTAATAGTGATAATGGTGAAAATAATAAGCCTTCTTTATTTTCAGTTATTCATTAAACAATTATTGCACCACTTTGATGTCCATAACCAACATTTATTTCTTTTTTGAGGTGAAAAAGATAAGTATATTGAAGAAAAAACATAAAAATTACAAATGTGGGCCAGATGTCCACATAGATGATAAACAAAATTAAAAGAAGTGAAGAGAAATAATCCATACAAAACCCATCCAACAACCCAAAGAATCCAAAAGCAATCTACATGGTAATTCAGCATATGCTGCATATCAATTTTACTTGCCACTAGACCTGTGACAACTCAAATGGTTGTCAGGATGCCAAAATGCAAACACCATGTCATTTCAGTGTTATATATCTAACCTGGGTTACATTAGAAAACCTCAAAGGTTGGAATAGAAACTTCACTGAGTTAAGCGTGTAGACCCCAAAAAGCAAGAGGGTATGGATTATAGGTACCACTTCAGAACACATACCAAAATGAACTCCAATACAATAGATTATAAAGTTAGAAGGTGAATTCCCCAGAAATGACCTGTTCTATGCAGAAAGAAAAATTTATGGTGTCTGCCATAATAGGAATTCATTACAAACTAAGGTTCAACTTATCAAAGGTTCCATAACAATAAGATCAGTATAGTTTGAAGCAGATAGATCTAGTGAATTTAAAAATAGTGTGCCTGCTGTGTTTTATGCAGAATTTGAGTTCATAATAGAGAAGGAAGCAGAAAAACCGATACTAATTTCTTTATTTGCTCTGGATAGATCTAGTGGATTTAAAAATAGTGTGCCCACTGTGTTTTATGCAGAATACAATTTGAGTTCATAATAGAGAAGGAAGCAGAAAAACCAATACTAACAATTTCTTTCTTCATTTGCTCTATGGTACTCTCCAGATCCGAGATATGCTGACTAAGAGCCTGCACGGTTCATGGTAGATTACAGTGAAATAAGAATGTTTGACAGATAAGAATTGTCATTTTATATAACAGAAAACTAAAGGTAAAGAGAAAAACCTGATGCCGCTGCATGGCCACAGAGCGCTTAAGCGCTTTTGCCTTCGTCAGAAGGTTTCTAGGTCTCAAGCTAATTGGCCGTCTATAATTCTTCCCACGATAGAAAATTAGGGCGAATCCTTTAGGGACTCTTTCTATTGCTATTAGAATCCCACCACTTTCGTATTCCAATAACCTTGCAGTGTCTTCAACAAATGCAAGCGTCTTTTGCTTCGTTATCAGTTTGACAAGTTCTCTATACTTCCAATGCAAGTGCATATTCTCAATGACACCATCGAAAACACCACGAATGCCTGATCAATCATCAGACAAAGACCATTAGAAGTTGTGTTCAGATTTGCTTTTTACTCAAGAAGCTAAGGATTACTCACCCAGAGGCAAGAATGCCTTCATTCTTAAACCAACCCTGCGAAACATAGCCCGTTCCTCATCAGTGACTGTTTCTTGGTCATAATCAGGACCAGAAGGAACCATGGATGCTTCTATTTTGGCTAACAGTCTCTCTGCTCTAAGCTTCTTGGCTTGGGACTGTTCATGCATTCAAAAGTTTAAGCAATTCAAAAACAAATAAATGGAAATATTGCATACAAAGTAAAATTGTTGTAGGTTATGCATCCGAAATAAAACCACCACAAGCCACCCAGCTAAACGTCAATGTTAATATTCAAAACTAGATAAATTAATTAAAGCACCAGAATAATTTAATTGAAACAACTGTGCTTCAATCCCAAATGGAAATCACATCAATAGCATCCTTACTAGTCTTCACTTTCTTCCCTACATTCCTCTCTCACTTTCTGTGTAGGATACACAACAGATGTTTGTCCAACAGGTCGAATGATACTTCAATGAGAAAACAATTTTTGATAATTTCCTTCAAAAAGCAATAAAGCAAGGAGAGAAATAAAAAATTATATTCAGTTTCTAGTATGGGAGTTTCACTTCAGGTGGTGAGTAAAACCTTTCATGCTTTTTTTATCATGATTTATATTTTATTGGTTTCACCATTGAAACATGATGAAAACATAATTGAATGGTAGAGCCCACACTTCATTAGGTAACTTTGAAATAATTGATATCTTCTTGTACAATGCCTGAATCAAATTCCAGCGGCTGCTAGATCACAATGCCTATTGTGAAAATAAAATTACTTGAGCATTTAACACGGCCCATTCCATGCACAAGAGTTTTCAGTTCTCTTTAAAACTGTGATGGTTCTTCAATGGTAATACAAAACAAGGGATGGTTAAGAAAAATCAGATTGTACTTACAACAGCAAGTTTATGTTCAATCCGTTTGACGAGCCTGTCATGCTTAGCTTTGGAAGCTTCTTCAACCATCTTCTCATGTTCTTCAGCAGAAACTGCTCTGCCCCAGCGTTTTTGAGCCTCATAAAACTCAGCTAAAGTACCTGCAGGTGCCTGTCCTTCAGTTTCACCTGATGGAGTTGCCTCCAGTGTTTTACTCCGCACATTTTCTTCGACATCTTGGATCTGTTTCGCACATTGCTCTCTCTCAGCCAAAGCAGCCGCAACATTTGGTGGAAGGAAATCTTTGCCACGGTATAAAACAATGTAAAACTTGTTTCTTTGAAGTAATGTACCTCCTGTTAAGCTCTGTAAAGCAAAAAAAAATTTAAAACTGAGTATTCTTCATGCTTTTCTTGCAAGTATAGCAAAATAATACGATAAAAAAAGGGGGGAAAAGAAGCGGAATGAGTCAAAGCTTGTGAAAACAATATTTTATCAATCACCAGATTTATACTCACCCAACAGCATATAGCATGGGAAATGAGAGTGGCATTGGATTTAATTGTAAAATTAGGAATATGCAATCAAAGCATCGGTCAAATCGGTTTAAACAGAGAGGAAAGAAGGGAAAAAAGAACACACCTTCAGCTCCTCAGCCATTAGTTTGTTATTTGTATTCTGGATACCCCGCTTTACAGCAATCTTTGCAACAAGGCTTTTCTCCCAGAGCTTAAGTATAGCAACAGCTAAGCCTTGATGATTTCTGTTCCTTCCTATAGAAATAAATTTTAGGATGAATACTGATGCCTAAAATAGAGACTGTGAGCTAAAGAAATTACTTGCAGGAAAGAACAATACCAAGGGCAAAATGACAAGGAAGTGATCTGGCAAGTCTCCTTAAATCAGTCATTTCTGCATTGGTCAGTCGAGATCGCATTCCAGTAGGAAGAAGCCTGAAAGGTGTCTTGTAACCATCAACTTTTGGAGGAAGTAAATCAGCATCAACTGGAAGTATCCCTGTGCCCCACCACTCCTCAAAACGAGGACCTAGACTATCTAGTAGGCTGTTACATTCAGCTTCCTCTTCAGTCATTGGCTTAGAATGGTCCAGAATCCTGACAGGTACCTTACTCTTTTCATCAACATTTCTCATGGTTGAACTGTCAGCAGAAGATACATGAGGGACAAAAAGAGTATCTCCTTCTCCATCAAGAGGTTGTGGTTTAGATGAAGGTCCTGCATAGTTACTTCCTCGATACACCACCATGACACTTCCTGCCCTCCAAATAACCAATCCTCCTGTTCGCCGCTGACAATCACTACAGGCACTCAGTCACCATTCATCACTATTTTTACCACAAATGATTTGAAAAGAGCCCAATATAAATACACACTTTTTAAGAACCACAAGGACAAGCAGTGGCTAGTCCTAGCAAATCAATAAACCAACTATTCTCAAATCAAAACCCAAGAAAACAGAACTAACCTCAACAATCTCATGAGCCGTCTTCATATCAGTGGCAAGAACCTCATGAAACTTGAGCCGAACCAACTCATCCTTCCTCCACTTATCATGAATCTTCCGCATCACATCCTGAGTGAGTCCAGCTTTAGGCACATTGATCCTCTCCCTCAAATACATCCCATTCCTTCGCAACCGTCTCAATTCCTCATCTTCAATCGTCAGCTCCGCCAACGTTGGCGCCTTCATCCTCCTCCTCGTCGTTTCCCCCGCCGACTTCTTTCCTCCCGCTCTCAGATTCTCCTCCTCCTCCCTCTCCCACGGCAACAACGAATCATCCTCTTCTCCTTCTACTTCTTGAAGTACCGCGTTCGGCCGGACCCACTCTCGCCTCAACAAATCTTCTAACCTCTCCCCTCCCGTCGCAAAACAGTTAATGTCATCTTCCTCTTCTTCCCCCTCCTCCTCGTCGTCAGACCCTAACCCTAGGTTCCGCAGCCGCAAAACGATGCGTTCAATTGCGTTACGGCCTTTGTTGTCGCTATCCGAATACCGAGGATAAGAATCCGGCACCGTTTGTTTTTCATCAATTTGATCCCGTCCATCGGATTTGTTGACATTCTCGGTGGAGGGAGGCTTAGGGCGGGACCAGTTGTTGAGCCAGGGTGCGGAAGTGGAAGGAGAGCGAGGCTTGGGGAACTGCTGGTTGTGGTTGTCAGTTCTAGGGTTTTGGTTCGTGCGGAGAGAAGAGAGAGGTTTCAGTAATTGAAACGACGGCGTTTTGCGGGAAGAATGGGGGAAAAGGAGATGGTGGAGTGAAGGAGTAGTGTGTGAGGTGAAACTGAGTGAGTTTCTGAATGGCAATTCTGTTAATTTGGACGTTGTCACGGCCATTCTAGTAAAATGTACAAGTGTACTAAGTAGCAGCTTCTTGTTATTCTTATCCCTCTTCTTGTTGTTGATTCGTTTTCATTGTTTTGAAAGCTGATTGTTGCTGACGGTGCTGATGGACAGACATGAAAGGTTGAAGAGAGGGGCGGTTTTCCACTTGGCGGAGAAGATAAGACATGATTTCTCGATATTTTTAGATGGGTCGGGATATTTTTAATTGGGCCGGTCCACTCTTCAATCAGCCCAATTTCTTGTTAGGCCTCTAACATTAAAAGGGATTGTTATCCATCTTTCCAGCCAATACTCACGTACCTTTTGTATTGGTTTGTTTGTTTTTTTTTTAAAAAAAAAAATCAAAATCCTCTAATCTAACCCCACCTGGTTAATAGGAGGATTAAACATATCTATTAACTATTAATAAGAGGAGAATAAAGTAGTAACACTAACCTTTTACTAGTCATAGATAACACCAACTTTTAATAATAGGACTCGAAGCCGTATCCCTCAACTTTGAGAACGAAATTTTTTTTATTAAATTATAAAAGTTTATATGTAGTTTTTGTATTGATTTAATTTATTTATTTTCCACTTTTCTTTGTTTTTCAATTAATTATGTTTCTCTCCTCAAGTCATATTATGTCAATATAGCGGATAGACCAATTAAGACTTAAAAGTGTGTAAAATGCAGACAATTCCTTATTGGCGAGGCTTCCCTAAATTGGGTTCATTCAAATTCAAAAAATAATTTCAAGACGAGTACTTTTGTTGGACTATAAAATCCTGTTAGTATTTTTTTATTTGATCTATTTATTCCACTTTTTTCTATTTTTTTAATTAGTTATATTATCCTCCGTAAGTCATATTATGTCAATACTGTACCAATATCAATAGTAACTTATTATTTCGATGAATCATTTATTTAGATAAAAAAAAATTAGGCAAACATTTACTCGAAATCTCACTTATTAGATTCCATTGTAGAAGACAGCATTTTCTTCAACACCATTTTCTTCCGAAGAATTCGCCATCATTTTGTCTGAGTTAAGGGTGTGTAAAATGATGGGGAAAAAAAGGAGTCTATATTCACAATCATTTTCTTCTAACATTGATTTTGCTATCGCTTTTATAAACAAAATGCTGTAAAATTTTATAAAAAGTAGAGCATAACACTCTAATTCTTTCTTATTCACTAGAATAATCCTCTACTCTCTATTATTCATCCTCTTGGAGATATTTACGTATACAGACGCCATAATCTTGCAAAGTAAAAAATACATACATGAAAGGAAAAAGGATTAACAGCCAATTCTTTCATTTGCTGCTAAAACCATTACATTCATATGTGAAGTAAACTATAAGGACATACAAGTTGGGGACCATGTACATTATCTTCTGATGCGATTCATATATGCAAAATTATATTACGAGAAAAGTAATCAAATATGGTTTAAACTTAGTAGGATATGGCTCCATTTCCAGGAGATCTTCTGCTAATGGAAGGTGACGAGTTAATAATTTCCTGACCAAGTTCATTTATCTTGTTAAGTAGAAGCATCTGTTCAGTCTCGAGCTGTGCCATGTACTCCTCTTGTGAATCTTCAAGAGTTTCCAGCTCGCTCAAAGCAGTTGAAAGTCCTTCCAGATTGTCATCATCGATCAATGATTGAAATTTGACCATCATTTGTTTCATCTGAAGAAGACTCGGAGAAGAAAAACATATGTAAAGATTCAGATGCTGAAAAAAAACAGCAAGGTTATCCTATGACGAAGCAAAAACGTTCATAGTAAATGGGAGTGATGCAATCTTTTTCATATTTCTGTTCCCTTATCAGATGCTAGGGTTACATCAGATTATCATTTATCCAAATGCATGTAATTTTCACCGAGTATATAAAGGGAGATTAGCAGGGGGATATATGCTGTGTTGTGAATAAATTCTACCACTTATGAGATATAGGCATGCGACATATATCTTTGTCAGAAACAAAATCTTCTAGTATTCAAAGAAAAAAAGAAAAAAGAACTTCTAATAATCAACAGTGTACCCCATGCATATATGTATCTATATCAGTCTCACCTGGCTAGAAATTTTGCGTGCTCTAGTTGAAGATGACTCAGAATCTACACTGGTTCTTTTATCTAGTTCTGGAACTTTTCTTGTTATTTGAATGTGAATTTCCCCCTTTCTCACTCCCTGGAGAGGTATCCACTTGTCAGCCATCTGATTTGGAGGCAATCTCTGATATTCAACAACACAATCACCAATACTTGATGAAGCCAGTAAAGCATTGTGGTCTCTCACATGCAGCGTCAGGGGACTGCCATCATCAGGGAACTCTAAGGTTTGATGCCATTGAGGATTCAGAGTTTTGAATATAACCTGAAAGGCAAGCCACGGTAAGCTACCTGATCATCAATCAAATTAACATATTTGCAAAAGATCCTATGCGAGAGAATAGAAGGACGAAATACATGTATCTGGGAAGAACACATATTGTATTGATTAAGATATGGGATCTGAAAATTATATATGTCAATATCCACCAAATTTGATGAAACTGCAGTGTGAAAATCATTTGAGTGGTATTTCACAGCTGGATATTAGGTATGCATTGAACAATTACATTCAAATGAAAGGGGAAGAAGAAGGAAGGCTGCATGTTAGTTCTTTGCTATAAACGGGATAAGAGTACATATTAATAACCAATAAAAGAAAATGACAGTTTTATATCCATTTTCACAGAGCTAGTAGTCATAGCATAGCAAAATTCTACTGATAAAAAACTATCAGATGAGACTCTGATTAGAGCAATTTCATTTTCTTAATCATGAATAAGGTGTCCTTGCCTTTGTCCTCTTCTTCAAGTCTCCATACTGCACTTTAACATATGGATCACTTGTACCCCTGAGATCAGCAGCAACAAGATCTCTAGCTTCAACAATAACAAGTTCAATCCAGCCATTGCCTGAACCTATGTTTTGACCCTGAAGATATTCAAGGGAAAGGAAGAAAATGAATATATTGGAGTGAGCATTCTTCGACCAAAAGGTTGTCAATAACCAGTGCCAAAACATTATGGACATTGGCCCCATCGAACTACGATTATATGTAACCATCAGGTCAAAATAAACCTAAGCTTCAAAACCTGCTTTTATATTACCAGGCAAGAAAATCAGCTTGAAACCAGCCATTCCTAGCCACAATCTGAGCAATTATGATCATGCATGCACATTTGCTGAATTATCCATAAACAAAAATTCAGATTAGGAACTCAGACCAAAATTCTAATGCATTCGGAGCTTTTATTTCCATTTATTACTGGTTCTTCTTTTCCTTTTCAGTGATGCATAAAACAGTTCCTTTATTTTCCAACAGTAAAAACATACCCTTGATCCTCCATTGTCATCAACTCTCACTGCTTCTATTTGAAGCCTTAGTTCTCCTGTATTTACTTTTTCGAGGGGGACCCATATATCTCTAACTGACCCTTCTACAAGCCCTTCCAAATTTACTCGTGCACTACCCATGCTTTCATCTCCAAATATTTCTTCACTGGAGCATTTTACCATAAGGTATTCACCACCTCCTATCTCCTCAAGTTCAAACTTCTGATTCCAGACATGATTAGGTGAATGTGCAGTCCTTGTTCTTTGGACAATCTGAAAGGAAGGTTCACATCATATGCGTGACTTGCCATAATTATTACACATATAGAATGAATCACAAATGACTTAGATTTGTAACCTTAGCATCAGACCAGACTATAGTCTCAAGGGTAGAGAAGAGAACCCTACCTTGCCATATTGCAGTTTAACATATGGTTCACACTTTCCAGATTTGTCCTTTGGCATAAGGTCTTTTCCTTCTACAACAGTTACATTAATCTTTCTTCCAGTCCTTGAAATAAAATTTGATGACCCACTAAGCGATTGCTGAGAGCCAGAACGGAAGTTATTGAAGCTATGAGAACCATCAGAAAATTGCCACTCCTTCAGCACAAGCCTCAGTGTCAACTGCAAAATGCGTATGAACAAGAAAAATTTAGGTTACACCTGGGCATATATTTGCATGCCGCCAACTGAATGAGTCATGCTTTTTATGGGATAATTAAAACAAACATTTATGGAATCTTGTTTTTTTAATAGTTGAAGTCCTAAAAGCAGTCCTTGGGTCCAAAAAGCAGGTGAGACACCCAAACATACTTTTTTATGGGAGAGAACATCAGTCTGTCGGATTGTGACAGAAAACAAGTCAAGTAATTGCACAAAACCGTTTAGTTAGTCTGCTACTAATCTGGTAATTGGCAAGAAAGCACAATAGATTCACTGGTGATTCATGTAGCAAAAGATGGCATGATCTTAGTTCAGTTTTTCACCAAGATGAATGCTAATCTGTTATGGGAGGAATCTTAGCGTCAATTATAACTTGCTAAGAAGACATGTGATTTATACCTCCCCAGAACTGACACCCTCAAAAGGAACTGTCATTTCAACTTCATCTCCGCAGAACTCGGCATGCTTGGCTATTATGCTAGAGTCAGGTCCTATTGCCCAAAATGTTGTCGAATCGTCTGCAACATACTTCATCTGTACACGAGGCCGAAAATGAAAGATTAACTTAGTTGATACCATATAATGAAAAATTACCTAGTTTGCAATATGCATATAATTATTTGAAAGCTACCAGAATTGAACACAAAAATTGTTCATTCTTAATTTGCAAAATGGTCTTGTAGCTACTTTCCAATAATTTATTTTATTTTTGGAAGTTTGTTGAGTGATGGCGGAAAATGAAGACAAGCTTAGAAAACAATTACAGGTGATAAGATGTCTTAGCCTATAATCAACATATGGTTAAGTAATTTAAACATATCATATAGCAAAACAAATCCGACAACATAAATTCAGTGAAAAGAGGTCATGATCTAAAGTGTGGCTTTTGTACAGAACATGCTGTGGTGCATTCCAATTGACACTAAGAAACCATCTACAGTAACACATAACACCATACCTTGACTTCACAACTTGTCAGATAATCATACTTGACATGGCTGGGAATACACTCATAAAGATTGAATCGAACGGTTCCTGTTTCTTCATGTAACACCATATTAAACGTTGAATCCCATCTAGGATCCGAGCCTGGTCTAGCATCTGTTCTCCTGGTTAACTCTTCAAGTTCAATCTCTACAAAAGTTGTCAAATCTTTATCCTCATAATGCTCTTCTAAATTGCTGTCCGAAGAGTAATTTTGTTGCCCTCTTGATGGACTTCCTCTCAAACTAACACTGGAAAGTTTACTCGCAGAAATGACTTTGACATAAACAATACCCCCAACAGCCTTTTTCCTCAAATCCACCGCTGGCAAAGAGTAACAACGGCGGCGAGGTTCAACCATTGTCTTAACTAAGGTCTCATTAAAAAGTTTAGCCTGCAAGAGGTAAACGAAAAAAAAAAAAATCATAGGATTACCAAAATCAGCATTTTCCAAATAATCGTAGCTTAATATGCCACTATTGCAAATCCATACGTTGGAATTCATATGCTAAGTATGGAATGAACAAGAAAGAAAAATATTGCTCCAAACTCAGTGGATAAAATTCTAAACTACATCCTCTGAGAAGCCTTGGGGTGCAAGGCCAAACTGGCTCTGCTTAGGAATTACAGATGAGTATTGGACATGGGATGATTCTCTTTAGGTGTACCTAGTCCATTGAGTCATCTGAAGCACAATAAGGCTTTTTATCTAATCTTGCAATACTAGCAAGGTTGATAAGAGTCAATATATAGAGATATCCTTGGGGAAAGAGAGAGAAAGAGGAGTATTGCTCAAATCTAACTGCACGGTTATGTCCAATCAATAAAGATTTTTAAAGAAAATGGAACAAGATACTTCATCTTCTTGTTTGATTAGTACAACTTGGACAAGGGGAACGGTCAAAACTAATCCTATTTGACACGAATAATGAACTTGAAGTAAAGTTAAAAGAAATCACTGCATCATACAACCCTCCCCCTCTCTCTCTCTCTCTGCGACATTCAAAATATATAGAAATGTAACAACCTATTATGCTTGCAATACAGTAGTTCAAGGCTCTGTAATTGCTAGTGCAATATAAACTTGAGTAAATAAGATAGAAACTTATTAAAAATCTTCAATCACATAGAAGATTGGAATGCTAATTAATGTGGTTGACTAATTATAAATAGTATAAAGGATGTTACATGCAGATGCATATTGAATAGCCAGCCTAATTTCCTGAAATTTGAGATATCATACAGTTGCACCAAGTATCATGTTAATGCGCTTCAATTACTACATATTTGGGGGCTTTCGTGGAACCATATCTAAAACAAGTTTTCTGTATAGAAAAAGGCAGCATAGCAGCACCATCATTCCATATATGCAGCAAACTAAACTGTTCAGCTGTTAAAATATGAGATCAAAGAAGAAAATTAACTTAAGATACAGAATTAAGGTGAAACCATTTAGCAAACACACCAGCCAATTTGAAACACCTGGCAGTTCCGTGGCAGGTAAAGATTGGCTTCCACCACTTCCAAAAGCAACTCCTATTCTCACATCTGGAGTGGATACAAATGAGTATAGAACTGCTTTCCCTTCCAGAATTGGCATCGCTAAAAGCTGTAAAAAATCAAGGAATTAAATAAGCTATATTGAACAATAATCAAAATCACAACATACCTACAATTCAGAAACAGAAAAAATCACGATTTAAACTATGATGACATTTTCCTAATGGACAAACCACCAACATGACAGATACAATGAAAGAAACATAATAACATGCATCAAGTTCTGGGCTCTAGTGTCTGCAAGGTGTATCGTCCATAGAAAATAGAAGCATGACCACTGTAAATAAAGTACAAGAAAATGCTATTTCATTCAATAAATGCTCATATTCACACAGAAGGCACATTGAAATGAGGCTTTATATGTTGGACTGCTTCGCTGCTTGTCCAGATTTCCTTACTAGAACTGAAACCAATTTTTTTCTTTTTTAAGAACTTGTGGAAATGACAATAGAATGGATATATAATCCCTTGCAAAATGTAAAGCAAAAAACATTCATTCCACAATGTTTAGTTCTTGCAATGAAACCATATAATTCATTAGAATGTCAAATTCATTACAGGTTTCCTTTTCAAAAGGTAAAATAGATAAATAAATAAAACAATAAAAGAAAAAGAATAGCTGCAGAAAATACAGGCTCAACATACATCACCCTTAATATGGAGGCTGTAGATGACAATTTTGGCAGTTCCCAGTAATGGCTTGGCCAACTTTGCAAGTAACAAGATGCTTAAGTCATTAGTGTCCCAGTCAAAACCCAATTGCATAACCCGCTGCCAATATGCACAAGTGACACCTTGTTAAAAGCTAAGATAAAATTTACATTTCGGAATTCAAGTAGTAATCTATCAAGCCAAAAAGGGGATTTAAAAAAAAAAAAAAGGCAGTTGCAAATATTAATAATCCATAAGTATCAAACTATATGACATGCAGAATTTGACTATGCTATATCATTCCTATCCAAGCTGCAGTAAGCACCTGATAATGTGTGACAGGCTATGCATTAAGCAATATGTGATGTTACAAAACTTTCCAGGAAGTTGATGGTATCCAAAGAAAAATGTTACCTGAGTTTTAACCAAAAGACCAGCCTATTTGGTAGAGTGGTCTATCCAACTTATAAGCCCAGGACAAACCACATACCCCTGATGCCCAAAAAACTACTCAATGAAAGACCCCCCTTCGGTTTCTTTTTCTTTTTTTTTTTTTTTTCTTTTCTCATGGATTCGAGAAGACAGATAAAAAAAATCCATCTATTCTTAAAACATCTGAGATAGTAGAAGGGAAAGCTGGTAAACCTATCTGACAATTCACTAGTCTGTATCTTATCATGTCACCTTCCTAAATATTTGCGAAAGAAATTATCCATGCTGTTCGGTTCGTGCAATAGCAACAACAGTAGCTTTAAGAAAATCATGTAAAAAAAGGAAACCAAAGAATGTAAACTGCTGAATAAATCTCAAAATTAGCATTATATCTAGTTCACTGACATTTAATAAGAAAAAAGAGGGTCCTATCACTTAGGCATATCAAACTCATTCCAAAATAACCTAATAATATACAGAAAGATAACATAAATTGGACATAATCCTACTAAATGAATCAACTCGTTGTCTTCTGAATTTCAAAAGTAAAATCAGGAATCAAACCTGATCACCTGAGGATGACCAGCGAGTTCCATGTAGACCCAAGCAAGGCGAGGTCGAACCAAGTGAAAACTCCTGCAGTTCTATTTTTTCCTGCAGAAAAGATTACTTTTTACTCAATAAACACATATCATGCCGTTAGCATCAGCTCAAAAGTTACAAGTGTTGGACACTTGAGGACATAACACTTATGTCCTCCCATACCAAATGCTTAAACAGACAGTTACAGGAGATTTACCCGTATGGCTAAAGTAAGTGACAACCTGAGGGTACTACACAAAGTTTATTGTGAAAAGTTCATATACTGTCAAGCTTAGTTACTGTCAAGCCAATAATTCAGATAGATAAATGTAATAGGAGATCACTTACTATAAGCTTTGGTTTTCGGTGCTTTAGCCGTTTCTGCATAAAAGAGGATTCTGTTAAAAGAATTTAATAAGAGAAAATAAAATGTAAAATGATTTTGTGTTTCTGTATGAAGAGTTCAACAACATAAAAATTTCAGAGGAATATGTATGAAAAATGGATGAAAATAACAGAGATGGTAATGATTCCAGATTCTTTCATGATTAAACATTTCATGTAAACAAGATCCAAAAAAGACAGATTCATATGGAGAAACAAAGAGCAGTATTCTCAATTCCCTTCCAACCAGTCACAAAATGAATGCTAACACTTCTCTTTTACTTTTTCAGCTTAAGGAATGCTGACAGTTAATCAATCATATTCCAGATTCATCTGTTAGAGATCTTCTAAAAAGGAAGAAAAGCAACTGTAATCCAGTTATAAAAATGAAAGAAACCCAACAAAAAGTGGGGCTCAGTGCCTTAGGAGGGTAATTAATTTAGTTAACCAACGGAGCCAATAAAAATTTAAACGCATAAATCAACATTTAGACACAGAATACCTTTGGGAGTTAATAGGCCTTGTCTACATAATTCTAGAACTGGCAATGGATCCAAAGCTATTGACAAAAGCCAAATCAAATGGATCCAATACACCTGTAACTAACATTGACATTGTCAATAATCAGATTGAACTCGAATATATCCTAAACATGATCTGGTTGGCAGGCCAAATCTAAGCAGCAAGAATTTTGGAAGATCTGAGAATTGCTAGAGAGCCAATTCAGAATTTGTAAATTAGAGAAAATTGCAAGCTGAATGTGTTAACCAGATAGAAAAGAATCAATTTATGACCACCTGTGGCACAAAAGCATAGAAATACAGGCAACAAGAAAGACATCGACCGAAAGGCGGAGGTACATCTTCAATATCAAATTATAAGTCCAGTAACAACAGTCAACCACTATATTCTCACCTCTACTATTTGTGAAAACCTTATTGAAAGCTTCGGGCTTATGAAGCCAGGCCAAACTTCCATCAACAGCTTATTCAGCCACTCACAGTGCTCCAGTGGGGTTATTGGCTGTATAAAGCATTCCAAAAGATATTTTTCATTAAAAATGGAAACAGCATAATAAATCTAGAATTGCACATTATCAAAAAGGAAAGAAAGGGTAAGAAAAAATACTGAGGTTTTCAATATGACTTGATTCCATTTCTTATTCAGATCTTCTACGTGTTTTCGATGTTGATAATCCCCATACTGTAGGCATAAGAGTGAGTTCATGTTACTGTCAGTAAATTGATATCCCTGCTGGAAATAATTTGAATTGATAAGAACAAAAATAAAGCAAGCAAGTGAAGCAAGGACCTTGGATGCTTGGGTGACTGAGCCAAGTCCAAAAGGAAAAGGCAAAACAGGAGAAAGTGTAATAGAAAAAAAAATGCAAGCTAAAAAGAAGCAAATATAATAGAAAAATAATGTCTTTTTGTGGGTTCAGAGCATTAATTTGCAGTGAACCTCAATCAACTAGAAAGAAGACCAATTACCTCACCCCGGGGGGGGGGGGGGGTGGGGAGAATGTCTCATTCGTATTCCTTGTCTGCTACCTTAAATTTCCAAAAGGCAAGGAATTACTGAATCTTTAGCAGTAATACAAACACAAGAATTCCTAGAATTTTCATTTTGTAAGATCTCATCCTGCTACTTAATGTTGCTCCTTTGAATGAGAACTTTCCAAAGGATCACAAATGTCAATCACTACAAGAGATGTGTGCTATGGAGGTATAAAATAAATTAAGCAGCCAACAGAACCATTTGCACCCAAGCACATGGAAGTTAGCATACAAAATTCCATATGGCTATACAAAAATGAATTGACAAGCAGTTCACTGGCAGATTGACATCAGGTACGCACAATAAGAATACATTTGTTATTTCCAACAGTCAAGTAAATTATGTAACGAACCAGAATATTAGCCATCTAAAATTTCACAATAAACTAGCAGATCATTCAACTTCTTGCTTTCAAAATTACAAACAAAGTGTACTTTCTTTGAAAAAGTTTATGTATAGTTTTCTACAAATTTAATTCATTCGTAAATAAAAATGGTGGAAAAAGAATAAATAAGTAATTAAAACATGAAACACTATGGATAATAGAAAAGTTGGCACAGTTCTAAAAATAGCTTAAGGAGAAAAAACAATAAAATACTCAACTAACAATACATTTCATATTGATAAAACTCTAAGCAAAATTACCAAAACAAGGGCCAAAAACAAAACACTAATATACAAATTAGATTCGAACAATACAACATCAAGTCAGCAAGTTCCCACCCAAAAAAAAAAAAAGAGTTGCTAATACCCAGTAACCAACTACACAATAAGCATGTAGCAAAATAGAAAGAGTGACTAGCCTGAACGGTGGCCCAAACCGCGATGGCAAGAGGAACCCAATTGGAGAAAGAGAGAAGCCATCTCTCAAGGACCCAAAGCAACAAAACCAATGGGATCACAAAAGGGAGCAGAGGCTTCTCTTCCAATAAATTTTTCCAAAACTCTCTAACTTGTTCTACATTCAGAGCAAAAGAACCAGCCCTCTTCTTTCTTCTACTTCTACCCATTTGAGTACTTGACTTTTGATTCAACAATAACCCACTAGAGTTTCAAGTCCATGGCTTCAGACAATGAAAACGAAAGATTGGATATTATTAATTTGAGACGTAAACGAGAAGGCTCCAATTACTTGAACAGAAGTTTAAACGGTAAAAGGGGAAGTTTGAAGAGAACAATGGCTTAGGCTCTGGCCTTGGCCTTGGCCTTTCCAATTTAGAAAGAGAAAGAGAAAGAGAAGACTAAGACCAGAACAAACCAGTCTTTAAAAGTCAGCTCTTAGGAAATGCCCATAAAATTTAGTTAAAAACAAGACCGGTTTAGTTGTCCGTAACGGTATGGTTCTAGATTTTTATTATTATAAAGCGATAATATAATAATTATTATTAATTATTTTGAGATAATAAAATAAAAAATTAAATTTATAAAATAAAATATTTTATTTTAATTACTAATTTTTAATAAAAATTATACTCACATAAATTTATAAATATATAAATAAATTTATTTAGTATTATATTAATTTTAATTATTTATATTCTTATAATAGTTTAACAAATTAAAAATAAATAATTACTTATAAAATTAAAATTACTTTTTAAAATAAATTTTATTAAAATTTTAATTAATTTTTTCCTAATTAATTATTGTAAATAATTGTTTCATTAATAAAAACCGTTCGTATAAGACCCTGCATCTCGCCAAATGTCTTCAGACGGGTAACACAACCTTTTTAATATTCAAAGATTTGTACTTCGTAGAATTGGGAAATTGAGACAAATAGGCAAAGGCACGCCGGCTCCCGTGTGGTGCGGCTGTTTTACATTTTGTCATTGTTCTGGTCCAGCTGACGAGATTTGAATTGGAATTACAGCAACACACTCCGGCATGATTCATTAAAAACATAAATAAGATGTTAAAGTTTTAAAAAAAATTAATCAAAATAATCTTAAACAATGAAGTTATTTTAATTCCAAAAAATAAAAATAAAAACAAAAATCAATTGAATTTTATTCAACCGTACCCCTCCGTAGTTTGACTAAAATAAGAACGGGCGCTGGGAAAGGAAACTAACACCCAACCAACTTCCCTAGAAGAGGGAGAAAAGTGGCAAACTATAACGCTTACACGATATGGAAGAATATTCGATCATTCAAAGTTGAAACCCGTAGACCTTTTTGGGGAAAGATCTTTTATCTATTAATCGTGCAAGACAGTGCTTTTCATGCACGGGAAAGGTCCATCCGTGATGCTGCCGCGCGCCAATACTATTGGATTTTGGGTGTTTGATAATAAGTGTATTTGCCTTCTAGAAGTCTAGGTCTAAGAATTTCTATTTGCCAAATGAGATATGTATCAGACTGAAAGAATATATGATAAAAGCATCTGTTGCTTATCTTTAACGGTGACCGTTAATAAGCGAGCATATTCTTCAGGTAAATGGACCAGGCAGGGCGTGCACTAACTTCATTTCGCTACGCGTCTTGAGAATGTGTGAACATGTAAGTGATGGGACATCGTCAGTAGAACCAACTATAGCTATAGAGAAATGCTATCCAAAAAGTAGTGGTATTAGATGTCTTTCTCTTTTTCCTTTCTTTTTTTTTTTTAATTAGATATATCATAAAAACGGTTTTCGTATAATCCATCTAAAATTCAATCTAAAATATGCTCAAATGAAAAATGGAGAGCTATATTCTTAAGTAAGGAGAAGCTAATCTCACAATCACGATTCAAATGAGATAAGAAGAAGTCAATAGTCCATTAGATGAAAGATTACAAGCTGACATTATCTAGTTTATATATAATAAAACTTTAGACAAAATATAATTAGTTTCATATAATGAAAATTTAATTCGCTTAATTACAATAAAGATATTAGTTATATTATTTTGGAGAAATAAGAAATATCTTGATAAATCAATAATTTAGTAGTTAATGGATGCTAATTTATTGATAAATTAATCTTAACTCAATTAAGATATATATTCTTTGGTTGAAAATTAAATTTTTAATTAATTTGTCGATAATTTGCTGAATATGTATGATTTTGTACATCTCATAGGATTTTTAACTTTAATAATCCAATGGGTAACCCCAATAAAATATGTTCTTATGATGTCAAAAAATAATTCTTGTTAAACATCAGATAATATTCTTAAAACTACACACACACACATTGAATAAATGGTTTTTCTCAACAACCACCCATAAGATTACGATATTCTAACTCATAATTGAAGCCTAATATAAGAAATTGATCGTAATGCAGCCAAAGCTAGAGACATCGTCGCCAAATCGGCACATTCACATGGCCATGGGCACGGACCAATTCAACAAGGGAATAATTTTGCTGTCCTAAGTGTCTTTAGTCATTGACTCATTGTAACTTCGATAAAGTTGAGTGCCAATAATAATAAAACAAATAAATAATTTTGCTGTCCTAAGTGTCTTTAAATTTTAACAATTGCATGTGAGCATATAATTCAGCAATGCACCCAAAATAAAATTTCATACAAACATGAGAACGGAAATGAATACAGCTAACTACTTTTCCTAATAAATACAAGAAAATTTGATTTTACCAATTTCAAGTAAAATTCAAGCTTAAAAGATAAGCTGCTACCAAATAAAAGAGTACCTTCGTCAATGGGAAAGCCAAGTAGAATCAAGTCTGAACTTTTAAGGGTAAATGTCGAAATTCAATCCTCTATCAGAGAATTTTTGCAGCTACCGTAAATACTGAAACTCATCTTTCAAGGACAATAGAAAATTTTTGCAGCTACTGTAAATATTGAAACTCATCTTTTAAGGACAATGCAGACACTTATCCTTGTTCAAGCTTTTCTTTTTGCCTTATGTAAGCCACTATTGCCTAGAAGGAAGATCAAGCTTAAGGATTGTAGTTGGGTTTTGTCGCTCGAGATCGCTCGAGACGTAGGGCAATTGGGGCTGATACTAACTAAACCAAAGGACGTCATTTTAGGAAGAATGAAAAAAAAAAAAAAAAAGATGAACGACATCGCTTGAATTAGGTTTAGGGTTTGACCTAGGGCAAACACTAATTTTGTCAGATCTTAGGCTCAAGTAAACATAGGAAGCCTAATAATCTTTCTATATACAACGATGACTTTTTTAAAATTAAAGAGTTTGTAACCCTATATAATAATGTAAGGGAGATAATTGTTTCACAACCGTTTAATAAAAAAATTCTAATAACTGTGAAAAAAAGATTATATTATCTTATATTTCTGCAGTTGTTAGATTTTTATTAAATAATTATGATCAATTATATTATGTACCTTATATTATTATATAAGGTAATAAGTGCCTAAAATTAATACTAATAATGTGTAATATATATTATATTTAAATAACAATTTTAATAAAAATAAAAAAGATGTTATAGGTTTCATCGTACAAGTTTGGGATCACATTAACTTAACTCTTAAGTTATAACACGCAATTTTGTGCAGTACTTAAATGACTTCTAGCACGTAAATTACTTAGTAAGTCTAGAACGCTTCTTAATCTAGCAAAGCGACAATGCTTACAGAAAATGCTAGAGAGAAATATGAGTAATATGGCTAATTATAACTTATATTCTACACAAAGAGTAATTTACAAGAGAGTTTTAAAATAGAGCTTGGGAGCTTGTGTGTGTTGTATGTGCTTGTAAGTGGTGTGGTGGTTGTTGGGAAAATGAAGGGATTCAACCTTATTTATAGGTGTTGGTTCCAAGCTTTTAAAATACCTAGCAACTTGCATAAATATCTAGGGGTCTTAAATGCCTAATTCTACAAAACTCCAGGAATGGACAGTTATAAAGAACTCTAGAATTTGGGTTAGGTTTAAACATTTTGCTAAGTACATCACTGTTAACTTAATTATATTGGTAGCTTATTTCTAAGTGCAACCTGCCTTAAGTGTTAAGTGCATCTCACTTTTAAGTATAGTCTGTGCTTAGGTGGACTTTTACTAAATGAGCCCTTGTGCGCTAAGTTAATTTTCAATCATGAGAGATTTGAACTTCAATTAACTTAATTCACCACTTGTATGATAAAAAAAGTATAATATTTTTATTATTTTTATCAAAATTAATTTATTACATACTATTATATTTTATTTTATATCTTTAATTTTTTCACAAAAATAATAATTTAAAAATAACAATACCTTTATAAAAAGACAAACTCTATGTTATAATTCGTGTAACGTAAATCCGATACAGCTACAATGCTATGAAATCCACGTGATACTATAGTTGTATCCAACGCCTGTTACATGAAACTGTGATATAGCGAAGTCCTCACAAAAGATACTTTAAGATCTATGCATTAATGACATCCATAAATTTTAAGCACAATGGGCCTTAAGATGTGCCTTGAAAAGGGACTTGGATTTGTACCTGCGATCCTATGGGCCATCTTAGAGCATCCGCCAACAACATTCATGCGATGCTGATTTATTTATTTATTTTTAATAAATATGGGTCGGCAAAATAAAATTATTTGAACCGAGCTTTGGAAATATTTTTACGGTTATCTTAATCCATTTCGTGCATAACTTTCTTTTTTTTAATATTATTTTTTAAAAAAATTCTTGGTTCAAAGCTTTCATGCTTTGACTTTTTGACTATAATTAAATAATAATAATGATAAAAGTATTCCATGCTCTCGTGTCGAAGGTCCAAGTGCTTCTTCCTCAAGCTAGACTTGCATTACAAGCATGACTCACGAGGAATCAAAAGTGGCTTTCTTCTTTTGATTCCTCGTGTCGTACGGCGGTTGATTGAGCATCACGCATCCACTTCGGAGTAATACACTATGAGTTTATTATTTAAAATTTATATCTCATAAATTTATTTATGATTTGATTAACTATTTGATGTTCTGTTTTTTTTAATTATTTAATATTTTCATATTTTTTTGAATTTTTTATATTTTGATTAAACTATTCAGTTAATGATTATTTTCTATCCAAGAAAAATCATCTTCTTTGTTTTACAGAAAATGCTTACTACTTAGTTATGTTTAGGTTATGAGTGATATCACAAAAATTTTTTACAAGAGTAAATAAAAAAAATTGCTAAACAAATTGACATTTAAAAAAAAAAGAAAATGTTAATAAGTGACAATAAATTTTTTGTTAAAAAAATTTTCAAAAGATTATAAGATTAGGACAATTAATAATAGGTTATGGTTATCTTAGAGTTGTTTTAAAAAAAAGCATAATCATATCCATACATGTAAAATGATAAATAATAAAAAATTATTATAATTTTAATCATGTAATTATATAGGAGTGCTTTACTTCCGAGCGATTTTAATATAGTCAGACCATTAATAATAATGAATACAATGATAAATTTTATTGATTTTTGAAAATTTTGATGGTTTAGTGTGTGAAATTGAAATCACAATTATATTATATTATCATGATGCCGATTGGCTTTAATAAAAGACATTCATAGTATATTATGCATGTGACCGGTACAATGTTCAGCTCAAAGATAATAATTAATTAGGGGTTTTTTAATAAATGAAGACAATCCATTTGAACATTTTATTTTTAAATAAAATAAACACATTGTTAAAAAGTATAATTCACTTTAATTATAATTCTTATAATTTAAATAAATAATTTGTTGTGATAGTTTTCCATTTGGACCTTTTTTTGATTGGAAAATTTATAAAAATAACCACATAACTTTTACATTTTACATATTTAGCCCTCTTAATTTTTTCATATTATAATTAGACAAAAATAATTTTTTGCCCTAAACTACACTTCACATCACAAAACATCTTTAATGACACAAGAAAGAGCTTTTTTGAACGGCAATCGGAGACCTGCAGTTGGCGATGGCAATGACAACATCAAGAGGGACGGTCAAACCAACTCCATCTTAAGTGATCTATCTCCAAAACGAATGTAGGAAATTTAAAAGAGCCCAAACCCTAGGTAAGTGACACATCATCGGTCAACGCCGGGGGGGAGATCCCCTTTTTTATAGATACATTGAGTGAATCGTGACCATCGGATTAAAAACAATTCGGATGCTCAGGATTGCGTCATGTCATCAGTCAACAGTCAACATTTGTACAGTAATGTCGCCTGAATAGTAAAAATCCCATGTAAGCGCATGTACTGTACACCCGATTTCTACTCCACTGAGATGCTGTCACGTCATCGATCTACAGTACATAAGAAATTTAGTCCAATAAGATCGTGACACATCATCGGTCAACGCCACGTCATCGGTCAACGCCACATAAGCAGTCAATCCACATAATTCTTCCAATCAGATACTGCCACGTCGTAGGTAGTTGCCACATCATCGGTCCGTATACATAAACAGTGTCGTGAACAGTATCGTGAACAGTACCGTACGTATGAACAGTACCGTATGTGTGAACGGTAACTTTTTTCTTTAATACTCTTCTTAAGGTTTTCGACCGTCCTGAGTCCAACTATGACGTCCGTTTTGCTGTCTGATCACTCGTTTATTGTGAAACGATTATGATACCCCTAAAATACATAAAATACACAATTATAATAAAACACATATAATTAAATAACAAAATACTTAAATAAATAAAAGTAGCAATGTTAGTGAGATTTAAAGTGTAAAATGACGATTTTCTCCTTTATAAATATATACTTTCTAACACTCAACAGTAAGCAAATTTAAAAGTTTCTTAATGATTTTAGTAAATTTGATTGGCATTTGAGTGATTATAGGTTGTTAAAGATATATAGTGATGATAGGTTATTAAATTTTAGATGATTATAGGTCGTTAAAGTTGTGAAATAAAATAAAATTTAGATAAAATGATGTGCTATAAGTATCACACTAGACATTTAATAAAATTTCTCTTAGAAAATTTATGTTAAGTTTTTGCTTAATGAAGGTGTGATGAAGGTTTTGTTGAGATGTGTACATTTCTTCTAATATGAGTGATATAAGGTAAAAAAATTAGTTAATGTCGCAAGTAGCTTGCACGTACGAGAGTTGCAAGCAACAAGCGCGGCCTATCGCACGCAAGTCGCATAGGTCACACCAAGAGACAGCGTCTCTTGGTGCGACGGGCGAAAGTGTTGCACCAAGAGACGCTCTCTTCTGGGGTTGCACACAAAAATTTTTTATTTCTTTTTTATTCTTATTTTGTTTTTTATTTATATTTTGTTGTTTTTAATGTTACAAATGTATTCACAAGTAATTCTTTAATATAACAATTTAATTTTGTATTATTTATTAGATAAATGGCGAAATCTAAGATAGTAAGATATAATTCACCTAAGCCGACTAAAGAATCCAACAGGATGAAGGTACCTTATGATTCACTATTCCCCAACTGTATCACAAGCATATGCAAATTGGATGTAGTTGTAGGAGCAATCCGAGCAAATTTAACAAAACGACAATTGAGATTGTTCAAAGAAGACCTATTTGGACATTTTTTGGAGTGCCATAAGTATCCTGTCAATGGCGTAATTGTATATAACTTGTTGCTTGTGCAAGTAGCCTATGGAGAAAGTAATGAGAAAGATTAATTATAGTTTCAAATTGGTGAGGAATTGATTCGCTTATTAGTTGGAGATGGTGCTTAATGACAGGTCTTGGCTATAGTAGCGATGTCGTGCTGAAAAAGCAAAAAGTGGTGCATTAGTTACTTAACAAGTATTTTAATGGTTTGTTTCGTGGAATAAACCTTGAACAATTCGACACAATATTTATAAACTTGGATTTTAGAGTTATAGATGACACTGATGTGCTAAAGATCACATTATTATACTTTGCGAACACAGTACTAAATTGGAGAAAAGATTATTGTCAGATTAATTTCTCGTTACTTAATGAGGTAGATGACATAGATTACTTTTGAAATCGTTCGTGTGGGCGTTTGTCCTAGGAGATAATATATGATAGTTTCGACAATGCATTGAATGGAAAAGCTACCAAATTTAAGACTAGGCATGCAAAAAAAGTGAAACATAACATTGAAAAATACAATGTTTATGGATTTATGTCTGGAGTGCATGTGTGTAGAGAAATGAATATTTATAGATTTTTACATTACTTGGTTTGTCAAAAATTTTTATGCTTTATATCTACGTTTGTTGCAGACATAAATTTATGAAGTTATTGGAGAATTACCATCGGAGTAGGTCATTAAAACAAAAAAAGATACCTCTCGGATCGTATAATAGAGGCCAATGACTTCTTTTAAGATAATACTATATCTCTGTGTATTCACATTTTAATAACATATCTATCTTTATAAGTAGTATATTAGATATTTCAATGATAAGTACTTTTATTTAGATAAATACATTAAATATTCTTGCTAGCTTAAAATATAGATTATTTAAAGGAGGAAAATATTTTACGAATCATTAAACTAAATGCAAAGGAAAAAGTCTTAAAATATTGGCTAAGTATTCATGATTAAGTGTCATATATCCTCAGTTGAGTCCATAATATGGGCATCTTTATTTAGTCCCTATTAGTACATTTTAAAAATAATGAAAATTCAAATTTTTTTAGCTTGGTATTTACTCATGTTTAATGTTACTTTATGCAGTATCGACTTCAATTAACTCGCAATCTGCTATAGAGATAGAGAAAGAGTCTGACGAAACCATAAGCCCAAGACAAAATGAAATATCTCCTCTTGAAGATGACAATGATGCGACTGAACATGATAATTTTGATGACATATATTATTCAGAGGTGACTTTTTAATTTAAAATATCATTTTATTTTTTAATTTATAACAAATTTTAACATTGTCTCATTTCTTTTTAATGATAATAAAAGAGAACAAAATTTGATTATGATTATATCATTAGACGATTAGATAGGATTAAGTATACCCTCTATGAACTGAGGTTCGATTTTCAATCTGAGCGAAGAGAACAACAATAGCATAGAGACATTGTTAAGAGATTAATGCCACAGACAACAATCGTAACATCCAAGATATACGCTTGTATGCTAATATCGACAAGGTTGTGCTGATTATGGGAGATGTGCTTCAGAGACATGTGTGTTAGGAAACATTATGGACCTAAACTCTTTAGAGTTCAGGTAGGCTGACCTGGTTGAGTTTGGAGAGCTTGTTACTAGTCGAGGACTTAACGTGGAAGAGGGGTCTAGGTGAAGCCCTATACAAACTGGTTGGGAATTGAAGCCGTTCTCTTGATGAGCCTAAGGTAGGACAAAATCAGTTGATGTTATGCCACTTTCACTAGACTTACTCTCGTTAGTATACGATGCGGGAATGCCGCACGGGCTTGAAATCTTTCATCTCGTAACAAATGATATCATAACTGCGCTTGCTATCTCTCAAAGTCCTCGTTGCGAGCTGACCAAGTGCTCCAATGCTGCACCACGTAGGTCCCCGCCCTTTCGAACACAAGGGTTGACAAGCAGAGATGAACAGGTAGGGTTTCACACCCCCAAGCGTTGACACTAAGGCGACAGTGTCTGTATGAGGGTCCTCTCCCTGGATTGAGGATGAGTAGGTAGAGAGTTCACGCGCTATATGGTTAAGCCGATCTTTGCGCTTTCACACGAAAGTGCACATTTGAGAGGCATACTTTGCATGCACGAGGACGTGCATTGTCATGGTGATGAGAGAATGTCACGAATAGCAATCATGATGCCTAAGATATGCACTTGTACGCTAATATTGACAAGGTTGTGCTGATTGTGGGAGATGTGCTTCAGAGACTTGTGTGTTGGGAAACATCATGAACTTAGACTCTTTAACGTGGAAGAGGGGTCTAGGCGAATTCCTATACACACTGGTTAGAAACTGAAGTCGTTCTCCTAATGAACCCAAGGTAGGGCGAAACCAGTCGATATTGTGTTACTTCCACTAGGATTACTCTCGTAGTATGGGATATGGGAGTGCCGCACTGGCTTGAAACCTCTCATCTCGTGACATTAAGCTTAGATTTTTAGGCTAAGCGAAGAGAACAACAACAGTATAGAGAAGTAATTATGATATTTATGGCTTCATTCGGTGAGGGTTCCTCAAAGCCCTCGTATAATGATTCTTTGATTGGACGGTTGAACACAATGAGCACATCTTATTACAAACAACTGTGTGTTGTCTAAATTTTAAATTCAATATTACTTTTAAGTGTTTATGTTGGTAAATTAACAGACCCCAAAAAACCATGAACTACACACTGATGTTCATAATCAGAATGATCACACTCTTATGTCGTTGTATAGTTTCTTTAGAGATGTAAATGGTGAAAGCGTGCAGATCTTCAAAGAGGCACCTTTTGGGGTAAGCAAGTTTGGGCATTCGTATAGATCATCATACATCCTTAATAGTCCGTTCTTGATTCCTTCTTTCTAAAAAGGAAGGAACATCAGGTCGCATCCCATACTGGAAATAACAGAACATCAGATCAATAAAAGAACTAGTGTTAATATAAATCCGTTTACAGGCTTTAAAGATCCAAACATATTTGAAGAGTTTGATCAGTGGTTTGCTAGCAGAATTACAGTGGACCACACCATCCAATAATCACGTATGTTCTTCAAAGTACTTTTGGAAAATGGTTTAATGAGATGGCTTGGAGATGAAGTAAGCATTTTTATTATAATTTTTTGTTACCTATGCATTGTTGATCTTTTATCTGTATTATACTCAATTCTTTCATTAAATTTTTTTTAGGTAATGAGTTTTAAGAAATTTAATAATCACGAATATTACATCTGGTTTCGTAGATTTAATTTTTTATAATATCTTGAAGATATATTAATTGTTTAATATATGTAGTCGATGTTCTTAACACAATTATGAAACAATGGTGATTGTAATATTCATTTATTACTGTACAGCAGCAACTTTAATACCTATATTGATGGCCGAGAAGATATTATGTTGAAGCGGTTCATGGATGTTGATGTAGTGAGTATTACTACACAATCTAACAGAATTTTTTTTAAAAAAATATTTTAGATAAACCAAAGATAAAAATTCATGATATTTCTTATATACATATATTCATTCCTGTGAATGTGGATGGTGATAATTAGATATTGGCAAAAGTAGACCTTTGTAGGAAGATGGTGTTGATTTATGACTCATTAGTGGCATTTAGTGACAACAATACATACTTAAGTCAATTCCAACCACTTATAGTCATTTTCTCTTAATGGCTAGAAGATATCGGGTTTTACAACATCCGACATGAGTTACAGAATATCGATTCTTGAAAAGTCTGAATAGCTAAGGATGTACCATAATAAAAGACTAGAACTGGCAATTGTGGTATTTTATTTTTTATTGATGTTTATGATATATTTAATGTTCAAACTTAAATTTAATTTTGATAATAGCCACACACAATATTTTAGAAAGAAAATTGCTATGGATATATTTAATGACAATATTAGATTGTAGGTCATAATAGTCATTTAAACAATGATGTGTGAGTATTTACTTATTTAATATAAAATATAAGTTTTTTGTTACATGGTTTTATTTAAATCTTGTAAATCTTGATTTATTTTACAACATCTTATATAATTTATACGCAAAAGAAGATACTTCATTATATATAATCGTACAATACACAAAAATAATAGTACAAAATTCATAATTGATTGCAATAATACAACTAATTTTAGTTTGACACAATGGAATTCTTATATCTCTTGTGGTTATGGCTTGGTTTATTGCACTGCCCGCATTTTACAATTCTTTGGTTGAGATCCTTATCAATAGAGGGTATTCTGAGCTCTGGATGACGACCAGGTGGTAGTGTTTTGAGTGACGGGTTAATCTTTATTTCTCAAATTTTCAGTGGAACTTCTGAGTTTACCATGTCACCAACCGGCTCCACTGGTTGTGCATATGCCCTGACTAAAGATTCCTTAAAGTAAAAATTTGAGTAAAGACTTGTGTAATTTATTCAAATTGTCAAGTAAGCAGCAATTGCATATGCATAAACAAGTTGATCGAGTTGAAGTACTCTATAGGAATATGTTTTATTATGTATGTCAATTATTTCTTCCTTAATACCACTACCTAAAACATAGAATCGATGCTGAAACACAGGACGGATGATCATTCTTTTAGTTAAAATTCTTCTTTTAATGACTATTTCGTCAGCCCATGTCGTAAGATGCATACTCATCGATTCAATCATATTTTTTCTGTCATAAAACTATTATTGCATTATTTTTCTAAAGTAACCAACAGGATGAGTAATAGAAAATTTTTGAGATTCCCTCGTGAAAGAATTCATACTTTCTATAGTGTTAGTGATCAGTATAATATATTTCTTACCTTCAAATTGAGAGCTTGCTTAATTACAAATACCCATATTATTTTTTAAATAATCAATTGCACCTAAGTGAAGCATCCATAACCCTTCAAGTTATTTTTTGAATTCTTCGTGTCTATATGTTTTTGCTGTATTAATAAAGACAGGCTCAAATTCATCCCAAAGAGCTTTGCACATCCTAAATTTTGATTTAATGTTACCTTTGGCATGGTAAAAACATACATTATGAGCGACAATATATAATACTTTTAAAACGACTCTTTTTATGATAATGCATCGATCAGAGAAATTACTAACTTTGACCTATCACCAATCACTCTGTGTAACTTCGTTATAAATCATTCCCAAGCATTATTATTTTCTGAATTCATGAATCATATGCTAATGGATACAGTTAATTATTACTATTTAGACATATTGCCACAAACATGCTTCATTGATACAGTCTCTTTAGATGAGAACCATTTACTGCAATCACAAGCCTGATGCACTATATGAAACCCTTGTGAAAGAACCAAGCGCTATAATGTAGTACAAGAAATTATCATTTTCATCTAGCTCGAGGTGAGTAACTATGCCTTTATTGACTTTAGGCAAAACATAAGAGTGTTTAGAAAGTAAGTTGTATGACTCTGCAGAGTTCCCTCATATTATTTCAAGACTAATTTCTTTGGCCTGATAAGCCTGTTGATATTTTAGCTGGACACTGTATTCCGGTTGCATTTCTCCTCTAATGCCGTTTAAAGTGTATATTCATTTATCCTGAATGAATTTATCTATAATAAGATGACTAATAACCTGACTTCATACTTGATAGATACCACTAAGTAATACCTCATTAAACAAATGTGTATGTTTCAACTTTTTTCATAATCCAAGGAACAATCTGGTCATTCGAATCTCTCGTTGCTCGAATACGTTATTTACATAATTTTGAAGTGAAGAACAGTGGACTTCAAAACGTGTTGTTATAAAGTGTGCAATCTTAAAATCAAACTTATCTCACAAGGTAACTTTGCGCAGTTCCAATATGAACTCATTTTTTTCAACAAATAATTTTTCCATACTAATATCAATAGAATTGCAACTTCTAATTAAGTTTGTAGCAACTAAGTTTGAAGACAAAATTAAAGCGAGACTTATGAAGGGATCAACTGCTGTCCTCCTCCTAAAACAAGCGATAAGAGAAATAGGTCGATTGTCTTTGTGATTTCTATGAATATCACATTGATGTTCATCCTTATTATTAATAGGAATATCAGAATGACGAATGCCTCTATCACCAAATTCACTATTAGAGTTCATTTCATCTAAACTATTATACAGTTCTAAACAAATATTATCAACTTCTGTATTGGTGGTGTCATCAACAAGACCATTATTTATGTGGAAATCATTGTTATCGTATGAAGAATAATGTCGCTCTAATGGTGTCACTATTGGTATTACCTTTTCTTCAACATTTACTAATGTAATGTTGTTCTCATAAATGGTTTAATTATTTTCATGGAGTGGAGAATAACGTTGTTGTAATGACATCAGTTGTGGTACCCTCTCTTCTTCAATTTAAGGAAAAGATTCATTTGCTTTAAATGAAGTTTCAATTTCTACAAGTGGCTTAGGATCTTCTTTTAAAATTCAAAGAGATGTGGTGACAACTTTGAGGATGCATCCATAGTTGACTACATCAATAGCTATGTGCAATACAACCTTCACCATTTCGTCATTAAATATGTTCATAAGTAATAAACATGAATGATAAATAGTATTACTAGACCTTAAAGTTGTCTTCATCGTCATACTATATTTGTTAGAATTTATCTGTAAAATTTTATATACTCTTGCCAAAAATTGATCCAATGTACAATCTTTTTTAACTAAAAAACCTGTATTCTTGGCATTCACTTACTCTATACGACCATCTACCAATGTCTCCCAATAACCGTCGTAATACAATTGAAGCACAACTGAATCCATTAAACCTATAAAATTATTAAGAAAATAAAAGAAATAAGATTACACACTGTAAAATATGATTAAGTCAATATACATAACATTTATATAGATGTTGCATATGTTTTGATTATACGTTTAAGTACGAAAGGTTCATATTTACATAATTTTTTGTTTAAACGTATCATGGAGTGGAGCATATAATTTTAAAATTGATTCGTCTCGTTGTAAACTTTGAAACGGTATATTATAAGCCCAAAATAGGTATATGTAGCTCAAGTTATGACTTTTAAAAAATACTTAAAATCAGTGAGATAAGTAGTAAGATATGTGTCTATTTTACATAAACACCAAACGATTATATGAGACAGACAGAGGGATGAATGTCTATCACACATAAATACAGAATACTTATGTGTGACAGGCAGTGGGACGGGTATTTATCTCACTTCTTGCTTCATATAGACACCGAATGGTTATATGAGACAGATAATGAAATATGTGTTTATCTCACTTTTTTTAGGTTTTGTTTTTTATTCAAGTTTTTTTCTATAACATGATTTCTCTTAATTCTCAACTTAAATAAAGCACATTATTTTATCGATAAAAAATAATAAATATTTACAGTAAAAATCACTTTAACTTCGAACTTAATTTTCAAATTCAATATGATAAAAGTTTATTTTGTGTAAAAAAGTATAATAACCTTAACAAACTCTCTAATTGATAATTATATCTTTAGTTATATAATGTTTATTTTTTAGAATTTATTAATTTATTGAGAATGTCGAAAATTTATTAAGAGTGATAAAATTTTATTAAGAATATTGAGTGTGCTAAGATTTATTTTTCGTATTGAATATTATAAAAAGACGTTATTTAAAAATTTGAAGAAATTTTTAAGTGATAATTTCATTCAAAATATTAGCCTTTACCTATTTATGATAAAAAAAATTTATATGCTCAAATTTATAAAATATAAAAATTTTATAATTATTTATATAAATTTTCCATTTTGATTTGGTCCTTCTTTACCGAGGGCATTAAGCTCTTCCATGTGACAAGTAGAACGTTCGATTTTGAAGCGGGTCCCACCGACTTGCACAGCACGTAATCAATAAACTATTATTATCTGTGCATTTCACACGATGGCGGTTTAGCAACGGACAGAAATCGACGTTCCAGATTAATTCTACTTTACTTTCAGCAACCACTACGTAACTATATAAGTAAAAAGGAGAACCATAAACAAGAAGCCCCAAGCCCCCCAGAAGGCCCAAGCAAAAAATCTGTCCCTCCACGGAGGCAGGCTGTATAAGTAAATCATAAAGCCACATCGATATAATATTATAGAGAAAGTAGACACCGGAGTCTGATCGCTTCTGAAAACTTCTTTGGATTGATCAGGTATTTTCTCGTTATATTTTGTTGTAGCTTTTATTTTCATTTTTTAATTTTTTTTGTGATATGTGGCTGCGAATATATGTAGGGATTGCAATTTTTTTCGGCCCTTGATTTTTTTAATTTTCTTTTTGCTGATTTTATTTTGAAAACTACGAGGCATTTTTCTTTATTTGAAGTTCAAATTTTTTTAATCATCTAATGTTTGTAATTCGAATTTAATGTTGTGAGGCTAACAAAAAACTGAGTGTTAGGGTTCTCTTTGTTGGGTAATCAGCTTCAATATAATTTTTTTTTTCCATCATGTCATTTGTTGCAGCTTCTGAGGAGTTAAAGCTCGGGGTTTGATTCAATTGCAATTGGATAGTGTAGTTCAGTTTGGTTAGCATTTGTGGCTACCGATAAGAGATTTGTTGTTACTGAATCCAGAAGTATGAGCTCTGATAGAAGGGATAGGACTAGAAATCCTGCCCGAAGCGCTCGCCAGGAATGGGTTCCTCGAGGATCCCCAGCTGCAGCTGTGAATCCACCACCTCAGAGCATCAGTCCGAATACGGTGAATGGTGTGGTTGAAAATAGTAGAAATATGCCCACTCCAGATGATAATCAACATAGCAGAAACATTGTCCCTAGAGGTCAAAATGGGCAATTCACAAATCATCACAGGGGGAGGGCAAGGGGTGAGAATCATGATAAGAAGGTATCAAGGGACCTGGATTTGCCACAGCTTGTGCAAGAGATTCAAGACAAGCTCATGAAAAGTAAAGTGGAGTGTATGATCTGTTACGATATGGTGAGGAGGTCTGCACCAATATGGTCTTGTTCAAGTTGTTTCTCGATTTTTCATCTGAATTGCATCAAGAAATGGGCACGTGCACCCACATCTGCTGATTTGTCAGCAGATAGGAGTCAAGTCTTTAACTGGCGCTGCCCGGGTTGTCAATCTGTGCAGCTCACATCATCAAAGGAGATTCGATATGTTTGTTTCTGTGGGAAGAGGACAGACCCAACTTCTGATTTTTATTTGACTCCGCATTCATGTGGAGAACCCTGTGGGAAGCCACTTGAGAGTAAGATTTCCAGTGTCGGTGTGAGTGAGGAGGGTCTTTGTCCTCATAAATGTGTCTTGCAATGCCATCCTGGTCCATGTCCTCCTTGTAAGGCATTTGCTCCACCATCTTTGTGTCCGTGTGGAAAGAAAATGATTACAACTAGATGCTCTGATCGCAAGTCTGTTCTAACGTGTGGTCAGCAGTGCAATAAGCACCTTGAATGTTGGCGTCACAAATGCGAGAAGATATGCCATGTGGGTCCCTGTGCTCCTTGTCAGGTTCTTGTCAATGCCTCATGTTTCTGCAAGAAAAAGGTGGAGGTTGTACTTTGTGGAGACATGGCTGTAAGGGGGGAGGTGAAAGCAGAAGCTGGAGTTTTTTCATGTAGTTCAACTTGTGGAAAAAAGCTTAGTTGTGGTCATCATAGCTGTAGAGAAATTTGCCATCCTGGTCCTTGTGGAGATTGTCAATTGTTGCCAAGCAAGATCAAGTCTTGCTTTTGTGGAAAGATGAGCTTGCAGGAGCAAAGGAAGAGTTGTTTGGACCCGATTCCAGCTTGTTCAGAGAAATGTGGCAAACCACTTGCTTGCGGGCTGCACTATTGTGATGAGCTGTGCCATGCTGGGAATTGTCCTCCTTGTTTGGCTGCAGTCACCCAAAAGTGTCGTTGTGGATCAACTTCCCGAACTGTAGAATGCTACAGAACAACAGGGGGTGAGAATTTCACGTGTGATAAAGCTTGTGGGCGAAAGAAGAATTGTGGGAGGCACCGGTGTAGTGAGCGGTGCTGCCCTCTCTCTAGCTCTAACAGCCTTCTTTCTGGAGATTGGGATCCACACTTTTGTCAAATGGCTTGTGGAAAGAAGCTGAGGTGTGGACAGCATTCTTGTGAATCACTGTGTCACAGTGGCCATTGTCCTCCTTGCCTTGAAACAATCTTTACTGATCTGACCTGTGCATGTGGGAGAACTTCATTTCCACCTCCATTGCCTTGTGGTACACCTCCTCCTTCTTGTCAGCTCCCATGCTCTATTCCTCAGCCCTGCGGCCATTCAGCGTCTCACAGTTGCCATTTTGGGGACTGTCCACCTTGTTCTGTGCCTATAGCAAAGGAGTGCATTGGGGGGCATGTGGTTCTAAGGAATGTACCTTGTGGCTCAAAGGATATTAGATGTAACAAGCTTTGTGGCAAGACGAGGCAATGTGGTATGCATGCATGTGGCAGAACTTGTCACCTGTCACCTTGTGATACTGCCTGTGATTCTGAACCAGGATCAAAGGCTTCTTGTGGGCAGGTGTGTGGTGCTCCAAGGCGGGATTGCCGGCATACATGTACTGCACTATGCCATCCGTCTGCCCTTTGTCCTGATGCAAGATGTGAATTCCCTGTCACAATCACTTGTTCCTGTGGCCGGATTACTGCAAGTGTTCCCTGTGATGCTGGAGGGAGCAGTTCTGGTTATAGTTCTGATACTGTTTATGAAGCCTTCATTGTCCAGAAGTTGCCAGTAGCACTTCAACCAGTGGAATCGACAGGCAAGAAGATTCCCCTAGGGCAGAGGAAGCTTATGTGTGATGATGAATGTGCTAAGTTGGAGCGTAAACGGGTTCTTGCGGATGCTTTTGAAATCACTACCCCAAATTTGGATGCGCTTCATTTTGGAGAGAGTGCTGTGACTGAGTTGCTTGCTGATCTTTATAGGCGTGATCCAAAGTGGGTGCTCTCTGTGGAGGAAAGATGCAAATTCTTGGTGCTTGGCAAGAACAGAGGTTCTACAAATGCTCTTAAGGTTCATGTTTTCTGCCCAATGCTGAAGGATAAGAGGGATGCAGTAAGGCTGATAGCTGAGAGATGGAAGCTAGCTGTTAATCCTGCTGGGTGGGAGCCAAAGCGTTTTATTGTGGTTCATGTTACACCCAAGTCCAAGCCTCCACCTCGGGTAGTTGGGGTTAAGGGTGCCACCACTGTGAACACTCCTCACGCGCCAGTGTTTGATCCACTAGTAGACATGGACCCCAGGCTTGTTGTTTCCTTTCTGGATTTGCCTAGGGAGTCAGATATAAGTGCTCTGGTATTGAGATTTGGAGGGGAATGTGAACTGGTTTGGTTGAACGACAAGAATGCATTGGCTGTATTTAGTGATCCTGCGCGAGCAGCAACTGCTACAAGGAGATTGGATCATGGATCAGTTTATTATGGAGCTGTTATGGTTCAGAATGTTGGTGCATCTTCGACGGCTAATGCATGGGGAGGACCTGGAACTGTCAAGGAAGTGGGAGCCCTTTCTTCCCAGAGAGGAAATCCGTGGAAAAAAGCTGTAGTTCAAGAGATGGCTTGGAGAGAAGATTCATGGGGTGAAGAAGAGTCTTCTGCTGGTTCTGGAGATGTGCAGGCGTCTGCCTGGAAATGTAAAGAAGCTCCAATTGCAGCATCAATAAACCGGTGGAGTGTTCTGGACTCTGAAACATTGTCTTATTCATCTCCTGTATCTATTAGAACTGAAGACCCTGGAAAACAGTCAGGAAGTCAATCCAGTAAAGGGGGTCAATCAAATGCAAGCAGTGTGAATGTGGCAGGGCAGCCTGCTTCAAGTTTTAGTGAAACAGAGCTGTTAGAAGTGGTTGATGACTGGGAGAAAGCTTATGATTAGATGACCTCCAAATATGGTTGCAATTTTGAAGCTGTTAGAGGTTGATGATTTATTAAGATTTTTGTTTTGATTCCGCACAACTTCCCCAACACCACCCCCCCTCCCTCAACCCCAACCCCAAAAAAAAAAAAAAAAACTCATTAAATGTGGAAGGACCATGTAACTGTTACTGTATTGTCACATTGTTGTGAAGGTGAATTTCCTGTTATACTGGAAAAATGCAAAAACATTATGAATACTCTCTTTTTCTCATTAGGGTTCTGTTTGTTCAAAGGAAGTTTGTAATTGCATTTTTACATAGAAAATCCTGAGCTCTGAAAGGCACGCATGATACGGTCTACACATTCTGCAGATGATGTAAAATCCACTTGCAGCAATTAGTAAGTTGTGCCGCTATTTGTTTTGTTGATGAAACATTGCATTTTATTTTGCAGTACATGTTTTCAGTTCCCGAAGAGAGAATGATAAGAGTCATTTGATGGTGTTTGCATGAAAACAACTGTAAGGTTTGACAAGGAGGGGGAATAATGGAATATTCAAGAGGCTTATTTTGCTACTTATTGATGAAAGGACTATTTCGATATTCAATGAAAGAAGTGAATGAGGTAATTTTGTTTAATTAATTATTTCATTGTGTGACGCCGTTGAGAAATAGCAAAATTCTTGTTTGCTGTTTGTAGACAAGCAAACAGAGAAACATAGGACTGGAGGAAAATCTTCAGCAAGTGGAAGTATTATTTTCTGTTTAGCTTTAATTAAGCAATGAGTTTGGCTTTATTTATTGATTAAGGGTAGGTACTTCATTGCCTCATTCGAATTCTTATTTAAGCAATGTGGAAGTTGATTGTTCAACATGTTCTGATCAAATGTTTGAGTTATTTTTATTTTATTTTTTAGAGGCTTAGAATTTTTCTTTTAACTGTAAATGAGTTCTTGAAGAATGACCTGCCAAATGAGAGAATGTTCGTCTAGTTTTTGTTTGCTGTTAGCCTTGTCTATGTTTTCTCAGTTGTAAGAGCCATTTGGGAATCAGCTTGTGTAACAAAAACTTCTCCAAGTTAAAAACATTTCTAAATATATGAATAAGTATTTCTATTTCTGTTTCTATTACTATTATTATTCCGCGACTATCTTCGTCTCCAAAATTACAAGCTCTCACGAGTTATATATTATGTTATAGAGCTAAAAGAACCATGGAAATTCTTAGACGAGGTTGATATGAAAATGGAAACTTAAGTCTCTAGGTTTTTTCTGTTATAAAATTTGAAAACTAATTTTCCATACGGGCATATGGGCATCACACAACAAGTAGAACGTTAAACTCATAAGAATAAACGGGTACTAAGAGTATACGGCATAATTATACGTGTACGCGTTATACCGACGTACCAAATCACGTGAGCGCCATCCACGCTCGAGTTAATACCTCCTTTTAGTAGGAAAAAAAAAAAAAGATGGAAAATGAGAAATCCAAACGGTACTTTCCCTCCAAACGCGCCGTCACCAACCCAACCTTAAAACCAGCTAAAACCAACCCCTGGGGGACTCGCATTCCCAACTGATCTCCCTACAACCACTCACATTTCAACACGTCGAGCGCTCATTACAACGGCCCACCCGACTTGGCACCCCCTTTTGCTCACGTGCTTGTTCCCTCCGCCAAACCGTGACGTGGCGTTGTTTCCCTCGCCCATGCAGTTAAATTATATTTTTAGTTCTTTTTGCATTAGATTATTTTCATTATCCTTTCTTTTAATTTTTTTAAATTTTATTTTTATTTTATTTTTATTTTTATTACCGATGCCTATAAAAGCAAAACCAAAACAACATTCAATTTCCCTTTTCGTGTCTCCATTTTTTATTTTTTATTTTTTAAAATAAAAAATGAGGCCAACGTCAACAGCAGCACAGCAATGCAATAACGATAACAATAATAATCAAAACAATAATAATAATAACAACAATTATCCTCCGCCATTGAAGATCAACAAAGACTCACATTTCATCAAGAAATCGTCGGCGTCGTCTGCGGCAGCAGCGGCGGCGGTGGCAACTTCATCGTCATCTCCGCCGTCGCACCGGCATCCAGTGATCATCTACACGCATTCGCCGAAGATCATACACACGCACCCGCGAGACTTCATGGCACTGGTGCAGAAACTTACCGGATTGTCGCGATCGAGCGACGATAACTCGACGGAGAACGGCAACGGATCGTTGGAGGAGGAGAATAAAAATAGCAACAATAATAATATTAAGAGCGGTAAGATCGCCGGAAACGACGACGAGTCGACGTCAGTGATAACAACGGATGACAACTGCGGCGGAGGAAACATGGGCGACGGTCAGGTGAATTCTTGTTTTGTTCCGCCGCCGATATTTGAGCCGCCAAATCCATTTTTGACAAGTAATATTCCAGTGTTTACGCCGAATTCTGCAGATTTTTTGTGCTCGAATCATCAGCAGTTTTATAATTACGCGGCTGATCCGTTGCTTTTCTCGCCGAATATCAGAGGGGCAATTTCGTCAACACATTCGGCAGCAGCTGAAGGCATGAATGATTTTCGTGAATTTTAGAGGTCTTTTTTTGTTTTTAAATTTTTGGAGTCATACATATTATTATAATATTATTTATATTATTATATATATTAATTATTAAATTCATTCATTCATTCATTCTTTAGGTGAACTCTTTTGATTCGTTTTTGATGATAATAAGGGTTCAGTTAATTAATTAAGTTTATTAGATAGATTTTTCTTTTTTTCCCCCTTCAGGAATAAAGTTTTACAGAACAATGGTTGTTTATTCCGGCCTTTTCCTATTTCATTTGATGATAGTCAGTGAAGAAAAAAAAAAACAAAATTTTGTTAATTTATGTAGCTTTCCTATTCATCATTGTAATTGTTTTTGAAATCATATCTGCATAAGATGAGAATTCTTTGCTTTTTTTTTTTTGGGTTCCAGTTCAAAATGTTTCTGATCTCTCCCTTTTCTGCATGCTTCTTTTTTTTTTTTTTGTAGTATATGAAATACATATGCAGACTTGATCATAGTTTATAAAATAGTTCGGATATGAAAATTATTATTGATATAATAATGTTCATTACTCAAAAAAAAGAAGAAGAAGAAGAAGATATTCTCGACGATTACTCACTTGAAAGACAAAACAAACTTTTACAAAAAAAATGTTTTTTAACATTTTTCCTATCAACTTGAAGTGGCAAAGGGACGTATTGAGTTTGAATGGCCAAAAGGATAACCAAGGGTATATACATGTTGGCTGTCTAGAATTTGTAGGAATTAAAGGAGAAGTCCTAGAGTACATCATAAGTTTATATTTTAATAATGCGTATATATTTTCTTGTAGTTTAATTAGATAAAACTATTAATTATACAGTAATTTTTTTGAAGTAAATGAACTCATAATATATATACATTAACTAGGTGTAATACTTTTAACGTGTTTTAAGATATCTCAAAATACTTTTTTAGAAGAAAAGATCTCTCAAATTAAAGACCAACGAAACATTAAAATGAATAAACAAGTGAACCTACGTAAAAAGTGAATCGTTATTTTACAGTTATAAATTTTTATTATTAAGACTTGAAGTGCTTTAGTTTCTAATGAAAATCATCAATGATTAAATGTGTATAATAACTTTTTATGATTTAAAGGCATATAATAACTTTTCATGTTTCAGAATCCTACATAGAAACTTTCCATTCTTTCACTCTCCTTTTTTTTTTTATTTCAAAAACTTGTGACCATTTATTCAATTGAAAGTCGCAATAATTTTTTTTTTAAAAAAAAGTCTCTTTAACATTTTTCTTATCAAGTTGACATGGCAAAGAGACATATGCAAAGTTTAAATCCCCGTAGGGATATGTAAAGAGCATATATATATGTTGGTTGTTTTGAATTTATATAAATTAGAGGAGGAATTTTAAAATACATTAGAAGTATTATATTAGTTTTATTAAATATAACTACTAATTATATAATAATTTTTAAAAGAAAACACAATTGACATATATTATTAATTTGGTGTAATAGATTTAATGTACTCTAAAATCTCTTAAATCGGAGATAATGGGTCCATATAAAGGATCAATCATTATTCCCCCCTCTCTCTCTAATTGATATCGGGCTACTTAATTGAAAGACAAGATAAAAAAATCGTTTAAAACTATCCCTTTAACATTTTTCTTGTCAAGTTGACCTGGCAAAGGGAAATGTGTAGAGTTTGAACGGCCAAAGAGATATGCTCAGAGTATATAAAGGTTGGTTTTTTAGAATTTGTAGAAATCCGAGGAGAAAATTTGAAGTAGTTACTATATCTAATTAATACATATATATTGTGTATAGTTTAATTAAATATAACTATTAATTAAAAGGTGATTTTTCTAAAAAAAAAAAGGCACATATGACATATATTTGTATTAATTAAATGCAATGCCTTTGAAGTCCTCTATAATCTTTCAAATTAGAGATAGATAAAATATAAAAACATGTAAATAGATGGACCTACACAAAGGATAAAATTATCATTTTGTAGTTACAAATTTTTATTACGAAAATTTAAAGTGCTATAGATTTCGATGAAAACAATCACTAGTAAAAAAGTTTAAATAACATTTCATGGTGCGTAGTCCTACTTAGAAACTTTGTATTCCTTTCTCTCTCTCTCTCTCTTTATGTAAAACTAATATCGGTTTACTTAATTGAAACACAAGATAAATAATTACATAAAATGTCTATTTGACATTTTTCATGTTGAGTTGACTCGGCAAAGGGACATAGAATTTCGAATGGCCAAAGAGATATCTACAGAGTATATATATGTTGGCTGCATAGAATTTATAAAAATTAGAGAAGAAATTCTAGAGTACATGAGAGGTATTATATCTAATTAATGCATGTATATCATGTGTAGTTTAATTAAATATAGATACTAGTTATATGGAAACAATACATGGCATATATGTGTCAATTAGGTGTATGCATCTGATATACTATGAAATCTCTCAAATAAAAAATAGATAAGAGTATGAAAATGTGTAAATGGATAGACCTAGACAAGGGATAAAATCATTATTTTGTAGTTATATATATATATATATATATATATATATATATATATGTATATTTTAATTAAAGATTTGAAGTGCTGGAGATTCCAATGAAAATCGTTGCCGATAAAAAGGTATATAATAGCTTTTTATCGGCAATGAAAATCATTGTCCATAAAAAGTGAAAAGTCGAATTTCGTTTTCAACTCCAAAGCACATTGTGATGGTAAAAACAGTGATTACAATCAATTATATACGTGCTTCAGAATTTGAACCTTAATAGTTATTAGTTACTTTGTATCAACCTGCCTCAAGGCCGTTAACTTGATAGAGTCCTACAATATTGAAAGCTTTTAGGGTTGAATGAATAACTTGTGTTGGTCTTTGCTTCATCAATTCAGTGCAGCAATGAATCCTCTTGTATATGCATATAATAGAGGAAAAATGAAAAAAATTTCCATAGAAATTCGGTGCATGGAAATATAGTACTGATTTCGTTTTATGCTAGCTATTTCATTTCATTGCAATGCATATACTATCATTAAAAAGAAGACACAAAAAATGGCTGGGCACCTCCATGTAGCTAGCCGGCTCCCATCATGATCCTGCCTCAGATCACTCAGCCTCTGGAAACTGATCATCCTGTCGTGTTATTCACTGTGATTAATTATCATCAGTTGCCAAAATATTTACTTTCCTTGTTAACAAAGAACAGAAGTTTTGGTAGTAAGCGTCTTCTACTGCAGGTAGAAATCACATCAGCCCAGGAGCCAGTAACCTACATATGCACATGACACAAATCTGGATTACAGGAAGAAAAATAATACAAGAAATCAAAAAAAAAAAAAAGGATGAAATTTGAGCACCCTCTGACTATACCTCCACATTTGAGTCACTATGCTGAACATAATGTTCACCATGATGATCATCATAAAGAAAGCAGGCAGAATGTTGTCGATCATAACAGAGGCAAACCTGGAAAACGAAAGACAGAACTTTTAATTGCAACACGAGCACAAAGCTTCAATTTATAACTTGAGGAGGTTCAAGCACATGAAAATTTACCATTGAAACGACGAAGTATGTGTAATCAGGCAAGTATCCTTGAAATAACTTGCTTAGATCCAACTCATTGGAGACAGCACTCAAGGTTGTTGATATATTTTCTGAACTCTCTTCACATCCCTGCCAATCTATAATTGTTATGAAGACATGCGGAAGACACCATGGAGCAGAGTAGACACTGTTTACTTGTCCGCAGCCACAATTCATTTTCTCGCTCATCCCCATCAACTCTAAAAGCTGTTTACTGGACATACCCCTGTGGCCATGCTGGGTTAAAAGGACAATGCTCAAATCATCAGAATCAGAAACTAAAAACATTTTTGTTCCAAAAAATAAGTGGGGACTTTCGTCAATGAATTATAACAACTTAACCTACCTTCCAAATTCTGAGATCGTACGCTGATATAGTGAGATAAAGGAGAGTAGACTTCTGGTGTCCCGATCTAACATGACAGTTGATGCATTCTATGCTTTCAAAAACATCCATTCCAAATATTCTATGCACCAAACAATTAGAGTTCATGCAATCCAAACGACCCGCGTACATGTCTTCTGATTTGTCATCAGAATTAATGGCATCAAATGACTCGTGGATAGCTTTGAAGGGAACAAGAAGGAATAGAGAAGCATCCTTCACTTGTCCCTGGAAATTAGGCGTTCGAATAAGGGATAGTATATAGATAAAAAGGAAGGAACCAACATAAAGACAACAAAGAACAGCAATGGCTTATATATCATTTCAAGTTCTGCAGTTTCATGGAGGTGAAATTTTTCAAAACTGAAGAATGATTTGCTACAAACCTCCCAGTACTTGTCTGGATAACGGTAGCAAGTGCTCAGCGCAATTCTTAATTCAGTAGGATCAACAGCTTCTCCGCGAATCTTGGCAGCAAATAGGTCAAAAAAAGCACAGATAATGCAGGGATCTTCACCATGCTTTTCAACTACATCCAATTTCTTTTTGCACTCCTCTTGAAATTCTCGTAGGTTCCATAGTGACTGCATTACCACATAACAGAAAAACATTTCAGGAGTGATAGAAAAAGAAACAAGAAGTGAGCATCATTCCAGTAGTGGATGACAGAAATCATCTAATTGTTGAATGAAAACCCGTCCTTCCAGTAGTACATGTCAGAAAACACTTAGTTATGGAATGATAACCTGTATAATCACATATAGAAATCTATTAGCAGCTTCTTTTCCAAGTCCAGTTCCGAGCAAATTGACATTGAACCTAGCCTCATGCTCAAATTGAAGCTGATACTCCACATTTTCTTCAAGCGATTTTTCGTCAGCTGCAATCGATTGTTGCAGATCATCAGCTCTTTCATCCTTCTCAGAATTTGGATTGTCACTGAGCACAGGTGAAAACATCTCAGACTCTACTTAAAGTGAAAACAATTCAATACCAAGTAAGGGACTAACTTTTGAATTGATTTCTCCTGAGGAAGCGAAGGCTGCTGAATATCTGCAGTTTCCGAAGGCCGCTCAATATATACAGTTTCCGAAGGCCGCTGAATGTCTCCAGTTTCCGTAGGCCGCTCAATGTCTCCAGTTTCCGTAGGCCGCTCAATATCTCCAGTTTCCGTAGGCCGCTCAATGTCTCCAGTTGCCGTAGGCCGCTCAGTGTCTCCAGTTGCCGTAGGCCGCTCAACGTCTCCAGTTGCCGAAGGCTGCTCAACGTCTCCAGTTGCCGAAGGCTGCTCAACGTCTCCAGTTGCCGAAGGCTGCTCAACGTCTCCAGTTGCCTAAAGTACCCAAATTTCAGCTTACTTCAAACAAATTATAAACAGAACAACTTACACGGCAGCAAAAACAAGATGATCACAGTTCAGAAACCAAACCCTAAAATCCATAGCCTCTCCTTGATCTTTCCTTTTCTTGTTCTTGTTATTCTTCTTTTTCTTGTTTTTGGATTTTCCTTTTGTTTGTTCTTTATTATCAGGCTCCTCTAAATGTTTTCCCATTACATTGTGCTTCTTCTCAGCCTTCTCGGTCACAAGCGATTGTTGCTGATCATCAGCTCTTTCATCCATCTCAGAACTTAGATTGTCGCTGAGCACAGGTGAAAACATATTAGACTCTACTTAAAGTCAAAACTCTTCAATACTGAATAAGAGACTAACTTTTGAACTGCTTTCTCCTGAGTAAGCGAAGGCTGCTCACTATCTCCAGTTTCTGAAGGCTGCCCGGTATCCCCAGTTTCCGAAGGCTGCTCAATGTCTCCGGTTGCCTACAGTTAAAAAGGAAAAAAATTGGCTTGTTTCAAACAAATTATAATTACATGAAAGCCCCTCCGCTTGGGGGTTGGGGGGGGGGGTGTGGAAGAGAGAAGATCACCGTTCAGAAAACCAAACCTTAAAATCCTTAGCCTGTCCTTGACCTTTCCTTTTCTTGTTCTTATTCTTGCTCTTCTTGTTTTTGGATTTTCCTTGTGTTTGTCCCTTATTATCAGGCTCCCCTGAACTTTTTTGAATTTCACCTAACTTTTCATTTAACATCTTCGCATCCTCCTCAATAATATGACGTTCCAGTTGTGACTACAGAGCACAGAATTTCACCATGTGAAGATGTAGTATAAACATCAAAAGCAAAAAGGCATTATGAAAACTAAGAGATTCGAGCACAAACCTTGATGAATGACTTTAACATGGGCAACAAAATTAACCGGTAGTCATAAGCAGATATCTCTCCTAGTTTCAGGTTAAATTGTTTCATGCTGACAATACTTCCGATCATCTTTACAGTTTCTAGAGTCATCTGGGAGATTGAAAACGTTCAGACAAATGAGAAGAAAATAGCATCATCATTAAAAAATCATTCAGCCGAAGGAATAAAAGCCGTACTCACATCATTTCCCAGTTGATCTCTCCACGATGATATTTTTTCTTCTACACACTCATCTGATTGGTTTAGGTTTTCGTGCACCCTTGATGTGTTTTCAAACTGATAAGCAGTCACAGCTTGTTCTGTTTCCAGCACATTCAAAATGAAATCTAACTCAAACTGATAAGCTGCAGCATCATCATCAATCCTCTCTTCTAGCTCCTTTTGCCGTTCTTTAAGCAGGGATGTGAAAGTTTTCCTCACATACTCTGGATTTTCCTCCCTTCGCTTAGTCTCTTCAGCACATATACCATCCACTGCCACAAGTGCATTCATTTTTTCTGAAAGCTTGCTTGTTTCCTCATACGCTCTCACAAACTTTGAACGTTCCACTTTAAAGGACTCAAACAACTTAACTCTTTGCTCTTTATTAGATTCTCTTAGACTTGCCCATAATTTTAATGCTTCCCCAACCTCATCGCCCACGTATAACCATGAAATTACGTCAGTACCCCAAGACAGTATGCCATCCAAAATCAGATACGATGAGTTGTTGTCAAGTACAACATCCTCTTTGAAACCAAAAGTCTCGGCACCAGATAATTGTTCATCTGTGTCTTCACTTAGAGTACCAGACACATGCTGTAATTTATGGATGATGCTATTAAGTTCTGAAGATTCCAAAAAGCAAACTAGCTTAAGTGTTTTTGGGCCTAGATTCTTCAACTGTGAATCAGAAAATCTAGTCTCAAGCATGGCAACAGCTTTCTGTATCACCTCATCAATATCAGATTGCACAAGAAAATTGTACCTGAGAAGAAATTGGAACGTGCCACGAAGACTCTCAAGAAGTGCAATACGTTTGTTATCATCACTTAATGGCCAATCTCTGGGTGCTATAGATGATGCTTCCTCTTCGCTTTCACTTCCCAACTGTTTCGTGAGTGGGACATCGTCATCAGAAAAACCTTTATGCTCGTCTTGACCCTTTTCTGCACAGCTGCTACTGTCATCCGGATTACAAGATTCTGATTTGGATTGGTTTTCCAAAATCTCGATTGCTTCCGCTGTATCAACAGGCTTCCACTCACCATTAACAATCATCTCCTGTGAAATCTCATCAACTCGTTTCGGAAGGATTGATACCAGATCATGATGAATGTTCAAGTCATGAGATTTGCAAAGGTGCTCCATGCAAGACTGCCAGTCACCAAACTTCTCAGAACAATCGCAACACTCCCAAAACTTCCATTCTCCCCGCGCCTTAGCCAAGTCAATAGCATCAGAAAGAAGATCCTTCTCCTTGCGATCTGTTAAATGTTTTTCGAGCTCTTTTTTATTCACTCGAAACAAACTTCTTTTTTGCTCAGCACTCATTTCATTGTTCCAGAAGGATCTTGCATTGTTTGCTTTTTCTAAATTGGCCATAAATTTATCCGCAAGTTGTTTCTTTCTTCTCTCTTCTAGCTTGTCCCGCATAGGATTCTGGCCCATTTCCTCCTTCTCTGGCGAATTCCTCAGTCTCGCAAGCTGGTTTTTAATATCAAGTACCTTTTTTTCTGCCGCCTTTACACTTGCCTCGATCATTTCAACTGAACTGATGGCAGCCCACCTTTTTTTCCTCTCACTTTTCTTGATCAACTCCCTCAATTCTTGCTTTGTTTTCTCAATTTCCCATTCTTGGCTCGGATCTTTGAAAACGAAAGAAGATCTTTCAGGCTCGACAGGATTCTCGATTCTTAACGCCCTGTTACATTCGTTGATCACCTTGTCGTATTCTCCGTTGAATCTTGCCAAATCGTAAAGTGTACTGGCGCAAAAATAAGCTATTGTGGTGGAACTTGAGCACTGAATCGATGCTACAAGAGCCGCGATGGCTGCATCTTGGACAAATTTCTTGTTTAAGCTATCATCGTATTTATTTTGCAAAACAATTTTGTAGAGTATAAAGGTTGTTGCATGATGGTAAAATGGACATTTTCCGTAGCGGGACTGAGAATTTTTTATGCATCTGAAGGCTCCGGCGAAGTCTCCTTTGTCATATGCTGCAATGGCAGCCCTTCCATCAGCGGTGTTATGGAACGGTGGCGGTGGCGGCGGCTGCGGTGGCCGCAGCGGTTGCTTGCTTTGACCTTTCTTGCTCATTTCGGCGATGGGTTTCTTGTTTTTCTTGACCGAGAATTAGTAGTGCTTTTCAGTGTTTCTTTTTTCTTTTTCTGCTTGAGAAAATGAAGAGCTTCTCTTGCTTATGGAGGGAAAATAATGGCTGACGGCAAGTTGGGAAATCTAAAACATGTTAACGGATATGCTGTTAGTCCGTTGGAGAAGCTGTTATGTGAGTTACGTAACTTATGTTGAGCAAGAAAGAAATGGCGGGAAATCTTCTTCGTATGAAGCTGAAGCCCATCAAGCCCATGATTAAAAAGCCCACGAACGATAACGAAACCATCAAATGTAGTAGGCCCATTAAGGCTTAAGCGATCCCGTTTGTGAGCAGATTGTATCGTGTCAGTGCTACGAGCTTCGCCAAGGAATTCCCTCGAACCGTTTCCGTGCAGGCCAAGCGGGGCTGCGTCCTGCGCGCACGTGATTATCCAGTGAACTAATTCCATGTTGAGCATCCAACGAAGAAGATTACGTCCTCTAAAATAGGGATATTCGCGAATTAAATTTTATAAATTAAATATTAATTCATATTTGATTTATAATTTTATAAATTATAAAGTTTTAATTTAATTTAATTTTATAAATTATAAAATTTTAATTTAATTTAATTTTTAAATTAATAAAATTTAATCTAAATTTAATCATAGTCTGCAGATCGAATATAGATTTAATCTAATTCATATCAAGTTTATCATTTTATGGATTGATTTACAAACTAAAAATTTTTAATTTTATCCTATCTATGAACTAACTAAATAAAAAAAATTAATATAAAATAATTTTACTATCAATCAAATTTTAAATTAAATAAGATTTAAATAAATTAATTATTTAAATAAAGTCTTAAAATTCATACAAAATTTTAAAATATAACACACTAAAAAAAAAAAATCTCATTTGTTTAGATTATTAGATACAAATTAACCATTTAGGAAGTTATATTTATTTATTTAATTATTTTTGGGAAGATTATCAATTTTTCTCATCAATAATCAATATATATCATTTGTCCACTACTATTTTTATAATAGTTAATGACTCCCCTAATAGTATAAATTTATAATATTACCATTATTTTCAAATACACTTTTAATCATATTTATTACAGATTAAACAAATCACATGAATATAAATAAAAATAAAAATTAAGTATTAAAAATAAGAAATATATGTTTTGACGTAAAAAATCTAATAAAATATTTTCTTGTGCTTTTCTTACATTATAATCATTTTCTTATAATGAATATATAAAAATTATTATAAAGTGATAAAAAAATATTATAAGAAAAACTTGAATGATAAATAGCAGAAATTATTATAAAATAAATAATAAAATATTCATCCTGTACTTTTTACATTTAATTTTAAACTATTATAAAATATTTATTATAAAAAATGTTTACAAAATAATAAATAAAAAATTATTATTAATTTTTTTCGAATCAAAATATATATTTTTTATTTTTAATACTTAATTTTTTATTTAGTTTCTATTTATATGATTTGTTTAATTTATAATAAATATAAATATTTTATGTATTTGAAAATAGAGATAATATTATAAATTTATATTGTCAGAGAGATTATTGGCTATTATAAAAATAATAGCGAGTAAGTGGTATATATTGATTATAATATGGAGGAAATTGACAATCGTTCTATTTTTTATTTTATATTATTATCGGATAAGATATAATATATTATTGATGTAGCTAGATTTTAATTTATTTATTTATTAGTTAGTACTAATACCATATTTACAAATGTTAAATAAAATACATTTTTTTTATAGATTTATAGAAGTAAATCCATGTCTAATTTATCGACTATAAATTCTCAAATTTTCAATCCAATCCAATCTACTAATCCACAAATTCGATTTTTACGGATTGGATCCTACTGATTAGATAAATTAAATTCTGAACATCTCAATTCTAAAGCTAAGAAGTAAAAGTTACCAATCAAGCAATTAGATTTATTAATACCCAAGAACATATGCTCAAATGAATAATTAACTGTAGTTTTGAAGAGAATAGAGTTTATGATATATATGAAAATTTGAATCATCGATTTTAATATCAAGACTGTTCAACTAAAAAGTAATATTTATAAAATTTAATTAATTAGAATAACTAAAACCAGATTTCCATGTGAATTAAAAGTCAATTAAGTTTGTGAGTTGCTCAATTAGGTCAAATAAGTAGGGACAAATTTCTTCGGTTTTTTTTTTTTTTGTCCTTCTTCTCCCAACTACTCTCAAACTTTTTCGGCGTTATAAAATATAATATTTGCTAGTTAGCTACTTGAACTTGATTTTCCTATCAGCTAATTAAACTTTAACTCCTGTGATACGGAGCTGTCTTTTCAATACTTGGTTCTTGGGTACGTGAATTATTAACTAAAAAAACAATATTAATGAAAGATCTTAAGAAAAATTTCTCTCCCTTATTTTTTTTTTTCCAACTCCCCTAAACTTTTTCCTCTACATATATAGTATACATTATTTGCCGGTTAGCTATTCGGACTTGATTTTCCATATTACACAAGTTAACAGAAGGAGATCAATCCACTAAAGTCGGTGAACGTTGTATACGGCTTCCTAGTTTAAGCATATATAAGATCTTATCAATAGTTCAAAGCCAAGTTATGGTTCAAATCCAGTTTCTACTTTCTATGCACCGATTGGCAGATCAAAGTTTTCTGACCTTAAGAACACCAGGGGGTAAACAATTCTTCCCTCTATATATTGTCATAGAAACTTATGATGGCCTCTCCAAAAATACCAGTGTTGCATATAAATTGGATGAATAATTAAGTCACCTTTTTCAATCAAAATATAATTTTGTGACTGTTTGATCGAACTCATGGGCACCAACATGGCACTGGAAAATACAAGAACGTTTCAGACTAGATTACCAAATCCATGTTTTGGAAAGGATTCAATCAAGAATGGACATCAGTTATATCCAAAATAATTTTCAATGTTCATATTTCTTGGTCTCTAGTAACTGTAGCTATAATTGTAGGGTCACGTGCTTAACACACACCTCACACACACACAGACACACTCATAATTCATTCTTTAATATTAAAAATTTTATTAATGGAGTAATGGAAAATGAGATGTTGTAATTTTTTAAGAGAGGATAGGACTTTTTTAGTACTAATTTAAATAAATTTTTTTATTAATATTAGAGTGTTATTATAACTAATGTGTCATAATTGTAAATATAAATTACTTTGATACTTACAAAAATTAGTAAACGAAAAAGAGTGTAAAAAATGAATTAAATTTTTATTCAGAAATTAATTATTAATAATAATTATTGTCAGTTATCATTATTAATAATTAAATAAAAATTATTATTAATTATTGTTAATGTATCAAGTAATTATAATAACTTTATTCGTTATAATAATAATTTAATTTAATATAATAATAATAATTTATTTAATAATTATTATATTTTTAATTTAAATGAAGAGTATTTTTAAAATTTAAAAATATTTTTTATTTATATTTTTATAATTTATTTTTTATTTTATTATATTTTTTATTAAAAATTAATTATTAATAATAGTTATTGTTAGTTATTATTATTAATTTAAATAAAAAATATTAATAATAATTATTAATGTATTAATTAATTATAATAACTTTTTATTGTTAGTTAATATTATAAAATAAATATATTTTAAAATAAATATATATTTTTTTATGAAATGTGCAAAATCTTGTTGATTCTAACTTAACAAACAAATCCAAACACTATAAAAATATGATCATGAAAATAAATATATTTTATAATATTAACAATATATTTATTTTATAATATTGTGAAATTTTATCTCATAAAATTAATTATCAATAATATTATTTTTAGTTATTATTATTAATAATTTAATTAAAAAATTATTATTAATTATTATTAATGTATAATAATAATCTATTTAAAAATTTATTAAATAAATTATTGTTATAATAATTATTATAATTATAATTTATTTAATTATTATTATATTTTTAATTAATGAAGAGTATTTTTAAAATTTTTAAAATTATAAGAAGCGAATTTATTACTCTAAAAATTTAAATAAAATAAAAAATATAAAAATTTTAATAATATGTGTAAGTAAAAAATATTATAAATTTATAAATAAAATAAAATATAAGAATTTTAATGAAGTTATACGCAGAAAAAAATAAAAGTAATAAGTTACTAGAGTTGTAACTTATATATTCAATTAGGCATTAGCCCATATAATGAACTTTCGATTTCCTTTTCCAAGTTCAAATCCAATCACATCACGGTTTGAAGAAAATAAATGAATACCAATAAGTAATTTACTACTCTCATAGTTTTTAAATAATTATTGTTAATTATATTATAAAAATTATTAGATATAAAGAGAATTTTTAATAAAATTTAATTTTAAGAGTGCTGTGAGTTTTATAATTCAATGGTATTAATTTACCTAACTGTAAATAGAATTGCCTACTTGAAAATTTGCAATGCTTGTTCTCAATTTGTATGTTGTTTCCTATTAAATTTTTTACCTTAGTATTAATCTTGTCGCTAAAAATAAATTTAGATTAAAGTTCCAAGTAGAGCAGCTCGATTAACCCACGAATTTAACACCGTTAAAAAAAAAAAAACAAAAAAACACCTACCTCGACTAGTAAAAAGTGTCTAATAAATTAAAGGGTGGGGACTGAAATAATTTTTAGTAAGCTTTTCCTTCGAGGGTTTATTATTAACCTCATGACATGTGCCTTTAAATTGTTGACAAGGTAATTAATTTTCTTTTCCAATTTTCTCGAACATTCCATATGAACCAAACAACATTATTATTGCGGTAGAAAAAAAAAACAAAAATAAAAATATAGAGAACACAATTTACCAGGTTGATGAATAAACAGGGGCCGGCCATTCAAGAAAATTAGTGGCAAATAAACAGGGCATCGCCTGTCAGACAGATTATGGATACTACTCGGCGTTTTTTCAACTGACAAAGGGGTCGACATGCATGGCAATGGTGAGCAGAGCTGCCCAGTAAAATTCTAATCATTTTATTAGCTATTGATTTGTCGGGTAAGAAATTGAAGTACAGATTCTGAGCCGCTCAAATTGATAAAAAGAGCTCAGCGTTTTCCACAACATCCTGACAATGCGGCATTCCATCATCGTTGGGAATTTTGACGGCCCTTGAATCCATAAACCTCTCATCCAACAAGCTTGTTGAACATATTACTTTGAAATTGAAAGGTATAAAATATCTCCCAGTGCTAAATCTTTCATACATTCAACTTTTTACACTCAAACGCCTTGAAAAATTTAACACGGCAATAGATGCAATACTTTTCAATTCCACGAATAATGCGCCCATTACCTAACAAGCCAATCAAATTACATTTACGTAACCTATAACTAGGCAAAAATATAACACTGGCTTATTTGACGTTCATCTTTTATCAACAATGCAGTATTTAACTCTTCCGAAAATAACCTACTTCGCAAGGCAGTATCCCAATCAACACTGGGGAATTTGATACGTCCCACTCAATAGGTCTGTTGGGCAGATTCTTTTAGAATTTTGAAGGATATTTTATCTCTTGCAGTGTTAATTCTTATCCATAATCTAAAATCTAGGTAATGGGCGCAAGCGATGGCCTATGACTCTGAGCTTTGCGAACTTACATTCTGGACTCTTGGTTTCATTGTTCTATAGTATCTAGCAAATATAGCCATATAAATCTAAATTCTAATTGCAAAGGTACAATTTAAAGAACTACATCAGAATGGCTCTTATTCCACAAGCACGTACAGGAAAGCAAGCTTGAGTGCAGAAAGTGAACAAACAGTCGACACATAACAGTTTTACATTCATTAGTTTGCAGGGATGTCATCCAGAAACTTCAGTTTAGGTTTCTTGAGCCTTGCTGCAGCATCTCTCAGGTGTATCCTCTGCTCAGGTGAGTCCATGCAACAATCCAATGCCAAATGCATGATGCTTAATAAACAATCCATTTTGGCAGCAAAATCTTCCTCTCCTCCTATGAAATTTGCATCAACAACAATCCATACGTTAACGACTACTTTGCCCACTTCTTTAAATTCATTTCCCCGGAAAACATTTCATCTGTGGGTTCTTTCTCTTTAAAGCTTCCATCAATAGAATACCATAACCATAGACATCTCATCTACCTGAAATAGTTTCCTTTGATCCATGTTGTGCATTTTTTAAATTCAATTGATTAGAGATAGATAAGCAAATAAACTTTAAATAATAATAGACCCAGTCTCCGCATGTGCTTGAGAAAAGAGCAAATGTTGCATCATAAATTTGAAACTGGACATGAAATATTACCTGGCGCCATATAATCAATTGTATCTATTGTCCTGGTTCATGTCACATAATCATCTCCTTCACCTAAGAGTTTGGAAATGCCAAAGTCACTCACACGTGCCACCATTTTTTTTATCGATCCCAGAGAATGTTGCCAGGCTTCTAATCACAATGGACCACAAGTATTGGTGAATGTCCTTGACGGAGATATTCAAGAGCTGGCCCCACATCTATCATTATATTCGACTTCTTTAGTATATCAAGATAATAGTTGTCAAAATACTACCGCTGGGCATGAACTTAAAAACCAAGGCTTCAAAATCAATATCACAACAGCTGCTAGGTATCTTTATGAGATTTCGATGCCGAACATTCTGCAGAACCTCGCATTTGGTATTTGTTATAGATTGTTCGGTTTTGTGGCAAATCCAAAATGCTTTGCTCTTTGCACTAAAGCATGATTTAGAAAAGGTGGATGGTGGGGTTGGTTGTAATGGTATGAGTGTAGTGGAGAGGTGGGAGCAGCCTAGAATGAGTTGGTATGAAATGATTAATGATGCTGCTTAGTCAAAATGTGCAGGGATGGGGGCTGTGATTCGAGTTTCGAAATTCAAATGGTGAGCCTGTATTGGCTGCTATTAATGTGTTTGAGAACTAGAGCATGCTGAAGCCAGAAGATAATTAATTCGTTACAAGTGAGATAGCCAAAAGAAGATAATTTTGGCTAACTCAGGATATTTGTTAGAGTCTAATTCCTGGTAATGTTTTTTAATATTGTCAGTCTAATTCCTGGTAATGTTATTCAATATTGTCGTGTTTCTAGGAATTTAAATCAGGCCAGGCCTGCTCTTCCGATGCAATCATATCACGTTTGATTGAAATATTTCCCAACTAAATTTGAAGATTTCTTGTAATTTTCAGTTTCTAATAAATTGAGTTTCCTTTTGAATAAAGGGGGGGGGGGGGGGGGGAGAGAAATAGAGAAAGAAAGGATTTGACAACCCTCAGGTAAAAAATCCGGAACTTATCAGACCTCAATTAATGGTTGGATTATACCATGAGAGTCTGCTAAGAATAAAGATTTAAGCTAATATTATTCCTTCACAAAATCACAACACTTACCGATATTGAAGATCCATTACTTACCAACTATTAACTCAGATTCTCCCGAACAATTGATTTTTTTTCTCATTCCATTGTTAAGGTTACAGTCCAGATTTATGTCTGTGGTACGTAAAACACTATTTTACAACGTGTGTATATACACTCTCACACACACACACACACACACACACTTTTTTTATACGAATGTCCATATCACCTCTCTTTTGGTCTTCCTTTTGTCGTTCCAGAATTACGTGAACAGCCGTATGCTGAGCCACCATTCTCTCAATTATCGCCTTGTCCATCTTTCTGTGCTTGTGGGGAAAATCTTGTAAATGTCTCCAAAGACGTAAATAGAACTCTGTATTTATGTTAGATGTAAAGATAATAAGAGAAAGCTAATTTTTAGACTGCAAAGATATTTTTTATTGAGCAGCAAAATCATCTATTTGTACAGCATATTGAAAACTAAAGTGCAGAAAAATTTGCTACATGTTGAGCATAATAACTAAGTGCAAGAAAATATCATGAAGTGGTCATAATCCTAAAGAATAGCAACTGATTTAGCTTCATGAGTCATGCCAGTCAACATTCTCCTCCTTGACTCTAGAACTGCATAACCAAGCTTCTGCCTCAAGAATTCATATCTACTCTTTCGAAGTGCTTTTGTTAAGATGTTAGCACTTTGATTTTCTGTTGGGCAGTAGATCAGCTGCACTTCTCCTTCTTTTTGTACCTCTCTTAGGAAATAAAGCTTTATCTTAAAGTGTTTTGTTTTGCCATAGAATACTGCATTATTAGCAATTGAAATTGCGGCTTGGTTATCCACAAAATATTTATGTGCCTTATTCTTGTTTCATATGCAAATTTGTCACGAGTTTTCTAATCCAAAGAGCTTAATTTACAGTAGCAGCTTGCAGTTGGCTTGCACTTTTCCATGTTCAATTTTTTTGGGACTTCCTTTGCATATTTTTGCTAGCATATAAATATATCATTTTGTTTTTGATGTACCTACATACAAAATATACCTACATACCAAGGAAGAATGTCATCTTCCCAAGGTCTGTCATTTCAAAAACATTTTTCATTTCTTTTTTAAACTTGTCGATCAACTCCTTGCACTTTCTATAACGAGTAGATCATCAACATAAAGAGATACCACAAGTATTTCGTTATCAGCCTCTTTAATATATAAAGCAGATTCACTAAGATTTTTTTCAAAGCCTAAGTTTGCTAAGTGTGTGTTAATTCTGCTATACGAGGACCTTGGTGCTTGTTTTAAGCCATACAAGGCTTTCTTCATTCGATATAACTTCTCTTGCCTTGGAAAAATGAACCCTTTAGGTTGCTCTACAAAACTTTCTTCCTTCTAGTATCCATTCAAAAAGTTTGATTTGATATTCATTTGGTGTATAACCCAACCTTGCTATGTAGCAAGGGCCAACAACATCCTTATGGTATCCAACCTGGCAACAAGGGTATATCTCTTGACAACAAGTCTTGCTTTGTAAGTATTTACATAACCATCTGGATTGAGCTTGGTCCTGTAAACCCACTTGACTCCTATAGCTTTCCTGTGTTCAGGTCTGTCTATCAACTCTTATGTTAGATTCTCTTTAATCATCTTTAGCTCGTTCTCATTGCAGTTATCAACTTCTAATCATTTACAAGTTTTTCATACTCTGTAAGCTCCATTACAATAATATTACACCTCTGATAGATGTTAGAGATGATTTGATTCCTCTAACATTTTCATCATCTGCACCATCATTCTCTTCCTCGATCTCAATCTTCTTGTCATTCCTCCAACTCTAGTTATCTAACTTAAAGAATTGAACATCTCTACTAAGTATTACTTTGTTGCTTTATGGTAAGTAGATCCTGTAGGCTTTTAAAGTTGAGCTATAGCCTATAAAAATCTTAGGTTCTGCTTTTGTCTAATTTGTCTCTTTTAACTTGAGGGACGTAAAAAAAACATAGACAATAAAATATCTTTAGATTAAACAGATTTGATTTATAGCTATACCATGCTTCAAATTGAGTGTTTTTTGCAAAACTTTTGTTAGCAATCTGTTCAATAAAAAAAATTGTAGTGTTTACAGCCTTAACTCAAACTTTCTTTGGCAGCTCTTCATCACGAAGTAAGCATCTTGCCATCTTCATTATTGTCTGGTTTTTCCTCTTGACAATACCATTTTGTTGAGGAGTGTAAAGTGCTGTCAGCTGATGTTCAATGCTTGCATCTTCATAGAACTTGTTAAATTTTTCAGAGGTATATTTCATATCATTATTGGACCTAATCACCTGCATCTTGCATTTGTTTTAAATTTCAATCCAAGCTTTAAACTTCACAAAGATGTTAGCAACCTCAGATTTAAGCTTCACAAAATAAATCCAGCACAGTCTTGAGTAATCAACAATGAAAACAATTTAATATTTATTGTTATTCAAAGAAGGTGTTTTATTGGTCGTCTTACATTTGTGTGTAGTAATTGCAACCATATAGCCTTTAAGCCTTATTTTGTTGAAACAAAATCCTAGTTTGCTTTCCATACTAACAGGCAGCACATTTAGGAGACTCATCCTTTAATTCACGCAAGCCTTTGACTAAATTATTGTTCTTCATGTAGAGTAAATCAACATAATGGAACTGCTCTAATCTCTATCTTTTGCCTCTTTGATCACACAGTTCTTGGATTCAAACAACACCTTATAGCCTTTTTTTTAACAACTAACACTTAAAAGATTTTAATTAATTTCAAGAACATATAAAACATCATAAATCAATTTCATACATGTATGGCCTTTAATCACTATTGTTCTTTTGCCTTTTACTGCAATATATGCCTAATTTCAATTTTGACTTTGGAAATAGTGGTCTTGTCAAGCTCTTTGAAAAGCTCTCGATCATATGTCATATGGTTTATACTATTTATAAGTCAACTCTCTTTGGAGTTGTTGGTGGCAAAGCATGATAACACGAACAACTATTTTTCTTGAAGTTAATCCCTAGTAGCCTTGGCTTCTCTTTGCTACTGTTGAATCCTGCATATCCTTTCCATGTACCCTAACTAGCCACACTTGTGATATTTTGCATTTGTCATTTACCAACACTTATTCTATGGATGATTGGTTTTTTACAGTAAGTGCAAGATAGAAAGACTTGAGTGTTGCTGCGTTAGCTATTTTTATTACTACTTGTAGAACCTCCAGTCTTGTTATCTTTGTTCTATGTTTTCTTATTTTTGCTACCTTTGTTGTTTTGTAATTTGGCTTGAGAAGCACCCTCTACAAATCTTTCTTGTCTTATAAGCCTCCTTTGTTCTAATATCTACAGTGGATTCAACAATTTTGCCAAGGTAATACTTGACAACTCTCTTGAGTTTTTTGAAGATGAAATTAAGGCCTTAAACTTTTCAAGAAATGTGACTAGGATTTTTTGAACAACTCTAGAATTAGAAAAATTAACACCAAGGACTTTTATCTTATGGACTAGGGATGAGCATAGTTTAGATTGGGCTAGATTTTAAGTTGATCCAAATCAAACTATAAAGATTTAGACTCAAACTAAGCCAAACCAAATATTTTTAACCTAGCCCAAGTCAACCCATTTAGGTTTGGTTTGGGTTTCAGTTTGGTTTGAATTTTATAATTAAAATATTCTTTATTTTGATAAATTTAATTATATTAAATTATAATAATTATTAATTATTAAATTAATATTAAAATATGAAAAAATATAATGGATAAAAAATTATAAATAATAGACTTTACAATAACTTTATTCTTAAATATAAACCATATTACAACCTAAATTTTAATAATGTTAATACAAACAAAAACAATATAAGATATCTCAACTCAAAATTGAAAGCAATCCATAAAAATTAAATTAAATTAAATTATATAATTTTATAATTTTAAATCTTTTTGGAGAAATAAATCTAAAATTTACCGTAATTAGAGAAACTCCAAAATTTTAAATGTAGTAAAAACAAATTGGCCATGAAATCAAATTAGATGTAAATTTAATTAAAAATAACAATAAAATCATATTTTATTTAACAAAATGTTATAATCAATTACATTTTTCATTTTAGTAAGTTACAATATAAATAGGACTATAAAATTATATTAGAGGATTTAATAAAAATATTGTCTAAGTAATTTATTAAAATATTAATTTAGCCTTTTAACTCAAGTTGAGAATGTAAAGAATTATAATATAATAGTGATTATTAATTTATAAATTATTAGTTTTAAAACAATAATAATGACCACCCAACAATAATAAAGACTTAAACTCTAAATTTTGATCTGTCTAAAATTTTTCATATCAAAAGAAAATTCCTTTTTTTTTTGTAAGTGGTTAGATTATTTTGATACCACTAGTACATGACAAAAACTTTAGTATAAAATCTCATCTCAATCATTTAATTTTAAGCATATTAGAAAAAATCTTTTTAATTTTAAGCTAATGAAACGTTGGAACCATAAACTCTCAAACAAAATGAATAAATAAACAAATAATAGGGAGTGTAGTGCATATTAAAAAAATTAATACCTTGGCATCAATTTGCTCAATAATGAGAGATTTTAGAATTAAAAAAATAAAATTAATTAATTTTTATTCATTTTACTTTAATTATTTTTTTATTGATATGTCACCTTGAATTTGTCTATAACCTATGAGTAAACTATATCCAAACCATTATGAAATAATTTCTTAAATGAAAATCTAAATTTAACCCATTTTATGATTTATCTAACCCAAAATGATTTGGGTTTTGATAAACCCATGGGCTATGGGTTTATGCCTACTCCTGTAATGTTGACAATCTCAAAAAGTTTGTCAGAATACTCCCGGATTGTTCTGATTCTTTTATCTATTGCATCTCAAATTCTTGGAACAGATTCAACATTTGCATCATTTTGACCTTTGTTTCCTTCATATTCTTGCTTCAAAAAATCCCAAATTTCCTTGGCTATTTTCAACATCATTATTCTAAAAAAAATGGTGGGTGAGACTGTTGCAAACAAGGTTACTTATGCTTTTGATTTTCTTTGCTTCCTCTCTTTTTGATTTCTAATTGTGCAAGAGTTGGATTGTCTGGCAGGTGTGGAACTTCATATACTTGTTCAACAGCTTCCAACATATCATTAGCATCAATATAGGCTTCCATTCTAACAAACCATGCTTGATAATTTGTTCCATCAAATACTGGAGGTGCAACTGCAGTGAATGGATTTTCTAAATTCATTCTGGAAAGCTTTGTGTTCTTGGAGAGAGAGGTGATAATCATTTATAAATTGTGCTCAAACTTTCTCAATCTCACAGGTCCCTAAACATTAAAGCTCCGATACCATTACGTTGGATGTAAAGATAATAAGAGAAAGCTAATTTTTAGGCTGTAAAGATATTTTTGTTGAGCAACAAAATCATCTATTTATACAGTATAATGAAAACTAAAGTGCAGAAAAATCTATTACATGTTGAGCATAACAACTAAGCGCAAGAAAATAGCATGAAGTGGTTATAATTCTAAAGAATAGCAATTGATTTAACTTCATAATTAATGCCAATCAACAATTTACTGCTGAGGATAGGATACTCCTTTAATATTAGTACAGGAAGGAAGTTACAAGAATTTGTAGGGTCTGCAATATTTGACATTAACCAGTCCAGATAAAACACTATAACCGACATTCGTTATTATTTATTAGAGAAGGAAGATTGGAAAGATTGGAAAACACAGGTCAGTCGAATGCAAATAGGGCCTATGACTTAGATGTCGGGATCTGTTCTCATGGGGCACGTTGCATACGCGTTGTCTAGAAAGCACGCGGTAGTGGCTGCAAAATCTAGTACATGAGCTCAATTATCTCATCAAACTTCCAGTCCTATGCACCGGTATTACAATCAGAGTGCTGCTGCCTTAGCCAAGAATTCGGTCTTCCATTGCAAGACCAAACATATTAAAATGGATGTACACTTTGTTAAAAACAAAGTGTTCAAATGTGACATCATGATATAGCAAGCATATAAGGTAGAATAAATTAGGAATTCTAGATTTTGAGTCAATTTAGTATTTAGTAATTTATTAGAATTTACCTTATTTTATTTAACTTATTTGAGTTTTATTTGTAATTTTAGTCTAATAAATATTTTAGATTATTTCTACTATTTGAGAAGGACTAAGATTAAGTTAGTTATTAATATATATAGGCTTGCTATTCATAGTTTGTGATAATATATTTAAGCTTCTTATCGATAATACTTGCTATTTTTTCAATTGAGATTTTTCCCTTTTACAAGAGCCCTCTTTTTTAAGTTTACAAGAATATATGCTATAACAACATTTAGTATCGCGTCAACATTGTATTACATTAAAAACATGATACATACCAACATAAGAGTAGGAAACTAATGTACTCAAGTAGTATTTGGTATTGAGATATTAAGCAACTATTGGAAAAAGACTATAACTATAAAATAAAAATTAATAGTATATAGTAAATATAATTTTTAAATAATAATGTTTAGAAAATTAGAAAAGATATAGTAGATTTTTCATCATAAAAATATAAAATCAAATCAACTTAACTTTCAAGTTATAATAATTAATACTTACTAAATACTTTATTACTATACTTTTTAAATTACAGCTACCTAACTTAATCCCAATTAGAACTTTACTAAGCTAGGCATACTCACACTTCAACTGCTTTTAGAGCCAACTTAATCCCTAGGCCCTTATGCTTGAAAGGAATATTAATGAAGCTCGTTAGCTACTAACGTGTGCTGATTATCTATCAAGTTGGTCGGAAGTTATTTCCAGCTCATCAGCAATAATCTATTGACTTTGTAAACAGCGTGTAAAATTTGTTAGCTTAGAGAAAAATTTGTCGGCTTAGAGACTATGTATGTCATTTAAGTTCTTATTAGCATTGAAGTGTTTTGATTTTTAAACGGTAGTTGTGGTGAAAAAAATAACTATAAAATAAAATTTGATAATGAATAATAAATACTATTTTTAAAAAATAATCTAAATAAAAATAATATAAAGATATCAAAAATTTTCTTTATATAATAATCAAATTAGTTTAACTTCCAAATCACAATAATTTCTATTTGCTAAATATTTTAGTATCGTAGCTCTTAAGCTATCATTGCCATATCTCAATACTAAATAGACCCTTAGTTTAGCAAGTAATAATTCCCTTGTATAACTACCAGCTTTGTAGCTCATTTTAGATCTAATAAAAATATATCAAATTTAGATCCAATTAACCTTCTTATCAACCAAATAAAGTATCAACTTCAATCGTCAATTTGTGTTCCATCATATATTGTTGAAATTTTGTGGAAACATTGATAGCAGGGCCCCGAAATGGAGAAAATTTAGAAATGAAAAAAAAAGAAAAAAGAAAAATGAGAGCGAGATGTGGGGTTACAACTTGCTAGTAAGTCAAGGTTGTCTTCTTCGTCGTTAGAATTATACATATGCTTTGTGCGTTGAATTTAAGTGGCTGACAAGTGTTGTAAGTGGTTCATACTACTCTTAGAAGTCATCCTAAAATATCATCTCAAATGTGGAATTTGATCGATTTGAAATATTGAAGTGGCAGGGACCTAAAAAATTAATTTTAATTTCACGTACTTTGGAACTTTTAAAATAAATAAATAAATAAATAAATAAAGTCATTTTCAAATGAAAATCAATAAAACTGAGAGACTACTTATAAAACTTCAAAGTTAAAGCATTCCAATATTTAACCCTTTAAGTTTTAAGTTGAAACTTAAATATTGAAATCCTTAACATTACGTAGATTGTAAATGTATATTAATCTTCCAGGGGCTTAAACCTTTCATAAGTTTTTTAATAATTCTAGTAATATTAAAGATAAAAATAAACATCTATAATTAATTATTAATCTAAATAATACTAGGGTAGAACTATTTACACTCTAAAATTTACTTTAACACCATATATTTTAACATAATTTTTATATTATTGAAGTATGCTTAATGCAATTTTCTATTGACGAAAATAACTTAAAGTAATTTCAAAATAGCTAATCAATGCTTAATAAAATGAGAAATCTATAGTGAAATTGCAAACAAATCATGGGAAATAAAGACACAACAAATGCATTGCCAAAAGTCTACAAAGATTAATCAACGTAGAAATCGAAGTTTCGGTGGGATGGGGGTTTGACAATTGAGTGAGTACCATTACTGAATGTTTTGTGCTCTTACCTTTAAAATCTTATCTATTTCGCCTTTGAAGACCTTCACGAGTCTCTTCCATATTTAATTAAGTACGCTTGTTTCCTTCACCTTAAAGTTATTTTCATCTCACGTAGTAATGAGTTTGCTGCATCTATTAAGACCAATATGCGCTTATTATTCTCCCTTGTTCCTATGTTGCTGTCACAATGGTTCATTGTTGGCTTCGCTATGGGTGTAACAAACATCACAATGGATCAATCTGCTCTTCTTGCATTCAGGGACTATGTTATTGATCCTCATAGTGTTTTAGATCATAATTGGTCCATATCTTATCCAGTATGTAATCGGTTAGTATTTTTAGCGGTACACGCCATCATAGAGTTACTGCCTTAATTCTTTTTTTTTTTTCTTTTTTTTGGGTCCCTAAGGTATCATTCCCTTATACCTGGCGAAATTTCTTGTTCCCAGCAACTCTTAATATTGGTTATAATAATTTACATGGTCATCTGCCAAATGCATTAGGACGTTTATGTAGACTCAGATTCATTAGTTTCGCAAATAATAAATTGATTGGAAACTTTCCACCATGGATTGGAGTTTTATCTAAATCTTCAAAAGCAGAATCTTTGCATTGGCAGATTCATAGGTCTCCTCCCATACCTTCAATTTATCCAAACTGCAGTAGTTGGATTTATGCATCAATCATTTTTATGGAGATAGTCCTTCAAAGATTGAAAATTTGAGTAACCTTGTACGTCTACATTTTAGGGATAACAACTTACAAGGTATGTTCCACTTATTATTGTTTGAATCTCAGTTTTATTTCTCAATATCCGATTGTCCATTCCAAAATTGTCTGAATAAAACCACAAATTTACTTTGATTGAAATTTTTTCCAAATAGAGCAAAAGAGGTTAATTGTCAGTAGTTTACTATGGTGTAACTTTTAAAACAATGATAATATAGTCACAAACTCTTGATTATTAAAAAGATAATATTTCTACTTTTAATTTAATTTCTTTTTTTTATGTCAAAATAATTGATAGCAAAATAAGGTGGAAAAGAAAGAGCATAAATAAGTGTTTGTGAATAAGAAAGATCATTACGATAATGGTCTTTATTTCCTAATTGAATAATAAGAATTTGATTTTTTTTTAATTTGAGAAATGTTACTTTACTATTTCAAAGTTTGCTGTAAAATAAAGTTATCGTGTAGGAAACATTTAAAGACAAATTTTAATTGTTTAAAAAAAATCAAATGCCAACCCACTTAAATAAGTGATTTTTAAAAAAAATTAAATTTTCGTATTTAAAAGACACTTTTCAGTCTTTGACGACATGCTAAATGCATGTCAAAACTTTTCATCAAGGCAGTCTATGAGTCCCCATAATCAAGTGGGGAAAACACAATAAGTTCCCATTTAACGTTTGCGTATTAGCAGATGAAATTCCAAACGAGGTTGACAATCTATAAATTCTGTAATTTCTAGTTATCGATACTAATTACTTAATGGTTCGATTCCACTTGGATTTTCAATAATTCAACCGACCATAAGTCTAATAACCAATCAGATTTCAGGCCATCTAACACCAACGATAGGCCGCAAGCTTCCACACATAGAGAGTATTTTAATATGAGAAAATCAGCTTATCGGAACAATTCCCAACCCTATTACCAATGCTTCTAAGCTCATTTCCTTAGGCTTGAGCTTCAACTCATTCTCTGGCCCTGTCCCAAACACTTTTGGCAACTTGAGATGTTTGAATATTAAGTAATAGTGTTTGGTAAGCAAGAAAATACAAGAAAATGTTTAGAAGAAGATTGTAATAGATTCTCAATTAACTAACTCGAAATGACAACATATTACATATTTACAGTAATGAAATCTGCGAGCTATTAAATTTGTTATGCACACATGTGCTTTGTTTAATAAAAGCTAAACCAAGTGACTTATTTTGCCGCATGAGCTGAGAAGCTAATCTGTTGCTATTGATTGCACAGTTACTATATGCTCTACATTCAAGTAATATTTGATTCACTGATAGCTTCCCTCAAGCTTAAATGTTCAAGATGAACATTCAGCTTGCTGCATATGTAATGGAACTATGTAAAAGTGAGCGCTTTAGTTAACACATCAACTATTTGATCTTCACTTGGTATAAACCAAATTGCTATCTTCTTGGTTGCAACTTTGTCTCTAATAGAATGGATGTCAAGCTTAACACTCTTGATTTTAGCATAATAAACAAGATTATATATATTAAGGCAATTGCTCATTGATTGTCACACCACATTATAGGCATGGTGTTAAGTTAAATGTGTAATTTATCAAGTAAGGATTTCAAATGCTAGTCATGCAATCCAAGAGGAGGGTGAATTGGGTTTCTAAAATTTAAATTAATCAAACATACAATAATCCAATCTAATGTCTTGATGAAACAAAAATAATAAATTTAAAAATGCTAAAAAATAAAAGAATAAAGGAAGAGAGAGCAAAAACAAAGATTTTTAGGTGGTTCGACAATTCCCACACATGTTCATGCATCCAAGCAAACTAAATTTAAAGATTTTATTATCCAAGCTTCTCAAGACTTCAAGTTCTTACAATTGACTTCCAAGGTATTAATGAACTTTTATAACAAGAGATTATCTCCTAATCTCTTCATACTCACAAATTTTACAATAAATTTAAGAATTACAACAAATATTCTCTTTTAGAGTAAATATACAAATAATAGCTTAATGAATATTTCATCTTTGATGATTTACAAATTGAAAACTCAAAATATATTGTTCACACTTATTTATGTTTGTAAAAGTCTTAAAAATTAGAGTTGAGTTTATAGAGTTTTGATGTAAAAACTAGTCATTATAGGCAAATTCTAGGAAGCAAGTGGCCAGTCTCTTAATTTAATTGGTTCTCAAAATAGTAAAGTTACTGTTGTAATTTGAATTTTGCTACAGCAACATTATTTGTCAAAATTACATTCTCCCCAAAGCTTACTATAATTATGCTATAATAAGTATTGTATTTCACACTTACCTAAAACTTTAGAAAACTTTGCAAACATATCTAATTCTAGATTTTTTAAATAATGCTCATTACTCTCAAAACTTTTAAAATTATTATACGGCCTAAAATATAATAATAATTTTTAAATAAGTCATTTTTCAAACATTAGCATAATACTTATAAATTTTAAAGCTCTTAAACTTTTTTATTTTAGTCTGAAATTTAAAATTTTAAAATTTACCTCAGGCGGCTAGCTACTAACTCTCAGACGGTTAGCTGCTAACTCTTTTTCTATTTTTAATATTTATACTTTAATCTCAAGATTTTTAGAAATTAGAATATGGCCTAAAATATTTCATATGTTTTTAAAAGGGTCCAAATCCGAAATTCAATACAATACTTATTAAAATCAAATATTTTAAAACTTTTTTATTTTAGTCCACATCTTGAAAAATAGCTAATTTCATAAAATACTTAACTTATAATTGTAAAACCTTTGATTTATGAAAAATAATAATTTATTAAACAAGATCTTGAGTTTCTCAAATACTAAATCATACATATATTAAATCATATTAGTTTTACAATAATTTATTGCAACAATGACTCTGTTGAGCTAAATTATGTTCTTGATTGTGTCGTTATATGTTGCATGTTTTGAACTTAATTTTACTTGATTAACTTGCGTAAATGTTATTCTTTGAGAACTAGTGAAAATGTAAAACACAATACTTATCAAATCAATTTAGATATATGTTTGTTATCTTTAAAATTATAATATGTGTAGTCTTTTAGGCTAGCAAGATTGATCTAAATCACCTCTGATGCAGCATGATCTAAAACTCTATATTCTACCTCTATGCTTGATCGAGAGACATTAACTGCTTATTGGATGACCTGAAACCAAATTGGCACCTAGATAAATTGCAAAACCAACCACTAACTTCTTAATGCTCTATCACAAGCCTAAAGGTTATAAAATAGTTCAATTGCATAGCTCCATAATTATAAAAATGAAGTCCAAAATGAGAAGGTTGTTATAGGCCTCGTGAGAGTAACATATTGCAAGGCTCTAATGATGCTTCTATACTGAGATGCATTATCAATTTTATCACTGGAGTTTTTGGTAAGATAATGACCAATTGACATATGTGTAGGCATTGGATTGTAACTAGCCATGTTATACTTTGTTAAAAAGCAATATATTTGGCGTGTGATAGATGAACCTTATTTTGAGACTTTGTGACTTTAATACCTAGAAAATGATAAAGCTCTCTCAATTCCTTTAAGGCAAATATATAGTGCATATCATGAATGACATGTTAAACTCTAAGGGAAGTAGATCTACTAATGATAATATCATTAATATACACCAAAACCATAAGCAAGTGACCTCTGTCCCAATTGAAGAAAAGAGAGTTATTTGATTTAGAGTTCTGAAAATGCCACTAAGAAAGCATAGTAGTCTTGAACTTATCAAACCAATCTCTAGGTGCTCTTATATATATATAAGTTCAAGACTATTATGCTTTCTTAGTATATTACAAAATGAGTATATCATTTGGAAAAGTATTATTGACATCCACCTGTCTAAGCACCTAGTGATTCATCACTGCTAAACTTAAAATAATTCTAGTTGTAGAGGCTTTGACTTTGGAGTTAGATTTTAGATTGATCTAACCTATATATTTGGTGAAACTCCTTTACAAAAAACCTAGCTTTATACCTTGAGATGGATCCATTTGAGTTATACTTAAGTCTAAAAACACATTTATTTCTTACTACTTTGACAAGAACAATAGGTAAGATTAAATCTCAAGTTTGATTAGTTTGTAAAACTTGAACTCTTCTTGCATTGTTTTAAACCACATTAGATCATAGAGTGCTTAAGAAATAAAGTTAGGTTATAAAGGTTGAGCAGGCAAGGCTGATAAGTAGAATTTGGGCTTATAAATGCCTACTTTAGACTTAGTGATCATAGGATGGCCAATTGCTAAGGTAAAAGTAATACACGTGATAGTGAAGGAGTAATGTGGAGTTGAATGAAGTAAATGGTTAAGAATTAAATGTGAGGGGGAAAGAGTAACTGTATCAGATTGAGAAGAATTTATATATGGCAAAGAAAGAGAAACATTAGAGATGGTTGCTGGGGGTGTTGCTAAAAGGGCTTGTAATTTAAAAAAATGATACATAGAAGAAGGAAGAGATTCAGAAATAGACTTGCTAGTTGAAATGGATAGCAACTTTTAAAAACTGTAGAGAAATCTAAGATGAAACATAAAGAAAGGAAATTCATTAAAAGTAACATGGATTAAAATATAAATTATCATTGAGAATGAAGACAATGATATCCTTTATGATGAGGGTTGTAATTAATGAAAACACATTTGTCAATTCTAAAATCAAACTTATGTCTATTATATAGTTTAAGAGAAGGATAACAAGCACAACCAAAGTTTCTGAGGATTGAAAAGTTTGGTTTTTGGAGAAACAACTTTTGAAAAAGAGAAATATTAATCAAAATTGGAGTGCAAAGTCTATTTATTAAGAAAATGGTAGTATGAAATGCACTTTACTAGAATTTTAAAGGCAAGTGTGCCTGTGCTAGTAGGTTTAGACTATTCCATTTTGATGATGGATATGATCAAGACAAGGGTGCCTAAAATGGATGCCTAATGTAGTGAGTGAAAAAAAAAAAAAAAGGGTTCTGAATTCCCTTCTTCAGTCTATTTGAACTGCTTTGATATAGAGTTGCAAGTGTTTCTAAATAAACTGTTTAAAGTTACAGAATACTTCAAGGGCATCAAACTTGGCAGTTAGTGAAAAATAAGTGAATCTACTAAAGCCATCAAGGATGCATAGATAGTAGGTATAACCTTGTGTGGAAAAGATGCAGGAAAGTCCCTAAAGATCTGTATAGAGCAGTTGCGAAGGTGCTGTTGTTTTGGTTTCAACTGAGTCAAAATGCAATATATGATATTTGTCAAATTGACATGCACTACAGAAATGTAAATTATCAACTTTATTGAAACCATTTAAGTCATTACAAGCTTAGAGTATAGTTTTAAGAATATAAATTGCTAGATAGCTTAGCCTTTTACGAAGGAGATCAACATCAACTAACTTCATTGTAGAAACAAAAAAACATAACCTCCTATTTTATATAGAAGAACTTACAATAACTGACTATTTAAAAGGAGAAACAAAGCAGTAGGCAAAAAGTAACTCAGGTTTATTTTAAGGAATACAAGGAAAGCTGAATTCGCTGCAGTGAACTGGATGAGAGACTTTGAACTCTATATAAGCCATCTTTAGCAACTCCCTCAAGTGAGGTAACCCTTGTGCTCCTGGCTTTAATAAAGCACAGATTGCCAATAAATTCAATAATAAAATGATTATCAGCCAAAAGTTTGGAAACAGTGAGCAAGTTTTGGTGAGATGTGGGATATACAAGACATGATTAAGAAATAAAGAGTTAGAAGTTAGTGTTCAGCAGAACTGATCCAATATGTTTAATATATAATGCATGTCCATTACTATCAATGTAAGCCTGAAAGAAGAATCTTGCCTAAATCATTGGTGATATAATTTGTGGCTCCACTGTCAATGTACTAAGAAAGATCTGAAGCAAGTTCAGGAGCTGGAGCTGGAGTTGGAGCAAAGGATGTAGAAGCAGTAAAGCTATTAAACCATTCCCGGTAATAGATACAGAAGGAGATGAACCAGGATTAAGGAGTAGTGCACAGAAAGAGCACCAAAGTGTGATCGGAGTACACCATACTTCCTTGAAAACTAGAACCCTCTGGTGGACAGATAATGCCAAAATTAGGTCTAAAACCTCCAAAATTAGGCCCAAATCCTCTGTCAGCACCACTAAAAGAACTTCCTCCACCATATTGGCCTTGATTAAGTCTGAAGCCTCCATTAAAATTTTAAAACAGTAGTCTCATAATCTGAAGAATCAAGTCCAATTAATACATGCATGACAAAATCATTCAGCTAATTTGGCTTTCTGGTTAAAACTAACGTATCTGCTATACGTTTGATCTTAGTAAAGTAATCAGCAAATTCAGTGATCCTTTCTTAATAGTTTGAATCTACATTCTAAGAGTTTGAATTTAAGCCTGAGATCTGGTAAGCGATTCCCAAAGCTAATTTGAGGTTGCACAATCGATCACAATTAAAAAACATATTCTGCTGAATTAATGAAATCATCCAACTTAAGAAGAGTTGATTAGTCTTGATCCAAGTTGGGAACTCTGGATTCATTGATCTAGATCTATTTCCAGATCAATTTTTAGCTCCAAGTTGTTCTCAAAAGAAAGAAATTGCTCAGAACACTCGCGATCTTTGTTAATGAAGCATTATAAGTCATTGCCTTTAATTGACGCCAAAACTCGTGTACGCCACAGAATAAAGTTATTTTGATCAAGTTTAATAGGAGTAATGAAGCTATAAGAAGTATTGTTTTTTAGTAATGCTCGGCATTGCAAACTCTGATACCATGTTTGAATATTGAGTAATAGGATTTGGCAAGCACGAAAATACAGGAAAATGAGAGAAATCGTTTAGAAGAAACTTGCAGAAGATTTTCACTTAGCTAACTCAAAATGAAAACATGTTACATATTTATAGTCCTGAAATCTAAAAGCTATTAAATCTGTTATGCACACCTGTACTTTGCTTGATACGAGCAAATTTATTAATTAATTCTGCCCCATCAGCTCAGGAGCTAATCTGTTACTAGTGACTACAGAGTAACTATATACTTTGCATTCAATTAATATCGGATTAACTGACAGGAGACGCCTTAGAAGGCTCAATCTTGGTTATAATTACTTAATGATTGACTCATAGTGGAGCTTGCTCTCTTCTTTGACTAATTGTAGAAATTTAACAACTTTACAATTTGGTCCTAATCCTTTACGTGGCATCCTTCCACCATTAATTGGGAATTTATCTACTTAGCTTTAGGATTTTTATGCACATGAGTGTGAACTCAAGGGCAGTATTCCTCCACAAAATGATAATTGAACTGGATTGATAATTGTCAGTCTCGTATACAGTGACTTGAGTGGAATTATTCCAATGCCAGTGAGAGAAGATTGAAGCAGCTACTAAGTATCGCCCTCGATGGTAACAATTTGCAAGGTTCCATTCCCTATGATCTTTGCCACTTAGAAGTGTTGAATAGATTAATGTTAAGTGACAATATGCTCTCATGACAAATAACACCATGCTTGCCGAGTTTGATATCTCTAAGAGAACCCAACTTAAGCTCCAGCAGCTTCAGTTCTTGTATACCATCATCTTTATGGAATCTTGAATACCCTCCTGCAAAAGACATGTTGTCAAATTCATTACGTGGTTCTGTTCTTTCAGATATACTAAATTTGAAGGCCCTTGTAACTTTAGATTTATCGAGGAATTAGTTATCAGGTGTTATTCCAATAATCATTTGTGGCCTCAAGGAATTACAACATCTGTCATTGGCCGATAATCAATTTGAATGTCATATACTTGAATCATTTGGCAACTTGACAAGTTTGGAGTTCTCGGATGTCTGTAATAACAATCTCTCTGGAGAAATTCCCAAGTCGTTGGAGACACTTTTAAATCTCAAACTACTTAATGTGTCTCGCAGTAGACTGAAAGTAGAAATTTCTCACAATGGACCATTTAAGAACTTCTCAGCTCAATCATTTACATGGAATTATGCACCTTGTGGTCCACCAAGATTCCAAGTGCCACATTGCAAGGATAGCAACAACAAAAGATCAAAAGAAAGCTACTCCACCTCTCCTGAAATATGTTTTGCCTCCGATAATATCCATTGTATCAATAGTGCTCATCAGTATATCTTCTTTATGAGACGTCAAAATAAGAGTACAAAAACTCTTAATAAAAAAAAAAGGATTCGTGTCTCTCATAACATGGAGAAGAGTATCCTATCTAGATATTCAATATGGGCTCCTGACGGATTTAAAGAATGCAATTTGCATGATATAGGTAGTTTCTGATCATGTATATAAAGAAGCACCTTCCAACGAGACTAATGTTATGGTAAAAGTTTTTAATCTGCTGTTGGACAGAGTGGCTAGGATTTTTTATTCTGAAAGTCTTGCGAAATGTTCAATCTCAAAACGATCCTTAGTAGTTGTTTTAATCCAGATTTTACTGCATCGGTACTTGACTTCATGCCCAATGGTGGTCTTAAGAAATGGTTTTACTCTCACATCTTTTTTCTAGATATCCTTGCGAGGTTGAATATAATGATACATATGGGATTGGCTCTTCAATATCTCCATCATGGTCTTTCAACGCCTATGATTCACAGTGATGTGAAGCCTAACAACATTCTCTTGGATGAAAATACGGTGGCACGTGTGAGTGACTTTGGCATTTCGAAGCTCTTTGGTGAAGGAGATAGCTACAGTTGGTTATGTGGCTCCAGGTAATGTGACAAGTGTAACTTCAAATTTCACTCACAGTTTTGTTACAAGGATAAGTTCAAATTTCGTTCAAAATTTTGGTCATGAGATAGCTTTACGAGAAATTGAAATTAAAGATCGCAGAGTATGGATCAGATCTGGAAGGAACTTTTTCATCCAGATCCGATGTCTATAGATATGGTATTTTATTGACTTAAGTTTTCACGGGAAAGAAACCTACAGATTAAATGTTTACCCGAGAATTGAGTTTATAGAATTGGGTAAATGGGTCATTATCTATTTATCTGATGGACTGACGGTTGTTGGTGCAAACTTGCTGCGAGAAGAACAAGCTTTCTCTGCCAAAATGGATTGTCTACTACGCATGCATTTGGATTGGATTGTTGCAGGCATTCACCAGGTCAAAGGACAGATACGACGGATGCGGCTGCAAAACTTATGAATATTAAAGTCACGTTGCTTGAAGATGTTGCTGCATCCAATTAATGTAACATTGTTTTGTCCATTTGCCAACTGCATCCAATTAATGTAACATTGTTTTGTCCATTTGTCAACTTTGTTTCTCCTCTTTCTTCTTGTGGTTGGGAAATAAGAGCCATTGTTCTCAGCAGAGCAAAAATTAGTCTGAGAAATCTGATGGTCCTCTCTCAACGTCATGTATTTTTATTTTTCCCAAAATTAAACCATTTGTTATACCAGGTTCCTTATAGTTTTGGAATATTTACAAACTTTCCAAGTTTACCTAATCGTTATAGTTATTTCCAAGCACCTTAGGATGGCATAGCCTTAAAGTCAAGTTAAGGGCGAGTTTCAAATAAGGAAAAGCTTATGGTGGATACCTAGGCACCCAGAGAGAAGGAAAGGCGTAGTAAGGGACAAAATACTTTGGGGAGTTGAAAATGAACGTAAATCCGAAGATTGCCGAATATGTCAACCTTTCAAACTGCTGCTGAATCCATGGACAGGCAAGAGACAACATGGCAAACTGAAACATCTTAGCAGCCAGAGGAAAAGAAAGCAAAAGCAATTTCCGTAATAGCGGCAGATGAAATGAGAGCAGCCTAAACCGTGAAAACAAGGTTGTGGGAGAGTGATACAAGAGCCGTGCTGCTAGGCTAAGCGGTGGAGTGCTGCGACCTAGACGGCGAGAGACCCATTCACAATCAAATTCAACAAACAATCTTTACGAATCCTCAGCAGATATAACAAAATTAAGAATGCAAAGTGAAGTTATTCTCACAGGGTTCCCTCACACTACTCTGTATCCTTTCTTTGGTTGAAACGGCTGTTTTCGATCATATATAATTGCGGCTAAGTTATCAAATGTCGTACATATCCCTTAACTAGCTTGACTTACAATTAGTAAAATTTGCATTAGCAATTACACACGTTGCATGCCTGAATCAGAGATTGAACTGAAAATTTTACAATGACAAAATCATAACAGTTGCAGCCAATCATCTCGTTACAACTAATAAGGCATATTCTCCTGTACAAATTATTGATTTTCCAATTCCTCTTGCCATTAGTTTCCGCTTTTCGGCTGATAATTAAGATTTACACTTCATAGATATATGTCTGTGGTACAGAAAACACAACATATACACTTGTACACAAATGGACACATCACTTCTTCTTTCTCTCCTCATTTTCTCTTTCCAAAATTACAGGTGCAGCTGGTATGCTGAACCACCATTCTCTCAATCTCCTCATCCATCTCTCGGTGCTCGCTCTCCTTGTGGGAGAATATCTTGTAAATATCTCCAAAAACATAAGTAGAACTATGTACTTACTGGGTACAAATATCAAAATCAACGCCATTAACAAAAGACCAACTGCAAATTTATCGCTTGCCTGGATTATAAAACACCAAAACAGCAGGTGTTGGCATGTCACCAAATAAAATTGAACTGAAAATATAAACTATAATCCCAACGCCATCAAATAATAGTATGCAATAGACCTTTTCTGTGCTTAGATAAAAAGGTTTGCAAAAAGATGGAGATCCAAACCTGTGGGAAAATTGTGAGCAGCAATCCACGTAGCTTAAGAAGAAAGATGTTTCCATCCTGAATGAGCTCTTCGCCCTGGGAAATTGCATTTTGAACAGCCAAAAGCTGCTCCATTGTGTTCATAGGTGGTGGAGCTACTACCCTAACTTCATCAACAGGCTTGCCTTGGTTCAAGAATCTTGTGAGTACCATAAAGATTGCAAAAAAGATAAGCAGTAATGCCAAAGCATAGCCCAGCCATCCCCTACAATGAAAATCCTATTAAGTTTCCAGGAAAGCCACCAACCATGAATGATTTGTTCAAGAAAGCATTTTAAATCATCAGAATTACAAGTAAATCAACTTTACAACATGGACCCTTCTGTAAAACGAAAGTGAAAAAACAAATCCCTAAAGGTGAAGAATGAAACATCTAAAAATATCTACCCTTCTTAATTGCAACTTTACATAAGGTCTTTTTATGTCCGGTGCTTTTAAGTAATTATAAGCATAGTTCGGTATCAAAATTAAAAATGCTAGCTGATCATCAACTACTTAGTTATGCAGATACAAGTTAATAAATTTGCTTCTTACCTGCAAATGATAAATGTGAAGACTAAACAGAACACTGAAGACTTCAGGGGATCATCCCAATATGCCAGAGAAAGAAGCCACCTTCCAACTTCCGTGACAGGAAGCAGAAGTTCCTACAAGTATATATAGGGTTGAGAATTACAATAAGCTCTATCGATGCTTCAAATGAATTAATCACTCTGTTATTGGTTTAGCTTGACACATGATAATCCTCCCCATACTCCCTCCTCCCCTTCCCTCCCCTCCTTCCCCACCACACACACATATCATACACCACTAGAAAGGGAGATGGATAGAAATGATGAAAGATATCATTTATAAATCTTTCTGTGACATAAGGTCAGCAATCAGAACCCAATAGCAAGATTCCAGTTGATGCAACTCATAATCTTTGATTAAATAATCAGCAGAAAAAAACTGATGCAGGATGATAAGATAAGATTTATATTCATGCCAATTCAATGATTATATCATTTCAGGAATCATTGTCGACATAAATTAAGACCTACATATGATGGGCAAGACAGAAATAAAACTGGAAACTAGAAATCCACTCCTAACAAGTAAAGAGAACCTAAACCAACAAAAATAAAACAACTCGGAATAAGTCTTATCATATCATTCTACATCAAGTAGCAGAGAAGAAGGGAGGAATTTAAAGTAAACAAAGGTAGCAAAGGAGAATGCAAAATCACATATTAGGTATCAACAGCAATACCTTCATGATGGCCAAATTGGTGTCAATACCATCTACTTTAACTCCATCAACTGTTTCTTGTGCCTGCACAACCTTTTTATAGCTATTTCTGGATTCCTTCACGGTTCTTTCCAATGGACTCATCTCCCCCACAGCTATCTCACCCACTACAAGCCCAGCCCCAGCCTCACTAGAATTATTACTTGAACTTGGCCCAAACACAAACCCTAGGTTAGAAACCATGGCCATGGCCGAAATTGAATACATTCCAACCCTGACCACAGATTTGTTAGACCAGTCTAATTCCCTTAAGTTTGACGTGTTTGCAAGAGTTTCCAGTATCAAATCTCCACCCGGAAGCTGATCACAAAGGTTAAACATGAGAAGACTCTCGCAACGTACAGAATTTGCAGTACTAATTTCTTGAATGGCTTGTAGTCGCAGAATTCCAAGTACAGCCCTTGAGAGCACTTCATCCCACTGAACTCCTGTAACTTGAAACTTATTTATAAATCTGTGTGCATATAAAATTTCCCTAATTATTGCTAACCAGTAATCACGACGTGTATGCCCCTTAAGCTCTGGGAATTCTAAGACAATTGGTTCTGATCTACAAGAAAAACACGATTAAGAGTTAACAGCTATTTAAGTTTCAAGAAAAGCTTTTAGTTAAGGAAAATAACTGAAATATACAACTATAAACAGTGAGAAATCACATGCATTGTGACTTACAAGGAAACAGATTTGTAAAAGATTGCCTTGTCAAATAGTCGAGTGCCCCATGGTCCAGTCAACTCAGGTTTAACAACCTGTTTTAGATCTTCTGCTAAATCATATATTTTTGCCTTCTCATAAGATACAACACGATGAGCTTCGAAATACAGTGCATGATCTGTCAAAGTCAACCGACCTGCAATATAAACCAGGATACACATAAGTTGGCAAATGTGACATTATATTTTTCTTCTCTAGTTCAATACTACACTGCAGGACATATAAATTAACTAGTGCTCCAATTTTTCTAAAATGCAGGTTTGCATCAGATACAATTTTTGCAAATATGGTCCGAAAACCCGTTAACAAAAGTTATTTATCAAATGAACCAACCTGGCCACGTGGATATCCCTACATGCTCAAGAACTGGCTGGGTGGTGACTGTCCCATCCACCTCCAGAATCTTTTCACCTCTTGATGAACGAATGGCAGAAAGAATTGATGATTCTGATTGAGTCTTCATCTTTTTTATTGCTCTATGGTATTGAAGAATTAAAATATGAGTGTGGCTATAAATTGGAAAATGATTTCATAAAGCATGAAAACTTGATACTGAAGAACTAAGACAAATAAATCCTTATGTTATATTCAAAATTGAAAAATGAATAAACCTTTGACACAGAATGTTACCCTAAAACAAAAATATTTGAACTGCAGTAGTTAATCAAAATTTATTAATGATAAAATATATGTCAACCAAGTATTTCCCACATCATTCTTCCACAAATCCACAATATCTTAACCAAGTATTTCTCCTGTCAAGAATGCCATTGTTCAACAAATCCACAATGTTTCTTGAGTATTAAATGACAAATTAACAATCAGCATCAATATTGATCGTATATCAATATACTTTGGAATCACTATATTTGTATACAGCTTTTTAAGGAGACCGAGAGTTCATACCAAGTCTCTTGACAGTCCAATTATTTATAAGATACATTAATTAAAAAAAAAAAAAAAAAGATAAATGGTCCAGCACGCTAGTAACTATTATTCACAAATTGAAAAAAAAAATATTTCCACTCAAAATAAACGGGCAGAATACAGCTTCACCCTAGCATGTTTAGAGAGTGTTACCAACTGAGATACAGTACCAGTTTATTTATGCCCCCTCCCCCCCAAAATTCCCAATTCCCCCCACTCACAAAAAGACAATTTATGTTTCCGAAGATAAAGAACAACCCCCCCCCCCCCAAGGGGGGCATGTTAAGCATTGCAGGTACCTTTCCAGTCCAGTGATGTACTTGTCAAAAACAGAGTATTGAAGCCGACCACCAGTTGACAACGTTAGCGCCTCAAAAAGATTCTCACAGATAACTACATTGGCAATGATTGGAACTGCTGGAGCTATTCTAGAGAAGGCCCCCACCCCAACCGTTGCATCCTCATCCACCTGCAATTAAGATCAAGTCAATACACCCACATCAATAGCAAGTTTGACCATCATATTCAAGATACAATAACCTATATATTCATATAATATGGGCAAGTAATTAGACCACCGAAGTTAAAGGACCCTCCGCCAATTTCAACTCAAATGATTACTCACTAAAAGACACGAAGATAGACAAATAGATCATAAACAAATATAAAGGGATAATACATGTCTTCTCAACTTATTAAAAAGAAGAAAAAAAACATATACCCCAACCACTGCCTACTCATCTATCTACAAGAAAATTGAGGATCAACCCATGGACAGCAAGTTTCACCACATACTACAGACACTACTTGAAAATTTTCAATGGCTACTTAAGTGACCACAAAATTAGATTGGACCATCCAATAATGCCAACTTCGGGACACAAAAGTGCATTCATACACTATTTATATATGTTACACCTTTTAAAATAAAAAAAAAAAAAGATAAAGAGTGAGAGAGAGGTGATACAGACAGCTTATACTGCACAGTATATACATTCTCTGTAAACAATTTGTAACTACACATATAAGACACAGATATCCTCCTCCTGTTTAAGCAACTACAACATGGTTGGCCTTGTGCTCAAGCAAATTTACCCCTCGAAATAAACTACAATTGGCAACAGAAAAATGCTTTCAAGCAATTAAAAGATTTATCATGGTCAATAGCTTAATTAAGTATAAATTTGCAGAAAATTCTCAATCAAGAAATGGTGATTTTCTTTCATCAGACGATTCCCTTAAGGTGCAACCATGTAATGTTTGTATAACATGTATATATATATTCAGCAATTATATGGAAGAGTGTTTCTCAAATTCCCAGCTCCTGCTAATTAGACAATTGTCAATTGCTGAAAAATTTTCCACACTAATATTAGCAACAATGTAATAATTATGACTCACATTAAGCAAAGGTTGGCTCAGAGCTGCAGGAACTTCCCAAGCAAGCATCATATCATATGTTAGGCGTCGAAACTTTTTATCAGCTAAATGGCCGGTTACTTGAGTTGAAAGAGCAAGTGTCCTGAAGCAACAATACTCCAAAAAGTTCCTTGCATAACAAGATGGATGCTTTATGGCTTCAGAAGCCTCTGCATTAAAGCTTTCTTGCAGTTCACTCGAGGAAACACCAAGAATTCTGCATTATTAACTTCTAGTTTCCATAAAGACAGTATATAAAAGGGGGAAAAAAAAAAGATAAACTAGCGTCCAAGAAATAGATGTTCCAGAAACTGGCCGGCAGAATAGGTACAATTTAAAAACTAATCAAGTGGAAAAATTCTAATCAAACTAAAATATAAATTTCACCAAAATAATGTACTTAAAAAAGAGGGAAAAAAGGCCAGCAATTAAAGCAAGAGTTAAAAAGTATCACACTAACTTTGAGCATCTACGAACAACTATATTAGCAAGTGGAGAGAGCTCCTGTATCCAATTCCGGCCGGCGGATGGGGACCTTCCCATTTCTTCAAATTCATCATGAAATGAACTTCGACTTCCCAGCAGCCATTTGAATGACCCCTCTCTTACCAGACCCTCCAGCATATTTCTTGTTTTGCTTGACACTTCCATCTACAATTTCTTTCCCTTATTATATAACAAAACTTTGAAGACACCCAGAACTGAATTCCCTGTGGCAATATGTTCCTTCAGATACAAAACTCACATTGCAGAACACAACTAGAATGTTAGCAAATAAATTACTACATTAACCCATAAAAAAGATTTTTTTTTTTTCCTACAGCATTACTATCAGTGCATAAAAATGAAATATGTCAAACGCATACAACCTCCCATTCCGTCATAACCATCACAAAACTCAAAATATAACTTATTCATTCAAAACCCAATTATCTTACACTTCCAAACTCTTCAACCATTCAAAAATCAATCACAAATTAACTCATCAGAACAGTTCAAAACCCAAATAGAAGCTTCACTAAACAAAACAACATAATGCCAACAACTTGGGCTAACCAAGCCACTAAGAACTAACCTCAACAACTGTTGATTTTGCATATAAAATTCTTCCAATACCCTCAATATTTCACCAACCCCATCTCAGATTAGCTTTATTAGACCAACTGCCACAAACCCTTTTCACGAAATAGCAAACATCACGAGATTGCTTCAACTGTCAAAGCAAAGAATACGAGTTTCAAGCAAGAAACACACATGATTCTGGCGTAATATAGGGTTTATTTAATTTTAAAAGGAAAAATTGTGCTGGATTGGGTAAACAGATTCTGGAGTGTTAGAGAGAAATCATAACGCACAGTGTGGTAGTAGATTGAGGTGGCGTTTAAAAACCTTTCGTCGTCTCGAAGTAAATTTTCTGTTCTGTTCGGTGCCGTCTCTCTTTCTGGGTGATGATCAGACGTGCTCAGGTTCACTTAATATAACTACGTGGCGGTCTTTTATTGATTTTATCACCCCGCGAATCAAACTTTGGCTAACCAAATTAGACTTTCAGAAGTCCGAGCCAAATATGAAAGTGGGATCAATTTACTCGTTCACTACCAAAACAAAATCCGTGTTAAATGGCTAATAATATTTACGTAGATTTGTTTTGAGATAATTCCATCTGCTCTTTGCCCCGGTACGTAGATTTTGTTCTGGCATAATTCCATATGTACCCCTGATCGTTTGCAAGTCCCCAAGTACCCCAACAACAATCGACACAGGGCCAAATAGTATTTAAACAGGGTTGCGATGTCCAAATCCGTAAAGAAATGGAATATTTAGATTTAAAAAATTTTAGATTCGCATATTAAAAAATATAAATTTGAGTATGAAAAATGAGTCTCCGCACGAATTGAGATTCGGATAAATTTTATTTTAAATTATAAATTATATTAAAAATATATGTTAAAAATTAAATTAAAAATAAATTTAATTTATGAATTTATGATAGTTTTATGTTATTTATTTTGAATTATTAATTGTTAGATTATGATTAAATTTTATTTGATATTATTAGATAAATTATTAAATTTTAAAAATTAAATCAAAAATTAAAAATTAATTTTTATTTGTGGACTTATGATGTTGCTGTATCTTATTCATGTTGAATAATGAATCATTAATTATTAGATTATGATTGAATTTTATTTGATATTATTAGGTAAATTATTAAATTTTATTTTAAATTAAAAATATATATTAAAAATAAAATAAAATAATTAAATTTTATTTGTAGATTTATGAGATTATGTGTATGTTATTCATGTTGAACTATTAATTGTTAAATTATGATTAGATTTTAATTGATAGTATTAGGTAAATTATTGAGTTTTTAAATTATATATTAAATTATTAAATTTAATTTTTACGAATCCGGATATCCAGAATATCCACATGCATCCGCTGTAGATTTGATCTGTATCCGGATCTGCATTTATTTTTACGGATCCGGATGCAGATTCGGATGTAAGATTGTTAATTCGGATCTCAATTCGAATTTTGCCAACCCTAAAATATGTCATTAACCCCCTTAAACTTTAAAACATTTACAAACTTTGCCTAACACTAATTGTTGTTTTACTTCTAGATCCATTACAAAATTTGTTTATTACATGAAAAAATAAAATGACTTATTACTTCCACAAGTCTCAATATAATGAGAGACATATGTCAATTATTTAACACTATCACAAGTCTTGATATTACGAGAGACATGTGTCAATCATCTACCACTGTTATATAATTTTATGTAAGCAGTGTCTGTTCAAGTTAGATGCAATTAAAAAAATTAAATAAGGATAAACTTCACTGTGCCTCTACTAGAGTGATTATCTTTAAAATACCCTCCAATGATATAATAACATCACTCTACCTGCCAACCGTCGTGATCTCATCTTTTAAGTTATGAGCTTAAAGGGCAAAATCGTGTTTAAATAAATACCGTAATCAGTGTTAGTCTAGAGGTGTGTCACATATCAAATTAAAGCAGCATTTTAACTACACCTTAAAATTTGATAATTTTATATAGGATAATATTTTATAATAAGTTATTTTCAAAATTTTTAATAAGAAAATGGTAAATGTAAATGTTAGCCTAAAGAACTACACATATTTTAATTTTAATAATAACAAACATGTGTCTTAATTATTTGATAAATATTATATTTCACATTTTCGCTCATTCTTAAAGGATAACATTTATATAAGTGAATCAAGTGAAATTAAGTTCAAGACACTTAACAGACAATGGTTCGATCAAGAACTAAATTTAGCTCAACAGAGTCATTACTAGGATAAATTTTGGTAAAGTCAATATAATTTAATATATCCATGATTTAACATTTGAAAAACTCAAGATTTTATTTGATAAATCATTATTTTTCATAAATCAAAAGTTTTATAATTACAAGCTAAATATTTTATGAAATTAGCTATTTTTCAAGATGTGGACTAAAATGAAAAAAATTTATAATATTTGATTTCAAAAAGTATTGTTTTAAATTCTAGATTTGAACCTATTTATAAATATCAAAAACATCTTGGGCCATTCTTTAATTGATGAAAATTTTAGGATCCATGCACAAATAATCAAAATGGATAGAAAGTTAGTGGTTAGCCGCCTAAGGCAAATTTAATTTTTGAATTTTAGATTAAAATGAAAAATTTTATGAATTTTAAAATTTATAAATATTATATTAAATTTTTAAAAAATGACTTCTTTAAAAAATATTACTATATTTTGGGTCATATCATAATGTTAAAAATTTTAAGAATAATAGGCATTATTTATAAATTCTGGAATTGAATCTATTTGTAAAGTTTTATGATATTTTAGAACATAGTAAAATTATAATAAGTTTTAGATAAAAATATAATTTTAGAAAATAGTGTTACGGCAACAAAATTCAAGTTACAACAGTACTCGAACTCTAAGGTATGATACAAATAATTATCGTTGTTGGGTTGTCTATTGTATCTCTAAATATAGGAGAAAAGTATAATAAAAATAGAGTGAATATAAAAATTCAATGAGCTTTGTGAAATCATCATTAAACAAGTATTTAAGGGAATAATCTCATCATGTTTGAACCTCCGCAAACAAAAAATTAGGAAACCGTCATACCCAGAGCTAGATGTATAGATAAGAAAATGTTATCTCATATCTTATCATATCCGGACCTCGATAAACGAGCAATCAGGAAATTATAATACCTAGGAGCTACACGAAAAGATAGAAAAACGTTATCTCCTACCTCATCATATCTATGCATGCAAAACTGGTCCCTAGAAGACAAAAGTGCCCAAGCACACTATCCAAAGTCTTTGTGTGTACACAAGGGACCTAAAAGCCTATATTTCATCTATATCACCTACATCATGTGTATCACCTATACCGTCTGTATCTCATTATTTGTAGCACTATAATTATCATACTACATGCATATGCCCCCAAAAGGCAAAAGTGCTCAAACACGAGACCCAAAACCTCTATTTGTGTTTAGGTGGGCCTTAAAAACCGATATCTCATCTTATTTGTATCACTATATTTGGGTAAAGGTATTATCTAATAATTTTGTAAATAACCATATATATATATTACATAAACATATAATTACATCAAAAATCTAATTTCCTTTTTCATTCAATAAACTTTAAATCAATTTTATTTTCTTTGAAATATTATTATTATGCATATATTCAAAATCGATAATAAAATCATTAATTATATGTATTTTCAATAATAAATAACATTACAAAAATAACAATCTATTTTTAGAAAATCATTAAATCGGAACCTATAAAATTTATTTCGTAACATACTTTATAATATTTTAAAATCATAATAAATTATAAAGAAAATATATTTTTTATATTTCACTCAGAGTGATGACATTTAAATCCGGTATCATCAACGTCCATAAGTTAGTCCTCATTCGCTAGTCCTCCTTATTTAAAGAAATGGCATAATTATTATTCATAACATGAAATACGACAAATTGTACTTAATAAAGTTCGAAACCCACATAATACAACTCTCTAATATATAAAATTACCAAAACACCCTTATATCAAAATTACCAAAATGCCCTCAATAGCAAAATTTATTAAATTACCCTCGAAACCATAATTTATCGAATTATCCTTAAAATGTTAAATTACCAAAATGTCCCCAATTCATATTACAAAAATAATTTACGAGTTTTAAATTTATGAACCCCTAAAGTGTAAAATTACCAAATGCCCGTAATAACATAAATTACCAATTTACCCTTAAAATCTTGAATTACCTAACTGCACTAATCTGTAATTATTAAATTACTCACCAATTTTAGAAATTATAAAATTATCCTTTAAGTTTGTGAAATTATCGAATTGTCCCTATCGGTCAACGATGATCAAAATTCAATTTTGATAGTTCTGGCAATAAGGAGTCCAACGGTGCTAACAGTGACCTCCCTCGCACGACAGCGATGGTGGATCAAGCTTTTAATTGGCCAATCAGTGGCAATTCGACGGTTTCAGGTGACGGGACCTGTCAGAAATGAAAACTATAAATGAGAGGAATAGAAATCACCCAGTGACATGACCTAATTATGGCAAAATTGAGGTAGGAAGAAACAGGTTTTGCCATGGATATTTCGCACTTTATTAGTAGCGTTCTGGCTATTTCCTAGAAATGTGGATGACAGAAGTATGACAGCCAACTTCCAAGCTTTAAATTGATACCAAGCTTGACCAAAACAATGGACGAAAATGGAGGATACAATCGAGTTGGGTCAAACTAGATCAAACTTTTCTCTCTCTCTCTATCTTTCCCGCACCCCCTATCTCTTTCTATTTTTGGTAAGTTTTTTTTTCTCTCTCTCTCTCTCTCTTTCTATTTATAGAAACCACCTTTTTTAAGCTTAATATACATTAGGCCAATGCTAGACTTCTGTTGAAACAAAATCTGACTAACCCACCTTGCAACCACATTCGAATTGTCTCAATTTTTTATGTCTTAAGAAAATTTAAAATTATTTATACGTAATCCATTTAGTAAATGCGTCAAATTTACTCGCAATAACATGTAATAATTCCAATAATTTTAAAATCAATAAAGAATAAAAATTATTTTATTTTATTTCATTGAAACGTTAGATTAAATTATTGTGTTATTTGCTTAACTTAAGTTTTAAAAACCCAATTCATCCTTTCTTAAGTTGTATAACTAACATTTCAGTAAAAACAATAGAGTATCATTTTCTCTTAGCACGAACCATCACCTTGCTCACAGTTTAGAGAGAAAAAATTTCAAATAGAGTATCAAAATATTGGCCATAAGCAACACATTTCTATTCAAAAGACTATAAAAAAAACTAATAATTAGAGAGTGGTTGCTGGTAACAATAACCTTACGAATTTATTTTTTTCATTCAGTTCTTTCTATTAAAATGGATTTAATAGCATTTTAAAAAAAATGTTAGACAATATTAATTAGAACAACGATCTGTATATATGGAAAATTTTGTTATTACTATTATTATTAAATCAAAATGAGTTTAAATGCTAATTCTCAATGAATTAGGGTATTTTGTTTCCATTGTACCATTAACAGAATTTATAGTATTTCCTTTGCAAATGAGTTGTAAGATAATAAAAAAAAAGGCATATAAATTTGTACGATTTTTTTTATATATGTTGTCATGAGTGGTTGTTTAGCAAACATTACAAATATTCTTTTGGTGACGAATGTTTTGGTTTTGCTTTCCATTTTAAGATACCATGCCTACATTGTTGTTGTTATTGATATTTGTAATGCTTTTGTTATGGAAATAGCATTTGACGGTGAAAGGTATTATCAACTTTCTTGCTGAAACTTTTGAGATTGACCTCATTGACCCTAACTTTCTAAATATAGTTGTTCTAATAAATGCTACAATGAAAAGAATAGTTGAGAGAAATAGTTATAGAGATGAGAGATTTATAATTGAAGTTAGAGTACCCTGGAATGGGAAGAATGGTACAATAAATAATGTCATGGGTTGTATCAGATATTACAATTGTTTAATGAGAAGAAATATAGAGATACTATTTGACATTACCAATACAACACTAAGTATGATGAATGTGATTAATAGGAGATTATTTCAGGATGATATAGAAGATGTTATTACTGAGCTTGATGCTGAACCTCAAAGTATATTATTTGTGTTTTAGAGGCAACCAACTGACAATGTTGAAGCATAATAACAGGTACATGCAACTATTACTGAAAAAAGAAGTGATCAAAGGAAGTTAGTAGCAAGAATTAAGTTTAAGAAGAATTTCATAGACCAAATTTTCTAAACTCTCCATCCTAAAACCTAAGTCTACAACTGAGGCCATCACTACAGCAAAAGATGATCTTCAAACACAAACCACAGTTGAACTTGATATTACAAAAGCTGACAATCCTAAAACATAAATCATAACTCAACTTACCACAACATCAGAACCTGAGCTTGAACCACAAACCATAACTTAAACCACCATATTCAAGTTTAAACTACATCCAGATCCTACTCATGAATCTCCACCTAAAGTTGAACCTGATATACAAAACACATAAAAGGTACTAGAGAAATTGAAGGCATTTACCAATGACAATATACAACCCAATGCCTTTAGTCCTTTTGTTACATCTACAAAAAAGGTTGCAAATAAAAGATTTTCAGGTTTTGATCATTCTTAATACCAACCATAATAATACCATATCAATTCCACAAAACCCTACAATGCCTGCATTTAACCGTTATAGAAAAGGGCGACGATAAACATAAGACTGACTCCTTACACTTTTAAGGTATAGTGATCACTTATCTGATTATCATATTGTTGATGAAAGCTTGGATAAGTTTACAATGATAAGGAAGATGTTGAGGCTGTTAATCACCATTGTCTTAAGTCTTCAAGAATAATACATTTCATAGGGCTAGAAGATCAATGGATGTATATTCTCGATCAATGGATGTATATATTCTCAATCAAAGTATGGACTAAAAGATCAATGGATGTATATTCTCAATCAAAGGTACGAACTGAAGTAACAAAAGATACAATGCCTATTAAGATTTTACCATCAAAGATAGTGCAAATTGAATCTTGTAAAAGAAAAAGGGAAATGTCACTAAGTCATTTATTACTATTACCCCTTCACATAGGCAAGCTAATAAGAGAAAGGCTACTGCTATCTAAATCAAAGCTTTTTAAATATTGCAAATTAGAGTTTTTACTATAGTATATACTGATAAAAAGACTATAAAGAAAAGAAAGACCAACTTTGTAAGTTCTAAGCAAGTCATAAGTAGACCCAAGGCAAGTAAGAAGAGTAAATCAAGTAAAAAGAATAATAATATTGGTTTAATAAGACTATTAGCCTAAGAGGCTATAAATATTGTGATTTTGATGATAACAAACATATGCATTAAAGTGTTTTATTTTTTATTTTACAAGTTCACTAGTTTTGAAGGATAATGAATCAAGTGGAATCAAGTGAAATCAAGTTTAAGACACTCAACGGACAACGGCGAAGTCAAGAATAGAATTTCGAGCTCAACGGATAATTTATTGCGACAATTTCTTGTAAAGCCAGTATGATTTAATTTATACTTGGATTAGCATTTGTGAAGCTCAATTTTATGTTAGTAAAATAATTATTCTTCAAACTAAATTAATTTTATGTTTATGAGATATAATATTTTGTGGATTTAAATAATTTGGGTAAAAATGAAAAACTTTTAAATTTCAGAGTTGGACTTATTTGCTAAACTCTAAAATATTTGGGCTATTTTGTAACTCATAATCGATTGGGGGTTTAAGTGAAAATTTTTAAAACCTTTAAAGATTATGGTGATTTAGTTAAAACTCAAAGAGGACTTATTTGAAAAGATTTTATTTAGTTTGGGCCATACTGTAATTTCATAATATTTTTAGGAATTAAATAATATGAGATTGGATCTTTTTGAAAAGTTTTATGATGTTTTGGGTCATAGTATAATTTGAATAAGTTTTGAGGTAAAATTATAATTTCGTGAACACTATTACTGCAGCAAAATTCAAAATTAATGGTAAATTTACTGTTACGAGCGGGGAGCCGGTTAAATTAAGTGGTTAGCCGATTGAACACTGGAATTTGATAATAACGGCTAGTTTTCGAGCTTTAACTATAAAAACTCAACTCCAACTTCATTTAAAAAAAAAAAGCAAAAACAAGTCTGTAAAACATATAGTGAGCTTCCATTTTGCACATCACAATAGATTAAATCATTTTTGTACCATTATTTATAAATCTACTCTTATAGAGAGTGTCTTACTGTAATTTCTATTTTGTATCGTATTGAGAGTATTCAAGTGAGGGAAACACTTGGGGTAAAGAGATTAAGGTGATAATCTCTTAATTGTAAAGGTCCATTGACACCTTGAAAGTCAATTGGAAACATTTGAAGCCTTGGGAGGGTTGGATAGTGAAATCCTCAAGTTCGGTTGGCTGGGAGGCATGGACGTAGGCGGAGATTGCCGAACCACGTAAAATTACTGTGTTTGCATTCTCTTCCCTTTCTCATTTATTTTGCAAGTATTGTCAAAATTATTATATTTGATTTAATTACTGTAAAACTTATTTTTTTTGTATTAAGGCATTAGATTGAATCATTTGTAAAATAAATTTTAAAAACCCAATTCACCCCCCCTCTTGGGTTGCTTATTTATATTTCACTTGGTATCAGAGCTTGGTTCTCTTATTAAGACTTAACCGTCTAGAGTAAAAGATTCATGGCAACTCAAAGTGATTCAACCTTTAAAGAAGAACAATCCACAACTAGACCACCGTTCTTTTACGGAAATGACTATTCATATTGAAAAACTAGAATGAGAATTTACTTACAAGCCCTAGATTACGAAATTTAGGAAGTTGTATGTGATGGTCCATTTATGCCTTTAACTAAAAATAAAGTCAGGGAAGATATTCCAAAACCTTCATGGGAATGGAATGAATTGGAAAAAAGAAAAGCTTCTCTTAATTCCAAAGCCATGAATGCCTTATTTTGTACACTAGATAAGAAAGAATTTCATTGAGTGTCAAGCTGTGAAAGTGCTTATGAAATTTAGCACAAACTTGAAGTTGTTTATGAAGGCATGAATTAAGTGAAAGAGTCTAAAATTAGTAGATACACTCGACAATATGAATTATTTCAAATGGAACAAAACGAGAGTGTATATTCTATGTACACTAGATTTACGAACATAGTGAACACTCTAGGAGCCCTAGGAAAGACTTTTTCAAATAGCGAGAAAGTTAAGAAAATCATTAGATCACTTCCTAAGGATTGGAGACAAAAAAGAACTGCCATTGAGGAAGCTAAAGATTTAAATGTCTTACCTATTGATGATCTAATCGGTTCTCTCATTTCTTATGAGGAAGATTTGGCAGTTGAAAGAGGCAATGAAGAGAAGAAGAAAAACATTGCTCTCAAAGTTACAAAATTTAAAAATGATGAAGAAAGTGAGTCGGATGATGAGGAAAGTGAGCCGGATGATGAGGAATTGGCTATGCTTGCTAGGAGGTTCAGAAAATTTTTCAAGAAAACTGGTGAGCAAAGAAAATTTAAAGACTTCAAAAACCAAAAAGAGAAAAAGGAAGCAATTAAATTTTATGAGTACAAGAAGCCTGGCCATATAAGATCGGAATGCCCTCTTTTCAACAAGTTCAAGAAGAAAGCAATGGTGGCCACGTGGGATGATACAGATGAAGAAATAAGTGATGATGAAAAGCATCAAAAAATGACAAATCTAGCTCTTATGGCGATTGGAGATGAATCGAATGATGAATTAGATGAGGTAAATGATCTTCCTACTTGTGATGAATTACATGATACTTTTAAAGAATTGCATGATGAGTTGATGAAGATAGGTAAAAAGAATGTATGTTTTAAAAAGAAATTAATAAATCTCAAAAATGAAAATGAATCATTGAATGCAAAGATTATATGTTTAGAACTAGAAAATAAATATTGCATGATAAAGTCACATCTTCAAATGAGAAACTTAATACCTCATATGAGCATGAGAAATTACATGTTGAAGAATTGATAAAGGATAATGAAGTTCTTAAGAAGAAAAACAATGAGTTAAATAAAATTGTGATAAAATTCATAAATGGCCAAAAGATGTTGGATAATTTACTTAACTCTCAAAATTGTGTTTTTGATAAAGGAGGACTTGGGTATAAGCCTAACTTGAAGCAAAAGTATTATAAGAATTATTTTGTTAAAGCCACATCCACAAGTGATCATAAAATTACTTGTCACTATTGTAACAGAAATGGTCACATGAAAAATAGATGTCCTGTGAAAAGAAATGCTTATTATGGTGTAAAATATGTTTGGGTTCCAAAAGGAACCATTGCTGACATCCAAGGACCCAAAAAGATTTATGTACCTAAGACTTGAAATTTTCTCTGCAGGGCTTAAAGAAGAAGAAGAATAAATGGTACTTGGACAGCGGGTGTTCAAGATACATGACAGGAAATTATGCTTGGTTCTCAAGTTTTACCAAGATCGAAAATAGTGGAGATGTATCTTTTGGAGATAATTCAAAAGGAAAGATCATTGGTATTGGCAATGTCGGTAATATATCTTCTACTCTTATTGAAAATGTGTGCTTGGTTGAAAACTTAAAATATAATTTACTTAGTATTAGTCAATTATGTGATAAGGGTTATAAAGTAATCTTTGATAAATCTAGATGCGTTATTGAAAATGTATATAATGGAAAAGTTTTGTTTGTAGGAAATAGATGTATTAATGTCTATTCCATTAATATAGATTGTGCATCTAACATTGATAAATGTTTCTCAGCCTTACATGATGATGGATGGTTATAGCATAGAAGATTAGGTCATGCAAACATGGATTTTATTTCAAAAATTTCGAAACATGATTTGGTTAAAGGACTTCCAAAAATTAGTTTTCAAAAGGATAAAATCTGTGAAGCTTGTCAATTTGGAAAACAAATCAAAACTTCTTTTAAAAACAAGAATCATGTCTTTACTTCAAAACCACTTCAATTACTTCACATGGATTTATTTGGACCTTCTAGACATGCTAGCCTAAATGGAAAATATTATGCATTTATAATTGTAGATGATTATTCTAGATACACTTGGGTACTGTTCCTGGCTAATAAAGATGATGCATTTGAAGCTTTTAAAGTTTTCTATAGAAAGGTTCAAAATGAAAAAGGATACTTTATTACTTGCATTAGAAGTGATTATGGTAGAGAATTTGAGAATCATGCATTTGAAAATTTCTGCAATGATTTAGGCATTGAGCATCAATTTTCATCACCTAGAACTCCACAACAAAATGGAGTTGTTGAGAGAAAGAATATATCTATTCAAGAAATGGCTAGGACCTTGTTAAATGAAAATTCTCTACTTAAATATTTTTGGGCCGAAGCCGTCAACACTGCTTGTTATATTTTAAATCGGGTGTTGATTAGATCTTATCTCAATAAAACTCCCTATGAGCTTTGGAAAGATAAAAAACCCAACATTGGTTATTTCAAAGTTTTTGGATGTAAATATTTTATTTTGAATACAAAAGATAATCTTGGAAAATTTGATCCAAAATCTGATGTTGGTATCTTTCTTGGGTATTCAAACTTAAGCAAAACTTATAGAGTTTATAATAAAAGAACTTTGGTTGTGGAAGAGTATATGCATGTTACATTTGATGAGTTTAATACCTCCTCTATGGAGAAAGTTACTGTTAGTGATGATCCAGATGAAAATATACAAGAAGATTCATCAAAGAACAACCAAAAGAATGCAGAAAATCAAGTGGAGCAACATGAAGAAACAAGTGCAGAACAAAACCAAGGTACTTCTCAAGTACTCCCTAGAGAGTAAAGGTATGTTTCTTCTCACCCAAAGGATGCCATTTTAGGAGATCCATCTAGAGGTGTTACAACTAGATCATCACTTAGGAATACATGTGAGCATGCTGCATTTATTTCTCAAATTGAACCAAAATCCTTTGTGGATGCGGAAAATGATGAATCTTGGATTATGGCAATGCAATAGGAGTTAAATCAATTTGAGAGAAATAAAGTGTGGGAATTAGTTCCTAAACCATAACATCAATCCATCATAGGAACTAAATGGGTATTTAGAAATAAGATGGATAAATCCAGTGTAGTTGTAAGGAATAAAGCTAGATTAGTGGCTCAAGGATACAACCAAGAAGAAGGAATTTATTTTGATGAGACATTTGCACCTGTAGCTAGATTAGAATCCATTAGAATGTTGCTAGCATATGCATGTTATAAAGATTTAATTTTATTTCAAATGGATGTCAAAAGTGCCTTTCTAAATGGATATATTATGGAGGAAGTTTATGTGAAACAACCCCCTGGTTTTGAAAATGAAAAATTTTCAGATCATGTTTATAAGTTATCAAAAGCTTTGTATGGATTAAAATAAGCACCTAGAGCATGGTATGATAGGCTTAAAAATTTCTTACTTGATAACGATTTTTCAATGGGAAAAGCCGATTGTTGAGTGTTAGAAAGTGTATATTTATAAAGGAGAAAATCGTTATTTTACACTTTAAATCTCACTAACATTGCTACTTTTATTTATTTAAGTATTTATTATTTAATTATATGTGTTTTATTATAATTGTGTATTGTATGTATTTTAGGAGTATCATAATTGTTTCATAATAAACGAGTGATCAGACAGTAAAACGGACGTCATATTTGGACTCAGAACGGTCGAAAACCTTAAGAAGAGCATTAAAGGAAAAGTTACTGTTCACACATACGATCTTTGTTAAACGTCATCGCATCTTTCATTCACGACTTTCGCATTATCTAATGTTCATGTATACGGACCGATGATGTGGTAACTACCTACGACGTGGCAGTATCTGAATAGACGAATTATGTGGATTGACTGCTTATGTGGCGTTGACCGATGACATGGCGTTGACCGATGATGTGTCACGATCTTATTGGACTAAATTTCTTATGTACTGTAGATCGATGACGTGGCAGCATCTCAGTGGAGTAGAAATTGGGTGTACAGTACATGCGCTTACATGGGATTATTTACTATTCAGGCGGCATTACTGTACAAATGTTGACTATTTACGGTTATTTGTTATTTGTTGTTGATCGATGACGTATTCGAGTATCCGAATTGTTTTTAATCCGATGGTCACGATTCACTCAATGTATCTATAAAAAAGGAGCTCTCCCCCCCTAATTTGGCACCCCTGAATTCATTTCTAAGCTTAGATTTCTGAAATTCCTTCTCCTTCTTATAGTTTCTTTGTATTTTAATAAAATTTCCTTTTTTATCTTTAGTTAAAATATGAGTAGCTAATTTCTTTTTGAGCTTGGGTTAAAGGTGAAGTCTCAACATGTTTCATGGGCTTAATTTGATAAATTTACTTTCTCTTCCCCTCTAATATTTGTGGTTGTTTTGATTTTTAAAAATAATAATAGTCTTGTTTTTATTACAACCCCGATTAAACCTAAGACCAAGACTTGTCTGAGGTTATTATTATTTTCGCGACGAAGTTCTGACCATACTTATTGGAAAGTGGTTCATGAGGTGTGGAATCTCCCCTTATGATTTAATTAGTATTAATATGAAATATTTAGCCCATGGAGCATGTTGATGCGGATCCGGATACCCAAGTGCTTTATTATAATAAGTTTCATTCTTAATTATTCCCACCATTTTAATTCACAATTTAGAATAGAATTACCATAATTTAATTGTTCCCATTAAAATAAAATTAATTCAAAGACATAATTAAAATCAACCTTCTTCGTGGGATCGACACTCGTCACCATTAATCTATTCTACAATAGATTCGATGCGCAGGCCATGACTTCATTAAAATTTGCACAACAAGTTTTTTCATTTTTATGGAGGTAAGTTATTTTAATTTGTTGAATTAATTTTTTTTGTTTTCTTGTATTTTTTTCTTATAAAAAAATAATAATTCTATAATTTAATTTTTGTAATTTAAATTTTTACAATTTAAATTTTTACAATTTAATTTTTGTAATTTAAATTTTTGTAATTTAATTTCTGTAATTTAAATTTTTACAATTTAATTTTATTGTGTGATTTCTTTAAATTTCTGCACTTTAATTTTTGCTTTACTTTTCTTTGTAATCTGTTTTGTTTATCTTATAATTTATTTTAATTTATTCGTAGAATTAATTCATAGAATTAATTTTTTTTAAGTAATTTTTTTGCTTTCCTTAAAAATTATAAAAAAATTAAAAATTTAAAAAAAATTAAAAAAAAAAGTGAATCTGTAATTTAATTTTGGTAATTTAAATTTTAATAATTTAATTTCTTTGTAATTTCTTTAAATTTCTATAATTTAATTTCTGAATTATTTTTCTTTGTAATTTTTATTTATTCTGTTAATTTATTATTCCATAGAATTAAATTTTTTAAGTAACTTTTTTCTTGTAATTTAATTTTGTTTCTTTTTCTCTTCTTTATATTTCTGTAATTTAATTTTTTATTTTTCGTTGTAATTTATCTTCTTATTTTATTTTTAGTTAATATATTTCTAATATTTTCTTTTTAGCACTTGAGTGTATGTTCATAGTAAGGTTATAACAACGTTACAAGGTTAGTATTATAATTTCTCTCTCCTCTTTATTTTTATTTGTTTTATTTTCATTTATTTTATTCTTTGCATGCATGGTCGAAGGTCATTATCACCTAATCTTGAACCTTTAGATCTCGATTTGGAAAAAACACTTCGCACGCACAAACTCACTGTTTTCAAAAAGAAATTTGAAATTAATCTACAAAATCAGCAACCAGAACCACAAGAGAGGCCATTTAAGGATTATTTTAGTCCTTTAGCTAATTTGAGCACATCATGCATAAGGTCCAAAAGAATGCTAGGAGTTTTGAATTAAAACCTAGTGTCTTTAAACTGTCTCCCCACATTCTATGGCAGAAAATGAGGACCCATATAATCATCCGAATGAATGCTTTATTTGTCAAACTTTTAAATACGAGAATTTTTAGATGATGATGTTAAACTTAGACTATTCCCATTTTCATTAAAAGATAGAGCTCGTTCATGGTTTAATACAACGCTAATAGCATTACATCATGGGAACAAATGGTAACTAAATTTTTAAATAAATATTTCCAGTTCATAAAACCAATGCTATTCGCAGGAAATTTGAGTTTACTCAAAGAGACACGAGCGATTTTGAAGCATGGGAGCGATTTAATGGGCTACTCTTGAAGTGTCTACATCATGGGTACGAGAAATGGCACCAATGCCAATACTTTTTGGAGGGATTATTGCCACATATGCAAGAATGGCTAATGGCAACCAGTGGAGGAGAGCTAATGTCTAAAAGCGCATCAAAGATTTGGGAATTTTTCCAACGGCAATCGGATAATTCTCAACAACGGAGTCGATCACTCAGAAATACCAGGAGAATTAAGGGAGTGAATGAGGTTAACATTGGCGAGTCAAGCTCAGAAATTAAAGAAGTCAAAGAGATGGTTGAAGGCCTTGCTCAACAAATAGCATCTTTGACAACCGCTAAATCAACAGAGCCACATGACCATGACTCATATTCAGATCAAGCTAATGCCATAGGTATCATGAGAAAACCACCAAACTACAACCCTTACTCCAACACATATAACCCTGGATAGAGAGACCACCCCAATTTTTCATGGTCTCAAGGATTCCAACAAAACGGACAATCAGCTCCACCTCCACCAATGCAACCAGTTCCTCAAATGTCTCAAGCCTCTCAACCACCATTCAGACCATACAATCAGAATCCAAACCATTCTCAACCTAAACCATGGGAGGATACATTCCAAAATGTCAAAAATCTTACTAACTCCAAGATCGAGCAGCAGAACCGCACCATTGATGAATTACGAAATGAAATGAGAGCGGGCTTCAACTCACAAGCTCAATCAATTTCGAGTTTTGAGAAAATGGTGGGACAACTTACTTCTTCAGTTCAAACTTTGGCCATGACCGTTGAAAAAGGTAAATTCCCAAGTCAACCAGTGCCCAACCCTAAAGCAATGAATGAAGTAAGTTCTAGTTCACCACAGCAGCATGGAGAGGTCAAAGCAGTGATGACCTTACGAAAAGGAAAAGAAGTCGACAACAAAGTGGAGATGCCAAAATCAACTCAGATTGTACTTGTGAACACTGAGGAATCATCATCAGAGGAGAAAGAGGGAACAAACCCACAAGAATATATTCCTAAAGCAACATTTCCTCAGAGGTTAGCTAAAGGGAAGAAAGGAAAATCCACAGGTAAGATTCTTGAAATCTTCAAACAGGTAAGTGTTAACATCCCTTTACTTGAAGCTATAAAACAAGTGCCATCATATGCCAAGTTTCTTAAAGACCTTTGTACTAAAAAGAGAAACATTCATATTCAGAAAAAGGCCTTTCTAACAGAAAATATTAGTTCTATACTCCAATATAAAATGCCTCTAAAATGTAAAGATTCAGGCTCCCCCACTATCTCATATAGTATAGGGAACCACACAATTGAGAATGCTTTGTTGGATTTAGGAGCTAGTGTAAATCTATTACCTTACTCTGTATTTGTGAAACTTGGACTAGGCGAATTACACCCAACTCCAGTGGTGTTACAGTTTGCAGATCGGTCTATAAAAATATCTCGTGGTATTGTGGAGGACGTGCTTATCCAGGTAGACAAGTTTTATTTTCCTATTGATTTCATTGTAATTGACACTCAACCAGTGTAGGATTCAAAGAAGCACATTCCCATTATTCTGGGGCGACCTTTCTTGGCAACTGCCGATGCACATATTCAATGCAGAACCGGAAATATACAGTTGTCTTTTGGCAATATGACCATGGAACTCAATATCTTTAACATTGCTAAACAACCTCACAGTGCAGATGATGGAATTGTTAATGTGGATTTAATAGAAACACTGGTTGATAACAATTTTCTTTCAAACCTTAGTGATGACCCTTTGCAAACTTGTTTAACTCACTTTGGTTTAAATTTTGATATTGACAGTTCAGTTGATGAAGTCAATGCTCTACTTGACTCAGCACCATCCATGGACACTAATAAATGGAAGTCAAGAGTTGAATAACTAGTCTTTGTTTAAAAGAAACTCAGCCCATCATCTGAATCACCACCAAAACTCGAACTCAAGCCATTACCCAACACTTTGGAATACGCATTCTTGGGAGAAGAAAGCACTTTACCAGTAATCATCTCTTCTTCCCTCAATGACGAACAAAAAGGTAAGTTGTTGGATGTTTTAAAAGAACATAAAGGAGTATTAGGATGGACCATAGCAGACATAAAAGGTATAAACTAATTGTATTGCATGCATTACATTCATCCTGTTGAAAATGCTTAACATACTAGGGAAATGCAACGTCGGCTAAATCCTAACATGAAAGAGGTTGTTTGATCAAGTCCTTAAGCTATTAGATACGGTATCATTTACCCTATTTCGATAGTTCGGGGTCGATCTGCGCAAGTTGTTCCTAAAAAGTCGGGAGTTCTGATGAGTCATCAATGCTGATAATGAATTAGTACCCACTAGAGTAACTACAGGATGGCGTGTATGCATTGATTACAGAAAGTTGAATTCTGTCACACGTAAAGACCATTTTCCTTTACCATTTATCAATCAAATGCTTGATAGATTAGCGGGTCATGAGTTTTATTGCTTTCTAGATGGTTATTCAGGATACAATCAAATTCCCATAGCACCAAAAGATCAAGAGAAGACCAGCTTCACTTGTCCTTTTGGCACTTTTGCATATAGGAGAATGCCATTTGGATTATGTAATGCACCTGCTACATTTCAACGATGCATGTTAAGCATTTTTTCTGATATGGTTGAACGATTCCTTGAGGTTTTTATGGATGACTTTTCTGTTTTTGAAGATTCGTTTGATCAATGTTTACATCATCTAACACTAGTTTTGCAGAGATGTATCGAGAAGAATTTAGTCTTGAATTGGGAGAAATGCCATTTTATGGTTAAACAAGGTATTGTTCTTGGTCACATCATTTCAAGCAAAGGTATTGAGGTTGATAAAGCCAAGGTGGATCTCATTTCCAATCTTCCTCCACCTAAAACAGTCAGAGAAGTAAGATCTTTCCTTGGGCATGTTGGTTTTTATAGACGTTTCATTAAAGATTTTAGCAAAGTTTCTAGATCCTTATGCAATTTACTTGCTAAGGATGTACCTTTTGTCTTTGATGATTCATGTCTTGTGGCATTTGAAAAACTAAAGTAGTTGTTGACATCATCACCCATCATTCAGCCCCTAAATTGGAACTTACCATTTGAGCTTATGTGTGATGCATCTGACTATGCAGTAGGAGCAGTATTAGGACAACGAGTTGATCGAATTTCCCATGTGATTTACTATGCTAGTATGACATTGAATGATGCACAGTTGAATTATTCAACCACTGAAAAAGAAATGCTAGCAGTTGTGTTTGCATTAGAAAAATTTCGATCTTATCTCATTGATTGTAAAATAATTATATTTACAGATCATACTGCTCTTAAATATCTTCTCACAAAGAAGGATGCAAAAGCTAGACTAATTCGTTGGGTGCTACTCTTGCAGGAATTTGACTTAGAATTCAAAGACAAGAAAGGAACAGAAAATGTTGTGGCTGATCATCTTTCCCGTCTCTATTTTGACACAACAAAAGAACATTTACCTTTGAATTAGTCATTTCCAGATGAACAATTAATGAGTGTGGAAGTAGTACCATGGTATGCTGATATAGTTAATTATCTTGTTACAGGTCAACTTCCAGAGCATTGGACTAAACAGGACAAGGCCAAATTCTTTGCAGAAATAAAGAATTTCTTTTGGGATGATCCTTATCTATTTAAATACTGTGCAGACCAAATTATTAGACAATGTGTCCCAGAGAATGAATTTTAGAATATCCTTTCTTTCTGCCATGAACAAGCTTGTGGAGGCCACTTCAGTGTTAAGAAAACAGCTACTAAAATTTTACAATGTGGTTTCTATTGGCCAACTATATTTCGAGATGCTTACACCTTTTGTTCTTCATGTGATAGGTGTCAAAGAATGGGCAGCATTACACGAAGGAATATGATGCCACTAAACCCAATTCTGGTGGTTGAAATTTTTGACGTATGGGGTATCGATTTCATGGGACCCTTTCCCACATCTTTTAGCCATCAATACATATTGGTCGCTGTTGATTATGTTTCGAAATGGGTAGAAGCTATTCCATGTAGGAACAATGATCATAAAGTGGTAATAGGATTTTTTAAAAGCAATATTGTTTCCCGCTTTGGATTCCCTCGAGTAATAATTAGTGATGGTGGTGCCCACTTTTGTAATAAATTTTTCAAAGCACTTTTGACAAAGTACTCCATCACTAATAAAGTGGCGACCCCATATCATCCACAGACCAGCGGCAAAGTTGAGATCTCCAATCGAGAAATAAAGCACATTTTAGAAAAAACAGTGAGGCCCGATAGAAAAGATTGGTCGTTGCGGCTTGATGATGCATTATGGGCATATAGAACGGCTTTCAAGACTCCGATTGGGATGTCATCCTACAGGCTAGTGTATGGAAAAGCATGCCACCTACCTGTGGAACTCGAGCATCGTGCGTACTGGGCCATCAAGAAATTCAATTTTGACATACAGCAAGCTGGCTCAGAAAGAAGATTACAGTTGGCAGAACTTGAAGAAATTCAAAATGATGCGTACGAGAATGCCAAAATTTACAAGCAACGAATGAAAGTCTTTCACGACAAGTAAATTATGCGAAAATCTTTCACTCCAGGTTAGAAAGTACTTTTATTCAACTCTCGCTTCTTACACTTATTCCCAGGTAAGTTACGCTCTCGATGGTCTGGCCCATTTATTGTTCATACTGTTTTTCCACATGGGGCAATTGAAATTAAGGATCCAATGAATGGTGTCACTTTCAAAGTTAATAGTCAAAGATTAAAGCCATATCTAGAATATCAACCACATGGAGAGGACAGCGAAATAAATTTGAGTGACCCACCTATTTTAAATTGAGGTTTTACTTTTCGGTGATTTGATTATTTATTTTCTTTATTTTCTTTCTTTTATTCATTCTTTTGCTGATTGAAATTATTTTTTTTGTGTTTATTTAACCGTTAAGTTTTTCTTATCCATTTAATCATGAGACAGTTCCTCTTAAACATTCTTAGACAGTTTCGACGTATACAATCTCATCTCAGAGGTCAGATACGATTTTGTAAAACACATCATATCTGGCAGCTACAACCACCAGAGTTAGTAGCCTATGTTGAGGATTTAGAAAGCCAACTCTGAGAAATTGAGAGAGGCATCTACAACATCCAATTGGAGCTTGAGGTAAATTCAATAAGAGGACGATTTTAGTTTGTTTTTTGTGTTTTAATTTATTTTCTTGTTTGTGTGTTTTAGTTTGCTTTGTGTGTTTAAAGTTTGTAACCCCGGTCAAGTGGCGGATAACGGTACTCCGTGACAATCAAGTCGGTTACTTCAGTTTTCCCACAATAACTGATATTCTGAGACGAAGGTATGGACAGAAATGAGATTTTAGAAAAGCTTCACAAACAATTCCCTTCGCTTCCTCAGAATGCCCTACTTTTAATTTATAAAGCCCGGTCCGAACGCATGCGATTGCTTATGAAGAATAACATCCCTGCTGACATCCGTTGGTTAATCGAGGCAAAAGTTCGCTTAGCAAGTGAGTTACCTCCCAGATTTATTGCATACATGCCTGGTTGTGGTAAAAGAAATTATGCGAGAAAATGACGAGCTCGAAGACTTTCTGTTGCTTGTCATAAATGTGCCAGAATGATATGCAATAAAAAATCATGTTATTTAGGAATGGTGTCTGATAACAGAGAAGATAAGATTCAATTCATTAGGGATGGCTTGAATAAGGAGTCATTGGATGATATCCTTTTGTCTCTTCAAAAGCATCCCAGTGGATACGTCCAACATGCAATACTTCAGTTATGGCCATTATTCTAAAAAGAATGTGCAAACTATAGTCTTAGGAATCTGACTATAAAAGACCCTGTTTGCCAGTTTGTAAGAAAACTATATGGGAAGTCTATCCTCGACCCATAGAGGGCGTTCAAGCCGTTTCTGGACGTAAAACCAGAGGAAGATGTGAGCCACAATCACAACTATCTGTAAATATCCTTTTACCTCTCTGTTCTTTTATTTCACTGTTATTTTACTATTTACATTATTGTTGTTTAATAATTTCATTTACTTTTTATTTTTACTATTTTCTTTTTGACTTTTGAGCCATGTGCCTTACACGTTAATTGACATAATGTCCCATACACAGCTGTAACCAACTGTCACCAAGGTCTTTAAATGTGAATTGTTTTTACTGAGCACTCACAAGTTGTTTTTTAGCAATATCTTAATGGCAGCTTCTTCTAGTAAACAATTCAAGAACATTTGTGTGCTTTCTAGGTTCCATTATGGCAAACATAAAGAGTTCATGGAGGCAGCCATAGATCTTGGTCTAAGAATAGCAGAGAGAAAATTGCACTTGGTATATGGAAGAGATGACCGAGGGTTATCCAAAATGGTATCAAAAGCTGCTTTTGTCAGAGGGAGCCAAGTGTTAGGCATCATCCCTCAAATCCTAAAACCTTTGGGTTGTTTGTCTCATTCACCAACTGGAGAAGAGTTAGTCGTCTCAGGTATGCAAGAACGAATAACTGAAATGTTAAATCATGCCGATGCTTTTATTTTCCTTCCAGGCGATCTTACAACTCTTGAGGCACTAATGACATTAGCATCTTGGTCCCATCTGAACATTCATCAGAAACCCATTGGTTTGTTAAATGTCAATAACTTTTATGATGGCTTTCTCGCATTTCTTAACCATGCAATAAAGAATTATTTTATTCCTTCCTCAGTGAAAAACATCTTTATTTGTGCACACACTACTAATGCGCTACTTGATCTGTTACAAGCTTATCAACCAGAGCCAGATCCCAAGGCTATTGTGTTGGAGTGTTCAAATAATGATGGTAACAGTAGCGGCAGTAAGAAGTACAAATTAAATTTAACTCTTCGCTTGTAAATATTTTCTTCTGTATTGCATCACCCAGGTGATGTCTTCTAAACTCTACTTCTTTCCTTTCAAATATTGAGGACAATGTTTCGTTCTGGTTGGGGGGGAGGGAATAGTGGACAATTGTGGAATGTTGAACTAACCATGATTAACTTTTTGAATAGAAGATGGTTGAATATGGAGTATACTGACTCTAGAAACGCATCTTCTTAGTTAAAAAACAAAAAAACAAAATAAAAACAAAATATATATATATATTTGTGTGTGTTTCTAACCTTTCATTTTTCTCCTTTATAAATATATGTTTTCAAGTTTTTAAAGTCGAAGATGGCTGAATATGGAATGTAGTAACTCTAGAAACGCATCTTCTTTTGTAAAAAAAAATTTTTTTAAAAATATTCATTTTTCTTTAATTTTTCTGCATGTATGTTTTCTTTTTATGTTTAGAATAGGTTGGGGAAAAATAATTCTATTTAAAAAAAAATTTGTGAGTTCTTGATATTGGATGATATGATGACTTTTGAATTTTAGTATTTGTATTATCTTTGGTCTTGAGTAATGTTACACCATGTTTACTATTCTACATGTTGATGTTGGGGACAAATATGAGTTGCTTGAAATAATGCACATGTCATAATAAATTCCAAGTGAGTTTTTGAGCCTATTAATTTTTCTTGGAGAGTAACCCTTTTTGCCCATTCTTCATGTAGCTTAGCAGTTTATTATTTCATACATGATCTCTAGATTTTCTTTGAGTCAACCCTTTAAAAAAAAAAGTGTGTGTTACTGCATCTAAATGTCCACTTAATTAGTAGATATGGAAGACTATTTAGAGTCCTAAAAGATGATGGAAGGCCATTTTTGACCCGTTTGAGCCTTTCTACCCATCCCTATTATTTAATATCCATAGTTAGCCCTTTTGAGCCTTTTATTAAAAAAAAAAAACCTTTTCTTTATTAACTTATCATCCTGACCCACTCCAATTTGGAGTATTACCCGATATCATACAAGTTCCATCCACCTATTCATTTTTGAGAAAAAAAATATAAATAATTATTTTATTCAGTGAAGTTGTGCCATATAAAAAAAAGAAAAAAAAGAAAGATGTACAATAGTAATAAATAAGCAAAATGTATCCTGTAAAAAGTTCTTGAATTTTTTTTTTCTCTCAAACATATATATTTTGTTTCCCTATTTTCCTTTCTTTGTTAGCCATGTCCCTAGCCTACGTTACGTCCTAATAAAAGTCCTTCCTGATTTTAGGGAACTATAGTCTAACATAAAAGCTAGTTATATGGGTAATTAAGATGTAGTGATGCATATAAAATAAAAAAATAAAAATAAAATGATGAATACATTGGGTTGACTAATACTTTATTTGAGATCGTATTATTTCTAAGCTATGGGCATATTTTTCATCTTGGTGAGAGTGTGTGATATTTCTTTATTATTTTCTCTCAATTTACCATTCATTGTAGTGACAAAATTTTATTGGGATTAATTTCTTTGTGAGAGTGTCACTACAACCAGTGAGATTTTGAGGTTGGATATGTCATTCTTGAAATTAGCTTGATTACTATTGCTACAACAAAATCTACTGGACTGATACATATGGATGGTTGATGTGGGTGTGATATTCCTTTAGACTAGAGATAATGCTTAAACTTTTATTTGATTGTTATCATTAATCTGATTGAATAAACACGTGTGTTTAAAAAAAAATTTTGAATTTTATCTTCACTTTATTTGCTAAGGACTAGCAATAAGCTGGTTGGGGGGTGTGTTGAGTGTTAGAAAGTGTATATTTATAAAGGAGAAAATCGTCATTTTACACTTTAAATCTCACTAACATTGCTACTTTTATTTATTTAAGTATTTTGTTATTTAATTATATGTGTTTTATTATAATTGTGTATTGTATGTATTTTAGGGGTATCATAATCGTTTCACAATAAACGAGTGATCAGACAGCAAAACGGACGTCATATTTGGACTCAGGACGGTCGAAAACCTTAAGAAAAGCATTAAAGGAAAGGTACTGTTCACACATACGGTACTGTTCATACGTGCTGTACTGTTTACGATACTGTTCATGTATACGGACCGATGATGTGGCAACTACCTACGACGTGGCAGTATCTGAATAGACAAATTATGTGGATTGACTGCTTATGTGGCGTTGACCGATGACGTGGCGTTGACCGATGATGTGTCACGATCTTATTGGACTAAATTTCTTATGCACTGTAGATCGATGACGTGGCAGCATCTCAGTGGAGCAAAAATCGTGTGTACAGTACATGCGCTTACATGGGATTATTTACTATTCAGGCGGCATTACTGTACAAATGTTGACTATTGACGGTTGACTGTTGATTGTTGACTGATGACGTGGCGCAATCCTGAGTATCCGAATTGTTTTTAATCCGTTGGTCACAATTCACTCAATGTATCTATAAAAAGAGGGCTCTCCCCCCCTAATTTGGCACCCCTGAATTCATTTCTAAGCTTAGATTTCTGAAATTCCTTCTCCTTCTTGTAGTTTCTTTGTATTTTAATAAAATTTCCTTTTTTATCCCTAGTTAAAATATGAGTAGCTAATTTCTTTTGAGCTTGGGTTGAAGGTGAAGTCTCAACATATTCCATGGGCTTAATTTGGTAAATTTACTTTCTCTTCCCCTCTAATATTTGTGGTTGTTTTGACTTTTCGTCGACAAATAATAATAGTCTTGTCTAATTCTGACCACAGTTAAACCTAAGACCCTAGTACAAGATTATTATTATTTGGCACGATAAGCCCTTGGCACCATACTTATTGGAGAGTGGTTCATGAGGTGTGGAATCTCCCCTTATGATTTAATTGGTATTAATATGGAATATTTAACCCATAGAGCATGTTGATGCGGATCTGGATACCCAAGTGCTTTATTATAATAAGTTTCATTCTTAATTATTCCCACCATTTTAATTCACAATTTAGAATAGAATTACCATAATTTAATTGTTCCCATTAAAACAAAATTAATTCAGCACATAATTAAAATCAACCTTCTCGTGGGATCGACACTCGTCACCATTAATCTATTCTACAATAGATTCGTGCGCTTGCGACTTCATTAAAATTTGCACAACACCGATACTATACTTTTTGTTAAGCATAAGAACCAAAACATACTTATTGTTCAAATTTATATTGATGATATTATTTTTTATTCTACTAATGAGTTCTTGTGCAAAAAGTTTATATCTTGTATGAGTAAGGAGTTTGAAATGAGCATGATGGGAGAATTAAAGTATTTCCTTGGACTCCAAATCAAACAAAATAATGAGGGAATTTTCATCAACCAAGCTAAATATGTCAAAGATTTGCTCAAAAGGTTTGAAATTGAAGAATCAAACACTAAAAGCACTCCAATGAGTACAACAATCAAGCTTGACAAAGATGAAAAAGGTAAAGAAGTTGATATTAAAAAGTATTGAGGTATGATCGGCTCTTTACTTTACTTAACCGCAAGTAGACCCGATATCATGTTTAGTGTATGTTTGTGTGCAAGATTTCAATCATGTCCCAAGGAATCTCATTTGCTTGCTGTTAAAAGATTTTTTCGTTATTTGAGTGGAACCATAGATCTTGGCCTTTGGTATCCTAGAGGAACTCATATAGATTTGACTTGTTATTCGGATGCCGATTTTGCTGGATATAAGGTGGATAGGAAAAGTACTAGTGGAACTTGCCATTTTCTAGGTCATTCTCTTGTTTCATGGTTTAGTAAGAAACAAAACTCAGTTGCACTCTCAACCACTGAGGCGGAATATATTGCCACAGGTAGTTGTTATGCACAAGCCCTTTGGATAAAACAAACACTTAAAGACTATGGCATTAAACTTGAACAATTTCCTATCAAGTGTAATAATACTAGTGCTATTAATCTTTCAAAAAATCTCATTCAACACTCTAGAACCAAGTATATAGAGATTAGACATCATTTTTTAAGAGATCATGTACAAAATAGTGATATTGCTTTAGAATTTATCTCTACGGAAAAACAACTTGCCGATATTTTTACAAAACCCCTTTGCGAAGAACAATTTTCAAAAATTTGGCATGAAATTGGGATGATGAAATTTTCACATTAACATCTCTAATTATGTTATTGAATCTATTAAAATTATGTGCTTAATGGTTGTTAATGTTTTTGAAAGAGTTAGGCTAGCCGCTTGGTCACGGGTTTAGACCCCCCCTCTCCCTCTTTTTGGCTTTCTTCTTCACTTACCTCTCTCTCTCTCACCAAACCGTGAATCTTCCTCTATTTTCTTTAAAAAATTCTTCATTTCTCAACCATTTTCATGTCAAAATCATTGATTCAATCCATTACCCATTCATTTAACTTCCATTAAACATCTTCCAATCATCATTTCAACTTCCTCTTCTCTTGTTCATCTCTTTCTCCCTCTCCCGCGTGAATAGTACCTCACCATCTCTCTCTCAAAATTCTTCAATTTTCACTTATTTTCTTGCTAAAATTTATCATCCAAACCATTACTCATCCACTACTCCTTCACTTTTCATCATCCAAACACCATTTTATCATACCTCCATAAAAATCTGAAATCCAAAAACCTAACCTTGGCCGTTTCTCTCTCTAGATTTTCAGGCTTTCTTTAGCCCATCTTTAATCAAATCCATATTATATCTAAACCTCATTCATCTCTAGGATTACATTTCTTGGCTCAAACTTATACATTTTACTCAAATCCAAAATTGTTCTTTAAGCTTGTTCAACAATGGTGGGTGGTGAAAAAGCCAAGACCAAAAAAATGGCCAAGAGACGCAATGAAGATTATGAAGATAATACGGAGTTTTTGTTAACTCATTTTCGACATCTCCCGCTTCGGAAACGGTTTATCGATAATTTCATGCCAAGGTCAATTATTCCTCCTTACTTTGTTAATCTTAAGAATTTGGTGAATTTGAAAATTTATGGTAAATCTCTTGATAAACTTCTTATTGCTATGAGCTGGAAAAATGTCTTAGTTATTTAAGAAGCATATTATGAGAATTTAGTTAAGGTTTTCTATTCGAATATGGATATAGAAGTTTCGGATAAAATTGTTACTAGTGTTGGGGGAGTTCATATTGAATTTGATATTGTGGAGTTAAATCATATTCTTGGGACTCTAAATGAGGGATTAGAAATTTACAATGCTAGAGCCAGAATAGATCATCCATGGTTTTCTCTTGAAAATATTGTTCAAAAAATTTATTGCCGACGTGACTTGTCCGATGAATTTTGTCGATCATCATTGAAATCTCAAGCTTTGCCTCTTCAAACTAGAATCCTGTATTATGTTCTTCATCATGTGATTACTTCTAGGTATGGTCATAGGGATAAAGTTAATCGATTGGATGTGGCTTTATTGGATTGTATTTTGGAGGGTAGAAAACTCAATGTTGGGTATATTATACTCAATCATATGCTTAGCACATCTTATATGGCTAAAAGATCCCTCCCTTATGGTAGTATCATTACCCGCATCCTCAAACATTTTCGAGTACCTATTACCGAACCAATCTTTTTAAACTCAAGAGAACTAGGAGATAATGCCATTGCCAACTTAGGATTTATTTAGGTAGAAGGTAAATGGACTAGAGACCGAAGATACTCCACCAAAGTTTCTGAACATGCTCGTACAGATCATCGTTTCTTTAACGATGCTCTTTCACCAGAGCAACTTCCTGATCTTAGTGTCCCACAACGCTCTCATTATCTATATTCTGCGGGTTCTTCCAAAACTCCTTCAGCTGCCCATGAGGATCCGATGCAACAGATGTTGGCTAAAATGGATTCTCTTTCGACACAACAAAGCCGACTTCAATCTCAGTTTGAAGCTTTTTCAGCTCAATCCACTTTGGAGAACCAGCGCCTCTTTAAGCAGCAGCAGCAGCAGCAATTATTTGATCAACAACAGCGACTTTTTGCTCAATGTTGTGCAAATTTTAATGAACTCGCAAGCGCACGAATCTATTGTAGAATAGATTAATGGTGACGAGTGTCGATCCCACGAGGAGGTTGATTTTAATTATGTGTCGAATTAATTTTCTTTTTCATGGGAACAATTAAATTATGGTGATTTTATTCTAAATTGTGAATGAAAATGACAGGAATAATTGAAAATGTAACTGTTATAATAAAGCACTTGGGTATCCGGATCCGCATCAACATGCTCCATGGGCTAAATATTCCATATTAATACCAATTAAATCATAAGGGGGGATTCCACACCTCATGAACCACTCTCCAATAAGTATGGTGCCAAGAGCTTATCGTGCCAAATAATAATAACCTTGTACTAGGGTGCCGGTTTAACCAGGGCTGTAACTAGACAAAACTATTATTATTTGTCGACGAAAAGTCAAAACAACCACAAATATTAGAGGGGAAGAGAAAGTAAATTTACCAAATTAAGCCCATGGAACATGTTGAGACTTCACTTTCAACCCAAGCTCAAAAAGAAATTAGCTACTCATATTTTAACTAAGGATAAAAAAGGAATTTTATTAAAATACAAAGAAACTACAAGAAGGAGAAGGAATTTCAGAAATCTAAGCTTAGAAATGAATTCAGGGGTGCCAAATTAGGGGGGGAGAGCCCCCTTTTTATAGATACATTGAGTGAATCGTGACCATCGGATTAAAAACAATTCGGATGCTCAGGATTGCGCCACGTCATCAGTCAACAGTCAACAGTCAACCGTCAACAATCAACATTTGTACAGTAACGCCGCCTGAATAGTAAATAATCCCATGTAAGCGCATGTACTGTACACCCGATTTCTACTCCAATGAGATGCTGCCACGTCATCGATCTACAGTACATAAGAAATTTAGTCCAATAAGATCATGACACATCATCGGTCAACGCCACGTCATCGGTCAATGCCACATAAGCAGTCAATCCACATAATTCGTCCAATCAGATACTGCCACGTCGTAGGTAGTTGCCACATCATCGGTCCGTATACATGAACAGTGTCGTACGTATGAACAGTATCGTATGTGTGAATAGTAACTTTTTACTTTAATGCTCTTCTTAAGGTTTTCGACCGTCCTAAGTCCAAATATGACTTCCGTTTTGCTGTCTGATCACTCGTTTATTGTGAAACGATTATGATACCCCTAAAATACATAAAATACACAATTATAATAAAACACATATAATTAAATAACAAAATACTTAAATAAATAAAAGTAGCAATGTTAGTGAGATTTAAAGTGTAAAATGATGATTTTCTCCTTTATAAATATACACTTTCTAACACTCAACACTCAACAGCAGCAAATTCTTGATGGCCAGCAGCAGCTTTTTACAACTCTTGGGTTTCCACCACTATCATCTTCATCACATCCACCATCTCTATGGCTCTTTTATTTTCTGTCACTATGTACCACACATTTTTATGCATTTACATTTTCTTTATGGATTGTAAATGATCATTATGAGCTATTTGGATGTTCTGTATTTGGATGCTTTGTCTTTGGATGTCTTGTATTTGGATGTTCTGTGTTTGGATGTTTTGTATTTGGATGCTATATTATGACTTCTTGATATATTGTTAAATTTTCATGTCTCGTGCCTGTATTTGGTTGATTATTATTGCCTTAGTTTAAATTTTGATGATGAAGAGGGAGAAGTCATGTATTTTGGAGACAGGTATTATATTTTCTTTTTACGCACTTGTGCATATTTTTTTGAAATATTAAGGGAGAGCTTATAAATTGTTATAGATCATATTTTCAGGAGGATTTTATTTCAAATTTGATTATGTATGCCATGTATTAAAGGGGAGCATATATGTCAAAATACATGAGATGTTTGTCATCATCAAAAAGGGGGAGATTGTTAACCTAAGAGGCTATAAATATTATGATTTTGATGATAACAAACATATGCATTAAAAAATTTTATTTTGTATTTCACAAGTTTACTAGTTTTGAAGGATAATGAATCAAGTGGAATCAAGTGAAACCAAGTTCAAGACACTCAACAGACAACGGCGAAGTCAAGAATAGAATTTCGAGCTCAACGGATAATTTATTACGACAATTTCTTGTAAAACTGGTATGATTTAATTTATGTTTGGATTAACATTTGTGAAGCTCAATTTTATGTTAATAAAATAATTATTCTTCAAACTAAATTAATTTTATGTTTATGAGATATAATATTTTGTGGATTTAAATAATTTGGGTAAAAATGAAAAACTTTTAAATTTCAGACTTGGACTTATTTGCTAAACTCTAAAATATTTAGGCTATTTTGTAACTCATAATAGATTGGAAATTTAACTGAAAAGTTTTGAAAACTTTAAAGATTATGGTGATTTAGTTAAAACTCAAAGAGGACTTAGTTGAAAAGATTTTATTTAGTTTGAGCCATACTGTAATTTCATAATATTTTTAGGAATTAAATAATATTTAAAATTTCTGAGATTGGATCTTTTTAAAAAATTTTATGATGTTTTGGGCCATAGCATAATTTGAGTAAGTTTTGAGGTAAAACTATAACTTCGTGAACACTATTACTGTAGCAAAATTCAAAATTAATGGTAACTTCACTGTTACGAGTGGGGAGCTGGTTAAATTAAGCGGCTAGCCGCTTGAGCACTAGAATTTGATAATAACAGCTAGTTTTCGAGATTTAACTATAAAAACTCAACTTCAACTTCATTTCAAAAACAAGCAAGCAAAAACAAATTTGTAAAACATATATTGAGCTTCCATTTTGCAAATCACAATAGATTAAATCATTTTTGTACCATTATTTGTAAATCTACTCTTATAGAGAGTGTCTTACTGTAATTTCTATTTTGTATCGTACTGAGAGTATTCAAGTGAGGGAAACACTTAGGGTAAAGAAATTAAGGTGATAATCTCTTAATTGTAAAGGTCCACTGACACCTTGGAAGTCAATTGTAAATATTTGAAGCCTTGGGAGGTTTGGATTGTGAAATTCTCGAGCTCGGTTGGCTTGGAGGTGTGGACGTAAGCGGGGATTCCTGAACCACGTAAAATTACTGTGTTTGCATTCTCTTCCCTTTCTCATTTATTTTGCAAGCATTGTCAAAATTATTATATTTGATTTAATTGCTATAAAACTTATTTTTTTGTTTGTATTAAGGCATTAGATTGAATCATTTATAAAATAAATTTTAAAAACCTAATTCACCCCCCCTCTTGGGTTGCTTATTTGTATTTCAAAGACATACAAAAAAAGATGATGAGATGCTGCCAGTTAAAAAAATAAACTTCCACATCTAGTTTAAATCAGAAGATGATATGTGTTAAGCCACAAGAGTTTATGGATATGAAAATAATAATAATAACAACTATGCGCCACTTTTAGATTTAGAGAATAAGTATCCATATAGCAGGATGTCTCATGGATTAGGTGGGTAAATGCTTAGGAAGGGTGTTGAGTGTTAGAAAGTGTATATTTATAAAGGAGAAAATCGTCATTTTACACTTTAAATCTCACTAACATTACTATTTTTATTTATTTAAGTATTTTATTATTTAATTATATGTATTTTATTATAATTATGTATTTTATGTATTTTAGGGGCATTATGATTGTTTCACAATGAACAAGTGAATAGACAGCAAAACGGACGTCATATTTGGACTTAGGACGATCGAAAACCTTAAAAAGAGCATTAAAGTATCTGATTGGACGAATTATGTGGATTAACTGCTTATGTGGCGTTGACCGATGACGTGGCATTGACCGATGATGTGTCACGATCTTATTGGACTAAATTTCTTATGTACTGTAGATCGATGACGTGGCAGCATCTCATTGGAGTAGAAATCGAGTGTACAGTACATGCGCTTACATGGGATTATTTACTATTCGGCGGTATTCTTTGTCACAAATGTTGATTGTTGACGATTTTGATCGCTGATTGTTGGATCGATGACGTGGCGCAATCCTGAGCATCCGAATTGTTTTTAATTTGATGGTCACAATTCACTTAATGTATCCATAAAAAGGGGGCTCTCCCCCCTAATTTGAGACTCCTGAATTCATTTTTAAGCTTAGATTTCTGAAATTCCTTCTCCTTCTTGTAGTTTCTTTGTATTTTAATAAAATTTCCTTTTTTATCCCTAGTTAAAATATGAGTAGCTAATTTCTTTTGAGCTTGGGTTGAAGGTGAAGTCTCAACATGTTCCATGGCTTAATTTGGTAAATTTACTTTCTCTTTCCCTCTAATATTTGTGGTTGTTTTGACTTTTCGTCGACAAATAATAATAATCTTGTCTGTTAATTCTGTTACTCAGTTAAACCTAAGACCTAGACAACAATTATTATTATTATTTGGCACAATAAGCCCTTGGCACCATACTTATTGGAGAGTGGTTCATGAGGTGTGGAATCTCCCCTTATGATTTAATTGGTATTAATATGGAATATTTAGCCCATGGAGCATGTTGATGCGGATCCGGATACCCAAGTGCTTTATTATAATAAGTTTCATTCTTAATTATTCCCACCATTTTAATTCACAATTTAGAATAGAATTACCATAATTTAATTGTTCCCATTAAAATAAAATTAATTCAGCACATAATTAAAATCAACATTCTCGTGGGATCGACACTCGTCACCATTAATCTATTCTACAATAGATTCGTGCGCTTGCGAGTTCAATAAAATTTACACAACAAAGGGAGCAAAGAAAAAATAAAATTTAAAGAGGGAATGGTTTTCAAGAATTTTAGAAAAATTATGTAGGCCCTAAAAAATTACTATATTCAACAAAGTTTTAGCAACAAAAGGATCAAGTTGAGAGAAAAAGGATTTTATGTGGCTACTAATTAAATAAGGTCCATTTAGAGTATATGTTGCACTTTAGAATTGGGCAAGTGCTTTTCAATTCGGTCTTTGCACAAAATTTATATTTTTAAAGGCCTTGATAATAATTTTGAGATAATTGAAGCTTGGATAGCAAGAAAGTATTGCAAGAAAGTGCTTACTAATCAAAAGATCAGTATGAAGATACTTGTGGATGATCTAAAAAAATGCATAGGGGTGACTATTGTTTCTTAAAAGGTTTATAGGAAAAGAAGAATTTTAAAATTTGCTATTGTTGGTGACCATGCTGATAGCTTGAAGTCATTGTCGAATTATGCAAATGTCATTAAGTAACAAATGCTAAGGGCATTAGCCTTGCTAAATATGACAAAGCATGACACACCTGTTGATAAGTGCATGTTTCAAAGGTTTATGGTGAGTTTATTAAGCCTTAGAGATAGCTTCAAAGAGGGTTGTAACTTTTTCATAAGATGTGATGATTGTCACTTGAAGGGGTTATTTAAAGGTGTATTATTATCAACAATAAGTTTGGATGCAAATAAGGGGATATTTTCCATTGTAATTTGTGTTTGTGAATCTAAAAATACTTATAATTATACTTGATTTTAGAGCACTTATAAGACTATTTAGAATGACAGATTTTAGAGCCACTTATAAGACTATTTAGCTAATGACAAACAGTTGACATTTATAACTAATTGGCAAAATAGAGTACATAATGTACTTCATTTAGAGTTCTTTAAAGCACAAAATAGGTTTTGTGTGAGATATGTATTTACAAACCTCAAGACAAAATTTCCTCAACTTTACTTGAAGGATTAGTGTTGGAGGATAATTAGAGCATCAAGTAAAGATATTTTTTGTAAAGGCAATGAATGGCATAATAAAAATTAATAAAGATGCATTTTAGTAGCTAAGAAAGCTAAATCCCAAGCATTGATTAGCGCATGCCTTTGATAAGCTTGTAAAGTGTGATCACACAACAAACAACATGATAGAGAGTTAGAATACATGGCTTGGTGAAATAAGAAAAGCACTAATATAGCTTTAGTATAGCACATTAGGAAGCTGATGATGAAAGCAATAAAGAAGAGGAAATAAACTTATTTGGAGTGGCCAAATAATGTTCTTGATTTTATTAACAAGAAGATGAACAAAGTACTAAAGATTGGTAAGAATTATCACATCATACCAACAAGTGATGCCTTATATAAAGTTAAAATAGGCCAAGACTCTTATATTGTCAACCTTGATGAGCATACATGTAATTGTGGGCTGTGATAAATTAGTGGCTTACCTTGTAAGCATGCAATGCCTTGTATAGCTCATATTAAGGCTACTTACGAGAAGTATGTTACTCTTTGTTTTCTAAAGGATGTATATTTGAAATGTTATTATGGCATTATTCATCAATTGCTAGTTAAATCCAAATGGCCACATGTTGAAGCTAATAAAATATTACTCTTAATTGTTGACAGGCCCTAGGCATGCAGAAAAAAGGAGGCCATTTACAAAATTTAATTTATTATCTTGAATAAAAAAATAACAAGAACTTGGCAACAAACTTAAGCTCAGAAGCATCATTTACAAGAGTGAACATTGTTAAAAACTTAATACTTAGTGGATTTGCATAAGGTATGTGATGTTGGATAAATGATAATAAAGTTAAAACTAACCTCTAAACTGCAACATAGTTTTATTTGCATGAATTAAACTTGTTAATGATAGATGATGATGAATTATGATCAGCAAGTGAGCCTTCACCTAATACTTCAATGACTATCCCAGAATAATCAATGAGGGGATCAACAATAAAGAAAGCACCAACAATAATGGAAGCATCATAAATAAGCAGTGCAAACTAGAGATTAAGGAATGTATCAACAAGAAGAAACATAGTTTCTTATTTTTTTGTTAAAAAACAGTCTTTTTATTTACATATAAAATATTGTTTCGCCAACATGATAACTATGACTTAGGGATTTATGTTGTAGAGAAATATTACTACAACAAATGACATAATGGTAGTAGTATGGACATTTACAAAAAATAATGTTGTTAATTTTGATATTTTGGTACTTTTGAATTCACTACTATGATAGTGCACTCTATATATATATAATTACAACCTGATTGCAGACTTTAAAAAATTGAAATAGTATATGTGCTTATGTTTTTTTGAAATTATTTTTTTATAATTTTATTAATTATTTAGGCTAAATTGCTATTTTTTAAGGGGTTATTATAGTTAATATTGGATATGTAATCCCTTATCATAAAAGCTAAAATGTAATATTTTGCTAGTGATGGTGAATATTGACTATAAAAACATGAGTATAATATTTTGTTAAACTAAAAATAGATATTAATGAATGTAATACACGAGCTTCTTTGGTACATGCAAATTTTTTGTTTAGTTATTTGATTTAATTTCTATTACTTTCTAGCCTCATATTTCAGTTATAAGTAATATTAAGCATATACATTAAGTAAAATACAAGCATGAGCAAGATAATAAGCAGCAGCCTAATGATTGAATCTAATTTTACAACAAGCTTATTAATTCTCATCTTTGGCTTTTTTTTGCCTTTAATTCCCATATCATCGTCACTTTCCAAATTGTCATGCAACTTTCCTAATCCTCTTATAACTACTTTATACTTGTACATACTTGGTTTCCACTGTTTGAAGAAATCACAGCTTTTATTATTGCATTTGTATTACAACTTATTAGGATTTACAGCAGACTCTAAGATGTATATAGATGCACATTTATTATAATCTCTGCATGTTATGTTTTTGAACTTGAGTGCCTTCCCATCGATCTCTAACTTCTCAATTTCATCTTCATCTTCATCTTCGACACTAAACCAACTACCTCTTAAAGATAGCATATCCACTGTTACTTTTTTATTTTTTTTGTTATGTCATGTTTGTGATTTGCTAGATATGAACCTTGTTCAAATCTGTAAAATAATGGTCAGTTTAACTTTTGAATCCAAATTGTTACAGTTATAGAGAGAGATGATTTTTTAATTCAAATTGTTAGAGTCATGGAGAGAGAAATATATTTTTTTTTTAATTTTCAAAATAAGTGATTGAAATTACAACGTAAATTCTAGTAAAAAATGTTAATTTAATGGCATTGCCTTATAATTTTCTTGAATCCAAACCCCAAATAAGGAATCAACTTAAAAATTTTTGACAAAACAAGTAAATATGTAATTTTAATATTATAAGCCTCATACTCCCATATTTTTTGACAGAAATATCACATCAATATTTTTGACAAAACTCAAATGTTCACACAATAACGCCGTTAGATAAAATATTTTATTTATCACAAGGATAATCTTGTAATTTAATTATTTAACGTCAACTAATTATTTAAAGTAACGAGAATTGAAGGTAGAGTGATGTTTTTATGTCATTGGAGGATATTTTGAAAATAGTTGCTCTAGTAGGGGCCATAGTAAAAAAAACCCTTTAAAGGGTGAAATCACCTCACGTTGAACAATTTAATCACAAACTTAAGAAATTACTTGATAATTTTACTTTTATTAATCCAAAAAATCTTAGGATTATTTTAATAATATTATAACTTTTGAAATAATTGCTGTTAGATATGCTATTAAATTAATTACCTATGAAGAGGATACAATTGATATTTGGTTAAATTTATTTTCAAAAGTGTTGCAAGTTTTAAAGACAATATTATATATTTGATAAATCGTACTGTTAAATTACTATAAGAATGTAAAAAATTGAAATGGACATAAGGTTGAATAAAATAATTTATACATTTTATAATCATGTAAATAAAATATTTTTTATTGTGTATAAATAATAACTAATAATAAAAAAATATTTAATTTTATTAATTTTGCTTTTTATTTTATCATCTCAAAATATTAGCCAATAATAATAATAATTTTTATAGTTAATAATTTTATTTCCTAATTAATAAGGAAATTTTTATATTTTTATAACATGTGTGAAGATATACAAAATTATATTAAAGTACAAAACTAATTTTCAAAATCAGATTTTAAAAGCTACAACTTTCCTATTTTTTAAAATTTATTGTAACATGGAATAATTTTCAAAAAGATTTTTCAAACACTAAAATTATCTTTTAACTTTTCAAAATTATTTTTAAGTCCTTAAAAGAAGATTTCGAATGAGCCTTAAGTTAATTTATAGGGTTTTAATAGTCCAACATCCATATATCAATCTCCAAAATTTCTCAAATCCATCATAAAAGAGCAATCTCCATAATCCAATGCGAACACAATCTAAAAATCTAGGAATGCATGAAAACTAAAACATTGATAATATATACAAGAAAAAATAAATCCATAATTGGTTCATATTATAAATCTTATGTATGATTTTTCAAATTTGCATTTCAAAGTATATATTTTTCATATAAACTAAAATCTTATAAATTAGGGTAATACACTATTGCTCCATTTGATATAACTTTTTAAAAAGAATTTATTTTGGTAGAGTTTTTGTTAATAGAGTTTTTATAAATAAATATTTTACTTAAAAAAATTTAGTTAGGTAGCTATCAATAGGAGCTTTTACTAAAAATTATAAATATTACCTTAGGCAAGTTATTTAAAGTTATGTTATGTGTTGTGCAAATTTTATTAAACTCGCAAGTGCACAAATCTATTGTAGAATAGATCAGTAGTGACGAGTGTCAATCCTACGAGAAGGTAGAATTGTGATGAAATTAACTTAAATGATCTTAAAATTCAAAATGAATTGACGGGAATAAATTAAAGCAGCAACTAGTTTAATGAGGCACTTTGAGTATCTAGATCTACATCAACATGCACTGAGTCTTAACATTCCTTATTAGTACCAATTAAATCATGAGGGAGATGTCCAGTTCTCATAAATCATGCTCTAACTAATATAGTGCTAAGGGCTTATCGTGTCAAACAGTAATAACTGTGTTATTACTGTCTATCAATGAAAAATCAAAATATCCATAGAAATTAAAGAGGAAGAGAAAATAAAATTATCAAAATAAGCCTATGGAATATATTAAGACTTCACCTTCTACCCAAACTTGAAAGAAAATTAGCTATTCATATTTGAACAAGAGTAAAATGATAATTTTATTAAAATATATAGAAAATACAAGATGGAGAAGAAATTAAAGAAAATAGAGCTAAAAAATAAATTCAAGAGTGTCAAATTAGAGGGAGAGCCCTCCTTTTATAGATATAACGAGTAAATTATGATAATTAAATTAAAATAATTTAGATGCACAAAATTGCACCACGTGACAAGTTTTGATTCGATTGAACAAATCATCAAGATTGAACACATCATCAAGACTATCTTCATATGTATATGCATGTAATGTATATACGTTTTTCTGATCCATTAACATATTATCACATCATCAGTCAATAGTACATACATATTTTAGTTCAATAGGATTGTGACACATCAGCGGTCAATATCATATCATCAGTTAACGTCATATAAGCAGTCAAAGCTACATCATTCATCCAATCAAATACTACTACATCATTGGTCAGTGCCACATCATCAGCCAATGTCACGTCATCATATAGTATTTATTAATAATATCATAAACAGTATTATAAATAATACAGTACATGTGAATAATACCGTAAATGTGAACAGTGACATTTATACTTTTATACTCCTCCAAAAGTTTGCAACCATTCTAAATTCAGATTTACTGTCCGTTTTATCATCTGATGTCTTGTTTATTATAAAATGATCATATTACCCCTAAAATATATAAAATACTTAATTAATAAAATATAAATAATTAAAGCACAAGAAAGTTGAATACATAAAAGTAAGAAAATTAGTGGAACTTGAAGTGTAAAATGATGATTTTCTCCTTTATAAATATACATTTTCTGGTACTCAACATTATGAAAAGAATGAAAAAAGATTATGAAATAAGTTATTTTAGATCTTTTAAATTTTTAAAAGTATTTTTTTTATCTCTACTCTTAAAAGCTCAAAATTTGAGCTTTGTTAGTAGAGATAAAATAGCTTATTTAGACTTTAAAAGCTCCACTCAAAAAACAACTATAACAAAAAAATTTAAAAAAAAAACTTATGAGATTAAATAAATACTTGTGGTCATTAGATAAGCTATAACAAATAGATACTACATCTGTTTTTCTTAAAAAAGATTAAAATATTTTCTACCTTTCACATGCCACAATTAGTTTGTTTAATTTTTTAAATATATCAAACAAAAGTACTATCTTATCATTGAAAAAGTTTAATTTTTTAGATATATTAAATGGTAAATTTTTATTGGTGACACACCAATTGGTAAATCTCTATTCATGATATATCAGCTGGTATATAAATTAAGTATTTTAACTAAGTAAGCATATCATTACTAAAAAAGAAAAAAATTAAACATTTTAGATAATTTTTAAAAATATAGGATTTGTCCCTATATTTTTGGTACAACATTTTTGCAAAAAATATGTTCCTAAATCTTTAAAGAACCTTATCTTGTGTGACATGATAAATTTTGTTGCTTATATGTCAAGCAACTAAAAAAAATTATCTTTACAATTTAGGTCGAAGTCTAACTCAACCTCAAAAGAACTCTCAAGAGTTAAAGGCTGCCCAATACTTATAAACTAGCCAGGGAGCTAACACACCCAAGCGATGTAGGGTTTACATAAACTAGCTTGTCACCCACCCATCAGATAGTGTTAGACTTTGATATCAAAGTTCGTCTTCTATGAGATCTCGAGAAAGATCAATGGTCAGGCTAGTAAGAAAGAGGTGGTCTATATGAAAAATTGAAAAATTGGAGGGTTGCATTTGGTAAATATTCATAAAATACCGAAATAGAAATTTTTTTGTAAAGTTTTGAATTTGATGAGGTGATGAGAAAGTAAGGTTTAAAGGAAAAGACTTCTTTGTGAGAGCAATATTAGGTAAGGGAGTGATCATGGCTATAACTGGAAACACTTTGTGAAAAGTGATGAGAGAGATAGTTAGAGGTCTGGATAGCAGATCAAGGATGAGGTTCTAGTTTTTTTTTATATGCTTAACTGAAAAATCATATTGAAAAAACCAAGTCTTTAAGCAAATGAGGTGTTTGTCTGGCAGGGTCCTGTTTTTGAATTCAAGTACCTTTAGAAAAGACGAATTGTCCAATCTGACAAGAAAATAATGAGTGATGAGATAGAATTCAAATTTTTTAATAAATACTTAAATGCTAAATATGGATTCAATGCCTTTGCAGAGTAAGGGGATTAAGACTTTTCTTGTGAGTATTTTTAATTTCGTTAGAAACATCCAGAGTTTAGGATGCTAACTTTGATTCTTGGTATCCTGGAAGTGAAAAGCATCAATCATTAACAATATATTTGGTGACCAAAATAAAAATTTTATCCATCCTTTTTAGTCAACTACAAAACACAAATTGAATTGAATTTAGGTAGTATTATTTATTCTAAACCCTACTAAGCTTTTGAATTAAAGGACAATAGCACGAGAAACATAAATATAATGGAAATAAAAGAGAATCAAGATTTGTTAATCTAATATTTTATGTCAGTATGTCGTAAATATCAACTTGTGACAGTGCACTGCTTTAGTGAAGCTTAAATTTCATGTCGAAAATAATAACATCTCGCATACATACATACATACATACATACATATATATATATATATATATAATAATAATAATAATAATTGGTTTCTTATAAGTTTATTACTGAGATACTTATATAAATACTTTGTTTTATAATTTAAAAGTTTCTTTTATTTTTTTATTTATAGCACACCTGCATTTTTATTTTTTTAGAAGATATTCTGCAAATGGATTTCTAGAAAGCACCCATTTTTTTAATTCTAGAATAGCATGATCAATCTATCGGGCTTCCTTGGGAATTAAAGTGAGGGGAGATGTAACAGTATAACATGAATTTCTGGCCCATGTTCGTCAGAGCATTTTAATTATGGGGAAGGATATTATCATCTCACAAAATGAATTCAAGTTTTTGTTTTTTAACAAGTGAAAGAGGGTTCTATTTCAAAATAATCTCGAGTCAATCAAATCTCATAGATTAGGGTTACGTTCTTTTTTTTTTAATCCAAAATATAAATAGATCTAAATTTAGATGAAGTCAAAATGAAAACGTTTGAACGCCATGTCTATTTATTCTTTTTTCAACATCTGAAGAGAAAATTTTAAAAACTAACTGTTTAATATAAATATCTTTTTAAGTAGTATGTTTATTTATTCTTCATAATTTATAATTTTCACAAGTTGATTAATTTGGTAGTAATAAAAAAATACTATTATTATTGATCTTAATTTAATTTTATAATAAAAGATATAATTATAAATCAGCTTTTATTATAAAGTCAATACTATTGTTTTACTTTTTATTCATCAAATGGGCATAATTTGCTTTATTCAGTATATTTCAATTTAATTAATGTTATCATATAAATAAAAATTTAAAGCAATTAAAAAAATATCTTCAAGAATAATAAAAAAATATTAGGTTTATAAAATATTGGAAATATATGAATTATTAATGGTATTTTTGAGATTTGAAATTAAAATTTTTTATTTAGATTTTAGATTTCATATAAGAGTAGACTTTTTATACTTTTTTCTATTCAAATAAAATTATCCGAGAATAAATGATAAGTTAAAAGAATAACCTAAAATAAATAAATATCTGAAAAAAAGTTAAATTTGAAATTTAGATTAAAAACCGAACAGTACTTAAAATATCTAATTTGATTATGTATTCCCATAGCTATCCCACTTATTTATTTGACCGTCGATGATAACCTTATTACATTGGATTATCCAAATTCAGTTTGATTATCCTGATTGGCCAAATCTCAAATTTCAAATTGATTATCGTGATTAGCCACATCTCAACCTGATTGTCATGATTAACAACATCACGCACATCAAACATTATATTTATATCACTATCATTTCGAGACTAATGACATGAAGTGCTTTTTCAGTTTTTCTTGCCTTCTATAGTTCATTGCCGTAAAGGTTCACAGCTGGTCTGTTAACAAAATTTGGAGTTATATGTTTCACATTATTATACAGCATTTTACGGAGAAAATAGAGAGAGGAACTAGCTATAGTAACAGAAACTATATGTTTAGTTTAGGCAAACAATCTCTCATTTTCGTTTTATTTCCTCGGCTGTCAGGGGCAGACCCAAGAATTTATATTATTTCCGGCTAAATTAAAAAAGTTATATTTTGAAGTGATTATAAAAACTCATAAGTAGAAAAAAAATACATTAAATAAGGGGATATAAAAAATCTTATCTCTATAAAAATATACTCGATATAAAAATAATTATAAAAAAGTAAAAAATAAAAGGTGATTTAAATACAAAAACACTTTTTTCAATTATGGAATCCAATATTACAACCTTTAATAACATATAATTGTATAAGGATTAATAAATCAATTAAAAAATTTAAGATAAAATTTAATCAATACATGTAATTACAGTCAATTAAAACTCGCAAGTAAAACTTTAATGTTTGAAGTTAATTACTTAACTACCAGACTTAAATAAATTAAACAACAAAAAAAATTATTTGGTTTTTAAAATTATAAATGTATTATTAGTCAAAAGTTTTAATAATAAATTAAACTCATCCAATAAAAATGTATTTGAGTGTCGTTGTTTTTTTGGCACTTTGACTCTCTTTGAAGAATTAGATGCTAATGATTTTTCTATTAAAAACTCCTCAATATACTTAAATTTTATTTTCTAATCTATCTTCTTAGTTATTGTAACTAATAAATAAAATCTCAAAATTCGCATAAAAAATTTATGAAAATGTTGATAATTACTATTACATATTGTTTTTGTAAGTACTTTTAATACTAGCAAAAATTTTCTATTAGACTGATATAAGTTTTGTCAACTAGAATTTTTTTTTAATAAAGCAATAGTAATAATTTAAACCTCTAATGTTTTCAACCAATTTAATAAATGTATAATTTAATCATTTTAAAAATAAATCACTAATTTAAAAAAAAATATTTGGATTGAGGACATATTTAAAAATAAAATAAAAACTCTACTATAACATAAAATTAATAAAAATATAAGGGTAACTAAGTTAGGGATATATATGAAAATAAAATAAGAACTATATTATTATGTAAAATTAATGAAAATATAAGGAATATAAATATTTTTTTTTTTATTGAAGATCGGGTTACAGTCCAATGTAAACCATGTATAGGTCCTCCACTATCGGCTACATTCTTTATTCTTCATTAAAAAACTAATAGACATAATGTTTAAAGGAAAAGACATCTCATCTTACGTGATCGTAAAAATATACTTGATTTTTTTACTTTTAAATTAACAATATAATTTTGGACAACACCAATATTTTCTTATTTATTTTAAAGGAAAGATGAATGGTAAGTTTCAATGAATTATAAGTTTCAAATTGAAATACCCTGAATGCATTGCTTAATAATTTTCAAATAATTTTAATTACCTAGATACTCGAATCCTAATTCTGGAAGAAGTTGGTATAAAAATAATATCGGCTTTGCTCATCTCTTTATTTGTCAAAATAATAATGATAATAAACAAATCGTATTGAGCTAGTTAATTGAAGTGGTTGGCAATTTGAAAACAATTAAATAGTGGAAGATCATGTATATATAAAGAGTATTGACGTAATGATACTTTATTTGGATTAAAAAATTACTGTAATCAACTTTTTGAGTTTTCAAGAATGTAACATAAGCCATATTTAGTGAGTGGAATTAAATTAGATTCGTGTTTCTCCACTTGATCCAAAAATTGATGATATGATCCCACTTTATATGAATCCTTGAACTTGCCCATATTAGTTACAATTTCTCCATCCAACATCACCAAATCGAAAATTGTGAACACACGACATTATCCACTTAGTCCCCGGTTGGGACCCCAAAAGAGTTTCTCTTTCCCTCCTAGTTCATGCATATGCTTGCTTCTCCAAGAGACAATTTAAAGCAACAATAAGACTTGGGTCAAAAGAGAGCCAAAGAAGAAAGATTTTGGTTGCCAAAAAGGAAAAAAAAAAAAAGTGCAATTGATTTGATAATTGATAGCTTCATTTAGCTCTTATCTTCTATTGTTGTTGTTGATGACGAACCCACATTACCCATTTTCTTTTGAGCACGCCTTGGCCCATTTCGGCTGTCCTCCTCTTGCTCCCATTTTCATGGATGCATTGTATCTATCACCTTTCGATATTAAAAAAAATTAAACAGGAGAAATTTTGTTCTTTATAATCTCTTCTTCTCACTAATCATTCAGTTCATGAATTGGCAAAATCCATGAGATTTCATGTATCCATTTAAATTATTTTTGGGGGGGTCCATGGATTTTCGACAAGTGAATTATTAGAAATTAATTTTGTTGGCATTTGAGTGAGAGTTTACGCGAATTAGGATCAAGTCCTTTTGGTTTCATGGGACAGATTCGAATGTTATAGCGCCATAAAGGACTAAAGGTTTCTTAATTTAGAGACAATTGAGATTTTTCTAAAACTTGCCATTTTAACGGTCCTACGCAATATGGGGATGTCTATTGATCCATAGGTGCTAAAATTGGCCTTTTGTAACGGGTTATTAAGTAAAATTTTATTTAAATTTTAAAAATATAATAATAAAACGTAAATTGTGAAATTTTTTACAAACTTATTTGAGAGATTTAGGCTCGTTTGGAATTACTTTTAAGAGGCTTAAAAGTAATTTTGAAAATCTAAAAGTTAATTTTATTGTTTGGTAAAAAAAATCAAAATCACTTTTATTAAAATCAGTCCTCTTACAGCTAATTTTAAAAAGTAGAGAAAGAGTAGTTTTTAAATTCTGATTTTGAGAATCAATTTTATCATTTAATATAATTTCATAAATATCCATATAATTATTAATAAAATCCAAAATTATTCTTATTTAAATTTAAAAAATTAATATTTTAATCTTTTTTATTATAATTCATGCATTCTTTTTGTTCACCCTATTTCTTCTTTACATTTTATATTACACCAAAAGTTCTTTGGAGCAATATAATAAAAATTTTATTTTTAATTAAAATTAATATAATATGCAATTAAAATCGATAGAGTATAAATTTTATTTTTAGTTAAAATTATTATAATACACAATTAAAAATTATTGTATTTATATATTTTTATATGTGTAAGTAAAATTTATCTTAAATTATGTACATTTTAGTCATTTATTTTCTTACAATAATTTAACAGAAAAATTTACTAAATACCAATAACTACTTTAAAAACTCACAATACTTTTGAAAATAAAATTTACCAAATATTTAACTAATTTTCATCACAGTTGATTATTTCTATAACACAGCTAATAACAATTATTTTAAAAATTACAGCATTTCCAAACTGACGCTTAAATTTATTTAGGTTTAGTGCAAATCCAACAGACTCGTGTTGAGTTTATAAAAGTACACATTCCACAATATTTTTAAGATATTTATATAATTTAAATTAACAATGAATCTAAATTCGTATTTAAAAATATCTACACTTTTCTTAAAATATTTGTTTCATCATTTTATGATGTTTTATTAATTAATATGAAAAGAACTACGTATCAAAATTGCAGAGAAATTATCATTAGTAGGTCATTTCAAGCGTTTTTCTTGGAAGCTATACCAAATATAAATGCTTTTTGAGAAAATCCTTTTAAATGAGCTAGGGTATATTTACAATACAGTGCTGTTTGGTACAGTGCCCTTAACAATGCATCAAAGACTTTTAGTTTTTCCCAAATTTCACATTAGTGCGTCATAATATATCATAAGTTGAAGGACAAAAACAAAAGCTTATTAAGTCAAACAACATAGAAAAAAAAAAAGTCTAAAGTTTAAGATTCTCCGGCAACTCTATAATGCTATATCATAGTATTCTTCATATGAATATGGGGAAAAAAAAAACTTTAATGTTTCTTCTTTGATTATATTTTCATGTGAACGATGAAGTCTTAGAATGATTTCTTGGTCCAACAAGCACAATAATTGAATTTCCGTAAACCGTCGAATCTCTACACCTAGGATTTAGTTTTCAACTAAACCTTGACTTATTCAGCAAAGCGTATTTGTTAATTATGTACTAGTAATTGACATCTCTTTAGTTAAATCCTCGAAGCATCAACACCAACGTTCATGAGACTAATCTTTGCTATTATAATGTCTTCATCACTTTTGGCCATCTCACAACCACTTCGCTATTGTTATATCATGCATTTTGTCAAGTTGAGCCCAAATTCAAAGTAGAAATACTTTCAAAAAAATCGTAATCAAATACATAGTAGTGAACTTTTGTTTTTATACAATTATATAACCATGACATCACATTTATGAATTAAGGTTCTCTTGTGATGTTAGTTTTTACTCCAATAAATGAAAAACTTAAAAAAATTCAACCACGTAGAAGCAGAAATTAAATGAATTGATAAAGAAAATTTTTTGCTTTTAATACGTGTTGATTCAATATTTCTCCCACATGTTTGAGTGGCAATTACAAGTACCATACATATCAACTCTATTTGTGCCAGACAAAAGCATGATCAAGGGGGAGAGGGAACAAATTAGGGTTTTTTTTTTTTTCCAAATTAGAATCAAAATTAAAATTTTAGGGAAATGGACCATCGTCGTGTACGTTCGATTACAGTAATGGAGTAATTACATCCCAAAAGTAAAATATTGTCAGAAGGGCCTTGTAATTGTTGAGAAAGAAGAAGAAGAGGAGCAAGCAAGGTTTCCTTCTTTCATCAATCTCTCCGTCTCTTTTGCCTCATATGCCTTTGCCCTCTGCAGATTTAAGATATTCACACGTTAGCAAAAGTAATAAAACAAATGAGAAAGATTTTATTTCAAATTAAAATTTCAAGACAGAATGTGAACCATTGAGTTCAAGCAATGATAGATACCGAAAGTTCAAGTAGCATTTAATAATGCTAATTTATCCACCATTGGATAGAATGAGATCAATGAATTAAAATTTGTGAAAAAAAATTTAAGTAATAAATAAAATAAATGATTCTTGCTTGAATTTTTTAAAAAAAAATTTCAGTGCAAATACCTGCATTGTTTCTATAGCATCTGACTCCGAGTTGAAGTCATAAAATGTGCTGGCTGCTGTAAGCTTCATAGAAAGAAACTGAATCGAAAAGGAATTGAATTCAATAAAAGAATCTATAAACAAGAGAAAAAATGATACTTGTTTAAAAAATCAACTAACCTCAACTTGATTCTGCAAGGACTGGACATAATTAATAATCTCATCCAACATCATTGCCATTCCCATAGTCTGCAGATAAATTTTTAATGAATACAAGGAATGTAAGCAATTCATTTTGTGTGTATATCTTTTGAAATCATACAATATGTTCTTATAGTTAAATAAAAATTGTTAATTAATTACCTTATAGCATCCTGGTACAATATCTTGCAAGCATCTTAGTCTCTCATTTATTTTCCCTCTTCTAACCTGAATGAATCATAACAAACATATATGTTATTGAATATTGATGAATTTTACATAATATTCAATAATAAATAACTTATTTTGAGAAACTTAGTATATATGTAGATGTACAAATATTAAAATTAAATTTACCCTTTCAGCTAAACTGTGGCTATCTGTAGCTTGTCCTCTTCTAGCTCTAACATGAACCACTTCCCTTGGTTTCTCTTCTTCTTTCTCATTGCCTTTCACTCTCTTTCTTCTCCCTGAATACTGAAAACTCAAAAAAAAAAAAACATTAAATAAAAAATCAAAACCAAATCCGGGGAAAAAAAATAAAGTTTCAAAAAATATGAGCTGCTTACCTTCTTTCTCTTGTTAGTTTCGATTTCAGAAACTGGAGAAGAGTTCTCGTTACTGCTCTCGGATATCTCCACAGCTTTTTTCTTCTTGCTTTCACATTCTGTGCTTGTAACAGTATACTGACAAACCGGCAACATATTGCCTTGAAGAGAATTTCCCCGAAAGCTTGCTGCCAAGTTTCCGGGAAATTCAAAGAAGCTGTCAGGATTGGAGAAAGGCATGAAGCTTTGATAATTTAACGAGCTTGTGTTATCTAAAACACTCAAGTTGTTGTTTATTTGTTCAATGTTTGGATCAATATCAAGGAAAGGAAATGATGATGAAGCTCTAAAGTATTGCAAATCTTGTGTGAAATCAGCCATTGATATTATTTCTTTAAAGCTTTGTTGCTGTTGTTGGGCCAAGTAAGTTTGAGCCTTGAAGCTTGTAAATTTATAGTGAGGAATTACATTTAATTTTTCTTAATGAAAATAAATAGAATTTTGATAGACCACGTGGCAGATCCATCTTCTTTAATTTGTGTTCCCTAAATAGGTCCCATAATCAGGAGATATATCTAATAATAGTATGGGGCCATACATATAATAAGCTTTTGGACCCGTAGCCGAAGTCTGAAGTTGTATCAAAAGTTCTTTCAGGTTATGGAGAAAAATTCCTATAGAACAATTATAAAATAGATGTATTTTCAGTCCCCACCTTTTAATTTATTAGACACTTTTTATTACTTGTATTTGTTGGTTTACACACTATAAAAAAAATTATCATATGAAAAATTATATATGTAACGTGATTCATTAATATTTTTTAAGTTATGTTAAATCTGTAGATTAATCAAGATGCATCATTTGGCACTTTTAAATCTAAATTATTGCTCTACACATAAAAATAAGATATCACAAGATAAATTATGAAGTCAAAATTAAATAGGAAACAACATTAAAATTGAGAGATCAAGCATTGCAATTTGGCAAGTAGTCGATTTCTATTTACAACTAGAAGAATCAAATATCATTTGGGATGAGTTCATGGCCAAATAATTCTTTGTATGCTGAAAGAGGATTGGCCCCAGATTAATAGTGTCACCTTTTTCTTTTCATCTTTTTTTAATAAAAAAATAATAAATAAAAAATTACGTTTTGGGTCCAAAAGCAAAAAATTGATATTCATAATGAGCACTTTCTCCTCCACATGTTTTTGCTATATGCAACAACCACTGTTATAATGATTGAGCTGATCTCCGAATTTAGGCATAAAATGGGCTTTCATAACGATTAGGTACAAGTGTACATTGATTTACACTTGCTTTCCAGATGAAGGCAAAATGATGAATTAAGTATCGTACAATTTTCTTGCTTCACATGACATGCCTCCGCTAGAAACTTCTTTAATTTTTAGGACAATATCACTTTTATATATATATATATATATATATATATATATATATATATATATATATAGAGGATTCAACTCTTTGAATTGTCTTCATATTAGGTATTGTTTATTTTTCATTTGAAATCGAAAAGAATTTGAATTTAATTGAACATTTAAATGTATAAATCTAACTAATATATTTATATTTTTGTTCACATCTAAATGAAATATCTTCAAAATATTATTTTTAAATATTTAATCTCCGAAAATAAAATAAACATACGTAAAACAGCTCTATGATTGAATCTGAATCGTACTCACTACCCGATTTGGGTATGGAAAAGGAAATTTCATTACGAATTTGGGCTAATTCAATGCATGTGAAATGTGTGTTAGGCACGTGACATTACATTTAGTTTTCCATATTGCTAGAGAGTTTCTAGAGTCCAAGAAAATTGAACATTGAAAATTTTATTTTGATTTTAAAATATGACTTAATTATTTCATCTAAATTATACGAAAAACTTATATTTATGAAAAGTACTATTCAATGAAAGTTATTTTCGGAGGGGGTGCGATAAAGTTTCTATGACAGTTAATAAAGGGAAGAATTTTATACCCATGATGTTCTTAAAGTCAAAGAACTTTGATCTACCGAGTGTGGCATTAAAAAATGTGATGAAAATAGACCATACTAGCTTCACATAGCCATAACCTAGGCTTTGAATTGATGACAATGCAATGCTTAAAATAGAAAGTACGGAAATGTACTTCATAGACTTGATCTCCTACTGTCAGCATGTGATATGGAAAATCGAAGTCCAAATCGCTTATTGGCAAATACCATTTAAATTTTGAGAAAAAAAGAAAAAAAAAGTTTGGGACAGTTGAAAAAATAAAAATTTTGTCTTAAAATCTTTTATAATGATAGTAAAGTCTATTGGTAACTCATATACCCAATAATTTTAGACGCATAAGTTTGAGTATCAATATTATTAAAATTTATTTTTCTTTTTAATAGAAGTATATTTGATTCTCTACATTAATAGTAGTATAAATCTCTCTTCACTATTAGAGTGAGAGTCATAGATTTTGTTCTAGTATTAAAGTGAAGATCATTCTTCAGCTATGCCATAATAGAATAATGCAAGAGAGTCCCAATTAATTTTTAATTATACAATATCAGTAAAATTTTGATTGTAATAAATAGTATATAAAAAATACTTTTATAATGTTATTTGATTATTTAATTTTCTAGAAATGCCTTCTCTTTATTTATTAAGGCAAATTATTTTTTATAGGATTATTATCTAGATAATTGTACAATTTATTATTATCGTTAAGATAATAATTCCTCTTGCAATTTCAATTCCAATGTACCTTAATCGTTTAGATTTTGAGTGTTTGTAGTTTCAGTTAGGTAAATTTTTACAAGCCACTTTGTAGTTGAGTAACAGACGGACACTTGTACGTTAATATTGAGGTCAAGCCTTTAAGTAAGCTCCCCCACTCATCAAACGACTCGTTAGTCATTCATTAGATTCTGTGCTCTTTGCGCATCTCATTGCGTGTTTCGTGGCTCTTATTTATAGATTTTACGAGGCGCAGTCTTCGTAACTGGGTGCTACAATGGGATTAGTTTATTGGATCATCACCTGCATCCAGGATGCAGCCTCGCTTGAACAGCACAGAAACTGTTCGAGGAAATTCCCCGGCGAAGAGGGTAACCCTGACCCAATGGAATGCTCAAGCCTTAATGGGCCCACTGAACGTCCCGGTTTCCTATTCATTCGTGGGCTCTGCAATTATGGGCTTGATGGGCTTCAACTCATATATTGAAGAAATTTTCCCGCCATTTCTTTCATCTTTGCTTTAACAACTCATGTAACAGCTTTTCCGGCGAACAGCAAATCAGTTACATTTTTTTTATTTCCGAACTTGCCCCCAACCGTTATATTCCCTCCATAAGCAGGAGAAGCGTCCATTTTCCCAAGCAGTAAAAGAAAAAGAAACACTCGCAAGCGCTACTAGTTCTCTGTCAAGGAAAACGAGAAACCCATAACCGAAATGAGCAAGAAAGGCCAAAGCGGACAACCGCCGCCGCTGCCGCCGTTCGATACCACCGCTGATGGCAGGGCTGCCGTTGCAGCATATGACGAAAGAGACTACGTCGGAGCCTTGAAATGGATCAAAAATTCTGAGTCACGCTACAGAAAATGTCCTTTTTACCAACATGCAAAAGCATTTATTCTCTACAAAATCGCTTTGCAAAATAACGATCATGATGGCAGCACAGTTCGCAATTGCATCGAGAAAGCAGCCATGTCGGCTCTTCAAGCATCGTTTCTTCTCTCAAATTCCACCATAATAGCTTACTTTTGTGCCTGTGCACTCTATGATTTGGCAAGTTTCAACCGAGAATATTCCAAGGTGGTTAGAGAATGTAACAGAGCATTAGGGATCGAGAATCCCATAGAGCCTGAAAGATCTTCTTTCGTTTTCAAAGATCCGAGCCAAGAATGGGGAATTGAGAAAACAAAGCAAGAATTGAGGGAGCTGATGGAGAAAAGTGAGAGGAAGAAAAGTTGGGCTGCCATCAGTTCTGTTGAAACGATCCAAGAAAGTATAAAAGCAGTGGTTAAAAGGGTAGATGAGATAAAAAACCAGTTAGCGAGATTGAGAGATTCGCCAGAAAAGGAGGAAATGGAGCCAAATCCTGTGCAAGAAAAGCTAGAAGAGAGAAGAAAGAAGCAATTTGCGGATAAATTTATGGTCAACTTGGAAAAAGCAAACGTGGCAAAATCTTTCTGGAACAATGAAATGAGCGCTGAGCAAAAAATAAGTTTGTTCCGGGTGAAAATAGATGAGCTCAAAAAACATTTAACAAATCGCAAAGAGAAGGATCTTCTTTCGGAAGCAATAGAATTTTCCAAGACGCATCGATCATGGAAGTTTTGGGAGTGTTGTGATTGTTCTGAGAAGTTTGGCGATTGGCAGTCTTACATGAAGCACCTTTGTGATTTTCATGACTTGAGAATTCATCAAGATCTAGCATCAATCCATCCAAAAATAGTTGATGAGGATTCACGTAAGATGATTTTTAATGGTGAATGGAAGCCTGTTGATACAGAGCAAGCAATCAAGATTTTGGAAAATCAATCCAAATCAGAATCTTATAATACTGATTACAGTGATGTGCATGCGGAAAAGGCCCAAGGTGAGTATAAAGGTTGTTCTGATGAAAATGTCCTGCTCACAAAACAGTTGGGAAGTGAAAGTGATAGGGAAGCATCATCTATAGCACCCACTGATTGGCCATTAAGTGATGATAACAAACGTATTGCACTTCTTGAGAGTCTCTGTGGCACGTTTCAATTTCTTCTCAGGTATAGATTTCTTATACAAGTTGAAATTGATGAAGTGATAAAGTATGCTGTTGCCATGCTTAAGACTAGATTTTCTGATTCACAATTGAGGAATCTTGGCCCAGAAACACTTAAGCTAGTTTGCTTTTTGGAATCTTCACAACGTAATAGCATCATCCATAAATTGCAGTATGTGTCTGGTACTTTAAGTGAAAACACTGGGGTTGGTGAGTCCACAGATGAACAACTTACTGGTGCTAAGACTCTTGATATCAAAGAGGATGTTGTACTTAACGACAACTCATCATATCTGATTTTGGATGGCGTACTGTCTTCTGGTACTCATGTGGTGTCATGGTTATATTTGAGCCATGAGGTTGGGGAGGCAATAAAGTTATGGGAAAGTCTAAGACGATGCAATAGAGGGCAAAGAGTTAAGTTGTTTGAGTCCTTTAAAATGGAACGTTCAGAGTTTGTGAAAATGTACGAGGAAAGATGGAAGCTTTCCAAAAAATGGGATGCACTAGAGGCAGTGAATGGTATATTTGCTGATGAGAAGAAGCGAAGGGAGGAAAATCCAGAGTATCTGGGAAAATCTTTTGAATCCCTTCTTAGAGAACGGCTAAAAGAGCTAGAAGAGAGGATTGATGATGCTGCTGCAGCTTACCAGTTTGAGTTAGAATTTATTTTGAATGTTCTGGAAACAGACAGAGCTGTGGCTGCTTATCAGTTTGAGAACGCGTTAACAGTGCACGAAAACTTGAATCAACCAGATGAGTATGTGGCAGAAAAAATATTGTCGTGGACAAATCAACTGGGAAATGATGTGAGTACCACTGGTTTTCATTCCTTTAGCCAAATGATTCTTTAATTATTATGCCATTTTGTTCCCTTCTGGTCTGACCATGCTCGATGCCTCAGATTTGGCTAGAAAATGTAAGGATAATCACAAGAATTGTCAGCATGAAACTATTTAACTTGCAACTAGGAGAGATATCTGCTTATGAGTACCAGTTAATTCTGCTTCCCATGTTAAGGTCATTCATCAAGGTTTGTGCTTTCTTAACGGTTCTTTGCTTCTTGAAGTTTGTTACTACATCTTTACATGATGAAATTTTGTGCTTTGTAGTCACGACTGGAACGTCATATTGATGAGGAGGCTGTAAAGATGTTAAATGAAATTCAAAGAGGTTTGGAGGAGCCTGATAATAGAGGACAAACACAAAGGAAATCCAAAAACAAGAAGAACAAGAACAAGAACAAGAACACGAGAAGAAAAGATCAACGAGAGGCTAAGGATCTTAGGGTTTGATTCCTGAACTATGATCTTCTTGTTTTTGCTGTGCGGTTGTTCTATATATAATATGTTTGAAGTAAGCTGATATTTTTATACTGTAGGCAATCAGAGACATTGAGCAGCCTTTGGAATCTGGGGATACTGAGCAGCCTTCGGCAACTAGAGATATTGAGGAGCCTTCAGCAACTAAAGATATTGAGCAGCCTTCTGAAACTGGAGATATTATGCAGCCTTCACTTCCTCAGGAGAAAGCAGTTCAAATGTTAGTCCCTTATTTTGGTATTGAACTGTTTTCACTTGAAACAGTTTCTAATATGTTTTCACCTGTGCTCAGTTATAACCCAAATTCTGAGATGGATGAAAGAGTTGGCAATATGCAACAATTGATTGTGACTGAGAGGGCTGAGAAGAAGTCTACTGAAAAGGAAAAAAGTTTAGAGGAGATTGATAGTAAAGGACAAACAAAAGGAAAATCCAAAAACAGGAAGAACAAGAACAAGGACAAGAAAAGGAAATCTCAAGGGGGGCATACAGATTTTAACGTTTGCTTTCTGAACTGTGATCTTCTTGTTTTTGGTGCTTTGTGAGTTGTTCTATTTGTTATTTGTTTTAAGTAAGCTGATATTTTTATGCTCTAGGCTACTGGAGACATTGAGCGGCCTTTGGAAACTGGAGACATTGAGCAGCCTTCGGAAACTGGAGTTATGCAGCAGCCTTCAGAAACTGGAGATATTGAGCAGCCTTCACTTCCTCAGGAGAAAGCAGTTCAAAAGTTAGTCCCTAATTTGGTATTGAATTGTTTTCACTTTAAGTAGAGTCTGATATATTTTCACCTGTGCTCAGTGACAATCTAAATTCTGAGAAGGATGAAAGAGCTGATGATCTGCAACAATCAATTGCGAATGACGAAAAATTGCTTGAAGAAAATGTGAAGTATCAGCTTCAATTTGAGCATGAGGCTAGGCTCAATGTCAATGTGCTTGGAACTGGACTTCGGAAAGAAGCTGCTAATAACTTTCTATATATGATAATGCAGGTTGTCATTCCATAACAAAATGTTTTCTGTCATATGCCACTGGAATGATGGGTTATCATTCCATGACTCGATGATTTTCTGTCATCTGCTACTGGAATGATAGTCACTTCTTGTTTCATTTTCTATCACTCTTGAATTCTTTTTCCTTTATGTGGTAATACAGTCCCTGTGGAACCTAAGAGAATTTCAAGAGGAGTGCAAAAAGAAATTGGACGAAGTTCAAAAGCACGATGGAAATCCCTGCATTGTCTGTGCCTTTTTTGACATCTGTGCTGCCAAGAATTGCGGAGAAGCTGTTGATCCTAGTGAATTGAGAATTGCTTTGAGCACTTACTACTGTAGTCAAAACAACTTCCAGGAGGTTTGTAGCAATTCACTCTTCTGCTTCAAAAAATTTTCACCTCCATGAAACCACAGATCTTGAAATGATATACAAGCCATTGCCATTCTTTATTGTCTCTCTGATGGTTCCTTCCTTTGTGTCTATGTAATATCCCTCATTCAAATGCCTACTTTCCAGGGACAAGTGAATGATGCTTACTTATTCCTTCTTGTTACCTTCAAAGCTCTTCACGTGGCATTTTATGTTGTTAATTCTGATGACAAACCAGAAGACATGTACAAGGACCGTTTGCATTGTGTAGACCCTAATTGTTTGGTGCATAGAATATTTGGGATGGATCTTTTTGAAAGTATGGAATGCATCAATTGTCATATGAGATCGGGATATCAGAAGTGTACGTACCTTGCTTTTCGTCTATCTGCAAACAATCTCAGAAGTTTGAAGGTAGGTTGAGTTGGAATAATTCATTGACAAAAATGTTTTAGTCTCTGTTTGTAATGATTTGAGCATTGTCCTTTTAACCCAGAATGAACATAGGGATATGTCTAGTAAAAAGGTTTTAGAGATGACGGGGCTGGGCGAGCAAATGACTTGTGGCTGCGGACAAATAAACAGTATCTACCATTCTCTTTGGCATCTTCCGCATGTCTTCATAGCAGTTATAGATTGGCAAGGAGGTGACGAGAGTTCAGAAGATATATCGACAACCTTGAGTGCTCTTTCTAATGAGCTGGATCTAAGCAAGTTATTTCAAGGATACTTGCCTGATTACACATATTTTGTCGTTTCAATGGTAAATTTCATGTGCTTGAACGTCCTCAAGTTATAAATTGAAGCTGTGTGCTTATGTTGCAGTTAAAAGTTTATCTTTTGTTTTCCAGGTTTGCTTTTGTAATGATCGACAACAATCTGTCTGCTTTCTTTACGATGATCAGCATGATGAACATTATGTTCAGCATACCGGCTCAAATGCGGAGGTATATTCAGAGGGTGCTAAAATTCTTTTTTTCCTTTTTCCTTTTTTAGATTTCTTAATTTATTTTTCTTTCTGTATTAAAAATTTGTATCATGTGCACATGTAGGTTATTGGTTCCTGGGATGATGTGATTTCTCACTGCAATACAAAATGCTTACTACCAAAATTTCTGTTCTTTGTTAACAAGGAAAGTAAATATTTTGGCAACCGATAATGATCACAATGAAACACATGACATGATCAGTTTCCAGAGGCTGATTGGTTTGAAGGCAGGATCATGATGGGAGCCGGCTGGCTATATGGAGGTGCCTAGCCATTTTTTGTATTTCTTTTTTTTTGATAGTATACGCATTACAATGGAACGAAATAGCTAGACAGAGGAAAGAAATTAGTATCATATCTCCATGTACCGAATTCAATTCTGTCCAACCAGCAATATACTAATCTGAATCATAGTTGAAAAAGAACAGTAAGTGCAAACCTGAATGGCAGAAGTATAATAGATGATGAAGAAGAGAAATGTTTACCAGCTGGAGAACTGACAAAGAGACTAACAATCTCGAATAACGAAGACTTGCAGCATAAACTAACGAATCTGAAGGATGCGATTTGAATTTACAAGAAAATTGGTTACCTAATAAAATTACAAATCAAGGTACATGAACATATCAACAAGGCCACAGAATGAATAAAAATTGTTTTCATTATATCTTACAAAAGAAGAAAGCAATCTAGGGCCTTTTGCATTACTAATCACAGCATTCTCTTCCAGCTTACAATTACAATCAATCAAATTATCGTTCTCTATCAGCCCAGGAGGAAAATTGAACCATTTGGATGCAGCCCCTTTTAAGTTAAATATGAAGACATGAGGTTTTCTCTCTCCTTAGTGCTGTTGTTAAGCTACTTAATCATCAAAAAATCCTGGGCCAGTCTGTGGGAGTAGTTCCTCGCCAGCATACTTTCCCGTCAGAAGCATCTCATGCAGGGTATAAGAACCTTTCCTGGATGGTTCAAGAGCTGAACGACAGAAACAGAGAGAAGACGTGGCATCGATACAACTTCTTAATACGAGCTCAATAATTATGAAACAATAAAGAAAATCAGACCACAAGTTCCATCTCCAGCCCCTTAAATGTACAGTCACCATTCTTATCTTTGCAAGCATATCCTGCAATAGGAGCTCAGCTAGAGCTTTCCAAGGTCTCAAGAAAGGCTCTCTTACAAACAACAGCTGGTCTTGTTTCATCATGATTTAATGATCCAAAGTACTTAGCCTACAGGGTGCAGTCAAAGAAACACAAAAATTAAAAGAGAAACTTGATATAGCAACCACAGCAAAACAATGTTCCAAATCACCAAAAATCTAAAAAATAAGTCAGATAAGAACAGCATAACCTAGGGAAAGTCTTTTTTTCTTTTCCGCATGCTTTTTTCAATCAACGAGAAGAAAAATTAAAAGATGGACCAGAAATCACTAAAGCAGAAATCATCCAACTAATTCCCAATTTCTAATCATTAAAAATATAGGAATATCCTTGAATACAATTTAACGAACACCAAAAATATGGCAACTGAAGAAAAGAAGAGAAAAAAAAAAACAATTTATCCTATCAAAATCAGTATCTTCGTACCCAGCTTCCACAAATTTTCACTTTTCCCTTTCCAACCAAATAACCCAAGAAAATGCCATCATACCACAATTCCATAACACTAATGGCCGCTACCTGCCCCAAATGCACAAATTTTCTCTATAAGCAAAGAATCATGAATATCTCTACTCAACCAAAAATAAATTAGCAGCCAAAACCATATTGTGCAACAACTATGAACATACAGGAGTGTGAGGAAATAAATGATCCAAGTTTTGCCCATCCCTCTGTCAAACATTACAAATCGATTAGGTAAATGATAAATATGCAGTTTTTAGGCCAAAAATTTTCGAATCATTGTCTAAGCCAACTGCAATAAATATTAGTAAGAAAAGTTTGTCATCCCAAAGCATAGTCCAAATGAACATTTTAGATTTATGATGCAAGCAGTGAAACAATTGAAGAAGAGGTGTCACTATATAAGCCTTCTGAGCCATGTGTTCCATCCACAGGGAAACACTATAACACTATGGATTTTATACATCATTCTTTTCTTTTTGTTCGATATTTTGTTTCTTCATGAGCTGTAATTGTATTAAAGGAAAGGAAAAGAAATAAACACAAGGGTAATGACAAGGATATCCAACTAACGTTGAATGCCAATAAACAAGGCCATAATCATCCAAGCCAATGTACATAACTTACTTATGCTAAGCCGCATTCAAGCCAAAGATCTATGCTCCCACTCTGTTATATCTATGCCAAGGCACAAGGGGCAACAAAGACCAAACTACTCAGGGTGTTGATAAGTACAAAAGCCATTTTTTTTTTTTTTATCTCCATTCCAGCAAGCAATCAACTTTAACATTTATCAACTACTGCAACCTTGACCGGAAAACCTACAAAAACCCCGACAGATGTTAAATTTCACTCACAAAAGCCTATAACCCACTCATTTTCCAGTTAGATTAAAGACCAATTAGCCAAAGTTTCATTGTACAGCCAACAAAAGTTCCTCCTCTAGCTTAGCACTTGCAACAGTGACCACTCTTTCACTAGCTAACTGCAGTAACAGCAAAAACAAATCACAATCTGCATATGGTTCATATCTGCATTCTATAGCTAGATGTTTAGGCCCTCGATGGTTGTACATGTAGAAAACACTCGTACAAAGAATGTTTGCTAGGAGATCCAAATGTTTTTAAATTACATCTCATAGTTTCCAATTTTCAGTTCTCTCAACTCAAATTATTTTAATATATTTTTGTTTGAGTTTAAATATGAAATACATGCAAAAGTTTATTCAAAACCTCACAGCACGTAGATTCTTTACAATTAATTATAGATTCAAGATTCATTTCATTGCTCAGTAAAAAAAAATATAAAAGGAAAAAGAAAACAGAATGCTTAATTTATCCTACAGCTTCATTAACTCAAAATTTCAGACCTTTCACATATCATTGAAATTCTCTCAGGATCGAAAGGTTTAGTATTCCTAAAGATTATTCTAGCTTTTGTGATAAAGATATCAACCATCTAGTTCAAATTGAAATATCAGTGGGCTGCCATCAAACAGGCTGCAATAATGCTGCCAACCACCATCATATTTATGACTCCAAAAACAAGAAATAGACATGCAGTTTTTGGTGTACTTTTCCACTATATATAAAATGATTCAGTATGGAAGCTTGGGCACGGGAGTAAAAAGGCACCATTTTTTTGTCATTGCTTCCACTATTTCTAACTTCCTTCCGCCGAAGGTTGCAAGGGAGAATTGTCTTATCTGGTAAATAAGTAGGAACATCTTTCATTGAATGTACAGCAATGTCAGTTTCACCATTTATCAAGGCCTCATCTATTTCTTTGGTGAACAAACTCTTCACACCAATGTCTGCAAGTGGTTGGGATAGTATTTTATCACCTGTCGTTTTTCCTATCACAACTTGACCAGCCCCTTCTTCAGCTAGCTCCGGAAGCCAAGCCATGAGTTTGTTTCGTGTCCCGCGAGCTTGAGCAAGTGCTAGACGGGTGTCCTACGTAATAACCAAAACATAGAAGATACAAAAAGATTAAGGGATCCGAGAGTATTATATTTTCAAACAATGCATTAGACAACTAAAAATATCCCACTTAAATTAAAGCTTCCACATTATAAGTAACTATTAAACACCAAAAGAATCAATGATTCACATAGCTGTGTCAAACCCATGTCAGCAAATTAAACAAAAACAAGTAAAACAACACACACACACACACACACACACAAAAAGCTACCTTCACCTGGTGCCAATCCTGATAATGGCTATTTTGGTCTCAACAGCAAGAGAAGCTCTGACGAGCGCAGCCCTGCGTTTCTTTTAAATCATTGGAAAAGAGTGTGTCATGAGGCGATGTGAAGAGAAGCCAACAAGCGAGGTCGACTCCAAGAGATGGCTCTGGCTTCTACAGAGAGAATGAGAAGACAGATCCAAACTCTGCAGTTGATGCGAGAACAGAGAAGAAAGATAAGTTTAGTTTAGTTCAGCTGCTGCTGTTGCTGTTGGAATTGGATGGATCATATTCCGATTTGCGATTTCGATCCTCTACCCTTGTTGGGATTTCTTATTTTCGTACTTCCGCTGTATCGTTGCCATTTTTCCACTCCTGCACACATCGCTGCCATTATGGTCGTTGGATTGAAAAAGAAAATGGTTCAAGCATTGGCCACGTTGATTTGATATAATCAATTTTTTTTGGTCTCCCTGTAGTTTTGTAATTTAGCACTTCAGATGAAGAGAATCTTGAAATAATCACATACACCCACGGTATCAATCGACAGCTAACCTGGATTATGGAACTAAGGGTATTTAGGTAATTTAACACAAGCACGGGCGACGGAATTAGGTTACTTCAAGTGAAGTGAGATTGTGCCTAAAGCAACAAATGTTGTATCATTGATATTTCAGCAAAATTTTATTGGTTTAAAGACAGCAACTAACGCTTGGAAATGTAATTTAATCACAAACACCGGTAAATAATAAAACCACAAGGTCCTTAAGTGATCTCTGATAATATAGTGATTAGTTTTTTTTTTTTTTTATACAGCCGAACCCCTCAAAATTTCTCATAAAATTACCTAAATATCTAAAAATAAATTAACTCGTGTTTTGTTTTGAATGATAATTCAATTAAACACTTAAAGAGAATAATATTTTAATTTTACGCCTAACGCATTTCATAATTTATATTTATATTTTAAATTTTAGTTAAAGAAGATTTTTTTAAAGAAAAATTACATGAGTTTTTAAGATATAAATAATGTAATAAGAAGAAAATAATTAAATATTTTAGGACTCATATACATTTTATAATAGAAACTCAAAAGAGATTTTTTTTTAGGGCTAAATCTAGTGGGAAGATGGTTAATTTTTTAAATGAGTTTGTATTTTATGAAGTAAAACTGTGGACATTTTGAGAAATAAAATTAAAAGAATCGGCTAAGTTAGTTTATATAACTCACACTAAATATAATAATAATAACAAGTCTATTATTACTGTGTCTGTCATTAAGTTACGGTAACTCAACTTAACTAAATTCAAAATTGAAATGTCCTGTAAGAGTTGCGACCCCGGCATGTGGGCATTTAAAGGGATATATTGGGGCGTTAGAAGCTCCAATCCTTGCCAGTGTAAATTAAGTCCTGTGGGAGATGCAACTCAGACCCAATCGTGTGGACCTCGGCCTCATACAGAGACCAGGCTTGGCTTGAAATCCGATGAAGTCCTCGGCGACTCCCTGTGGTACAAAATACAGATGACAGTCTCGGGGTAGCAAGTACGAATGTAAGATAAGGTTATGATAATTGACAATGATCTTTCAATATTATAATTATAAAGTTGAAAAATGGATTAAATAAACGATTTGATTTCATTTGGTTAGGAAAAAAAATAATAATAATAATAAGGATAATTAAAAAAAAAAAAACAGTGCATTAGTACAATAAGTTAAGCTCAATACATGTTTGAACCTACCTGAACGAATTATAATTAAAATCCAGTTTTGAAATATGTTCCCTGAAAAAGAAGAAAACTACTCCCACAACATATATGCAAAGACTCAATAATTTTCCCCGTTATGTTCATGTACTATTTTATAGGGTGAGGCTGAAGAATATTTCATTTCCAATAATTCATTTTTTTTTTATCCAATAACGTCCCCACTCAAACTTACTCAAAAAAAAAAAAAAGAATTAAAAAGCCATTAATATGTGATTATATATAATGAAATTAATATATCCTTTGACGTTTAGAAATCGAGAATTGAATTGTTGAGCGAGACGATTGACGTCATGTCATTGAATTTTAGTTTCCTTCTTATCTTTTTTTTTTTTTTTAAGTAGATCTTATAATTTATGTTCATATTGATCGCATGCTATAAATTAATATATTATTATTTGCATCCCGAACAAGAGATTAAAAAAAAAAAAGAAAAGAAAAGGGAAGAAAAATGAGAAGATTAATTCAGTCCCTTAAGATTCGTTCAACTCATTTGGTTATGTTTGGTTTAGAGAAATAGAAGGAGAGGAAAAGAGTGGAGTGCAAAGGAAGAGAGAAAAAATGAATGTAGGAGACTAGTGAAATTAAATTTTATTATTTGGTTTGATATAAGATTTGATAAAGAAAAGAATCACAATTTTTCTTCTTTGGACAACTTTATCATTTACGTTAAATATTAAACTATTTATTTTAGTATAACAAATTATATATTTATATAATGGCGGTCCGAGGGCATCCGACGATTTTCTGATGATGGTTAATTTATATTTTTATATTTTTATATTAAATAAATAAATTTATAATTTTATTTATTTTGTTAAATTTTTAAATCATTTATTAAATTTAATTAATATATACTTATTTATAATATTAAATTAATAAAATAAAATTATAAATAATAATTATTAATAGTAGTGAACAAGTTAAAAAGTTGAAGGATAATTTTAAAAATTTTAATTTTCAACATAAAAAAATTTAAATTCTTCATTAGTTAGTGTGGAATTTAAATTCTACAATCTAATATATATTAAATTCTAATATAAATTAAATTCTTATATATTTTGTCCAACCAAATAATAAAAAAAATTTAAATTACTTTTCTCTACTCACAATCAAACACCACCTCAGTGTATAATTAGGGTGAGTGACGCTTAGTTCCTTCTTAGAAATTATTTTTACCACATTAGACATTGATGTAATTTAAATACCTTAGCTCATTTCTATTGTCAAAATGGTCTCGGGAAAAAAAAGAAAAAGAAAAAAAACACTGTTAAATGATAGATATATTTATTTAATAGAAATTAACTAGCTTTTATTTGCAAGAGGTCTAAAATGATAAATCTGTATGAAAACAGATCCTCACACTTATCTGTCAACATATTTTTCAATCTTACGTTGCCTTTTAAACACACAAAGATAAAATGACGTACTGAAATTCTGAGGTAATGAAATTCCATCGGAGACTAAAATAGTTGAAAAGATATTTAAAAAAAAAAAAGAAAAATGAAAGAAGGGATCAACACGTCAAATTCCCATCAGTTAAAGAAACACCGAGTGAAAATAAACTAGGATTGAAAAATGGCTGATTCATATTTTAATCACACATCGAATTATTTAATTATTAGTATACAGATCCATCATTGAGAGAGAGACCCGAACTGGCCAAGCTAGCTAGCAGACGCGTACACGTTTTCATTTTGAAATGTGCAGTTATATTTTAGAATGTTGCATTACATGCTAGCAGAGTTCACTATTCCATGATTCTACCCGTGCTCCATGGATTACGATCTAATAATAAATTCAATATCATAATCAATGCCTTAAATATATGTGTGTGTGTGTGTATATATATATTCAAATCTTTAAGAGCGGCTGCCGCCGGCAATCACGCAAGATGATCTGCAACAACACTACTAGATTTAGTCACCATTAACGGAACTACAGGCTAAGCTAGCCAGTTCTCGTCGTCATCATCATCATCATCGTCATGTTTTTATTTTTAATTTTTTTGATAATTCACTTGATGGGTTATAAGGGTTGATTGTGTCCCTATCAATTAATGTCGTAATCACTGTTATTGCGAAAAGATACGCATACCATGAATGAGGATCAAATCTTGCAAAAACACAACTGTGCAGGGAACTGCAATGATGTCTTTTGAGCTGTGCACTGAATTGAATCCGTTGCTTTGGGGTTTATAGCAACCGATAAGCTTACAGCGGTGAGTCAACTCATTGGACATTCTCTAGACATTCCCCTCTCTCCGAATGTTGTCCGCCCGCGTGTTATTCTAATCAATTAAAATCTTGGTTGGTAACGTGACAGGCAGATGATAAAAGTACTTTGATGAATACTCATTTTTATTATTTTAAAAATAAGTTAATTTAAATTTTATATGAAAAAAAATTATAATATTTTTTTATTTTTATTAAATTATTATTTAAAAATCGTATTTATAACACACTACTAATTTTTATTTTTATATTAATATTTTTTTTTACAATAACTATAAATTAAAAGTCGAACACCTTAATATCTAAAATAATTTTATTTATTTTATATAAAATTGTGGGTATTACGAAGGAATAAAATCTCGTGTTCAAAACAAGAGATATTGGATTAATTTATTTAAAATTATAAATCTAATCAATATTACGTTGTTATAAGAGGAAATTAGACTCTTTCACCCATTTTTTGTTAGAAAAGATGAGAAACCACCCTTCAAATACTAGTTATGTATATAAATGATTGGTGTTGATTTAGTACCTTGGATTAATCATTTTTTAAAGATACTGGCTTTATTTTATATCACGGCTGGATATTTATACTTTGAAAGTAATATAATACTTAAATATTTAATAAATAATTATTGTTGTAATTTAAAAATTAAATTAACTTTATTTTATATTTGTATGATGAAATATCTTTAGAATATATTATTTTTTTATCAAATTAATTATTTTAAAATCATGTTTTATTATAGCCGACAAATTCTTTAGCTATTTTCCGTACTCATGGTTCCAGTCTGCCTCAGCTTTGATGGCCAAAGTAATCAGCGAAGGAGTTCTTTGGACAAAAGATTTGTCATTTGGAAAGGAAAAGTATTTGTTTTCAGTAAGTGAAGAACTGGGAGAGATAGAAAACAAATTCGGTGGAAGGAAGAGGAAGAATCGAGTATTAACGAGCAAAGAGTAAAAACATTAATGAAATTAAAAAAAAAATGCCATTTAATCTTCACCATCGACTTTTGTTAAATCTAATGAGTCAAAATTTGTTATAAAAAATTGTGTTTATACATATTATTATTACAGTTACGACTCTTAAGCCACTTAACAAGACTATAATCGCAGAGCTTATTTTAACTGTTCACTTATTTTAGCTACTCAACACCCTATGCAACGCTGTCTTGCATGAATTTTCCAATTTCAATGAAACAGTGGCATTTAATTCACAACCATATACACGCGCCCATACACACACATATTGAAAGGAACGGTAAACGATTGGAGGGTCAAAATTTGCTGCATTGATAAAATCTTCTGACTTATTCGTTTTCTTGTCCTGTAATTTTCTCGAACGCTAATGGGGCCTGAAGCAACAGGAACCACATAGCTACATACGAAATTAATCACATTGATGCTTTTTCTCTGATTGAGACCACACGTTGATGGAAATATAAAACGGGGAGTCATGCTTTGAGATTCCTAGAAGAAAAGATTAAAAATGCCGCCTCATTCAGCATAATTACAATTCATCACAGGCCACGTTGTTATGTGCCATTAATGAAAAATATATTTTGTCCAGTCAAGCACGTTTCATGTTTTCGCTTTTCTTGATTACCTACAAAGAAGAAACTGTGGAAAAACTGATTGGCATATTGTGAAAGAATAACAGAAAACAAGTTCTCATTTTCAAGAATTTATTATTATCTTGCTCTTTCTTTTCGTTAGACCTTTATGTTTCTTTGAAATATAAAGAATTTCTTAGACCGTGTTTGTTATTTATTGTATCAAACATATGCATACAACTCTTTCTGTTTTCTCTTTCAAAAAAAAAAAATACTAAATGTAGAGTCATCCTCAAATTTAAACTTTGAGATCTTACAAAATCCACATTTGAACTAATACGAAAATTGTGAAACATTGTTGAGTTATTTTAGTTTATTATGTCAAGAATTTTCAGTCTTACCTAAAACCTTAAAGATAAAAATATTATATAAATAATATAAAAAATATAAGAGAATAAAACTAATCATATAACACAAGAATTTATATAAAAACTCTTATATCGGAGAAAAACCACCGTCATTAAAGATACTAAAAGAAATTCTACTATGTAAAAAATTATTACAATCACTTTAATATTTTTCTCATAATGAAAACTCCATAATACTCAACTTTCAATACACCTATTGTTTATCTCAAATTAGAAATTGTCTCCTTGTAAAGAAACCTATTGTTATATTATACAAACAAGTGAAGCTGACCTCTTTATATACAGTGGTTATTTTTTTACATGAGACGTAATTATTTTCTTACGCAAATTGTAGTCCTTTTTTGAATAAGTTAAATTTCAAAAGAATAATTATTTATTCTTTAAGTAGAATTTCTCCTTAAAAAGGAAAATATTCTAAAAATCCTAATTGAAAAAAATGAGACATATTTTTTTAACAATTTGCTCCTTGGTGAGTTTCTCAATCAAGCGACAAAATATGATTTACTATATAACCACTCGACCATGCATTCTCTACCTTCCACATTCACATAATGATTGCAAGAATTACTTTACTATGGATAAAATCTTCTACTCTATTCAGTAGCCATATTTCTCTATACCAAAAATTATCATACTCTACTTTATCCAAAGTACACAAATTCAACCCATTTCGTTCATGTTATTGAAATATCCATTCTCATGTTTAACTTCCTTTAAAGTCCTCAACCATCAAGATAAAAAATTCCACCACAAATTCTACATAGATGCCAAACCATGTCTTATATGCAAATCTTGTGAACCTGTTAGCAATAACACATTCTCTTCCATGCCACTAGTGGCTTGGCATAAGAATGTCTTCATCATCGACCACCCACAACGATGAGAAACTTTCTATTAGTAATATTATCAGCGTCTTCATATACTAACTTGGAACGGCTTGTCAAACTTGCTCCATTCACTTTCTAATAATCCCTTTTACGATATTCTCATTGTCCACAAGCTTAATAAACTCCTTTGTTTGCAGGTGATTTCATTGATACAGTATTTGACTCAAGGTCATTTCGTATTTGATTGCCCTTATGTGTAAACTCTATTTCAACTTTTTAATTTACTTATCGGGTTATCTTATCTTTCGACTAATTTATAATATCTTATTTCTATCCACTTTTCACATGAAGAGAATATATGTTAAGACCTAGTTTTTTTTTTTTAACAGGTTTGAATTTCACTTTATTTCAAACATTTAAGAGACATAATTTATTTATTTATTGCAACTTATATTAGACATTTAAGTTTGAACAGGGAAAAATATATTTTCTTCGGTATATTTCAATGATAAAAGGTCAAGATGGGAGGCATAATTATTTTTCAAAAAATATCCTTTATTCTAAAAAATTCGTAATGGGTAAGTATAAAAAATAAAAACTAGTTTTATTTAACGATAATTTATTAATAAACAAATTCATGTATTTAAGAAACTCACCTAAAAATAAATGCGAAGAGTAAATTCATTGATGCATACAACAATTATATCCTAGCGTGGCTATCGTGGGAAAAAAGAAAGAATTCGGAGATCCATTCGTTTGTCCTTTTGAAATGAACGGAATCCAGATGAAAAAACGTGCATGTTTTGTACTACTGAAAATATGAAATTAAAAAAAAGAAAAAAACACACATATATTATGCTATTGCTTCACATTTAAGGCACTATACATGCACTAGCGAGAACTGTCAATTATTTGGGACCTATTAAACATCTTCATCTCTATCTCAAATTCTCTATCAAATTTTCGTAAACCATTTGAATCTTCTTCTTATTATTATTATTATTTTTCCTCCCTTTTATGATGGCTTAAAACAGTTTGAATAATTGGCCCGGTGTCCATTTCTTTGACAAAGAATCTATTCATTTACTAAAGAAAACTGTAGCCATCTTTACGATGAATAAAAGTGCTTCCATTTTCTACTTGTGGGCTGTAAAATGAAAGATAAACAGCTTCTCTCTCTCTTTCTCTCTCTCTCTCTATATATATATATATGTATGTATAATTTTGTTCGCATACATAGTGATTTGACCCCTATGATTGAATTTCTTGAAATTATGGAATTTCAATAGAAACTCCATAAACTGCTCTTTGAAAAGTTGCTTTTAAGCACAGTAGATTAGGTGAAAGCTGAGCCAGCTTTGAACCTAATATATAACTTTCACTTGTTGCAAACTTGCAGTACCATCTGCTTAGCTCCAATAAGACTCCAAAGAGGAGTCTTTGTTAATGTTAGAACAAATATGTCTTCTTTCAGTAAAAGCTCAAGTTCTTCTATTTATGGTGAAAATGATTCTGATCAGCTGAGGAGAGGGCCATGGACACTTGAAGAAGACACTCTACTCATTCAGTACATATCTCGGAACGGCGAAGGCCGATGGAATTTACTAGCAAAACGTTCGGGTAGATTTAGTTAGTTAATATTACTAAATTAATCCTTAATCTTCATCGATGCTTTGAGTTAATTTTGCAAGTTTTTTTTTTCAATTTTTTCTTTATCAGGCTTGAAGAGAACTGGGAAAAGTTGCAGATTGAGATGGCTAAATTATCTGAAACCTGATGTGAAGAGAGGCAATCTTACTCCACAAGAACAAATGTCAATTCTTGAACTCCATTCCAAGTGGGGTAATAGGTAAAAGCTTTTACTATTATTGATAAATTGTCAAGTTCAATCAAGTACTGTGGATTGAGACATGAGGTTTATCGCAACACATGCCAATAATTAATTACAAAAAATACATGCATTTCTAATGGCAACAAATAAGAAATTAAAAAGAAATTGTTACTTACTTTTTTGTTTTAATTATAGGTGGTCGAAGATTGCTCAACATTTACCAGGAAGGACTGACAATGAAATCAAGAACTATTGGAGAACTCGTGTTCAGAAACAAGCACGGCATCTAAAGATAGACGCAAATAGCACGGCATTTCAAGAGATTATTCGATGTTTTTGGATGCCAAGGTTGCTTCAAAAGATGGACACATCATCATCATCACCATCAGCTTTATCTCAGAGTGGCACAATTAATGCTCAGCCGTTTGGTCTTGCTTTTAATCATCAGGATTCGGCATCAGCACAAATAATATCCCATCAATTTCCTTATGACCATGGAGTGACTGATCATCAAGAATTGAATTCATCATCAGACTCGGAGCATGGCATTGGCACCAGCACTTCCTGCATTTCTTCATCCGAATCCATGAACTTTTCCCAAATGTCTCAGTTTTCGGATTACCCAACTGGTGGCGACCATTTTCATGCTAATAATAATGATAGCAGTGAGTACAACACTTTCGCAAAAGATTTCTGTCAATTTGACAACAACTGCTACGACGTGGAAAACATCAGCCAGCCGGAAACCATGCCGGCGCCGGTGGCCGGAGATTTCAACAACTGGGTTCAGGAATATGATTTAGCAGATAACATGTGGAACATGGATGAGCTTTGGCAATTCAGGAACTCATGCGGACATTAATGACTTTAGTCAGTAATTTGTCAAGAGGTAATTAGATATTAATCACTAGGACAGAGTCATTAGCAACTGTTAATTAATTCTCTACTCAGAACATGAGATAAATCAACTGTTTGATTTTTATTTCTAATCTCAAAAATCAAACATGTATCTATTAGTGTTCTTTTCAATGTTCGTTTCTTGTTTGACAGTTAAATGTAACTTCGCAAAAGTAAATGTTACGTTACAATTTAATTGTCCTGTCTGCAGCATTATAATCCTATCAAAATAAATAATCTCTGAGCTTTTTTTTTTCCCCTTAAGTAAATTTACGTACTTATCAACTCTCGAATCCATGTCTGAAATTTAAGGAACTGTTCTTTATTATTGGAGTTAAATTTTAACCTCAAATATTATCTTATGATTTGTGAATTCACATCTGAAATTTAAGAAATCGTTCTTTAATATTAGAGTTAAATATTGACCTCAAACATTATCTTATGACTTGTGAATTCACATTTGAAATATAAGAAACCTTACTTTCTTTTTATTGGAGTTAAACTTTGACCTCGAACATTATTTTATAACTTATGAATCCGAGAATTTATGCAAATCAAAATAAATTGCTATTGGTAAAGGAAGTTCAAAAGTTTAATCATTTTTTATTCGAACACTCATCAATCGATTTCAATAATTTTCATTAATTTCTTTGAATTTCAGTGCAATTAGATGCCTAGCCACCAACTAATTGAGCCAAGTCTAGGAAACAAAATTTCTTTAAAACAATTTGCGTATTGTGTTAGAAGAGAGGGGACCCCATTTCCATTGGAATCATTAACAACACGATAAGAAATTATTAACTGGGTTCGATGATAGGGAAAGAAAAAAAAAATGTTGCCATTTTTCAAAGCGATAAAGAAGCAACTCGTGGAAATTAAATTGATTTTGAGCAAAAAAGCTCATTTCATTCCGTCGACAGCCCATTTTCCGCATGTGCCGTATGATATATGATTCAATCAATTTCTTACACCTGGACCAGTCGAAATAGCTAACTTAAGGGATTGGAATGTCGATTCACATGTTAAATTTATTTTCCAATTAAAAAAGCCAGAGTCGGTTAACTAAAGTTGACTAGAAGACGTCAATCAATTAGAGTTTTTTTTTTTTTTTTCTGTTAATTCTTGTTATCATAAATGAATACGTGCAAGAATCCAAAAATTCTGATGGAAAACTTGGAAAAAAAGGAGAGGATGCAACCAGGCTTAAGAATAATTCCGTTAAAAAGAATTTGACTATTCTATTTTTATCCACCAACTATTTTTTGTTTGTCTGTAGAATATACGCTTCTATTACGTGGACGTCAATTCGCCCACTGAACATAGCTGCAAAAATTGAACTAATTTGAGGTAAGCTTCACTGAAAAATTAGGCATTTCATGACTTCTTCAGGTAAATTGGACTGCATTTTACTTATTTAATGCAATTATATTGTAGTTTTGATTTCGTTATATACTAGAAATGGCCACGTTCATGTGTGTCCTAGAAACATCTTCTTAGGGATACCAAGAAAAGATAAAATGTATATGCATTGAAAATCATTTATTTATTTATTAAAAATAGGCACCAATAGTCTTGCTCAATTTGTGCTCTTTTAGAATACTTATGCACAATTGGTGGCAGTGCCGGAAATTTGATAGACAAGGGACTAAATTCTATAAAATCATAATTTAATATATATTTTTAAGACATCAAGTTCTCAAATTTTATTCAAACGCATGGTTTACTAGTCTATATATTAACAATTACACTTAGGAATGGGTTAAGAATTTCTAAATGTTTAGTTATTTATCTTATGAGGTTGATTGAACTCATAAGTTCATTTATATTTAAAGTCTTGAAGACTTTTAATTTTAGTTCTAATTTGAACTAGCAGATGTAGTTAACTGATAAATTTGGTCATGATGATAAATTCTTTGACAATAAAAAGAGAGATAAAATAAGAAAACTACCATGATTGTCTTAAAATTGATAAGAAAATTAATAAATAAGTGGAAGATAAGAGAAGCTATTTTGACAGATAAATGATAAATTCATACATTCTAGAGAAGAAATGATTAAAGAAGGAACTAAGAAGAGATAACCTCGGTGTTTTAAAAGACAATTAGTAATAAATGAATTATTAGAATAAAAATAACGGTGATACTTTCACCCATCAAATTGTGTAAAACCACACCAATTTTAAAAATTAATAATAAAAAATTTGCATTATTTGTAACGATTTCAAATTAAGAATAAATATGAATAATTAACCAATTAAATATTCATTATTTGATTGATGAGCTTAAATTAAGCTAACAAAAAACTAATTACATGCATTTGTGACATGAAATCTTACCAAATTTATTGGCTATGAAACTTGTGCTATTATTCACGTAACGAGATTTATTGGTTGTGATAAAGATTTGATTGACTAATTATTTAAAATTTTTTCTATTTTAAATTTTAAAAAATACTTTGAATTTTTTTTTACAAATAATTCTTTAAAGTAGGATAGGTTTACAAAAAGTATTGGCTGAAAATTTCTCCATCCAAACAAAAATATGTTCAACTTTTTTTTTTTTATTTAAAGTCAGCAAAGGACTCCCTTCTCAGCACCAAATGGCACCGCCCTCGCTTATAAATGGGACCTCCATTATTGGATGACCTACGATTACGTTTTAGAGCATATGTCAAAGCCAGGACTAGAGAAATGAAGCGGGTATGAATCGTATAATTAAGGAGTAGAGTGGCAATATCCGATTAAATATTCCTTTTGACCCTATAATTTGATTAAATTTCTCAATTATTCCTATCTTTTAAAAAAATTATTTATAATACCGATATCTTTACCTTCGTAGTTGTTGAATCTATTTTTATTCAAAGCAAATTACGGGTCATCATTTCTGAAGAAACATAAAATTCAAACGAATTTGACACGTAATGGGTAAAGAACAAATGAGATATGGTAGACTTCGACAAGTACAGATAACCAAGAAAGTAACTTGTAGAGCCGAATACACGTCCAAGGGCGTGCGGGCAATTGACCCCACTCAAAATCATATTCCCTTTAATAAATCAATTTCCTAAAATTTTTTAGGTAAAATTTTTTCGGAGATTAAAGCTCCAAAAAACAAAGCAGGCGTCTCCTTTTCCAGATCAAATTCTCGTGAAGCTCCAAAATTCACTCCTCTGGCCGCGGCGTGGGGCTTCAGTCATAGTGGTTAGCACGTGTTGATTTCAGCAATTTTCTTGGCACTTTTGCAGACAGATAAGAGGTTGGCTTTTTCTTTGGATTGAAAGTGACTTTCTTACTCGTTGTCAGTCCACGAGCCTTTATTGAATTCACGATCCATTGCCTGCCGACTTGCCGATGTCTTTGGCAAAAGGGAAATTGGAATGTGCTTGCCAATAAGCCAAACAGAATGCGTGTATTTGATAAAAATAATTTTTTTTTTTACTTCAATTAAACTGATATGTTGAAATATTTACAATTCTCATCAAGTAAATAAACCCGGTTTGAATAAACTTTGATCCATAAAATTATAGAATATCATAATTTTTACACTATTATAATTGAGAGAAAACACATCTTGATCCCTAACAAGTTTTATTGTCAATAATTAAAAAAATAATACAATTAATTTTTCTCTCTTGAGTGTTCTAGAGTGACTCACTTTCCGATGAATAAAAAATTAAGACAATACCCTTTTTATATATTAAATAAAAAAATAATTTTAATAAAATTTTAATTCTTATTTTTTATTGTATTGTAATAAACAGTTTGTTCAATAATATTTTTGTCCATAATTTATTTTATTATTTATATCTTAGATTATTATTGATTTAATAATATAACCCATGGCCTACTGTAAAATATTCCAACATAATAAAGTATTATTTTAATATTAAAGTTTTAAAGTCTCAACGCAAGATTAAGCCGGAAAGGATATTTTTAATATTTTAATAGAGATTGATTTATGAAAATAGTTTAGTCCCAAGGTGAATCTGTCCCGCAGCTAAAAGAGTTTGAAGTGGGTTGGCTTCTTTACATTGGCAGCATGTCTGTATGTGCCGAAGATTAATAAAATTCTGTTTGAAGATGTGATGGGTAATTAACCTCTCAATAGATCTTTCGGGCTCAATTTCAATAGATCTTTCGGGCAATGTATTTTGGGCGCATGTTGCAGTTGAATTTGGTTCGGGGTCAATTTAGTAATTTTAAAATTTTTAAAACAATAGTACATCATAGAAATTATAGAAATAATCGGTTATTAAGAAGATCAGATAATTGATTTTATTTAATATTTTCTAAGATTACTTATAAGTAAACATAATTAAAGTTTAAAATAATATAGATGTACAATTAAAAGTTCAAATCATAGTCTAAAAGTCGAGAATTAAAACTCAATTCTCTATCTTTAAAATAAAAAAATAGTTTCATAAGTTTTACATTTAAAAGTTTTATTTAAAAAATTAGTTATATTTAATAATTTTATTATTAAACTGTTATGGATACGTGAATTACTAAGAATTTAAAATAGACATGCTATACAAAATCCACGTTTTCTTTTAATTTAGTTTGAGGGCACATTTTTTTTAAAAGAAATTTTAGAGGCACGTTTTTCAAAAGAACTAATTAAATATCTGGTTCGACATGCAGTGGGGTTGAGCTTTTGGATTGGGTTCAACTGAACCGAACGAATTAAATTTAAAATTTATTTCGAGTTTGATTGGTTTTAACATTTAAAATCAATGATGGGTTCGAGTTCAGAACCCATTCGGTTTTAATTTCAATCCCCAGCCGTGTGCAGGCCCGATGGTTAAAGCCTGAAAAAAAAAAATAAAGTGGAATTGTATATGTAGAGGACAGAATGTCAAAATCAAATCAAAATCCCTAAATCCCAAATTCCTCTTCTTCACGTAATCGCTTTCTCGCTTCACGTAATCGCTTTCTCGCTTCACGCTAACGCGCTACACGCGCAACACCAGGCCCAGCACACCACGAAGCACAGACACACTCAGTCTCACTCACACACATCCGCAGGACGCCGTTCCTTGAGCTGTCAGTTCCGTTTAGGTGCACCGGCGTTGCAGCTTCTAGCCGTTCCTTGAACTGCAGTCATTTCCGTTCAGGTGCACCGCTGTCAGTTCCGATCCAGCTGTTGCCGGCTCGTTGCCTCCTTCGTTCGCCGTCCTCAGCCGCACAAGGTAATGACGTTAGGGTTATGTTTGCGATTTGTTGATGACTTGGATAGGGGAGAATTTTTTATTTAATTCTGTATGTTTTCCGGGATCATATGCAATACATATGTATTTTTTGTATAATGGCGTTGGCTGTTTTTATTTTGGATATAAGTTTCTTAACTTTTAGGAAGAGGATGCGTGGTAGTTGATGTTTGTTTTATTCTGCATTCATCTGGGCTGGGATTTGAGATCTTGGAATTATAGGTGGCTGGCTGCTGGCGAATTTTTGGAAAATTAAACTGTTGTAGCCCGAATTGAGTCCAAACCGAAATTTAGACCCAAATTTTCAAACCGAACCATTCCGAAACGAGAACCCAATCCGAACCGGAACATCCAAATATTAGCTCCAAAAATGCAAAACCCTTGTCTCATCTTTGCGTTCTCGCCAACTACCACCACTGTTCTGTTGCTAGCTCTGATTCGCCGACACACCACCAGCTCAGGCAGATCCAAACCATTAATGACTCCCAATTTCCAAATCAGAGACTAGATGAGAAGCCTTGACCCCAAAGAGCCAAGCTTGTGATCTTAGGTGATTATTCAGCTTGAATCTGAATTAAATATGCTTAAGTAAAATTTAATTCACATATATATATATATATATTTATATTTATATTTATATTTATATTTATATTTATATGTTCAAATCTGGAATTTTAAAGTGCGGAATTGTTCGGGAAAATGTATATACAGTGTGGTTTAAGTGCTTTAAGTTTTAACCCTTTAAAACCCCACGGTTTTAAAGTTTTTTCGGATGTTTCCTATACTTTAATATTCCAGACCAGAATACTACTATATATATATATATAATTTTTTGTGCATTCATTCAAACATATCATAAAGATTGTGAAAAAAGATTAAGATTGTTTCTTTTTCACTTGCAAATTGAATTATTTATGCACTTGCAAACATCCTCATAATCGCGGTAAATTGATGTTCCGTATTTGGCTAAGATTTTGTTGCTAATTGATAGAGCTTTTAGAATCACTTTCTCTATGAGCTGGCTATTAGGTTTCAATTAAGTAAGGTGTTTAATTTTCATTCATCATGTGTGTTCTTTTGTGAAATTTTACTTTACCTTATTAGGATTAGATTGGATATGGGGATCAGTTCGCAGGTTTTGCATTAAGTTGCAATTCTTTGTATTGTTTGCGAATGATTATTTTGCACAATCTTATATGCTTTTTTTTCTGTGCAGTTTGTTGCAAATCAACGGAAAGATTTGATATTGTATAATATGGACCCGCGTTGCACTGGAGAGATGTTGCAGTGCGTCCACTGGAACAATGTGTTTTGTGATTGAAGTTATTTTGTGTTTGTGGGATATTATTTGGATTAAATTTGATTTTTATATTTTGTGTGTGCAGGCATTTGGAGAAACAGAATGAGCTTCTTACTGAGGTCCACCAGTCAATGTCTCAGGAATTGCATAAACTTCAGGTTCTTCCCCCCCCCCCCCCCCCAAAGAACTTTTAAACTAGTTAATTGTTAATTTATATATGGTAACAGAACTTTTAAACTAGGTAGCTTTAATTTTCCTGCAACAGGTGTTCATTTACTCTTAGCTGAAATCTCATGTTTTATGATGATTTACAGGTTGAGGAGGAGATGCTTATGCGTAAATTTTATGAGCTTATGACTGCACACGGTCTAACTAAAAAGGTATGCTTGCACTGTGTTGAGAGATTAGAAACAAACATATCTTTGGTTTTGTTTTCCTAAACTATTTTCCGATGTCTAGATCTGGCAGTTTTTCTTGCTCACTTTTGGATTTAAGTTAGTCACCATGGATAATTGAGTTAAATTGAGCTTAGAACAACTTAGTTGAAATAATTGGGGGCTACTGGTAAGCAAGGTTGGCACATCCTTTCCTATAGCCATCTGTTGTTCACAGTCAGTGTAAAATCAATTTGTATGAGTTAAAAGGGTTTGTTTGTTGTATTATGGCCAATGTTTTTGGCAATTTTTGATGGTTTTGCTTGGATGTTCAAATTTTGGCAAGGAGTTCATTTTCAATCTAATAGTTTTGTTCGCCTAATGTGAATTATTCTGTTTTTCTGTTCAGAATGAAGGAAGTGCTAATGCTTCAGATGATGGTGAAGCTGGAAACTCTGCTTCCTTGCTGTGTTTACCGAGCAATGATCAACAGTGAGAGTGTGAAATTTTTATTCTTAATCTCATCTCAAATATCTGTTAATCATTCTAGCCAAATTGAGTGTATAGTAGAAATTTTCTTTTCTTAAACTTTTGATGGAATAGAATACAAATAATGTAGTTCTGGGAAGTGCGCAATTGAGAGAGGACCTGTAGAGTTCGATTTTTGGCTTAATGTTACTTTTTGTAGCCGTGGTGGGTTCGTCTTCATGATTTTTTTTTTCCCAAAACTAAAAACATCATTAACATATAATTTATCTCATTTGTTCTTATGATATATGTAAAAATTCTAGATATTATTTTTCAATTGGAATAATCCTAGTGATTAAAGAAGTAATAATCCTAATGATAAATCTTGCTCAAGCAGCCTTCAATGAACTTCACTTTACTTGTAAAATGAAGGCCATGTGATATATGTTGCATAATTTCTGAAGAAGATGAAGAATGGAGGACTAATATATAAAAAATTAGGTTACGGTGCCCCTTGGGTATGATACCTCATTTTTTGTCCATATCTGCTCTATTTGTCAGATTTTAATTCCTTGAATCCAATGGCTGTGGTCTGGTCATGGATAATGATGTGTAGTTAGGCTACCCTACCTAATGTGTACATAACAATGGGCATCGGAACAGGTTCGTTTTCTAAGGAGGATCTTTGCAATGGTTGGTCCTGACCTCATGACCTTGCTGCGTCATCTAGCTGGGATATGAACTGCCTAGTGCATCAGTGGGGTCATAAGTACTTAGACTCTCTCTCTAGCCGGTTTTTAAAGTTGAATTTTTATTTCTACCCAATGTGTGCATAATGTTAATGAAATTCTCATTGCTTATTTTCTAACTTTAATTATTGTTATCAATATAAAAGCATTTTCTCGTTGTCACTGACAATAGTATTGTTGCAGCATCCTTCATGTCTTAGCCAGCATACAAATTGCTTGTAATGTCAAGTTTTTTGGTTTATCACGAATCATGTGATTCATGAATATTATTTTTACCTCATATTGTTATGGTTACTAGACAAATGAAATTTTGGTTCGAGTTTCGATTCGTTATGATTGCAAAGAAAGTGAAAACGCCCTCTTTCCTTCAATAATATCCCATTTGAATGTCACTGCTGATGACCGTTGAATTAATTCCTAACCTATATATTGTTAGATTTAATCTGTAAGTTATTATAAAAATGCTTACTTCTCTTTACCTGTATGACTGGTTTATCACGCTGTATGTGTGGTCTTTCGCATAACTAGATTTATTCTTATCTCATCCAAGGATTACTTTCGAAAATGATAAAAAGATGGTTGCAATGTAACATAGAACTAATAAAATTTTGCACGAATTAATTATCTGACACGAATATGATATGAGTAAATAGATATAAATTATTAAATTTGACATGATTTTTAAATTAGTTGGGTTTGAGTGAATATAACTTTTAGTTGTGTTGGCGTAAAATTAAAGTTTTTTTTTATCTATCTTATTGATGACATAATTATATTTTTTATTCTTATCATTAAAATTCAAATATTAAACATAATTTTTTTTTATTTTTATTTTTTTGGAATGATGGACATATACAAAGTTTTTTTTATAAAATTTTATATATATTTAAAACTTTAATAGTGTAAATACGCAATATTTTAGTAGATATCTGTCAAAATATTATATTTAGTAAAATTTTTATGTAAATTTTGTTAAATATATAGGTATTAAGCAAGTTATTAGGTTATTCGTTTACTTTTCGTTTTGAGTTAAGGTTTTAATATTTTGACATAAATATCAAATAGGTCATGTTTGAATCAATCTAATTTTGGCACTATATGAATACGATTTGATAACCTATTTTACTAACTCTAATGTATGGGTGCATTTTAGATGGAGATTAAAAGAATAAAAATATTAAAGAAGTTTGCACAAATTATGTGGTATTTTATTTGCGCAGATATTATTCATAATTTTAAAAAACTAAAATTATAATAGAAAATTTTCATCATATACATAACTAAGGGTGACAACAAACAGGAAGAGAGGGAGGGTATGTTCTCATACTCCTCCTTGAGGGGAAGAGATGAGAATCCCAAAATAGTAAAAGCAAATCTCTAACGTAAGGAAATACTTTTAAGGTACGGTCATATTTGTAACGTATATAGAAAGGAAAGAAAAAAAAAAAACTACAAAGCATTTCTTTTTTCCTTCTAAGACTATTATTGCCTAATTTAAATGAAATTAAGGTAGAGCCGCAGAGGGCGTACAGATTTCTTGTAAAGAATTTGTGAGTAATCCAAGAAAGATATATAAGGACGGTTTTGATTTACACAAATATACGCAAATTTGGAAACAAAAACATCGTTTGTAAATTTGTTTAGTGTGGTTACCATATAAAAAATTAGTCAGACCATCACTCGTGAACCCAGTTCCTCCTATAAATCTAACACTCCAGAGAACATTGTTCCCACAGAATCTCATTTTCAGAAATTCAGAATTCCTATCCTTCTGAAATCTAATCATGAAAAGCTTCCCAACATTTGCCTACCTTTTGATTCTTCTCCTCTTCGTCACTTCAGGTGAATCCCACCACCCACTTCAACGCTATGTACCATATATTCGTTTGTGTTTAATTACGTGGGAAATTTTCATCGCAGCGCTTGTTTGGATTTCAAAATATCGGACATATTTATGATGTATATGTTGTATTATGTGTTTTTGGATGCAGAAAATGAGGTGATGATGGCCAATGCTCAATGTAGGGAGGATTTGAAAACAAGTGGTGCCTGCGGCAACAATAATTGTAACACTCGTGTTGGCCCATGCCATGACAAATATGGAAACAACCTTCAGTTTGCGAGTTGCAGGTTCGGAGGGCCTAACAATATTTGCGAATGCACTTTCAAATGCTGAGCTGCACGCAGCTGGTGAGCTGATCATAATAATCACAAATAAATAATTAAATAAATAAAGGCATTCACTTCTGCTTCATTGTTGCTAAATGTAACAGTTAATTTGCTTGAATGCTCTAAACCATTACTATCTGGAAAAAAAAAAAAAAAAAAAAGTAGCTGTGACTTCGGTCTCTTTCATTTTCTTGCTCAGTCACTCTATTGACTAATATGTCGTCGGCATTTGAAGGGCATTCGCCGCATTAGTGAATCGACGTTCTTACTGCTTATTAACCACCGAGCGTGACTAAAACTGAAAAGGATTGATTGAATTAATCAATCTTTCTTACATTCTTCACCTACGTATACGACCCTCTTAATTACAACTTCTAAATTTATTTTTCTACAACATTTGAATTCTAATTTTCCCTCCTTTTTTAGTTATAGACACACAGGCATGCAATGCATGATTGTGATTCAAAACTGAATACAATTGCTAATCCAAGGATTAATTACAATAAGGATATACTTATCTACTTGAAGCTTGTAGTATGGTCTGTATGTAATATCGAGGATTTAATATTAAGTCCCAACTTATTATTTATAACTGCTTCGTAAGATAATATAAGAATAATAGGCTGCTGGGCTCTTTACCCGACTCTGATAGGAGTTTTCCAATTGCGTGTTTAATGCCATCTGAATTATATACGAAAAACACATTCATCTTTTCTTTTTTTTTTAAAAATTTCATTTCAAAAGTTTGTTTAAAAAAATAAGGAAATAATTGAAACATATTTAAAAATTTCTTCATAGTTATTAAAAAAAAAAAAAAGGAATTGTGAGAATGGTTCTTCCACGCTTACCTAATTTAGATGAAATTAGAGGTGTAATATTTTTCATAAAGATTTTGTAATCCAAAAAAAATGTGGGTGGAAACAACTATTTTTTTTTTTAAAAAAAGGTAAATGTGTTATTTCATATCTTACCAAAAATGTAAACTGAGGTGGTTAGCAATTTAGAAAGAACTAATTCATCATAATGTAGTTACAACATATAATGCTATTGTCATGCTTACTTGTTGCTCAGAAATTAATATGGATTTTTTTTAAAAAAATTTCTTACCACTTATTTTTTACATCAGTGTACGTTAACCTGGAAACAACAACTTCATTGGGATAATTTAGTATTTGAAGTACTAGTTATGCAACCAAGAGGGGGGTGAATTGATTTTTTGTGGAAAAAAAAACTTAAGCAAATAAAATCACACAATGATTTAAAACTATGCCTTAATAAAATTAATAACCATAATTTTAACAATAAATAAAATTAAAGAGATCAGGAAAAAGAGAATAAACACAATATTTTTATATAGTTCGACAAACTCCGTCTATATGTAGGCCTCCAAACTCACTAAATTTGAGAATTTTACAATCTAAATCTTTACATCTTTACAATCCAAAGCTATAAGATTTACAATTGATTTTGAAGATATGAATTAACATTTATAACTTGAGGTAATCCCAAACCTCTTATCCTAAATATTTTTTACCTTACAATCACTCAAAAATAAATATTATAAATGATTTCCCTCATACGTTTATAAATGAAAAGCCAAAATATGACTGAATAAAAGAATAACAAGTTTTAAAACATAAGAGTTGATTGAATTCTCGATAATAAGCTCAATAATAATTGTTGAATCCTTCACCACTTGAATTTAATTGAGCATTTGATAGTTGGAGTTGAAAACTGTTGAATCCTTCACCACTTGAATTTAATTGAGCATTTTGATAGTTGAAGTTGAAAACTAACTATTATTATTTTTTTTATCATAATTAGCTTGTCATTTATCCTAATTGGATTGCTACTTTGAATTAACTGTTGTAGCCACAATTTAAATTTTTGAATAACGGTTTTCTATTTATTGGTAACAATATGTTGTTTGACTCCAAATAACTCAATTGATGTAACCGATTTGTTGATAGATTATAGCGAATAATGGTTATGAGTCCAATTTGCTGTTTAGAACATTCGGTTGGTTGGTTATCTCTAGTAAGCATATTTTATGAATCCGGTTTGTTGATTTTCTTAAGAAGGATGTTGTTTATCAAACAAAGTATAGTTTTGTCTTAAAAAAAAAAATTCTTACAAAAACTCACTTTTATTATGAATATGAAATCGTACCCTTATATTAGAATTTTTCTTTAAAATATAAAGAAAATATTTTAAGAACTTTGAAAAATCATCATTCATTTTCTTATTTTTAAATCATAATGTGTATTTTCAATATTATTCATCAATTTATAGTTTGTTATCATCAAAATCAAAATGCCCTGTAATCATACAGGCCAGCTATTAGTGTTGTGTTACCATATAAAAAAATTATTTGCATCATTGTTGATCAACCTAGTTCTTCCTATAAAATTAATTAACACGCTAAACAACAGAATATATTCTAAGGCAACATCAGAATAAATTCTAACCTTCGAAATAATCAAATCATGAAAAGTTTCCCAACATTTGGCTTTCTTTTTATTCTTATTCAGGTAAATTAATTCCATCACATATCTACTTCTACCATAACGTAGACTATAATATTTTACATCATAATTACGTCGATGGCGAATGATTAATATTGTAGGAAAGAATTGAGAACAAAAGAACCCTGCCACGAGAAAATAAATTGCAATCTTGGTGCAGGACCATGCGTTCGACAATTATGCAGACGACCCTGTCGATGCAATATGCAAATTCAGAGGCTCAACGGGCCCAATCAATATTTGCGGACGCATGTACTCACCTCATAAAGGCCATTGTGATCAATAGATAATTCATTCCTCAAATAAAACAACTTCTCCCCCCCCCCCCCCCCCCTTTTTTTTTTTGTTTTGTTTTCCCCTCTCTCTCTCTCTCTCTCTCTCTCTCTCTCTCAAAGTTGTGAGTTTGGTTTCTTTCGTTTCCTAAGACTGTGATAGGCGAGTGTATATAAATGATTGATCACTTATTCCTGATCAATTATTTATATAGGAGACTTGGTGATGAGTATAAATGACTTGGTCACTTTAGTTGTGTTACTATATCACTTTTATTTATTTTAAAATCTAAGATATGTCGGTTAATTTGGATTTAAATCCTCTCCTAATTTATTTTTCCTAATCTTTATAGGAGATTTTGGCACATGGTAATTAAATGACTCTATGGACGGGATTAAATTTATTCTAAATTTTCCTTAATAAATGCAAAAACTCAATGTTTTTGGCCATCGACAAGCTAACAAACAAACGGCGTTAACTCTTTTTTGCATTTTCTTTAATCGTTCTTTTTTTTTTTTCCCCCTTCTCTTTTCTTGACAAGTTGTTGCTGATTTGCTTTTGTTCCAAAAGATTCTCACAGCCATAGGGTACAAGAATTCAACATTATCAAAATAAAAAGGACAAGATTAGCGATTTTTTTAATATTATTATTCTATTATTTTCCTTATCATTTTTTTTTTTTTTTTTTTTTTTTGCATTCTCGGTAAGAACAATGAGAAGGATTGCATTTACAAGGTAACAATATGACTAGCCAAGCGTCACGGGCTCTTCATCAACAATCTCAACAAACAAATTTCCGAGTTCGCTTCAACAATATCGTGTTTGAATTCTGCATACGTTTCAAGACTCTTAAGCATCAAACAACACTTAAGATTAGTCATTGAAATTTTTAGTTTAATTTGTTATATACTTCTTTTGACATCCTATTTTATTTCACAGTTAATGCGCTAAATCAGGGGGTTTTATTCATTAGATTTGGGAGTGCTCACTTTTTAAAGTGGAATGATTTTTTTTTTCCCCGTTACAAATCTTAATCTTTTAAAATAAAAAGTATTTTAAAATAAGACATGTTACTTATTGAGATATTCTGAAGTTTTGGCAACCTATCTTAAAGAGTTTAGAGGAGAATCCAAAAGAAAAGAAGAAATAATACTAAAGAAAAGTAGAAGAGAAAAAAAAAAGAAAAAGAAAAAGAGAATAACGTTAGTTTGTTTTCCAGTTAGTTTTAGAATTTATTTAATCCAAAAAGGTGAGTATTTGTGTTTAACAAGTAAAGTTCAGAATAAATTTTGTCCATAGAATCATTTAATTACCATGTGTCAAATCTCCTATAAAAGTTAAGAAAAATTAGGTCGGAAGAGAATCAAATCCAATTTTATTTTACACCAACATAGATTAATTTGGAAACAATAACCTACTTTATAATGTAGTTTCCACATAATAATTATTTACACCAATATATTGGTCGGTCCAATTTTTTTCTTCCCATATCCGTCCAATTCTTCTTCCTATAGATTAATATATATTCTCATGAAAACGTCAGAATTCTGTCCATTAAAATCTAATCATGAAAAGCTTCGAAACCTTTGTCTTTCTTATTATTTTTATCTGCTTCACCAATTCTGATAAATCCCCAAATATCTAGCTAGCCACTTCTGCTTAATATTTACCCCCTTTTACACACACGCACATATATATTTTTTTTTAAATTCGTTTTCTATCAATGACCTGAAGAACTTTTTGATGCACATCTTTTTATTTCAAATTAATAGAAGATGCATTAATAAATGACTAATTATTATGCGTTTTTTTTTTTTGCAAGCAGAAAATGAGGTGATGATGGCAAGTGCTCAAGTCTCATGCACGGCAACTTCGCCAACTACTGATCCCTGCGTGCCAAAAAGTTGCCTTGACGAATGTGTTGACGAATGTGGAATTGTTTCGTTTATTAAATCACAGTGCATAAACGCAGACACTGTCTGTAAATGGACTTATAAACCGCCGTGTAAAAAAAAGGATTCATTCCGATGCAATAAATTAAGGCTGATTCTTCATTTCTTCACCTACATCCTCTTAGTTATAACTCTTAAAATTTCTTTTTTCTTTTTAACAACTTTGAATTCTAATTTTGATTAGCTATAGACAGGCTTGGTTGTGATTCAAATTGGAAGATTGATAGGTTTTATATATTTGATTATTTCAACTAAATGTGTTTACTTTATACTAATTAGCACATACGTAAGTATTGACTTGCCTAGAATATAAGATATATATGTATATAAAGTTAACATAACAATTTTGTTTATGCACACGTAATGTTAGATATTTTGATATTTAAATATCAGCGCATTGTCATAGTTATTTCAACCGTAATTACCAAATAATCAAAAGAAAACACTATAAAAGATTATGACATTACAATTGTAAAAAAAAAAAAGGGAAAAAATCTATAAAAAAGACATTTGATCAATTAAAAAAGAAAATTTCAAGCATTCGTATTGCATTTTAAAGTGTACAGACCCAACACCTAACCATATTAATGCATTTTTTTTATTTACACAAATATTAATTAATTGGCTCATTTGGAAACATATCTAATTACTTTGATTGTAATATTAGTTGCTAAATAAAGACTATAGCGGTTAACTAATACAAGTAGTAATCTTAATTCTAAATCTTCATAAAAATTACCACTCTGACAAACAGAATTATCACAAAACATTCAAAGCCTATCCTTTAGAAAGAGTGAAGAAAAGAAAATAGATATTCTAATCATGAAAATCATCCAAACTTTTGTAATTCTTTTGATTTTTCTCTTCATCGCTTCAGGTAAATCCTCAGCTACGAATTGTTTTCATTTTTCTATTGCACTTTTTTCTCCCCATTTTCTATCAATAAATAGCTTATACATTATGTGTTTTCCTTTTTTTTTTTTTCAATGTTAAATGCAGGAAATGAGGTGATGATGGGAAATGCTCAACAAACACGTGACATAACAAATCCTAGAGATACCTCCAGGAGTTGTAAGCAATGAAGCTGATTATAAATCACTGTGTTAAGGATTTTGGTTTTTGAGCTTGAATTAGTTTTTGGAAATGGCTAAGGTAATACTTGCATTACCTTATTCCTCAAATAATGAACAGTATCACTGACATAATGCTGTTTGTTGTCTGAGTTGTAAGGTACTGCAAATAGTACCTTAATCGGGTACTTAATTGTTAATGTATATTACTTAATTGCCAAAATAAGGAATCATATTTGTATGTCGTATTAAGTGTTAAAAAAAAATACAATGTACTGGTGTATCGGCAGAAAATTAAGACTTTCACACCATAAGTTGGCAATAATTAATAAAATAAAATAATGATTTCAAATTCTCTCTCTCTCTCTCTCTCTTTAATTCCTTCTATTGCCTTTTTATAGTCATTCTCACGAACTAACATCTACATTTTTGAAAATACAATTTTGACATTTTACAATATTGTAAAATGATTAATCCACATTTTAGAAGTATTAACATCTTCACTAGAGAAGTATTCTACTTTTGTAATTATACAAACAACAACTACACTAATAATGATTTCAATCAATGTTCTATGTATATACTTTATACTTTAATCATTATTTTTTTTAAAAAAAAAATTGGAAATCACATATACCCTACTATTACAAGTGATATTTGTAAAATTAAGGGGAAAAAAAGAGACTCCAAAACTAGTCTAAATAGACCTTCAAACTTACTTCCAAACTCTCTTATGTGTAATATAAATATTATTTGTTTAAAACAAAAAAATTAACTTAATTTATGTAAAATAAAAATGCTTTAACGGATACTTTGAACATAAATGTGGATCGTTGATATCTCCATGCATTGCTAAGCAATAGCCGTTGATCTTAAACTGTCCAATCTGTGAATAAATGCATCTCCCTCTATTTCAACAATTTTTTTTTTCAATTTAATTAGAACCGTAAGTTTTTTAAAATGTAATTTCAGTTGAGGATAAATAGGAAAATACAAGGGGGAAAAAAATGAGGAATTACAATTTACAAAAGGACAATGGCGGACTAACATTCAACCGGGCCCAATTGAATTAGAGCTTCAGTTTAACGCAACTTAGGTCGCTCAAATTTAGCACATAATTCCCTGAACTTAATCGTTGACCGTAGATCTAAATCAGAGTATTATCACAGCCGTTCAATGTACACTTTATAAACCCTTCATGAGTTCCCGCAAAAGAACTCTAGGGTTTCTCTCGTCTGCCAAAAACCTCCGTCTGCTTTCGCCCTGCTTCTCCTTCTTCTTCTTCTTCTTGTTCTCGAGGTAAGCACGTAATCCCTACACTCATTGGTTCCCCCTGTGTGGCTGCCAAGAAAATGTAAGAAAACAGAATAAAGATAGTATAGTTTCACTGCTATACATAGTATTAGTCTCTCTTCGTACTGTTTGTTTAGCGGCTTAATGTGGGGAAAAAGTTTCAGATGATGTTATCAGTTTTTTGTAACATGGGTTTAATTAGTAGTTCAATGTTTGGTTGCGTGCGGTTTTGTATGTGATTCAGTTGATTTTTTTTTTTAATGAAAAGAGATTCTTTGTTTTATTTTAGAATTTTTTTATTAGTAATTTAGGAGATGTAAAGTGCCCGATAAATTTGTTCTTGATTTGGGTACTTAACAGTTGCTATTAGCTCTGTTTGTATGCTAAAACCTATAAATGGGACGGCAACAGAGCTGTAGCATTGCTATAAGCTTGTATCTGTATTAGGGTCCAACGAGGCATCCTACCCCACTGTCTGTGTACCGTCAGATGGTCATAAGGTTTTACAAATTTCTTACCTTGCCCAAGTTGTGGTACAGTAGGAGCGACAGCCTCTATATTATGTCTGTGTGTTTTACTTAATGCCTTGAAATATTTACTGCATATAGTATTGTTTCTGATTATTTTTGACCTCACTGCTGGTAATGGGTCAGTTTTCCCAGATCAGTGAATATGTTTTCTGCACAGAAGAAGATTCACAAAGATAAGGATGCCGAACCTACTGAATTTGAGGAGTCGGTTGCTCAGGTATAAATTGTCCTTTATTACTCTATTCCCTAACTTTTTGCAGATTTAAGACTCTAAGGTCTGATATTCTTTGTTTTTTAATTTTTATTTAAAATAGGCTCTCTTTGATTTGGAAAATACCAGCCAGGAGCTTAAAAGTGAGCTGAAGGATCTATACATTAATTCTGCTATGTAAGACTGATCATTTTTTGTGCATGCTCAGTTAATTCAGTTTGTTTTTTTTCATCTTGTAACTGTTTTGTCTCTCTTTGTTGTACAGGCAAATCGATGTTTCTGGTAACAGGAAAGCTGTTGTTATCCATGTTCCATACAGATTAAGGAAGGCCTACCGTAAGATTCATACTAAGCTTGTGAGGGAACTGGAGAAGAAGTTTAGTGGAAAGGTGATAAAAAATTACTTGGTTCTTTCAAATTTTCTTTTTGTCTTATTCAACGTCTATCCTTTCTCCTGAAAATTGCTATTATGTCTGGAAGTGATTTGTCAATACTTGCTTTTAGCTATGAAGTATCATTTCCTTGATGCATGCTTTAGATGCTCAGCAGGGTAAAGTTGATATTTTAATTGGCATTGGGAAGAAGTGTTGGGTGCTTATGTGACTAAACATAATTTCATCTCCATGTGAATTGGTTTTTAGTATTAAGTCAATTGTGCATGTGTGAGAATACCTGATAATAACTACTTATTCTAATTTTCATGGTTAGAACCATCATATACCCTATATGTCATAAATTTTTATTTTCTAATCTCCTTGATTTTAATTAGATATTTTACATAAAGTAGGATGTGATCATGATTGCTACTAGGAGGATATTGAGACCTCCTAAGAAAGGATCTGCTGTTCAGAGGCCCCGCAGCCGCACGCTTACTTCTGTGCATGAGGCAATGCTGGAAGATGTTGTGTTGCCGGCTGAGATTGTTGGGAAGCGCATAAGATACCGACTGGATGGATCTAAGATAATGAAGGTACATCGGCATAACCATCCATATACCTATTTGAGTTTTAATGATCATGAATATATTTGTAATATCTTGGTTGATTAACTGATGTTAGAGCTTCCTGGAATTCCGAGGTTTTTACTAAAACAAGTGATTATAATAAAAGAAAAAATTTTCCCCTTCAATTGTACATGCATCCTAATTCTATATCCCTCTGATTGGCAGGTTTTCTTGGATCCCAAGGAACGGAACAATACCGAGTACAAACTGGATACATTTGCTGCTGTTTACAGAAAGCTCTCAGGCAAAGATGTTGTGTTTGATTTTCCAGTAACAGAGGCTTAGACAGATCAAAAGTTAAATGCACCCTTTTCAAATGCCAACCCCCCACTGCAACACCCCAAAAAAAAAAAAAAAAAAAACAACTCCACACAAACAACCCTGGCACGAATCCTTGTTATTGGTTGCCTATTTAAAATTTTGATATTTTGGGCGAGGCAGGAACTGTTGCCATGGATTTTATTTCTTTTGTTTTGTTCAATGTCGAACCATGGTTTTATTGAATGTCGGATTTCTACATGGTCTAAGAGTATGCTTTATTTGGAGTTTGCTAGCTAATCTACCTCCAAAATTCCTTGTAATCCCTGTGATAACTCTGATCCTATGTGTTGTTAGCCCTTATTTGTTTCCTGTTATGCTTTCGTTGATTAGCATGGTTAAAATAGTGCTTAAGCGCTTTGTTGTGATTCCATTTTGCGTGTTAAGATGTTTTTGGAGCAATTTGACAGTCTCCCTACCGGTGTAGGTGGGAAGCAGATTGTTGTGAATGTGATGCTGAAGTGGGCATTTCTGTAATAGTCAACTTCTTTTGCAAGGATTGTTTTCATTGTGATAGTAGTGCAAAGCAAGAAGTTTAATTGGTACTGCGGATGCAAGTGCTTTACCCAAAGCTTCAGTGAGAGCGTCTGGAATCTTGTATGTGTGAATCTTTTTAGTGAAAATGTAGGGAGTGATGATATTGTCATAAACTAATAAACTAAGTTTGTATAAATTTATATGGTATTAATTTATTAGTTAAATAAAAATATAAAATAATTAAAATAAATTGTGGATAAGAAATATTTAATTTAATTAATTAAATTATATTATATTAATTTATATAAAAAATTTATATAAGAGAATTTATATAAGAATTTGTGATTATATTATTATTTATTGGAGTTTTTTAAGTTGCAGTAAATTGAAATTTAATATTTGTCTTATTCAAAATATAATATAGAAGAAAGATAGACAGAATGAATTTATTCAACTGTAATACGAAGCTGTAAAACAGTGCCCAAATGCACGTAGAATCTATTATTAGCATAAACTGCTTCATGAACACAATTAATAAATACATCATGACCATTGTTAGTAAGCTCAAGGTAAATGCAGAGTGAATAAACATCCACATATCTGGTCAGCCATGTTTTTATACTTGTAAGCACAGTAATATGCTCATTGCTCAGTATCAAAATATGAGCGGTGAGATTAGAACCTGGGTCCTCTAATAAAACATTCCTTTTTCCCAAATCAAGCTGCAGCTCAATTGGCTGACTTGAAAATGAAAAATGAAAATGTCACCTTTGCAACAAAGCTCAAAATAGATAAAGTCTGCAACAAGTTACCTATGGAGACTAGAATCGTCATCTCCAAGGAAAAATGAGATGGCACTCCGTAAGTGTATGAAATTAGCTATAGAGACCAGTGCCGACATCCCCAAAGAAAAATGGGATGGCACTCCTCAGAGTGTATGAAGCTGCAGATGGCAGGGCTTCTTAGCATCAAATAATTTGCCTGTAAGGATGTGACAGGCATTTGAGATTGCACGATCCACATCATCTTCATGTACAGGTTAATCCTCATAAGTGCAAATTAAATACGCCAAAAAAATCAGACAACATTGAGTGAACTACTGTGAAACCAATTCAGATTCATTGTCTCTTAAACTGGATTTATGTTGGTCATAAAATGTCAATGTCGCTTCGAAACACATATCCATAGCAATTCAATGTAATTAATCTAACACAAAAGAAATACTGAAAAATGGCTGAGATAATTCTAATTTAAACTAGAACCCTTAGCACTTCATGGACTATTAGATCAACTATAATACATGATTACACTAGTTGAAATAGAGGATTAATGAAAATCATTACTTCAATGACTAGCAGTAGCAAAGCATACCTCAAGACATTATCACAAGACCAAAGTACATAGCTCCACAGAGAAAGAAGAAAGATATTAATCCCCTGCAGATAAGAGTTCTTCATTAAGAGTGAAGCAGACAACAGTGGATGTACAATTCATTGGAATTTCTTTTGTACTTTATACAACAGAGACAGAATCACCAGGCTGATATCAACCATTTAATGTAGTAACAATGCTTACCAAATGATTCCCCATCCAATGCCATTACATGGGCAAGGACACACTTCTGCGAATTTCTCAGCGTCACTTGCGTGAACTCTTCGAGATATGAGATCATCATATATGTCTGCACCATCATACGTGCAGTAAGGGCATCAATAAATCAACAACAAACACACTAGGTCAAAATCAGGTACAATTATTTTTTGTTTCAGAGACCATACCAAGAACTGAAAACAAGCTATTCATCACACCTGCAGTTATTAAGCTGTGATTCTTCATTGTTCACATATGAAGCATTATAGTAAACTTCACTGAACTGTATGGAAAGAAAAAGAGCAGAATACATTTACCAATGAACAGAATGATATACCGAAGTATGCGGATATTTGTTGTTTCTTGCAGAACCCATATTACACCAAGAAAAATAACAAACCCTGATGATTCAACATTTAGATAGCAAAATGTCAGAGTGTGCATATCATAAGAAGCCATCACAGAAAGCCAGATTTAGATTGGTTATCGAAACACTTACCTATACAAAGTCCTCGAAGTGTCCACTGCATAAACACTATGAATCAGATGATAAGAATAAGCAGAGAAATATTTTTGACATATTAGATCTAAAAGAGAAGTGAAAGGACAATAAAAAAACAATAAATTGTTAAGAATAATTTATTTCAGTCTGTGATACACTGAATTGTTAAGAATAATTTATTTCAGTCTGTGATACACTGAATGATTTTATAAATGTCTGCTTACATTTTTAGCAACCAAGAGTACAACTAGCAGAGCAACCACAAAACATCCTGCAGCAATTCTTGCAGTAAGAAGGTTTGTGGAAGCAAGAATCAGCAGCATCCCCCAGAAAGATGAACCAAGATCTGGAGTACAATAATGTTGAAAGTGAAGAATCATATTAACTCTAAAAGCTATTGCTGACAAAGAAACAAATGAAGTTACCTTAAAATTTTAGGCATAAATATCAAACTGGCAAGATCCATACATTACTAATACGAACATATTGGATGAAAAAAACCAATTACAGTCAGACATTTGAAGCATCCATGTCAGAAAAAAGGCTATTTGTACCACTAAATAGAAAACTGGTCAAGGGTAAAAGACTCTACATCCAGCAGGCAGGATAAACCAGTATACACCACCACGTGTTTGTGTGGTGCCACCTTCATCGGCATGAACCTGGATCCCTTCCACCTGAATGCTAATGTATATCAGAACCTGATTTGAATTCAACAAACTCAAAATATTCTTAAGGATGGAGACATTCTGTTTAGAATTATGTGTGTCTGACTGACTCCACAATCATGCTTTTTTTTTTTTTTTAAAAAAAATCATCCTACTGACGGATCAAGCAACTAGCGGCCAAAAGTGGGTACCAAATACAAGTATTAGACAATCCATGTGTACACAGAAAATCTAGGATTGAAAAACAGTATCTTTTATCAAATAGAGCTGGTAGCCATAGATCCACAGTGGGGTGGCCCTTTGACTTGTTTCCTAGAATAAAATTAACTAAAGATTTTGTTCACTTTCTAGCATAAATTAGTCATTTAAGTATTAATTCAACCACTACAAAACCAAAATGAGACTTAGATACATTAATGATGTAGATGGCGCATTTCATACTTAAGAACACAATCTTTAAATTATAGAAGGTCTTCGATTTTACCTTCCCGCATGTAAGTTTACAAGCGATAGCATGGCTGGCCTCGTGAAGAAATACTGTCACAAGCTTGAACGGTTTCAGCAGAATTGTCCTCCACAACTGAAAGGATTAAAGCAACATTCAACCTCGATTCAAAGACAGCATTGAGAGAACACGTTTAATATTCTCATTTATCAAATCAGTAAATGGTGTTTAAAATTGGAAACTCAAATAATCCAAATCTGGGCAGTGCCCCACAAAGACTTCAATCAAAATAAGTGACTGCAAAGAGCCAAAACAAAAACATTAGCTATCATCCCGTTAGAACTAGATGGGGTTGCTTCATTGATAAAATGCATTCAAGATTTCGATCCAGGGAGCGAACACAAATGAAAGTAAAGGAAAATACTTGAAAGAGTCAAGACATACAGCGAGTATAACAACAGTGCAAACAGAGACAGTAACCAGAAACACAACTTGTTCGTGGTTGCAGCACGGCTTCAGCTCCCAGTTGGGTCCCATATTCAAGCTCTGCTTAATGTCTATCAATGGAATGAAATGTAGTAAACCCACAGAGATGGAAAATCCAACAATCACTGCTGATCTGTCTTCGTCTTTTAGTCTAGTTGGGAGAGTCAAATGGACTCTCTGGTTAGGTGGAGAAATGCTAAACAGTCTTGTTAACTTAGAAGTGCATTTTTAAATGATAAACAGTCTTCTTTTAGTCTAGTTTGTAATTTATTGTAAGTAAAATGATAAACAGCGTAAAGGGAACGAGAGAACCACAACAGAAACGGCAGCACATGATGCCGTTTCGTGTCTTTCTCTCTCCTCTCTTCATGGCCCCACAAGCTAAAAAAAAAAAAAATGGCTCGTATGCTGCGTGAATTAAAAATAGCCTGCATTTAGAATAATGATTAATGTGGGGGGCAAAAGAAAATCTATAATTCCATAACTCTCGGCGCTCCATCTCTGCATTTTTTCGATTTCGATAATACAACATTAAGGGGAGAAAAAAAAAAAAAAAACGACCGTAGGAAAGAAAGGGGAGAACTCGTATTTGGATTGGTAGGATAGCAGGAAAAAAAAAGAAAAAAAGAAAAGAAAAAAGGAGTGAAACAAAACTAGGGGCCTGACATTTGAAAGCCAAGAGATTTGCAAACAGAGACAGACAGCCACGCCAGTTGATTAAAACAATTGCTAATTAATTGGTGGGTTTGTCTCTCCCATCACATTCAAATAAAATTAATTTTTGGCTTCGTACTATGTATTTAAATTGTTAAAATTTCGTTAGTTTAAATTATTTGAAAGTGATGGATTAAAATTGTAAAAATTTATGGATGTATTTTATTTATTTTAAATCGTTATTATTTTTTTACTTTAAATTTATAAAAAGTAATAGATTAAAGTTTTTTTTTTTTTTATATATTACTTCTTTCGTGGTTCTCTCTTATCCCTTTGATTGTTATTCTAAATACCATTTACCTTATTAATTAATTAAACAATACTATTATTTTTCTCTTTTTTTGTCGCTTATTAAATCATTACTCCTTTAATTAATATATGTTTCGTAAATTTAATTTAAGAAATTTACGTGAACGCCCTAAAATAATTTCCATCACCACAATCACAAATTCCCCTCTCTAAGCTCTATCACAAATACATAGAATATTTTAGGACCAAAATGCCCTTAATTCTAGAACACCCAAAGCACAGCTCTTTCTTCTTTCACACCCAAAATCAAGGTATTGCTTCTCCCTCTCTCGTTTTCTTTATCATATTCATTTCCGATCTCAAAAACAAAGCTTGGAACTTTCTCTTGAAAAAGCGAAATCCTTAAGATATTTAAACCCATGTTTCGTTGTCTCCCACATTTCCAACTTCATTCGAACAGAGCTCCAGGTTTGTTTCGTTACTTTGTATTGTTAATTTCTTTCGTTAAATTTAATCTATTTTTCGTTTACTAATCATTTTGACGTTGCCAATGTGGAATCAGTCTTAATGGCTTCAAGGGTAGTTCAGATGTGTTTTGATGGATCATGGGAAAATCTGGAGAATGGTTGCATGGAGTATAAGAACGGAAAAAATACAGCATTTTTTCTTCGGAAAGATTCAACTTTCCATGAATTCATTGCGACGGTGTGTGAGGTGCTTGGGATAGATTCCACTGAATATGGCATTCAGGTGAGGACAGTTTTGAAATCGAATTGTCCGACACAACCTGCAACTTCATTGCCTATTGACATCCTGGATGATGAAACGGTAAGGATTGTCCAATGCTTGAATTCTGATCCTCTAAAATATGGGTTCACTCCTATTTTTGTTACCATACCTGATGAAATTGGGCAACCTGTACGTATGCCCCGTTGTGAAAGGTCACGTAAATGTATGGCCCCTTGTGAAACTGCTGCTGCAGCTGTAATTGAGCCACCTGTACGTATGGCCCCTTGTGAAAGGTCACGTAGATGTATGGCCCTTGGTTACACTCCGGAAATGCTGTAGCCTTTAAATAATCGATTGCTATTGTACCATTTGAAAGTTATGTACTTTGAACTCGTATTCTTGCGTAATATGTAATACAAATTTAAAGAGGTGGCCCATTGTGACACTGCGTCCAATGCCGCAGCCTTTAAATAATCGATTGTTATTGTTCCACTTTAAAGTTATGTACTTTGAACTTGTATTATTGTGTAATATGTAATGCAAATTTAAAGAGGTGTCGATTATTATTATTATTTTTTTAAATTGCTAATATGAAAAGCCTCAAAAACTGTTAAAGTGGAGGATGCCATAGTAATTTGCAAAAGGAGGCAAATTATATCATCGTTATTGAGGCTTACCATTGCCCATCATGGGAGCTTTGGCGTTCAATTATCAAGAAATAACTAATAAATGATATTAAAAAAAATAAATATAATTCTCGAGTATTATAAACAGCCCACTCATGCTGCAACTATTGTGAATGAGTTATGGTCTATGAGTATGGCAATTGATGTAAATGTCTGAAAGGCCGTAAGGAGTGTGCTATCATTATTCCCTTAATTGTAATTTATATATATATATATTAGGGTTTAACAGAACATAAATTGAACATGCGGATCACTTATTGCTGAGGTAGATAACAGGTGATTCAATCAAAACTGTCGTTTGTCTTAATTTTATGTCCACTACACCCCTCTATAGCACAAAGAAACCTAAATCAATACAATCATAAAACAAATAGAAAGAATTACATCATTCTATGCTGTACATCAGATAAATATACACTAATTACCCACAAAAATAAATGGAGGTCATCTACCTTCATCAAGAGAAGAATATGAGATTGAGTTTCTAGAATATTCCTCAACAAAACTGTGGCCTTCAGAAATTTTGGTAACACCAATGCTGGTACTACCACTGGCAGTAGTAATAGTGGTATTTGTATTAGTATTAGTATTAGTATTAGTTAAAGCAGAAGATGTGGTGGTCGTCCAACGTCCTCCACGACCTTGAATTCCTGGTTTACCTGGCTTGGGTAACGTAAATGAGTCGCCTGAAAGCATGAGATGAACAGAGTTCATGTCAGGCCTTTCTACAACGCTTTGTTGACAACACAATAAGCCAAGCTGAATGCACATTGCTGCCTCGTCACGATTGCACTTGGTAAGGCTCTGATCCACTAATTCCAATGCCTTCTCGTCTTGAAAGAGAGTCCACGTCTGTAATATGAGTGCCAAAAAGAAGTTAAGTATGCTGACTAGTTTGTTTGCTCTCCCTTGTTCAAAATTAGGAACTAACAGTACAAGTAGCTCACAGTTATTTGCCCCACCAATCCATGTCATTGGCTATAGTTGTTACTAAAGAGTGTACTAGACTACTATAAAACTGTAGAATTAAGAATTTAGCATACATCTTTGTCCCCTAAAACCTTTGTGCATTGATCTTATGAATTTAGCACTTTCTATCCAATGTTTTCATCCACACAATCAAATCAGCTGAGAGCAGCAAATTCTCAATACAAATGAGGTTAGAAGATTAGGAGAAAACTAGTTGTGAAGTATAATATAACAGTTTATTCCAGGCCGAGGTTTCAGTAATATTATCTGCCGATAGCATGGGAGAAAAATGAGTAGACAACAGCTTGAACGGATAGCTAAAGAGTTGAAAGCACAACAAGCACAGGCCAAATTCACTAAAATTCAGTTTCCTCCATAAGTTGCCATCATGGATCGGTGGACTATATTCATATTCATTTAATTGCTCTGAAATTGTGAAACGATTTGAGAATTCTTAAAAGTCCCCTTTTTCATATTTTCAGATTATGATGATTGAGCCAATCATCAGGCTTAGATCATTAAACAAAGGCATCAATAATAACATTGCTTTTTGGCTTGCACATTCAGCATTCACTAGATTAAAAGCTCATATTAGATGTTATTTCGGGGAATAATAGGATTTGAATTCTTTGGGAATTAACTTACATAGCTCAGAAGGTCTGCCTTTTCTTTGCCAAGACGTCCATCATGGTTCTTTCTTCCACTTACAATTTCTAAGACCAGAACTCCGTAGCTGAAAACATCTGTCTTCACAGACAGATACCCATGCAATGCATATTCAGGGGCCATGTAACCACTGCATTGAGCAAATCCTTTATCATTGCACTTCTCAAAGAAACAAATCAACTGAGGATCATTTAGAATATCGCCTGATTAACAAGACATTAAGGACTGATTTGTAAGAAAAGATCAAATTAGTGAAGAAACCACTCACTGTGTACCAGAAATCTTGAATGTATTAACATGGGTGTCATCCCCAGGAAATAGTCTCGCCAGGCCAAAATCAGATATCTTTGGATTCAGTCGCTCATCCAGCAAAATATTACTAGCTTTAATGTCTCTGTGAATTATCCTCACAGGAGCCTCCTCATGAAGGTAAAGAAGACCTCTCGCCACGCCTGTAACTATTCTGTACCGTGTTGTCCAATCCAGCGAAGAAGACTTGGCTTTATCTGTAAATTAAACCTTTCCAATAAATTAGCCTTAATCTTACCAAACAATCTAACCAAAATTTGAAAACCTAATCAGCTAGTAAATAAATACAAGTCCTAGGTCTATGCTGTACAATATGAAGAGACTCATTTCATCTCTCTCTTACCAAACAGAAAGTAGTCAAGACTCTTGTTTGGCAGATACTCATAAACAAGCATCTTCTCAGGTCCTTCTGCACAACAGCCAAACAATGTGACCAAGTTCTTGTGCTGAATTTTCAACAACAGCTTCACCTCATTAGTAAACTCTCTCAATCCCTGCCTTGAGTCTACGGAAAGCTTCTTCACAGCTATTTCTTGACCATTTGGCATCAACCCCTGTTAAAAAAAAAAAAAAAGAGAAAAAAGATTACAAATTTTGCTAATTTAACAAACCAAGTCCAATTTGGTATTGAGATTGTGGAAAAAAAAGACGTTGCAACTATGAAATAAAAAATTGATGGCGTCTAAGAAATATAAATTTTAAATAATAATTTTGATAAAAATATTAGAGATATTATCGGTTTTTCATAAAAGAAGTGTAAGATCAAATCAATATACCAATCTATAGTTGCTAATGTAGTGTTTACCAGCTACTTTAATATTCTAAAATAAATCACACAGCTGTCCAAACACAGCACCAAACAGGGATTAGAAGGGAAAGAAATTTGTATAATATTCAAAAACTACAAGCCAGTTGGGTTTGCTTAATTACTGTCATTTGGGTTTTAACATAATCTTATTTGTCTTATATAGTTTTAGTTTTTCTATCAAACTGTCAGTAAAATATAATATAATATATAAAAGAAATCATAAATAAATAACGTAAATATAATCATTAATTTAACATTAAACTAACCGAAAAGTTAATAAAATTAATTGTTTTCAAAAGAAGAATTGCGGTATAAGCGTACCCTGTAAACGGGACCAAACCCGCCGTGGCCGAGCTGATTCAAGTCGGAGAAAAAGCTGGTGGCGACTTGGAGAGTACGGAGGTCGAAGAAGAGATTCCAGGAGTCGGCGCCGGAGCCATCGGCTTCTTCAGCTGATTCACCGGCAGCTTTTCCGGCTCTGAGGTTCTTCTTCAAGCAGGAAAGGACATTGGACATAAATTCCTTCAAGTTCATTTCATCGACTGACAGATTACGATTATGATGATGTTGATGATTTTGTTAATAAAAAATGGGACGGCGGAGAATGCGAGAGAGGTGAAGTAGCATGAAGAGTTGTTTATTGAAGAAGAAAACGTACAATTGGCATTTGGCATCGCATATTGAAGCTGGCTGATTTGACTTTTGTGTTTGAGTCGGTCAACGGAGTAGTCTTGTACTTTTACCCAGCTGCATTTTGATGTAATAATTTTTTATTCTTTTTTGAAAACTAGATATAATATTTTATGTTTAACATGAAAACCATTAACCTTCTAAAATAAAATAATTAAGTCATCAGCAGTTTCAATTTAGGTAGTGTTTATTTTTTATTTAAAATTTAATAGGTTTAAATTTTTTTAATACTTAAATAAGTTTGAATATAAAAATTTAAATAATATGTTTATTTTTTAAATGTTTGAATATAAGTAACATCTTATTTATTTTTATAATAAAAATAACTTAAACTTAGTTATTTGACATTTATGTCTTTATAAATTAAAATAAAAAAAATTAAATTTTATAGAGTAGGAAATAAGTTATTTTATAGAGATATTTTTAAAATATAATATTTTTTATCATTAATATATTTTTTTCGTTTAGATAAAAGTCATAAAAATTTATATTTTCTATTGAGATATAAATATTTAAAAATTATATATAAGTTCTAAAAAAACAAACAAGCATATTTTAAAAAGAAATATAAAATCAATAAAATTTTAAATTTTAAATATTTAACAAACAATCTCTTATTTTCCATGCAAAAATAAGATAAAACTGCTATAATTTACTCACCATACAAAAATTATAATAGAAAGTAAGTTACAACGATTTCAACTTAACAAGAATCAATATTTAATAGTGGCCATAAATTTAAGATGTCATTCAAAGTTATCTTATTGCTTTGTATCTTTGTCGTGAATACATATGCGCAAATATTAAATTTATTATCGTTAAATTATCCATTAGAAGAAAATTGATCCACTGAGCGGCAATTCATGCGTCCAGTTTTTTATTAAAAAATCAGTATTTAATAAGATCCACGGCTCTCTATAAGCCTATTCAAAATTCTCAATTAATAATAAATTCATCTATTTGACTGACCAATACTTTAGTGTCGCGTTATTGGGATCGATACTGGTCAAAATAATAGTCCAATTCTCTTGTCGAGAGGGGCAAAGTCTCATAAACAGCCAAGAGCCAAACAATACCCAGTTGTTATTTTCATGTGTTAAATAAGGGAATTGAAAAGTTGTTTTTCACACTGAATAAGACAAAGTTTATATGGTGCTCTCTCCACGAGAAAACCTCGAGTTATGATCATTCATTGAATACAAAACTCTTGGCACAAAAGCTGCACTAATTTTGGTTGACATTTTTGGTCATGGGGTTTGAATAGAGCTTCCCCTGCCAGACTAAACAATAAACAGATTATGAGTTTTTTTACGGCCAAAAATTCCTTACTTATTCATCGTCATACGTCCTCTGAGGCTTTAGACATTTTTCTTGTAGGCTTCATAAGTCTCGGACTTAATTAATTTCGGAAACTGAACAACTTCTCAACTCACCGCTGTTTGGTCCATGCTTATTATTGTACCATGAAATATCCATCTATCTTAATGTGAGGCATGATGTTTATAAATTATTTCACTCTTTAAATTAGGTTTTGTAAAGTCATATTCAGGTGGGGACATTCCACGCTATATTAAAGGTGCGAATTCGTATACTAATTTACTAGGTCCTCCTCGGCCATCTTTTGCTTCCACGTTTGTTGTTTCTTCATGTTCATAAAAATGACATTTCGTTTTCAAAAATACAAAAAACGGTCAAAAACATCTTTGATTCTATGCTGATTGTTTAATGGTGTGATGATAATGTTCATGTATTGATAGTTACAAAAGAAAACAGTGATTTATGGTGAAAGGGGAATTGGGGTGCCCGCTAAACCTTGGTGTGTTAAAGAATGAAAATGAATATTTAAAAAATTTTAAGAAAGGAATTTTAAAAAAATATTAAAAATAATATAATTAATTAATATATACACGTATGATATATATATATATATATATAATTACATTTAATATAATTGTTTAATATATATATTATAATAAAATTTTTTAATAAAAAATTTTAAAATAATAAAAAATAATATAACTATTTAATATATAAAAATAAATTTAATAATTATTATTTTATAATAATTTTTAATATATATATATATATATATGTATATATATTATAATATTATTTAGAAGATCTGAATGATGCTTTGAATTTGTTCTAAAATATCTGTTCTTAGTGACTACTAGTCTGAATTGCAATAAATTCAGCGGCCAAGACTTTTTTCACTTTTGACCTTCAATGATGACAGAAATTAAAATGGAACCGCGGAACGCGTTAATTGGAAACAAAATTGAAAGTGGTAATTCAACTCATCATTTTTAATTTGGGTCTATTCATAGTAAATCCACGCCGCTCAAAATTCATTTCTAATTGGTTGTCTTTTATTTGGTTATTAAATTCAGGTAACATTTCATCCCATATTCAATTTATCTACTCATTTTGTTTCAACCGATAAAATCAATTCTCATTATTTATCATTGCCTTATTATTTTAATTATTTTTAAAAGTTTAAATATGAAGTTAGTCTTAGAGACCTTACTCACTAAGCACCAACCATTTTATTATGATACGTAAAATTTTAGTGACCAAAAACTTTAAATGCATTCTGTTCAAACTATGATATTTCCAATCCTATAAATAATAAAATAGCACTTACAAAATACTTTAAAATACAACAAATTCCACCAACTAATATATCAATAAATACTAAATATCATTTAAACTATTTTAATATCAAATATAGTAAGTTATCTTTAATTATAAAAATTAAACATTCGAAATATTTTAACTATAAAATTCAATGACTCCTAATACCATCATATGGCCAAAATATAAATAAATATCGTTATTGAGTCGACTGTTGTACCTTTAAATTTCTTGTTGGAGGAAAAATATAATAAAAATAAGGTGAATATAAAAACTCAGTGAACTCAGTGAGTGAATAGTAATTTTTTGAAAATGATTTTATTTGAAAATAATAATATCATTTTTAAACATGATTTCATCATATATACGCATGAAATATTAATAAATCATTTATCATTTAAAATCAAACCTCTAACTTAGAAAAGTATATATGATATCAACGAAATATCTACGAAATCTCATATCAAACATCATATAAAATACATTAATCCGAAATCGTCACTAAACAAGTACCTAAGAGAAACAATCTCATCATATCCAGACCTCAATAGATGAGTAATCAGGGAATCATTATGCCCTGCAGCTACATAGACAAACCAGACCTCGACGGACGGGTAATTAATGAACCATCATACCCTGGAGCTACACAGATAGATGAGAAAATAACATCTCATATCTCATCTCATCTCACCATATCTCATCACATCTCATCATAACTCATCACATCTCATCATATCTCATTGCATCTCATTATAACTCATCATCATAGTTATGCATGCATAACTGGTTTCTAAAAGATAAAAGTGTCCAAGTACACGACCTAAAGTGTCTGTGTATACTCAGACGGACCTCAAAAGTCAGTATTTCATATCATCACATATCATCCACCAGTATCACTATATATAGGGAACGATATTGTCTAATGATTTTGCAAAGAACCATACATATATATGTACGCAAATATCTGATAATATCCGAAATCTCATTTCTTTCATCATTAAACAAACTTTAAATCCATTCTCTTTTCTTTAAAATATCATTATTGTGTATATATATTCAAAATTGATAGTAAAATCATTCAATCATAAATATCTTTAATAATAAATACCAATTCTACTGCTAAAATCTATTTTTAGAAAATCATTAAATCAGAGCCTTTAAAATTCATTTCACAATATATTTAACCATATTTAAAAATCATAATAATTCATAAAAAAAATAGGTTTTGTATATTCCACTCACAATAACGATGACCAAATTCAATATTGTCGACGTTCGCGGGTTGATTCTTGTTCATAGATATTTCTAATTAAATAAATGACATAATTATTACCAATAACATAAAGTACGATCAATTGTACTCAATAAATCTCGAACTTACATAATATATCTCATGAATAGTTAAAATTATTAAAATACCCTTATGTCTAAAAATTATCAAAATAATCCCAATATCGAAATTTACTAAATTGTCTTCAAAATCATAATTTATCAAATTACTCTTGGAATCGTAACTTATCGAATTATCCTCAAAATCTTAATTTACCAAAATATCCTCAATTCAGACTACAAAAATAATCCATGAGTTTAGAATTTACAAAATCATCCCTGAGTGTAAAATTACTAAAATGCTCATAATAACTCAAATTACTAGTTTTCCCTCAAAATTTGAAATTACCTAACTGTCTTAGTTCATAATTATCAAATTACCCATAAGTTTTAAAAATTATAGTATTAACCCCAAGGCTTTGAGAAATTATTAAATTACCCCCGTCGGTCAACAGTGACCAAAATTTAGTCAATAGTGACAGGAAGCTCAGATATGGTAGTTCCAGCCATTTTGAGTCCAATAATATCGGCGGTGACCTCTCACACCGGTGACGGCGGGGGATTGAGCTCCCAAAGTTGTAGGTTTATAACTTGCCGATCACCTGCAATCCAACTGTTTCAAGTAATAGGATCAGTAAAAAATAGAAGCTAAAGGTGAAAGAAGTGGAACTCAGCTGGTGGCGTGGCCAAATTCCCACTGAATCCACAGCAACAAAAACAAGTTTTGGTCAAAAATTTTAAGCTTCACTGATGGTGTTCTGGCCGTTTTCTAGTGACGAGAATGGTAAGGATATGACCAATGTCTCAAGGGTTTCACAATAGTACCAAATTTGTTGGAAACGGTGGCCGGAATCACGAGTTCCAGCTAGATCACTATCGCAGGTCGCGGGTCAACGGGTTGGTCAACACGCACACTCTCTCTTCCCTTCTCTTTCTCTCTCTCTCTCTCTCCCCCTTTCTTGTCTCCTCTCTTTTACATTTATAGAATTTCTTTTTTCTTTTTAACTTAATAGAGATTAAACCAATACCGGATCCGTGACAACAAAATCCAACTTTTCCACCTTGTAATTGCGTTTGAGTTGTCTCAATTTTATTTTGTAACGAATTTAAAATTATTTATACATGATTAATTTAATAATGAATCAAATTTTTCTCTCGATAACATATAATAAGTTCGTTAATTATAAAATTGACAGTGAAAAGAAAAATTAAATAATTCACTCTATAAGAAAAATAAAAGTGCGTATATTACATTTTTCTATGAAAATAACCTTATAAGATGTTTGGTAAATTCAGTTTTGAGACAATTAATGTCAGTCCTAAAATAATTTGTTCTACATGTTTAGTTAATTAAGCTTAAAAATATAGTGTTTATGTACATCAACTAAAATATTAGAGTTTTTATTTAATAATTCCAGCTTGTTTATCACTTAATGGGAAAGGACTGTGATACCTAGTCCACATGTAGTTTGGCGAAATAAATCACTTGGATTTTTTTTTTTAAAAAAATTTTAGGAATAGCCATGTAGCCCTTTTGGACAATTTTCTTTAACTATACTAACCTAGTTGGATTTCATCCAAGCACAGTTATCCCAAAAGACTATATGATCAAATCTGAACAAAGGAGATTGCTATGATTATTTCATTACGTATGGTGCAATTATACTTCCCCTTTTATTCAATTTATCCAAAGATTAAGACACTATAAATTGCTGTTAAAACTTTAAGCAATTAAGCGACAGTGCGATGCGGTAGATGGTTAATAGGTTAAGTAGAGATTTGTATTTGTAAAGTTTGTAAAGTGATTGTTTGATTATTGAGAAAGAAAATAGAGGAAGAAAAAAAAAACTAAAGAGAAACTTTGTATTATTAAATTTTCACCTTACAAATGTACATGAGGAGATTGTATTTATACTACAATAGTGTAACAAACTTTCCAATAATAAATTCATTAGTTGACCAGTAATAAAACAATACATCTCTAAACAAACTCATGTCATGTTGGCTAACTAATTTATTCAACTTGCTGAGCTATTGAGCCTGCTTTTACCTTTTTAATCTATACTGGAATCTTTTAGAATGTATATATACCCTAACATCCCCCTTTAAGCACTACATTGGATGCAATGTTGAGCTTGGAATGAAGATAGTGAAATGGCTGAGAGAGTTAAGCTTTAGTGAAAATATCTACAGTTTGATCAAGACTAGGAATATATTGAGTGTGTAAGCTTTTGTTAGCTATCTTTTCCAATAACAAATGAATATCTAATTTGATGTTCGGTAATGAAACTTAAGATTGCTAACCAAAGCAGTTGCACTTAGGTTATCACACCAAATAATAAGGATAAATGAAGGAGAAACAACAAGTTTAGTAAGTAACGACTTAATCTAAAGTACTTCTGAGGCTGTCAGACCAAGAGCATGATACTGAGATTCAGTGCTGGATGTGAAAACAACAGGCTATTTTTTAGAACACCAGGACACTAGGTTAGGTCCCAAATATATACAATAGCCAGACACTAATCTTTAATCATCTCGATCAGTTGCCCAATCTGCATTGGAAAAACATTCAAGATTAAGTGATCCCGATGAATAGAACTGAAGATCAAGATAAATGGTGCCTTTGAGATATCTCAACACTCTTTTGTAAGTTGCCAATGAACTTCAGTAGGAGCATTAAGGAATTTGAAATCCTAACTAGATTACCCAAGAGAGGGGTGAATTGGGTTTTTAATAATTATGAAAATAAATTGCTTAATCACTGAAAGCAAATTTGAAATAATTGAATAAATAAATAGACAATGATAAATAAATTAAGAGATAGGGAAGAGAAAGCAAACACAATGATTTTTACTTGGTTCGGCTATCCCCGCCTACGTCCACACCTCCAAGCACTCCAGGCTTGAGGATTTCACTATGCAAGCCTTCAAGGCTTCAACAAATTACAGTTGAATTCCAAGGTGTCAATAGACCTTTACAATAAGAGATTATTCCCAATCTCTTAACTCAAATGTATCTCCACACTTACAGTCACTCAAGATAAAGGAATACAAATTGATTTATCTATTACACAATCTTTCAAGGTTACAAGTTAATGCTCAATGTGTGAATGAATGAAGTACAAATATGTTTAAAGCTTTCAGTAGATGGTAAACTCGTATATAAGCTCAGTAGTTGTGTTGTTGTCAATCTTTGATTTAAATTGGCTGAGCATATTTATAGCTGGAGCTGAAAACTAGCCGTTATTCTTTCATCTGATCGAAAATGGTTTGTCGTTAGTTGTTAACGGTTAGCCATTTTTCTTTGGTCAATGTTACTGTTGAGCATGATTTCAAATAAACGGTTAACCGTTAAGAATTACCCTTTCGCCGTTATCGTCCAGAAACCTGCACAATAAAACACTCGATCAGTTTTCACTAAACGGTTAAGGATTTACAAAGAATGTCGATTCTGAAACTTATCGGTTAGCCGTTTTATATTAACGGTTTACCGTTAAAGTCCAGTATCCTCATAATATAAAGCTCTATAACCGGTTCCTTTTAACTTTGAAGAATTTTAAAGTGTTGACGATATCGGTTAGCCGTTATATGTTAACGGTTCGCCGATTACTTTCAGTATCTCATAAAATGCCTATCGGTTAAGGCTTAAGTTGTTAACCTTTTAACTTTGAAGGATCTTAAAGAATTGACGATATCGGTTAACCGTTATATGTTAACGGTTCGCCGATTACTTCTAGTATCTCACAAAATGCCTATCGATTAACCGTTTAGTATAATCGGTTAGCCGTTTACACTCAGAATTTTATTTAACTTACAAATTATTCTAGTTATTCTAAGAAATGTTAAATACGTACCTAGTTTTGGCTCTAAAAGAATACTTGAAATTTTGTGAGTCTTAAAACACATTTATTAACTTAAATTTATTGTTTGTTATCATCAAAATCAATTACCAAAATATGTATATGTTAACAGAATTGATTGAGTTTATTAACATAAAATGCAATTTCTGGTCTTATAAGTGTGAGACATCGAAGTGTTCCTTCTGTGCTTTTGTATAAACTCACATTTGAGAAAAGAGCATTATTAGTTTTAGTTAAACGATTCCCACTAGCCATAGATATAGTGTGCTATTTTACATATTATCCTCCGTAAGTAAATCAGTTATATATTTATACTGAGAAAGAAGTAAGCTAGTAGTATTTTTAGTAACTTGAATTCCCAAGAAATAATAAAGATCTCTTAAATCCTTTAGGGCAAATATGGATTTTTGAGCAATTAAAAAAGGATTAGATTCAGTTATTATGATATCATCAACATAGACTAAGAGAAAAGTGAGCTAGTTAGCTTGTCTTTTAAAGAAGAAAAAAGTATCTGACTCAGCACTGAATAGTTAAAGTAGTTTTAGTCTTTTAAACCATGCTTGTGAAGCTTATTTGAGACCATATTTTATAAAGCTTACACACATGAGTAAGCCTAGATGGATCAACAAAGCCTTCGTCTGACTGTTGTATATATACCTCTTCTGTTAAGTAGCCATTAAAAAAATCATTGTTGATGTCAATTTGTTTAAGTACCCAATCATAGTCACTGCCATGCTTAAGACAAGTATGATGGTTGAAGACTTCACCACTATACTAAATATTTTTGTATAATCATGGCTTTGTGTTTGGTCAAATGTTTTTGCCACAAATCTAGTTTTGTACTTGCTGACGCTGCCATATAGATTATACTTAATCCTAAACACCCATTTATTCCTAACAACTTTAATAGGATGTGAGGGATTGACACGTTCCTAGGTATTATTAGCAAGTAAAGCTTGAAACTCCTTTATCATGGCTTTACTCTAGTTGGGATCAGCAAGAGCAGTTGAGACACTAGTTGGTTCCTTTTGGTAAAATTGAGAGGTGGTGAGGTAGGTTTTAGGTTTAAAAATACTAGCCTTTGATATAGTAATCATAGAATAACTAGATGAATGAAGGGATAATAGAGATAAGTGATAAGGTTTATTTAAAGGTGAAGAAAGATGAGAAGTAGAAGGTGAGATTGTATGAGGAAGTAGAGATGAGACTGAAGAGACATAGTTGAGGGTATTTACCATAGGAGATAAAGATGGGCTAAAAGGAAATTAAAGTTGCAGAAGTTGATTTAGAAGTAGAATGGGACTAAAAAGAAGACTGATAACAAGTATTTGACATTAAAGAAAAATCAACCCCAGGTTGAAAAGGAAAAGAAGATTCATCAAATCTTATATGGTTACTAATGTACACTTTTCTAGAGGAATACAAACAAAGATACCCTTTGTTTAATGAACTATATCTCAGAAAAACACACCTACTGGTTCTATAATCAAATTTGTGCTGGCTAAACGATCTTAGATAAGGATAGCATGTATAACCAAATATTCTTAGGTGAGAATAAAGATGTTTCTTATAAAACAACATTTCAAAGGGTGTTCTATTATTGATAACAGGTGTAGGGAGTCTATTTATGAGATAAGTAACTATATGGAAAACATTCCACTAGAATTTCAAAGGTAAGTTTGCTTGAGCAAGAATGTAAGACCTGTTTCTACAATATGTCTATATTTCCTCTCAATTTTCAAATTCTAGCATTAAATGTATAAACAAGAGTGTCTAAACTGTATGCCATGTTTAGCAAGATATGTAGTGAAAGTTCTATATTCACCCCCTAATTGGTTTGAACACATTTTATCTTCCTAGACAAACAATTTTCAATCATTGTTTTAAATTGTTTAAAGATTTAAAGAGAAACGGACAATTTTCAATCACTGTTTTAAAATCTTTAAAGGTTTAAAGAGTTTTAGATTTGGCTGTAAGAGGAAAGATTCATGTAAATCTTGTGTAGTCATAAAAAAGAGATAGGTAATATTGATAATCTTGAGATGAAAGTATAAGAGTTAGACCATAAAGGTCAACATGTAGAATTTCTAAAGTCTGTGTTGTTAAAGTTTCAATAGAAGAAAAATGTTGCATTTGGCTTTTGCTAAACTAACAAGCACTGCAAAAATCTAGTGTGACATCTTTTTCTAAATCAAATGTATGATCATAATGTTTCATGACTTGTTTTAAAACAAGAACTGTTAGATGTCCCATTCTTCTATGAAGCATATTATAATTAAAAGACTAATGAAGATAAACAAATAAGGCCATTTTGGCATCTTTATTAAATTAAAAAGTTGTTTACATCAAGAAGATGCATTGTATTAGATTCATTGTATTGAGAAAACATTGACATAAGACTAGTTTTGGAATTGATTACAGACATTAACTTAGAAGATAGCAAAACATAAGGTTTATAAGAAATAAAGATTGTAATGAGTCCTTCAATTTGATAAAGTCTGGCTCTAGCAATCCTCTTAAGCAATATGATCCCTGTGCTCTTGTTCTTAATAAAACAAACACACTTTAGAAACTCAATAATAGCATTATTATTAGTTAACAATTTGGAAAAATTAAGTAAATTTTTTGTAATAACTGGTACATGCAACATATTGATGAGGTATAAGTCTATAAAGTTAAGGGTTTTTATAGCAATTATCCCAAAAAATTTAATATGTATGCTTAAATCATTTTCAATATGTAATTTCTCATTCCCAGTATATCTAGAACATGATAAAAATATACCTATATCTTAAGTAACATAGTTTGTAGCCCTTCAATCAATGTACCAAGTTGAATCTACAACAACATTGTAATTTGCCAGAAGAGCAGCAGCAATAGCATCTTGATTGATTGCAGTGAAAGCATTGGGATTGGCATGTGAAGTAGCAACAATACCTTGAGTATGATTAGTGAAAACTTGTCCATGATTCAAACTTGCTTTTCCTAAATACAGGTTAGCAGCAAGATATACAAAGCTCGGTTACATTGGAGGTTGAAATTTATAGTTATAAGGTGATTGATAAGTAACATATGCTTGATAAGATGCTCATCAAGGAAATCCACCACTACTAAAACCTCTTCCAAAGCCTCTTCCATAATTTTCTCTCAAGAATTAGCTACCTCTAGGCCTAAAACCACTTGGATTCCCTCTTCTTTGTCTAGGAATAAATGTATAATTAAACCTATTTCTACATATATAAACACTATGTCTAGGTATGAAGTAGATTTTGATAGATTACATTCTTATTTTCACCAAAGTAGTTCTAAATCCTCCATTTTCATGTGTATTATTGTTGGATTAATTATAGTGCTGTCCTTTTTGTGTAAGATTTGCACTTATATCATACATTACATTAAATTGTGTTTTTCCTTTACTCATTTTGGGTCTAATTTCATGGTTGAGCAAGATTAAAAATAATTCTTCAATTGAGATCTTTTTCTTCTCTAGTCTTGTTAGCACATTTGTAACAAGCGATTCATAAGAGTCATCCAGACCAGCAAGAATATACACAATAAGTTCAGTTGATGAGAATGCATCACCTTCAATAGTTACGGTATCATAAATTTCTTCATCTTGTTAAAATAATCACTGATGGATAATGATCCTTTTTTAGTAGTTTGGATATGCATCATTAAAGGACAAATTGAGCCTTTGATTGAGATATGAAGATTTCTCCAAGTCGTTTCCATAAATCCTAAGAAGTCTCACAACTTATCATTATTATCCATCATTGAAGAGAACAACCAGCTCATGAATAGTTTATTAGTTTTTTTTATTGAATATATTATGGATTTTCAGTTTGCTTTGCAGCTATAGCTCTCAATCTGCTTGATTTTGCCATCGATTCTGATAAAAACTGTATAGACACTGATTTTCTTCATTAATAAAGCCTTCTAGACCATTCCCAATGATAGAATCAAGAACTTATGTTTTCCACACAAGATAGTTTGTTCAATCAAGCTTAACAGGTTGTACAAAGCTAAAGAATAAAAATGATAAGGCTGCTTAATTATTTTCCATGTGATAATGGCTCTAATACCATGTAACGTTTGTAAAATGATTGTTTAGTTATTGAGAAAGAAAACAAAGGAAGAAAGAAAATTAAAGAGAAATTTTGTATTATTAAATTTTCACTCTACGAATGTACATAAGGAGATTGTATTTATACTACAATAGTGTAACAAACTTTCCAATAACAAATTCATTAGCTAACTAATAATAAAATGACAACAGTACATCTCTAAACAAACTCATGTCATGTTGGCTAATGAATTTATTCAACTTGCTGAGCTACTGCTGAGCTACTGAGCATGCTTTCACCCTTCTGATCTATGCTGGAATCTTTTGGAATGTATATACTCTAATAGTATTAAAGTTGTTTAAGGCTTTAACCATCTCATTACATTTTTTTCTGGTGGGCAGTAGCTCTTAATTTGAAATCACTTTCTCTGCATTTATAAGTTCACAAGACTTTTCCTTCTTTATCTCTGACAAAAATTCAGAGATTTTCTTGTGAATATCCAAACCATACTGTCTCCATTTCATCTTCTCCTAAGAATTTATGGTCCTCAAAAGTGAGTGCGTATGGATACCAAAGAAGGAAGATGTAGAAGATGCTAACAATGCACAAAGACTTTTTTTTGGTTGGGTCAGGCTAGGGTTGGGTCAAATTGCCAAGCCTATTTTGTTAATGCACAAAGAATTCAATAAGCTATATGCCATTCATGCTACATAAAATCTTAATTATTTATACATGTTAATTGTAAAATTAGCGTAATCCTTTGTTATATAATTAACCCTAAACTTATAAAAGTTTGAATTTGTAGTATTTTTCAGCAAAGCTGATTTACAATTTATGTTAACTCTTTATCAAAACTTTAACTGTCATTTATAATTGATGATATGACAAGGGTAATTGAAATATTTAACATGCTAAAATTTAATGCAACCGACCTGCAAATGATTTTTGCATAGTTTTACTTGATTGGTCGTTTGAGTTTGAATCTTAATAGAGGATTAAAAAATAGATTAGGACTTTGTCTACCCTTCTACTATTTTAAAAGTAGAATTAATTTTCTTAAAAAAGTTTTAATATAATCTAAATTGATGTGATGTTTTACTAAGCATGAGGGAGCTCCAGGAAAGTGGAATTTCCATGTTCAGTTAAGGGAGGTTTTCATATTCTTATGGTCATAGAAGTTTTTTGTTTAATAAACTGATATACATTGTATTATCCACAAATTACAAAATACAGATAAAGGAGGTTATATGAAGTTTTATTAATTCCGTTAAATAAGTAAACTGCCCCAATCCCTCTAAATTGTTCAAGGGCCCAGCCTAATAGTTTCCTCACAAACAATACTCTCGTCGCAATCGCTTTTTAACTTGCGTGGCATAACTTCGAACTTCGCAAGCGAATTACTCCACTTTTCCATTGCATTTTACAAAATGGTTTTGCATCAAAACTTCGTATAATTGGTGACTATATATAATAATGGAGGAAAATAGAAAGGAAAGCAGGTACTAAGGTAGAGATTTTGAATATCATCACTTTAATTATGAAAAAAATATTATTTTTTTGCTTAAATTTGGAATAGCTGGGTTGGTAAAAGTTCCACACTTACAATTGCGAAAACTAACACAATAACGTCAGGGGTGGGTAGCAAATTGGCCACCCGAACGAAATTGATCAGTTGGGGAGAAAGGCAAAAGGTATTTTTAATTTAAGTGAGACAAGAGTAAGGCACGTCGTAAAGGGATAATTATGTCTGTGCCTTATAAAGTGCGGACGTATGTCAATACTTAAGAATGACTCAATATATATTTTTATTTATTTTAACACAACTATAAAAACATAAATTGATATCTAAAATTCTGTTAGTGTTGGGGAAAAATCATAATTTTTTTCATAAAAATATTTTTAGGACCGATCTCATATAATATATAAGAAATTCGTAATTCAGAAATTCATACCTTGATAATCTGAGAAGATGAACGAGACTAAGTAATAAATCTGCCACCCAACGATCTTCCAGGTTATAACCTAAGTTTGATCTACACTGAACGTGTGGGAGTTCGTTTCACCACTCCCAAAAATTCCTAGCTTCCTTTTCTTCAGTGTTTTTCTCAAAAGGTGTCTCTTTTTTCTTTTAAGAGAAAAGAACACTTATATATAATATTACCCTAGTTAAAACCCTAATTTATATTATCCTTATTATATAATAATTCAAAATATTAAATATATTATATTTAATATTTTTTCTCTCCACTTACTTAAAAGTGAAGATAAAGTGTAACAACTTAGGGCCCACCTTATAAAATATCACAAGGCCCCATTTACACATAAATATAATATATTGGGTCCTAACAAATATTATATTTAGGTTTATCATCTAATATGCCAGTTTTATCATTTTTTAGTCCAAAAGTGGTGTAGTCAATTAAATGAGCTAATTCGAGGATCATTTGGGAACATACAATAGTGGCTACAATAATTAAGCATGTAATTAAAATAGCTTAATTATTTAATTTCAATTCTATTCCACTATAAGATTGGAACTAACCTCCATAATTGTATGTTCGAATAATAATTCATTCCAAGCCACATTGATATCTTTACTGCACAATCCTTTGTACTACATCGTTAATTAAATTGATATCTCAACTATCCAATCAATTTAATAACATCTTATTCCTTGATACTTACTGATTTTCTCTAAAAATCATTTTTAATATATTAAATATGTCGATCCACTCTGGTCAAAGGATTCTATGATCAAGTACCGAAAACCTATCAAAAGATGTGTTGTACAAATTCCATATTGATAATCTATAACTTCAATACTTATAATTGTTCCCACCAAGATACCGGGTAATCTTGACTATAAGTATGTGTCGTGCCCATTGGTAACTCAAATGGAATGACAACCACAATCATGAAATTATAATTACTCAAGATTAAGATTACAGTAAAATCAATGCCTATGAGATTTAATAAGTCTGACAGTTATTATAAAGTTAATGAAATCTCATATGCGATCGCATTGATGTAGTAAATCTTATATCAATAAATTCATACATGATTAAGACAAATCATTCAATGAATTTATTACAGTTTATACCTAAATAAAGTGCCCAACTTTATTTATCAACTGCGAACTCAATTTATTAAATCATAAGATAACTTGTATTTATGTCTTCTGTGAATCCACATAGTGATCACATAAATATATATAATATGATTAAATGGACTTTACTAAAAAATTAATACAAATAAAATATCTGAATAAAATACCTTAATTATTTTATTAATCAGAAAAAATATTTATTACAATTAAATAAACATATATGCTTTTAAAGAGCATATTTTCCCAACAGTTAGCAACTGATAAACTTAATTAATGATCAACAAACAAGTTAAGAAGAGTCATGGAAGACCACGATAGTAACAAAAGAGGGAATAGCTGACATAAAAATGGACGAGTACGTGAGAAATTTCTCTCGAGATGTTTATTTCAAGAGCTTGTTTTGGAAGCAACATTCTAAAGGAGAACATATTTTCTCGAAACTAATAACTCTTCGAGAGAATTTGTCCAAGAAAAGTCTAGTATTAAAGATTCCAAGCATCAGGTGAGCCTTCTATTAGTCGACAAGGCAACTCCCCCTGTGAAAGACATTATTTTTTTGCAATACTTTCACCATCAATTTATTTATGCCATAACGTGTTGTATGTATCTTTCCACAAAAAGCAACAGATGTATGTGGAGATCAGAAAAGGAGGTTCGTAATTTGAGACTGAAGGTAGTGAAGGAGAGGCAAGAAGAAACGCCATACGAGAAGGATCTTTTGCAAATGGTTCTTGAGAGTGCCAAAAGTAGTAACTTCAATCAAAAGTCAACTACCGAATATTTTGTCCTCCTATTATTGAAACTGCATTATCTCCATCACCAAAACTTCTCATTATAGCTCAATTTGTTTTGGAAAATAAATTTATTATACTAAATTCCGACTTACTTGAAAACAACTTTTTCCCTTAAAAAAATTAAGCAAAGAAAAAAAAATTAAATCAATAAAATTTATTCTAAATTTTTTTCAAATGTCACTTGCATGGATGATAAGAGGGACTTATGGTGAGTTTAGGTACCTAAGGATCCGTTTGGTATTTGAAGTTGAAATTCAATAAGTTGCTTATTATAATATTTGATAAAAATAATGTTTAATAAATTTTATAAAAATAATTTTTTTCATTTTATCAATATCTTTTAGAAGCAAATAAGAGATTAATTTTCCAAAGAATTACTTCTTATAAGTAGTTTATTTAATAGACTATCACACTTTTTTAAAATTTCTATTGTAATATTAGTATTTTAATAAAAAGAAAATTATATCTTACTGTTTTATTGGGTAATTTTTAAATATCTTCCTTGATATCTGACCTTGCTATACTTAGAGAGAAACTATAAATATATTGACATATAACACCCCTCATGTGTATGATTGTTAAGTTTGACCATTAATTGATTTTGAAAGTACTAGAATACCCATGTACGAGGTAAGATTTGATAAATTAAAAAAAAAAGTCTAAACCACCCAAAATAAGGAAATTTTTTTAATAACAAAATCCAAATTAACAAATATCATGAAAGATTCATTTTATTTCTTTCTTTTGCTTTTCTTAATTTTCTCAAACATTAAACTAAAATAAAATAACTTAATTTTTTTATCATTAATCAAATAAAAGTAGAAACTACTTCAAAAAAAATCTTTCTTCAATACCCTCGGCAACCTAATAAAATTACCTAAAAAATTCAGTTTTGTCTGCCATCATCCTTATCTAATCCCCAATTCAACCATTCAAATCCAAATATAGTTCCCTTCTAATCCAACCCATTTGAATCCAAATTCGACATGCTACTCTTCAATTCCAATTAATTGTACTCCAAATTAAACCCCAGTGAATGCAATTTCCCTAAATACGCACTCTTTGATTTCACAAAATGAGTTTGAATCTGAATTATTACCTCATCAACCTCCATGGCGTGAATCAAGCTAAAGTTTTGAGGATTATAATTTTGATAATTGGCCAAGAAACTAACAACAACATTAACACCACTAACTCTAACACCAACATCAACAACAACAACAACAACAAGATAAACACAAGAAAGAAAAAAAAAGAAAAAAAACTATAGAAAAATTAAACAACAAAAAAGGAAGTTGGTTGGCCGGTACTCATTAATTCAACTTCTATCATGGCGGCGATTGGTCTGGTAGATGCAGCTGTTGTTATGCGTTGCCGTAGGCAGAGTGTCGGCAAGTGGGGAGGAAAGGAACACATGTGGCTTGCTGGTGGCCCAAAATGAATATAAAAATAAATAGCGTAGTATTCAAAGGGTTATGGAAGAACAGGAGAGTTTTCATGGTGTGAGCACTAATAAACTGCCTGGTGCTCGTGGAGTGATAGAGAAATAGTAGAGCTTTCTCAGTGTGACAATTGATAAATAGCTGAGTACTTGTGATGGAAAAACAGGAGTTTTTGCAGTTTCATGGAGAAACAGAAGAATTTTGGCATAGCGACTGGGAGACAGCTGAGTTTTATAGGTGGCGGTCAGAGTAGGAAGAATAAGGACTTGCCAGGCAAAAGAAGTCACGTGCAGCTACACTAGCCAGCTCGAACAGGGAATTCAAGTAGAGTTACAGAAATCTTGCAGGGTTGCGATTCTAGTGAAGCCAAGGAGTTATTGTTGAAACAAAATCAAGAAGGGGAGAGTCCCCTTTATGCGGTTGTAGAGAGTGGGCACACTTTGATGGTTGAAGAGATGCTTCAACTTATGAACCTTGAAACTGTGTCTATTGCGGCCAGGAATGGATACGATTCATTTCATGTGGCAGCAAAGTAGAGTCCTCTTGGTAGGCTTCAAATCTGATTTGGCGTTTTCTAGTGGATATTCCTGTTAATATTATTTTTAATGCTTAAGGAAATTAGAAAATTGTTGGTAGCTAGTCTAGATAAATTAGGAATAACAGTTGCTTGCAAGCACCCACATTTGTACATGCTGCTTAATAAAAGTGACTCGAATACTTTAATATTCATTTGCACTAAATGTCAGAAAAAAAGAAGGTTGAAAGGAACTAACAAATTTGCGTGCATTCTGCTGAAAGTTTTAGTTTCTTTGGAAATTTGCATGATACTAAATGTTGGCATGAATTTTTTTTACTTTTATAGCTTGTGAATGAATGCGTGAAGGTTAATGCATGCAAAGATTTCTTGAAATTCATGCATTTATTCACATGCTACTTATACACATGCTATAAAAGTAAAAAAAATTCATGCCAGCATCTAATGCCCATGCAAACTTTCCAATAAACTAAAACTTCCATGGAATGCATACAAATTTGTTAGTTCCTTTTCTCAACCTTTACGACGAATGAATAGTAAACTATTCGAGTCTCTTTTATTCAAAAGGTCTCCACTTTGATTTGAATAGTAGTAACTCCACCTTGACAATAAAGCAGTTCACCTTATCTTGTATAGTAGCGATGATATTCAGCATAGCGAATCATTATAATCCACCTACTTGGGTATTCATGCCATTTAGAATTATAATTTTGCTAAGTTACAGCTGCTGTAATTTACAGTCAGTTTAAAATCGTATGAATAGTACCCATTAAATTATATTAATCATGCAATTTTGATATGGCTCTAAGTTACAACAGCTGTAACTTAGCAGCTCTCTTAGAATTAAACTACAGGACATGCTAGTTGCATTTGTCCTTGAGCATGTCTGGGACAAAATTTGGCCATGATTGTGCTTAAGATATCACTTGCGTTATGCCGTCTAATTTCTCTCATAGTGCATTTACTTCTTAGATTAGAGAATTAAGATTTGGAATAGAAATAATTGATAATATTTACTTACTAGAATGAAATAAGAATGAAACATGTGAAGCCTACGTGTTTTTTCAATTAAGGAATGAGAGCTTTATTCCCATATGGGAGGTTTGGGAAATTCCCATTCCTTAATGTCCTTCCCATTTTAGCCTTATCCAAATTTCATAATTCTACTTTATTCTCAATTAATTTTGTTTTGTTACATTATTGTTATTGTTATTTTTCTAATTTTTGTAATTGTTGTTGTTGTTGTTAATAATAATAATAATAATAATAATAATGGTAATAAAACTAGTAATTAATAGTAATAATTTTAAAAATAATAATATTATTATTAATTGCTTATAGAAAATTACTGATGATAATAATAATAATGACAATGATGATGATGCTATTATTAATAATTAATTAATTAAAAATAACAAAAATGATGATGACGGCGATGATAATTAATTAAGATCATTTTAATAACTTATAACAATCTATTTTGGTCCTCATTCTTCATTTTGATATTCTTCATTTTGATTTCTGTCTATTTTGATTATCAATTACTAAACACAAAATTAATTTCTAACTTCCCCAAAATCTATACAGTCATCTATTATAGGTTCATTATTACGCCACTACATGGAGTCAATCTACAAGTAAGAAATTTGTCAGGTATTTCTTGAGAAATTAATTTCAACATGTAAGGCATAGAGTGACATTTGAGGAAACAATTTGGACAGGAGATGATTTATTTTTGTGAATTTTGTTCTCTAAATTGTTGTATATATGGTTAATTTTTTTTTGGGTACATAAGGAAACTCTTCAAAGAAAGTTAAGATTAAACTAAATAGGAATAAGCAACCCCATACAGATCATGAAGGAGGATGTGATTAATCGAAGATGGAGGGGAGTTAAAAAAATGGAGACCTAAAGGAATAGAGATTGCAAAGCTAGCAAGAGCATCAGCTGTAGAATTAGCTTCACGATAATTATGTTTCATGTTCACCTGCCAGTGTCTTTGCAAAAGCTCTTGGATAAAAAGGATAAGTTGCGAGTATTCATTGCTGAGTGAGGCACAAATTGTCTACTTCCACCACCAGCCACCGAATTCCAATTTGCCAAGCAAGCATCAACCCTTGATAAAGCCCCAGAGCTCAGCAACTGCGATGGAACAACAAGTAATATGCATCCCAAAACCCTGAATCCACTTACCATTATGATCTCTGATAAGACCCTCTGCACTTGAAATTCCAGAATTTTTGCGAGAACCATCAGTGTTCAACTTAACCAAGGCCATATAAAAGGAGTCCAACTAACCCAAACCTCTTTCTTTCTAGCGATTGAAACTAGAGAAGAGTCATTAAAGCAATGTATTTCCTCAATCCTTAGAAGAATGTGTTGAATCATGTGGCTACTCTCAACAGAAACATTCTAAAACTGAAATTTATTGCACCAGTACTAAAGCCTTCTAATGGTGACACAAAAAACGCAACTCCAATCTAAATTTCTTCTAGTCCGTTCTTTGCTTTGAAGGTTGTGAATAAGCCATTCCTTAAACAACGTAGAGTAGAATTTTATGCGAGAATTCAGGGGTACAAAGTGGTTCCAGATTCTCTTAGCCATAAGACAATCTCTCAACACATGGATAGTGCTCTCGAACTCCAGGCTATACTGATCACAAACACCATTAGTCTGAACACGTCTTCTCATAAGTTCCACTTTAGTTTTCAGATGGTCATGCAACATATTCCACATAAAGGTGCGAACGGATTAGGGCCTTTCCTCTGTCAAGCAAGAAGCCAACTCGAATCCTCATCCCTAAAGCTGGACCGTGCAATGTAATGGTACGCAGAATTTACCGTAAAGTTATCTTGTCTTGAAGCTAACCAGAATATCTTATCATGCCCTCTTGCAAGCTTTGATGGTTGAATTAAAGCAATCTTGAATAAAATGTTATGTGGCAGCAAATGTTGAAACGACTTCCATCTCCATTGGTTCTTAAAATTCACAAAATCAGCCACCTTTCTATAAAGAATTTTCTTCAGAATAGGAGCCAGAGCATAGGCAGAGAGGGGATGGCCTTTAGTTACCCAAAAATCCCACCAGAATCTTGCTTTCATGCCATTTCCAATAGATCAACTAGTACCCATTAATATTTTATTCCAGATTTTCTAACACATCACCATAAGAAAGAGCAATTATTTATAGAAAGGTCTATAGGAAGGCTTAGAGGATTAAAGCCATACTTCGTGCTTAAAACCTGGACCCAAGGCTCTCGGGTGAAGTAATAAGACCCCAACAAATCTTTATAAGCATAGCTTGATTCATCATTTCAAGGTTCTTCAAACCCAGGCTAGCACAAATTTTTGTCTTACAAATTGTGCTCCTAGTAATTAGATTCATCTTCCTCTCATTAGCATTACCAATCCAAAGGAATTTTCTGCATGCTTGATCAATTCTAAGATTGACCTCAGAAGGAAGGTTCGTTGTCTGCATGGTATAGATAGGAATGGCTTGGAAAATGGATTATGTTAGCGTAATACAGCTAGCTAAAGAGACATAGGAAGCATTCCAAGCTGACAATTTCTTCTACTTTGTCCATTAGTTCTTGGTAACGGTTCTTCATAACTTGTGAATGAAAGAGGGATATACCGAGATATTTGCCAAGGTTATTAGTGGTAGTAAAGCCAAGAAACTTTTTCTTAGCCATACTAGTAAGGACATTAGTGGAAAAGAAAATAATAGTTTTTTTTTTCCTATTAACCGTTTCCCCAGAGCTACGACAACAGGCTTCTAGAGTGGCATTAATAATACTAGTTTGATCACAGGAAGCATCAGCAAATAAGAGAAGTCATTTGCCAATAAAAGATGTGAAAGTGGAATCCCCTTGCGTGACAGACAGATTGGTTTCCATTTCCCAGAGTTAATAGCACTGTAAATACCATGGCTCAATTGTTCAATACAAAGCACAAAAAGGTAAGGGGATATAGGACCTCCTTGTCTAATTTCTCTTAAAGGGCTAAAATCCTTCGTAAATTCACCATTCCAGAGAACAATCATCCGAGATGTAGTAATGTATTCTATGATAGTTCGAGTGGGACTCATGGGAATCCCAGCTTCGATCAAAGTTTCAAAAATAAACTGCTAGCTCAGCCGATCATAGGCCTTCTCAAGACTACTTTAATGGCCATTTGACCTAGATTTCCAACTTTTTTTCCTCATTGAATGAATGACCTTTTACGCAATCACAATGTTTTTGATTATATGGCGGCCCGGTATAAAACTCGTTTCATGCGGACCGATGAGATTAGGAAGAATTTCCTTTAGCTAATTAGCAATCAACTTGGTGATGGATTTATAAATTGTTGTGCAAAGGTTGATGGACTTGTACATTTTCAAACTGGTAGGATTGACAACTTTTGGGACAATCACAAGTAAAGTTTTGTTAATAACTTCTGAAATTCGGCAACTGTTAAAGACCTCCTTCACTAAACTACAAATAGATCCACCAATATTTTGCCACTAACTTTGATAAAAAATAGCTTGGAATCCATCAACACCTGGAACTTTAAGGGCCTTCATACTGAAGATGCTGCTCCTAATTTCTTCATCACTAACCGGTGAGATAAGATGATGATTTGTGTGATGCTTTGTGGAATCATCAATGCTTGGAAAAAAAAAAAAACTCTATAAAGATGAAATAAAGTAGGAAACATCATTAGTATAAAGAAAAGAAAAGAAAATGACAGCTTATCGTCTTGCTGCCTCTGTGTCATAAGCCAAGAGCCCGAATCATCCGTAATAGCTGTGATGCAATTTTGAAGTCTTTGCTAAAGAGTTTTTTGGTGAAAAAACTTAGTATTTCAGTCCCTAAAAAGAAACTTCGAGATTTCTGATGCCAATATAGTTTCTCTTGTGTTAGGATTGCTTCCAACTCTTTTTTTAGCTTCTACTCTAAATGGTAGAGGCGTCGAGTAGGCCGGTCTTCAAGGGTCTATTGCAGCCCTCCTAACCTTGCTAGAATCCTTCGTTTCCTCTGAAAAATATTGCTGAAGGTCTCCTTGCTCCATTGAGTAATTTTAGTGGTGAATTCCCGAAGTATCTCCATATAGGCTGTATTTGAGTTCCAATTAGAGGTAACAAAATTGGTAAAATTTTCATGTGTAAGCCAAGCTGACAGAAACCGAAATGGCCTCTGACTACTTGAGACAATACATCCTCTCTAAATTTAACCAGTCTATGCCTATGATCCGAGGCCACTTTTGGCAAGTGCAGTACCAAACTCTTAGGGTACTTGTCCAGCTAGTCACTATTACGCATGGCCGATCCAATCGTTTGTAGCGACTCTCACGTGACCATGTAAAGCGGGGGCCGTTGAAATCGAGGTGCAAAGATTATTAGTCTAAAACCAATTTCTAAAAAGAGAACAAAAACCACTATTATTCTCAGCACCCCTTTTTTCTCCGAAGCATGAAGTATCGTATTAAAGTCTCCACCCACAAGCCAAGGCCCCTGGGTCTTTTTTGTAATCTCTTCTAAGTGATCCCAAAGATTCCTCTTCACAGTAGGAATAGGGCTTCCATAGATAGAAGTTATCCACGAGATTAAAGTGTTGTCGTTGGAGACTTTAAAATGGACATATTGCTTGTGATTCCAAATAATTGATAATCATTGGTACGAAGGACCTAAATCCCACCACAAAAGCCCCTCACTTCCACTTGGTAGGATCATTTGAAACTATAATTTTTAATGATATTGTTAGCATTGTTTCTGTTAATTAACGTAATGTTCAAGTTTACTTAATTTTAATCATATTAGAAATCCTAGTTTAATGTTAAGTCAGATTAGATTAATTCCTCATTATCAAAGGATTGAAGCTAATATAAATATGTCTCTATTATAAGACTAAGTTAATATACGAAATAAAAAAATAATAAAATAAATCTTTCTTCTCTCCTCTATCATACATGCTCCATTTCCTCTTATTTTTCTGGTTTTGTTTGATCCTTGACACAAGTTATTCAAGCAAATAACCAACAGTTTCCACTAATTTGGGATTCAATAAAACAACCATTTCAGGTTTGAAAGACTTGATAAAGGTACGAAAAGTCCGACGAAAACCAATGGAGACTGCCCCCTGAACATTCCAAAACATAATGGAAAAAAACATAAAGACAAATTATAGAGAAGCGGAAACCTCTTAGAGAATGTCGTCTCAAGACAAAGGCCCTATGGCCTCTAGGTCTAATTCCATGTCCTGCTCATCATCCAAGGAATTATCATCCTCAAAAACCTCTAGGCCCTCATCATCAATAGCACCCATGTAGTCACTATCATCACTATCTTCCTCCATGTCTTTAATCAGCACCAAAATACCACAGTCTGGAGGTTTTCCTATAGGGTCAGTGGGTTGGTCATGAGTTTCAGGAGAGATAAGTACATCACGAATATCTGAGGATGGGGAAGCATCGTGGATAGTGGGGGGATTTGCTTTAGTGTTAAAAGAGATTGCGGAGTGGTACAGTGGGTCCAAGCTTGTGGGTATAATAGAGGGGATTAGGGTGGTTTTTGTGCATGGATATTGGTTCTCCGGGCATGAAGAACACGTGTGACCATACATTCCGCAATCAAAACATATCGTTGGGAGGGAGTCATACTCAACCTTCTAGACTCTCCCATCCAACAAATATTGCGAAATCTAGTAAGAGAAACCTCGACGGCAATCCGTGCGAACTTGCCCCTGGTCGCAAGTTCTGTATTATAGTCAATTTTGATGACCTTCACAGCTACATGCCCCAACATTCGGATTATCTTCTTGCGGTAGTAATGTAATGGCATTCGAGGGAGGCGGATCCAAGCAGCGACCTTGTCAATCTTCTCGTTTGAGCAATCAAAATGTGGCGCCTACTGTTGGATAGTCAAGTAGTGCCCTAAAATAACCCATGGATCCTGATTAAGAACAAATTCAGCAGCACTGTCCGACCGAAATCGGATAAGATAATAGCCATTCTCCAAATCAGTCACCAGGAATCTCCCTGTCTTTGGCCACAAGGCAACCAATCTTGAAACAAGTTCCAAACCAATCCCAAGGCCAAGAAGTTTCACCACTACCGTTGACTGCCACGGTTTAATGAGTTGCTCATGCACCTTTTGAGAAAAAGCTATTGAGGGCAACAATTCATCATTCTCGATGACTACATCGTCCGTCTCAATCTCAATATCATCATCCCTGCCAACAAATTCATTCCTTCCAGCAAATTCATCAGTGGCACCAGTATGTGTTTCCATGAGTTTATCACGAAAAGAGAAAGTATGCGGATTATCTGCATCCCCACCTTGCTAACGGAACTTTGTTTTCTTTGTAGAGCCATCATCTTCAAGGGGAGGGGACTAGACTTGTCGAGAGGATTTTCAAGAGAGAACATGTTTGTCTGTTTATGGTTTAATTTAATGCCATCTGTATGTTTGTCTGTTTATGGTTTAATTTAATGCCATCTGTATAATAGAAATTAACACTTTGTAGAATTCCTTTTGTCCTGTAAATATCTTGGTAATTTGTTGCTGTAGCCTGCGGGCTATCTCATTTTATCTTCAATTAATTTGCGTGGGTGTTGGATTGGTGGTTCATTGGATAAAATTTCTTGTGGAAGAAGAGGTCTGAAGTTTAAATTAATCTGGATTACATGAAAAGCAATTAATTTTTGAGTGTTAATTGGTTCGGATAGAATAATATGTTGATCTACTTGTGTTTTAGGAAACTTGCAACATTTTGAAATATTCTACGTACGGGACTTCGATTTTAAAATATTTTCTAGAAAAGCCTCACCTTATGTGAGTTATGCAGATTACTGAGTAAAAATTCAGGTGCGTAATCAGCAGCTAATTGAGGGGGGAAAAAGGTTAAATACCTGGTATTTGGACTCATCTATGTCAGATAACCCAATTACAAGGTTCCTAGATGAGGCTACTCATTTGAGTTTGATCTTGCATGCTTGTGCTTCCTCCCTGTGGGTTTTTTGTTATAGACCTACGGGTTACCCTATAAACTAAAATTTTGCTCTCTTTCCTTCCCAATGCGAAATTGTGGAATTTTTAAATAACAATCTGTATATATAAACTAAGAACTAGAAAATAAATAAATGATCAATATAGAGCCGCTTTCAAGCCACAAGAATATAAAATAGGAATTAAAAAACAATTTTGATGAATAATCTCCCATCAACGCGATTGTTATTGTTATATATTCCGTGTGTGTACACGCACGCACGCACATGAATACTATCGGTTTCATAATTATTTGTTCTTGATTAGTTGCATTTAATCTCCCATCAACTCAGATGGATGTAATATTTTGCAACCACGACTACTAACACCATTGGTAATTGTTAACTTTTTTTGTATTTCTCTAAAGCTTAACCGATTGATGGAATTTATAGAAAAGATCAAACAGAGGACCAGTATGATATAGACAGGTCATAAAATTGATAATAACTTGCTCCTCAAGGTATCCATGAACATAGAAGAAAATAGACAGCACTGATAGAATTTTTAACGAGTGGGAAATTACGGAAGAGGATAATCATGATTAGAACTCAACAACCATGAATATTTTTCTCCGCATAACAAGACTAAGGGTAAGGTGAGTAGGGTGTCGGCACAAGATGAAGAGGTAATTTCTTATGAACCACTAGCCCACTAACTTCGGACATGTCCAAATTCTCCTCAACCTCACCAAGAGGCAAATTCCAATCAAACCAGTACAAAAGGTTGGCAATCACATACTCAATTGTAGCGAACGCAAATGATATCCCTGGACATCCTCTTCTTCCAGCACCAAAGGGGATAAATTGGAAGTCTCGGGCTCTACAATCCACCGGGTCAGCGAAAAACCTGTCTGGCAAGAAATCTTCTGGCCTGTCCCAAACTTGGGGATCCATTTGAATTGCCCATGCATTTACAAGCACTCTAGTTTTTGCAGGAATATCATAATCTCTCCATGTGACCCTCTTTGCTGTTTCTCGGGGAACCAGGAGAGGAGCTGGCGGATGTAACCTTAGAGTCTCTTTGACGACACATTTCAAATAGTCCATCTTCTCAACATCCTTCATGCCTATATTTAATTTCCCTTTCGCCACACTTCTAACCTCTTCTCGAGCTCTGTTCATTGTAGTTGGATTTTTTACTAGCTCTGCCATTGCCCACTCTAGTGTTGTTGCAGTAGTATCAATTCCTGCAGCAAGCATGTCCTTAGAATGTGAAACATGAAAAACCATTAGTATGGATCTGCACGTATGTGTATATGCAAGCGCGCGCTTTGGTGTGCGTGATGTGTGTAAAAGATGTAAAAGATCTAAAGAGTGAGCTAATAATTATAATAATTAAGACTAGCTAGTTAAGAGGAAGGACAGACCAGGATAATTGCTTTAAGATTGTCCTGAGAGAGCTCTGCTCCAAGCATGCCATCCTTTCGAAGTTGGAGGAGTATATCCACGAAGTTTTTTTTATTAGATTGGTTATCATCATCATCATCACTTCCTGATGACACGCTGTTCGTGTGCTCTTCAATCACCTGATCCAGCAAAGCGTCGAATGCTCTAGCAGTTGCATTGAGACGACCAATGAGTCCGGAGAGAACATCCAACCATCCCAGAGATGGAAACACATCTCTTATGCAAACAGCAGCAAGCTGCTCTTCCAGCCTTCTTGATAACTCTCCCAACTTATTTCTCTTTCCAGTATTTTCTCCTTCTTCATATGCTTTCCTCCCAAGAACGCAGCAGGAAACTATATTGCTGGAAGCAGTCACTAGCGTCTCTGTTAAATTAAGAGGACCTCCTTTCTTAAAATATGAGAGGCGAATTTCAGAGATCAAACTTGAGACTTCATCATCTCTAACATGCTGAAATGATTGCACTCTTCTCACACTCAAGAGTTGAAGAACACAAATCTTCCGTACTTGTCTCCAGTACTCGCCGTAATTAGAGAACGCGATATCTTGGCATTCATATATGAGGATGTTAGCAGGTGTGGTTTTGTGCCTGTTCGATATCACAATATCATGGGTTTTAAACATTTCACCAGCCAACTCAGCCGATGAAACCACAAGAGTTGGAGAATTGCCAAAGTAAACGAACATCAAAGGGCCGTACCGCTCTGAAAGATCTTTGAGAGAGTGATGAGGGAGAGTTCCCAGAAGCCGGTGAAGGTTTCCGAGGATGGGGAGCTTTGGTGGGGATGGAGGTAATTTGAGATGGTTACTACTACGTCTGGTGATTTTCAGCAACTGTACAAGCGTGAGCAAGAGGATAAGAAGGAGAAGAAAGATGGACAGAGGGGGCTTGTAAATTTCTGATATGCCCATAAAAGGCTGCAGCAGTTGCTTCATCGGGACTGATACCAGAGCCATTTCAGGTTGGGATTCCCCAAATTAAGCTTCAATTAGGGTTTCCTCGTTGAATTCTCAACTCTATCAAGCTTTTTAACGAAGGAACTAATCCCTTGTCGCAGATGACATGCCCATGGGATCACATTTAAAGATGAGGTTTCTACCAATTTAATTGGCGCGTCTGATTGCGCTTTCGTTTTCTTCCGTTTTGGAAATTTCTTTCAATAGTGATGTAATAGAATATGAGCATTACTAGCAGCTCCATGCTGATTCTGTTACTAGCCTATGAGATCCAATTTAGATTTCATTTGCATGTATCGTTGCTCTTTCGATTTTCTCTGTTTTGGAAATTTCATTAATGGTAATGTAATTGCCGCACGAGCATTATTAGTAGGTCAAACCTATAATAAACTGTTGGGTATTAACGAACTGTAATACAACCTAATTGAGTTTGGATTTTAAACCCAAATGAGTTGTAATTTGAATAAATTTTGGGTTCTATTTAGGCTTTTTAAACATGTCAAATATACACATATTATTTATTATGATTTGTTTAGAAATTTAAGTTCTCCACTATCCATGAGTAATAAAAATGTAAATAAATATCATCAGCTTAAAATGCATAAGAAAACTCTAATAAGATAAAATCAAGTCATAATTTTAAATCAAATGTCTTTAAATTTCTCATTATAAGCCCCTTCTAAACATAACCTCAATTAATTTCAATTTAATCATTAATTACGAAAATACCATCAAAATTTTAAATTACTAGAATAACCCTAAAATCTGAAAATCACAAGTTATCAAATTATCCTGGAAATCATAATTTATCAAACTATGTTTGAATTCTTATCCTTCTAACTGAAAATTACTAAAATATCCAAAAATATAAAAAAGTTATAAAATTACCCTTAAATTTCAAAAAATTACCAAACTGCGCTCACCTAACATCGGTGATCGGAATTCATATGGCGGTGACTGAAAAGGTAGAAGCTTTGTGTTGTGCTGAATCCAATGGTGGCCGGGGGTTTCCTCTTAACATGTATAATCATCAATCCACATGTGGCCACAATGGCAGATCAACCTCAATAGCCATGAGAACTCCAACGACTGTTCAAATTAGTCTAGCTCACATGTGAAGCAATTAATTTGTGAGTATTAATTGGTTCAATGGGTAATCTAAAATCTCTTACGATAGAATAGTATGTTGATCTACTTATGTTTTAGAATACGTGAAAAATTTTGAAATACTCTATGTATAGAACTCTACCTTAAACAAGCATTATCATATGTAGATCACTGAGTAAAAATTCAGAACGATCAGCGGTTAATTAACGAAAAAAAAAGGAATTGTTAAATACGTGGTATGTAAATTTTTCTGTGTAAGAGAATCTAATTACAAGATTCTTACGTCAGGATACTCATTTGAGTTTGATCTTGCGTGCTTGAGCTTCCTCCTTATGAGTTTATTACTATGGACCTACCTTACTCTGTAAACTAACTTTTGTTCTCTTTCCTTTCCAACGTGAAATTGTGGTATTTTTAAATAGCGATATATACTACTGGAGAAATATTCTCGAAAAAATCTAGCTATTAATTAAGAAATAACATTGTTTGCTTACATTTCATTCAAAGGTTACTCAATTTCAATACCAAGTGATCAAAGCATCAAAAACCCCACTCAAATACAAATTCAAGTATTTAAAAATAATTCAACCTAAAACCTCGTAATAAATCAATGAATTGACTCTTGAGTTTGAAGATTAGTTGAAAATCCAAAGCCTGTTTGGAAGCACGATTCTTTTTTTTTTTTTAAATATTGTTAAAAGTGTTCCGACTTCAATTTGAGAGAGATTAAGCAAATAAAGCCAAAGCGGACAGGGAGAAATATCTATATCTACGGTATGGTTATTTCATAATTTCGTAAATAGAATGACATTTCGACCATTAAGTTGAATTTTAATTTTTTTCATTAAATTTGTTGTGCACGAAGAAATCTTGTGAATTCATTAATTTAAAATAGGAATTAGAAAATAAATGAATGATCAACATGGAGTGGCTTTCTAGCCATACGAATATAATTTAAGAATTAAAAAATAATTTTGACAAATAATCTCCCACCAACACCATTTGTGTTATTATAATACATATTTACCGTTGATGTCGACATGTCCATCATATAATTTTTTTCTCCAAACTAGTAGATTCAAAATCATTAATTCTTGATTAGTTGTAACTAATCCTCCCATCAACTCGATGGGTATAACATTTTGCAATCACGATAAATAGCATCCTTGGTAATTGTTAACTTTTTGAATTTCTCTAAACCTTAATCGATTGATGGAATTTATATAAAAAGATCAAAGAGAGGACCCATATAATACAGATGGGACAAAATTGATGAAACCATGCTCTTCAAGGTATCCATGAACAAAGAAGAAAATTGACCTCACTGGGACAATTTTTCACAAGAGGGAAACTAAAAGAGGATAGTCATGACTAGAACATAACAACAACGGACATTTTTCTAGAAATATCAAGATTAAGGGTAAGGTGAATAAAGTGCTGGCACAAGATGAAGAGGTAATTTCTTATGAACCGTTAGCCCATTAACCTCAGTCATGTCTAAATTCTCTTCAACTTCACCAGGAGGCAATTTCCAATCAAAACAGTACGAAAGGTTAGCGACGACATGCTCAACTGCAGCTAAGCCAAACGACATCCCAGGGCAACCTCGTCTTCCAGCACCAAATGGAGTGAATTGGAAGTCTTGGCCTTCGCAATCTACAGGGTTATTCAAAAACCTGTCTGGAAAGAACTCTTCTGGCTTGTCGCAACTTCGAGGATCCCTTTGAATTGCCCATGCATTTACAATCACTCGAGTTTTTGCATGAATGTCATAACCTCCCCATTTGACACTGCTCTATTTCTTGCGGAACCAAAAGAGGAGCTGGTGGATGCAACCTCAGAGTTTCTTTAAGGACACATTTCAAATAGTCCATCTTCTCAATGTTCTTCATATAAACTTCCCTTTTGCCACACTTCTAATCTCTTCCTGAACTCTCTTCATACTAGTTGGATTTTTTACTAGCTTTGCCATTGCCCACTCTAGTGTTGTTGCTGTAGTATCAGTTCCTCCTGGAAACATGTCCTACGAATGTGAAACATGAAGAAATATTTAATCGTGATTCGTATGTATATGTATGTACGCAAGTACTCGCTTTCGCGCGTGAGATGTAAACAATCTAGAGAGAGATAATAATTGACACTAGCTAGTTAAGAGGAAGAGACAGACCGGGATAATTGCTTTAAGACTGTCCTGTGAAAGCTCTGCCCCAAGCATCCTATCCTTCCAAAGATGGAGGAGTATATCCTGTTAATTTTGAAGATGAAAAACAGAGGATTAAAGAATTTTTAAGAAGAACAAAGAGAGATGTGCTAGAGGAATGCAAAACTGGAATATTCATATTGCTTTCTGCATTAAGCTTACAATATATAATAAAAAACGGAAAAACTAAGTGACCGAGAATCAAGCCATGAGCTGATACATGTTAAACAAACTAACAACTTCTTAAAGATTAGGACAAACTTAATTAATAATAACTGAAACATAAAACAATTATGCAAAACGTGAATAGCTTTGCAGTCCTAAGTGCAGCTAACTAACACTCCTCCATGCACTAGGAGCTGCAAACTCCAAGTCTTAGCCTAAGAAGCTGGAACTTATTAGCTGGCAAGGATTTTGTAAAAATGTCAACGAGCTGATCTTCAGCTTTGCAATAAATGAGGCTTACTTCTCCTTCCTTCTGCACTTACCTTAAAAAGAAGAATTTGATCTTGAAATGCTTAGTTTTTCCATGAAAAACTGGATTGTGGGATATTGCAATTGCTGCCTGATTGTCCACAAATACCTCTGTATCATTCAATTTCTTCAAGTTTAAATCACATAACAATTTCCTCAGCCACAATGCTTGATTCATTGCTGCTGTGGCAGCAACAAATTCGACCTCTGCAGTAGACTAAGCTACAATCTCTTGTTTCTTACAACACCATGAGAAAACTTCTAACCCAAGAGTGAAACAATATCCAGATATACTCTTCATGTCATCTACGGATCCACCTCAATCACTGTCAGAAAATCCCAGTAATTTGAAATTTTGACCCTTCTTGAATTTTACACTAAAGTCAATAGTTCCTTTGATGTATCTAATGACTCTTTTTGCTGCTTTAAGATGCAGTTCACTAGCACAATGCATGAAACGAGAAAAAAATACTCTAGGTGTTTGTTTCAAGCTGTATAGAGTCTTTTTGAGCAAGTAAACTTTCTCCTCTTGACCTTGTTCCACGAATCCTTCAGGCTGTTCAACATAAATTTCTTCCTACAAATTACCATTCAAGAATGTAGATTTTACATCCAGTTGAAACACTTTCCATGCATTTTGAGCTGCTATAGCTAACACCAGTCGACTAGTATCTAATTTGGCAACAGGAGCAAATGCATTTGAGTAATCCACTTCAAAAACTTGAGCGTACCCCTTGACAACAAGTCTGGCTTTATGTTTGTTGATGCTCCCATATGAATTTAGCTTAGTTCTAAACACCAATTTTACTCCAATAATTTTTCTATCCTTCGGTCTATTAACTAGCTTCCAAGTCTTACTCTTTTTTATCATTGACAACTCCTCCTCCATTGCCTTATTCCATTTCTGATCTTCAACAGCTTCTTCATAGCTTGAAGGTTCATAAATGGCCATATTGCAGCTTTGATAAATATCAGAGAGCAGTCTTGTTCCATGGGTTGGTAGATCATCTTGTAATTCTTCTTGCCACTATTCTGATGCGTGCTCTTCCATTCTTTGAAAATGAGTACTTGATTTTTATTTGCTGGAGGATGACTTTTTTGTTTGTTCCCAATTCCACTTCTCATCTTCATTGAAGAACACGTCTCTACTGACAATTATCTTCCTTGTTTGAGGTTGATAAACTTTGTAGGCTTTAGAAGAAGAACTGTAACCGACAAAGATGCCTGGTTCCAATCTTTTATCAAGTTTATCACACTTGAACTGTGGAACATGAGAGAAACACACACAACCAAATACTCTAAGAAAATTTAGTGAAGGTTTATGGTCATATCATGCCTCAAATAGAGTTTTATCCTCCAATGCCTTGGTAGGTAATTTGTTTTGCAAGAAAACTACAGTATTAGCCGCCTCAGCCCAAAAATTTTTTGGCAACTCCTTGTCATGAAGCATACAACTGGTCATCTCCATTATGTTTTCACTAACTCCATTTTACTGTGGAGTGTAGGGAGTAGTAAGCTGATATTCTATGCCCGAATTTTTGCAAAACAAATTAAATTCTTCTGAGGTATATTCTTTTCCATTATCAGACCTTAGAACTTGGATATTGCAGCCACTTTGGTTTTCCACCTTTTTTTGAACTTCCAAAACACTCCAGCTGCTTCTGACTTGAATTTTAGAAAAAAAAATCCAGTACAATCTTGTAAAATCATAATTGAAAATAATATAATACCGACTACCTGCTAAGGATGAAGTTCTTTGAGGACCCAATATATTGGTGTGGACAAGTTGCAACTTACGAGTGGCTCTCCAGGTTGACTTCAGAAATGGTCTCTTTTTTGTTTACCATATTGACAAGCTTGACAATTTGGTAAGTGGTCTCCAAAGGTTGGTAAGCCAACTGTGAGCTCTTTTGTCTTCATAAGTTGCATCCTTTGCAAGTGACAATGACTAAGTCTCTTGTGCCATATCTTGATCTTATTAGCTTTGGTGGAAAATACAACAAGTTCTTCATTGATGGGATCAAAAGAAAAACTTTTTCTTTTCATTCTCACTTTGAGAATTTTCTAACCAGTGATATCTTGAATACGACAGAAACTATCTTCAAAGATCACTTTAAATCCTTTTTCAGTCAATTGACCTACATTCAATAATTTTTGATCAATTTCTGGTACATAAAGAACATCAGGGATTCTCTTTGTACCTTCAGTGCTAGTTATGGCGATTGTTCTTTTCCCTCTAACAGAAATGTAATCACCATTGTCGATTTTAACTTTAGTAATGTCAGTTGGCCTCAAATCTATGAAGAGTTTCTTGTCATTGGTCATATGGTTGGTACAGCCGCTGTCAATTAACCAACTTTCAGTTAAACTGCTATTTGCAAAACAAGATGCTGCAAAAAGTTGATCTTCATCCTCTTGATCTGCAACTTGGACTTCAATTTCCTGCTGTTGAGTTTTTTCTTTACAAATTGGTGCTTCATGTCCAGTCTGATTGCACTTGGAACATTTTGCATCAGGTCTTCTCCAATAACATTTGATTGGAGGGTGGCCTTTTTTTCCACAGTGATGGCAAGAAGGGTATTTACCCTTGAAATTTTCATTTTTGCTTTTATTGTTACTCGAAGTAGGAGAGACTAAATTTCCCTCCTGGCCTTTCTTTTTTTTGTTCTTATTTTTGTCAGCTCCCTAATGCTTTGTCCTTCTCTTTCAGTATTGACATCTTGCCTCATGAGTCTCCTATGCTCTGGTGCCTGTAAGGAATTAAGTAATTCTGCCAAGGTAATTTTTGACATATCCTTGGTGTTTTCCAAGGTTGTAATTGTCGCTTCATACCTCTTCGATACAGTGACAAGGATCTTTTCTACAATCTTTAAATCACTAAATTCTGACCCAAGTAGCCTCACTTTGTTTGCAATTCTAAGAATTCTATCTAAATACTCTTTAATTGTTTCAGATTCTTTCATCTTTTGTAACTCGAATTCCCTTATCAAATTCAAAACCTGCATTATTTTTATCTTTTCATCTCTTGCATATTCTTCCTTGAGATAATCCCATATAGACTTGGCTGTCTTAAGGGACATTATTCTTTTGAAAATTGTTGATGACACCGCAGCAAACAAGCATGCTTTAGCCCTCGACTTCTTCGTCTTCTTTTCCTTTTGCGCTTTTATCTATGCCATGGTAGGATTGTTCGAAAGTGTAAGAATTTCATAGTCTTTTTCCACTGCTTCCCAAAGATCCAAAGCATCCAAGTATGTCTCTATACGTACTGCCCAAATCTAGTAGTTGTCTCCATCGAACACCGGTAGAGCAATAGAAGAGAAACCAGCTTCGGCTTCCATGATGCGTCAAACTCTCACACAGATCCCTTAAGAAGGGTGCTCTGATACCAATTTGTTAATTTTAAAGGATGAAAAACAGAGGATTAAAGAATTTTGAAGAAGAACAAAGAGAGATGTGCTACAGGAATGCAAAACTGGACTATTCGTATTGCTTTCTGCATTAAGCTTACAATATATAATAAAAAATGAAAAAACTAAGTGACCGAGAATCAAGCCATGAGCTGATACATGTTAAACAAACTAAGAACTTCCTAAAGATTAGGACAAACTTAATTAATAATAACTGAAACATAAAACAATTATGCAAAACGTGAATAGCGTTGCAGTCCTAAGTGCAGCTAACTAACATATCCACAAAGTCTTTCTTATCAGATTAGTCATCAACGTCATCACTTTCTGATGATACCTTGTTAATATGCTCTTCGATCACCTGGTCAAGCAAAGCGTCTAATGCTCTAGCAGTTGTGTTGAGACGACCAATGACTCCCGATAGATCATCTAACCATCTCAAATAAGGAAACATATCCCCTATACAAAAGGCTTCAAGCGCTCTTCTAGCCTCCTTAATAACTCACCATACTTATTGCTCTTTCCAATTTTTCTTCTTCATTAATTTTCCTCCCAAGAACGCAGCGGGAAACTATATTGTTAGAAACAGTTAGTAGCATCTCTGTTAAATTAAGAGGGCCTCCTTTATTGAAACATGAATGGCGAATTTTATTGATGAAACTCGAGACTTCGTCATCTCTAATATTATGAAATGCTTGAACTCTTTTCACACTAAAGAGTTCAAGAACACAAATCTTCCGAACTTGTCTCTGTTGGGTAGAGAACACAGAAAAATAAGAATTTAAACAAAGCTTGAATGAGAGAAACGAATTTACTCAGTAATTCATAAACTAAAATAGCCTTTAAATAGGCTTTACAAAGAGTAAAAAAATATCAATAACAGAAAAGAGAAGAGAACTGGGCACGAAACAGAAAACCAGAAAAAATAGAAACTGTTGAGTGTTAGAAAGTGTATATTTATAAAGGAGAAAATCGTCATTTTACACTTTAAATCTCACTAACATTGCTACTTTTATTTATTTAAGTATTTTGTTATTTAATTATATGTGTTTTATTATAATTGTGTATTTTATGTATTTTAGGGGTATCATAATTGTTTCACAATAAACAAGTGATCAGACAGCAAAACGGACGTCATATTTGGACTCAGGACGGTCGAAAACCTTAAGAAGAGCATTAAAGGAAAAAGTTACTGTTCACATATACGGTACTGTTCATTAAAAGAAAATTAATTGTTTCCATTAAAAGAAAATTAATTCTGCATATAATTAAAATCAACCTCCTCGTGGGATCGACACTCGTCACCATTAATCTATTCTACAATAGATTCGAGCGCTTGCGAGTTCAATAAAATTTGCACAACAAGTTTTTGGCGCCGTTGCCGGGGAGGTAAGTTATTTTAATTTATTGAATTAATTTTTTTTGTTTTCTTGTATTTTTTCTTATAAAAAAATAATAATTCTATAATTTAATTTTTGTAATTTAATTTTATTGTGTGATTTCTTTAAATTTCTGTACTTTAATTTTTGCTTTACTTTTCTTTGTAATTTGTTTTGTTTATCTTGTAATTTATTTTAATTTATTCGTAGAATTAATTCATAGAATTAGTTTTTTTAAGTAATTTTTTTTGCTTTCCTTAAAAATTATAAAAAAAATTAAAAAATTAAAAAATATAAAAAAATTAAAAAAGTGAATCTGTAATTTAATTTTGGTAATTTAAATTTCTTTAAATTTCAATAATTTAATTTCTGAGTAATTTTTATTTATTCTGTTAATTTATTATTCTATAGAATTAAATTTTTTTAAGTAATTTTTTTCCTGTAATTTAATTTTGTTTCTTTTTCTCTTCTTTATATATCTGTAATTTAATTTTTCATTTTTCGTTGTAATTTATCTTCTTATTTTATTTTTAGTTAATCTATTTCTTGTATTTTCTTTTTAACACTTGAGTGTATGTTTATAGTATGGTTATAATAACGTCACAAGGTTAGTATTGTAATTTCTCTCTCCTCTTTATTTTTATTTATTTTATTTTCATTTATTTTATTCTTTACATTCATGATCGAAGGTCATTATCACCTAATCTTGAACCTTTAGACTTTGATTTGGATAAAATACTTCGCACGCACAAACACACTGTCTTTAAAAAGAAATTTGAAATGGATTTGCAACATCAGCAACCAGAACCACAAGAGAGGCCATTTAAGGATTATTTTAGTCCTTTAGCTAATTTGAGCACATCATGCATAAGGTATCCAAATGTAGCTGTTAGGAGTTTTGAATTAAAACCTAGTGTGCTAAACTGTCTCCCCACATTTTATAGCCTAGAAAATGATGACCCATATAATCATCTGAATGATTTTAATGCTATTTGTCAAACTTTTAAATACGAGAATTTTTCAGATGATGATGTTAAACTTAAATTATTCCCATTTTCATTAAAAGATAGAGCTCGTTCATGGTTTAACACAATGCCTGCTAATAGCATTACATCATAGGAACAAATGGTAACTAAATTTTTAAATAAATATTTCCCAGTTCATAAAACCAATGCTATTCGCAAGGAAATTTCAGAGTTTACCCAAAAAGATGACGAGCAATTTTTCGAAGCATGGGAGAGATTTAATGGATTACTCTTGAAGTGTTCACATCATGGGTACGAGAAATGGCACCAATGCCAATATTTTTTGGAGGGATTATTGCCACATATGTAAGAATGGCTAATGGCAACTAGTGGAGGAAAGTTAATGTCCAAAAGCGCATCAGAGATTTGAGAATTTTTCCAACGGCAATCGGATAATTCTCAACAACGAAGTCGATCACTCAGAAATACCAGGAGAATTAAGGGAGTGAATGAGGTTAATATTGGCGAGTCAAGCTCAGGAATTAAAGAAGTCAAAGAGATGGTCGAAGGCCTTGCTCGACAAATAGCATCTTTGACAACCGCTAAATCAACAGAGCCACATGACCATGACTCATATTCAGATCAAGCCAATGCCATAGGTATTATGAGAAAACCACCAAACTACAACCCTTACTCCAACACATATAACCCTGGATGGAGAGATCACCCCAATTTTTCATGGTCTCAAGGATTCCAACAAAATAGACCATCAGTTCCACCTCCACCAATGCAATCAGTTCCTCAAATTCTCAAGCCTTTCAACCACCATTTAGACCATACAATCAGAACCCAAACCATTCTCAACCCAAACCATGGGAGGAGACATCCCAAAATTTCAAAAATCTTACTAATTCCAAGATCGAGCAGCAGAATCGTACCATTGATGAATTACGAAATGAGATGAGAGCGAGCTTTAACTCACAAGCTCAATCTGTTTCAAGCCTTGAGAAAATGGTAGGACAACTTGCCTCTTCAGTTCAAACTTTGGCCATGACTATTGAAAAAGGCAAATTCCCAAGTCAACCAGTGCCTAATCCTAAAGCAGTGAATGAAGTAAGTTCTAGTTCACCACAGCAGCATGGAGAGGCTAAAGCAGTGATGACCTTACGAAAAGGAAAAGAAGTCGACAATAAAGTGAAGATGCCAAAATCAACTCAGATTATACCTGTGAACACTGAGGAATCATCATCAGAGGAGAAAGAGGAAACCAACCCACGAGAACATGTTCCTAAAGCTCCATTTCCTCAGAGGTTAGCTAAAGGGAAGAAAGGAAAATCCACAGGTGAGATTCTTGAAATCTTTAAACAAGTAAGTGTTAACATCCCTTTATTTGAAGCTATAAAACAAGTGCCATCATATGCCAAGGAGCAGTATTAGGACAAAGAGTTGATCGAATTTCCCATGTGATTTACTATGCTAGTATGACATTGAATGATGCACAGTTGAATTATTCAACCACTAAAAAAGAAATGCTAGCAGTTGTGTTTGCATTAGAAAAATTTCGATCTTATCTCATTGGTTGTAAAATAATTATATTTACAGATCATGCTGCTCTTAAATATCTTCTCACAAAGAAAGATGCAAAAGCTAGACTAATTCGTTGGGTGCTACTCTTGCAGGAATTTGACTTAGAATTCAAAGACAAGAAAGGAACATAAAATGTTGTGGCTGATCATCTCTCCCGCCTCCATTTTGACACAACAAAAGAACATTTACCTTTGAATGAGTCATTTCCAGGTGAACAATTAATGAGTGTGGAAGTAGTACCATGGTATGCTGATATAGTTAATTATCTTGTTACAGGTCAACTTCCAGAGCATTGGACTAAACAGGACAAGGCCAAATTCTTTGCAGAAATAAAGAATTTCTTTTGGGATGATCCTTATCTATTTAAATACTGTGCAGACCAAATTATTAGACGATGTGTCCCAGAGAATGAATTTCAGAATATCCTTTCTTTCTGCCATGAACAAGCTTGTGGAGGCCACTTTAGTGCTAAGAAAACAGCTACTAAAATTTTACAATATGGTTTCTATTGGCCAACTATAATTCGAGATGCTTACACCTTTTGTTCTTCATGTGATAGGTGTCAAAGAATGGGCAGCATTACACGAAGGAATATGATGCCACTAAACCAAATTCTAGTGGTTGAAATTTTTGACGTATAGGGTATCGATTTCATGGGACCCTTTCCCCCATCTTTTGGCCATCAATACATATTGGTCGCTGTTGATTATGTTTCGAAATGGGTAGAAGCTATTCCATGTAGGAACAATGATCATAAAGTGATAATAGGATTTTTGAAAAGCAATATTGTTTTCCGCTTTGGATTCCCTCGAGCAATAATTAGTGAAGGTGGTGCCCACTTTTGCAATAAATTTTTCAAAGTACTTTTGACAAAAGTACTCCATCACTCATAAAGTGGCGACCCCATATCATCCACAGACCAGCGGCCAAGTTGAGATCTCCAATCGAGAAATAAAGCACATTTTAGAAAAAACAGTGAGGCCCGACCGAAAAGATTGGTCGTTGCGGCTTGATGATGCATTATGGACATATAGAACGGCTTTTATTGGGATGTCACCCTACAGGCTAGTGTATGGAAAAGCATGCCACCTACCTGTGGAACTCGAGCATCGTGCGTACTGGGCCATCAAGAAATTCAATTTTGACATACAGCAAGCTAGCTCCGAAAGAAGATTACAGTTGGCAGAACTTGAAGAAATTCGAAATGATGCATACGAGAATGCTAAAATTTACAAGCAATGAATGAAAGTCTTTCACGACAAGTAAATTATGCGAAAATCTTTCACTCCAGGTCAGGAAGTACTTTTATTCAATTCTCCCTTACACTTATTCCCAGGTAAGTTACGCTCTCGATGGTCTGGCCCATTTATTGTTCATACTGTTTTTCCACATGGGGCAATTGAAATTAAGGATCCAATTAATGGTGTCACTTTCAAAGTTAATGGTCAAAGATTAAAGCCATATCTAGAATACCAACCACATGGAGAGGACAGCGAAATAAATTTGAGTGACCCACTTATTTTAAATTGAGGTTTTACTTTTCGGTGATTTGATTATTTATTTTCTTTATTTTCTTTCTTTTATTCATTCTTTTGCTGATTGAAATTATTTTTTTGTTTAAGTGTGTTTGTTTAACCGTTAAGTTTTTCTTATCCATTTAATCATGAGACAGTTCCTCTTAAATATTCTTAGACAGTTTCGACGTATACAATCTCATCTCAGAGGTCAGATATAATTTTGTAAAACACATCGTATCTGGCAGCTACAACCACCAGAGTTAGTAGCCCATGTTGAGGATTTAGAAAGCCAACTCCGAGAAATTGAGAGAGGCATCTACAACATCCAATTGGAGATTGAGATAAATTCAATAAGAGGACGATTTTAGTTTGTTTTGTGTGTTTTAATTTATTTTGTTGTTTGTGTGTTTTAGTTTGCTTTGTGTGTTTAAAGTCTGTAACCCCGATCAAGTGGCGGATAACGGTACTCCGTGACAATCAAGTCGGTTACTTCAGTTTTTCCACAATAACTGATATTCTGAGACGAAGGTGTGGACAGAAATGAGATTTTAGAAAAGCTTTACAAACGATTCCCTTCACTTCCTCAGAATGCCCTACTTTTAATTTATAAAGCCCGGTCCGAACGCATGCAATTGCTTATGAAGAATAACATCCCTCGAAGACTTTCTGTTGCTTGTCATAAATGTGCCAGAATGATATGCAATAAAAAATCATGTTCTTTAGGAATGGTGTCTGATAACAGAGAAGATAAGATTCAATTCATTAGGGATGGCTTGAATAAGGAGTCATTAGATGATATCCTTTTGTCTCTTGAAACGCATCCCAGTGGATACGTCCAACATGCAATACTCCAGCTATGGCCATTATTCCAGAAAAAATGTGCAAACTATAGTCTCGGGAATCTGACTATAAAAGACCCTGTTTACCAGTTTGTAAGAAAATTGGATGGGAAGCCTATCCTCAACCCATAGAGGGCGTTCAAGCCGTTTCTGGACGTAAAACTAGAGGAAGATGTGAGCCACAATCACAACTATCTGTAAATATCCTTTTACCTCTCTGTTCTTTTATTTCACTGTTATTTTACTATTTGCATTATTGTTGTTTAATAATTTCATTTACTTTTTCTTTTTACTATTTTCTTTTTGACTTTTGAGCCATGTGCCTTACACGTTAATTGACATAATGTCCCATACACAGCTGTAACCAACTGTCACCAAGGTCTTTAAATGTAAATTATTTTTACTGAGCACTCACAAGTTGTTTTTGAGCAATATCTTAATGGCAGCTTCTTATAGTAAACAATTCAAGAACATTTGTGTGCTTTCTGGGTTCCATTATGGCAAACATAAAGAGTTCGTGGAGGCAGCCATAGATCTTGGTCTAAGAATAGCAGAGAGAAAATTGCACTTGGTGTATGGAGGAGGTGACTGAGGGTTATCCAAAATGGTATCAGAAGCTGCTTTTGTCAGAGGGAGCCAAGTGTTAGGCATCATCCCTCAAATCCTAAAACCTTTGGGTTGTTTATCTCATTCACCAACTGGAGAAGAGTTAGTCGTCTCAGGTATGCAAGAACGAATAACTGAAATGTTAAATCATGTCGATGCTTTTATTTTCCTTCCAGGCGATCTTACAACTCTTGAGGCACTAATGACATTAGCATCTTGGTCCCATCTGAACATTCATCAGAAACCCATTGGTTTGTTAAATGTCAATAACTTTTATGATGACTTTCTCGCATTTCTTAACCATGTAATAAAAAATTATTTCATTCCTTCCTCAATGAAAAAAATCTTTATTTGTGCACACACTGCTAATGAGCGACTTGATCTGTTACAAGCTTATCAACCAGAGCCAGATTTCAAGGCTATTGTGTTGGAGTGTTCAAATAATGATGGTAACAGTAACGGCAGTAAGAAGTACAAATTAGATTTAACTCTCCGATTGTGAATATTTTCTTCTGTGTTGCAGCACCCGGGTGATGTCTTCTAAACTCTACTTCTTTCCTTTTAAATATTGAGGACAATGTTTCGTTCTGGTTGGGGGAGGGAATAGTTAACAATTGTGGAAATGCGAGAAGATGGCTGAATATGGAGTATAGTGATTCTAAAAACGCATCTTCTTAGTTTAAAAAAACAAAAAAAAAATAAAAAAACAAAAAAAAATTATATATATATATATATTTGTGTGTGTTTCTTTTCTAACCTTTCGTTTTTCTCCTTTATAAATATATGTTTTCAAGTTTTTAAAGTCGAAGATGGCTGAATATGGAGTGTAGTAACTCTAGAAACGCATCTTCTTTATAAAAAAAAAATATTTTTCTTTAATTTTTCTGCATGTATGTTTTCTTTTTATGTTTAGAATAGGTTGGGGGGAAAGAATACTGTAAAAAAAAAAAATTTGTGAGTTCTTGATATTGGATGATATGATGACTTTCGAATTTTAGTATTTATATTATCTTTGGTCCTGAGTGATGTTACACCATGTTTACTATTCTATATATTGATATTGGGGACAAATATGAGTTGCTTGAAAGAATGCACATATCATAATAAATTCCAAGTGAGTTTTTGAGCCTATTAATTTTTCTTGGAGAGTAACCCTTTTTGCCCATTCTTCATGTAGCTTAGCAGTTTATTATTTCATACATGATCTCTAGATTTTCTTTGAGTCAACCCTTAAAAAAAAAAGTGTATGTCACTGCATCTAAATGTCTATTTAATTAGTAGATATGGAAGATTATTTAGAGTTCTAAAAGATGATGGAAGACCATTTTCGACCCGTTTGAGCCTTTCTAGCCATCCCTATTATGTAATATCCATAGTTAGCCCTTTTGAGCCTTTTATTTAAAAAAAAAACCTTTTCTTTATTAACTTATCATCCTGACCCACTGCAATTTGGAGTATTACCCGATATCATACAAGTTCCATCCACCTATTCATGTTTGAGAAAAAAAATGTTAAATAATTATTTTATTCAGCAAAGTTGTGCTACAAAAAAAAATTCAAAAAAAAAAGAAAGAAAAAAAGAGAGAAAAAAAAGATGTACAATAGTAATAAATAAGCAAAATGTATCTTGTAAAAAGTTCTTGAATTTTTTCTCAAACATATATATTTTGTTTCCCTATTTTCCTTTCTTTGTTAGCCATGTCCCTAGCCGACGTTACGTCCTAATAAAAGTCCTTCCTGATTTTAGGGAACTATAGTCTAACATAAAAGCTAGTTATATGGGTAATTAAGATGTAGTGATGCATATAAAATAAAATAAAAAAATGAAAAAAATGAAAAAAATGATGAATACATTGGGTTGACTAATACTTTATTTGAGATCGTATTATTTCTAAGTTATGGGCATATTTTTCATCTTGGCGAGAGTGTATGATATTTCTTTATTATTTTCTCTCAATTTACCATTCATTGTAGTGATAAAATTTTATTGGGATTAATTTCTTTGTGAGAGTGTCACTACAACCGGTGAGATTTTGGGGTTGGATATGTCATTCTTGAAAGTGGCCTCATTATTATTGTTACAACAAAGTCTGCTGGACTGATGCATATGGATGGTTGATGTGGGTGTAATATTCTTTTAGACTGGAGATAATGCTTGTACTTTTATTTGATTGCTATCATTAATCTGATTGAAGAAACACATGTGTTTCATTTAAAAAAAAAAGTTTTGAATTTTATATTCGCTTTATTTGCTAGGGGCTAGCAATAAGCTGGTTGGGGGGTGTGTTGAGTGTTAGAAAATGTATATTTATAAAGGAGAAAATCGTCATTTTACACTTTAAATCTCACTAATATTGCTACTTTTATTTATTTATGTATTTTGTTAGTTAATTATATGTGTTTTATTATAATTGTGTATTTTATGTATTTTAGGGGTATCATAATCGTTTCACAATAAACGAGTGATCAGATAGTAAAACGGACGTCATATTTGGACTTAGGACGGTCGAAAACCTTAAGAAGAACATTAAAGGAAAAAGTTACTGTTCACATATACGGTACTGTTCATACGTACGGTACTGTTCACAAATACTATTCACGACACTGTTCATATATACGGACCGATGATGTGGCAACTATCTATGACATGGCAGTATCTGATTGGACGAATTATATGGTATTGACTGCTTATGTGGCGTTGACCGATGACGTGGCGTTGACCGATGATGTGTCACGATCTTATTGGACTAAATTTCTTATGTACTGTAGATCGATGACGTGGCAGCATCTCAGTGGAGCAAAAATCGTGTGTACAGTACATGCGTTTACATGGGATTATTTACTATTCAGGCGGCGTTACTGTACAAATATTGACTGTTGACTGTTGACCGATGATGTGGCGCAATCCTGAGCATCCGAATTGTTTTTAATCCGATGGTCACGATTCACTCAATGTATCTATAAAAAGAGGGCTCTCCCCCCTTAAATTGATACCCCTGAATTCATTTTTAAGCTTAGATTTCTAAAATTTCTTCTCCTTCTTGTAGTTTCTTTGTATTTTAATAAAATTTCTTTTTTTATCTTTAGTTAAAATATGAATAACTAATTTCTTTTTGAGCTTGGATTGAAGGTGAAGTCTCAACATGTTCTATGGGTTTAATTTGGTAAATTTACTTTCTCTTCCCCTCTAATATTTGTGGTTGTTTTGACTTTTCGTCGACAAATAATAATAGTTTTGTTTAGATACAGCTCTGGTTAAACCGGCACCCTAGTACAAGGTTATTATTATTTGGCACGATAAGCCCTTGGCACCATACTTATTGGAGAGTGGTTCATGAGGTGTGGAATTCCCCTTTATGATTTAATTAGTATTAATATGGAATATTTAGCCCATAGAGCATGTTGATGCAGATCCGGATACCCAAGTGCTTTATTATAACAGTTATATTTTTAATTATTCTTGCCATTTTAATTCACAATTTAGGATAAAATTACCATAATTTAATTGTTTCCATTAAAAGAAAATTAATTCGGCATATAATTAAAATCAACATCCTCGTGGGATCGACACTCGTCACCATTAATATATTTTATAATAGATTCGTGCGCTTGCGAGTTCAATAAAATTTGCACAACAGGAACCATAGCAGATATGCAGAGAAAACAGCAATTTATTCCTACCCAAACTCAACTAACATAAGACCAAGTCTAACACGTGCTAATTTCTGAATCAATACTCAACACTCCCCCTTGATTCAAAATTGCAAACTCCAAGTTGATTTCTGAAATAAACATGCTTCTCACGAGGAAGTGATTTTGTGAAAATGTCAGCCACTTGTTCATATGTACTGCAGAATTTTAACATGATCAGTCCCTTTGACACCAACTCTCTAATGAAATGAACTCGAATATCTATATGCTTTGTTCTTCCATGAAATGATGGATTTTTGGACATAGCAATTGCAGATTTATTATCACAATAGATCTCAATGACTTTTTTCTGCTCTTGATCAAGATCATTCAAAATCCTTTGCAACCAAATAGCTTGACATGCTGATGAAGTTGCTGCCACATATTCTGCTTCTGAGGATGACAGGGCTGTTGTTGCTTGCTTCTTTGAACACCAAGAAATTGCACCTGAACCAAGGCTGAAAACATAACCAGAAGTGCTTTGTCTATCCTTCAAACATCCAGCCCAATCACTGTCAGTGTAACCAAGCAACCTGAACTCCGAAACATGACCATACCACAATCCAAAATCAGTTGTTCCAGCAATGTACCTCAAAATTCTTTTTGCAGCTCCAAGATGATGATTGAAGGAGAGTGCATGAATCTGGAAATCACTCCAACTGAAAATGCTATATTTGGACGTGTATGTGTTAAATATATTAATCCCCCAACCAAGCTTCAAAAATAACTTGAATTTGCTTCTTCCGTACCATCATTAGGTTGCAACTTCTCATTTAAATTCATGGAAGTGGCTACAACTTTACAATTCAGCATATTAAATTTTTTAAAAAGATCAATTGCATATTTCCTTTGTGAAACGAATATCCCATCTTCGACTTGTTTTACTTCAAGACCAAGGAAATAGTGCAAAAGACCCAAATCTGACATTTCAAACTCTTTCTTCATGCAAATTCTAAACTCATCAATGAGAGAAGTAGATGAGCTCATGTATATCATATCATCAACATAAAGGCAAACAATCAAAAGATCATTCTTACCCAGCCTCTTCAAGTATAATGTTGGCTCATTCTTGCTTCTCTCAAAGCCATTGTGACGGAAGTATGAGTTTATTTTGCTGTACCATGCCCGTGGAGCCTGCTTTAAACCGTAGAGAGCTTTCTTTAACCTGTACACTTTCTCTTCTTTGTCATGAATGATGAAGCCTTCAGGTTGAGTAACATAGACTTCTTCTTGCAGCTCACCATTTAGAAAAGCGGATTTGACATCAAACTGATAAACAGGCCAGCTTAATTGTACAGCTAATGCAAGTAAAGTTCTCATCGTCTCAAACCGTGCAACCAGAGAAAATGTGTCATCGAAGTTAATGCCTTGTTGCTGTGAATAGCCTTTTGTGACGAGGCGTGCTTTGTGCTTTTCAATTGTTCCATCTGAATGGTACTTTGTTTTAAACACCCATTTGACTCCAATTGCATTTTTGCCCGTTGGTAGGTCCACCAATTCCCATGTCTCATTCTTCTGAATTGAATTCAGCTCTTTTCTCATTGCACCACACCACTCTTCCTTCTCCATGGCTTCTACAAAGCTTACCGAATCAGCAACAAACATGGCTTGTGTTGATTCATAGATTTCAGTAAGTGATCTGAATTTTCTTGGTGGCGTTTCATCTGAAGTTGAGCTGCTCCTACTTGAAGGACTTGAGGTTGTTGAGCTTAAAGGTGATGTGCTTGGAGAATTCAATGGGGCTGGTGTAGCTTCTTCGATTGGTTGAACTTCAATTTCAATACTTTCAAAATTTTCATGCCATCTCCAATTTGCTTCTTCACTAAATACCACATTTCTGCCAATTACTACTTTGCCACTAATGGGATTATACAACCTATATGCTTTAGATTGAGAGTAATAACCCACAAAAATACATTTTAAAGATTTTTCATCAAGTTTGCTGCGATTATGTGAGTCTACTAAAGCATAGGCAATACAACCAAAAATCCTCAAGTGGCTTACCCATGGTTTCTTACCATTCCAAGCCTCATAAGGTGTTTGATTTAGAACAGCCTTTGTTGGTGATAAATTCAGCAAATAAACAGCCGTTGCGACAGCTTCTGCCCAAAAATCATTCGGCAGCCCCTTGGCTTTAAGTAAGCTTCTTGCCATCTCAACAACAGTTCGATTCTTCCGTTCAGCCACGCCGTTTTGCTCCGGAGTGTTTGGAGCAGTCAACTCTCTATACAGCCCTTCTTCTTCATAGAACTGAATAAATTTATTAGACAAAAATTCACCACCTCTATCTGTACGAAGGGTCTTAATGTAGCTTCCACTTTGCTTCTCTACAAGTGCTTTGAACTTCTTGAAGGCCTTAAATGTCCCTGACTTGAATTGAAAAAAGTAAACCCAGCTTATACGAGTGTAGTCATTTGTAAATAATAAAAAATATCTACTCCCACCAAACGATTTTGTTTGCATAGGACTACACAAATCAGCATGTACAATCTCAAGAGAACTAGATGCCCTTCTAGACTTCCCCTTAAGAAATGTTTTTTTACACTATTTCCCATATACACATCCCTTACATACATTTAAAGATTCAATTTTAGGCAACCCAAATACCATTTCCTTTTGACTCAATAATTGCAAACCCTTTACATTCAAATGCCCATATCGTAAATGCCATAAGCTAGACCCGCTTTTTTCTTTAACAACAAGAGCATGATTTTCCACTTTAAAAACCTCAAGTGGAAATAACCTATTTACTGCCATTTTAACATCTACAATAATCTGATTTGATTTTTTGTCTTTAATCACACATGAGTAATCATCAAATAAAATTGAATACCCACTGAATATGAGTTGCCCAACACTCAATAAATTTTGTGACAAGCTTGGAATAAAATAAACATTATGTAGGAGCTTTACATTACTATCACCATTTTTAATCGCCACAGTGCCTTTGCCATCTACTTGCACTTGTTTGTTATCTCCAAGCGTCACTTTCGCTTTTATTGTCTCATCCAGCTCTTTGAATAGGGACTTTACACCAGTCATGTGATTAGAGCAGCCGCTATCTAAATACCAAATGTCATGGCCAGCAATTACATCTTCTTGATAAGCCATGAACAACTTGAGTTCCTCTTCATCTTTTTTAGCGTAGTTTGATTGTTGTCCTCTTTTCCAGCATTCTGCCTTTACATGACCGTACTTCTTGCAATGACATTGAATACCACTTTTGCTACCTTGTTGCTTTCCATTTTCTTGTTTCTGTTTATATTGGTTATCTCCTCGTCCTTTACCATTGCTGCGACCACCTCTGCCACGTGATCCACTTCTACCACGTCCTCTACCGGCTGCCTCACTTTGATCATTTTTCTGCATCTCCCCCTTCACATGAAATGCTTTTTCTTCACTCTTTTCATCTTGCCTATTCAATCTTACTTCATGAGATTGCAATGATCCCATCAATTCATCAAATGAGTATATAGCCAAGTCCTTTGACTCTTCAATGGCTGCAACTACATGATCAAACTTTGGAGTTAAACTCCGCAACACCTTTGCAACAATGGTTTGATTAGAAACCTCCTCTGCATAAGACCTCATTTGATTAACAATTGTAGCTACTCTAAACAGAAAATCCTGCACTGATTCTCCACTTTTCATGTGTAAGGTTTCAAAATCATGACGAAGAGACTGAAGTTTCACCGTGATTACCTTCGAGGAGCCTTGGAACACTGTCTGCAAAGTTGTCCAAGCTTCCTTGGCTGTATTTGCTGCTGTAATTTTTGAAAAAATCGTCTCATGGACTGCTTGTTGGATGAAGAATAATGCTTTGGAGTCCTTCTTCTTGTTCTCTCACAATCTTGCATCTTCATCTGGATCAGGATACCCATTCTCTACCAAGTCCCATAGATCTTGAGACTTGAAAAGAGTCTTCATCTTGATGCTCTAGAATTCATAGCAATCACCTTTAAACACAGGTATTGCTGGTTGAGAAATGCTCACAACATTGCCATTTGTTGCCACGGATTTTTTTTTTGGCCCAACTACAACCGAACTTGGCTCTGATACCACAATGTTGGGTAGAGAACACAGAAAAATAAGAATTTAAACAAAGCTTGAATGAGAGAAACGAATTTACTCAGTAATTCATGAACTGAAATAGCCTTTAAATAGGCTTTACAAAGAATAGAAAAATATCAATAACAGAAAAGAGAAGAGAACTGGGCACGAAACAGAAAACCAGAAAAAATAGGAACCATATCAGATATGCAGAGAAAACAGCAATTTATTCCTACCCAAACTCAACTAACATAAGACCAAGTCTAACACGTGCTAATTTCTGAATCAATACTCAACAGTCTTCAGTGCTCACCGTAATTAGAGAACACGATATCTTGTCATTCATACAGGAGGGTTTTAGCAGCTGTGGTCTTGGCCCGGTTCGAGAAAACGGTGCCGTGAGTTTTAATCATTTCGCTACCCAGCTCAGCTGATGAAACAACAAGAGTTGCAGAATTGCCAAAGTAAACGAACATCAAAGGGCCGTACCACTCCGAAAGAGCTTTGAGAGAGATATGAGGGAGAGTTCCCAGAAGCTGGTGAAGGTTGTTAAGTATCGGAAGCTTTGGTGGGGATGGAGGTAAGTTTAGATGGTTACTACTATGTCTGGTGGTTTTCAGCAACCGTGGAAGAGTGAGAGAGAGGATAAGAAGAAGAAGAGACACGACCAAAGGGAGGTAGTAAATTTTTTATGTGTCCATGGAAGGCCGCATCAGTCGCTTCATCAGTACTGAAGCAGAGCCATTTCAACTTTAAATTTCACAAAGCGTCAATTGGGTTTGTTCTTTGAATTCTCAGCCCTACCGAGCTTTTTAATTACGAAATTAATCCCTCGTAGCGGATGACATGGATTGAATAGAATGACATCAACGTGCCCACATCCGCAATAACTGAAATTAAAGCGCCATACGAAATCAATGAAAGTCCATGCACGTAAAGAGATATCTTGACTTTCATGCATTGATTCATATGCTATAAAAGTAAAAATAAAAAAAAAATCCATGCCATTATTTTCATGCTCATGCAAACTTCCAAAGAAAAAACTTCAAGTTAAATGTGTGTAAATTTGTTAGTTCTTTTTTTCAAATGTTTTTCAGCTTTTGCTGCAAAGGAATATTAAGGTATTCAAGTCACGTTCATCCAAGAAATCTCCGCTTACATGAATGGTGGTAACTCTATCTTGACTATAAGCCTAGTTCACCTTATCCTTTACAGCAGCCATGATTCTCAGCATAGAGATCCATCATGCACCACCTACACGAGCAACCATAGCGCTTAGAATTAAATTCTAGGACATCCCAGTTGGATTTGGTCCTCAAGTGTGTCCAATACAAAATTTGGCCATGGTTGAGCTTAATATTCTAATTGCTCTCATGCTCACTAAATTCTCTTAATTTCTTACTTTCTTCCGAGTATGTTCATTGACCTATTTATAGCTTCATTCTGCACCAGAAGATGGAGTCAATCTACAGGTAAAAAATTTGGAGGTGTTTCTTGAGAAATTAATTTTAATATATAAGGCAGAGAGTGACATTTGGGAAACAATTTAGGTAGGTGATGATTTATTTTTGTGATGTGTGTTCTGTAATTTGGTGTATATGGTTTAATTTAATGCCGTTTGGATATTAGAAATTAATACTCATAGAATTCGATTTGGTCCGTAAATCTCTAGGCAATTTGTCGTCGTAGCTTGTAGGCCATCTCCTTTCATCTTCAGTTAATTTTCGTCGGTGTTGGATTTTTGGTTGAACGGATAAAATCTCTTATGGAAGAAGAGGTCTGTAGTTTAATTTAATCTAGCTCACATGTAAAGCAATTAATTTTTGAGTGTTGATTATTTTGATGAGTACATAAAATCTATTATGATAGAATAACATGTTAATCTGCTTGTGTTCTAGAAAAACTTGCAACATTTTGATATATACTTTGTACATGAATTCTACTTGAAAATATTTTCTAAACAAGCATTACCAAACGTGAGATATTCATATTGCCAAGTAAAAATTCAGTGCGTGATTTCGGTGGTCCATTGAAAAAACACGATAGCTAAATACGGGGTATTTGAACTTCTCTATGTAAGATAACCCATTTACGAGATTCTTAGATGAGGCTACTCTTTTGGGTTTGGTCTCACGTTCCTGAGCTTCCTCCTTCTGGGTTGACTATTATAGACCTACCTTACTCTATAAACTAACTTTTGCCGTCTTTTCTTTCCAATGCAAAATTGTGGTGCCTTTAAATAACAATACACACACACGTACACGCACACAACAGGAATCAGAAAATAAATGAAGGATCAACGCAAAGTCAGTTTTATGCCACAGAAACATAAAATAAAAATTAAAAAATAGTTCTGACAAATAATCTCCCATCAACACCATTTTTTTTTTTTTTTTTGGGATTAAACGAATTGGTGTTATTATTATACAGATTTGCCGTGCTGTCAACATGTCGATCGACGTATAATTTTTGCCCATAATATCAGCTTCATAATTATTAATTCTTGATTAGTTGTAATTAATCTCCGATCAACTTGATAGATGTAACATTTTGCAGCCACGTAACTTTCTATATTTTTCTCTAAACCTTAATTGATTGATGGAATTTATAGAATAAGATCAAACAGAGGACTCATATAATGCAAACAGGCGACAAAATTGATAAAACCATGCTCCTCAAGATATCCATGGACATAGTGTTGGATTTTTAATCCAAAATTGTTGATCCTTAATCTAATTACTTTGAGCTTATATATAAATAATTATGTATTGCAAACTATCATATAAGATTTTCAGTATTATAAACTTTAATATATCTAATGGAATGTAAGTCTTTAATGTGTAAAAACCTAATAATATTTTAATTCTATGATGGGCAAAATAAAGAATATATAATGATAAAAGAATATGTTGTCTATACAAGTGGTTATAGTCCCTAGATCACATATATTATTTTCATTCTTTCGGATATTATATCATCAGAGAGAGAGCACAGAAAGAATTAAAGAACTTGAAAGGATTTTGGATCTATCTCAATTAGATGTAGGCAATTAAGAATATAAAATTAACAATTTAATTAATTCTAGAAAACAATGTTCATCGATCACTGTTCATTCACGTCAAAGAATATTACTTTTTTTAAAAACACAATAAATTACAAAAAATAAATGACACAAAGAATTTTACGTGGTTTGGATTAATCAATCCTACATTCATGAGGCCACACTAGATAAAAAGCAATTCATTAAGTTGAGATGTTACAAACTATTGATTTATTAAACTTAAGATTCTCACTTACAGTTTATCACCATATAGCTTACTCAACCCTAGATTGAATCTGTTTCTCCTGAATAATTGCTATCCCTTTTGATCTACGATTCTCAAGGTATTTCGTAAAGTGATCAATAACAACTCTTCAATTCTTTAATGTTTAGTGAGCCACGATCCACATGAATCTCCAAGAGATGAAACAAAAATAATAAATCAATACAACATTATATGAAAAATTTGAATTCTCACTAAATTAGGAAATTAATAAATTAATTTCTATTACAAGATATGTAATAAATAAATTGTCAATTCAACTTGCCATAAAATGCCAACTCCATAAATAATGGACTTGACAATCTCCCTCTTGAGCATTCTTGTGTAAAAATAATCCAACACAAGTCTTCAACGAAGCTTGGCACTAAAACATAAATCTGAAACAAGCATAAACAACAAGAAAGAACTAACCAAAATAATTGACAATTAGCATGTTAGTCCATGTAAATAAATCAAGGCAAGAATTAAAATAAAATGCTAATTTTATTGATCAATAAAAAAAACAACATTAAGCATAAAATCAAGAACAATAAAAAGATAAACTCCCCCTAAGAACTAGAAATCTAAAAATTTAAAATTCTTGAATAAAAATGAAATGTCCCCCCAACATATTGCATTTGTAATGAAAGACTTAAAACAATTACCACCCTTCTCATGCGAAAAGATTGCAAAATGGAAGAAGGTTGGCATGCAATTTAGCAAAACAAATGGAAAATTCAGTAATAGCTTGCCCTTGTGTCAAAATTCGAGCCTCAAGAGGGGCAAGATGAACATCCAAAGGATTAGAAGGAGGAGAAAAATGAATTAATGTTGCAGCAAAATTTGGTAAATCACGAATAGCACGAGGAGATGCTCCACTTGTGACAGCGCATGAGGATGCGTGTGGCAGCAGTTGGTGGTCGGCAACAATAGCATGAATAATGGGAGCAAAGGTGGTGATCCAAGGGTCAAAGTGAGAAGGTTCAGAGGGAAAATTATATTCACTAGGATCACTTTTCATGAAAACATTTTCGCTTGAATGAGTGGATTCTTCAGGAGGTATATGTCCAAATTTTGGACCAAAATTCTCATCATCATCAATTATATGAATCTATGAGGATGGCCACAACTAGAGCAAAGATAGAGTGAATGAGTGTGATGATAAAAACTCTCACCTACTACAAACTTAGAAAGAGTGGGAGCTGTGGAAGAGAAATATAAAAGGAACAAAGAAAAACTGAACAAGAGGAAACGAAAATTCTATTCCAACCATGAGAAAGAAGATGAAAGTCACAAAGTTGAATGCAAAACAATGATCAAATGACTTCCTTATATAGAGGAACTTACCTTATTAAAGGAAGTCTGGAAATCCAACGCACATAAGGAAACAAAATTAATAAGAAAGATTTTGTTCTAAGTTAAAACACCAACCATTAGAGATTTTGATCCAGATCAATAAATAATCATAAACCAAATTAAAAAGGCAAAAACAAAAAAAGAAAATACCAAAAACGAAATCCCATGCATGATATGATATGAAACAGACACACACTGCAGAGTAGACAATTTCAAAATTAAACTGGGAATAAATACAGAGAAGCTAGAATGCAATCCATATATCATTGAAAGCTTATTGAATAAGCTTTTAGTAGAATTTTACAGAACTGAATTTGGAGTTCTGTAGACAAAGTTATTATCAAAGGAACATAGCATGCTCAAGTGTAACCGGAAAAATTTATCAATGCACTTAGAAAATGAAAAATATTGAGTTTTATTTAAAAACATGTAATTCTTAAAATCTGACAATATATTATTATATGAGAATACACATGCATAAGAAAAAAGTTATTTTTTTATTTTTTTAATAAAAATGCATTAAAAATGAAATCAAGGAGAAAAAAATTTGAAAAACATATCACAACAAGCATTAATTCACGAAATCAAGACTCTAATTTCTTCAAATAAGTAAAGATTAGAGAAAATTTAAGCTTTCGTGTGTGTGTGTGTGTAAACAACTCAATCTAAACCTTTTTCCCAAAAATTCACCAATTTTCATAATCAAAATCTTAAATATAAAATATAGAGTTGGTCAAACTAACCTTATCACCTTGATCTCCAATTTTTGACTACTTCAATCATGGCAGACATTAGTTTTTGGGAAATTTATAAAAATAACCATAAAATTTTTATAATTTTTAAATTTAACCATATAAATCTTTTTCTATCATAATTAATCAAAGACTAATTTTTTTGAATGAAATTGTCCTCATCAATTTCTTTAAATTTTTAAATAATGTCACACTCACAATACTCAAAATAGAAACAAATCCTAACATACTCAACACACTATTTTTTATCACTCTTAATAAATTTTTGACCTTTTCAATAAATCAACCAATCCCAAAAAATAAGCATTACATGACTGAACGTATAATCATCAATTAGAGAACTTGTTAAAGTTAGTATATAATTTTATACAAAAAAACTTTTAATATATTGAGTTTGAAAACTAAATTGGAAATTAAAGTGGTTTGGAGTAAAGTGTTGGCACAAGATGAAGAGCTAATTTCTTATGAACCGCTAACCCACTAACTTCAGTCACTTCAGTCATATCCAAATTCTCTGCAACTTCACCATGAGGCAATTTCCAGTCAAACCAGTACAACAAATTGGCGATCACATACTCAATAGCAGCTAATGCAAATGATATCCCAGGGCATCCTCTTCTTCCAGCACCAAAGGGGATGATTTTGAAGTCCTGGCCTTTCAAATCCACCTTGTTATTTAAAAACTTATCTGGCAAGAAATCTTCTGGGTTGTCCCATACTTGAGGTTCCCTTTGAATTGCCCATGCATTTACAAACACTCTAGTTTTTGCAGGAATATCATAACCTTTCCATTTGAGAGTCGTTGCTGTTTCTCGAGGAACCAAAAGAGGAACTGACGGATGTAATCTTAGAGTTTCTTTAACGACACGTTTCAAGTAGCCCATCTTCTCAATATCCTTCATGTGTATATTTGATTTCCCTTTCACCACACTTCGAATCTCATCCTGAGATCTCTTCATACTAGTAGGATTTTTCACTAGCTCTGCCATTTCCCACTCTAGTGCTGTCGCAGTAGTATCAATTCCTCTTACAAACATGTCCTGAGAATTTGAAACATGAAAATACATTATTCATGTGTGAGTGAATCGTAATGTGTGTAAAACATATTGAAAGATCTACTAATTAAGACTTAGAGGAAAGGACAGACAAGTAAAATTGCTTTTAGATTGTCCTGAGTGAGCCCTGCCACAAGCATGCCAGGAGTATATCCACAAAGTCCCTTTTATCAGATTGGTCGTCATCATCATCTTCAAATTCTGATCATACTTTGCTCATGTGCTCTTCAATGACTTGATCAAGCATATTGTCTAATGCTCGAGCAGTTGCGTTGAGACGACCATTGAGTCCCGAAAGAGCATCTATCCATCCCAAAGATGGAAACAGTTCTCCTATACAGAATGCTGTGAGCTGCTCTATCAGCGTTCTTGATAACTCACCATAATTGCTCTTTCCATTTTCTTCTTCGACTCTCCTCCAAAGAGCACAGGGCAAACTATATTGTTGGTAACAGCCAGAAGCATCTCCGTTAGATTAACAGAGCCTCGGTTGAGGCATAAATTTCTAATTTTATTGACCAAACCTGAAACTTCATCGTCTCTAATATGCTGAAAAGATTGCACTCTTCTCACACTCAAGAGTTGACGAACAAAAATCTTCCAAACTTGTCTCCAGTACTCGCCATAATTAGCGAACCCGATATCTCGGCACTCATATAGGAGGATGTTAGCAGGTGTGGTTTTGGGCCGGTTCAAGATAGCAATGTCATGGGTTTTAGTCATTTCACTAGCCAACTCGGCTGATGAAACCACAAGAGTTGGAGAACTGCCAAAGTAAATGAACATCAAAGGGCCGAAACGCTCCAAAAGTGCTTTGAGAGAGCGATGAGGGAGAGTTCCTAGAAGCTGGTGAAGGTTGCGAAGAATGGGGAGCTTTGGTGGGAGGAGGTAATTTGAGATGGTTTGTACCATGTCTGGTGATTTTCAGCAGCTGTACAAGTGTGAGAAAGAGGATAAGAAGAAGAACAGAGGTGGACAAAGGGTGGTTGTAAAATTCTGATGCGTCCAAATATGGCCGCAGTAGTTGCTTTATCAGGACTGATAGCAGAGCCATCTCAGGTTGGAATCTCAGAAATTTCAATGAGAGTGTGCTCTTTGAATTTTCAACTCTATCAAGCTTTTTAATTAAGGAATTAATCCCTCCTGGCGGATGACTTGGATTAAATAGACTGACATCAACGTGCAAACTTCCGCAATAATTTAAATTAAAACATTAGACAACAAGGCACCGCTAATTTTGTTACAAGCCTATGAGATCCAATTTAAAGACAACGTTTCCGCAAATTTAATTTGCACGTCTGTCTGCTCTTTTGTTTTCTTCTGTTTTGGAACTTTCTTCGGCAGCCATGTAATAGAATAATGAGCAATATTAGTAGCAGAAGCCTATAATAATCAAGAAAGAAAAACCAAGATTTTAGTTATTAATTAAAAGCGGGAAAAAGACACCTAGTTGTTGCGGTCCGCTAAAATTTCAGCCCACAAGTGCCTAGATTCGGGCCGCAAGCCCAACGCCTTGGCCAAGAGTGCTAGCTTGGCTTGGTTCCGGAAAATTCCAGCACATCCTAGCACATTTGAGCATGTACATATTCTAGAGCCTTGTAAATAATAAAATATAGGCAAGTGGCAAGAATTCTCTAGAACCCTAGAGCTTGGCAAGCTCCTATAAATAGGGGATGGCATTTGCCATTTAGATCATCAAGCCTTGAGCAATTCTCTCAAGCATTCTTGTAGCTCTCTTGTAAATTCTCTTGTTGGCAATATAAGTTTTCCGATTGGCTCCATTGCTCTCTCGTTTCTCTCTAGCCTCTCGACTACCTTCGGCTTCGCTAGTTGAGAAACTCCTAGGCTTACTTAGCAACTCTCGACAAAAGTTGCCTAAGTGCCGCACGGGTTGCTGCGCAAAACACTAGTCCCGTGACAAGTGGTATCAGAGCCAAGGTTTGCATCCACGCAACCAAGCACTCAAGCAATGGCCAATATTCCTGCCGCATCTCAAGAGGGCATTGTTGGCACCGAAGTCCCACCGGAGCCAACCCGTGGCCGCGAAGAGGGACGGGGTAAGTCCCGCGGCAAGTCCAAGGCACCATCCGTCGATGCCTTGGAGCCTCGTGTAGGCACGCTCGAACATGCTATGTCCGCCGCTCAAGAGACCCTTGATGGGCTGGAGGAACGAGTTGATGGTCTCGAGGGAGAGTATGCCGATTTCACCATGGCAACCAAAGCCCTCATCCAAGACCAAGCCAACACCCTCCGCGGGGAATTTCGAGCATTCCATGAGGAATTACTGAAAATCCGCAGCTTCGTCCAAGAGGAGTTGCGAGCTGTCCGTGCGGAAGTGGAGGAAGTCCGCTCGGATTGGGCATGGCACAAGCGCACACTATCCACTAGCCCGGCTTCAACAAGCACGAGTGAAGCGCGTCGCATTGATGTGCCAAAGCCCGACACCTACGATGGCACACGCAATGCCACGACGGTGGATAATTTCCTATTTGGGCTAGACCAATATTTCGATGCCATCGGCGTCCGAGACGAGGCAATACGAGTGGGCACCGCACCCACTTATCTTCGAGGCGCCGCGCAACTATGGTGGCGTCGGAAGCATGGGGAGATGGGCAAAGGCATATGCACCATCGATACTTGGGCGGATTTCAAGCAAGAACTCCGAAAGCAATTCGCCCCAAGCAACGCGGAAAAGGAAGCGCGAGCGCGCTTACGTCGCCTCAAGCAATCGGGAAGCATCCGAGAGTACATCAATGAGTTCACAACACTCATGCTTGAGATAAGTGACATGTCCGACAAGGACTCCCTCTTCTACTTTCAAGATGGCCTCAAGGATTGGGCCAAGACGGAACTCGATAGGCGGGGCGTGCAGACTCTTGACGACGCCATCGCCATTGCGGAATCCCTCACCGAGTACTCCACCCAATCCAAGGACAAGAAGTCGGGCCAAGGCAAAGGTGGGGGAGAGAGTCGCAAGGGCAAGGGCGACAACCGTAAGGATTGGGGGCAAAAGAAGCCTCCCACCAACAAGGGTGGGCAAGGCAAGTCAGAGGGCAGGAAAGACCCGCCTAAGCCACGAAGTCCATGCTTCATTTGCAACGGACCCCATTGGGTGCGCGACTGTCCGGAGAAGAAGTCGCTCAATGCACTCGCTGCCCAACTCAAGGGCAATGCCGCATCACCATCGGAGGAAGCTCGGCCTAGCATGGGTTCCCTCCAATTCCTCAGCGCACTCAACAAGCAGCCCGCATTCACCAAGAAAGGGCTCATGTACGTGAGTGCAAGCATCAATGGCCACTCCGTGCGTGCGATGCTAGATACGGGAGCCACGCACAACTTTGTGTCCGAAGATGAGGCCAAGCGGCTAGGTCTCAAGGCCACTAAGAACGGAGGCACTATGAAGGCGGTGAATTCACCCGCTAAGCCCATTGCGGGTATTGCTCAAGCTGTGCCCATGACGCTTGGTACATGGAGCGGAAAGCTCGACTTTTCCATCGTGCCTATGGATGACTTCAAGATGGTCCTCGGCATGGAATTCTTCGACCAAGTCCATGCCTTTCCTTTGCCGGCTACAAACTCTCTAGGCATCATTGATGGGAATAATTCGTGCATGGTACTCGCAGAACGGGGCAAAATCGGAGAGAAGACACTCTCGGCCATGCAATTCAAGAAGGCATTCAAGAAGGATCCAAGCTTCTTGGTTTCCATCCGAGAGCTCAACGAGGGAGAAGATAGCGGAAAACCGCCAAGCCAAGCCCCTTCACCCATACAAACCGTCCTCGAGGAATTCAAGGACGTGATGCCTCCCGAGCTTCCGAAGAAGCTCCCACCTCGGCGAGAGGTAGACCATGAGATTGAGCTGGAAAAGGGCGCTAAACCTCCGGCCTTGGCACCCTATCGTATGGCTCCGCCCGAACTTGAAGAGTTGCGGAGACAACTCAAAGATTTGCTAGATGCGGGATACATCCGCCCATCCAAGGCCCCTTTTGGCGCGCCCGTACTCTTTCAAAAGAAGAAGGATGGTTCGTTGCGGATGTGCATCGACTATTGGGCGCTCAACAAAATCACCATCAAGAACAAGTATCCGATTCCCTTGATTGCGGACTTGTTCGACCAACTTGGCAAAGCGCAATACTTCACCAAACTCGACTTGCGCTCCGGATATTACCAAGTTCGGATTGCCCATGGAGATGAGCCTAAGACGGCGTGCACAACAAGGTACGGCTCTTTTGAGTTTCTTGTCATGCCATTCGGCCTCACCAATGCTCCCGCCACATTCTGCACACTCATGAACAAGGTACTCCAACCTTTCCTCGATCGTTTTGTGGTGGTGTACTTGGATGACATTGTGGTCTATAGTGCCACACTTGAGGAGCATGCCCAACATCTGCGACAAGTCCTCCAAGTGCTTCGAGACAACGAACTCTTTCTTAAAATGGAGAAGTATTCGTTTGCCCAAAGGGAGGTGGAGTTCCTTGGCCACAAAATTGCGGACGGGAAGCTTATGATGGAGAACTCCAAGGTGAGGGCTATACTCGAGTGGGAGCCCCCTTCGAAAGTGCCCGAGCTTCGCTCATTCCTTGGCTTAGTGAATTATTATCGACGCTTCATCAAGAGCTACTCAGCCAAGGCGGCACCCTTGACAGACTTACTCAAGAAAAATCGGAAGTGGCATTGGACCGAAGAATGCCAAGGTGCCTTCGAAGAGCTCAAAAGAGCGATCTCGGAGGAACCAGTCCCTGCCTCGCCCGATCACACCAAGCCCTTCGAAGTACAAACGGATGCCTCCGACTTCGCCATTGGTGGAGTTCTAATGCAAGATGGCCACCCCATAGCGTTCGAGAGCCGAAAGCTCAATGATACGGAACGCCGCTACACGGTACAAGAGAAAGAAATGACAGCCATTATACATTGCTTGCGAGTGTGGCGACACTACTTGCTCAGCTCGCACTTCATCATAATGACAGACAACGTAGCCACAAGCTACTTTCAAACACAAAAGAAGTTGAGCCCGAAGCAAGCACGGTGGCAGGACTTCCTTGCGGAGTTCGATTATAGGCTCGAGTACAAACCGGGCAAGGCCAATGTTGTTGCGGATGCTCTAAGTTGCAAGGCGGAATTGGCCACACTAAGCACGAGCCAACCAAAATCCGACCTTGTCGCACGCATTAAAGAAGGACTCAAACAAGACCCTCTTGCACAAGACTTACTAGAAAGGGTGCTCGAGGGCAAGACGAGGCGGTTTTGGCAAGAGGAAGGCATCCTCCTCACCAAAGGAGATCGGTTATTTGTACCAAGGTGGGGAAATTTGCGGAGGGAAGTCATCAAGGAGTGCCACGACTCCAAGTGGGCTGGTCACCCCAGAATTGAGCGCACTGCCGCGCTAGTGCAAGCTTCATACTATTGGCCGCACATGAGGGAGGACATTGAGGCATATGTGCGGACTTGTCTTGTATGCCAACAAGACAAGGTGGATCATCAACTCCCGGCCGGACTGCTAGAGCCATTACCACGGGCAACAAGGCCATGGGAAAGTGTTTCCATGGATTTCATTACTACTTTGCCCAAGTCCGAAGGTTGCGGCAGCATTATGGTTATCGTTGATCGGTATAGCAAGTATGCTACCTTCATTGCCGCACCCGCCGATTGTAAGGTTGATGAAGCAGCCCGTCTCTTCATTAAACATGTGGTGAAGCATTGGGGAGTTCCGAGGAGCATTGTGAGCGATCGAGACCCGCGATTCACGGGGAAATTCTGGACGGAACTCTTCAACATGTTGAGAACCGACCTCAAGTTCTCGACAAGTTTTCACCCACAAACGGATGGGCAGACCGAGCGCATAAATGCCTTGCTCGAGATGTACTTAAGGCACTATGTGAGCGCTCATCAGCGTGATTGGGCAAAACTACTTGACATTGCCCAATTCTCCTATAACCTACAACGAAGCGAGGCCACCGGCAAAAGTCCCTTTGAAATTGTCATGGGTTTTCAGCCCTTGACGCCTAATGCCATAGCCTCGACTTATGGAGGGAAAAGTCCCGCGGCTCACAAGCTCGCCCGCGAATGGCACGAGGAAGCGGACATTACGCGAGCATACCTTGACAAGGCCGCGAGGAAGATGAAAAAGTGGGCAGATACAAGGAGACGGCATGTCGAGTACAAGGAAGGTGATCAAGTTATGATCAAGTTACTGCCCCAACAATTTAAAACGTTACGGAAAGTGCACAAGGGGTTGATAAGACGCTACGAAGGACCCTTCCGAATTATTCGACGTGTGGGCAACGTCTCATACCATGTCCAACTTCCACCAAGGCTTAAAATCCATCCGGTCTTCCATGTTAGCCTCCTAAAGCCATATCATGAAGACGCGGAAGACCTAAGGCGTGGAGAATCAAGACGCGCACCAACAGCCGTTGTCACCGCTTTCGACAAGGATGTGGATTACATCATTGCCGACCGCGTGATTCGGAGACGAGGTGTGCAACCATACAATGAGTACTTGGTGAAGTGGAAGAACCTCCCCGAGAGCGAAGCCACATGGGAACGAGAAGATGAATTGTGGCAATTCGCAGAGCACATTCAAAGCTATAAGCACGAAAGCGCGACGAGGACGCCGCGAGCTTAGGTGGGGGAGGATGTTGCGGTCCGCTAAAATTTCAGCCCACAAGTGCCTAGATTCGGGCCGCAAGCCCAACGCCTTGGCCAAGAGTGCTAGCTTGGCTTGGTTCCGGAAAATTCCAGCACATCCTAGCACATTTGAGCATGTACATATTCTAGAGCCTTGTAAATAATAAAATATAGGCAAGTGGCAAGAATTCTCTAGAACCCTAGAGCTTGGCAAGCTCCTATAAATAGGGGATGGCATTTGCCATTTAGATCATCAAGCCTTGAGCAATTCTCTCAAGCATTCTTGTAGCTCTCTTGTAAATTCTCTTGTTGGCAATATAAGTTTTCCGATTGGCTCCATTGCTCTCTCGTTTCTCTCTAGCCTCTCGACTACCTTCGGCTTCGCTAGTTGAGAAACTCCTAGGCTTACTTAGCAACTCTCGACAAAAGTTGCCTAAGTGCCGCACGGGTTGCTGCGCAAAACACTAGTCCCGTGACATAGTGCTCTAAATTTTGGGAAATGTTCATGAACATATCCAAATTTTCGATAGGAAAAATAAGGACCCTTTTTTTTTAATAAGAATTAGTACCCCTTTTGACATTTAAAATAAAAGATAATAATTCTATTAAATAATTCATGTTGTTTATTTCTAAATGTCACGAAAATTATGAATAGAAGATAGTCATATATTGCACTTTTTGTGTATCATGAATAATTTTGTGGATTTTTATCTATGAAATGACTAAAATTAAATATTAAATTCTAACCTAAATGATTATTTGGTTTTAGTGAAAAAAATAAAATTATATTTTAATAATTAATTGATAAAAACCTGATTTATAGTTTTGTATAAGGCCCTAAAGCCCCTGCATGCAATGGCTGCATGCAGAGCCATGTAGATCCCTCTATTAAAATATAATTTTACAAAATAACCAATTTCATTTGATCTTCCCTCAAGTATAATTAATTATAAATTTTCAGTTTAACCCTATCTATTATCTAATATCAAATCCTAACTTCGCTACTGCTTGCATGGCATCATAAACAATAATATGCTCTCCCCGATGCTCGCCACCCCCACCCCCCCCCCCTCCAAAAAAAATCCCAATTGGGATAGCAATCGGCATTTAAATATCAAATTATTATAACGAAAATAGCTCACTATTAGGTAAGAACATTTTTTTGGTACAACAGATCATCTAGTATCAAAAGACTACATTGAATCTTGACTACTTTAAATTTGAACTTGGTAAAGCCACTTAAAGTATTTAAGGAGTTACATTATCAAATCTCGAATACCAAAACTTCTCCTTGATTTACTGCTTGTCTATATCCATTCCTTTATTTTATTAATTGTAGTTGCCTTTTATAATTTGAAAATAGTATATATCCTTCTGAGAATGTTAATGAAGTGTTCCGAAAATCTTTTCCATCAGTTTCAATAGCTTCGGCTGTTTATGGTATCAAAGCAAATACGCTCCTACGAGCTCTTTAAGGAATCCTTGCATCACTTTCCCTCGTTGAAATCCCTCTACCATCATGATTGAACATAGTACAGCCATTTCTTCCTCTAGCCGGACTATAGCCACTTTTTTGTCAACTAATCTTGTTGCTCTCAACTCAACACAACTACCCATCAAGCTAACTCTAGAGAACAGCCCCTCATGGAAAGCGATGAGGGTTTTTGCCGTAGCAACAACTAATCTTGTCTTTGCCGTAGCAACAACTAATCTTGTTGCTCTCAATTTGATTCCATTTTCTTTGGTTAGGATTTACTTGAATACATTGGCGGATCAAAGCCATGTCCACATCCTGAAATATCAGCTAATCCGGGGAAGGAAAAAAATATCCAACCCCATACTTCATGCTACGGCAAAGACAAGGCAAACTACTTATCCATGCTATCCTCTCATCTCTTTTTGAATGAGTAATATCAATGGCAGTTTATCCGAACAGCTACCGAGGTTGGACTCGTCTTGCCAAATATTATCCCAATTCGTCTTCCTCATGGGCAACGGGACCAATGGAATAACTCTCAAAATCATGGCACCAAATCTGTTGCTTAATACCTCAGCTTCATTCGTGGCATAGCTTTTGAGCTTGCCATCATTGGTTCACTTGTACATCCTGCCAATCTCATCCTCCATGTTTTGAGGAACTCAATGACAAACTTGTAGAATAGGTGTCATTCCTCAAACGGGAAAAACAACGACTGCCAATGCTGCTCATCTAAATCCACAATGACATGGGCATCATTCATCAAACACAAAAATGGAATAACACCTAATACCGAAATGATTGTCAACGACATGATAATCGAGAGAGACGAGGCAATAACTCTAACAAAGGCTCCAATTTTCTTTTGTCAAAATTGTGAAAAAAACAGTCACAGTACTTGTGAATGTTACTAATTGAAAATGAAAGCTTAGCTTACCAATACCACCTACAGCTAATACTAAAACTACGAGTGATGGTCGTGGGCCCAAATGGTTACTTGATAAGAGGTTAGCTAGGGCTTCTAAGCCTAGAAATAGATATGCTGACTTTGTTTGACCATGCATGAAATTGATTTCACGTACTCGTCACATGCATACCCATGCAAGTGTAGTTTAAACGTGATGTTCACGTATGAAGTAAAAGTAGTTGAGCAAATAAAGGGGAGACGATGTCAAGTGGTTGTTGCAGATTGCACGGTGAAGCAAATCAAGTTTGATTTGGTTTCCGTTTCCTAGTTGATATTTATTAATTGCTTTATTTGATTTAAATTGATTTTTGCCGCGATTGTTGGCTACAAATCATAAGGAGTCTTTGTATAACTATTATAAATAAGCTTCAGCGATGAGAAATAAGGTACCAAGCAATTATTCAAAAATAAAAGCTATTGTTTGTTCTTACCATAAACAGAACAAGTTTTGTCATTGTTATCGTGTTTTGATAGGGGACCTATCATTACTTGACACTGGCGCTTACCTTTATGTTACCTCTGATTTTAACAACCTCTCTATTCGATAACCCTGCGAAGGACCTGACTCTATTATAATTGGTGACGGTACAGGTTTGCATGTCATACACATTGGGAGATCAAGTCTCACCTCTAGTGATAACTCATTTCAGTTTCAAATGTTTTATATGTCCCCACAATAAAGCAAAATTTAATTTCAATCTCTTAATTTAAAAAAACCAATTATACCTCGATTGAATTTTACCTATCTTCGTTTTGTGTTAAGAATCTGGCCAGTGAGGCAGCTCTGGCTCAAGGGCAGGGTAAGAATGATGATTATGAATGGTCAAGCGCAAGGAAGATCCACCCGATGCCGAAGCAAGAGTTTTACAGTGTGAAGACCACCCTTCATAGTTGGCATGATCGCCTTGGTCGCCCATCATCAAAAGTCTTGAGTCAATTTGTGTCGTTCAATAAATTCTCTGTGCTATCAAGTCAAAATCGGTCCACATTGTCATTTTGTGATTTTCTGTGTAGAATGTAGAATCAAATGTACTGAATAATAAAAAAAATAAAGGACAAAGATTTTTGTGTGGTTTGGTAATTGTGCCTATATTTATGGGAATAAAAGAAAATAATTATATTGCTAATGATAATTAGAGTATAATATTTGAGTAAAGAAACTTCACATCTCAAAATCCAAATGTATTTAATACTCTCACACACACATTAAAGGAAAAACCTCTCAAACACACTATCCAATTACTTACTCTCTTAAAAATTTTTCACTTGAATTATTTCTCTTAATTTTCGGATGATAACAAATGAAGAAATGCTCCTTATTTATAGGCACCAAGCTTACACCTAACAACCAATTTTCCTGCAATTATTTCAATAATTTCCGCCACTGTTTCTACCTTTAAAAAATCTCTTTCAATTGCATCAAAAAAGTCTTCATCAAGTTATAAAGAATTCTTAATTTTTTTAAAAAAGTGCATGCTGTTGAGTATTAGAAAGTGTATATTTATAAAGGAGAAAATCGTCATTTTACACTTAAAATCTCACTAACATTACTACTTTTATTTATTTAAGTATTTTGTTATTTAATTATATGTGTTTTATTATAATCATGTATTTTATGTATTTTAGGGGCATTACGATCGTTTCACAATGAACGAGTGATCAGACAGCAAAACGGACGTCATATTTAGACTCAGGACGGTCGAAAACCTTAAGAAGAGCATTAAAGGAAAGAAGTCACTGTTCACACATACAGTACTGTTCATACGTACGTACTGTTCACGACACTGTTCATGTATACGGACCGATGATGTGGCAACTACCTATGACGTGGCAGTATCTGATTGGATGAATTATGTGGATTGACTGTTTATGTGGCGTTGACCGATGACGTGGCGTTGACCGATGATGTGTCACGATCTTATTGGACTAAATTTCTTATGTACTTTAGATCGATGACGTGGCAGCATCTTAGTGGAGCAAAAATCGTATGTACAATACATGTGCTTACATGAGATTATTTACTATTCAGGCGGCATTACTGTACAAATGTTGACTGTTGACTCTTGACTCTTGACTGATGACGTGGCGCAATCCTGAGCATCCGAATTGTTTTTAATCCGATGGTCATGATTCACTCAATGTATCTATAAGAAGGGGGCTCTCCCCCCCTAATTTGGCACCCCTGAATTCATTTCTAAGCTTAGATTTCTGAAATTCCTTCTCCTTCTTGTAGTTTCTTTATATTTTAATTAAATTTCCTTTTTTATCCTTAGTTAAAATATGAGTGGCTAATTTCCTTTTGAGCTTGGGTTGAAGGTGAAGTCTCAACATGTTCCATGGGCTTAATTTGGTAAATTTACTTTCTCTTCCCCTCTAATATTTGTGGTTGTTTTGACTTTTCATCGATAAATAATAATAGTCTTGTCTAATTACAGCCCTGGTTAAACCGACACCCTAGTACAAGGTTATTATTATTTGGCACGATAAGCTCTTGGCACCATACTTATTGGAGAGTGGTTCATGAGGTGTGAAATCCCCCCTTATGATTTAATTGGTATTAATATGGAATATTTAGCCCATTGAGTATGTTGATGCGGATCCGGATACCCAAGTGCTTTATTATAACAGTTTCATTTTTAATTATTCTCGCCATTTTAATTCAACAATTTAGAACAGAATTACCATAATTTAATTGTTCCCATTAAAAAGAAAATTAATTCGGCATATAATTAAAATCAACCTCCTCGTGGGATCGACACTCGTCACCATTAATCTATTCTACAATAGATTCGTGCACTTACGAGTTCAATAAAATTTGCACAACACATGCTACTATTAACTCCTCCAAAAGTCAATTTTGTGGCTACCTTCAAATGAAATGACTAGCCAATTTTTAATCTATGTATTGACTTTTTAATAATTCTCTACTTCATTGAAAATTTATCTAAATTTGAGCCAACCACCGATAAACCATTATTCTAAAGTGATTACATCACTATGACTGCCTATATACCCAAAATTTGAGATCAAGCCAACTGTAATTCATGATTTCCTTTAAAATTTATCATATCCTCAAGATTTAAATTAGTTTCAAGCAATTTTGAAACTTTACATAAAAAATCACCTTTGTCAACAAATCTAATGGGTTATCTTTGGTATTGATCTTTTTTAACAGTACAACACCGCTCTCAATAATCTTTATCATAGAATGATATTTTACATCTATTTGTTTATTTTTTTAACATGATATGTTTGGTTCTTTACTAGAAACATCATTCTTTGATTATCACAGAAGACCTTAATATTCTCTTGAATTACTCCCAAATCACCGAACAAGGCTTTCAACCAAACAGCTTCTTTTAAAGCCTTTGTCGCTGCCATGTCTTCTACTTTCGTAGTGGAAAGTCGAATGTAGAATTGACCTCTAACTAATTGGATCTCCACCTAATGTAAATACATAGTCTATTGTTGATCTTCACTTATCAATGTCTTTTGCAAAATTAGAATCATAATACCCAACACATTGTGAACCAGGATCCTTCTTCAACAATAACCCAATATCGAATGTCCTATACAGATATCGAAAAATCCCTTTCATTACAAGCCAAAGATTTTTGCTCGAATTATGCATATATCAACTAACCATACTTAGTATATAAAAAAATCTCCATATAGATATCGAAGAGTCCATTTCACTGTGAGCCAAAGATTTTTATCCAAATTATGCATGTATCAACTAACTATCCAAATTATGCATGTATCAACTAACTATACTCACAACTTGAGATGTGTCGGGCTCACTATAGCATATATAAGACTATCTATAGTACTAGCATACGGGATACGAATCATGTATTCGTGTTCCTCTTAAGACATAAAACATGAAGAAGACTTAATTTAAAATGAGAGCTAAAGGGGTAGAAACTTATTTGTTTTGTCATTCATATCAAACTTTTCTAGTATTTTCTTCAAATAAGACTTTTGAATAATTTTTTTATTTGTTATTTTTAATGAAATAAATTATTTTATTAAATAGGAAAGCAATTAAAGATTGGGAAACAAAAAGTGCATAAAAGATCAATAAGAGGAAAGAATTAAAGAATTGAAGATTATGTTCCAAAGCTTCCGCGAGACCTTAAAATAATTAAAGAAAGATTTTGATGTGGCAATTTAGTATGCATTTGCCAGACACTAAAACAAGACATTATTAATTAGCCTTATGCCCTTAAGTCAAACGTGTCATTAGTTTCAAAATTTAAGAAGGAAACAATATAAGAAGGATTTGGTGTGTAGGCATGGACATTGGCTCGTAAGAGGTGGTTTTCTAGCAATCATAATTTGAGAAGAATTCAACCAACTTGCATAACATATAAAGGCAAGCCACATGGACAAAAGGAGAGCAGCCATAAGATAGAGAGAAGAAAAGGAAGTAAGGCACAATAGAGCTCCAACATTCCCATGGCCGATTTTATTAATTTTGTTGCTCTTAATTCAAGAATGTACAGCCAATTCTTTTATACTGAGGTTAAGGATGAAACCTATTCAATAAAAGAATTATCTTTTAATTAATTAATTCTCTATATGTGTGCTTTAATATTTATAATTATTGTTTCACTTGATTAGTTGAATGTTATTAAATCTTTTTATCAATTTTGTCATGCATTATTGACTTTTAGGACTAATATTTGACAAAATCTATGCTTGGATTTATAAAGTTTATATATAATTATCTTTCATTATGTGTCTTTCTTTAAATTATTTACACAGAGTGCTTAGAAAAACTTTAACTTTTGTTATTTAATATATTTATATGGGATGCTAAGATGTCATACTATTATATTGAAAAAGAACATATACAAGATTAATTGTAATCGAGCTTAATTGTTATATTAATAAGATGATATAAATTGATTTCGAGTTAATACTCTAAAATTGAGAATTAATTGATAATTTGATAATTACTAATTGAATAGTGATAGATTTTGAAATCTTATTAATTTTTGTCTTATAGAATTCTTCTTTACTTTAATTGCTTTCTTAGTTTAATTAATTTAATTTCTCCTAAAACTCAATTTTCTCAACTAGGTTAGAATTAATATTAATTTTATATTTAAATTAGACTTTTCAAGTTATAGCAATCTTTGTGGGTATAACCTCGTTACTATTACTCTATTCTAGATTCATGCACTTTAGAGTATATTAAAATTTTTCACAATAGAAGGCATCTATAACTTTACGCCTCTATATGTCAAAGTTGATTCCTTTAAAAATTTTTAACATCGATCTTTTGGCCTCCTATAATAGGTAGTAAATGGTAACGTGACAACTCTTGCCTCCCACCTAAAGGGTCTCTTAGAATAATCTGAAATAATAACAATGCAACCCAAAAAGGTGGTGAATTATGTCTCTAAAAGATATGCAATGCTTGAACAAAATTTAATACAAATCTTAGACAATTGAAAATAATAATAAATAAATAAACCAATCAACAAGTAAATAAATAAATTAGTGTGCAAAAAAAAAATAAAGAGATAAGGGAAGAGAGATTCAAACATAAATTTTTACGTGGTTCAGCCAATCTCACCTACGTCTACACCTTTAAATATACCAGACTTAAGATTCCACTATCCAAGTCTCCAAAACTTCAAAAACTTTTATAATTAACTTTACAAGTGTCAATCATTCTTTACAATGAGAGATTATCCACAATCTCTTAATCCAAGTGTATCGAAACGTTTACAACTTTTCAAAGATAAAAATTATTGATGAATTCTTTCACATATAATGTGTTTGATTATAATTGAAAGCTCAATGTTTGAATTAAAGAAATAAAAATAATTTTAAACCTCAATAAGATTTGTATGCTTTGTAGCAAGCTCAATAATAATTCTCAGGTCTATCTTTGTTTGAATTTAAATGAATTAATTTATAGTTATAACTAAAAACTAGCTATTATTGAATTTTCTGAGAAAAATTAGATCATCATTAACAGTTATCGGTTCACCATTTTGACTAGTCCAAACGATCATTGAGCTAAACTTTCAAATAAGCAGTTCACCGTTTCTTATTATCAATTAGCCATTAATTTCCGGAATCTTGTAAGGCAAATTTGGCTTAATCGTTTTTGCTAAACGATTTATGGTTAGAATATAATTTCATTCTAAACATTATCGGTTAACCATTTATTTTTAAAAACTTACAAAACAAAATGTGCTTATCCGTTCTTGCTAAACGGTTCAAGGGTAAAGATCAATAGCTCTTTAAAAATTATTAGTTAATCATTTTTAAAATAAACAGTTCTCTGTTATTTTTCAAAATCAATATTTTTGAAGTTCTTCATAGAAAATGATTTTCCAATTAAAGTTAACTTTTATCCAAAAGTCATAAACATCTAGAAATATTTCGCAGCTTTTAAGAGCTTGCTTACCAATAAAAACTCTAACAATTTAATTAAAATATATAAAGTTTGTTATCATCAAAATCAATAGTATAGACATATATATGTTAACATCATCTAAGTAGATCTTTTCCCACTCCTAAAAGTTTCTCCTTTTAGTGTTTTTTTAATAAACTAATCCTCCCAAGTTAAAAACTGTTGTCTTTATCGTATTCGTAAATAGCATTGTATACATGATTAATACCATATATGTGAATAGTACCATACATGTGAATAATACCATATACCTTAAGTACAAACCATCAACTCTAATACCATTTGTGCTCAAAATGTAGAATTAAGTGCACTAAATAATTACAAAAAAAATAAAGAATACAGATTTTACATGGTTTAAAAATTATGCCTACATTCACGAGAGTAAGAAAAATGAATTCTATTACTAATAATTGTTAGAGTATAATATTTGAGTAAAAAACCTCATTTCTCATAACCCAAATACACTTAGTACTCTCACACATACTTGAAAAGAAAAAAATACTGAAATGCTCTTCAATTGCTCACTCTCTTAACAAATTTTCACTTAAATTATTTTTCTTAATTTTGGGGTGATAAGGAGTGAAGAAATGCTGTCTACTTGTAAGCACCCAGCTTACACCTAACAACCAATCTGCATGCAATTATTTCAATAATTTTCGCCACTGTTTCTACCTTTGAAAAATCTCTTTCAATTGCATAAAAAATGTCTTCATAAAGTTGTAAAGAATTCTTTATTTCTTTCAAAAAAAATTATGCAGCCCCTAACTCCTGCAAAAATCGGTTTTGTGGCCACCTCTAGGCGCAAATGATTGGCCAAAATTTTAACCCATGTATTAACTTTTCAACGTGTGACTCGCGTTGCCACAATAAAAGTCACAAACTTTCCTTTGGTTTGTCTAGACTAAAAGTCAATGTTCATTAGACTTGTTGTATATGGATGTTTGGGGTTCATCTCTAATTCTTTCAATCGCTGGTTATTCTTATATGTCATTTTTGTTTATCATTATACCAAGTATTCAGGACTATTTCCAATGGCATATAAATCTAGTTTTTTACTTTAGTAACTAAATTTGAAGTCATGATTGAGAGATTTTAAAAACCTCTATAAAAACAATTTGTTCTGATAGTGGTAAAGAATATCAAGGCTTAAAAACAATTTTTGGGGCCGTTGGTATCTACCACCTAATTTCTCACCCATATACCCCACAACATATTGCTTCCACTGAGCAGCATCAATGTCATCTTGTTGAAACAGGTCTTACCTTTTTACATTGGGTGTCTCTTCCTCTCTCCCTTTGCTCCTATGCATTTAATGTTGCGGTGTATCTTATCAACAGACTTCCTATGTCAATAGTTGATAACACAATTTGAATGTTTGCTTCATTTCTCGCCCAATTATGCCAAGTTGAGAGTTTTCTAGTTTCTAACTTACCCGTGGCTTCGATTTTACAATAATAATAAATTAGAACAACGTTTTAAACCATGTATTTTTCTCGGGTATTCCAGTATTCACAATTCCTATATTTGTTTTGAGCCCACGAATCAAAACATTTATTTTCATGTTTATTTTATTGAATCTTATTTTCCACTTTGCCTTCTTCACGTGAACATGACAAAATCAATGACTTTACACTCACCAAGATGGGCTATGATTTCTCCTTCCTTCAAATCTCTCCATCTTGAAATCCTTCCCTAAATAATCTCTACCCATTTTGTCGTCACTTAGTTATTCCAATTTGGTCTTGTCATCTACTGTCTTAATACATGGTCAACCCCATAATTCAAGAAATATTATTCCCACTCTATCTTTGTTACCGGATTTGCAACATGATCTTATCTCTCTGAATTCCCACAACAATCCTTCTTACCTCGAAATTCTGATATTGCTGACATTACTTCTCTCGCAACTTCCTTAGGTCAATGTGCCTTTTTTACACTTGTGCCCGATTCTTCCTAAGCAAATGTCCTATCGGACTCAACACCCTCTTTGTCTATCATGACACTAATGCGCTTACGACAATGTGATTATAGACCTCTTTTTATCAACTTCTCCAAACGACGTACCTTCTGTTTACTCTACATATGAAAGGGATTCCAAATGCGATCCTTCCACTTCTCTATCTCCCCCGCCCTAAATATTAATCCCGTTAACATTTACGAAATGATAACACGTTTCAAAAATTATATTTTCAAGCCACCCACCGAATTCTCTTTCAGTGCTTCAAAACATCCCCTTCTCTCCACTACTGAACCTATCTCAATCTATCAACCTCTACAAAGACCAAAACAGAGAGATGTCATGTATGTTGAGTTTAATGCTCTTATTTGTAATGGAACTTGGGAGCTTCTTCCCAGTTAAACTAATTAGAATATCATTGGGTACAAGTGGGTTTTTCAAGTCAGAAGAAAACTTGACGGAAGCATAGAACGTATAAAACCCAACTGGTAGCAAAAGATTTCAACCAATGACCTATTTTTAATCATCATGAGACATTTAGTTCTACCATTAAAGCTAGCACCATTCGTACTATTGTCACCATTACTTCATCTCGCGGTAGCTAGGTTCAGCGACTGGAAGTTAATAATGCTTTTCTTTATGGGCTTTGTCTGAAAAGTTTTTATATCTTAACATCTGGGCCTTGTCGATTCTTCTCAATCTCGAGTTTGTTGACTTCCACCACTCCCACTATGGCTTTAAGCAAAAGCCATGCAATTGATTCAACATTTGACGGCCTTTACAACCTTTATGCCTCTAATTTTATTTATTCTAACCAGAATTTCACTATTATTTCCTCGTGTATGTTTATGACTTGTTGATTATAAGAAATTCTACACCCTTTATCCACAAGATTATTGATGCCCTCCCTAACCATTTTTCTCTCAAGGATCTTATTTCCATCTATCACATTAGGACTTAAAGTCATTCTCAATAACCATGGCATCCTTTTGTCTCAATATAACTACATGCATGACCTTCTCAAAAGGTTTAATATAAATGGCATCAAAGAATCTCTCACTGGTCTGCACTTCTCAATGCCTCACTCTTTGAGGTGGCACATTTGCTACTAATTATCCCGGTTTAATTGGTAGGATACAGTCTCTCTCTCACTCAACCTGATATTTCTTACTTTGTCAAAAAGCTAGCCCAATTTATGCATGCTCCCACTCAGAATCATTAGACTACAACAAAATAACTACTCTGGTACTTGAAGCACACTATTTCCTATACGTTATTTCTTCGTCAGTGTCCATCCCTTCACCTCAATGCGTATTTAGGTGCTGATTAGGCCAGAAACCAAGATGATTGCACCTTTGTCTCTACTTATGTTATATTTTTTGGGTTTAGTCCAATTTCTTGGTGCTCGAACAGGCAACAGACCATTGCTCATTCTTCTACAGAAGTTGAATATCACTCTGTTACATCCACTACTGCTGAACTTTCTTGTCTCACCAACCTTCCTGTTGAAATTGACACTTAAACTCCTTGGCTTCCACTTCTCCTCTATGATAATATCGGAGCCATATACTTGTGTGTTAACCCTGTTTTCCACTCTCAAATGAAGTATATTGCCCTTGACTACCATTTTGTTTGTGACAAGGTCTCTAATGCTCTCTGACTCTTGTACATGGTTCCACTCATAACTAGCTTGCTGATGTTCTTACAAAGACATTAACCAACTCTAGCTTTGCTCTTCTTTGGTCTAAGATTGGTTTTTTCTAATGGAAGCAAGATCTTGGGGGTACATATTAGGAAAGAGGATCATTTATCCTCAAAAAGATCAGTGAGTACCAAAACTTTTCCTTGATTTACTGCTTGTGCATAGCCATTCCTTTATTTTATTGATTGTAGTTTCCTTCCAAGTTTGTAATTCTTCACGTATACATGTAAGAATGTTAATGAAATAGGCTAAAAATCTTTTCCATTTACTCTTGATTGGTTCGACTATATGCCGATCATTCTCATTATTGAAGTAATCTTAATCTATTGCCACGTGATTAATTAATTAATTACTGCTATTTTACCTTTTATGAAATTATATTATTATTAATTAGGCATGTCATTAACTCTTATTGCAAGTTGTTTATAGAATGAGCGAGCCTATTGGTGAGTCAGAAGACAATGTAATAATTAAACAAAATTTTCAAGTTTTTTTTTTATAAAACCACGAAAATGTGGGGGTTAGGTAGGACAGCTACTTGTAATATAAATAAAAAATGAAGTAAATACATAAGGAGGGGGCTAAAACCAAAACCTTCTAAAATAAATGTAAATGCACAAGAGTAAAGGGGAAAAAAACTTCAAAAAGGGGGGAAAAAAGGCTATTAATGCTAGCATCTAACGTGAGGAGCAGCTAGCGCATCTAAATAAAGAATACCAAATAAGCATATAGGAAATCCTAAGAACACAAGAAATAGTAACAAACCTAATGAGTGCAAGACTAATTGGCCAAAAAATTAGCAGTATAAGTAGCCTCATGAAGCACTTGCCTAACAAGAATAAGAGAAGAAGTTATCAAAGTGCACACTTGATGCAACAAGTAAGTATAATTCCAATGAATAGGATTGTAGGATTGAACTCAAAAAAAGATTGTGGTCGAGTCTGACTCTACTTAAAGCACAGTTTAACCAAGCTAAACAACAAGTTCTAACCCCTGACAAATAGCCATAAGCTAAATATAAAGTATTTACTGGTGACCAAGAAATGATCTAAAAGTAGCAAAAATGCAACTCAATAATCTCAAAGAATACCACATGAAGTAGCCATCCCAGGATTGCCCCTAGAGCAATCATCCACAATCAACTTCGCAACCTTAAGAGGCAGCCTCATCCAAGAAATTAATCTAATTGGCCTCCTAGTTGGAGCTATAGCTCACAAATCCTCTGTAATCCGAGAGGCCAAAACCCATAGCTAAGAAGCTTAGAACAAGAGTGGAACTAACTAGCTTGAGATATGAAAACATCTTATAGATGACTGCATCATCAGAGAAAGACTACGAATAAACCTGAAAGCATTTCAAGAATAATTAATTAGTATTATGATTTTTAATATTTCACATACATAATCAAAGCAACATAAATCCATAATTATTTAATAAAGATGTGATGCTCATCAAACATCTTGTAAAATATGTTCATTTATGCTTAAATTGCAATATCTAATGTAGTTTCATGATACTCATCTAGAATGCCAATTATCTATAAAATCTTAGATTCAAGTGTGAGTAGGCTAAAGCTAAATTATCGGTGCTAGGAATGAATTTGAGCCTACACAAGTAGTTAAACTTTGATTAAGTTGAAATAGCTTTGTAGGTGATATTTTCACATAAAATAAACTCATACTGCATAGCCATTTAATAAACATTTGCTTTCGTCTATGGCACTATTGAGTTTAGGTAATTGTAGCTTAAAATTTATATTACTAAAATGCTTAGTAAACATTAAACTAATGTAACTTGAAAGTCAAATTGATTTAATACTACACTTATATTTTAAAAATTTCTAATATCAATACTATTTTTATCAAAGTTATTATTTAAAAACCATGTTTGTTATATATTATTAACTTTTATTTTATTTTTATAATTTCTTTCTATATGATTTAAAAATAGAGACACAATATTTCAATATCAAATAGGATAAGATTACACCAATCTCAGGTGCTTCTGATTTAACTCTTTTGTAGATAGTTCACTATTTACGTTTCAAGTTTGGTTTGAGACGCCCTGCTTATTTTTAAATAAGGCTCCATTAGAACTACTCATTCATCCCCAAAGTTTCAACTTTAATATTTAGATTCTGTTCTCTTCACTTTTTAAAAAAAAACTTTCTTCTATTTAATTTTTTGATCAATTTATTTCTTCTAATTTTGATTTTAATTTCGGAGTTTGTTGAAGAATGGAATTTGCTAACGTTGAGAGGCCATTGCAAGTAACAAATGCACACGACGAATTAGGAAACATGCTTAGGTAAGTTTTTATTTTAATAATGACCGATTTTAATGTTCATCTCTAGGATCGATGTTTTGTTTTAGATAAGAAGTACTCAAGTGATAAATCAGATCCTTAATAATTTAGTTTCTATGTTTTTCAAATTTCCCTATGATTATTAGTTAATTATTAGTTAATTTGGTTTTGTAATCTCTACAATGCATTGATATCAAATGGTTAAGAAATAGCTGTGTATAAGGATTTCGGGATTTATGGTACGTACATTGTAAGTAGATTCTTCATCAATTCAGTCGTTCGACTCCAATTCTTTTTTTTTTTCTCTATAAAATTAGCCTCCTAGTCATATCAGTAATTTTTCTTAAGCAAACTTAGTTATTAATTTCTAAAATTTTAATAATTTTAAGAGTATATATGATTGATATAACCAATATAAAATCAGTACATTGGTGCTTTATCACTTACTTATAATTATCGTTTATATAGTTACTGAGCCATTATCACTGCTAGAGCCATTCTTTTTTAATACTATAGTACCTTTCGGACTTCAATCTTCATGACATGAATCACATAAAGATGCCACCCTGATGAGTACATATGGTAATGAATCATTATTATTATGTTATGGACGTCTGATAGAATGAAAATCAATATGTAATACAAAAATGGCAAAATATTAAATAGATGTAGGGATGTTTATAAGCCTGATATAAATTAAAAATAAATTGCATCTTTTTCTCAAATTAAGATTCAGTGTTGAACTTATTTGCAAGGTAAAGAACCAATAGTCAAGATTTATTTTATGTTTTTATTCTTTTATTTCTCTTACCTAACAACTATTGATTCAATGATTAGCCAAAAAAATTAGCTTTAGGCTGAATTCTTATTCCTTGTCTCAACTTATATATTCTTAATTAACCAGGTAACTTACATTTATAAAGTTTTCTATACCCACTTGATCTTTTTTTCTTTTTTTCTTATTTTTATTTTGCAGGTAAGCAAAATCAGTTTATTTTTCGAAGATAGTGTTTTTTAATCTGAAATCTGATAGCTTGGAATGTTTTTCAAATATCTGAATACAAGGGTTAAGTTTTTCGTTTTTCAAAAATAAAATATCTGAAATATGATATTTTAATATATAACTTCATAAATATTAACAATACTTTGATTAAATATATGATAAGTTATAAATAAATTATTTTATTACTAAAAAATTGATAATTTTTACCATTACAAACATAAAAAGTAAGATGTATATCATATATACGTATTTTTGACATTGTTATATGATATTTATAATGTTATCTTTTGTATAATATATTGATGTTTTTTTCTTATTAATCACATAAGTCAATCAATAATTATTTGATCATTTGAACTAGCATTAAATAAAATCCAAAATCCAAAATCTATTATAAAAATAATAAATATAAATATAAAGAGATGGACCTATTATAAAATACATTCACATGAACTTCTATTATGATTAAAATTCTCATTCAAATAGTTAAATACATGTACCTAAAAAGATAAATAAAAAATAATAAAAGGATAATCCATATAACAGAAAATTAAATTTATTTAATAGGGGTATTAATGAGAAAGAATATTAAATTTTATTTAGATGTTTTCTCATTCAGATAAAAATTAGAAGATAAAATTGTAAATTCAAACTTCAAACAAAAAACAAATAATCCTTGATAAAGCTAATTAAGTCAGGTTTCTTGATCATTAGAGTAAAGATAGTAGGGCCAAATTAACATTGTTGTGGGAATTATATTATGATTAAAATCAAAGTTTTTTGTGGAAGATGAGTTCCTTTTTGGAGGGGGGAGGGATAAGGTCAGTTGCAGCTATATTAACAAAACCGAACGTCTTTTGAGTACAGTGCATTAAATCTCTTTTAACACTCCTCAAAATTCTTCATCGAACTCCTTTTTCATTGAAATGAATTTATTATTTTGAATGAAATTTATTAAATGTTAAGATTAAAATTTAATGAGACGATGATTAATTTGAACTATAGTAGAACTTTATCAAATTAATACTCGATAAATCAATAGCATCGTTTAATGTTGATCTCAACTTAGGGCCAAAGCGATAAATTAATAATTTGACAAATTTATTCAATAATAAATTCTCAAAATATCTTTTTTTTTCTCTAGTATCCTGCTAATACATAAAATAGTAATTAACTAATTTTGAACTAAGTACATATGATATATTATGATTTCTTCGTTGTACTTGTATAATGCATTATGCATTTCATTGGTTACTATTCTTTTCTCTGTAACTTATAGATGAGAAGTCACTATTGTATTTTATATGGTACATTAAGAGAAATAAGAGAGATATTAACTTAATATAACGTCTTTAAAATTTTTGTCTAATGAGTTACCATGTAATGCAACCCAACCTACAATTTAGCTAAAAAATTATCAAGTGACTGATTCGTTCAATAAATTTTATCATACAGCTTGATACAAACATTAAACTATCTAATTATACTACCTTTATAATTCATGAAAATATAAAAGACCAAAATTTATGTTATAGAAATAGATAGCTCCACTCATAATTTGAACTTATCTAACTTCAAAGAATCTTTTAACGCGTGTACACTTTCATTCATAACTAATATTCAAGATTTATTTAGAAGAGGTATATTGATGCACCATTAGAAGAGGTATACTTATGCTTTCAACCAAAGGAAAAGGAAGTTCATTCGCAAAGATCTTTGATTCAAGTAATAAGAAGTACAAGTGAGGGTTTCGTTGGTAAACCTCTTATTTTAAAGAATGAGAAGGCCTAGTATATTGCCATGTGTGATTTGATCAAAATTTTGATTTTACAAAGTAGAAATATGAAATTGTTTGAATCCAAATCCGAATTTGATCAAGCTTTAATTTTTAAACTAAAGTCTAAACTTTGACCCTTAAATTCAGGTTAATGCTCAAAAATTTCAAGTGTAGTCAATCAAGTCAAAATTTGAGTCAAGCTTTTTTGTCATCCTAAGAGTCATTCTTTTTTAATACTAGAGAACCTTTCAAACTTCAGTTCTTCATGACATGAATCACAATGAAAATGCCATTTTAACACATACATATGGTAGGAGTCATTATTATTATTTTGGTACATATAAAAATAATTAAAATCAATTTATAATACACACATAGCAAAAAAAAATTATGTGGCTATATTAAGATGGGTATAGGAATGTTAACGAGGCTATAGAAGTTGAAACTAAATATGCATCATTGCCCTAAATATATAGTCTTAGGATCAATTTAGTAATGCTATAGTTTTTTAAAAAATTAGTATTAGTTATATTATATAAATAATCAGTTGTGAAAAGAATTAATTAAACATATGGTAAAATTTATTTTTGAAAAGCATTATGAGTCTTAAAAATAGTTGTATGAGTTAAATAAATTTTACTGTTAAACTAGTATAAGAATATAAATGATTGAATTAGACATAATTTTGAACAAAATATATTTACATGTTTATAAACATATATATATATATATATATATATATATATATATATATATATATATCATTGTGTTTATATAATAATTGATAACCAAAATAAATATTTAATATTATTCTTTTCTATTTTTATCTTAATATAATTAGTAACAATAATAATCCCTTTAAAGTTAATAATTTTATGTTCTAATTGAACGGATAATTTCATATTTTTATAGTATATATGAGGATATATAAGAAATTATATTAAATATAAAAATCATTTTCAGAATTAGATTATGAAAGCTACTCATTTACTACTTTTCAAAATTTATTGTAAATAGATGATTTCACCGAAAATAATTTTTAAAAAGTTTACCAAATACCAAAATTAAAAATAACTTTTATTATGATGATGATGATGATGATGTTAAAGAAGCAAAATTAAACATTATAGGGCCTTATGGATCATTTTGTGAGAACCACATTATGGTAAAATCAAAGTTTTGTTTTCAATATTATTTTCTTAAAATGGAAGATGAATTCTTTTGGGGGAAAAAAAATCAGGTGGGTTGTAAATACATTTATAAAGTTGAATCTTTTTTAGTAGAGTTTATGGAATCTTCTTTAAAACCCTCAAAATTCTTTATTAAACCTTTTTTTTTATTTAACTGAATATCTTATTTTAAATGAAATTTTAATTAACTACGAAATAGATTATTATTTTAATAAACTTTCTATGGTAACCTATTCATACTACGACAATTATCTACCGATCACATTTTTTTTACATTTTTTAAAAATACATAATTCTAATTTTTTTTTCTTTTGTTGAACCCTTTCAGTTGAAGTAATACTATTTTGAACATGTCTACTTCCGCCCCTAAACTATTATAACATTGTTGACATCATAAGAGCAAAAAGGTCATCTCACTTGCACTTAAAATACAAAGTTGTTTAAACTGTAATTAAAAAAAAAAAAGTAATAGTCCATAGCACAGCAAGCAACGAAAATAGCCATTGTTTATTCCCCACTACCATGCCTAAAGAAGCAACAAAATCCCATCATTTTTCTTGGGGTTTCTATGCACTGTCATCAATGAACCACACTTAAGTTTCAAAGATTTTGTTAATTCGAAGATTCAGAGGCATTGAGGAAGGCAATGAGCTGTTAATAAGTCACGATGTAGAGTAGGTCTCAAGCTATAATTAAGAAAGATTTCTTTTATTTATTTATTTCCATTTAATTTTTCACATGAAACAATATTGTTTCAAAATTATTTGGTGATTGTTGTTAATCGTCATCAAGCAGTAGGCAACTGGTTTTTTTTTTTTTTTGAGTTTATATACAAATGATCAGCTAGTCTACCATTCATACAAACTCTAGGGCTATTTTAGAGAATATATATTTATAAAGAATAAAATTATCAGTTCATGCTCTAAACCTCTATAACATTTTGTTTATTTGTTTGAATCTTTTAAGCTTTTATTATTTGTGTTTTATTATAATTTAATTATTTTATGTATTTTAGGAATATTTTAGCCATTTCAAGACTAATAAAAGGTCAGACAGCAAAACAGATGACACTTTTGAACTCAGAACATCAAAAACCTTAGGAAGAGCATAAAAAGCGATACGAAATTGTTTACAAGTATGACTCTGGTCATATACACGATACGATGACGTGAGCATTAACTGATGATAGGGCATTAAATGATGATGTGACAGCATTCTATTGAACTAATGATATGGCGTTAACTGATTATATGGCATTGGTTGATGAAGTGGCATTGACTGATGACGTGTAGGATGCTATTAGACTAAAATACTAATATGGTATTGACCAATGACATGGTAGCATCTTATTGAACAGAAATAGTGATGTGGTGTTGATTGATAATGTGTTCTAACTAATTAAGACTTGCCACGTGGCGCAATCCTGAGCGTCTGAATTATTTTTATTCGATGACCATAATTTATCTGTTATATCTATAAATAGAAAACTTCCTTTAATTAGACACCCCTGAATCTATTTTTGGGATCTATTTTATGAAATTCTCTCTCTATCTTGTATTTTCTACTTATTTTAATAAAATTTTTATTTTACCTCTAGTTCAATTATGAATGAGCAATTTATTTTCAAACTTGAGTTAAAGGTAAAGTCTCAATATTATTCATGAACTTAGTTACGTAAGTTTATCTTCTTTTCCTCTATGATTGAGCTTAATTAGGTAAGTTTATCCTACTTTCCCCTATGATTAATGTAGTTGGTTTGACTCATTATAGATAAAGTGTATCATGTCTAGATTTTACTTAGTATATTGGATCTCTAATGAAGGATCGTTACTATCTGCCACAGTGGGTACTTAGTGCCATATTTATTAAAGAGAAAATTATGCTCTAGTATCTTGTGGGTCTTCTTGACTTAAGTGTCGACAGAGAGTGTATCTAAACTATTTAGTAGATGATCTTTCTACGTTCTGGACAGAATGATTATTATCATCTGGCATAATGTGTTCTTGATGTTGTGCAAATTTTATTGAACTCACAAGTACATGAATTAATTTAATTTATTATAAAATAGATTAATGATGATAAGTGTTGATCCCATCAGGAGGTTAATTTTAATTTAGTATTGAATTAATTTTCTAAATGGGTAGTTGAATTATGGTGAAATTAATTTAATCTATCTTAAAATTAAAGTTAGAATGACAAAAATAAATTAAAGTAGCAACTACTATAATAAAGTACTTGGGTATTCGGATCCGCATCAACATGCACCAGAGCTCAATATTCCTTATTAGTACTAATTAAATCATAAAGGAAAAATTCACTCTCATAAACCACGCTATAATTAATATGGTGCTAAGGGTTTATCTTGTAAAATAGTAATAGCTATATTAGTACTAGACGAAAATCAAAACATCTACAGAAACTAAAGGGGAAAAGAAAATAAATTTACCAATTAAGCCTATAAAATATGTTGAGACTATACCTTCAACCTAAGTTTGAAAGAAAATTAGTTACTAATATTTAAACTAAGGGTAAAATAAGAATTTTAATAAAATATATAGAAAATATAAGATGAAGAAAGAATTAGCGAAAATGAAACTAAAAAATAAATTCAAGACTGTCAAATTAAGGGAAAACCCTCGTTTTATAGATACAACGAATAAGTCATAACCATCAGATTAAAATAATTTGGATACATAGGATTGAGCCACGTGGCAAATTCTGATTGGTTTGAACACATTATTAGGGCTATTATCCCGTATATATGTATATACCGTACGCACATTTTTCTAATCCACTAATATATTGCCACGTCATCAGTCAACAGTGTATAAACATTTTAATCCAATAAGATTGTGACATCTCATCAGTCAAGCCACGTCATCTATTAATGCCACATAATCAGTCAATGTTACATCATTCCTCCAATCAAATGCTGCCACATCATTGGTCCATGCCACATCATCGGTCCATGCCATATCATTGTACAATATATATGAACAGTCATGAATAGTACCATGAATAATATCGTACATTAAACAGTACCGCATATGTAAATAGTAATATTTATACTTTTATACTCCTCTTAAGGTTTTTGACAGTTCTAAATTCAGATTTACCATCTGTTCTATCATTCGATATCTCGTTTATTGTGAAATGATCATGATACTCATAAAATACATAAAATACTTAATTATAATAAAAACACACATAATTAAAATCACAAGAGACTTGAATACATAAAGTAAAAAGTTAGTGGAACTTAAAGTGTAAAATGACGATTTTCTCTTTTATAAATATACATTTTCTAGTACTCAATCTTTGACACCACATTTAATGGAAGATCATCACCCTCTGACATATTGAGCACTTAATATCATATTTTTTAAAGTGAGGATCATGAAAAGTGGAAATACCTCATCATCAATTTATTAAACTTAAAAAAGGAAATATTAAGCCTACGATAAATGTTAAAAGTGAATCTAGAGACTTAAGCATTTTATTTACATTATTGTCATCTTTAATTCATTTTTGCCTTTTATTTCAAATCTTAATATTAAAAATTAAATAAAATTTACTTTTAACTAACTCACATTTACATTTAAAAAATTAACTCTATGCATAATTAAATCTACTTTCTTGTGAGATCAATACTTATCACCACAAAATCTATTCTTTAATAAATTTGTGTGCTTAAGAGTTTAATAAAATTTATACAATAATATTTTGACACCGTTGCGAGGGAGATAAGTCATTTTAATTTGTGTAATTAATTTTCTTTGTAATTATTGTGAAAATAATTATGTGCGCAAGTTTTACGTGTGTTTTCGTAATGTGTAGCAATATGTTAAGATTAATATCATAACTTCTCTTTTCTATTTCTTTGTTCTCATTGGTTTTGTTTCTAATTTTTACATATTCTTTCTATACATAATCGAAGGTCACAATCACCTAATCTAAAACCCATAGATCCTGAACTAGAAAAACACTTCATACATTAGGACACTTGCACCACAGAGTAAATTTGAGGATAATACTAATAAATTGGATTTGCAACAAGCAGAAGCACCACAAAAAAAGGTTATTTAAGGATTACTTTAGACCATTAGCTAATTTAAGTGCATCATGCATAAGATACCCAAATGTAACTATTAGGAATTTTGAATTAAAATCTAGTGTGCTAAAATGTCTCTTATCATTTTATGGCTTGGAAAATAAAGATTCATATAATCATTTGAATGATTTTCATATCGTTTACCAAATGTTCAAATATGAATATTTTTTAAATAAAGCTTTTAAGCTTAGACTGTTTTCATTTTCTATTAAAAAAATAAAACTCGTTCATGATTCAATATATTATCTACTAATAGCATAGGAACAAATGGTAACTAGGTTTTTAAATTAATACTTCCCAATATATAAAATCAATATTATTTGCAGGAAAATTTTAGAAATCACTTAAAGAAAAGACAAGCAATTCTTTAAAGCTTGGAAGACATTCAATGGACTACTTTTGAAGCATCCACACCATAGGTACGAGATATGGCACCAATGTACAAAAAATAACTAATGACAACAAGTAGAGGTAAGCTAATGTCTAAAAGTGCATTGAAAATTTAGGATTTCTTTCAGTGACAAGTAAATAATTCCTAATAGTGAAGTTGACCATTTAAGAATATGAGAAAAATCAAGAGAGTAAATAAAATCCAAGTTGATGAGTCAATATCAAAAATTAATAGAACTTTCTCGTTAAATGACATCATTAATAGTTGCCAAGTCAACAAAACCACAAGCCTATAATCAATTTGACTAAGATTCATATCCAAATCAAGTCAATGTTATTTGTGATAAGAAAGTAACTGAATTATAACCTTTACTCCAATATCTATAATCTTAGATAAAGAGATTATCTTAACTTTTTATAGTCCCAAGGATTCCAATAAAATAGAATAGCAACTCCAGCTTCACCAATACAACTACTAACTCATCAAGCTCTTTAAATATCTCAACCATTCAGACCATATAATCATAATCAAAGCTACTCATTGTCAAAAGCATAAGAGGAGGTATTTCAAAAATTTAAAAATTAGACCATCATCCCAGCATCATGAAGAGGTCAAGACAATTATAATCTTACAAAAAAGCAAAGAAGTGGATAACAAAGTGGAGATACTGTTGATAAAGGTAACTAAAGTTGTACCCTTTAAACTCTGAGGATTTATTACCAAAAGAAAAAAAAGATAGTAGCCCGTAAGAATATATCCTTAAAACTCATTTTCCTTAGAGGTTAATTAGAGTAAAGAAATGAAGTACCACTTGTGAAGTTATGGAGATTTTCAAACATGTAAGTACTAACATCTATTTACTTATTGTTATTAAGCAAGTGCTCTTTTATACGAAGTTTCTTAAAGGCTTTTGCACTAGAAAAAGAAGTATTTATGTTCAAAAAAGGATATTTTTAATAGAAAACATTAATTCCATACTTCAACATAAAATTTCTCCAAAATATAAATACCTAGGCTATCCTACTATCTTATATAACATAAGGAATCACACATTTGAGAATAGTTTATAAGACCTAGGAGGTGGTGTAAATATTATGACTTATTCAATGTTTGTAAAACTTGGATTGAGAAAATTATACCTAATTTTAGTTGTGTTGCAGCTTGCAATCAATCCATGAAATTACCTTCTGATTGTGTAGATGATATGCTCATTCAGGTAGATAAGTTTTATTTTTCTATTGATTTCAATGTGACTGACACTCAACCACTGTAGGATTCAAAGAAACACATTCTTATTATCTTAGGCTAATCTTTTTTTGCAACTGCTGATGCTCATATTCAATGCAGGATTAAAAATATGCAATTGTCCTTTAGTAATATGACAATGGAATTGAATATCTTTAATATTACTAAATAGCCGTCTGATAAAAATGAAGGAATTGTAGATGTAAATTTAATTGATGAATTAGTTAATTATATTTTTTTTTAGTAAATCTTAATGCTGACCCTTTACTAACATGTTTAACTTACTTTGGTTTAAATTTTAATATTGATAGACTAATAAATGAGTTCAATGCCTTATTGGATTCATTACCATGCATGGATATTGAAAAACAAAAGAAAAAGATAGAACAATAAGCACCATTAAGAGAAAATCTCATTCTATCATCAGAATCACTACCAAAGATTAAGTTCAAATCTTACCTGACTCATTGAAGTATACATTTTTAAGGAAAGAAAACACATTGTCAGAAATAATTTCATCATTCCCTGATGACAAACAAAATAATACAAACATCATTGACCCCATCTTTGGTTTGAAAAAGAGATTAAAACTAGCAAAACTTGAAAAGATTCATAATGATAAAAATGCTAAAGATTATAAGAAACGAATGAAAATCTTTCTTAACAAGAGAAACATGAGAAAATCTTTCACACCATATCAGAAAGTGTTTTTATTCAATTCTCACTGGCATGTTTCTCCAGGTAAATTGTACTTTCGATGGTCTAATCTATTTATTGTTCATACTATTTTTGTACATAGAGCTATTAAACTTAAGAATTTAAGGAATAGTATAAGTTTTAAAGTTAATGGTAAAAAAATAAAGTCATATCATGAGTACATACCATATGGAGAAAATAGTACAATAGATTTGAGTGATCCACTGAATCTGACATTTTTCTATTTCTTTTTTATGATTGAATCTTTTGTCATTTTATCATTATTATTATTATTATTTTTACTAAAATGTGTCTGACTGTTATGTTTTTGCTCAACACTTATATTGTATATCATAGGTTAATATCCTTTTGTTTAAATTTTGTATTTTTATTTAGCTTCACGTACATTGTGTTTTTGCAAGACCTATTCTTTTCTTTGATGTATTATCATTTGTCACCCCAATTAAGTGGCGGATAGCAGTATTCTGTGACTATTCAAGATGATTCTTTTAATTTTCTAAAATAACTAATATTCTTCAGTAAAAAAAAAACCACGATACTATATTGGGAATTTGACTATAAAGTATTATATTTGCTAGTCTAAAACTGAATGGGAAACTTATCCTCTACCTATAAAGGGTGCTCAAGTCATTTATAGATATAAAACTAGAGAAAAATATAAACTACAATCACAACTATCCATAATATCCTTTTAACTATTTGTTTTATTACTTTTAATAATGTGATTTTTGTCTAATTGTTGTTTATTTCTTATTACTATTTACTTTTGAATAATTAAGTCATAAGCTTTATGCGTTATTTGACAAATCCAGTCTATTTATAGTTATATATCATTATCAGCAAAGATCTTTAAATATGAGATTTTTTAAAAAAGTATTTACAGATAATTTTTGAGATTTTTCAAATGGCAATCACTTCAAACAGACAACTTAAAAATATTTGTGTACTTTTTGAATTTTACTATAGTAGATATAGAGAGCTTGTCGAAGCAGTTATTGATCTTGGTCGAGTATTAGCAAAGACAAAGATATATCTAATATATGGAAGTGGTGATCAAGGATTATCAAGACTTATTTGATAAGCTACTTTCATTAGAGAAAGCCAAGTGCTCGGCATAATCCCAGAAGATCTAAAACCACTAGGATGCTTATCTAGCCCACCAATTGAAAAAGAGTTAGTTGTCTTAAGTGTGTTAGAAAGAGTAACTAAAATGCTGAAACATGCTGATACTTTTATTTTCTTACCAAGGGATCTTACAACTTTAGAGGCATTGATTACATTCGCATTTTAGGCAGTTTAAAAATTCATTAGTTTATTAAATGTCAATAACTTTTGTAATGGCTTAGTAGCATTTCTTAATGATACAATAAAAAATTATTTCATTCCTTTTACAACAAAGTAGCTCTTTATTTGTGCTTCAATACTAATGACTTACTTTATCTTTTAAAAGTTTATAGTTCAGAGCCAGATCCCAAAACTCTTACATTAGATTGATCAACTGATGATGGTAACGGCGGCAGCAAGAAGTATAAATTAGTTTTAACTTTCATTTGTATAAATTTTCTATTGCAGCATTCAGGTTATGTCTTCTAAACTCTATTTCTTTTCTTCAAGACATTAAAGACAATGTCTCGTTCTAGTTAGGAAGAGGGAATAGTTAATAATTGTAGAATCATTAATAGTTGTATTTTTATTAACCTTTTCTTAAGATGGCACAATATATAAATGCATCACTTCAAAAGATAATTGAGTATGAAAATCTATTTTTTCCTATCTCGATGATGTTTTACTAGCCATTTTTGAATTTTTTAGTTGAAAATGATTAAATATGGAGTTTAGTTATTCTAAAATGCATTTTTCTAGTCATGGTGTTCTTGTGTTCTTACTAACCTTTCTAAGTAGACATAGTATAGAAAAACATCATTTCAAAATATAGATGAGTATAGAAATGCATCTTTTTAGTTATATTATTGCAGTTACTAATATTTTTTAAATTTTCGAGTAAAAAATAGTTGAATATAAAGTTTAGTTATTTTAGAAATATATTTTCTTAGTCTTGGTGTATATATATGTATATGTATATGTGTGCGCACGTGTGTGTGTGTAAAATAAAAAAATTGTGTGAATTTTTTTTTATATTATTGATTAACCTTTTTGTCTACTTTGACCATCTTGAAAGATCCAATAAACCAGCATAGACACATACACACGATAAGTGACGGTGGTGGTAAGTTGAGATTTTGTAATACTTAAACTTTTGTTTTGTTCATGAACAACAACTAAAGGTAGTAATTATTCTACCCAAAAAAGGAAAAAAAAAGAAAAAAAATGAATGAGAATGAATACTCTCACTTAGTAACTGGTCTCCTGCCTCAAGAAATTTAGAGTATTCGTGTCAAATAGTGAGAGATAATTAAAATTGTGTGAACTCTTACTTAGTAATCGTGCCTCTTGCCTCAATAAGTAGAGAGTGTCTATATCAAATGGCGAGAGTTTGGTTCATCTAACTCATCTTTTTTTTAGTAATAGGACCTTTTTCTGAATATACAGAGAGTGTTTGAGTCAAATTGACAGAGTTGGTTAAAGAAATAATATTCATAAACCTACTACTTACATAAAGAATACCAATGAGAGGGTAAGAATGAAAATATTCCTTCATTTTGACTAAACCCCATAATCATTATGTTAAACATTGCTAAGCACTAAAGATAGTTTGTTGAATTTTTTATTGATGGTTTAATAGTAAATAAAGGGATTGCAATTTTTCAAAAAAGTTATCTTCTTTGATAAATAAATTTTACTTTCATTACTTAATTTGTTAAGGACTAATAATAAACTAGTTGAGGGGAGTATTAAGTATTAGAGAATGCATATTTATAAAGGATAAAATTGTTATTTCATGCTGTAAATCTCTATTATATTTTTGTTTTTATGTGTTTAAATCTTTTAAGTTTTTATTATGAGTGTTTTATTATAATTTAAGTGTATTATGTATTTTAGAGTTATTTTGGTCATTTCACGACTAACGAGAACTCAAACAACAAAACAAATGATATTTTTAAACTCAAAAAGGTCAAAAATCTTAAGAAGAGCATAAAAAATATATATGGTATTATTTACAAGTACAATACTGTTTATATATACGATATGATAACGTGAGCATTAACTGATGACATGGCATTAATTGATGATGTGACAACATTCTATTGAACTAATAATATGGCATTAACCGATTATGTGGTGTTGATTAATGAAGTAGTATTGACCAATGATATGGTAGGATGTTATTAGACTAAAATACTGATGTGGTATTGACCAATTACATGGTAGTATTTTATTGGATAGAAATACTGATGAAGGATTGATTGATGATGTGTTCTAACTAATCAAAACTTGCCACATAACGCAATTCTGAATGTCTGAATTATTTTTATTCGATGGCCATAATTTACCTATTATATCTACAAATAGAAAGCTCTCTTTAATTTGATACCCCTAAATCCATATTCGAGATCTATTTTCTAAAATTCTCTCTCTATCTTGTATTTTCTACATATTTTAATAAAATTATCATTTTACCCTAGTTTAATTATGAGTGGCTAATTTAATTTCAAGCTTAAGTTACAGGTGAAGTCTTAACATTATCTACGGGTTTATTTAGGTAAGTTTATCTTCTTTTCCTTTATGATTAATGTGGTTGGTTTGACTCATTGTCAACAAACAATGTATCATGTCTAGATTTTGCTTGATATATTGGCTCTCTAGTAAAAGATCATTACTGTCTAACACAGTGGGTATTTGTGCCATATTTATTAAAGAGAAAATTCTGCTCTAGTATCTTGTAGGTCGTCTTGACTTAAGTGTTGACAGAAAGTGTATTTAAGCTATTTAATGGATGGTCTTGACACGTTATGGATAGAATGATTATTATCATTTAGCATAGTATGTTCTTGACACTATACTTATTAGAATATCATTACCCTCTAGTACACTGAGCATTTGATATCATATTTATTAAAATGAGGATCATAAGAATTGAAAATACCCTCTTATCAATTAATTGGGCTTAAAAAAAAATTAAGCTCATGGTAAATGTTAAGTATCCATGGACTTAGTTAGGTAAGTTTATTTTTTTTTCTTCTATGATTGATGTGGTTGATTTAACTCATTCTCGATAAATAATGTATCATCAACATTATTTATAGGCTTACTTAAGTAAGCTTATCTTCTTTTTCTCTATGATTTATGTGGTTGGTTTGACTCATTATCGACAAGCAATGTATCATGTATAGATTTTGGTTAGTATTTGGCTCTCTAGTAAAGGATCATTACTATTTACCACAGTGGGTACTTAGTGCCATATTTATTAAAGAGAAAATTTCACTCTAGTATCTTATAAGTCGTCTTGACTCAAGTGTCGATAGAGAGTATATCTAAGCTATTTAGTAGATGGCCCTGCCACGTTATGGACAGAATAATTATTATCATCTAGCACATTGTGTTCTTGACACCACACTTATTGAAATATCGTTACCCTCTGATATATTGAGCGTTTGATACCATATTTTGTTAGAGTAAAGATCATGAGGAGCGAAAATACCCCTTCATCAATTAATTAGACTTTAAAAAAATATTAAACTCATGGTAAATGTTGAGTATGAATTCAGAGACTCGGGTGTCTTATTTACATTGTTGTCATCTTTAATTCATTTCCACTTTTATTTTAAACCCTAATATAAAAAATAAAATAGAATTCACTTCTAACCAACTTACATTTACACCTAAAAAATTAACCTTATACATAACTAAATCTATTCCTTGAAGAATCGACACTCATCACTATAAAATTTATTTTATAATAGATTTTTACACTTGCTAGTTTAATAAATTTGCACAACATCAGAAAAATTTTTTATTGGCTCTTTATGTTTCTATTGATGATCATGAGGTCAAAAACACTATTTTTAGTATGCAGCCTTTGAAAGCTTCGGGTGTTATAGCTTACATGTAATTTCTTTCCAATCTTGATGGCAAACAATAGGTCTATCTATTTGTTGTTTTGTTAAAAACATTTTCAATACTTGTTGTATCCCTTCAAAAATAAATCATACCTTACTAATGCTCATCCCAAAGACCAATAATCCTTAATCCCTTAAAATGTATCACTTGATTAGCCTTTGCACTATTGTGTATAATGGTTACTAACATCTTAGCCAATTGATTAAAAACATTGCTACCTCATGCTAGTGGACCTCAACAAACCAGTTTTATTATTCGAAGGCACATCATTGAGAATATTGTAATCGTGCAAGAGGTGATTCATTTTATATGAATGATGTCTGGACATCAGGAGTAAATGACGATTAAGGTTTACTTAGAGAAGACCTATAAATAAGCTAGAGTTTCATCCAAGAGAGCTTGTTGGATTTAAATATACTTTTTTATTTGGTACATGTCACTATAAAGTGCATTACAACTACTAAAATGAATGTTCTTTGGGAAAAGGAGCTTACTGAAACCTTTCAACCTTCTAAGAGAATCAGACAAAGGGATTTTATTTCCCCTTGTATCTTTTTTTTTATGTATCGAAAGGTTGAGCCATGATATATGTCAAGAGGTAAGATAGAGAATATGGATTCCAATGCAACTGTCATGCCATGGCACTCTTCTTACCCATCTGTATTTTACAAATGACCTATTATTATTAGCTGAAGTTTCGTGTGATCAAGCCAGTGTCATTAATTCATTGTTGGATGCTTTCTGTAACAGCTCAAGGGCAAAGGTTAATAAATCTAAAATCTAAGTTTTTTTCTCTAATAATGTTACTATTGTTGAGGCTAATAATATTAGTTCTATCCTTGGTGTTTCAATCACAAAAAACTTGGGTAAGTATCTTAGAATATCACTCCTCCATTCCAGTGTATCCAAGCGTACCTACTTTGATATTATAGATAAAGTAGAGCAGAGACTATCTGGCTAGAATACTACTCATCCATCTTTCGCTAGGTGAATTACTTTGGCTCAATTTGTAATCTAAGTTGTCCCAATCTATGCCATGCTAACAATCAGCCTTCTTATATAAATTAAATCTAAAATCAATCAAGCTTGCAAAAGGTTTATTTGAAGAGGGGCTAATTCTAAACAAAAGATAAGCACGGTTAGTTAAGATACAGTATGTCAGCCAAAAATGTGTGGTGGATTGGGTTTCAAGAATCTTGACATGATGAATAAAGCCCTGTTAATGAAAGTGGAGTGGAATTTTGTTATATCACCTTCTAGTCTCTAGTCATAAGTGTTTTTCATCAAATATAAGTTGGATCCTACCAACATCTCTTTAGCACTACCAACAAAGATTAGGTTTTACCTTTTGAAATCCATTGGAAGAGTTTAGCAGAATATGAGAAAAAGAATTTAGTAAACCACTAAGGATTGCCCAAAAGTTTGCTTTTAGTAAGATTGTTAGGTAACTAAGGCCCAACTTTTATTTCATTATTCTCTTATTATAATTCCGAACAAGATTATCAATAATACTGTTGTAGATTTCATGGATCGGAATGGCAACTGGAATTGGATTAATTTTAACCATTCACTCCCTAATAATATCATCCTCAAAATTGCTTTTATTTACTATCAAGGCAAGAGAAAGGTGAGGACTAACCATACTCGACTGAGTTTAAGAAAAGATCTTTCACAGTTAATTTGACATATAAAATAATTACCAAAAGTGGTTACAGCATGGATGATTGTATTTGAAGTATAGCCTAGAAATGGACAGGCCATTAAAGTATATGAACTTTCATTTGGCTGGTTTTGTATGATTGTGTGAAGGTAAAAGCTAAATTATTAAGGACCATTTCAATTGTGATACAACTTGTAATCGATGTGGTTACAGTCTTGAGGATTTGTTGCACGCTATACGGGATGACATATGGGTTAGGAAATTTTAGAATCAACTCGTTCATGTGTCCAGTTGTCCTTTTTTTAATTTTTGAACTTAAAGGGATTAAACGCAATATAACTTAGAGAGGGACTAGAGTTCTAAGTCAGGGTTGAATTAGAACACTATTTTTTAAGTTGCTATTTGATGTTTATGGTTATAATGTAACAACTATCTCTTTAATCATGGATCTTAAGACAATGTGGTCGTTTTTAATGATATTAAAACAAGGTCTGAGGAAATCCATCATATTATTGGCATGCCTTTACTTATGGAAAATAGACGTGTTGAAAAAAGGATTGGGTGGACTCCATTAAACTAGTCTTGGTGCAAACTAAACACTAATGGAACTAGAAAACAGTTAGAGTGGATCTATTTTGAGACTAATGTGGGAGCTAGATCATTGGTTTTGGCATGAGTATAGGCATGTGTTTGGTTACAATAGCTGACCCTTGAGGGCTTTATCAGGAATTGAGCATGGCCCAACAACAAGGTTGCCATTGGTTATCTATTAAAGTGGATAGCGTTGTGTCAAACAACTAGTCTCCAACCTAATAGCTCACACTAATGCATATGCCTCTCTACTTTAAGCCATAAAAGATCTCATCAAGCAAGATTGGCATATCATCATTAGTCATGTTTTTCTTGAAGCAAATCATGATGCTAATTTCTTGACAAATTATGCTCTCTATGTTCTTTGAGGCTTTCATAGTTTCTATAAACCCCCTCTTGAGTTTGTGTCGATTATTATTCCTAATATATATGAAGTAACTTATCTTTTTTTATTTTGACCTTAACTCTTTTTAGAGCCCCTTTGTATTAAAAAAAATTGAAGTGAATAAGGGAGTTTCTAAATATATATTATTAATATTTATTTAGGCATTTGTTAATTATAAAATAAATTTTATACGAAGTTTAATTTTTATAATCTGAAGAATAAAAAAATAACAAAAAATTTTTCCAGTGAGTTTTTGTGTTAAATAAAATAAATTCCACTCAATCTTGGGATTTGCAAGTTGTATTTGGGGAAAAAGGAAATTTAATTTTCCATTGCAAAAAAAAATAAAAATAAAATAAAAAACAACAAAAGAAGTTTCAAAAACATATGTAAATAAATTAAATTAAAAAAAGGGCGCCATGACCCCACTGGACGGAACAAACACTTAACAACGGCAACATGATGAATGTGTGTCGAATCAAGCCAAACAAATTCTTACATTACCATAATTGCCCTTCGTCTGTCACCAAAATAACCTCGTTGTAGGATTCATGCCCTCAGCCGTAATCGACGACCTCTTTCCCAGACATCGACTCTGATCATCAGCGTCATCTCTTCCATAAGCGAATCGAACACCAGCCGATCCGCCAGAAATGCTGTGTGGATGACCAGAAAATACGAAAGAAAAGGAGAGAAACCGAAGTAAAAATCATGAGGTCCTCTTCTGAGGGAATTAACATCGCTGCCAGTGCTCAGCGACTCGACGTCGACAACCGTATCGCCCTCCGATACTACTATCGGATTGCTGATAATATTCTCAAACAGGTCTTGATTCTTTCGCTTATTTACCGGTTTCTGCCACCGTTAAGTTACAGCAAAATTTTCGCTGATTATATCGAGTTACATAATTTTGGATTGCTTTTTTGTAATTCTAGTTGAATTCAAGTGATCAATTTGCCTTAGTTCTTGAAAATTTATTGAGGAGGTAATAAGCCAAAGAAATTTATTTTACAGTTGTTTCTCTTTTTAATAAAATCTGTTGTTGATAGGAAAGAGAAATTTTTGGTGTTACAAATTAAAACTTTTGCTAATGAGTCGAGTATGTGTATAAAAAAGAGCAGTTTTTGTTTGTATATGGATTGATATATGATGAAGAAAAACTATTTATGCTTTCACTTTTCTTGGGTGTATTAAATATATGATAATGCATCTCTTTTGCTGCTTGTATGTTACTGTGATGTAGTCTTATAATTTTGAATGATTAATAAGTAATATTTCTGTCTTTTCTCATGTTAACTGACATTTTGACTCATAATATGGTATTGATATTGTAGGCTGACATCTTCCGTGAAGAAAAGAACATTATAGATCTCTATGTGATGCTCCTAAGGTTTTCAAGGTACAAAAGAAAGTTGTTAAGATTGATTCATTTTTCAACTTGTTATGTACAATAGAAATTCAATCTTGTATGCAGTCTCCAATGCTTTTAGAATTGACAATGGAGGTATTAATTTAATTTTCTTCATCAACATCCAAAATGGTACTTAAATTACTTGGTTTCATTTGCTTCAGTTTGGTCACAGAGACAATTCCATGCCATCGAGATTATCGAGCATCATTCCAGAGCCAAAAACTCTATTTGAAAAAGGTATTGTACTTTTGTTTGTGCATTGTTTCATACGATATTCAGCAAATGTTTTAAGGTTTTAAGTGTCAATTTCATATTTCTTGCAGAAATTATTGATTGCCCTGAGTGAGTTAGAGGAATTGCAGCCAGCCGTACAAGAGAAGATCAGTGAATTAAACAGAAAGAAAACAAATCAAGTGATTGGTTGGAGCCATGGTTCTCAAAATAGTTCATTGGAGTGGCCCTCCGTCAAAAAGCAGACTTTGGCTAATTATGAAGTAAAAAAGGTCTGGTGATGCTCATCATATAGCAGGAGGTTTTTGTTTCTTTCAATCTGCTTTTTTTTGGTTGATTAGTTGTGATATTGAATACTCGGTGACATTTTGTTTCGTGCTATAATTTTTCCTTTTGGGAAGGGAAGAAAGCTAAAATCTTTTGGGAGTTGTATCGTTTCGGTCATTTGTGGTGTTGTTACAATTAATGAAATAAACATATGTTGGGATAGGGAAACCACCTTTGGTTACAAATGACTCTCAAGGCCTGTTATTTTTCTCGAAATATCTCAGCTTAGAAGGGGTTTTTGGTTAAGTTCTGTATACATTGTTTGGTGGTGCCTGTTATGGATATGCTTTGGGATTTATGGATATGTTTTCTACTGGTTATTTCCCTCCCCAATTTTATTTTTTCTTTTTGTCTATCCCTGGGGCCTGATAGTTTAACATTTTTTTCTTATTTTTCTTCAATTATTATATCTTTCTTAGCTTGTTCTTGAAAACAGTTGGTGACCATCGTTATTGAGTCAATGAAATTGCAGTTATTGTAGCTTTTGTAGCTCGGTTTATCCTTAATTCCTTTATATGTACTTGTTAGGCCAATTTTACTTGACGCCGAGATAAAACATTTCACTTATATGCTGTGCTACATTGACAGGCAGTCAGACTCCCACCTCGAGAATTAGGCTATCAAAGTTCAAGGCCTCAACAGCTTTCTTATACAAGACCAGTGGATGAAAAGTTCCAAAAAATGTAAGTGTTTTCTTAAAAGGTTTTTCAGGTACCATGTGGAGTACTTGCTCCCTAGACTTTATTATAGCCAGTTGCTTTCATTTTGCTACAATCTAAAGTTGAATATTGAAAATATTTAGTATTTTTCCTGAATATTTTAGCTATGAGCATATCACTAGAATAATGCCAATTGCTGATAAACTGGCAACATGGTGGCAAAGTGAGTGATTGCTTGAACATCATTTGTTGGTAGGGAATGGAAAGAATCTCAAAATTCACCACGACCTTTTTAAGTTGTGACCTGGGATCAGTGATTTATGATGACATATTATGAAATTTATATTTGTTTCCTCAGTTTCCTTTATTGTAATGCTATGTAAGAAGAATTGAAGAATCTATACTATATAAATTAATATGTATAAGGGCAAAAAGCAGGTTATGATGCATATGTTTAGTTTAACACCCATCTCAGCATAACATTGTGAATTTCAAGAAAATGTTATTAATTATTTATGCACAAGCCTACTCCACTTTCCATGCATCAGGAACCAGATCATTCTTATATTATTAGCATCTTAAGGTGATCCGCTAAGCTGATCATGGAGAGCTTAGAGTGAATTTGTGATGTGACCTTTTAGAGCTATAACTAGAATCACACGTGTGATGGAGCCATTTAAGTAGCCCGCAAAATAGTTATGGGACGCCTTATGCTGCTGATATCAAGCCTCAACCGTTAAGATGATGACTATGTTGGAGAGTTCAAATGAGATATGACGTATAAACGAAACTTGAAGCTGCCTTCAATATCATAATAGTAAAATAGGAGAAGTTGGCAACATTTTTGTTTTCTATTCTCATAGAACATTCAAAGAATGAGAACACTAATTTTCTGTTGGCTGTAGAAATGATATATGTTTGAATATTTAGAATTATCAAGTTTATTACTAATTTTGTAAAACTTAAAGAGGATGCTTTTCATCCCAAAACACACAGTCCAATTCATCTGGATTAATTGGTGTTCTGAAGTTTACTTAGGACTTTGGATTGCATATGTAATTCTGGAAATAGTTCAATTCCTTGTGCCTTGTCTTCTCCTACGTATTAGGTGCAGTCACATTTTGCTCATGAGATTGGACCTTTTTTGGTAGAGGAGACCGGGTAACTTATTCCGGGTCCACCATTTGGTCTCGCATATACAGATGACTAATCCCATGAGTGAGCATGGGTTAACCTTGCCTGATATTCATGGGACTGAATTTTATGTTATAATCAAAATGTTATGATTACAAATCCATATTACTTAAATGCTGCTTTTATAATTTGATCATATTTTTTTTACAATAACAAATGATAAGTTTGTCTTAATAATATAAGTAATTAATTGAACTATAGTAAAGTTTACATTTACCATTATGAATTTAATATTGGTTAATATTAATTACTGATTTGATTCAACATTTTCTTATCTTTTATTGAAATCGATCTACTTAGCTAGTTATGCAAATATAATAATATCTATTTATGTTTATTAATTTTATAATGATTCAGAAACAGTGTCCTAAATTTTAGTAGTTAAATTTGAATTAAATAAATAGAGGTTTAATAATTTTCATGTAATTTTGTTTAATTAGGTTTAATGGTGCGACTGAGCTTATTGCCATTTATCATACAATTTAGTGTACTGTGCTACATGTAGTCCCATCCCAATTTAGTGCATGTCATCCATAAAAGATTAATCTTAGTTCAGTTACTATTTAGTAAAAACAATAATAAAAAAAAGGAAATAGCGGTGTTTTAAGAACTTTTTTTCTCTGAAAGCTTTTTACGGAAACAGATAGCTAGATAAGTTTTCTAGATAAGAAAATGAAACACCTTTTTTCTTTTCTTTTCTTTTCTTTTTTTTTTGGGGGGGGGGGTGGAGGATAAGAAATCAGTCATTCCAATAGATGTGGGGCCTTTTGAAAATAATTCTATTAAGAAGGTAATTTAAAATTAGAAGTGCATGTAAGTTATGAACCGAGAGCGATTTCTGTTCCCCATATCACAGTTCAGACTTTAGCCTCTTATTTTTACATATGTTTGATTCTCTGCTATTGAACTACCATATTTGGTATGTCAACTTAATTTTGTTTAGGGATTGATCCTGTGTGAGGAATTTCATAGAGTTATGCATCTAGTTCTGATTTTAAGTTTTGGCTTTTTCTGGACTAGAATTTTTTGTTAATTGACAGGGTATAATACATTTGACCATGACTAAGTACCATCCTTGATTATCCTATCTTGTTCACTTGGTTCTTGTAGGTCTCTAAACTTCCCACGACCAAATGCTGAAACCCTGTCCAGGCATTCTATTTTGGGGCCAAATGGTCTTTATGGTCACTGGCAGCCTCCAAGGAGTGATAAACTGGTATGAATGTATTCAGCTCGTTTTCTGGGTGCTCCGTGCACTAATCATTGCTGACTTCCTATTTTTACTTTTTGTGGGTGTAGGTCAAATATCCTAACAACATAGACCTGACTCCAGTTGAAATTCCCAGGTTTGGCTCCTACTTGAATTTGGAAATTATTTTTTGTTCCTTGCTTGTGCATCCGGTAATGAGCCTACTGATGTCATGTTGATTACAAGCTGAGGACAGTATGTAATTTTGATGGTTATTCAATTCATTTGAAGCCTGGAAACTACAAGCAGTCTTTGCCCCTTAGTGACTTGTAGTGCTTTTTGCTTCATTTAGTTTTGTGGAATATTTTGGGATGCCAATTAATGTTATTTGGTCATCTTTGTTGAAAACCAGCCTACAGCAGCCTTCAGAGAGTTCAATCACAACAAAAACAGACAGTGCCAATGTTGAACCTGAGAAATCAAGTGTGCAATCAATTTCTACTCCAAATGATGAAATTGAGACACGTTGCACTGAGGAACCTTGTCCCATGATTTCCTTTGAAACATCAGAATCCCCTGTTTCTGTAGACATCATTAGACAACCTTCTCCTCCACCTGTACTTACTGAAGTACAAGATTTGATTGCCGCCATGTCTCCTCAAGTTACTGAAACAGAATGCCAACTTGGGAATTCATTGTCAGGTTCTTTTGATCGTTCTGAACCCCTGCAATTGCACATTGTAAGATTTTATTCTGCTTCTTTTTTTTCTCTGTCAGAATTATGAATATTTTAGTCCTCTTTTGATTCTGCATTTGACCAGGTCTAACTGGTGTCAGGAAATTCTTTTCTGACGATACACAATTTTACTGCTTTATTCTGAAATTTACCTTAGTTGTTACAATGTAATCAGTTACAATGAGTCACTTCGATTATTTGTCCTAACAATTATCTGGTCTGCAGTCGACCACAATGATGGATAACTTCATGAAGTTGGCAAAGTCGAATACTGATAAGAACTTAGAAACTTGTGGTATTCTTGCGGGTTCACTTGTAAGTATTGACAATTTAAGACTACTTTTATTAATCTTGGTGATGTCCGATGCTAATGGTTCAAATCTTTCCTCCCCGCAGAAAAACAGAAAATTTTACATTACTGCTCTCATTATACCAAAGCAGGAATCAACATCAGATTCAGTATGTTTTTGTCTTGATGCATTGATCAAAGCTATAATAACTTTCTTATATATTTCTTATTATAGTGATTTTTAAATCTGTGCTTTGTGGGTAGTGTCAGGCTACAAACGAAGAAGAAATATTTGAAGTGCAAGATAAGCGATCTCTTTTTCCCCTTGGGTGGATTCATGTGAGTGCTTTTACTTTATGATGTGATCACTGCACAAAAGATTATATTTTAAGCTTTTACGGTTTTATAAAGTTTAAGCCCATGCCACATATATTAGATGGGAGTCTACTCAAATTTTGTCCATGCTTAAAGTGGCTAGAATTATTTTTTGGTCCATGTTTAAATAGGCATGAAATATTCAGTATTGGACACACTATCCATACATTCTATTTCCATCCCCTTTTTTCATGTTTGCTTGGCAAATCCAGTGCTTGTGCATATTTAGAATCACCCTGCAATCTTCTTAAATACTTGCTGCAATGTTTAGATTATTCCTTTTCGGTGTCTATTCATAACTACTGCAAACATATTCATTATTCTCTTGTTGGATTTTTTGTTATTGACATACATTGCTTTATAGCATCTTGGGATTGTAGTAACAGAGCTGTCACTTGGTAAAGAAGTGTGACATCTAACTCAGCTTTCTGATTAACTATTTTTCTTGGCCTCCCTATTTTTCACTAGATGCAGAGTTGAATTTGTTGTGTTTGATAAGGTGTGGAACTTGAATGCATAATGTATTAACCTTGCTGCTATTATAATTTCAAACTGCAAAAATTTTTTTGTGAATTATGGAAAACCATAATACCTACTTATAACAAGGGTAAGAAGAATCCGAGTTTTGGGTATTAGTAAAGGTAGATGAGAATTTGCCGGTATGTGGGAGTTGTTATGATCTCTGAAGATTTTTTTTAGCCTTTGAAAGAATGGGTTTCTTGATTTTAAATGCCATAAATTGAATGGTTGAGATGTTAGGGTCTGATAATGCTTTGGTAGATATCACAATAAGACTTCTATTGCAATTGGCAATAACTGTAATAACTGGTTTGTAATCAAGATAATATTTAACATATCAGTTAAGCTAATGCCAATTCAGGAAGGAATAGCAAACTATCATAAGTCCTCGTGTTATTTCTTATTAGTATTATTTAGTTTTAGTGTTATTAATACTGCTATTATGCTGATGCACTAAACCAATTTTTATACTGAATTTCTATTAGTATTATCTACATGGTTTAAGGAAAGGTCATACTTGGATGTATATTCCAATTGGGATAAGTTTCTGCAGGGTTGTTATGTCACTTTGTTTTGTGATTGTCCAAGTTTAATTACTTGCAGTTAATTGCATATTTTATAACGTTTGAACACAATTATATGTTGTGTAAGTTGTGCTGATGAATTAATTATCTACAATGATGCAATTTCCAGACGCATCCTACACAGTCTTGTTTCATGTCATCAATTGATGTTCACACCCACTACTCATATCAGGTTTGTCTGCCTCATCCTAATTTGGTGAAAGTTACCATTGCTACAAATGAAGTTCATTGACCTTGTTTGATGGTTGGAAAACTTGTTAAACCGTGCATCAGTTTCATAGAATTATGTTGTGTTTGGTGTTATTCTGGAGGTGATTGTAGTTTCCGACACTAGAAGTTGTTGGAAGAAAAGAGGAGAAATTGGAAAGAAAAGGAATGCGATTATATGTTAAGAAGCATAGGAGTAACCAGGAGACGATACTTTGAATATTTAGCCTCCCATCCATTTTGCTCCTGCTTTCCTTCTGTAATATGACTTTCTTAAATGGAGTAGGAATGTGTTTTCTTTCCCTTTTCACCACTCACCCAACCCAGCCCACGGCAATGTTCATGTGAAGAAAAAGTTGTCTATTGGTGTTGCCACTATTCTGTGTCCTGTGTTATTTACAAGAAATGGTTACTCTGAAGTTCCGAGTGGCTATGATATTTTGCACTATTCATGTTTCTTTCATTTTTACTTTTGTTCCCATTTTCCATAAAATAAATATTAAATAAGTATAACTATGTTTTCTGTCTCTTCAGATTATGCTGCCGGAATCTGTTGCAATTGTCATGGCGCCTCGAGATGCTACAAGGTTAGAATGTCTGAACAAATTTTGTGTCCTTTCTGGATAATTTATTTTGTGTCCTTTCCGGATAATTTATATACTGAAATTTTTATTTTATTTTATTTTTTGACTTGCAGAAATCATGGAATTTTCCGTTTGACAAGCCCAGGTGGCATGTCAGTAATAAGACTGTGTCAGCAACGTGGCTTTCATCCACACGATCCACCTCCTGATGGTGGGCCCATTTATAAGCCTTGTACAGATGTATATATGAATCCCAATCTAAAATTTGATGTCATTGATCTTCGGTGATTGCAGTCTTGCTGTGTGGATAGGTAATTCTTTTTCCAATCCAATTGTTCATTAATCATTGTTATACACTTGTAGGTTTTACCAATATTGGCTGCTTAAAACATGAAAAATTGTTTGAAAATGGAAAAGGATATTGCTAGGCTAATATATATGCTACGCATTATTATTAAGAATCAGTTGTTCATGACATATACCTGCATCCAGCAGTTGAGTTTCTTTGTTCTCGTCAGAAAATCGTTATTATCGATAAGAATTCTCGATAATGAATATATTCAAACAGTTTTTCCGGATGCTCTTTTGACCAGTATTCGAGTCAAAAGTTCACCTAATTAGAGCTCCTTTCATTAGCGTTCGTGGATTTAAGATCAGAGGCTCTTGTTCCTCCTGCATGACTATTACAGTTTCTTTTATAATGATCTTTTTTAGCATTGCGTAGTCTGTTGTATCAACAATCAAGTATGGGGCAAAAAGGAAGACTGGAAAAAGTAGTCAAACTATGCAATCTGAATGGAGATTACCACTTTGGTGGTTATTTCGGGCTATCTTTTGTGATCATTAGGGCAGTCCTTGATCGTTGTCTTGGTCCCTTCTTTGTTCTCTATTCCATGACTTGGAAGATAATTTTTTTTTTTTTTCCTTTTAAATGGTTTTGATCTATATATATTACAATATGAGGTCTACCGTAGCTCTATAATAATCTGCCGAGATTAGTTCGGAAATTTACTTTCACGATTATATTAGGGAAACTCTATCCTTATTATATATATCTTATGGAAGGAGGAATAAGTCCTCACGGAGGCTTAAATGGGTGCCCTTAGTATTATTGGGACTTAAGGTAGCGGCCACTTAGAAGATACTTCATATTTGCAAATATGTGAACTTTTGTAAAATTAAAAAAACATTCATCATCAAATCTCAATAACAAAGCATTAAAACTGTCTCAATTTGCACACAATTTTAGCTTTTCCTTAGGCACTCCGGTGACTTAGTGTAATGACATGAGCATTTTGCAAAGCATTCCATGTGGCGTTTAGATAATTCTTTCTTGAATTGCTAAGAAAGCCTTAAGCTTTTCGACCAAATAAGCTAAGATGCTTGCAGAAAAGATAGAGAAAAGATTGAGCAATTAAGCCAAATCAAGTGTGTATTATACACAAGAGTGTTTATATACAAGAGAGATTTGAGAGCTTGATTACTAGTTGCTTGAGTTGCTTGGATGAAATAGCAAGTTACAAGCCTGATTTATATAAGGCTTGTTTAGTTTTGGAATCTTCTATACCGTGAGTTCTTATAGTTTGGAGAGTGCATCAATTCCTACTGCATCCCAGAATAGTCCAAAGTATTGTAACATATAGTTTATACATAGAATACTTTATTAATATCTAAATATTAGAATACTTTATTAATATCTAAAGATTTCCTAACTACATACAAATAAAGAATGTGTTAAAAATGAAACTTTCTAGGATCAAGCCAAGCTAGCACAACTTGGGCTTGTCCAGTTAGCGTCTTTGGCTTAAATTTTAGTGATTTGTGACATCTTAGCCTGCCTAAGCATGCAGCCTCCTCATCACATTCTCATGCTTGAATATCTAAATGTGCTCTGCGAATTGTCAAAAAGTGTCTTTGCATTTCCAACTTAATTCACTATTAAGGAGGTTTCTTCTTCATCAAATACTTGTTTTATGCTTGTGTGCCCTTTCTCTAAATTAAGTAGTCAATAAAGATGCACCCTACATATTCTGGAATAGGTGACAACAGTTGTTGTATGTTTTAATTTTTCACGGTTTAGGTCTTATGCATCTTTGTGATATGGTTTGAAACACTCACATGGAAGATCAGATGTATCTTAAGTTTCAGTGGAAGTTGGAGTTGTTAAGAGATGTTCTCTACACATCAAATGATTAAGAAAGGTCCTTCGTATCTTCTTACTAACTCATTATACACTTTTTGGAAGATATTCAATTGTTAGGGTTAGAGCTTGATTAACACTGAATGACCTTCCTTATACTCGATGTGTTGTCTTTTTGTATCTATTCATTTTTTTTTTTTTCTCACACCTTTATCAAGATAACCTTGCGTAAAATCTGCTTTTTTTTTGCCATTCGCGACTAAGCTTTTGAGCTGCGGGGCTTTTTTCTTCTTATCTCAAGCGTATAACATTGGAAGCATGGGCTGGAATCCTGTGATGATCTCGAATTGGCTCTTGCCAAATGCTTATCTCTATTGAAGTTTGTATTAGAATTGAGTCACATCGAGTAACTTTACTTAGTCTTGTTCATGATTGCCCACGTAATGTTTAGGTATATCTCAAGAAGGTCGTTGATGAGCTCAGTCCATCCATTGGTTTGTGAATAAAAACTTGTTAAGATGTCCATGTTGAGTGTACTTATGAATAAAAACTTTGTGAATAAGTCGAGGTATTATTTGAACGCTTATCAATAAAATTGGGCAATGGTAGTTGATGTGGCTTAATTCTTGTACAAACTGTAGCGAAGCAAGGCAATTGACAAGTGCATGTTCATGTTGTGGTGGTGTTCCAATTCATGACCCTTAATGCTCTAGCCTCGACTTATAGGAAAAAAACTGCACAACTTATAAGCTACCCCACGAATGGCATGAAGAAATAAACATTATGCAAGCTTATCTTGACAAAACCATAAGAGAAACGAAGAAGTGGACAAATACCACAAGATGTCACATTAAATATAAGGAATCGATCAAATTTTGATCAAACTCCTACACTAACAATTTAAGATTTATTGAAAAGTGCACAAGGAGTTAGTAAGAAGATACAAAGGACTTTGCTAATTATTTGATGTATAGGCAACATCTCATATCAATTTCAACTGCCACCAAAGCTCAAGATTCATCTCGTCTTTTATATAAGCCTTCTTAAGCCATGTTATAGAGATGTAGAATACCGAAGCCATAGAGAATCGAAGTGTGTGTCAACAGCCCTTGTCACAACAGTGAACAAAATTGTAGAGCGCATCTTTGTCAACAACATGATTCGGTGAAAAAGCATACCAATATACAAATACTTGGTAAAATGGAAAAATCTTTACAATAGTAAAACAAGTTAGGACTGTGAAGACGTCTTTGACAATTTGAGGAACACATTCAGAAGTTCAAGTATAAGAGCACGGTGAGCTTAAATAAGGAGGATCATTGGAAACCGAGCAAATTACAAGCTAAATAGATTAATTACACAAGTCAAGTTGTGTTAGCCTAGCTTGATTTTAGAAAGTGTCATCTTTAGTAAATTCTTTACTTATACATAATTAGAAAGTCTCTAGATATTGTTATAGTGTTGTAGTATGTAGCTTCTTTCTAAAATAGTCCGGGTCAATCTAAGATGTTATAAAAAAAATAGGAGCTCTCTCTAAGCCATGAAAATTCTCTGGAGAAAAAATATTTTAGAACTAGGCAAGTCTCCGTAGTTGGTATGTAGCATTTTCATTCAAGCAAGTGAACTTGTAAGCAACTTGAAGCTAGCTCTCTTGTATACAAACTCTTGTGAATAATACGCATTCTCTTTAGCTCCATTGTTATCTATTCTCTCTTAACTCTTCCATAAGCATTTTAGCTTGGCTAGTTTAGAAGCTTCAGGCTTATTAAGCAACTTTCCGATAAGAGTTATCTAAGTCTTGCATGGGTGGCAAGCGCCAAGTACACATCAAGTAACAGTAGGGCCTATTTGGTATTATTTTTTAAAAAATAGAAATCAACAAAAGCTGTTAATTATTGTTACAATGTTTCTATTATAGTAAAAACTTTCTTTAGTAATACTCTATATGAGAACAATCTCTATATAATCATAAAAAATTATGGCCCCAATTTGGCTATTTATTAATAAAAATAAATTTTGCATTATAATAAGTTATAATGTTTTTAAATCCCGTCTTAAGGAATTTGCCTTTATATAGCAATAATTATCTATATATTATTAAACCGTATTTTAATTCTTTGAAATTATATTTATCTCTTTTATTAGTATCTATATATTTAAATGTAATATGCTCAATTAATTAATTATTACTTTAGTGAATACTTTTCCTTATATCACTTCCATAAAGGATAATTAAGTTAAAATGATAATTTTAATAACTATACTTCTATTAAATTTTAACTTCATCTTAATAATAAAATTTGTTTGGTCCTAAATTACAATTTTAGAGAGATTTACTACTAGAAAATAGTTAGAACCCATTATATAAGATCATCAAAGGCAAATAGAAAACGCAAAAGATAGTGTTTATGATTTCTTTAAAGATTTTTTTTTTAAGACTAGTTACGCCAATAATTTAATATTCATCTTTTTAGTTTATACTTCATTTGATCAAAAGTAATGCTTTTGTGAAAGGCTGCTTTAATCCTTGGCAACCCAACAACTAATAATCAACTATGATTTTTCTTTATACAAATATTATTAATATTTCTTTATACAAAGATTTTTCTGCTTTTTAATCCTTGATTTCAGGACCAGGTTAGCTAGCACCGATCCCGTGGACCCGGATACTAAGCTTTACATAGCCATATTTCCACGGCTAGCCTTCAGTCATATGATCCCATACTGGAGGTGGGAATGGCAAAAATATCTGAATTTAGCTTAGAACCGTAAAAATTTGGAAGATAAAATTCACATATTAAAAAATACGAATATGAATGTTAAAAGTTAAGATTCATGTAGATTTGGATCTGCATCTAAATGCAAATGCATCTGAAAAATTAAATATTTATTTCCACATTATTTTTTAATTAAATTATTTATTAAATTAAGATTAAATAAAAAATACATAAATTAAATAAAAAATAAGATTAATTAAAAAATATATAAGTTAAGTTAAATTATAAAACATATTAGGATTCCATCATTTTATGTGAGTTTGTGGTGTTTTTATAATTTTTTTTGTGGATTTTTTGTTGTATTGAACTTGAATTTATGTTATTTTTTATGTTTAATTTATGTTGTGGTATTTTTATTCGTGAATTTATAATATTGTATGTTACTCCAGTTATTAAATTATTAATTATTGAATTATGATTAAATTTTATATGTTATTATTAGGTGAGTTATTAAATTTTATTTTAAATTATTATATTTTTAATTTATATAAATTTAAATATCTGAAACATCCACTCGCAGTGCAAATGTTACCCTCATCTGAATTTATAAATTTTGTTATAAATCCAACTATAAAAATATTAATATAGATGCACGTGCAGATAAACTGAATCCAGATTTTACTATCCTTACGTGGAGGTAGCCAAGCTCATAGCACTAAAGGCTCACGAAACTTCCTTTATATCCAGCCAAAGAAATATCGATCGGCTCCCATAATTTCCTCAAAATCCAGCTCCTCTGGTAAACCTTGTGAAGCTCACCTTGCCTCATGATGAAAATCTCCATGAAAATGCTGAAGCCAATGTTGATATTCCAAAAAAGAAAGACCCTTTTCTCAAAAAGCTTTGATGGTCTCTGAGATCCTTTGGCTGAGGTCCTTGAAGCATCATCTTGAGTATAATCTCCAGTTGATTGGATTATTTTTACCGAGTTTTTTTTCTTTTTTCACACCTCCACATACAACGCATGCTTCGCACGTTTCAACGGACCATCAACTTCGGCCCTGATTAAGGGTGATGATCCCCCAGGATATAAGCATGGGAACTTCACTGCTCCGCCGAGTGGGTCCCCTTAACGACCCATGTTGCATCTTGCATCCATGAGGTAAAGAAAGCTTTTGATATTGGGATGGCAGCTGTGTTTAAATATTTATTGAAAAAGTTTTATCGTTTAGTGGTTCTACTCAATTCGAATCTGAATTAATCGCAGTTTAATGTGTTCTTCGAATGCGTTAAAAAAAAAAAAAAAAAGCTTTTGACATGACTGCCGAAACAAATATTTCGGGACTCTTGGCTATCTCTCGATCAGGGTGGGCCATATCAGGTGTAACATTTTTTTTTTTTTTTTTGTGCGACGTTGCTTCGAGCTAGAATCAGAAATTCAGAATGGCTAAACTCCGCGGGGATTTGCACCATAAACATGTCATCCCTTCAGGATAATTGCCACCTTACTTCAGTGTTACTCCTTATGATCACGATCATGATAATGATGCTTGGATCATGATCAGTGAGTGGCTAAACAAACAGAATATAGGATCAGTGGTCCATGTTGCCCGAGGAAGTGAAGTGACACTTGAGTCAAGAACAACGAAACGAGTTGGCTCCATGGTTAGAGCTGTTTGGGTTGTTTTTTCTTTTTGGGGGCATTAAGGAAACTGAATCATTATGATCATGATCCTCACTTGGTGTTACCGGACTGGTTGGAGGAAAGAATCAAGGGAAGAGGGATAGCTCCGACGAGTTGGGCACCCCAACTAAGGATATTTGCTTGGGATTCAATTGGAGGATTCTTGAGTTATTGTGGTTAGAGTTCACTTACTGAAGGACTAAATTCCGGATGTGCAGTTGTTATGCTGCCCTTTAAATTGGACTTGGTCTGAATGCCAGAGTTTTTCAGGAGAAAGTGGTAGGAATTGATATCCCCAGAGATGAACAAACTGAGTCAGTTACGGCCGATAAAGTGGCTAGGACCCTCAGGCTTACGAGCACAGAGGATGAAGGACGGATTTACAGGAACAGATCGAGAGAGATGGGCAAGATAGTTGCAGATAAGGATCTGCATCGACGACACGTTGACACTTCTATTCATAAACTTGAAAATTTTAAGAGTAACGTTCCTAAAGCTTAATTAAATATAGAATAATTGAACATTCTAGCGGTGTTTCTGTTTTTTTGTTATTTTTATGTTACTTCTCGAGGTCTTTTATATGACATTTGATCGTGTTGCTTTAGTATCTAGATTGGGTCTTGGGTGGGTATGCATGCATTGGAGTCGTAGGTTGACTGCTATAGTCGTGCATAAACGTTTTGATGGCTGGGAGCTCATCATCATGCAGGTTATCTAAATAAACTCCTTGTAGGGTTGGATTTTTATAGATTTTTGTGAGTTTATACTTTATTTATTTTAATATTTTGTTAGTATAATAAAGCCACTCGGTCTTAGATTTGAGCCTTTGTCTTTGAATCTAGTGATAACATTGTGTTGTATTATTAACGGGTACATTCTTGTTCTTCTTCTTCTCCGCTCACAATAGTTGAGAGTAAATCTGTAGTAAAGCCGTTTTTCCCTCCGTTATATAAATATATACATGGAATTGCAATTTCCTCCGAAGATGAAAGAAAGAGCCCCCCTTTAAACTCCTCATCACATCCAGCCTCTAAAAATACCCCATTAGTATGTGTGTGTATATTGTGCCATTAGAAATAGTGTGATAATATATACAAATCACACTATTTCTAACAACTCCTATGTTATATTCACAGATAACCTTGTATATTCCTTTTTTCCCCCCTCAAAAAACCATATTAAAAAAAAAAAAAATCTTTCTCTACGGAACTTTTTCACCAATTTAATGTGAAGCCCTTGTTCGGTCCATGAGAATTAGTTATGCGAATTGTAAACAGTGAGCATCAGCCTATTTCAGTGATAGAGATAATGATCCTAATTAAAGAGTTTAATGAGAGTGAGTGTAGTTTTTTTAACGCCCTTCTAAAATCATTTTAACAATTAACGCTTCTTTTAAATTTATTTCCTATAAAATACCTTCTGTTTATTTGATAAAATATAAATCTATATATTAGAATTTACTGTAAAATTTTACCCAAATAAAATTTCTTTTTAAATTAGATACGAATCCTAAAATATTAAATTTATCATAAAATTTAATATATTATTTCTATCTTTATGACCCTAAATTTTTATAATTTTCTCAAAAGATATTTTTAATTAAAATTAAAATATAAATATAAATTATGAAATGGAGTAGGCATAAAAAGTTTGTTAAGACAATAATTTATCTAAATGTCCAATTCAATTTCCGCTCAAAATAAGAAAATAGTTAATTTGTGGTAGATTATATTAGTAATGTCAGTTCAAAAAGGGGTTTATGAGAAACTTTTGAGGGTGTCAAAAGGCCTACCCTATTAGATTTATTTAATTAAGATTGAAATTATAAATTTCAGAAAGAGGGATTTCATGAGAGTTTTTAGAGGGGTGCCGATTGCTCCGCTCTTTGTGAAGGGCTATTACAGGCTTTCTTGTTCCTTGCACAAACGGGTTGAGTCAAACGAAAAAAATCATAATTGTGGTTGACCATCGCATACGTGGACGTGCAGACCTTCAACTCTTTTTCTCCCTAAATTGTGGACCATTTTCTCCTGCATCATATGTGTGGTCCACTTCACCACTCATTAAGTATCTTCGATAATAAAAACTAGGAGAGATTAGTTAAATGTGTATTGTCACTTGAATTAATGAGAAACAATAATCAGATGGGTGAGATGGTTGAATTAATTACATTTGTTATTTTGTTTGTAATTTCTCTTCTTTGCCGATTATTATTTAACATATTATTAGCACGAAAATCTAACTTCCAATCAATTACATTTGGAAAGAAAATACTTGGTTCTTTTGTCTATATATGACATAATATTTCGTCTGTAATATCTAGCAATTGTTTTCCATGTATAGACCAATATGAATGTTATTTTATCTAACACGATTACTGTTGCCGAAGAGACATATGGATAATGTATTATTATTTCTAAGGTTTCTAAAGCAAATGTATTATATAGTAAAATATTTCTACCGTCACGACGTTAAGAGTAATAAATTTTATTACCATGAGGATGTTATGGCATAATAGAAGATTAGAAGTGTAGTTATAAAATTATTGTTTTGAAATTATCCTTAATACAAATATAAGCAATAGCAGAACTATGTTCATGCCGAGGCAACCCTTAAATTTTTAATTTTTTTTTTAATAAGGTAACAATTAAAAAGCTTTCAAGATGATGCCTAACTTATTTTTACCCAATCTTCTTATAATACAAACCTCAGATATATTTTGGCAACTTCCAAATTAAAATCCTAATTCCACCGCTATATATAAGTAAAGTATGCACTACTTTAATCATTAATGTCAAATTTAATATCGAGGCATTAATAAAAGAAATAAATATAGTTTTGAAAAACTAGTACATATAAAAAGTAGAATTCAGAATATGCAACTAATCTTATATGTTTAAACATTTGTATTTCCTTTAATATTTTTCTCTTAATGTAAATTCTATAGATACTATAAATGATTTGATAACAACTCTAAAGAATAAATTATTATCTCAAACAACTTCAGAAAAATATTTGACTCTTATCATATATTTTTAGTGTAATAAAAAATATGTATTTTACAATATACAAATAATTATTACTATATAGATGTAAGCTTCTTAAGACAGTTTTTTTTTTTTCAAAAAATTGTAATTCATATAATGTGAAGTTTATTTTTATTTGTCACTAGTCTAAATTGAGACCCCAATTTTTTATAACTTCTATCTGAGTTGATTACTTGATTTGAAGAGAGTTCCTGTCGGTGTTAATGGCTGATAACGAGCGGCTACCTTTATGAGCAACGGGATGACTCCTTGTGTTAACCGAAAATCTGAGCTCTAGCAAAATTTTGTTCACTAATTGATTTAACAGGGAAGCTGAAAGGTAGTAATATTTGTCACATTGTTACAACGAGGTGTCAAACGTTGATATTTTGTAGATGGAGAAACATTTATATGAGTGAGGCAATTTGACCAGTAGGAGCCTACCATTTGTCACGTGTGGTGAGGTTTCAGTGGGATCCACCCATTTTAATTGAATAAGTATATCATTTCTAGAATTGAAAAAAAAAAAATAGTGGGTCTCACTATTAAATTTACCAAATTTGTTTAAATACTAAGTTTATAATAGTTGAGTGCATCGCCTTAGCACCTGACCCATTTAAATATTTATTTCTCCGATTCATGATGAGGCAAATTTTAGGAGGGGTACCATTTCCCTTACCGTGGCATTAGCATAAGGTTTGGTCATGGATGATGAATTGATCGATGGGGACGCTTTAACCAGTGAGATTGATTCCATTTGAGGAAATTGTTGACTCATCCTCAACATATTGTTAGTGATATATTATTCGTTTAATTAATGATTTTATGAAAAGTTGTAGTAGGAGAACAATTGCGAGAATTATCTTCTTAGTAAACAATTCTAATTTCCTCGTTTTTCTATAAAAATATTAAGATGACCTTAAACGTGGAAGAATTTTCGAAATACATTGAGAGACAACAAACACCAGGTTTGAATTTTCTTGACCACCACCAAACATTAGCTATTGGAGGATGAAATGTTCAAAATTTCAAGTATATACCCAATTGATTGTCTTTAATTTCCTTCTCTTTATTTTTTTTTTTCCCTGATCATGGTTCATGGATAACATGTCCCCAAAATAAGAGCAAATAGCACAAAGTTTGTCAATGTGTTTGTCAAATCAACTAAGCACAATATCATCTATAATTAATTAAACAAATCGTAATACTTAAAAGGCAATGCCATTGAGAGTTACTAAGTTACTAAACATTAAATACTTCACCAGACATTCTATTTTATTTACAAACGGAACACAGATAAGTATATGTCTTGTTGCACATAATCGCAGAAGTAAAAAGAAATAATGAAATCATTTATGACAACTAATTTAATTATTGGCTCCTTTGTTGTGATTATCCTAACTAACAAAACTTGTGAGTCTGTGTTATGTTAACCAAGTACCACATAGATTTTTCAGAGTTTGCTTCTCAATCGATGGGTTAAAATCTTTTATTTATCTCTATATAATTAATACCCTAATTGTAAGCTTGTGTTGAGTTATTCTACTGCTGATATAAGACTTGTGTTCTGTTATTCAGCTGTACAGATTTTGCACTTTTATCCCTAAAATTACAGGTCAACAATTTGCATCTCTACATTAACCACTTGATCTGAGTTTGACCATGTTGTGGATAGATTAATTAGGTAGTTGAATGGGTTATGTCAAATGATGCAATAGAATATGATGGGATTGTATTTCAATGATTAATAGGTTTTTTAATACAATTAATGGAGAAAATTATAATTAATTTGGTGTCTTCTTGTTCATTTTCAGCTTATCAATTAGCTTTTAATATTTTTGAAAATGTGCTAATGTCCATCGTATTTTATATAATTTTCCAAACGAACAATAACAGATGAAGCCAATTTAGAAGTCTAGCTAGAAAATGCAAATCCATCTAGATTTTAATATAATATGATCAAACTAAACTTCCTCTTGACTTTTTACCTAATTCTTGATCAAATGTATATTTCCAATAATGATAAATTGTTCTAATATATTGGATAAAGGTCATCTCATTGTTTGTTTATTTGCGTTTTATATTTAATGTTGACAATCAATCCAACATTTTTTACTCATGTTATTCAAAGTGAGAAAGGTAAGAAGGAAAAAAAAAAAAAACAAAACGATATCTCAATCGTTTTTAAGATATTCTTTTATATCCAATGGATAAATATTAAAAAAATAAAATATTGCAGACATATTTTGACAAATGAATAAGTATGATTATGTGAGGAGTTAATTTATTGGTTAGTCATATGCTTAGGGTTTAGAACCACTTAAGCATAGGAATTAACCTAAAGAATTAATTATGCACCATATTGAAATAATTTAGCACGTCAAGAAAATGACTAAATAATATAATATCTAAACTGAGGAAGCAAGTCGTGGCTTTGCGAAGATGATAAGCTATTATCAGCATAATCATCCCACAATCCAGAACTTCAATAGTTAAAAGACTACCCATGGGACTCACGCTAGTTAGTATAGACTCTCAGTAAATTATGTATTATTTAATATATTAAAAAAATAGGTATGTTTAATTTTTGGCACAAAAATATTTTTCAACGTGATATTAGGAGTCACACACAGACAATCCTTAATGTGAAATCCCATTGCTACCCCTTAACCTAATGGTTTCTGGCCATCATGTTAAGTTTGAAAAATAAACATAAGAAGGGTTAAAAAAAAAAAAAAAAAGGTTTAGAAGAGACAGAGAATAAAAAATGTGTCGGAGAGGAAAAGGCTCATCCTAGCTTGAAAACAAAAGCAGAGCAAAAATTGAAAGTCCCACGTGTTGTCATACGAGGCCGTGAGATGAAAGAAAACTTACGTAGATCATAATTTTTTTTTAATATATTAAAAGTGCGAAAGTCCGAATGGAAAAGTTACCAACCACCTTAAAAAGTTCATCAATTGCAATCACATTTGAGGGAGGGATTGTTCAAACCAGAATTGGGAGATTTGTTGCCCAACCTCAGTTTTTATACAAAAAAGATGCTAAAGATTTTTTGGGTTGTTGAGATGGTTACCTGAAAATGTCAATTATCTGTTGGGAGGTTTATCTCTTCTAGACTTGTCTAAAAACGAAAGCAAAATTCCCTCACCAATATATTTTACCAATTCTGCGGACAACTGTGCTCACATCTTTTCTTAGCGAAACCAATTTTTTTTGTTTTTTTTTTTATATCTCTAAGAACATTTCTGTCTCAATCCTCAACTCCCACAAATTATGCTCATCACTACTTTTTCAATTTCTTAGATTTCCTTTTCCGTTTTCCTATCAGAAAAAAAAAAAAGAAAAAAGAAAAAGAAAATAGAAAGAAAGATTTAGTGGGCAGATTTTCTTTGCCTCTCAACGAAGTTAACACTCTTGAAATATTCTCAAGTTAACTCTGTCTCTCCCTTCCTCTTTTTCTCCATTTTTGATCACACATTCATTTCCTCAACTTCTTTGCAATCTCCAAAATCCACGCACAAAGACTCTTGTCATTTTTCTCTTAATATATAGCTATTCCGTCTGCCAGCTTCTATATATTTTTTTCTTCATCAACTTTTGTTTCCTGGCTTATGCTACGTATCTCTGCAGTTTCTGATTCAAAGATTCCTGTACGGTCTCTTCTTTGAGGATAAAACTGACAAAAGCTCACTCTACTTCTTTGACACATTCCATCTCTGATCACCAAATTTTCCGTGAAATTCTCACCAATCAATCTCTTAGCACCTCTCGTTTTTTGACTTCCTTGTCAGAACAATTTAGTCAATTTTCCAAGTCTTCCACTTTCGGTCTTCTTGGCTCATCAAAATTGAATTTCTTTTACCCCTTTTTTTTTGGGGGGGCTCTTTAAAGCCGCATCTCATTCTTGAAATTTGCTTCAAGCCCTTGAACATCAACTTTCTTGAATTCTTGAGTCTCGATCATGATGTGCTCAGAGACAAGTCCTCCGCGAGTTTCATTTTCGCATGATCCAGGCCAAGCAGACGTTGTCCCTCGAAGAGACAACACACTCTTGGACATGAACTCTGAGTTTGAATTCAGCGTCGGAAGCACCTCTGAGCTAGAATCTTGTTCAGCAGATGAGCTTTTTGCCAACGGTGTGATTCTTCCTGTTAAATTTCAAGAAACCTCAAAGCAAGTCCAAAAATGTGCAGCTCCACCAACTGTATCATTGCCTCCTCTTCCCCGTCCTCCCTCTAATGAGAATCCAAAGAAGAATCTTCAAATAATGAAGGTTAATAAAGAATTGGAAGAGAAGCCTCGCCAGTCAAAATCTTTGTGGGGTTTTAAGAGAAGTAGCAGTCTAAACTATGAAGCTAATAAGAACTTAATATGTTCATTATCACTGTTGTCACGCAGCAATTCAACAGGTTCAGTGCCTAATAAAAAATCCACCCCGAAGGATTTTCAGAATAAGCAAGGGTCACAGAAGCTGCAGGCATCATCATCAAATTCTTCTTCTACAAGTCATCCATATCAGTTGCAGCAAAAAAAGAAAATTTATGGGAATGGTGGTGTCAAGATTAGTCCTGTATTGAATGTGCCTCCTCCTTACATTTCTAAAGGAACCGCAAATCTCTTTGGTTTTGGCTCCTTCTTGCGTAGTAGTGGTTCAAGAGACAAGAAGAGCAAGAAATGATTATCTACTTACTTTTATTTAATTCATTTTCCAATCTCGTGTCAAGTGGTGCATAAGTTCATGCCTCTTCCTCTCATTTTTGTATTTTGAGTCAAGACGGTTATATTGTGCCATCGCATAGCTTATTTATTAGGCTGTTTATGTAGACTTTTTATTGTAAATATCGATAGATTAATAATCGTATTGTAATTTTAAAAAAAAATCTAGTCTTCTTTTATAATAGTTCATTTCTGTTAAATAATTAATAAAATGGTAGCAAAGTCAATATCTGGCGTTCGGAATTTTACATCTTCATCTCAATCAATCAACATCTTGTGTTTAATTACTGGATTCAAGCCGTTACCTTGTAGTCTATCCTTTCGAGCCAAAGAAAAAGACTTGGGATTTTAATAATGGACAGGCTATATTTAACGTTGTGATTATGGAAAAGATGAGAGATGGAAGAGGGTATGCGGCATTCTCAATGCAAACGAAAATGTCACTAGCTCAGGGGACATAAGGGCAGGCTACCCTTCGTTCATGGCTTGTCCCTTTGCTGTGTGTCTTTTAGATTTATTTCTCTTAGATGGATGATGAATGTCATTTAGACTTTGGTTTCTTCAAAAGCAACTTTGGGTGTCTTTATTGCTAATAGACATACAAAAAGTGCATAAACTTTTGAATTTGTTGTCCATCGGTACGAGATTTGTCTTCGATTTAGAGGTAAACTTTTGTCTCTTATTGAGAAGTTAGGCAATGTTAATAATCAGAGCGGGACTGGATGGTTTGCAAAGCAAATCTACATTGAAATCCCTTTACTTTGCTTTCTCAATTTTTTTTCCCCAATTAGCTTTTAAGCTCCCCTAATCTAATCTATGTCAAATCTCATGTCCTTTTTCTTGGGTTACCCTAAACCTAACCCTACCCTAACCCCACACCTATCCCCACATTGGCTGTCGTGTGTATCAAATACGAAATTGGGGTCAGTATCATTGTTGAATTCAAGCATCCTTTCGACATCTGCCATGCGCCCATAACTTCTTTTCGTATAAGATTAAATACCCATTGGTTTTCAAATATATATGTGAAGATAAAATTGCTTCAAATGAAAATGTACTTTCAGTCATGAGTACAATTTTCTTTAAAATCTGAAATAAAAAATGGTTGTGATTAGGTTATTTTATGGGTTCGTGCCTTACACTTTGAACAACGTTTAAATAGTTGAAATTTATTGATTTTATGACCATTTTGACAATGTCTAAATTATAGGGCTTGTCCCTAGTTAATATGATGCCTGGCTTTTGTTCTACTTAAAAATTCGGACGCTATTATTGCAAATGCAGGCATGCAGTAAAATTTCACTTTGCTTGAACAGTAAGACATTTTCATTCATGGGATTTGCTTGTGAGATCAGTTTCTTTTTTCATGTAAATATTTTCTTCCCCCCTTTTTCAATATAAGTCACATAGAAAATTAAACATAATTCATATTGCATTAGTATTGCTGTGAACATCCTTTACAATACCATAGTCTTTACATATTTTGCTTCGAAGCAGTAGATTGTGATGCAATTTTTCTAGCAATAATTGTGTTGCGTGACCCACAAGCCCTATCAACATTGGATTCCAAAATTTACCCCAAAACTATTACCGAAATTCTTTTGGTCCTCTTGTAATAACAGATGCTATTATGTCATTGCATAAGATATGCTCTTTAACTCTAGTGAAATAGCAGTAAGTTTACGACCGACAAGATTGGAGTTGTAGAGATACCTAATTCGTGATAGTAGTAATATGAACCACAACTGTAAAGATGTGGGGACTGTCAATAATAGTGGGCTACTACTAGAAATTGGACCGCTACATCTCTACAATGTTGATGAAGCAAGCATTATTGGTTTGTCTATTGGTATGGTGGTCCATTCCACCAACTCTAAATGGATATATTCCATTTTGGAAGCTCATATTGGTGTTATCACAAAGAAGTAATGTAAATGTAACGATGATTAATTGCTTTTATCAAAAAGGGGCTTGAGTTAATTCTATCTTCTGAAAGTAGAGAAGCCACACCCAGCACCTCCAGGATGTCATGCTCTTACGTCACATGCAACTGATGCAACAGATAAGCTAATGCAAATTATGCAATCTTTTTTTATTCAGCAGCAGGAAAAAGAAGTAAATAGAAACTGTCATGTGCACGCATATGGACCACACCGCATTGCAATTAAAGCATTGAGACTATTTGAATAAAACTGATTGATGATAGGATCAAAACCTTGTATAAACTTATATTTTGCTTAAGATTTCGGCTGACAAGATGTAGAAATCCTATACATTTTTGCCTTTGGCTGCTCTCTGTGTTTCCAAATTGTCTCTGTACTCTCGGGTGGTGAACTCGACAAAACTGTATGACCTACAAGGGCTTCTGTATGAACTAGTCTGCACAAAACTGGACTGACTTTACTAGTATGTACAAGCTAAATTTGTATACATATTTATAGACAAAACCTCTCATTTGTGTGATGCAGAGGAGTTGGAAACTGTTGTCTCATTCTTGATTAACCGGGTGTTGTAGGATCTACAGAATCCACATTTATGATATAACCAATGGAAGTGTGCAGTACCCTTCTGCTCACAATCATTGCAAAGTATATCCTGGAATGCAATACAGAAATTAGAGTACTTAAAAAGGGAATAACCTGGACAATGGATTGCTTTTGCAAGATGAGGTATAATCATAATTTTCATGAGAATGTTATGACATTTGCATAAAGAAAATGGAAGAGGTTTGCTGGTGCTGTGTTTCTACCAATATCAATTAGTGAGGAAATAAAAAATTGTTGTGGGGGGAGGGGAACTTTTGGCGCTAGATTTTTCGCAATTGTAAAGAAACTATGGTGACAGCAGTGGTTGTAAAAGGATACAGAATTTTTTACTTACAAATTTCTTATCCACAAGGGTAAAATTAAAATATGCTAGCTAAAGAAAAAATGAAATGCAAACATCTCAACTTGAGATGAAGTTGAAAGTTGTTATAGAAAATAACCAAATGAAAGAGCATCTTAATATTGAAGCAGAGAGTGAGTGGCATGCAGATGGAAGGAAAATGCACCTGAAATTGATTTCTGTATTCCTCTGGAAGTTCCTCCGCAGCCAGCAGAGCATCAAGCATGCCGAAGTAAATCTGAGTTGATCAAAATAATAAAGAAATATATTTAGTCATGCTTCAACTACATTTCCACATTACACCTCAAAAAAATAAGAAATATGAAAAAGTTTTCTTACTGCCATATCTCCTAAAGATTTGCTGCAAATTGGACAGGTGTAGTGACTACAAGTGTATGCCTAACAAGTCATAATGTAATCAGATACGCTATAGTAGTAGAGATGCCTTTTAAGAAGAAAAAATATATGAAAGAAAATGCATTGAAATTGCAAGTATCAGTAAAATAGACACCTGAAAGCAAGCCAAATGCATGTAATGGCCACAGGGTAAAGCTCTAACTGTTTCACTTGATGTGAATAAGAAATCACAGCATATAGGGCAGTTTGTTTCTAGACATTTTTCCAAGCACTTGTGATTCAGTAACTTCAAACCCAAGCAACAATTGCAAGTCATACAATGGAAAAAATCAATGCCAAGACCTCCACCAACACGGCATAAATTACAAAATGGACAATGATACACCGTCCTGAAACAGAAACACAGAATTTGCAACTGAGTCGGCTCATCATTTTTCATTCCAAAAGGTAAGAATAAATAGGCCTAGACTCTAAAAACAATTCACAAATGCTAGGTATGAAGCTTTCTTTTATAAGATTTTAAAGACAGAACAGGAGTAGTTGCTATTAAAATCAACTGTTGTTATAAGTACTCAACAAAAATGCAAGGCAGATTCAGCACATATGCTGAGCGCATTATGAACAGACCATATCATATTGACTACCAAGTTTATTTCTTTTAATTCTGCAAGCGTCACAACTCACCAAAACTTTAGTTCTCTAAAAATCCTTTTTTTTTTTCAAATAAGAATTTCAAAGTAACTACAAGAGACCACTAATTCGGAATTCTCCATGTTTACACACTGAATATTTTATATAATTTAACCCAGTTAACATATAAAATGAATAAATTCTCCTCAATCTCAATTTATAAATATTAAAATTCATGAAGAAATTAATAAATTCAAATATTCATTCATTTTCATTATATTGAAAGTAATCTAGCAAAATTTGCAAAATCAATCATAGATCATACATTTACTGAAAAAGAAAAGGATCTGTACTGAAAAAAAGAAACGGAATCAATTTATTGAAAAGGATAATCGTACGAGATCAAACTTATTATCATAAGAATAACACATTTTTTAATATACAAAACAATAAATCATCTTTATTAACTTCATTATATAGCCATAAGTTAGTTCACACTAATAATATTTATAATAGTTATAAATAGTTCTTAACAGTTATAACAACAGATTTTAGTTTAAGTAATGTAACATATCAACTGCCTTTACTCTTTGTGTGTTTGATCATTCATAACGTAGGAACAAGGAATTTGAATGATAAACTTTCTTTCGGAACTCATGTACCTTTCATCATCAAAAAATTTGCATATATTGCAATAGTACTTTGCCATGGATAGGCCATTGCATGAAGGTGTCGTGCAGTTTGGCCCAATAGCCTGAATCTTAAGGCAACGCATGCACATCATTTCTGATGTTGCTTTTCTGCAATATTAAACCAAAAGTCAGACAGTGAAATCTCAATTTTAATGTAAGAAGGCATAGATTACTATTACCTATCCATTGAGTGATCACTTGCTTTATCATGGCAAAACCTACAGGTAAACAACTTTCCACAGCAAGCAGCACGAATTTTGCAGTTTCTTTTGTAATGCTCACACCCAAACACGCGTTTCTCTGGATCTCGATATGATGCATAACAGTCCAAACCTTCTTCACCTTTAGAGCTTTCACTAGATGTAGCTTGTGGTAATTTCTGCTGAGTTGCTATCCAGCGACTAAAATAAACCATATAGTGATTAATTATTCCGGACTCATAGATAAAAGTTTCCAACACAGAAAAAAAAGAAAGAAACAATAAATCACAACACAATACATTCAGTTGATTTGAGACATATAAAGTGGATAATAGTCATTGAACTGAACCTTGTCATTAGATTTTGAACTAGATACGCTTTTCTCCTTGGATCAAGAGTTGGGTCCCTATAAACCTTTCTGATCTCAGCTTCAAGCTCATTTTGATTCATACGGAAGATATCTTTCCATCCAGGCTTAAACATTGAATCACTTTCCAAGCTTTCATGGAGATTGCTGTCTAGAAACCAAAGTTGAAATGATTTAAACCATTTGACACAACACAATACGCACTCAATATCTACAGGGAACATAGTATTAAAAATAAAAATTTTAGTAAGTTCAGAATCTGTTCAGAAAACTGTTTCAAATCAATAGGAAACTTGCTAAGTGGATACCTTTATGAGAAAGGTTAGCATCAGGTGTTTCAGTCTGAGAAGATGATTCATGAGGTCCTTTCCAGCATTCATCAAGCCACTCATTGAACATTGTGTTTTTGGTTGCGTGCTTCCATGTGTCCATCAGTTTATTCTGCTCATCTTGAGTAAGTGCAGAAGTTACCCATGGTAGCATTGATTGGAGCACCTCAGCACCTGTGCTTCCAATTATGCGGCCGACTATTTTGTCTTGCTCCTCCACAGAAAAATGCCTAACAAACAATGGCCACAGCTCAAGTTCCTCCCCAAGAATATGCTGATCTAAAGTAACTTTTATAGATTTACACATCCCTTGAAGCTTCATAGCTAGCTCATTATACTTTCTTCTATTATCATCCCTGTAGTCCGCTGAAAATTTATCTTCCACGTCTGAATCAGCATTCAGCAAGACTTCATGAAGTTGTGAAACTTCAGAAAGAACACATGAAATATCTTCAAATAGTTTTTCCTCCTGCTTATGGTCCAATGTGTATGAGTGACTCACATTGTGAAGTGCCTCTTTGGACTCCAGTGCTGGAAAAACAATTTCATCCTCAGCATTACTGTGAGCTCTGTATAAGCCCCATAGAAGACGGAATCTTCCAATAAACTGTCGAAGGAATGTCTCATCACAATCATTCAGTTTTGCAGATTCCACATCCAGATACTCCAAGTCTTTGCTTATGGCTTTATGAAATTTGAATATTGTATCAATTGGTCGTTCTGCCAATTCAACATCATAAAAGCTATTATCTGTTTCCCAGAGAAACAGACTTGAATTCAGAGATGGAGCAGAGGAGCTGAAAGACAAGGACCACAAAGACTTAGCTGTAGAATGAGAACTCAAACCCAGGTTATAACAGTTTACCCCTAAACCTGGGACACAACAAGATTGATCACTATAAGATCCTTTATAAGAAGTTACAGATTCCAAGCGGCGAAGGGTATTGCCATTTTTGCGTGACAGAGAGATGTTTCTTTTGAGTGGCCTTGTTATTTCTTCTCCATGAGCAGATATTAGATCTGCATTATTACACAATGTTGCAGTGCGCGTACGGTATGAACAGGAAAAATTTTCTTCAATATCAGTTAACCTTTTCACAGGACAGCAATCAACTGTATTTGGCGACAAGCATAGGCTCTGGTTGCGGCCTTTGCATCCCCATCCAGAGAAAAGTATGATGAGAGCAGTATCTGTTGCTGGAGCTAAATCAAAGAAGTAATCAGAATTAGAGTCATATGCATAATGGTAATTTTCTCAGATATAATTTACCTTCTATCATGTTACAATGTAGGGGATGAATATAATACCAGCAGATTGCATGTTTTTGAGGACACTCCTAGCTTCATTTTCAGTCAATGACCCCATAAGCCATGGCAACGCACGCTCAATCAATTTTAGTGGCATTTCACACAAGCTTTGGTACAAAATTTCCTGCTGCCTCTTGAAGCTAAAGTGAGTTTGGGCAAGCGGAAGAACCTATACAAGCAAGGAAAAAGGATATTGGTTCCTGAGATGTATTATGGTACAAAACTAATTAAATATTGAAGAGAGCAGCTCGTATATATTTCATTACATTAGTATGAAATCTGATAGGAAATTTTAATATAGAATGTAGAGTAATTTTAATTTTAATCACATTACCGGTTGCCCCAAAAGGATTCATTAAAATTTATAGCATTAATTCAGCATCACAAAAACTTGCATTGCAAACTCACAGCAGCAAACAAAAATTGAGAAAAAAATTTCCTATTCAAACAGAGAAAGCTAACCTGAACTTCCACTCTGTGGAAGTGCCCCTCAATTGTTTTCATTATTTGATCCGCATGGGAGCACAACTTTGCATAAAATTCAGCAGATGTAGAAATTGCTCCTTCATTTTGAATATTCTCAATCAAAAGTCTAAAGTCATTAAATCGGCTTTCTTCTTTGGCATGCTTCTGAGAAAAAGAGGATGCTCCATCTACAGCAGGGAATATGACCTTGACTTCAGCAATACTGCCACCAGCAAGGGAAAATGCTCCAGATGAAGAACAGGGAAGAAACATCAACTACAGTATACTGATTATTAATCTTTCAAAAAAAAAAAAACACAACACCCTTGGAAGAATATAAATACAAAGATTGAAAATTATGGTCACTCAACCTCACTGAATGATCATATGAACGAGAAAATGTTCCATAACCATATAACATAAAAATAAAGGGTTACCAATGAAAGATGAGAACTTCAGCAATGAATTTTAACCGTTCATTGAAGGCCAACAAATTTGTGAAATCACCAGAAAGTTGTATCTTCCTAGACTCCTCGGCTATCTCGTTCAACTCTTGTTTAATGACATTATGCCAAAGCAGTATTTCATCTATAGGATATGTCTCATGGATGCTGGAAACTTCATTAATTGGTTCTAAATATTTCCTTTTTCCAGATTTAGGTGAATCACATGCACAGTTGATTCTGTCCATTTGTTGAATCAATCTGTTGGCAGTAGAATCTAAATGACACTGGACCTGAGAATCATCTACACAGCCTCCTGTGTCGTCAGCATTATTTCTTCTTTTCATCCAGGTGAATACAACCTTCAACAAACAAAGTAATATAATCAGCTACATGCAGTCACCGAAAGATATTCAGAAAAAGCTTAAATCCTCTTAACAGACTAAAATCTTGCCTGCTGAAGAAGCTTTTCTTCTGGGACTATCTTGCTCAAGCACTTCCGCATATCTTGATATTCATCAGTTGAAATAGAGGACGAAAGCCACGGAAGGAATTCTGCCATCATATTCACAGGAATGCTACAGAAAAACTGCCACACAAGAGATGCTTGTTCGTCAAGCGAAAAGTTCTCAGTAAGCAAGGGAAAGACCTGACATAAACAAAGAGACTCAAATTAATTAATTTCTGCTTCAGGGCAAATAATCAAAATAAATATTGCTTCGGACAAAACATCCTAAAAGATATGAATTAATTTTATCCAAATATGATAAGAATGACTCCTTCAATCAATTAATAAATAAACTAATTAATAATAAAATAAATTTCTTATTTTTTGTTATAATAATATAGCAAAACCCAAAGGGAGGGTAAATAATTAAATTATTCGGTAATTTGTTTGACTTTTCATTTTCTAATGAAAATTTACATGAAGATGGATTTTGACTCCACCTCATACTATAGCAATTGATCTGCCAGATCATTTTAGGCAGCGTCTTGCATTTAATGAAATAAAGTTTATTGTTCACATAAGTATTACACATGCCAATTGTAACCAATCAACTAACACAGATTCCAGGGACATCAAGTATTCCCATAAAAGATGCAATTCCTTATATGGAGAAATTTTCTTTTACAAAAAAATATTAATAAAGAGTGCGAGAGAGAGAGAGAGAGAGAGAGAGAGAGAGAGAGCGAATAGAAAAGAAGAAAAAAAACAAGGAGGAGAAAGAAAAATTAATTCCTTTTTTAATATATTTATTTCCATTTTTACCGGGAAAAATAGCATAGCCTTTCTAAAACAAGTAAGATGGAGCCCAAAATGATAGAAATTGTTGATCGATGGTCATTCATAGAAGCTTGAGAATTCCAATGACAAATAACCAAATACTGCACCAAGACAGAGAGTGCAAGGGAAGGAAAGGAAAAAATGAGTATCTACAAGATAGTATGCATCTGGAAGCCAAGAGTACAACAAAAGTTGACTCCAATTACTAGACCACTCAGCCCATGCCATAGAAACTAAATAAAGATAACAGGATAACAACTCCAACAGAGAAATATATGACAACATAAATACCAAATAAAAAATGAGAGATACAGTAGTTATATTATTTATTACTTTTTGAGAATTTAAGAAATGAACAATTTTTCTATTGACTAGGATCTAACCCCAGCACATTTCTATTGAGAAATATTTTACCTCCTACTAAATTTTGTGAATTTTGTATGCTCTTTGTCGACGCAGCACTTCTTCATTATGGTAAGAAGAGATTAATAAAAGAATTTTGCAAATACCTGGAAACTAATGCAAACATCACCAGAAGGAGCTGTACCTGCTGTTCTTCCTTTGACATGTGCTGGTTGATTGATATCTGAAGGGCTCTAGAACAAGATGCTAACTCCTTTGGGAAACCTTCATCATTTTGGGTATAAGAATTTAGCAGCTGAAAAAGATGATCAAAAAGATTGCTTTCACCCTCATGTTCAAGGGAATATGTTCTTGCTACATTCTTTACACGTACATCAAGAGCTGGAAAGATGACCTGCATTTTTCAGAAAAATCATTCAGTCATAAATTCTGATATATTAGATTTTCTTTTTTAACCTAAAAGGGGAATATAGCAAATTAAGAAAGGGAATTTAGGTCACATGACCATAAGATCCCTTCCCGATAACAGGGTAAAAGCAATAGAAATATAGCACACATGCTCCATGTTGTTACTATCAAGAAGGGCTGAAGAGAACTTTCCTAAATTTACTTTGAGAAGCACAAGAAGCAGCAGTTTCTAAAAGCTTTTATTTTTATAAATACAGTTTCCATTGGGAAAAAAAAAAAAAAAAGCACACAACACGCATTCATGCTCAACAGCTGATTGCAAGCGTTACATTATGTATAAAACGTAGTTGTTAATTGTCTATCAATATTTATTAACTTGGAAAGGTAGAAAACCAAATATACCTCGTGAAGAAAGGCGGCATGTGAAACAGTAGGAGTACATTACCTAACAGCACATATATGTACCTTCAAGTAACATAAAATGTCATGCAGAAACAGAAGTTTGCACCGCTAAATTCCAAAAGTGACCATCCTATACCATTATTAATAGCTATCAAACAATTAGGTATGACCCAATTCAAGCAAGAGGAATATGCTCTTTGTTTGAGAAAAAAGAAACTACAAACATGCCCCTCGCCACCCACTTTCCTGCATAGTTTGGAACCATCTTATTGGGAAATTTTGCAGTATTCTTCACAATAAATCACTGCATTTTTCAAGAAAACTACATAGGGGAATTTTCAAATAAAATAAATGTATTGATATACTACATCCAAAGACATAGCACTATTGAATCTAACCTCAATATAAAATAAAAACATTAAACTTTTGTTTCCTTAAATTTGTGTTTCCTTCTTATTCTTCATTTGGTGGGAAACGTAATAAAAGTGAATTTAGGAAATGCAAGATTACAAGGGGAGAACGTAAAATAAGTCCCACATGAAAATTGACGGACAGGGGTGTCTATAAAGAAAATGAAGCAAAAGCAGTGGAAAAGTACTAGCTGTATTTTCATTTTTCTTTTGAATTATCCATTTAAAAATATGGAATTAGTTCTATCATTCAATTTAACTAAAACAGAAATTTTGAAAGAACAAATGAACACACAATTAAATGCCTCACACCATCAGCTTTCTCAGTACAAATTTTTTGCAACATGCATGTATCAACAAGAATGTAAAATAGAATAACGAAGGTAAATATTTTAAAATTCAGCAATTTTAAAAATATGATTTTAAACTTACATGTTAAAAAAAAAAGAAATTAAAATGAGAAAGCAGCTCACATGCTAATTTAAAATTAACATCCAAAAAATATATTACACCAAACAAACTAGAATCTTACAACATTTATACGGCCACAGTGATTTTAATTCCTTTTCAAAAAATCGTACCTCATCTTCAGCATTGGAGTGATGCTTGTAAACGAAGTGCAAGAAACGGTACCGTTCGAACAACGAGCAAATGTCGACACGGTGGCCAATGGCGAAGTTCATGGCCAATTGGTGAAGCGCGTCGAGCTCATTGCGCACCGCTTTGTGGAAAAAACAAAAGATCAAAATCGGCGAGTCGACGTCGTCTTCTTCGTCTTGCTCCGAGCTCTTCGAAGACGACGGCGACGTGGTTTCGACAGATTCTGTGCTGACGGCGTCTCTCCGCTGCAGTTCAGGCAACATCGTCGTCATTTTTTATTTTGTCGTCATGTGCAAAAAAGCTTCCGTTTCTGTTCGAATACCAAGAGGAGAAGGAGAGGAGCTGAGGTGTCTGTTTGGTTTGGTTGTAAAATAAAGTTATTTTTTTTAATTTTTTAAACATTTTAATTTTAATTTGCTTGCGAAACTAATGACAATTTGTAATATTTATATAGTTGACTTGGTGCCACGTGGAGAGATGTTGCCACGGGGATGCTGATGTAAGCAAAGAGGGTCAAGTGAGAGCGAAGGTGGAGAGCACTGAGCACGTGAGGATGGGGAGGGGTAGAGAGAGAGAGTTTTGGATAAACCGACAAAGCAGGGAAAAAGAGTGATTACTACGTCGTTTTGTGTGGGTGAGAGACAAAGACAAGTGTGCGAGAAAAGACCACTTATCAGGTTGCGGACATTGCGCAAAAGAAATGGGAAAAATTAAAAGGTGGGGACGGCGAAATTACGGAGTACCTAATATTAAGGGAAATTTTTATAATATGGTTAGTACATTATGCTTTTTATACAAATAATATATAAACAGTATATAAATATTATTTATGTGAGAAGTATAATATATTATTAACTGTATTATAAATTAATTCAATATTAAGTGATGTATATTTTAATGGTATTGCATAATTATATTAATTATTCTATTAAAATTTTAACTTTTAATTTACAGATATTTATGTAAATTTTAGTTAGAAAAACTTTTCTAGCAGCGATCTTAAAAATATTAAAAATATAAATAATCCCCATAGATTTAACTAAAAAAATAATTAATTGGTTTTAAGATATTATAATAAATTTATGATGTGTGTTTGCACTTTTCGATATTCTTAAAGGATTTGGAGGATTATTTTAAAATATATGCGTGTGTGCAATATTTTGATTATTTTCCTTTTATCCAATAGAAATTCAAAATCACATGTGAAATTCTAGTTAAAATATATATGCGTGCGCGCGATATTTTATAAACAGAGGAAAAAACGCACTTATTAACATTCGCGTTTTGCGCAAACGTACATGCAGACTTCTTTGATTAAAGTTTCCTAAAATAAAAGAAGAGAGAAATAACTTAGTCCTTGAAAGAAATTATGAATTCGAAGAAACGAGATGCGATTAAATTATTGTCATGTTCAAGGTCGTCAATGGTAAGAATTGACTGAAAATGAAACATAAGAGTGTATGCCGGTGCAAGGCTGGCGGTCGAGGGCGGCACCGAGAGGGCACAAGACGATTGTGTGAGGAGCGTGTTGCGTATTAGGCAGCACTCGATCATCTCACGCCTTCCCACGTCGTCGTTTGGACAACACATTCCTTCCTTTTTAAGTAATTGATTATTTGACTAATCGACCCTTGAAAACCAAACATAAACCGCATTAAACATCTTCTACCTTCAGGGTTGTTGCATCCCTAGACTAAGCTAATTAGGTAACAAATTAAAATAAATAAATAAATTCACCATTTCTAGTTTCAAGATCATGCGTGTTGGGTGACGATATACCCGTTCTTAGTTAGTGGCGTGGGTAGAAAATCAAATTCGCGAGGACAAAATTCTTTTTTTTTTTTAACATAAGATACAAAAAATAAATAAAATATAGACGGAGAAGCAAGTTTAATCTCTAATCCATCTAAATATATAAAATAAAGTCCGATCAGCGATGAGAGGGATTTGGGATTCCATAATTAACTCGGTGAGTGCTTTTTATTTCTAGCAAGGGCTTGCAAAAAGAAAATTAGATACGAAGAACTGCACTATTTATATTAATATTTATATTGACATTTATACATCAATATTTTTATTTAATACATTTACAATTGACTTCGAGTTATAGGCTTCTAGAATGTTGTTTTTAGTTTTCCTCTCTGCTACTATGCTGTATCAAAATTTTAGCTGAAAATCAAGAGTTTCAGCTTTGAAGAGAAAGGCAGTAAATTGTCAAAATCATGAAAAGTGAAAATATGATTTTAAATATTTACTTTGCTTTTTTCAGGATGAATTTTAGTGGATTTCATCCAACTGAGCAGTTGTTTAACGGATTCCATTCAAGTGAGTGTTTGGGTTTAATTTAAATTTGATAATTGGACTAAAAATTATTATAGATGGATTTTTTCTATAACAAAAAAAATTGAACTTAAATTAACGAAACAATTAATCCAGTAAAGACAAATTTATAATTTCTTGCCGAACAAGACAAAGTATGTTTTCGAAAATTTTATGGGCTCTGCCACTCTCCTTTCTAGATATATCAATGCGCTGATTTTTCTCCTCCATATTCGTCAATAAGATCTCAATACTAGTCCATTGGATATTTGGATTGCTTGTAAACTAATGTCAATATCTATTATATGTGTAATCGATTGGGTAAAATTGCTTTTTCATTTTTCTTAAAGTTCTTCTTTCTTTAATATGACTTTAAGATTTAATCAATCATTAAATTTAAGGTATTGGGTTCTTGTATCAAAACTTATTGTTATGTACAAGAGACACGTTCGTGCAATTAAACTAATCGGTGATCTTTATATATTCATCCCCTAAGATTGACCAACAGAAACCACTTTTGATGCGAGATCTCTCCACTTTTGCTGGATCAATATAGGCTTTTAAATTGTGGTTAAACCTTTTCTTGGATTTTTTTCCCCCCTATCTTAATCAAGTCATATAATTTTCCTTGACCAACTTTTGCCACTATTTTTATATCTTCTATTGTTTATAAAGGTACTTTGGAAGTATTAATTAATGCTTTAACATGCATGGTTGCTCATACGATCACACCTTACTTTTTCTTGGCATCATGTTTAATATTCTATTGCTTAATTGAATAAATTAGACACAGTGAATCTTAAAGAACCGTCTTCTCTTCTCTTATTCTATTTGAGTGCAATCATGGTTCAAAACATGGGAATCTTTGTGTAGATAGTACTATTTCAACACACCTTAACAAGTGTTACCGAGAGAGAGAATTGAATAGGCTGTAGACTTCTATAATGGAGCGGTATGCATATGAGATGTTCATTACTCAACCATGTTAAGGTGTACCAATAATGTTAAATACGTTGGAGAATCACAAAGAAAGTTGTGCCAAATGTTCATCAAAGTGGCCAGTATTGTAGGCAAATGGACATTCAAATTGAACGAAGATGGGGAGGCAGAAGTTGCTCTTTATCTGGGCGCATGAAGTGAGTGCTTTAAAAAGGGAATCCATTTCTTCTTACGTGCATGTCACTAGAACCGAATAATACACATCTGAACAAATAAGATTGAAAGTGCTTTTTCAGTCAAAAGAGTAAAATGACGATGGGCAATTAAACTAATGCTCATCTACTCATATCACCATTTTTGTCATGGCATTCTGCTTTAGATTCAATTATATGGGCTAATGTGGCAAATAACAGCACTCAGGTGACCCCAAAGCGAGGCAAAATTTCTGCCGTTTTTTTTTTTTTTCCTTTTTATGGGTTCACCAATGCAAACGTGGGGCTCTTTTCCAGATGTGGTTGATTGGTTATCGCTTTGGGGCTACTCACTGTCAAATGCGCTTTTTGTGTGGAGAAAATGGGGCCGGTTTGATTTTGAATTTTGACTTATCATCATCAATTATATGCTAAAGCAAGGTTCAAAAGAAGATAACTTACTGATAGATGAGTAAGACTATGATACAATGCGAAATCTGAATTATTGTGATTAAATATCACAAACTCACAATCATCGAATTCCATAATTTTTGGTCGGAAATTGGCACATTTAAAGAGATGAGACCCTGGCTGGTCCGATTAGGATTACACCATTAAAAAAAAAAGGAAGTCACTTCTCTGGAAAACAATGTGCTTTTCTCTTGATCAGGGATTGGATTTCGGTCATTTCAGTACTTATTTAGTTTAATTTGTTGGTAGTGAAAAGACCATTAATCTCGTTCGATTTCTCAAAGTTGATGAATCAGCAATTCAATTATTTTGAAAGCAATTGGAATATTATATACGGCCCCGATTGAAAGTTTTCCCAATTGATATAAAGAGAATTTATGATAAGACTTGATGATTTGGACGATTAGCAATCCGATCAAAAGTTTTGAAGAGTTGGATTTAGGATGTCTAGTTATATATCAAATTAAAAATACTAGTCTATTGAGAAAAAATTAAAACAAACGGTTTATGATGCATCAATATCCAACGAAAAATACTAGTAAAGATGGCAATGAGGTAGGTTTAAAGCGGGGATTATTGTCCTCACCCCCATCCCAAATTAGAAGCAATCCCAAACCCACTCTCATATCCAAAAATTCATATTTAGCAATAGTTCAAAGATATCCCCAAATGGGACGGGGATTAAAACCGGGTGCCAATCACTAAATTTTTTTTTTATAAAGAGAATTTATGACAAGACTTGATTGATGATTTGGACTATTAGCAATCTGATCAAAAGTTCTGGAGAGATGGACCTAGGCTATCTAGTTATATATCAAACTAAATGTACTAGTCTATGGAGGAAAAATCAAAACATACGGTATATTATACATCAATATCCAACAAAAAATACTAGTATGGATGGCAATGAGGCTACCTCGAATTAGAAACAATCTCGTACCCCCTTACATACCCAAAAATTCATATTTAGAGATAGTTGAAGGATATCCAAAATGAGGCAAGGACTAAAAGAGCAAGCACAATCTCCTTTTTTTTCGAATACTTTACACTAACCTATCAGTAAAAGTGAATCCTTTTTACTACCAACATGAGCTACCAAAAAAAAAAAAAAGATCTAAATTTACATGCAAGCTTAAAATTTGTATTCTTTTCTTATTTGAATTCATGTAAATTTAACTAAGCAAAGTTGAAGCCAAGCAATGGTAGGGCCATTAAGGGACTTGCCACCCTTGAGGTAGCTATTCTCACATATCCTAAAAGTTTTGGTAATACATGTTTTATCCTGTATAATTAAAATTACAAACTTGCCCTTATTGGATTAATTATTTCATTAATTTAAGTTCAAATTATTTTAAAAATATCTCATCTATTTATAAGTTTACTTAATTATAAAATATAAATTAAAGTACAAACACCCCAAATTGAATAGAATCCATTAAACAAAGACCGAATAGAGTTGGAATCCATAAAAAAAAAATAACTATCTAAAACTATATTTTAATTTTTCATGATTTAGATATGTTGCCTTTTCTCTTAAAGGTTAAAGCCTTAATTTCTAACTAAAACTAAAGATGGCTAATCAGTCTTACCAGTCAAGGGAGGTCTATACGGCCTCATACTAGTATTATGTTGTGCTCATCATGTACTTTGTGTCGTGTTGTGCTGTATTGTCCTTATTTATTTATTTATTTCACTTAGACCTAGCCTGAAACACTTGTTGTGCTATAAGTTATGTAAAAGAAAAAAGCACAATAAACTTTTTTTTAAATTTTTTAAAAGGACATTCAAGCTACCAGCGTGCTTTTTTTTATAGGATCTATGTGCCTTTAGTAAAATCCAATAGATTGAAAAGTTCAAAGCTCAATTCTGTATTCAATAATAATAAACTAAAAATTATAAGAGAATATAATATAACTACTAAGTTTAACTCCATTAGAATTCTTTTTTAATACTTAACAATAACAACAAACATAGTAATAAATTTTTATTAAATGCTAGCTTAATTGTTAACTTGGACTTACATTAAATTATAGATCATAATCATAATAATATTAATACATACATTTTATAAAATCATGATATTATCTATTCATTTAATAAATCATAAACATAAAAGAATTAGAGTATTTTTAAACTAATAATTAAATGATATAAAAAACTTACGTTAATAAAATATATTAAAGATTTAATTTAAAGTTATTTATAAAATCATAAAAGTTTAAGTTTCTTTTTATTAAAAAATGAAATGTCTTTATTACAAATCTTTTCACATGTCATGTTTTAACCCATCTTTAATCATATTGTGCTTTAAAGACTCATGTGCCTCAAATTCTTAACATAGGCCAACCCACACATTTCCCATGCCATTCCTCTCGTCCTACCAAAATATGCTAGCACTATGCATGCTATATGAACATGTTTCGTGCTTGTGCCGTATAACTTTTTGCCTAACTCATTGGTCATCTTTAGTTAAAACTCAAATACCATATATGGCATCATCTTTTTTTCCAAAATTCATGTCAGTAAAATTTTACCCTATGTGTTTGAATTTTTGGCTGCACCCTAGCCAACCAAACTTGTTTTACACTCTTTGGAACTAGTTAGCTATAATCTTCACATATGACAAGCATTATTATCTAATTATTTGGTTCAATGCAAAAGATTTTTCATATTCAAAGGATCAAGAAACCATTATTGTAATACTACAATTACACTAATATGGTACTATAGTGAAATTCATTATTTTTATTTCTGAAACCTTTAAAATAATATTCAAAAGCAAATATTCTAAACCTTTAATAGAAAATAAATAAAGAAATAACACATCCTTAAATAAATATCATTCTAAAGGAAGTTAAAATATTCATAACTTGTTAATGTAATATTGTTTTAAAATATTCATAACTTGTTAATGTAATATTGTTCCCTAAAAGAAACTGATCTCTTATTCTTCCTTCTAAGATGGTAACCTGAAATCATCTAACTCTACCTATAAAAATATGGTAACGAGAGGTGAGTTGTAAACTAAGTAAGTAAATTCATACATAGTACTAAAAATTATTGAAACAACATTGATTAAATTTCTTAGATATATAAATAGTAATAAGAGAAATTACCCTTATAAATTACCTTTTAGGAAAACCAAATCAAAACACTATAAAATCATTTAAATCCTTTAAACATAATAATAGTTTTTTAAATACATAAAACATAATTAATTCATGCCACATTGTATCATTTGTAGACTTAGTGACCCGGCTATATAATATTATTTAAGATATTGTACCCTATGAGAATCATTAATATTAACATCGTATATATACAAAATTCGGTTAGCATTCCATAACATAATATATCATCACTATAGATAATGCGTCAACTCATTTAAAACCATCATTAAAATTTTAATCATTTATAAGCTTCTTCAAATTATATTAAATAATTATCATTATTTCAAAATATTTAACTTAAAATATTTTAATAAAATATTTCATTTTAAAGACAATTTATAAAGTAAATTTTTAATAAATAAAATTTTGTTATAAATAATTTTAAAGAATAGTTTTACTTAATAAAATATTGAAATAGATCAAGAAAATTAATTTCATATACTTTTCATTCAATATAGCACATACTTCAAAATAAAAATAATTTAATAGTGAAATATATGCACCATAAATCTGGTTATCTCGATCCTCAGCAATAAAAAGAACGGTAACCTCAACTACTAACTCACTTTCATTCTAAAATATCAAGGCACATTCTTATTAATATTATTATTCAATCTAATCTTGATATAAATCTAACCTAATGAAGTTTAGTCCATCAAAGCTTGTCTAAATCTAATCATACTATACAAACTAATTTTTATCAAGCTAATTGTATGTTGGAAAATTGTAAAATCAATAAAAAGAAACCACAACAAGAAAATTATCAATTGTATACCCATAATTTACTTCATTACTAAATTTACTATAATACTTTCAAGTATATCAGTCGTCCATCTTAAGTTAATAAAATATATCTGCCGTCCACCAAACCATTAGTTGTCGTTTAAATATGATGACATTATAGGGATAATATGGTCTTTTTATATTATATGAGTGATAATTTAAGGGTATATAAGTGATAATAAGAGATTTTAAGGGTATACAAGTGATAATTTTTAAGTGTAAAATTATCAATTAACTATAATTCTATTAACTTTCAAATGATAACTAATGGTTTGGTGGACGAAAGATATATTTTGTCAACTTAGGGTAGATGATTGATACATTCTAAAAGTATTATAGTATTTTTAATAAAGGTATAAATTTACGATAAACGAATGATAATTTTCCACCACAACATGCATAGTATGAACCAAAAAGTAAAAAAAAAAAAGAATAAAAATCAGAAACAAAATGCAAAAAAAAAAAATTATATGCACATATCCACAAAAATATTTAGCAGTGATAAAAAAAAGGTCATTAAATTAAAAAATTTTAAAATATTTAATAAAACTCATAAAAATTAGACTACTCAATTTTATAATACTAAATATATTTTAAAACAACATATCAAATTACTAGAATTTTTGAACATGTGAAATTATTTTAAACAAATTTATATTAAGAGGCTAGCAAACATGTCTAGAGACTTTCATGTTTGTGTTTTACATTTCAAAAATTTATAACTTAATGCTTACTCAATGAAAATTTGTCAAATAAGCTTTGAATCATAGAGAATTTATAAAATTATATGAATATAATTTTTATAGTTCATTCTAAAGTTTCATAAGTCTAAAGTAAGTTTATCTTTAGCCATTGTAATTTTAGAAAGCAGTTTCTAAAATTGCAGCAGCCCAATATAATGATTTTTAATAATTTTTATATCAAACAAAAAATTATGCAACTAAACATAAAGCAAGTAAAATCAATATAATTTTTAGATGGAAAAAACCAATGTAAGTTTTTAGAGACCTAGAGAAATCAATGTAATTTTTAGAGATCATCTGGATAGTAAAAAAAAAAAAAAATCAAAGTTAAACATGCTACTAACAATTAGAATTGTCTAGCACCACTCTTCCATTTCCAAAAATTCACAACAAATTGATTACTTGGAATCTCTTTCCACATAATATAATATTGAAAACTCTACAATTAATTAATTCACAACACTTATATCTTATAACGCCTAGCTAGTCATTCACGATAAAGAAAAATGCATGCATTCATCATCAAACACATAATAGAGAACATATATTAGAAAAGGATGAGTATCTCAAAAGTGCTTTTAATTAGAGAAGACTGAGTACCTCAAAAGTTCTTTTAATGTGCATAAAAGAAAACCCTATAATTTTTTTCTTTTATATATTTTTTAGGGTAAAGAATTTTAATTGTAGAGATAAAGGAAGAGTTTAAGTTTTATTAAAATACTTGCTTATATATATACACACACATTATATGATAAAGATGGTAATGCTTTATAATTTATTTTGCAAAAATAAATTAATAAAAATAGATAAATTAGAAGAATTATGCTTTTTCTCAAATAATCCTAATTACTATAAAATCACTCAAACGAAAGGTAAACAATTGATTAGATAAGCATAACAAAATTCAAACATAGAAGGAATGTATGTTATAATTAAACATAATAGTCTGATACACAAAATGTGCTTCTGGTAAAATTATTTAAAATTATACAATGTTCAAAGAGTTTGAAGCCAGGTACATTTTCATTTGTTCACAACAATTAATTATAGGAGTATATTTGCTTTTTCTTCTAATTTTCTTTCATAAAACTAAAGGTTATAACACTACTTGAGCATAGGAGTATTTTATTAATTACCCACAAACCCAACTCAAAATCATAACTAGAAAAGTGATCTTATTAGTAAGGGATTCAAATCCTAAGTGGAAAGCTAGTTAATATAAAATATTTTGATTTTAAAGAAGTGTAAACTTGCTAAAATGATATATGATTATTAGGAATTTTAAAAATGTCTAACCTAATTTTTGACTAAATTGGCCTAATCCTAATTTATAGGATTTTGGCTTGAATTTGAGGTGTCCAAGAATTGAGATAGAGCTCAAGAATCAAGATCTAATTACATTCGAATTAGGGTCTTACCAAAAAGTCCAAAGTTGACCTTAAATTAATTTTTTAAATAAAAGAATATTACTTAAAAGTTATTAAAACATACATACCACACAACTAGTCAAATCACTCATTTGATGTCATTTTAATTGTTATGTAAAATTTTAATATATTTGCAAACATATGAATTTAGAAATAAAATAGTGATAATGATGTCAAATAAACAAAGATTGCTATAAATTAAAATAGTGCAATTTAAATTTAAAATAAATATCAATTCTAACTTAGTTGAGCCAATTGAGTTTTAAGAGAAATAAAACTAATTAAAATAAGAAAACAAATAAAGTAAAAGAAAATCTGATAACACAAAGTTACCAAGGTTTTAGAATTTATTACTATTCAACTAATAATTATCTAATATTAATTAATCCCAATTTTAAATTGATAATCAAAATTAATTGATTATTATTAAAAAATTATTAATTATAAGGCGATAAAAATATTATTTTTTGCTAATAATATGTGTGTGTGAGGAATTATTAATTATATTTTAATTATAGTGTAATTTTTGTGTGTTTATTAAGTAAAATATTAATTTCGCATAATTTGAGACCCTAAACAAATAAACAAATATCAAATTTAGATTCTAGATATCCTAAAGACTTAAGATAATTTTGTACAAAGAAGCTAAATTTTTTGTTAACAAAGCACTGATTGAATGATAAAATGACTCATAATAGATATGAATGTATTAGACCGTTGTCAATTTTGACTAAATCTTAATAATTCATAATTTAATAACAATGATCATGTCACGTAGCAATGGTTAGTGAAACAAGTTGTAGGATTTAACCTTTGTATTTAAGTCAACCCGATCCATCCATTAATCTACCAAATCTTAATAATTCTTTGACCAAATCAAATGCCTCACATAATGTCATGTGTAATGTTGATTTTTAAAATTTGACCAACTATCGGATCTTAATCTAATGAGTGTGTGGAGCACATGCATAAAACTTATGATAGACTGTAAAATACTGGATTATGAATGTATTTTAAATAAATAAAATTTTATTTTTATGTTTTAGGCATCTCCCTTCTTCTCAATTTCTCTCAATTTTCCTTTAATCTTATTTTTCAAGTGTGTATTATTAGTTTGCATAAATATTTTTATAAATAAATTTATTTTTATTTTATTTTTTTTATTTTTTATTCCTTTTAATTATGAGTAATTTATGTTTAATAATTATTTTTACATGAATTATGCTTAATTAAATAATAATAGTAAAGGTAAGATGAAACTCTTGGAAAAATAAATATGATTTAATCAAATTTTATTTTTAATTATATAAATTAAATTATTTTTTAATTTATTATATATATATTATTATATTTTAAAATTTTGACTTATTGTGGACAAATAAGGGAATTTGGTATCATAAATTCTTAATATCTTAATATAAGGTATGGTAAAATGGTATTTTGATTTGTTCTAGATAAATTAAGTTTTGGCACAATAAATACTTAATTCATAACAAAATTAATAGAAAAATAATGATAATTTATATAATTAATCTTTTGGGCAATAAATTTAAATAAAAATGACAAAAAGAATTTATTAAATTTTATTTTACTAAGAGTAGATCCATAGCACTAACTAATTTAATTTCATAGTTTCACTTAAATTAAATTGCATATATTCAAGTTTTTTATTTTTGGATAAAATAAAATAAATTAATTAAGTCCTTTCTTTGTGAATTAACCTCGGACTCATCGAGTTATAATATATAAGTCACTCTTATAATTATGAATTAAAAATCATTTTGAAGTTATGTAATCAATCATGTCATCTCATGAATATAACAATTAACTTAAGTAATTAAATCTAATGTAGGTTTTTTTTGCTTAATAATATGATATCGAAGCATCCCAATATATTGAATAATAAAGACTCAAAGTTTTCTTAAACACTCTATGTAAATAATTTAATAAAAGATATAGAATTGAAGATAATTATTTACAAACTTTATACATCCAAGCATAGATTTAATCAAATACTAAATCCTTACAATCAATAATGAAAAGGTTTAATCATATTCAACTAAATATGTGAAAAAAGAACCATAAACTTTAAGAAACATATGCAAGAAATTAATTGAATAAAAATACAATTATTTCTTTGAATTGGACCCATATTTAATTTTCAGTTTTGAAAATTAGCTAAATATACTTAGATTAGAGCAACAAATAAAATAAAGTCAACCTTGTGAAAACTAGATTGTTGCTACCACTTCTCTCTCTACGGATGCCACCTCCTCCTTAATTGTCTAATGTACTAGCCTTATATAATAATGCCCCATGACCATGTAATTATTGGCCGAATCCCATATGCTTTATTTGCTTAATCTAATTTGGATTCTGGCTAATCCTTTGTCAATTTTAAATTCAAGTTTTTTCATTAATGTCACCATTACTTGTTAACACCATAAGCCATAAATTTCTTTCCACTTGTAATGCTAACTCATAGGTTCTTTTAAATTGCTTTCCATAATAATTATGCTATGCACATGGAATTGCCATAACCAAATCTTTATTTTCTAAATGTAAGTTTACTGTTCATTATTTGAGGAAATTGACTTTCGATTTATTGGCCTTCAAATTCTTGTTGGCCATGACTTCCATTAGTTTTTGTCTTTCAATTGATTTCTTATTTAATCTTTATTGCTTCCCAAATTAAACTTCTTTATGTCCTTTTTATCCATATTCTCAATTAATTTCCTATTCAATAAAAATAATTTAATTAATTAAAAATAACAAATAATAATGATTAACAATTATATAATTAAGGATAAAACAAGTATATATGATATGCTGATCATTAATATGTAAAAAATAATTTATAGTTATTGTTTAACTGGATTTTGGAGAGAGCAACTAGAACAAATAAATTAATTTAAAAGGGGTTATGGCTGTCTTGCTAAGCTAAAGGTATGCTTTAGCAAAGTAGGATAGAAAAGTTAGAGGAATTGAACGTTTAATAGAGGGAGGCAAAAATAAAATGAGCTTGAAGATGAGACCATTGAGTCTGGGTTGTGTGAGCCTATAAAATATGACCAATTGAGATCAAAAGTAGAGTCAACAAAAGCTAATGACCAATTTAGATAAAAGACAATGACTTTAAAATTTAAGAGACTTTAAAATTTTAGCAATGGTATTTTTACTCTTAAGAAAAAGAAGATGAGTTCATTTTTTTTTTTGGTAATAAATAGATGTTACTTTTATTTAAATCAAACCTTAAATTTTTATGGAGTTGCCTAGGGATGATTTCAATAATTTTAAATATGTGACATTCATCTAATAGTTGTCCTCCTTTAGATGTAGACATTTAGATAATTTATTCTTTAGTTCTTTAATAGTGACATTTATAAAGTTGGGAGATAAAGCAACCTATAGAAAATTTTTTGCCCTTATAGTGGTCATGTAGCAGCCTCTCATTTTTGTGATCCAATTGTTTTTCATGCCGTTACATAGGGTACTCGACATGGTCCTTTCTTATTCCTTTACCAAGGAATTATCATTGCTATGGATTCCTCATTCTTTGCTAAAAAGGAGGTATTGTTGTTTTTATAATTTAATAGCATGCACAGTTTACTGGTGGACCTCTAACCATCAAAATTCATCTTTTAATAATACCCTTCAATGTTGAGTATTCTTTTGTAACTACCCATTTTCTTCAAGTAATCTTTTAGTTCTATGCAAGCTAGTCTGATGATCTAGTTGAACAAAACCATTCTTCTTTTTTAACATCAACGACCAGGTGTCACTACACGCACGTTGGCACCTGGATTTTCCTCCAAACAGTTATCATTTGCTCTTAGTTTTAAAATAGTGACTACTTTTTAATGAGACGTTTTGGATGCAGTTACTTACACGAGACTTAGGGTTTTATAAGATAAAAGGTGGCGGGTGAGCAGCCAAATTAGAGTGTTGTTAGTGGGATGAAACCCAATGTGCGGCTGTTATATAGAATTTTTCAGCATCGGCCCGACTCTAGGCCTTATTGGGTCCAAGCCTGCCGGACTGCAAATTGGGTCGAAAAAGGGCTAAGAGGAAAATACAATCCACTCTTAGGTCCTCTAATGTAAATCAATGGCGATGATGAACCATGCTTCCCAATCTGTTACGTGATGGTGTACTTCCTTTTATTTGATTTACAATAACAATTTAAGTAAAATGGGTCTATTTTGAGTGTCTGACGTTGATCCAACAGCGTGTTACTAACTGTTTTTTCATGTTCTTAAAACGCACATTTAGTAGGTTAAGGGTCTATTTGATAGTGAACTGTTGTCAGCTCTAGAGTCTAATTTAGATTAGAAGATGTTCACCGTAATACAGATGTTTTAGAATCAATAAATTCTTAAATAAAAAATGATAATATTATAGATTCTAAGTGTAAACTCTTCGTTTTTGTTTCTACAAGATTGCATCTTCTCTCAAATTTTTTAAAATTTAGATAAAAATATCAAGTAAATTATATAATCCCACAAATATTAGTTTTATAATAATCTGTAACTTTACATTTATTAATTTATATTTAACAAATCTTTTTCGCTTTAGTCCAGCAGCCAAAGAGTTAAACTCTGAGCTCATTTCTTAACTTCTTGTGATTTTCAAGTTATAATTATTGTGAATTAAAATTATAATTACTAAGTAAAAAAGCTTATGGTATTTGAGAACTCAAATTTCCATAAAATTTAGATAATATGTTTCCATAAAATTTAGATAATATGATTAACTGAAAATGTAAATCACCTCTTAATTAAGCAATGAATACTTTACTACTTTTTTTTTATTTTTTGTAAGTCAATCTTCATCATGTTTGTTTGATGTATAATTTATTATTGTTATATTTTTTAAGAAAATAAAATAAAATAAAATACTATATATATATTACATCGTCATTTCAAATAAAATACATTCAACTATATATATATATATATATTACATCGTCATTTCAAATAAAATACATTCAACTTGTCCCCTCTTTCGTAGTCCCTTGTTCTTGCACTTGCAGACCACCAAAAACAAACGTACGCAGCAGTTTCCTCAAACCGAAAATTCCTTCCAACGAAATCAAAATTTCCTCACAAAACAAATATGCCTCCCATCAACTACAATTCTTAGCAAAACAAACTAACAAACTCTTGGCTTTGCTTAATTTGGTTTGTTAGTTTACTGAATGGCGGGCACTTCGATAATGGAGACCCTCTTCCAGCGAGATCTCGACGACCTGATAAAGGGCATTCGCCAGCAACAAATCAAAGAATCCCTTTTCATTTCCAAAGCCATCGAAGAGATTCGCCGGGAGATCAAATCCACTGACCTCCCCACCAAATCTGCCGCCCTTCAAAAGCTCTCGTACCTCTCCTCCCTCCACGGTGCCGACATGTCGTTCGCCTCCTTCCACGCCGTGGAAGTCATGTCCTCCCCCCAGTTCTTCTACAAGAAGATCGGGTACCACGCCGTCACCCAGTCTTTCAACGACGACACGCCGGTAATTCTCTTGATCACCAATCAATTGAGGAAAGATCTGAATAGTAGCAATCAGTTTGAAGTCAGTTTAGCTCTTGAATGCTTGTCGAGAATCGGAAATATTGATCTTGCTAGAGATTTAACCCCTGAGGTTTTTACTTTGTTGTCCAGTAGTAAGGTTTTTATAAAAAAGAAAGCTATTGCGGTTGTTTTAAGGGTTTTTGAGAAATACCCAGATGCTGTTAGGGTTTGTTTTAAGCGTTTAGTTGAGAATTTAGAGAGTTCTGATCCAGTTATTGTGTCTGCGGTTGTGGGTGTATTTTGTGAGCTTTGTTTGAAAGATCCCAGATCATATCTACCATTAGCGCCGGAGTTTTATAAGATTTTAGTTGATTCTAAGAATAATTGGCTGTTGATTAAGGTATTGAAGATATTTGCTAAGTTGGCTACTCTAGAGCCTAGGTTGGCTAAGAGGGTTGTTGAGCCAATATGTGAACATATGAGGAGGACGGGGGCCAAGTCATTGCTTTTTGAGTGCATTAGGACTGTTTTGAGTAGCTTGAGTGAGTATGAATCTGCAGTGAAGCTTGCGGTTGTAAAGGTTCGGGAGTTTTTGGTTGATGATGATCCAAATTTAAAGTATCTTGGGTTGCAAGCACTTTCAATTATTGCACCGAAAGACTTGTGGGCGGTGTTGGAGAATAAGGATTTTGTGATTAAGTCTTTGAGTGATGAGGATTATAATATTAAGCTTGAGTCTTTGCGTCTTTTGATGTCAATGGTGTCGGACAGTAATGTGGCTGAAATATCCAGGGTTTTGGTTAACTATGCGCTTAAATCTGACCCTGAGTTTTGCAATCAGATTCTTGGTTCAATTTTATCTACTTGTTGTAGAAATCTGTATGAGGTTATCGATGACTTTGATTGGTATGCATCACTTCTCGGGGAAATGGTGAGAATTCCACATTGCCAAAAGGGGGAAGAAATCGAGCATCAGATTATTGATATTGCTATGAGGGTCAAGGATGTTAGACCAGCACTTGTGCATGTCTGTCGTAATCTTCTTATTGATCCTGCTTTACTCGGTAATCCTTTCGTACATAGGATATTATCTGCTGCTGCTTGGGTGTCAGGAGAGTATGTTGAGTTTTCAAGGAATCCATTTGAACTAATGGAGGCATTATTACAACCCCGAACTAATCTCTTGCTGCCCTCAATCAGGGCAGTGTATGTTCAGTCTGCTTTCAAGGTGTTAATCTTTTGTGTACATTCTTACCTCTTGCACAAGGAAAATATTTCTTCTGTCAATACCGATAATCTTGCATCAGAAGTTCCACAATCAGTCCCCATAAGGAAGAGCTGTGAAAGTTCTGATTTAGCAACATCTGAAGCTCCTGCTTTTAGCGAACAGCATGATAGCTTCGACCCAAGAAATATAAATAAATCATTTGGAGATCTTTCTATTGAAAATGGTGGCGATGCAACTGTTTCTAATGCTCACGCATCTACGTCTGCTTCTCTGGAAAGGAACAGTTTCACACAGGAATCTATTGTAAACCTGTTTAATTTAGTTGAAGTAGCTTTAGGTCCACTGTCCCGAAGCCATGATGTAGAAATACAAGAGAGAGCAAGGAATGTACTTGGCTTCACTGATTTAATAAAGCAAGAAATACTAAATTCTGTAGTCCAAGGGGAAGAGAATTTAGCAAAGGCTGAAACAGAAGCTTCTAGGATTGTGAGATTGATGTGTGATGCCTTTTCTGAGGAGCTTGGTCCTGTCTCAACAAGTGCACAGGAGAGGGTTCCTGTTCCAGATGGATTACTGCTTAAGGAAAACCTGGCTGACTTGGAAACAATCTGTGGCGACATCCAATTGCCTTTGTCAAGTTCATTTTCTCTCAGCAGTACTCCTCATGGGGAAGTTGTTGGTATTTTGAAAACTAACCTCGAGAGCAAAGATGAGACCAAACCAGCACATGAGTCCACTTCCTTGCTTGCTGAACACCGTAAACGGCATGGCTTATATTATCTTGCATCTGAGGAGAGTGAAGTTGCGTCAAATGTTTATCCTCCTGCCAATGACCCTATGTCACAGGATAAACTCGATGATGCTGAAGATCTGCTTAAGCTCACAGAACAGTCACTTGCCCCAAGGAAAAAGCCAAACCAGGCAAAGCCTAGGCCTGTGGTCCTAAAATTAGATGGAGATGAGGTATCTATAGCAGCCAAGAAGCCTGAGCTGAAGGGTGATTTGCTCTCAGGTGTCGTGCAGGATGTTCTTTTAGGCAATGACGTTGTACCTAGTTCATCAAGAAGTAACCGCTCTGAGAATCCATCTGGCAAGAGCAAAGGGAAGGAGAAATTGAATGCTGATCTTTCTATGGAATCAAAAGAAACTGTGCTAGGTGAGGAGACGCCTGATCATGTCAACACTAGTTCAAGAAGAAGCAGACACCGTAGCCATGGAAAAGAGAGAAGACAAAAAGGTCAAGGAAAGGATAGTGAAGAGAAAGAAGACAATGGTCAGAAAGAAAAGCGGAAGAGTAATCATCACCGTGGTAAGCATAAAGCTCGCCAAAGAGCTGATGAGCCCTTAAATGTGGTTGCACAAACACCGGTTATTCCTGATTTCCTTTTGTAGCACTCAATTTTTTAATTCAATGGAACTGGGTTAATATTGTTTCCTGTATTCAAACACCCTCAGTTGTGAGGTTAGCTCTCCTGCAGACTTATACACCCCCCGAGCTGTTAGGGCTTGTGGTTGTTTTGAAGTTTATCTTTGAGAGTGGTTTTACATCTGATACTTTGTGAATTTGATTTATTCAGTAAATGTTTCAAATTTTGAGATTGATTGTTATTAGCTTGTTGATACTTGATATTCATTGTAGTGTCTCCTGACCGAATATAATAACTCCAGAAGATGCTGGTATCGATCCAGAAGTTGTTGAACAGAAATCCGTTAATAGTTATGTTATATTCACTAGTTGCTGGATAATGCCTCGTTTCTAATCACTTTGTGCATATTTTGTTGAGAGAGATTTGGTTCTGGATTCAAAGAAGTTGATGCTTACAAGGAAGAGAACTGCAGGATAGATCTGAAACCTTGACTGAATGACCGGAAATCATGCAATTTTTTATTGCTACTCCATTAGTTTAGACAATAAGAATTTCTTACTGCTAAACCAAATTTGAAGTGCACGACGCGTTACTCAATAATCTCCTAACTAATTAGCTAAATTGGCTGACTACCGCATCATCTTAGCTATCACCAGTTAATTCTTCCCCTTACAGATACTTTGATTTCCATTGCATTTGGGGTTGGCAGCTGGGCTAGAGCTAATCAAATATTTGCAGAAGGTGACACTTGAGAAAATTGAATAAGAAATAAAAGGATGTCGCTAGTTACTCTCCCTCGCCAAGAGTAACTATCCAAGATGAGCTTTGTTAGACTTGATTTAATGAGCGGCTACAACTGCGTATCTCTTACCGAATCATTCTAACTTTAATAACTGCGAAACAATGAACTGTTTGAACAAGTCCTTTCACTTGATTCGGGAGTTATAAATCGAAAGTTCGAAGTACGAACAAAAGAGAAATTTTATTGTTTAGATGAACTTGCCTCTCTCTTTCATATTAATATTAATTATGCCAGCATTGGCGGCTTAGATTGGGCAAATTTTCGCACTTCTCCATCTCATTTCGAAGACTTGAGACCCATTATGCGCCCCTAGCTCAAATAAAATCTGTCCGGTTACTCTTTATTCAACTTCCCCTGGTTTGCATTGTTGACCTGAGAAAATTTATCAAAAAATGGAATACATGTTTGATATTTGTTTATTGATAATCACAAGTTTAAGAGTCCCCATAATTACTATTTCATTAATTAATTTTCACAAAACATTATGTGTCAATCTTGTTATTCGCACACACAATATTGTATATAGAACGCCTCACAAGAATATTTTACAGGGTCGGCAGTCGGCACAAGGTTCTTGAAGCTTACAACTTACAATGATTCCCCTTCTCTTATATTATACACATATATAAACCTTTAAACCCAAACATTTATTTCCATTCCAAATTAACCCGCATTCGTTCTTCAATATCCCTCTCCCAATGAAGAACACAATTCAACAGCAGCAGCAGCAACACCCACCGCCATTTTCAATCACAAAGTTGTTCTTCAATCTCCAAATGCATCTCCCTAATCTCTTCTCATATTTTGTTATCTTCGGCTTCGGGGTAGCCCTAGGCATAGCCCTGAGTCTCCATCTCAAAAACATTTCCTTGTTCAGCTTCAGTGATCAACTCCACCAACTTTCTTCTTCTTCATCACCATCGTCTCCTCCACCAAGCGCACAACCTTCTTCACCAGCTTTACATCTTGTCACGACAACAAGAAATCAAACGACAGTGACCACCACCCGTACAGGGTTAAACGACTGCGTTTCGCTGCGGCCTAATAATAATAATAATAATGCCATGCATGATATGACTGAAGAAGAGTTGCTGTGGAGGGCATCAATGGCTCCTCGTATTCGTGAGTATCCATTCAAGCGTGTCCCAAAAGTTGCGTTCATGTTTTTAACAAGAGGTGCTGTGACTTTGGCTCCTCTTTGGGAAAAATTCTTTCATGGGCATGAAGGGCTTTACTCCATTTATGTTCATTCAAGTCCGTGCTTCAATGAAACAGTGCCTCAAAGTTCAGTCTTTCATGGCCGGAGAATTCCAAGCAAGGTCAGTAAATAACAAATCTTTTATTTTTCTTTTTAATTTTTATCTATTAATCTGAGATCATTATCCCCACAAGTACTCCATGCATAATTTATTTATTTATTTCTTTATTTTTCATTATGGAATCCTTAAATGTTTCATAAATTAATTAATAGCTTACTCCAAAAAATTAATTGATGTGAAATAATTACGATAATACCAACGGTTTTTCATTTCTTCACTCCTTTGAAAAGCTTAATCGTTGGTCAGTTTCTGAGATTGGGATAAATTTAGTACATTGTCGTAATTAGTGCGTCCATATGTCACACTTAGGGGGATGAGCCGGTTCAGTAGGGAACTGGACTAACATATGTTTGCATATAGTAATTGATTAATAAAAAAAAATCGAAGATCATTAATTAAACTCGAAATTCGATTAATTAATTAATTATAAAATTATTCATTATATTCCAGATTTACTTGAAAGGCATGAATGTTGGTGATTGGTGATCAGGCTGTGCAGTTCAAGTCAAGATTTTTTAACGACTTTTTCTCGTTAATAATTTATTTCGTGTCACTTTTGAAATTAACATATATAGGCCAATGAAATTGTGACAGGAGAAGCCATGATAAGAACATGCTTGCATCGAGGAATTTGATTGCACGAGCCAGCTTGTAAATATAAAATATTTTTAGAAACTCTGAATCTGACCTTAAGATTTAAAGATTTAACACAATTTAATTTAAAAAAAAAAACTGAAAGTGTTTAATTTCTTTGGGTACAAAACTTGTGCTTTATTATAAGAACAAGTGTAACACATGCATAACATGGATTGGGATTAATTTCATGTTCCTCTAATCGTTTATATATTATAACACATGAAGAATAAATTCATTCAAAAAAAAGAAACGAAGAATAAATATTTTGCTAGGCGTAAAAGTCTTAAGTGCCTCTAGAATTTTACAGAGGAGTTCATTCTTACAGTATCAATGAAGTAAATGGATTCGTCGGAACCCTATCTCAAAGAGGCAAGGATATTATTCAATTATTTCAATGTGTTGTAAAGTCTAGATCCCTCGTTTTTTATGGTCTGACAAATAAAGACATAGTTTTTATATTTTTATCAAATAGGTCCCCGACTCAACCAATGAACGTGACCGCTAGACAGATACTCTCCCTCCTTATAGGGAATAAGTCAAAATTTTACAAAGTGAAGGTCGCTTTGAATTGTCCTGCATTTTGTCCTAGTCTTTAGTGGAAAAAATTTCTTTTATTGGCAATACCAAAAAAAAACAAAAAAAATGGGAGGGGGAGGTGTAGATGGTTGAACCATTTTGGAATAATTTGCTTTCATTGATCATGATTTTACGAACTTAAATGAGAGGAATAGTTTCTAATATGTGTCATTGTTATGCTTAGAAAAAAGAAAAAAAAACCCGCCTTTTTCCAATTAAAAGAAGAATCAAATATTATTTTACTATTTAGATTTTTCACCGCTAGAGTTTCGAGCATTACTTTGATTCTACTCCTTTTCCAACTCATTAAAAAAACTCTTTTCAGATAGTTCCCGATTCCATTTCTTTTACATTCTTGCCCCACTTTTTAACATTCCTTTCTTCGTGCTTTCTCCGTAACCAGCTGCACAAAAGAAAAAGAAAAAGAAAAAAAAAAGTGTAGACATGAAGCAAAAAGTTGTTAGAAATTAAAGAAATTAAGCAACAAATTAAAGAAGTAATAGTTTACTTCGGAAATAACAATTTTCCCCTAAAGTTATTAGGTTTAATCACTTTCCTGCACTTTTTCATAATGTTTAATTGACCGTTGATGTCAAAGCTTTCGGAGGAAAATTTATCTCAGCCACACTAAGTACTTTTTTTTAAAAAAAAATTATTTGAAAAATAAAGTATTATTAAAAACTATAAGAGATAAATTGTAAAACTAAAGGGGCATAGTTGATTGAAATTAAATTGAGTCATTAAGTTAATAAAAAAAAACAAAGATTTTTTTCAACTTATTAAAATTTTTGGTCATTAGATTATTAACCAATTTTTCTCTTTATCCTTTTATATTCTTTAAATCAGCATTATTTATCTCTATAATTTGTTATGACTATTTTTCATATAATACATCATAAACTACCAAAAAAATTTGTTAAAATGTTTGAATATAGATTATTAAAGGGGTGTATTCACTAGAACATAATTTATGTTATGATAAAATATTATTTTATTTATGTTCAACGAGATATTTATTATTGATTTAACATTGACAATGTATAAGGGTAAAAATGTAAAAACACTGATTTTAAGACCTTTTAAGTTGAAAGAATAAACTTTTTAAATATTTAAAAAAGGCAACTTAATATTTATTATCAAAGATTCAGACAAAAGAACAAAGGTGTTATTCAAATTTAAATATTTCTCTCTATTAAGAATTCAGATTAATTCATTTCTATTTAGATTTAGAAAAAAAAATGCCACCTAAATCAAAAAAAAAAATGTAGGGGAAACCAGAAACTGTCTTCTCTTTAATACCCCTAGTAGTTAGCTTCCTCTAGGCTGTCTTGGGCCTGTTTTTGGGCCCATGAACAGAAATTTCATTTGAACCCAAGTACGATTTTTATTTATTTATTTAATTCGAACAATGTAGGAGGTACAATGGGGAAAATTTAGCATGGTTGAAGCAGAACGTCGCCTGCTAGCCAACGCTTTACTTGACATCGCCAATCAACGTTTTATTCTTCTCTCAGAGTCGTGCATTCCTCTTTTCAACTTCTCAACCATCTACAACTATCTCATAAACTCCAGCAAGACTTTCATTGAGGCCTACGATTTACCCGGCCCAGTGGGCCGAGGCCGGTACAACCCTCGAATGAGGCCCATGATCCGGCTCGAACAGTGGCGAAAGGGATCCCAGTGGTTCGAGATGGACCGGGCCCTCGCCCTCGAGGTAATTTCCGATAAAAAATATTTTGTGACATTCAAAAGATATTGCAAGTCCTCATGCTACGCTGATGAACACTACCTGCCAACATTTGTGAGTGTGAAATTTTGGAAGAGGAACTCAAACAGAAGCTTGACATGGGTTGATTGGTCCAAGGGAGGACCTCACCCAGCTAGACTTCAAAGAAAAGATGTGACAATTGAGTTTTTGAAGAGGCTAAGGAGTGGTGGCCATTGCGACTACAATGGGAAAAGGACTAATATTTGCTTCTTGTTTGCAAGAAAGTTCTTGCCTAATGCTCTTGATAGATTGCTAAGGTTTGCTCCTAAGGTTATGGGATTCAATTGATTTGAATACATGATTTTTTTTTCTTTTGTTTTGTGTTGATTATTTGATTGGTAAATATTTGTTCGTTCAATTATTTGTAATTTCACAATGATTCATTTCATTCTTTGATTTGGATGTATAGTTGAAAGATCTTTACTAGGGTGGCTTTCAAAAAATTTTTACAATTTATATTTTATCTTAAACATAGTTCAATTGGCCATGAATGTGCCTAAATTTGAATAATTAATGATAAAAGATTCAAGTTGGTACTTTGTGAATGAGGTGTCATTCCCATTCGAACTTAAAAAAAAAAAAGACAAAAAAAAAGAGATTTTCAATAGAAATATCACTACTACTACATCACTAATTGTCACTTTTAGAAAACGTTCCACTGTTTGCTGAAAAAGAAATGAAACATTTACACAAGGACCTGGATTAGTAATTGAAAGCTTTGGTGGTAGGGAAAAATGGAATCAAGCAAAAGGGTATAAAGGATAAAACAAAAAGCCTCTAATGGTCATAATCTTGGTAATCCTTTTTCTTTTTTTTTTCTGGGGACCCCTTCCTGAATCATGGTCAATTTAACTTTTAGCAAGAAACAATTGGGACCCTCTTGATTGGCGTTAACTTGCTAGGAAATGGTTCCAAAGTTTCCCGGAAAGAACTAGTTGGTCATTTGTCCCAAAAGATTAAAAAAACAAATTTCTTTTGATGCCTTGTCTTAGGCTCATTGTGTCATATAATTAGGCATTATATCTCTTGTAGCATTCACAAAAGGAAGCAACAACAAAAATAATTGGTCCATCTATTGAAGGAAAAATCCCATGATTCAGGTGGTATTAGTTGAGTTGATGGGGTTGATAAATTGTACATAAAAGCACAAGACTAGCAAAGATTTTCTTGATTGCTATACATAGCAATAGCCTCCCCAATTTGTTTTGCATCAAGTTATCAATCAATTGGTCACGATCGTGGTGAAGATGAAAGCGAAACACGTGTACACAAATTGTATGGCTATGAATACTTAACAACAGTACTAAGGACCCATGAGCATTAACGCTTAATGCCAATATATATGATCCTTCTCAGAAATCAAAAACTTTTGACTAATTTTCACGCGGGGCGGTTTTTCCTGTTCCTGCCAAATTTTTCCGTTTAAAGTAATCTCCATTCTCTGCATGGAACATTCAAAAGGAATTTATGTTTACTAGTTATATAAATTTGCCAATCTTTTAAAATTTCTATGTCACCTGAGTATTATTGTTATAGAAATATACAAATAAAAATATAATCACATATACATTTTTTTAATTCAATAATAATTTATGAAAAAGTCGACACGAAATTTAAGTTCACACTGAATCAAAATAACTTTCATATGATTAAGCTGAACTTTAGAGGGAGGAGATGATGATTTGGTTGACTTTCAGTAGTAGTGTTGACGTCAAAGTCGATACATCATATGCATTAGGTCATTACAAACACTTGCTAAGTTGCTTCTGTTATCATTCCTCGAAGCTTCATGTATATTATTTTATAATAAGTATTCAATCTTTATACTCTTTATAATCTTTGTCATAAAACCCCCCATTTCTTGCCCAACCCTAAACCAACAACTTCCCTTTCATTTCTCTCCCTTCCTCTCTCTCTCTCTCTCTAATTTCTTTACTCAGCTGCTAGATTTCTTGTGCTGATTCTCATTCTTTAAGGGGGGGAAAAATGGCTGCTAAACGGTTTCTTGATGGATCCGACCCGGAACAGCCTCCTGAAAAGCGAACCAGGACTAGACCTTCTTTTGCTTCGTATGTGATCAAATTTTTTCATTAACTTAATTTCTTTTTTTTTTTTGGGATTGAGTTAATTTCTTGTCTTATGAAATTTAATTAATTATGATTAATCATGCTTTTTAATTAAGCTTTTTCCCTTTTTTCTACATGACAGTGTAATTGGAGAAGTAGTGATGGTGAATTCCTTTCAGAGCTTTTTTTCAGCGTTAGAGCCTTTGCTTAGACGAGTGGTATTTGCTAAGCCCTAATTATACGAAACCTTGATGATTGCAGAATCATACCTTTAAAATTACTAGAGATTTAATCTGAGCTGCTTTTATTTTCTTTAAAATTAATGGAGTTTAATAGTAATTTGTACAACACAACCGTAAGATTAATGGTTAGCAGAATTATTTTAATAAAAACATATTTTAGTTTAAGTTTTCATACAAATATTCTAATCCGTGCATGTTTATTATGTATTTGTATATGTAACCACTACTTTGCTTGTATTCACATAAACCCTAAGCAACATGAAATAATATATTTACTTAATCGTAGAGTATCTATATACACATACACATACGCTTAATATTTGATTATAATCTGTGGTAGTAGTTCTCATGGTTTATTTATGATATGATCAGGTGAATGAAGAAGTGCAGCGTGGTGTAAGCAAATACAATCCTTGCCGTTCATTAACAAGGTCTTCTTCCTTGCGCATTCAAGCCCTTGAGCCATCAAGCCTCAAACTTATTTTCAGTCAAAAACTTTCACTCCCAATATTTACCGGAAGCAAAATCACCGACGCCGAAAACAACCCACTTCAAATTCTTGTCGTGGACGCAAGATCGAGCTGCCATATTGCTCCGGCCAGTCTCCCTCAGCCAATCAAGATAGAATTAGTTGTTCTTGACGGAGACTTTCCTCCGGGGGACCGAGATCATTGGAGCCCAGAAGAGTTTGAAAGCAATATCGTGAAGGAGAGAACTGGCAAGCGGCCGTTGCTCACCGGTGACGTGAATGTCACGGCCAGAGACGGGGTTGCGCCGATCGGAGACATCGAGTTTACGGACAATTCAAGCTGGATTAGAAGCCGCAAATTCAGAATTGGTGCAAAAGTGGTACGTGGGAATTATCAAGGTGTCAGAATCTGTGAAGCCATCACTGATGCTTTTGTTGTCAAAGACCATCGAGGAGAATGTAAGTACAAATATTTCATCTTTACTTACATATAAAATTAAGAATAATGCATTAATACATGAACATATCATCTAATTGTTTTGTCAAAACACACACACACCCATCTATGTAGAATAATTGGCATTTATGTTAAAATAATTAATTTGCTCTCTTTTAATTATACCTCTAATGATATGTTAGTCGACTAGTTCATTTCCTTTCACTAAAATTGAGCTTTACATGAGTTTTATATATTATCAATTCGTAATCTTAAGACCTTGTTGCTTTGTTTAATACAGAGTTGGTGATAACTACTCATCATCATTTGTATTCAAATCAAAGATATATTACTATGCAAATATATGTCTTTAGTCAAACCTGCCTTATGTTTGCAAAACCCCACACGCCTACTCTCTCTTCCTCCTTTTTCGTTTATCTGGTTTTCTACACATAAGCCAAATAAGCCTGTTTGTATTTTGGCTAGCTTTCTGCCTGAAATGAATCTGGAAATTAACTGTTTGAAACAGTTTGTGTGTCTTGGGATATGATTTGAATACTAAACTAGGATAGCTAGAAAAATTTTTTGAGTGCTCTTTTTGTATACACTCTATTCTGCTGGATGTATTTTTTGAAGAAAAAAAAATTTAATTATAAAATTTGCGTTTAAATTACAAATTAAAACTTGTTGAAAACCTTAGTAAATATATATATATTTTTTGGGTAGATTATACATATATTCATAGTTATATATTTTCTTGCATGTGTGTTCATACACACACAAAATACAAACATATATATGTATGCGTGCGCGTGTGTGTATATACGGCACCATATTTGAGTATATATATTTTTAACTTATAATTCAAAATTATAAGTTAGCAACCCAACAGTTATTGGTTAAATAGGGCTTTTAATCTCTAGTGACATTGGTGGTACCACATCGAACAGTTGGACATCACACTATCTCACCATTAGTTTAGATTAAGAGTGCTATCATTTCCCTTTCTCACATTCAAAGTATTCAATCAAGTCCGGTCAAACAAACAGCCAAAGTTCCATTACTTTATTGTTTGTGCTTACAATTATGCCAAACTTATGGGGTCCCATTGATGCAATCATAGAGCCACTGGTTAAGTTCCCATAAGATGATTATCTCATCGTCTGATGTCATGAAGTAAAGGCAGATTGATACTTTTCTCCATAGCTTTTGTGGTTAAGATAAGTTTTTCGTAAAATTTTTAACATTAAATTAATTGAGTGTTAACGAAAATTGTAGGGAAAAGTGATAAAATCTTAAAACTGTTGGGGAGAAAGTATTATTTTCTATGAAGTATTATTTTTAAAAAATTTTTAAAGTATAAACGTAACCTCGCCTATTAAACCAATCTTTTACATGTCAATTATTATTATTTGAACGTTCATGACCGCGGTATAAACGGATTTACAAAGCTGCGCCCAAAGGCCAATGAAGTATTTTAGGGAAAAAAATTGCTATAGTCCATTCAGATCCATTCAAAATCTGTAGTCAACGGTTTATTAAATTTTAGTTTTGGTCACAGAGAATTTTGTATGGATCTCAGCATCAATAATTGACAGGAACACACAATCATAATATTTTGACTTGATTTAAAAAAAATTATTTTCTTTTATTATCTTATATTTAAAGTTTTAGATTAACGAATCACATGAGATTTTTGTTGAAACCCTGTGTCTTATTTCTGTCTGAGTCAAGGATTCATTTTGTCCAAAATGCATTTCATTTAAGACTTGCAATTGCATTATTCTTATCAAATTGTCTTGTGTATGCTTGAATAAAAAATTAACTATATTAATATATTTTCTTGTTCTATAACTATGAAGTGTACAAGAAGCATCATCCACCAATGTTAGAAGATGAAGTATGGCGTCTAGAGAAGATAGGGAAAGATGGAGCTTTCCACAAAAAGCTGTCGGCTGCAGGCATTAAAACAGTCCAAGACTTTTTGAAATCGTCCATTGTGGAGCCCCAAAGACTTAGAAAGGTCCATATTTAATTTTTAATTTTCAAATAAGATTTGCCTAAATCCAATTTAAAATCGACTTTAAATTTTATACACTAATTTCTTACTGTAATTTTTTTTCTCAGATTTTGGGCACTGGTATGTCCGAGAAAATGTGGGAAGTGACAATGCAGCACGCAAGAAAATGTGATATGGGCAACAAGCTGTACATTTTTCGTGGACATAATTGCATCATCCTGCTAAATCCCATTTGTCAAGTTGTTAGGGCAGTGATTAACGGCCAAACGTACCTTACTCGCGATCTCAGTAAACTTAATAGGGTATAAAATCGAATTTTGTTGATAATATATGCCTGACTTGTAATACTAAATGTAAACTCTTACTAATATTATTTTTTTGGATTTTGCAGGATTATATCCAGAATACGGTGAGACAAGCATATTTAAATTGGTGTAAACTAGAGGTAGCCGAAGGAGTTTTGAATGAGATGGCCCTGTTAACACAAGGTATAAATTTATTTCTCATTGCAACTTGCAATTAGATAATTACTTACCATTGCAGAATTTTTAGTCCTATATTAACAACTTCTTAATTGAAAATTTATATATAGGTGATTTGGTCGATCAATATCCGAATCATAATCAGAGCATGATCAAACCATTTCAAGAAAATGGTTCCGCAAGTGATAAATCTCTGGATGTGGGGTTCCTAGTGAGCAGCTGTACTAATACTATGCAATTTGGTAGCAATGATTGGCAAATTCAGTCTGCATACATAAGTAGTGCTCCTGGAATCGGCTACAGCATCTCGGAATCATCTGATGATGGTGATTTAACTACTCCAAGATCCTTCGTCAATGGGAACTAAGATCTAGTGATGCTGATCAACGACGCGTTATTTTTGATATAAAATTATCTGGTGCGGATGTTTCATAGATTGTAAATTGTGCATTCAATCAGAAGTGTCTAATTTCAAATTCGCCTTTTAAAACGAGCTGAAGTTTTCGCATAAAGAATATTTATGATGTATGTCTCCTTGTACATATGGAAAGGAAATAAAGGGATTCAAAAGTCTAGTCAGCTAAAGTCAAGCCTAGGGTATAGTGTTTTTGGCATTGGGCTGTGAAGATCAAAGATGTGATGGTTTTTGCTGTAAAGGCAAGTCTCCTCCCAATTGCTTTCTTTTTAATTTTCCTTTTTCCCTGCCTGCTGTTCTGAAATGTAAAGGCAGATGGATGGCATAAAGCAAACTTCTACAGTTCTATGTACTTAGAATTTCTTCAACACATTTGCTGTGTATCTTATAAGTCTTTCTCCACGGCATGAATTTGAAACTAGTGTTAATCCATTAGAGATCTCCTTTACAATCAAGTACCAAATTTTTAATTGCTTATGTATACTTATCAAGCAAATAATAATCATAATAGCATTAAATTCAAATTCAGAGATTAACAGAATTAGATGACTATTTATTACTTACTTTCTTTAAACCTCAATAAGATTGAGATATTTTACCATTTTTGCTTGAAATTCAGTTGATAGGATGGAGTATGCCGCTAGTGAATGTTAACCTCTTCTCCTAATGTGGGTTTCAACTTCGTCATCACCAAAACGGACCAGCCCATCACTAAAAGTGGATTGCAAACTTTACAGGCGGTCGTTTTTTAAATCTGAAGATAACCCACTTGGCTTCGTGTGCAGGAGATTGTCCAATTAACAGCCCTCACAATATTTAAATTTGGGAAAGTTACAAAAGTTAACGCTTGATTATTCTCAGATTTAATGTGTTTTTACTTGTCCTTTGTGTCAAACTCTGATTCAAAAACTCAAGTTCAGTGTGAATTAGCGTTTGAGAGAGCTATTTGAGATTAATAATCAAGCCTAACATATTGGGCCTCAAACACCGCGTCCACATTTGAAAGGGTTGGGCTTCTTCACACCTCTCAAAAATCCTTATCAAACCCCATTCAAAAGTAGTTTTAAAGTGATCAAATAATGCTGTAGTTATTTCCAAATCTGCCTTTTAAAATATAATACTCTGTTATTCTCAATAAACTTTTTGTTGCCCTTCTCACATCATCAACCGTTTTTTTCTCTAATTCAAGTTTCTCAAAAATCTAAATAATAAAAAAAAGATAAAAAAGTATAAATCCACGTACAAATGGAGAGACTTGAATACTCGAGTTAGAAGAGAATAGAAGAGAATATCAATTATTAACCATCTCAATTGATGAGTGATTTGCACTTGTACATATATTTTAATTTTATTTATATCACAGTCTTTACATAATAACTTATATATATGTGGCTAATTACATCACTTATTAGTCATATCTTTAATGGGAGGCAGCTAGTTTATTAAGTAAAATTTCGAAATAAAAGTTATAGGATTTGAAACTCACCAAATAAATGGAAAAGAAATTGAGTTGCCATTTAAAAATAACTTAAAAAAACTATTTTTTTTGGATTTTGTTAACAGATAAATGATTAATTTCTTAGTGTTTTTGTTTAAGGTGTATTTACTTACTGGATGGGGAATGTAGTGCCCTTAATTCTAGTATTTGTATACTTATTTAAAAATGAAAGTGAAAATCTCACTTTACGAGTCTCACCCATATTTAGAGTGAGGAGTGAGACCCACTCCTATCGAGGGAGGTGGGAGTGGATTCTTCCTTTTTTATCCTTCCCTTTAAATATAATATAACTATATTTATAAAAATATAATATTAAATATGATATAATTATATTTATAAAATAAAATAATGTTGCATTTATTTAAAAATTATAATAATATATTTATTTTAAATAATATTATTATATTATTTAATAATATTATATTTATTAAAAATAATAAGTTACATTGTAACTAAGTTAAAATTACTTCAAAATATTATTATTATATTCAAGTAGAATTAATGATATTACTATATAATATCTTTATTTGAAAATATAATATTTTATATTTATTTAATTTTAATAGTATTATATTTATTTAATATTAATAATTAATAATAGTAAATATGTAATTCAAAGACAATATTACTTATGATATTTCATTTGTGTTGCTTTTATCAATAATTTTTAATTCACATCATTAAAATTAAAACTAATAAAAATCTTGCAATTTACGTAATTAAGAATATTAATAATAATTATTGACTTATATGATTAAAATTAATAATAAAATAAAAAATTTATTTTAGAAATATTTTTTATGTACTTTGTAATTAAAAACTACAAGTCTTCAAATGAGGGAAAAATTATAATTTGAAACAATTTAGTACTAATCCAAGATAAAGTAAGCACATAAATGAGATTCTGATTTCTATTCTATACTTCCATTCTAGTGCAAGTAAATAACATATTTTCATTGACACTCTATACTCCCAATCCTAAGATTTTCACTCTCCAGGATTCCTAATCTAATCTGAAAAGTCAATGTTACCTTATTGTCAAACTTCAATAACCCTAATCATTTATAAATCTATAAGCGATCTACATTGAATCATAAACCGTTACTTTTTATTACCACTAAAAAGGATGATTTACCAAATTTTACCTATAAATCCAATTTTTTCATTCTTTTATATATAAATATGTATGTATGTATGTATTGATCCATATATGATATCTTTACTAGTGAGATTTTTAGAGTAACTAAGAATCCCAACTAACGTTTTTGAATCTTTTGAAAAATATAAAATGGGTCCGGGGAATATTTCATCATCCAATTGCACAATTGATAGTTTATATAAGAATTCAATGATATAAAATGAAAATAGTCAAATGTTAAAATGAGGTACTCATTTTCTAAATTTATATGTACATAAAGGATATTAAAGTTTGTCCTATATATATGTTTGCAAACAAAATTTCAAAAGGTTAAGGATCATTATTGAAATTTAGCCTATTTCTATGCAAAATTTTTGTTTGGCCCCTCAAGTGTATAATATTTCTATGATATTCTCTTACGTATATCATATTTTTATTTTTATCCACTTCGAAACCAAAATCTTAGTTCCGCATCACATAATGATTTTAATTCCCACTGCCGTATGAGATAATAGTGTTGATTCTTACTATTTGTGTATGTCAGAATGACATCATTATGTGATTCATCATAATGCACAACACCAACAACAATAATGTATGAGGTATGAGCGTGTGTGTGTAAGTATGTGTATATATTTGTTGAGTGTAAAAGTTAATTAGGAACTATTTCGGTATATAAAACTTTTTTTTTTTAAATTAAAAAATAGATGAAGAAGACGATCGAGGAAGAGAAAGAGAGAGAATATAAAGAAAAAAAAAGAAAGATTAAAAAGCGAGAGTTAATGATTTGGTAATTCCCTTTTGTTGAGAATGTCGATATATTTGTTGTACTAATGGCACATTGGTCAGTTCACTAAGTTGGTCACTACGTTTCATTTGCTTGGTTGCTTCTTTTATCATTCTGAGAAACTTCATTTAATATTATTTTAGTTACTATTCAATTATTGAATTCTTTCTATTTTTAAGACAAAGTCTTCATGTACATATCCCTAACCCTAACACCAACATCAACGAATTAAACCACCATATTTCTCTCTCATTTCTTTAGTTATAACAACTAGAATGTTTTCTGCTTATTCTGATTCTTTGCCAAATAATTCTTAAGAAAAATGGCAGCTTAACGGCCCTTTAGCGAATCAATAAGCACAGACTCGGATTAGCCTCTCGATAACCAAACAGGACTGGACCTCCTGCTTCTCTGTAAGTGATCAAATTTTATTAATTTTCTTTTTCAATTTTGATCGTGCTAATTTGAGTTTGAAACTTGATTATAATTTTCAATTATTTACATTGATTTAATCGTGCTCTACAATTATAGCAACAATTTTCCTTTTCCTTTACAGTGCAATTGGAGAAGCGGTCATGGTGAATTCCTTCAAGGACTTCTTTTCCTGTGAAAGCCTTCGCTGAGACGAGTGGTATGCTTAGTTCGAATAATTTTTCACTCTTGAAATAATACTTTCTTAGTTTTTGAATTCAGTCACTCATATACAAGTTGATATAAACAGCTTAAAAGTATTCCTGGTCAGGGATCAGCGTAGATATGGTAATTGGATATTTGATAGCTATAGCGGAATTAGATGGGCAATTTTTTTTGATCGGCAACAACCTTTGCATAGCTACATCAGCAAATAAACCCTAAGCAACCTAGAGTAATGTATATAACTTTTTCAGCTAGTTCGTACCTTTCCAAGGATTTGAGCACTGATTGCCAGCCACAAAAAGCTGTTCGAAAGCCACTGGGGACAAAACATATATACTTAATAAAGAACAGTTTGATTATTTGTGTAGATAATTCTCATGATTTACTTTTATGGTATTTATTATGGGTGAATGAAGAAGTGGAGCGTGGACTAAGACAATATTATAAATTTCAATCTTTAACTAGGTCTCCTTCATTTTGTTTCCAAGCAGTCGAACCATCAAGCCTCAAACTTACCTTCAGCAAGAAACTTTCCCTCCCAATCTTCACCGGTAGCAAAATCATCGACATCGAAGAGAACCCTCTTCAAATTGTTGTTGTAGAGACAATATCAGGCGGCCGTATTGCTCCTGTCAATCTCTCTCAGCCAATCAAATAGTGATGGTGGCTCTGGACGGATGATTGGAGTCAAGAAGAGTTTGAAAGCAACATTGTGAAGGAAAGAACCGGGAAGCGGCCGTTGCTCACGGCGACGTAAAGGTCACGGTCATAAACGTGGTTGCACCAGTTGAAGATATTGAGTTGACGGACAATTCAAGCTGGATCAGGAGCCGAAAATTCAGAACTGGTGCAAAGGTGGAACGGGGGAATTATTATGGTGTTAGAATATGCGAAGCCATTACAGAAGCTTTTGTTGTCAAAGATCATAGGGGAGAATGTAAGCATATTGGAATAAATAATGATTAATTAATTTCTTACATACCCTGTAAAAAAATTAATTTTTTCAATAAACAAAATGTACAAGAAGCATCATCTACCAATGTTAGAGGATGAAGTATGGCGTCTTGAAAAGTTTGGGAGAGGTGGAACTTTCTACCAAAAACTGACGGCTTCAGGCATTAAGACAGTTCGAAACTTTTTTGAAAATGTCTATTGTGGAACCGCAGAAGCTCAGAAGGGTAAACAAACTCTAGTGTCACCTATTAAATTTCTTATATGTCTATTTCGAGGTCTTTCTTAAATTGGGATCTAATTAATTTCATTGCGTGAATTTGCATCAGATTTTGGGCACAGGAATGTCCGACAAAATGTGGGAGATGACAATCAAGCACTCAAGCATACGTATTATGGACAAAAAGCTTTACATTTTTCGTGGGCAGAATTGCATCATCCTCTTAAATCCTATTTATCAAGTTGTTAGGGCAACGATTAATGGTCAAACATATTTACTCCCGATCTCCCTAACCTTAATGAGGTATGAATTCCGTTCAAGATTTACTTTCTGAACATCAATTAAAGCATGTTTATTAACAATTATCTACTCTTTATTAATTTGTAATATACAACATAAAAATTTTAATTTTTTTTTTCGTTATATGGAGACCTACATCAACAATTTGGTGAGAGAAGCATATTCAAACTGGCATTCACTTGAAGTAGTTGAAGGAGTTTTGAATGCCTTACTAACCCAAGGTACATATATTTAAGGGTATTATCAGTGACTCCTTTAGTTTTTAACTTAATATGATCGAGAATACACAACTTTCAAAAGCGATCACCTGCCCGCTGAAGTTTGTCATGTGGATCCCAAAACTAATTTTTCATAAAGCTCAACTAGTGTATAAAATGGTTATTAACAGATCACTAAGAAAAATATAAACATGAATAATTTCTTAAATATTCATTCAGACTTATATTTTAGATTTAGTATTCATTTATTCCTTGTATTTTAGGAAATACTTTGAAACGCCTATGCCGTTTATTATACAATGGTCAAAATTACTTTTTTGTTTCCTTTACAATAATACACTTTTAATGTTGACTAATAGAAGATAAGGGCCAAGTAAGTAAACTTTTTCCTTTCTTTTTATTAATGTTCCCGAGACTGTTGCTTGAGCCCTTATATTAATCAATTTTAAGAGAATTCTTGTAAAAATAAAGAAATAGTAATTTTAACTGTAATATAAGTACGTAACTAATATTAGGAGTGTGGGTATTTTATAAACATAGGGATGAAATGGATATTTAGCTTAAAATATATTAATTGAACGGCATTTATCCTTTGCGTACGATACACTTCCAGAGATATTTTCCAAAGATTCTTTACAAACTTTTACTGGGTTAAGGAACAGTAGTTCTATGAAACAAGTCCACAACTAAGGTGGACCAGCGTTAGCTTTTTAAATTTGTGTTTTCGAACAAAATTTTTAAAAATTAGAGCAACAACTAATAATTTTCCTTTATTCAAATCTCCAGGCAATTTTTATTTTTTTATTCTCATTTTTAAGTCTTGAATAACAACAAGTTAACTGAAAATTTATAGGTGATTTGGTTAATCGATATCCGAATCATAATCTGAGTACGATGAAACCATTTCAACAAAATGGTTCAGCAAGTTATAAATATCACTACCTGGGGTTCCTGGCAAGCAACAGCAATACAAAAATCGGAAGCAACGATTCGCAAATTCAGTCTGCATAAGGAAGTGCTAGCATTTCGGAATCATCATCAAATGGTAATTTAACTCCTTCAAGGTCCTTCGTCAACAGGAATTAAGATGTAACAGTCGTGATCCGAGACATGTTAAATCCAATATGAAAATTTTCAGGTATGAATATATGTTTTGCTCATTTCAAGTAGCGGATTTGAGTTATGACTCCATCATTGACATCGTGTTGTAATTAAACAGAAGTGTCTAACCTCAAATCCAAACTTTAAAATATGTAGAAAGTTAATTTGCATAAAATAAAGACTTAGTTTAAAAGTTATTGATGCGTGAATCTGAATTTGAATTGAATTTCACTTAATTCAACTCTGCATGCAAATAAAGATATATTCAAATAAGGACCTTGCTACCTTGCTGCGAGCAGCAATGCAGCAAGGTAGTGTTTCCCTTAAAATAAAGATATATTGTAAAGATATATATGCATCTTTCTTTCTCTGCTCTTATCAAAGGCTACTCTGTGCTATTAGTTCTTTAGGGGCTAGATATGAGACAATAGAGAGTAACCAGCAGACAACTTTACCTCTAATATTGTCAGGATGTACATACATGCATGCACACATGTGTAACCAAGTCACTTAGGAATTTTTGTTGTTACATTATTAGCAGCATAGAAATAATAATTAAGATTAGATCTAATGTCTGTTGCATGCCATTCATAAGATGTCCATCTTAAAGCCATTAGAATTTTTGGAATCTTTGTCAATTGACTCAACTACTTTGGGGATCGTTATTTTAGTGACAGCCTATTCGTTCGGGGGACGTGGGGAAAAAATATGCATTAGAATGTGGGAGTTCTTACTCGTCCATGGAACCGTTTTATTTAGTGCAAATCGTAGGGAGGAAAGGAGCTTAAAAAATCAATTTGAAATCTGTCTACTTTTCAAAAAATAAAAATAAAAATAGCACATGATTGACTTTGCTATTTCATTTTGCCTGCAAATTGGACTAATGCCCTGTTTAATATTAAGATGTTATAACTTTTTATCATTATTATTTAAATAAAAATTTTAATAAAAATAATAAAGATGTTACAAATTTTTCATTTATAAAAATTAAATCAGCCTAAGTTTTAAATTATAATAATAAATATTTATCAAATACTTAAAAATTAAAAGCTGCAGCTGGCTAATCATACTACCAAACAGCATGCAAGACTTGTTACATGGACCACGCAGATGCAACTTGTCGCATCATTTTGTTGCTAATTCGGCTGGGTATGGAGCTGACCATTTACTTTCTGCTACACTCAAAAAAAGTCCAACTTCCATGTGAAGTTTCCGCCGTGGAAAATTTAAATAAAACTAAGGAGTTTAAAATCTCCTTGTCAAAACAAACTGTCTCTCCATTTAGTATTTGCCTGAAAAGATCTCTACGAGTCGCTTTCGCAATTGCTCTTAGAACAAGCAAAAAATCCCATGCATACTACTAGAATAATTTCCAAGATTTCAAATACAATTAACATTTTTCATTGATTTACTTAAAATCTGGTTAAAAATTTATTATAATTTAATAAATAATGGATATACATTGACAGTGGTCGTCAAACGATGACTGTTGCTCTTCAACGGCTTGGTTTGCTTAGTGTTTATTGTCCTTCAATCCAATGGCCGGAAACAGTTATCGACCATGCGCTGTTTAGTGACAGTGAGACCGTTCGAAACCTCAACATATTCTTCAATTGCAGTGGTGGGTTCACATCGGTGGGTAAAAATAACTTCAGTTGTCCTTCAGAAGATGGAGTTATAAGTAGCTTTTATACCATCGATGATGACTCAGGCACACTGCTTGAAAATCGTAGCAGCTCTTGTCGCAGCGTTGTCAAAGTCCCTGTTCAATTGAGAGCTTTCAATCTTGATTATCTTCTGGCTGGAAAGTTGAGTGAGGTTTTAATCCAAGGGTTTCAGATGCGATATCAAGCGGACAATGAACCCTGTTCGGCATGTTCATCTTCTCAATGGATATGCGGATCTACTGGTACTTCAGATGAATTTGCGTGTCTTTGCCGGGATAAACCCCACATGGCTACCTGCCCAACTGGTATGCTTGCTTCCTTCTCATGCTCATCCTCCTAGATATTACGGTAGGAGGCATTACCATGAAATTAAGTTCTTAACAAGGCTTATATATAATAGCCTACCATAGAAGGGTCACAAGCATACAATAGAGAAGTCCATGCGCCGAGAACGTTTTTGGTGTTTCTGGGGCATTGCTCTTTATCTATTCAGTGCTTGCTACGTAAGTATGCATTTTATCATGATTAGTTGAAATATACAATGGACAAGGAATGATAAAAAAATGAGCAGTATTTTAGGAGCGCCCAAGCCATATATAGAAATTGATTCACTCTCCTCCAATTGCTTCGGTGGGCAAAGTTTAAATTGATTTTTTTTAACTTTGTTTTTTACAGTTACATGTTGGTTTTTGTTTTCGTTACTAAAAATTCAGAATATTGGTTATTTCTCTATTTGGCCCCTATTGCTTATGGATTCTTTTACTCTGTTTCCTCTTTTTGATTGATGCATTTTCTGCTAATACAAGTGTTTGGATTTTGAACTTATTCTATCTAGTCTGAATTTGAGGCTTGATTGAAGTGAGAGTTTGTGCGTGAATTTTGCACAACAACATAACCGCAATACATATGGGTGTTTGTTGCTCACTCTTCCTTTTTGCTCGGTCTCCCTTTTTTACCTTGAATTACAGGCAAAGTTCAGAGCAACAGACTGAAGCTTGTCGCAGGTAACCGTAGAATAGCGACCTACTTCTTTTAGCTGGATCTTTTTCACTGCATTTCAAACTTTCCAACTTAGTGTGTCATATATTATTATGAACTTTTGTGAGTAGCTGATTAAAATTTACAGTGTAACACTAGATTCCGCGAATATGGTAGACAACATAGTGCAAGAGCATGATAAATTTTAATATGAAACAATCAAAAACGTTGGAAACCCTTTTAAGGATAATAAATCTAATCTTGAATTAGTTCATTTCATCCCTATCAAATTATTAGAAGAAAAAAAATAGTATCTATACTACAGTGATATTCTTCATTGAAAGTCGGAGTTGTGAGTAAAAGAATTTATTAAGCAAAACAACAGTAATCTAGTTATTAACAGAGCCGAAGATATATAACAAAGCATCATACATTTTAGCGGCCATTCCATGTTGATAATAGAGACAACTGCAGCTGCAGAGATTGTGGCAACTTTTCAGTTTTGTTTTCGCAATTAATTTTGCTATGCAAATGCGGAAGAGGGTGAAACAATTGTTCATATATGCCAGATCATTTGTCTGCCTGTTTCTGACTGTTCGGAGTTATGTTATGGTTTCACTGTGAATATTCTGAAGGACATCAATTATTTCTACACTGTCTGCTTCATGCTTGTTCACGTTGCATTTCCTATATAGGTTCAATCGTTAGAACAATTGGCACAACAACCGCCTGCATAACTATCGGCCCTTTCACATCAAAGAAGTTCTCATCAACTCTGTCAGCGGCCGTTCGTAGAAAGATAACAAAGAGTGATACAGATCTTGAGGCCTTCTGTAATATATACACTTTTATTTTCTCATTAGAGTGGATCGTATAATTTTCATTCGATATCGATTTTATAAGTTCGGACTCGTTACACGTTAATGTGAGAAAATTGGACATATTAGTAAACACACCGTGTGTGTAGAAATTTTATATTTTATCGTGGTGAAAAATTGGGATAAAATCGAGCACGATTCCGAGTCAGTTAGTTAGAAAATTGTTATTACGAAACCGGTATTCATTTAATCGGTATAATATAATAATTATATCAAATAGTTAGATTAATTAAATAATATTATAATTTTTATTATTTGGGTGAGAGAAGCCGAGAGAGGAGAGAGAAAAGGAGAAAGAGAAAGAAAGAGAGAGAAAGGGACAAAGAGAAAGAGAGAGGCGTTGACCCGATCCGACCCACGATTCGACCCGTGACCCGCGACTCGACCCGGCCGGATCTCTCAATTCCGGCCACCGTTTCCGATGATCTTAGTATTGATTTGAAGTCCTTGAGACGCTGGTCGTATCCTTACCATTCTCACTGCCGGAAAACGACCAGAACGCCGCCGGTGAAGCTCGAAAGTTTCAGCCAAAAACCCATTCTTGCTGCCGTCAATTCTGCCGGATTTTGGCCACGCCACCGGCTGGGTTCTATTGCTCTCACCTCCAGCTTCCATTCTCGACCAGTCTCGTCACCTGAATCAACCGGATTACTGGTGAACGGCAACTTGCAACCCGTGGCTTTAGAGAGCTCGATCCAGCTCCGTTACCGCGCGTGGAAGGTCACCGCCAGTACCGTTGGACTCACCGAGGCCGGAACTACAAGATCTAAGCTTCCCGTCACTGTTGACTGAAGTTCGGTCACCGTTGACCCGTGAGGGGCAATTCGGTAAAGATTGAGAATTTTGGGGTTAATTATGTAATTTCTGAAAGTTGTGGGTAATTTGATAATTATGGATAAGGTTAGATAGGTAATTTGAGATTTTGATGGTAAATCGATAATTTAAGTAATTGGGAGTAATTTGATGATTTTATACCTCTAAGATAATTCCATAACTTCTAAAATGTGGATATTTTAGTAATTGATTAAATTGAGGATAGGTTGGTAATTTATGATTTTGAGGTTAAATTAATAAATTATGATTTTTGGAATATATCGATAATTTTGAATTCAAGGCATTTCGGTAATTTTAAAGGATTCGAGGATATTTCAGAAATTGAGAATATTAAGGATAAGTTAATAAATATATTATTGGGGGCAATTAAATAAGTTAATAAATATATTATTGTCACGGACCAGTTTGTTTCCTCGCGATACCATGCGGCCTTAGGCGCCAAACTCACACACTCTTGGCCCTAAGTCAGCCTCAAACTCAAATCCGCTACTGGATTCGAAGACCGGAAAGTGGATTCCACTCGGAGACACTCAAGATTGGAGGAAAAGACTTCTATTGCTTGGAAACTTTACAAAGCTAGATTGTTACAATGTTTCTTGGATTTTTGGATGTCTTGAGCCAAATGAGGCTCCTCCTATTTATAGGATACAAAGAAGCATTTAATCTATGCCAACTACCATCTACCACCTACCACATTAATATTTACACAAGTCTCTAGAGTTTCTAGAACCCTTCACGGGCCGGGCCATGAGAAAAGACGCGGACCGTGACACGGATGTAGTCTAAGCGAGGAGGGTAACTCAAGCTTGTACGACACACTTCCGACCCTCTTGATCACTGGAAATGGCCCCTCATACTTCCGAACTAGGCCCTTGTGCAACGGACGTGTAGACTTGTGTTGGGACGGAAGGATCTTGACTAGCACCATGTCTCCCACATTGAACTCCAATTGTCTACGCTTACCGTCCGCCCATTTCTTCATCCGCTTGGCCGCTTTGTCAAGGTGCGCTCGAGCTATGTTCGCTTGCTCATGCCAAGACTTGGCCGCTTTGTAGGCTGCTGGGCACCGCCCGGTGTAGCTAGAAATGAGTGAGTGTGGTGTCAGCGGTTGCTACCCCATGATCATCTCGAAAGGGCTCTTTGATGTGGCCTCACTCCGTTGCAAGTTGTAGGAAAACTGAGCCACGTCCAGCAACTTCGCCCAATCATGCTGGTTAGCACTCACAAAGTGCCGTAAATACAGTTCAAGCAATGCATTCACCCTCTCGGTTTGCCCATCCGTTTGAGGGTGGAAGCTCGTAGAGAAGTGTAGCGCTGACCCCATGAGTCTAAACAACTTTTTGGCCGCTAATGATGGACCTCGGAAGACCCCAATACTTTACCACATTCTTGAAGAAAAGCTTGGCCGTGTCATCCGCTGAGCAATCCTTCGGGGCTGGAATGAAGGTTGCATACTTCGAAAATCTGTCCACTATCACCACAATTGTTCCGCATCCATCCGATTTCGGAAGACAAGTGATGAAATCCATCGAGATACTCTCCCATGGTTGATCCGGAGTGGGCAACGGCTCAAGCAAGCCGGCTGGACATTGTTGCTCCGCTTTGTCTTGTTGGCACACTAAACACGTCCGCATAAACTGCTCTACCTCTTCGCGCATTAGCGGCCAATAGTATACCGACTCAAGCAACGCTCGTGTCCTTCTTTGCCCTGGATGACCAGCCCATTTGGTGTCGTGACACTCCTTGATAAGATTCCGCCGCAAGTTCCCCCACTTCGGAACATAAATCCGACGTCCCTTAGTGTATAGCAAGCCATCCTCGACCCAAAACCGCTTCGATTTCCCTTGCTCAACGAGAGAAACCAGCTGCCTCGCCAATGGATCATGTTCCATTCCTTCCTTGATCAATACAAGAAGCTCTCCTTGTATCCGACTTATGGTCGCAAGCTCAGCCTTCCGACTCAAGGCGTCCGCCACTAAATTGGCTTTCCCCGGCTTGTACTCCAACACATAGTCAAACTCGGCCAAGAAATCTTGCCATCTCACTTGCTTTGGACTCAACTTCTTTTGGCTTTGAAAATAACTAGTGGCCATATTGTCCGTCTTCACCACGAACTTGGACCCAAGCAAGTAATGCCTCCATGTCCGTAAACAATGCACTACCGCCGTCATCTCCTTCTCTTGGACCGTATATCGCCGCTCCGTTTTATTAAGCTTCCGGCTCTCGAAAGCAATCGGATGTTCGGCTTGCATCAATACGCCCCCAATAGCAAAATCAGAAGCATCTGTGTGAACCTCAAACAGTATGGCATGGTCTGGTAGCACTAGGACCGGCTCCTCTATAACGGCCTTCTTGAGGGCATCAAAAGCTTGTTGGCTCTCCTCCGTCCATCCCCACTTGGTGGCCTTCTTCAACAAGTCCGTAAGTGGTGCGGCAATGGCGGAATACCCCTTGATGAACCTCCAATAATAGTTCACAAGGCCTAAGAAAGACCGCAACTCGGTCACCTTGGTTGGTGCCTCCCACTCGGCAATGGCGCGGACCTTTGCCTTGTCCATGAGCAACATCCCGTCTCTAATCTTGTGACCAAGGAAATCAACCCCCGGTCTATCAAATGAGCACTTCTCCGGCTTCACATATAGCTCATTGTCCCACAATAATTCAAACACAATTCGCAAGTGCCTAGCATGCTCCTTCAAGGTGTCACTATAGACCACGATATCATCGAGATACACCACCAAAATTTGGTCAAGGTATGGCTGGAAAATTCGGTTCATAAGTGTGCAGAACGTGGCCGGAGCGTTGGTGAGGGCGAATGGCATGACCTTGAACTCATAAGCCCCATATCTCGTGACACAAGTCGTCTTTGGCTCATCTCCCTCCGTAATCCGCACTTGATAGTAACCCGATCTCAAATCAAGCTTGGAGAAGTATTTGGCACGTCCGAGTTGGTCGAATAAATCGGCAATCAGCGGGATAGGATACTTGTTCTTCATCGTCACCTTGTTCAAAGCCCGGTAGTCAATGCACAGTCGAAGCGATCCATCATGCTTCCGTTGGAATAATACCGGTGCCCCGTATGGTGCCTTCGAGGGTTGAATATGCCCCGCGTCCAGCAGCTCCTTAATTTGCCTCCGCAACTCCTCTAACTCCGGTGGAGACATGCGATATGGTGCCCGCGCAGGCGGCATGGCCCCCGGCTCCATCTCAATCTTGTGATCTACCTCTCGACGTGGCGGCAAGCGCTTTGGCAACTCGGGTGGCATCACGTCCGCATACTCCTCGAGGACTTGAGCTACCGACTCCGGTATGGCCTCGGTGGCCTCGGTCCCATCTCCGACCTCATGGATGGTGGCAAGAAAAGTGTCCTCGCACCGTTTGACACCATTGCTGACTTGCATCGCGGAAAGTTGGCCTGGCGGTGCGGCCTTGGTCATCGTCGGAACCATGCATGGAGTGCCCTCCAAAATACGAAGCGCATTGAACTGCCGCAAGAAATCCATGCCCAATACTAACGTGAAGTCATCAAGCGGAACCACGGAAAAATTCGCTTTAACAAGAGTGCAACTCCACATTGCGCGCAACTTCGCTCAATGGCTTGGCCTCCGAATTCACCGTCTTGAGCCAGCCCTCCGATTTCTCAACTTTGAGTCCTAGCCGCATGGCCTCATCTACCTTGATGAAATTGTGCGATGCCCCGGTGTCAATCAAGGCTTGCACTCTCTTCCCGTTGATCACGGTCTCCACGTGCATGAGTGATTTGTCTTGCACCTTGGCTGGAATTTGCTTCGCCTTCAATGCGTTAAAGAGTTGAAGACAGCCCATGTTAGCGGCGTCGGCCGTTGGTGACTCCGGTTGCTTGTCCCCGGTCTCGCTAAACATGGCGTTGAAAGCCTTCTTCTTTGGGCAATCCCGCACCCAATGGTCTCCGTCACAAAGGAAGCAATTGTGCTTGCGTTTGGGGGCAATTAAATAAGGTTTGATATCGTGCGATGCCCCGGTGTCAATCATTGGTAATTTTTAGAGATAAGAATAATTTGATAATTTTAGAAATAAGGATAATTTAATAATTTTAAATATTTGGGAGTTATATTATGAGAATTCGGGTTTTATTAAGTATAATTAATCGTATTTTATGAGATTAGTAATAATTATACCATTTATTTGATTAGGGGGACTCGCGAACGAGAACCAACCCATGGACGTCGGCGATATCGGATTTGATCGTCGTCACTGTGAGTGGAATATATAAAATTTATTTTATTTGTGGATTATTATGATTTTAATTATGATAAAGCATGATTGCAAATGAATTTTTAAATGCCTGATTTAATGATTTTGTGGAAAATGGATTTTATCTGAATAATGTTGTTTATTATTGGAATTGCATATGATAAATGATTTTATTTCTGATTTTGAATATATGCGTATTAATAATATTTTTAAAGAAAAGAAAATGGATTTTAAATGTTGTTGAGAATAAAAGAGAATGTGATTTCGGATATTATCAGATGTTTGTATATATGTGTATTTTCGATTGTTTTCAAGTCATTAGACAGTACCCTTCCCTGTACACTGTGATGTGATGATATGAGATATAGGCCTTTGGGGCCCGTTGGAGTACACATATAGGCTTTGGGCCGTGTGCTTGGGCGCTTTTGTCCTTTGTGGACTATGCATGCATAATTATGATGATGAGATATGTCGAGATGAGACGACATATGAGATATTATTGCCCCATCTATCTGGATAGTTCCGGGGCATATGGTTTCTTGATTGCTGCCGTTGAGGTCCAGATAGGATAAGATTATTTCCCCGAGTACTCGTTTGGTGAAAGTTTTTAGTATTCGAAATTGATATTATATGTTGTGAATTTTCTTCAGTTTTACGATGTATTTTGTGATGATTCCAGATTGATTATTTATACGATGTTATGACATATTCTTCGTTGGTTATTTCACATGACCTTATATATGTTTTCGAAGTTAGTGATTTGATTTTAAATGTGAAGTAATTTATTGATATTTCTCGTTTATGATTTGATGGAATTGTGTATTTAAAATTGATATAGTTATTTTAAGAATAGAATTATTTTCGTAAAAACTATTATCCACTCACTGACCTTCACTGAGTTTTATACTCACCCCCATTCTTTTTCGTTTTATTATATTTTTCCCCCCACAGGAGACTTACAGGTACAACAGTTGACTCAGCAATGCTGGTTATGTATAATTGGCCACGTGTTTGTTCTAGAAATTATAGAGTTCGGTGTAGAATATTTTGGATTGTATGATATTACAATTAAGAATAACTTACTGTGTTTGATATTAAAATATTTCGGATGATAATTGGTATTTATTGGGATGTTGATTGACGGAGTTGATTGTATTTAAAAATTATTTTGGGAGTGTTATCTTATTAATTACAGGATTGGAAATTTCAAAATTTTAGTGAAATTCTATCGAAAATTTTAGTAGAAATATTATTGTGATTAATATTAGAATAGTTATTAGTCGAATTTCGAGGATCAGTCGCGATTCGTCCCAGGGTTCGGGACGAGTTGTGACACCTTCATTAGAAACTATGGACCTCTACCTCTCAAAAGATACAACTTTTCGTATGTTAAGCTCATAACCAACTCATTCAAAGATAAGCTTGGCCAAGGAGGATTTGGCGGAGTCTACAAAGGAAAGTTATTGGATGGTCGTGCGGTAGCAGTGAAGCTCTTAAACGCTTCCAAAGGGGATGGCAGGGCCGGCTCAACCAAAATCAAGACCTTAGGAGAGTTGACCTCCCACAAAAGTTAATGAAAAAATATTAATGAATTATATATATAAAAAAATATCTAAAATTAAGTTTTTCAGCTTTTTGAGATGCAAATTTATTAATCAAATTTTTGTATTCTAACTTTGTTAATATATTTTTCTCTATAGACAATATAACTAATTCATTTAACTTTTTTTGTGACATAGTTGATCAAAAATAAGTTTTTATAAATTTTAATTTTGAAGACTTCTTTTTGCAAAAGCAACAGTTACTCGTATTATTAATAATATTTTATAGGTAATAAATGCATTTGAAAAAGAATCAAATCTTTTTAAATAATTAAGCACCTCAATTAGAGAATTATTTTGGTCGGGAAAGATTTCTTTTAAAACTTTTAGCTTAGACAATAAATCTAAACCATCTATATCAGAAAACATACCATGTTTTAATGCATTTTCATGATTAACACAACAAGTTTTTAAAATATCATCACTTAAATATTTTAATTTTTTAAAAGTAAACAAAAATCCAAACATATTCTCATACATTTGAAATTGTTCCAATCTACTCTTAATTGAAGAAATAGCTTGATCTATTATGTATATAAAATAATAATTCTAAAAGAATTTTCAGGAGACAAACTTTTATTTTCAACAATTTTTTTCATCAAAATTTCTTTTCCTACAAATCATTCTTTTCTCATAAAACTTAGGTTCAATTTCTATTGCACAAGCAATTTCTTTAGCTAAAATCATAGCAGACACCAATCCATTTTCTCAATAGTTTTCAAAAAAAGAAATAAGTCCTTTAAGTTGATCTATGGCAACATCAATATGCATATCTTTATTTTTTTTGTAAGTTCTTACTTATAGAATTAACAGCAAATAATATATCATACCAAATAATCATACCTAACAAGAATTCAAACTTTTCTAATTTATATGTTGCTAGACACTTAGCTTCACTTTTTATTTTAGAATATTCACTTATGTCTGCTAATTCAAGCAATGCATCTCTTATTTGTGGAGCTTGAAATCTTATTGCTTTTACACTTTCAATTTAACTTTCCCAACGTATTTGTGATAATGATTTAATAGTTAAATTGGGTACATGCTTTTGTAAAAATTTTCATTGCTTTGTTGAAGAAGAAAATAATGAATAAATACATTGTACAACTTCAAAAAATGAACTAGCTCTAGAATAAGAATTAGCCATATCACAAAGTATTCAATTAAGACTATGACAATCACATGAAGTATAAAATGCTCTTAGATTAATTTCTAGTAATCTTTTTTATACACCTGGGGTTTTTATCTTTCATATTAGAACCATTATCATATCATTAGCCTCTTACATCATTAATGTCAAGTTCAAGAGTTTTTATGGAATCTATAAGTTCATTAAAAAGGCCTTTTCCACTAGAGTCGTCAACTTTTAAAACTCCTAAAAAAATTCCTATATTTTCACTGGATCCATTGAAATATCTACACATCTTAATACAATAGACATTTATTCTTAGTGGCTTGTATCTGGAGTACAATAAAGTATAACTGAGAAATATTTTGCTTCTTTAATTTTCTTAATTATTAAATATTTTACTTCCAATCCTAACATTTGTATCAATTCATTTTGTATGTTATGCCCAAGATAATGATTATAATCTTACCATTTTTAATACAATATATATGTTCTTACATTGTTAGATCAAATTCTGCAATCATTTCAATTAAATTTAAAAAGTTTCCATTACTCTCTTGGTATATCTTCTCATTCTTTCCACGAAATGCTAAATTATTCTTTGCAAGATTCTTTACAATGACAATAATTCTTATTAGTACTTTTTCTCAATGATCTCTTTCCTTATTGATTTTTTCTTGAATATCTTTGTCAATTGTTCTTTTCATCAATAATCTTTCTTCTAATGCAATCCACATATTCAGATTAGTGATATTTTCAGTGTTTGTTTCGTGACTTTTAATCTTAATACTAAGGTTTTTTCCACCATTAGTTCCTTCATTATTTAGCTGACTTTTATTAGAGTTTGCATTAAATAATTTACAACAAAAACAATATACTTTATCAAATCTTTTGAATATACTAGACATATTCTATTATATTTTTCTCCATTGGGTAATTTTTTAGTGTAATATGTGGTAGAAAAATGTCTAGAAATTTCATCCTTTGGAAAAATCAAATTATTCTCTCTAATTGGGCCTTTCTCTACAAAGGAATCTCTTAACTTTATCTATATTTTCCCATCTACCAAGATCATAAATATTATTTGGAAAATGAAACTCCCCTAGATATTCAATTTCATCTCTAATTTCTTTATTCTGATTATTATTATCTTCATTGTCATTTTTTTTCATTAGACACTTCATCATCTACTAATTCAATTTGAGTTTGTTCGACTACTAATTCTTCACTCAAGTTCACATTTTTTTTTATCATTCCTAACAAACTTATCAAGGGCTCCTTTTTGAGATTGAACAAACTTTTCTATTCTTCTCTTTTTTTGAAGTTTTTGGTATCCCAATTCATATTTTCTAGTAGACATGATTTATCATTAAAATAGAATAACAATAAAACATGCACACAATTATGCTAGATAAATTAAATCAAAACAAGTGGATACAAGAATACATATAATAAAAAATAGCACAAATAAATAATAGAGATTCAAGAAAATAGAAAGATAAAACCTAAAACTTTGAGCTTAAATCACAAATTAACTTTAATTTTGATATTGTGGCTTTCAACTGTAGTTGGGAGCAATGATCAATAACTAGAGAAAAAAAAAGTTGAGAGTTGAGAAAATATAATTTTTTTTTCCTTGTAGACATGTTTCTTTTTTTTTGCTTTTGGAGTATTTCACTTTAAGTATGAAAGATCTGGTGAATTTCAAATGCAATATATAACTATCAAATTTGAACTTTATTTCTTGAAAATATAATAATATTTAATAACCAAATTCTAAGTACAATAAATTACTTAATATGAACGTTTATTCTTTGAAATTGTAATAACATTATTAGCTTTTTCCAACAACTTCCAAATTAAAAATATTTAAGTGTTATCCATTATTATTAGCTGAAATCTTTAATACAATATTTAATATGATATATCTTATTAAAAGTAGATTTATTATACTAATTAAAAAATTAAAAAATTAATATCTCTAAATTTGTGGCCTTCATTATGGCGGGCCCTAGGCATGCCTAAGTTGCCGGGCCACAAGCCGCCTCTGGTGGATGGACAAGATTTTATTAATGAAGTCGCAAGCATTAGTAGAACATCCCATGTCAATGTTGTCACACAGCTAGGCTTTTGTTTGGACGTTGGCAACAGAGATCTCATCTACGAGTTCATGCCCAATGGATCGCTTGAAAAATTCGTATACAACGGAGATAGTTCGAAGCCCTGTCAGTACTTGAGATGGGAAAAGCTGTACGAGATTTTTATTGGAATAGCCAAAGGCCTTAAATACTTGCATCGTGGATGCAGCACTAGGATTTTGCATTTTGACATAAAACCCCACAACATTCTTCTCGATGAAGATTTCTGTCCCAAGATCTCTGATTTTGGGCTGGCAAAACTCTGCACTACTAGACAGGGTATAGTGTCGTCGTTAGTGGGGCCTAGAGGGACAATCGGCTACATTGCTCCAGAAGTGTTCAGTAGAAACTTTGGAGAAGTGTCACACAAGTCTGATGTGTACAGCTTTGGAATGATGATAATGGAATTAGTTGGATGCAAAAATAACCTCGACTCTGAAGTTGATAATTCTAGCGAAATATATTTTCCACATTGGATTTACAGGCTTGTTGAGCAAGACACAGAATTTAAATTGCCTGGTGTTGTAACCGAAAAGGAAAATGAAATTGCGAAAAAGATGATTATCGTGGGTTTGTGGTGCATACAGGCCCGTCCATCAGATAGGCCACCAATGAATGAAGTGATAGAATTGTTGCAAGGAAGCATTGAAGCCTTGCAAATCCCACCAAAGCCTTTCCTGTCTTCTCCTCCAAGACCCTCAATAGATTCTTCTACTTTTTTAAACGTTATGCCATGATGATCAGAATTGAGATATCGATTCAAGTTAAATTTCTTTTATGTTGCGTCAGTTTGTGCTAGCGAGACAAATGATGCATGCAATTTGAATTGATCGTATATCATATTCTATACTAGCATTCCCCCTATTTCATTTCATTCTTCACTCCTTTCTCATCTCGATTGCTTTCCTCATGTTCTCGGTTCCAAACATGACCTAAATACAGTAATGCTTATTGAATACTGGAGTCTTTCCGTCAACATCAGTAATTTTTTTATGACATTTCTTTTCTTTTTCAACCCCGCATCACCCCAAATTCATACGGAGGGAAAATGCCCGATAACTAATCCATCAAGTCTATGAGAATTTATGATATTTCATTTTAAAGGTAGAGGGTTGGAGAAACCCAAATCAAGTTTTCCCCATCTACTCTTTCGGTGGCTAACTAAATAAAATAATTTAAAAAGTCTTCTACTACCCTTAGTCCTTGAATTAATTTAATTCTTTTCATTGATTTTGAATAACTAATCCGTGTTGACTCCATTTGAGTCTGTAAATTTTTGTCATTTTCACTCTTTTCAAAAACAGAAAATTTCCATGCCCATTCCCCACGTCCCTTCTCCAGCCAAGAAGACTTTCCATAGCTTTTTGGTCTCACTCGTGGAAAAATTAAATGGATTTCATTTCAATTAATTTAATAGTTTATGTTTGTTATAGTTATAATATTATAGTTATAGTATAACTAAGTGTTAGAAATCTTTTTTTTCTCGGTCCAATTGTTGTCTTGATTTTGGAAAATAACAAATGACTATCTTTACCAATATACTGACGTTTCTATGTATTAATTTATAACCAACTACAATAAAAACTCGCTAATACATAAGACTCATTAAATAAATCGATAATACTCGCTAATACACAGGACTCATTAAATAAATCATAATCTTACTCATGAAGAACCCCTCCCAGTTTTCAAGAAGTTGTTGTTAGCGCAAATTAAAATAACTTTTATAGAACAAAATTTCCACAAATCGCTTTCGATAGTGCATTTCAAATTAAAATCAATTTCTTATGTTTGAAAATAGTTTTCGACCGGATCTGAGTGGGAGGGGAAAAAATAGAATCAAACGGTTTGGGTGCATGAATTCGCAAGGAAATAACTAACTCTCCCTTAAATTATTTTTAAGTGCAAGTAAATTCATGCACCTGAAATTGTGATGATTCTCAATTGGGAATCTCTTCTTATTTTCTTTTTCCTTTTCATGCATCTTTTTGTTTTCATGAGTTATTGAAAAAATAATTTAATGATAAATAATATAAAAAATAACTTGGTTGTCAATATTAATTTGATAAGTTAATTCTAATAACAAAGGGAAACAACGAGAGAGAAAAAAAAAATGAAAGAGACGTGACCCTTACCTAATAATTCTGCTCAATTATGAAGTAGCTAGTCCGTGTAGACTCCATTTGACTCAAATATTTTTCATTTCATATTATTCAAAAGAGTGTGAAAGCACCGGAGGCAAAATAAAGTTCAACGAGGCATATGCCCTTTCATGACGTTATCTTCGGCCAACAAAACTTTAGTTCGGTAACAGACTTAATATTATCCCGGACTAAATTTTAAAATTTATATTTTAAAATTAAAATAAAAATTTATGAGTAGGATGTAGTATATAAATAAGAGGAAATACTAAGAGTAGAAAACAAAAGACAATTAAAACATCAAAACATTATTTTTCAATTATGAAATCTAATATTGTAACTCATAATAATACGTAATTATATATGGATTAAGAAATCAATTAAGAATTTTAAACTAAAATATATCAATATATCTAATTACAATTAATTAAAAATTACAAGTAAAACTTTTATATTTAAAATGAAGTAGTAAACTACTAGAATTAATAAATTAAACAATTAAAATTTATTCATCAATTCAAATTATAAAAATATTATTCGTCAAATGTTTTAATAATCGACTAACGGTACTTTAATAAAAAAGTATTTGAGTGCAGTTGTTTCTTTATCAAGCACTCTAACACTCTTTAAAGAGCTAGATGAAAATACTCAAATTTTATTTTCTACAGTGTCATCCTAGTTAATGTAACTAAAAAATAAGATTTAAAAATTTACCTAAAAAGTTTATGAAAATATTGACAATTGTTATTATATGTTGTTTTTGTAAGTATTTTTAATACTAGTGACAATATTATATTACATTAAAATACTTTTTTTAATTAGAAGTTTTTAAAAATAAATTATAGCAATAATAAAATTTTAGCTCCCTAATGTTCACAATCTATTCAATAAATATATAATTTAATCATTTTATAAAATAAGTCACTAGTTTTAATTGAAAACAATATAATTGAAATGAGAACATATTTGAAAATAAATTAAAAATTCAGTTGTTATATAACATTGATGAAAAATATAAGAGTAATTGATTTAAGGACATATTTGAATACATAAATAAAAACTCTATTGTTAAAATAAATTGATGAAAACATAAGGGTATTGAGTTAGGGATATATATATGTAAATAAAATTAAAACTCTATTATTTTATTAAATTAATAAAATCAAAGGGATATAGACGATTTTTTTTTAACTAGACCGGGCTAGCCAACACATAGGTCCGCCGCTACTTTAGTCTCCAAGTTGTTAGCCAGAGGTGGCAATGGACTGAGCAGCACTGAGGCATGATAAAGGCAGGCACGCACATGAATTGGGTTAGACTTAAAATTTTAAATATGTAGAGTTTAAAAATATAATATAATTTAAGATGAGTCAAAATATGACATACGAAAAAATATGAAATTAGCGCGTTTCATTTTTTAATAAAGTAAATTTAAAATTTTATGATTTATAAATAGCTTGAAATTGAATCTTTTAATATATTTTATTAGCTCAAGTTTTTTTAAATTTATTTAATTCTTAATTTTAAAAAATTATAATTGATTTATGTTTATAATTTATTAAATAAATAATTGATATCATAATTTTAATAAATAAAATTATAAATATCATGATTTTATAAATATGTATTAATAATATTATAAATTATGATTTATGACTCTACATAATTTCAAGTTAACAATTAAGTTGATCCTTAAAAAAAACTATTATTATTGTTGTTAATTATTAAAAAAGAATTATAGTACCATATAATCAAACTTAGTAATGAATATTATATTCTCTTATTATTACTAATTTATTATTATTGAATATTAACTTGAGTTTTGAATTTTTGATTCTATTAAATTTGAATAAGGGCACATAAATCTAAAAAAATACATAAACTTAAAAAAAAAAGGACAATAACTTAGCATGCACTCTTGAAAAAATAAAATAAGAAAGCTTAATGAGCTAAATAAAATAAGAAAGCTTAATGAGCATTTTTTCCACGGCATGGCACGACGTGTGTGGTTTGACACAACATGGCTCATTGGCCACCTCTATCATTGGCTAATGAAATTAATTTTCTACTAATTATTTTATTAAAATGTACATGACTTTACATATTATTGTTTGGATAAAAGCTTGTGTGGAACTAATCTAAAGAGACAATTCACGAGTATTTTATCATGTAGCACAGAAATTAGTTTTAGTGTGCAATTCATTGATTTTTTTTTTAATACTAAATTTAATGGGTTCCACTATAGGTCCCATTATTCTGCCACATGACATAGCAATAGTAAACTATCCCACACTTCAACATCTTCCACCATTTGCTTATTGTCATTGATTTATTGGCTTTCGCCTGGATCAACCTTCTTCAAGAATATATCTCGGGATTCATATATTGAACCATTAATTAAATGTTAAACTTATATGTGTATAATTATATATTATAAATTATTATATAAAATTAAATTTAATTAAAAATAATTAATTAAAATTTTTTATAATTTGAGAATTAATATATATGATAAGATATAGTAAAAATGAATACGAATTGAGTTAGATATGATTTGTCAAAAACCAAGCTAAATTATTATTGAATGAATTGAGATAAAATTAATCTATTCTAATTAAATAAGCATGTTCAACCCAGTCCAACGAATCCTTTAATAATTGGATTGGGATGAAGATTTGAAGGTCAAACAAAATTAAGAATTAAATAAAGAAAAAAATATGAAACCTATCACGTGGATATTCATTAGGCTCCGACAAATACTTATCAACCTCTTTTTTTAATTTTAGCATGTACCTTCCCTTTCATTTTCTTGAACTTCAATAGCATTGGAGTATGAAAATCCTCATCACCATTTTCCTTTTCCACATCAACCACATTAACCAAAGGTGAATCATTAAGAACTTGGTTATTGGCGATACTGTTACTATCTCTAAGGTAGAATTCATATAGGCGTGACATAAGCCCTTTGATTCCCTTTGCCACCTCTTTTGCTTTTGCTTCACTATACATTTCACCAATTAAAAATGTAACATAATCCAAGTTATACCTTGGATCAAGAACAATTTCAACAAGCAGCAATGTGTTAATATTTTCAATCGTGCCCAAATGCTTATCATGCTTCTTTTTTATACTAACAGCTATATTGGCTAATAAAAGTGGTCACTTTTAGCAAAAGATGTCAACTCATATTGAATTGAATGAAGCATGAAAGTACATGTGAGAAGTAACAATAAAAAAGTACTAAATTTAAAAATTTTCACAAATACTTCAGCATTAGCATATATCCTTCGGTGGACCCTTCTTTTTTCTCCACTGTCATCTTCTGAAAAATATATCATCTAAGGTTCATCATCGTCTACCAACTTCGTCAAAAGTTTTTTGAAATTTTAAAGCACCTGTCAACATCAAGTAAACAGAGTTCCACCTTGTCAGCATATCTAACATCACAATACTCTTACTTCCAGCTTTTTCATGCTTACAATATTTGTTAAATTTTTTTAACTGTGAGGTTAAAAATCTTACATATTGCATGACATTGTGAATGCTAGCAATTGAATCATGCATCTCCTTCATCCCATCAACTACAATTAAGTTAACAATAGGAGCGCAAAATCTTATGGGTATAAATTCCCCATCTAAAACCATGCCATCTCCATTATAATTTTTTGGTTTCTTTTTAACATAATTTATAGCCACGTCATTTGAAGTTGCATTATCAACAGTGATTGTAAAGATCCTATTAATATCCCACTCCAGCAAACAACTCTCAATCAACTTCCCTATTGTCTCTCGTCTATGGCTGGGAATTGTAGAAAAACTCTATTCTATTGTTTAACTTCCATTCATAATCAATAAAATGGGCTGGGATCACCATATAATTGATATTTTGAATAGAAGTCTAATAATTATGATTATACAAACTCTTTGGGCATTTCCAATAAATAGCCTTTTCAAATTGAATTTCTCATCTAGGTAAAGCTAATAAAAATCCCCAACAATTGATTTCATTTCTTGCTGAATTCAAATAATGAACAACCATTGAGGGCAAGCCAACAACATGCAAGATCCAATGACAACTATTAACAAACAAAGAAAGAGTAAGAAAAAGATTATAAAAAAATTAGTGCCTTCACAGAGAAGATTGGAACTCAACAAAAGACCAAATATATATTTGTCAGAAAACTCTGATATAAAAACAAAATAGAAGTACCTTTCACTGTTCCTTCCAAAAATCATGGAGCTACTAACAACTTAAGAGATTGAATCACAACTAAAAATAGAAGTACCTCTGGCCCCTGGTGCGACAGGCCGGGCCTATTTGCGCTACATGAGACCCCAAGACGCGTGCGTGAATCGCGCTGACACAGTCGCACGCACGCACGCAGCCTGCGCGTGCGAGGGCTGCGTGCGGCAGGCCGTGTCCCCTCGCGCAAAAATTTTTCAATTTTTTTTAATTTTATTTTTTTAAAAATGTTAAATATTTCTGAAATAATTGTTTAATATTAAATTACTTTTTTAATTTAATTATTATTTAAAATTTACATTTTTTATGAAATTATTATTTAATATTAAATAACATTTTTAATTTTATTAATTTTTAAATTGTGAATTTTTTATGAAATAATTGTTTAATATAACAATTTAATTTTCTATTGTTTATCAGATAAATGGCGAAATCCAAGTTAGGAAGGTATAATCCACCCGGACCGGCAAAAGAACCGGGCATGATGAAGGTATCTTATGACTCACACTTCCCTGGCCGTATAACAAGCATGTGCAAATTAGATGTGGTTATAGGGGCTATCAGGGAAAAATTAACAAAAGCACAGTTGAAATTGTTCAAGCGTGACGTATTTGGGCATTTTTTGGAGTGCCGTAAGTATCCTTTTAGCGGCGTAATTGTCCATAACTTGTTGCTTAGGCAAGTTGCCCATGAAGAAAGTGATGAGAAAAATGAATTGTGGTTTCAAATTGGTGAGGAATTGATTCGCTTATCAATTGGAGAGTGGTGCTTGGTAACCGGTCTTAAATATGGTAACGATGTTGCGCTGAAAAATCAACAATCACCACATCGATTACTTAACAAGTATTTCAATGGTTTGTTTCGTAGGATAACGCTTGGACAATTCGATACAATGTTTATGGAGTTGGATTTTAGGGTTATTGATGACATTGATGCGCTAAAAATCGCATTGTTTTACTTTGCGGATAGAGTCCTAAATGGGAGGAAAGAGCATTGTCAAATTAATTTCTTGTGGCTTAGTGAGGTGGATGAGATAGATCGTTTCCGAAAACGTCTATGGGGGCGTTTGTCTTGGGAAATAATATATGATGGGCTCGACAATGCATTGAATGGCAAAGTTACCAAATTTAGGACTGAGCATGCGGAAAAACTGAAGCATACCATTGAAAAATATAATATTTACAGCTTCATGTCTGGAGTTCAGGTATGTAGCGAAATAAATGTTAACAGATTTTTTATTACTTGATTTGTTAAAATTAATGATGCCTTATATCTTCGTTTGTTATAGGCATGGATTTATGAATGTATTGGAGGATTGCCTAAGGAGTGAGTGGTTAAAATAAAGAGGAAGACTCCTCGCATCGTGCAGTGGATGCCAAAGGCCTCTTCTCTGATCAACTATGCCGAAGTTTATTCACATTTCAATGACAACTCGTGCCTTGTAAGTAATATATTAGATTATTTCAATGATAATTATTTTTCATTGAACAAATAATTCAGAGATTCTCGCTAACTAAAAATATCATATTATTTACAAGAGGGAAACATTTTACAAACTCTCAAACCAAATGCAAAGGAAAGAGTCTCAGAATATTGGTTGAGCGTTCAGGATTATGTGCCATATTTTCCTGATTGGGTCCGTAATGTGGGTATCCTTACTTGATCCCTCTTAGCACATTTAAAAAACAATGAAAACGTCATATGTCTTCTAACTCACTCATGACTTATGTTTAATGGTACTTTATGCAGTATTAGCCTTCAATCAACGTGCCATGCGTTATAGGCACAAAAGAGGAGTCTTATGATGCCACAAGACTAAAACAAAATGAACAGACTCCCTTTGAGGATGAGAATAATGCGGCTGAACATGATGAATGTATCCATAATTTTGATGACGCCCAACATTCAGAGGTAACTTTCTAATTTAATACATCGATTTATTCCCTACTTTATAAATGATTTAAGTACTCTCTCATTATTATTTTATTTATGGTTATTATTTTATTCATGGTTATAGGAGAGAATAAAATTTCGTTATGATTATGTCATTAAACGGATGGACAGGATTGATCGTACTCTCGATCAATTAAAATTAGATTTTGAGGCTGAGCGCATAGAACAACAACAGTTTAGAGAAGCATTTCAGGCCGAGCAACAAGAACAACAGCGGTATAGAGAAGCGGTTATGAAATTTATGGTTTCTTTTGGTAAGGGTTACACAAAGCGCTCATACGGTGATCATTCAATTGGACAGTCGTACACGGTCAGCCCCTCTTACATATTTTAGATCAACTATGAATTAAAAAGTCATGATATTTGTTATATGCAGGTTTTGATTCCTATACATATTGGCGGTGATCATTGGGTGTTAGCCAAAGTTCATCTTCGCAAGAAGAGGGTGTGGATTTATGACTCATTGGTGGCATTTCACAACAAAAAAAATCATACTTAACTCAATTTCAGCCACTTAAAGTCATTTTTTCTCAATGGCTAGAAAATATTGGATTTTACAACATGCGGCCTGAGTTGCAAACTACGGATTCTTGGAAAATCAGGATAGTGAAAGACGTTCCACAACAAGCGGCTGGAACTGGTGATTGCGGCATTTTTTTTGTTGATGTTTGTGATGTATTTAATGTTCGGACTCAAATTAGATTTTGATAGTAGTCACATCCAGTACTTTAGGAAGAAAATTGCTTTAGATATATTTAATGATGATATTAGACTATAAGTCATAATAGTTGTATAAACAATGATGGATGAGCTTTATTTATAGTTGGAGACGAAAATCATATTTTCGGAAATGATTTAAATTTTTCGGAAATGAAAAAAATTTGGCATCAATTTTTCACATCTTTAAAAAATAATCAAAATTAAAAATGAAAAAACAAATAATTTAAATTTGGCGGCAAAAAATGTTGCGCTCGCGGCCGAGGCCTGTCGCACGAGTAGACATAAATGATTTAAATTTTTCAGAAATGAAAACTAATTTGGCATCAATTTTTCACATCTTTAAAAATAATAAAATTAAAAAATAAAAAAATTATTTTAAATTTGGCGGAAAAAAAGTTGCGCTCGCGGCCGAGGCCTATCGTTCGCGCGGATTTTCTCGCGTCCAATTTTTTTTTGTTCTAAAAAATCTAAATTTTATTTTGTTAATTATTTATATTAAATAAATAAGTTTATTATTTTTAAATTTGTGAAATTATTGTCTAATAATTTAAAAAATATTCTCTATTTAATTTTGTTTTATTTATCAGATAAATGGAGAAATCAAGACAATATTCTATATAATTTGTTCGCAAAATAAATTACTTCATTACATAAAATCGTACGTAAAAAAATTAATAGTCCAATAATGAAAATAAATAATTTTATTATTTTTAAATTTGTGAAATTATTGTCTAATAATTATTTAATATAACAATTTAAATTGTGCGCGTTTATCAGATAAATGGAGAAATCAAGACAATATTCTCTATAATTTGTATGCAAAATACAATACTTGATTACATAAAATCGTACATTAAACAAAAATTAATAGTCCAAAAAATTAGATAAATATGCTAAATGCAACAATACAACTAGTTTTGTTTTGAAGCAATGAGGTTCTTACATCTCTTACGGTTATGATCTGGTTGATGACACCGCCCGCATTTCACAGTCCTGTTTACATTCTCACCAATAGAAGGTATTCTAAGCTCTGGTCGACGACCAGGTGGTGGCATTTCGAGTGGCGGGTTAACCTTAATTTCACGGATTTCTAGTGGAACTTCCCATTTTACCATGTTGCCAACCGGCTCCACTGGTTGTGCATATGCCATAACCAATGATTCCTTGGAATAAAAATGCGATCAAATCCTTATGTAATCCACTCGAGTTATCAGACAAGCAGCAATTGCATGTGCACAAATAAGTTGATCGAGTTGGAATACTCTACAAGAGCATGTCTTATTATGTATGTCAACTATCCATTCTTTAATACCACCACCTAAAACATGAAATCGATGCTGAGACACAGGATGAACAATCATTCTTTCGGCTAAAATTCTTCTCTCAGCTACTATCTCATCAGCCCATGTCGTTAGACGATTACTCATCGATTCAGCAATAATTTTCCTATCATAAAACCATTGCTGCATAATTTGTCTAAAGTGATCAATAAGATGAGTGATAATTTTCCTTCATAAAAATTCCATTGATATTAGTAGTTATCTCCTACCTTCAAACTCAGACCTTACCCAATTGCATGTTCCCATAATATTTTCTAAGTAATCAGCCGTACGCGAGTGGAGCATCCACAACCCTTCAAGCTGTTTTTTGAATTCTTCATGTCCATATGCTTTTGCTGCATTAATAAAGGCAGGCTCAAATTCATCCAAGAGAGATTTGGACATCTGGAATTTTGACTTAATATTGCCTTTGACATGGTAGAAGCATACACCATGAGTTGCATTACAAAATACTTTTAAAACGGCTTTCTTTATGGCAGTGCATCGATCAGAGATAATTACTAACTCTGACTTATCGCCAATCACTCCATGTAACTTCGTCATAAACCATTTCCAAGCCGCATTGTTTTCGGAATCCATGACTCCAATGGCTAATGGATATAGTTGATTATTACCGTCCAGACATGTTGCCACGAACATACTTCCACGATATAGCCCCTTTAAATGAGTGCCATCTACTGTAATCACAGGCCTGATGTACTGCATGAAACCCTTGATTGATGATCCAAGCACTACAAAGTAGTACAAAAAATTGTTATTTCCATCAACCTTGAGATGAGTAACTGTACCGTCATTGACTTTGGATAAGACATGAGAGTATTTAGGAAGTCAGTTGTATGACTTTGCAGGGTTCCCTCGTATTATTTCAAGACCAACTTTTTTAGCCCGATAGGCCTGCTGATATGTTAATCGGACACCGTATTCCTACTGCATGTCTGCTCTAATGTCATTAAGAGTATATATTCGTTTATCTTGGATAAATTTATCTGCAATAAGATGACCAATAACTCGACTCCGTACTTGACGGACACCACTAGGCAATACGTCATTAGAACAAGTGTGTATATTGTTAACTCTTTTCACAACCCAAGGCATATTTTGCTCATCTGAAGCTCTCGTTGCTCGAATACGCCATTTATATGATTTTAAGAACAGTGAGCCTCAAAACGTGTTGTTGTAGACCGTGAAATCTTGAAATCAAACTTATTGCGCAAGGCAACTTTGCGCGATTCTATTATTAACTCATTCTTTTCAGCGAACAACATGCCCAAACTAATACCAAAAGAATTGTAATTTCTGATTAAATCTGGAGTAACCAGGTTTGAAGGCAAAACTGGAGCAAGAGTCACAAAGGGATCAACTGATCTCCTCCTCCTAGAACGAGGGATTAGAGGAATAGGTTGGTTTTCACTTTTATTGGTAGGAATATCATACTGGTGCTCATTCTCATTATTGATAGGAATATCAGAATGACTAATGCCCCCATCATTAAATTCACTATTGGAGTTAACACCGTGCATGCTATTATATGGCTTCAAACAAGCATTATCAACTTCTGTATTGATGGTGTCATGAACAAGACTCTCATTGATATGGAAATCATTGTTGTGGTATGGAGAATAATGTCGCTCTAACAATGGTGGTACCACCTCTTCTTCAGTATCAAGAAAAGAGTTATTTACTCTAAATGAAGTTTCAGTTTCTACAAATTGCTCAGGATCTTCTACTGGAACTCGAGGAGATGTGGTGACAAATATAGGGATGCATCCATAATTGATCACATCAGACGCTATGTGTAGTACAACCTTAACCATTCCATCATTCAATATGTCCATAGGTAGTGAACATGCACGATATACGGTGTTACTAGACCTCAAAGTTGTCTTTATCTCAAGACTATATTCGTTAGGATTTATCTACAAAACCTCATGCACTCTTGTCAAAAATTGATCAAATGTACAATCTTTTCGAACCAAAAAAGCTGTATTCTTGGCATTCACGTACTCCATACGCCCATCTGCCAATATCTCCCAATAACCATCATAACACAATTGAAGCACAACTGAATCCATTAAACTTAAAAAAAAATAAGAAATAAGATTACACATTGTAAAATATTAAAAAGTGAATATGCATAACATGTATGTGGAGTATATAATGGTTCTTAATTACAATAGTTCTTATTGAAGTTAATTTCTTGTTCAAACATATCATAGGATGAAGTATATAATGTTAGATTTGATTCGTCTTGTCGCAAGCTTCGAAACGGTATATCATACGCCTAAAACAAACATATGTAGCTCAGGTTATGACCTATAAAAATATCATAAATTCAGTGAGACAGGCAGTGGGACAGGCGCCTATTTCACATAAATACAGAACAACTATATGAGACAGGCAGTGGGACTGGCGCCTATTTCACATAAATACAGAACAGCTATATGAGACAGGCAGTGGGACAGGCGCCTATCTCACATAAACACAGAACTACTATGTGAGACAGGCAGTGGGACAGGCGCCTGTCTCACATAAACACAAAACCACTATGTGAGACAGGCAGTGAGACAGGCGCCTGTCTCACTTAAATATAGAACATTAATGTGAGACAGACAGTGGGACAGGTGCCTATCTCACATAAATACAGAACAGTTATGTGAGACATGCAGTGGGACAGGCGCCTATCTCACATAAACACAGAACCACTATGTGAGACAGGCAGTGGGTTAGGCACCCGTCTCACATAAACACAGAACGACTATGTGCAACAGGTACTTGTTTCACATAAGTTAGTGAGACAGACAGTGGGACAGGCACCCGTCTCACATAAATACAGAACATTAATATGAGACAGGCAGCGGGACAGGCGCCTGTCTCACATAAGCACAAAACCAAAATGTGCGACAGGCACATGTCTCACAGCCTGTCTCACATAAGCACAGAATGTTTAAGTACGATAGGCACCTATCTCACTTCCTGTCTCACCAACTTAAGTGAGATAGGTGCTTGTCTCACATAACCGTTCTGAGTTATACTAGATTGACACCTATCTCACTACCTATTTCACCAACTTATGTGAGACAGATTGTAAGACATCTGCCTGTCGCACATAATGTTTCCGTGCTTAAGTGAGACAGGTGTCTGTCTCACTTGTTCTGGGCTCCGTTTTTTGCCCGAATTTGTTTGTCATTTTTTTTTATTTCTCTTAATTGCTCAACTTAAACAATGTATACTATTTTATTGATGAAAAATAATAATATTTACAAAAAAATAACTTTAATTTCAAATTAAATTTTCAATCTCAATATATTAAAAATTTATGTTATGTAGAAACATATACTGACCTTAACAAGTTCTCCCCAATTGATGATTATATCTTCAGCTCTGTAATATTTCTTGGAGAGTGTTGAAAATATTTTGAGAGTAATGAAAAATCTGTAAGTGTATTGACTGTGTTGAGATTTCTTTAGTTTCCGTTTTGAATATTATAAGAGTGGCAGTCCCAGCAGGGTAAGAATAAGGGAATTCCACAAGTTATTTGAAAATTTGAAGAACGTTATGAGGGTAATTTCGTCTTAAAATTTCATCTTTGGCTAGTTATAATAGAAAAAAGTTTTAGGGACTATAATTGAAAAATATATAATTTTTTTGGTTATTTTCGTAAATTTCCCGAAATTATTTGTACGTTCGTCATTTTTTGAATTTGAAACAGAAATGATACTTAGAATCAATTAAATAAAAAACTAAATTGATTAAGAAACAATTAAATCAAGCCATATCCCTAAAATTATCAAAATTAGAAAGAAAAAAGTAAAAACAAATTAAATGAAAAAACACCCGAAATTCAGGAAGCAAATAAAGCTGAAGCAAGACGAAATTCTTCGTGATTCTTCGTTCCTCGAGAGAACGGAGATGAAATTCGAAAATGAATGATGGATAAAGAATCAATTTGAGTGAATTATAAGAGAACGAGGGGAAAGAGGGTGAAGTGAGAATTTTTTTTTTCCTTAAGTCAATAAAAACAAAAGATTTTTGGTATATATTTGTCGCTCACTTGATAAAACGTAATAAATATTTTACCACTAATACACTAAGCCTATCGATACAAAAAAAATATATATTACAAGCCTTCTTTGAGCAAAATATATTTCATAAATCCATAAGTTTCACAAAAACTATATTCCATGATGAAGTAACGTATTTCAATTAGATAACGTAAATCCATAAGAATTTAGAGTATTAAAAACAAAGTTACTTATTAAGGCAAATCATATTCACATGTATAGAAAATGAAACTTTAGCTCATATCACATAGTGTCACCTATAGTCCCGGTGACCCGGCTCAGACAGAATCAGAATCAGAATATTATGTGCACATTCAGACTTATACCCAGTACTGGTCCAGACAAATATATCTATATTACGATCAGAATCAGAATCAGAATAACTATGGACAATGAGCCAAAACATTAAGAATCTTATAATCATCAATAACTGAAATCACACATGAGTTCTAAGCATTCATATCAGATTCAGAAAAGTCCATAAAATTAATTTAGGCTTGCAAACTGATTTACAGATAAAATCATAATAAGAAGTCATGTCACCAAAATAATTTACATATTGAAAGACATTTATAAAATATTTTATTAAAAGAATTCATATTTGAAAACATTTTCATAAACTGATTTTGCTATGAAAATCCTTTAATTTCTAAATAGTATAAAATTCTTATAATAATATCAAAATACTTATATCTATCCAGTATACTAGGAATGAAGTTACTTACCTGGATATGAGAATCTTGAACTATACAACTCTAAGTCCCTAAGAGTCCTCAACACCTTAACAAATACAAAACATAATTATTAATAACTCACTCTAAGAATCTGCCTTTCTAATTCATTCCTGTATAGGTCTGATCTTAAAATTTTAACTCTTAATCTAAACTTCAGAATGACATAATATTCTAGAAAATTATTCTGAACATCCATGAGTATCTCATATAAAATTTTGAAGAGGATCCGAGATCAAAAACATTTTTAAAACTATTTATTTCTCAACAATTTCAAAACTGTTTTCTCATAACCTTAACCGAACAGAACCATTTCTGAGAATTTTATAAAATGAAATACTTATCAGAAAATTATGAAATTAACACTGGAGATACTATACACCTATCTTAACATCCATATAAAATTTCATAATTTGCAGAGTTCATTTGATAGTGAAAATAATTCTGTAAACCTAATCGCACTGCTGGAATCGCAGTTTTCCAGTGCAGTGATTTCTAATTCGAAAATACATATTTAATTGAAAATGAAATCAAATTTGATTAAATAAAATTTATTAATGAGGCTCTATATGTCTATTTTCCAGAATATGATTTTCTAATAAAAATTCGTTCACAAAACATCAGTTTAAAAATCAAGATATCATGCTGTCCAGAATCATTCTATATTATGCCAAGGGTTGATTAACCAAACTCCTAATTAATCAAAACCCTAAATAAAACCTAAAAACATCATATGTCATGCATTAAGATCTATAAAAACAAATCTCAAATCATGCCAAACATAAACCCTAAATAGAATGATTTACAAAAAATTCTTGAAGGGAATAAGGAGGATATACATACTGTTTGCTTTGATTGAATTCTAGGATTTAAGTGAAGAAAAATTATGAATAATTGATAAGAGAGGAAACAAGAATATCATAAGTTTTTAGGGTTATGAAAAAGGGAGATAAAAAATAAATTTATAGGGAATAGAATCTTGGGAAAATAACCTTTTATTCAAAAACTATCTTCTAAAAAACCCTTATTAATAACTTAATACTCTTTTCTACCATTTTGTAATAAAAAGGCCTCCATAAATCCTAGTAAAAGCCCAAATTTCATAAGGAATTTTTTTTTTGGCGTTACAGTCTACTCCTCTTTTTTTTCTTGTAGATCCATTTGCACCTTATAGGTTTTAACCCATTTGGTGCCTCTACAAGTTCCCAGACTTTATTCAAATACATAGATTTCATTTCTTGATTTATGGCTTTTTTCCAAAATTCAACATCTCTATCTATTAGAGCTTCGTTGTAGCTAGTAGGATCTTGTATGTTCATCTGAGATAGCCTTATAGGTTTCTCCCATTAACATGTATCTCGCAGATAACCTAGTTACCCTCCCACTATGACGAGGTTCTAAAAGGGATTGTTGTTCAGGGATAATCCTATATTGATCGTTTGGCTGTTGCTATTCTTCCTGTTCTATAATAGGTGCGGAAAGTGGAGCATCAACCTGATCAGCTGACAGTTCTTCAAGTATTATCTTACTCTTAGGTTTAAAGTTATTCATATAGTCTTCCTCGAGGGAATTGAAATGTGTGCTCACAATCACTTTCCTATCTTGAGGACTATAAAATAAACCTCCTCTTACCCCTTTGCGATACCCTACAAACATACAAACCTCATAATGTGAATCCATTTTGTTTGCCTTTGGTTTTAGCACATGTGCTGGTGATCCCCAAATACGGATATGTCGCAAACTTGGTTTGCGACTTGATCATAATTCTATTCAAGTTTTAGGCACTGACTTAGATAGAACTAAATTCAAGAGGTAAATTGTAGTTTATAGTGCTAGTCCCCAAAAAGAGATTGGTAATGATGAATAACTAAGCATTGATCTTACCATATCTAAAAGAGTTCTATTTCTTCTTTCAGCTACCCCATTTTGTTGTTGTGTGCCTGGGGTAATTAACTGAGAAATAATCTCATTTTCAACCAAATACTCTTTGAAATCTCCAGAGAGAAATTTACCACCTCGATCAGGTCGAAGTTTCTTTATGCTCTTATCTAATTGCTTTTCTGTCTCAGCCTTATACTCTTTCAATTTCTCAAGAGCTTCAGACTTATGACGCATTAGATAAACATAACCGTATCTTGAGTAATCATCAGTAAAAGTGATGAAATACTCATAATCTCCTCTTGCTTGCACATTGATTGGTCCACATACATTTGTAAGTGGTACTGCTACACGTACTCCTTTGGCCGAAAATGGCCTTTTAGTCATTTTACCTTCTAAACATGATTCAAAGAGTAGTAACGATTCATTTTCTAATGGACCTAAGAGCCCATCTTTAATCATTCTCTGTATCATATTTTGATTTATGTGACCCAAGTGCAAATGCTAGAGGTAACATTGATTGAAAAAAATATTTCTTTTCTTAAATAAATGCATATGCTTATCATTATTGATTACTGTTTCATGCATAGAATGGATCTTAAGACTTATATGATATAAATTATCTCTTAATGTACTAGAACAAACAAGACTCTTATTATAAAAAAATAAAAACAGAGGATCCAAAATTTACAGTGTACCTTTGCTTTGACAAGCAAGCTACTGAAATTAAATTCCTCTTAATATCTGGAACATAAAGACAATTATTCAAAACTAAAGTCTCATTATTAAAAGATAATAAAACTGATCCACTCTTTATTGCTGACACAAACTATCATGTCCTTAACTGCAACTTAACGCTTCCTTCACTTAGTTTCCTGATTTCCTGAAACCAATAAAGTGAATTACAAATATGATTAGTTGCTCCTGAATCCAACACCCAAGTGTCACTAGGATTCTGAACCAAACAGGTCTCAATCACAAAAAGATTTCCCATATCTGATTTCACAATCTTAGGACAATTCTTTTTCCAGTGACCTTTTTGTCCACACTTGAAGCATTTGCCCTTTGGCTTGCTATCTTGCTTGGTAGAAAATTTCTTTTTCCTAACTTTCTTTTTACCCTTGCCTTTTGACTTAGGCCTAGAAGAAAAACTTTTTTCAGTAATATTTATGCTTCCTAGAGATTTCTTAGCACGATAGATCTCTTCAGCAGAATAAAGTTCGTTCATCAATTCTGTTAAGGTCGTGTTTCTTTTATTCATATTATAGTTGACCTTAAATTCCTTGAATGTTTTTGGCAAAGATTCTAGCACCATGTCAATCTTTGAGTTATCATCGATTTGTGCACCCTGAATCTCAGCCTCATTTAAATAGTCCATCATTTTAAGGACATGATCATGACTATTGTGCTCTTCCCTATTTTACTGTTCATAATACTTTTCAGCGCTGCTTGTCTCGTTGAGCAAGTGCTCTGCCCAAACATCTCTTGGAGACTATTCATTATTTCAGTGGCGGTCTCCAAGTTCTGATGTTTGGTTTGCAGAATATTAGAAATCGAGACTGAAATGTAACATTTTGCCATTTCATTGACCTTTTGCCATTTCTCATAAAGCCTTCTCTGATTTTTATGAGCATCTTCCGCTGGAACTGCAGAGCATGACTGGGTTAAAACATATTTGTAATCTTCAGTAGTTAGAACAATGAATAGATTTCTTTTCCAATCTATATAGTTCTCTCCAGTGAGTTTGTTTTGATTCAGAATAATAGTAAGTGGGCTCAAGGAAGACATTTTCTGAAAAATAAAACATCCATGCATAAATAATTTGATAAAAAATTTTACAGTAAATGACAAAAATGCAAAAATTCATCAAAGCAGTTTTAATTTATTGCAATGATACTCTAGTACCATTTTGACAATCTATCTGTTGGGGAAGTCATGTCTACACTTACTAGACCTAATTATTTATTGGATTATTTACTTTCGTGTGGAAGCATGATAAATAATTATCGTTATTCTTTTGGGCCTAAATTTGTTAATAGAGTTTCGTTGGGAAGGTTAATAATAAATTTTAGTTGAGTGAATAACTATTGTTTCAATCTACATACTTCTCATACCAATAGTCACCGTTGGGGTGAACAATTAAATGAAAAATATTTCAATTTTATCTTTAAAGAAGTTTATCAAATAAAATATCTAATATATATACCCTCCGTAAGGGGCATCACCATATCATGAAGTCGAGGTATATATATAATTTTATTATTGAACTAACAATGGAGCCCATGGGAAAAATTATCTTGAATTTTCCCTCTCCCACTCAATATTTTAAAATTAATTTTTTTTAAATACACATTAATTATATATTATTAATTGCGTGCTTCTTATAATATTATCTAGATGATATCTAATATTATTAAGCATTTGCAAAACTTCAAATAATATAATAATATTCATAATTAATGAATGACATATATTATTATGCATAAAGTGGCACTACTTATTCTATATGATATGTTATTATAGCATATTATCATCCAAACATAACATATAAAAAATAATTAAATAATCTTAATTCATGGATTTCTTAAAATAAAATAATTACATTAACCCTAAGCCTAATCTTCATTGGGCTTCTTGTCAATATATATCTTCCATAGACTTATCTTTGATGGTAGACTAGGGTAAATTAGGCTTTTAAATTTATTATTGGTCCAATTTTAATTTTGAATGAAAAATGAAAATATTTTTATTTTATAAATAAAAAATAAAATTTTTGAACCAAAAATAATTTTAATATATTAAAATTTTATCTATACATTTTAATCTATTAAGCCCAATTAAAATTAGACCTAAATCTAAGATTTACCAAGCCTAAACTTACTTTTAAACTTAAATGCAAAAAATTAAAATTTTTTTTGCCCAAAAAGAAAACTTAAGAACTAAACGGGTCCAAATGATAAAAAACAATTGAAACCCTAAAATCTCACTACTCTTCTTCATTTTTTTTTCTTTTCCCCCGTCGCCACCATCAACCACCAGCTGATGCTCATCGTCTCCACCATCTCCGGTGCCAGAATTTCGTTGCTGCCACACCGGAATGCCAGAGACCAACGAGCAGCAGCAGGTCGCGCGCTACTGGTGCTGCAGCCCGTGTGTTGGCTGCACGTCCAGTGCGCGCTGCTGGCCGTGACGCCTAACGCGTGCTGCTGCTGGCCACTGTTGCTTGCCGCAAGCGCCGGATGTTTTTGCCGATTGAAATTTCTAGCCCGGATTCTCTCGATCTGTCTTCTTAATTTACAAACGAGATTTACAAATTTCCTAGGCCAATTGTTGCATACAAAATTTTTATTACAGCAAATTAAATCAAGAAGGAAATATGGTGATAAAAAATCACCTTTTTTGTTACAGATCTAAAAAAAAATATAAAAAAAAAATCTAACTATGAATTAAGAAAAACCATTAACATACTTTATTCATATATTAATCAAATAATATATTTAAATAAAATTGCGCCACTCTAATACATAAATATCAAGATTGATTTCATACGATATTCTTATATATGAATATAAGATGGTTCTGATACCAATTGTTGGTGAAAAATTATAATTTTTCTCATAAAAAATATTTTTAGAACCGATCTCATATAATATATAAGAAATTCGTAATTCAAAAAATTATATTTTGATAATCTGCGAAAATGAACGACACCAAACAATAAATCTACCACCTAACGATTTTACAGGTTATGACTCAAGTTTGATCTGCACTGAACGTGTGAGCATTCGTTTCACCACTCCCAATAATCACTGGCTTCTTTTTCTTCAGTGTTTTCTCAAAAGGTGTCTCTCTCTATTTTAAGAGAAAATAACACTTATATATAATATACCCTAATTAAAATCCTAATTTGTGTTATCCTTATCATATAATAATTTAAAATATTAAATATATTATATTTAATATTTTTCTCTCCACTTAGTAAAAGTAGAGATAAAGTTAAAGTGTAATAACTTTGGGACCCACCTTGTAAAATATCACAGGGCCTCATTTACACATAAATATAACACATAGAACCTTAACAAATATTATTTTTAGGTTTATCACCCAATATGCCAATTTTATTATTTTTTAGTCTAGTAGTGGTGTAGTCAATTAAATGAGCTAACCTGGGGATCATTTGGGAACATACAATATTGGCTATAATAATTAAGCCTATAATTAAACTAGCTTAATTATTTAATTCTAATTCTATTCCACTATAAGATTGGAACTGACCTTCATAATTGTATGCTCGAATAATAATTTGTCCCAAGCCACATTAATCTCTTTATTACACAATTCTTTGTACCACATCGTTAATTAAATTGATATCTCAACTATCCAATCAATTTAATAACATCTTATTCCTTGATACTTGCTGGTTTTCTCTAATGATCATTCTCAACATATTAAATATATCAATCCATTCTGGCCAGAGAATTCTATGATCAAGTACCAAAAACCTATCAAGAGATATGTTGTACAAATTTCATATTGTTAATCTATAACTTCAATACTTATGATTGCTCCCACCAAGATACCGGATAATCTTGACTATAAGTATGTGTCGTATCCATTGGTAACTCAAATGGAATAACAACGACAATCATAAAATTATAACTAACTCAAGATTAAGATTATAGTAAAATCAATGCCTATGAGATTTAATAAGTTTTACAGTTATTATAAAGTTAATTAAATCTCATATGTGATCCTGTTCAATGTAGTCGTACTACATCGATAAATTCATACATGATTAAGACAAATCATTCAATGAATTTATTACAATTTATACCTAAATAAAGTGCCCAACTTTATTTATCAACTGCGAACTTAATTTATTAAATCATAAGATAACTTGTATTTATGTCTTTACTCAAAAATTAATACAAATAAGATATTTGAATAAAATATCTCAATATTTTATTAATCAGAAAAAATATTTATTATAATTAAATAAATCTATATGCTTTTAAAGAGCATATTTTCCCAACAAATTGTTAGAATCAAGAGGTGCACAGTGGTTTTATGGGGAGGATGGCAAAGGATTGGGTGGCTTTTGAGGGACAAAGTGATGAGAGACTCAATCGAATTATTGGAGAGGCAATGAAAAGGGAGATGGATGATATGGTGAGTGTGTTTGTAGATGCTAATAGGCTTAAAAAGAGTCTGAAATTGTTGGTGTCTTGAGTGGTCATTCAAGCGGCTTTGTTTCTTGAAGGCTTAGCTCAATTTCTTATTGGCTTAAGGGACCGAGAAGTACCAAGTTCATTATCTTGGAGTAATTACTTGGAAAAGCTTGTGTGAACTTCTTCTATGTTCTTAAAGCAGATTTTCCTCTCAAGATGCAGAATCTGATATGTTTTAAGATGTATTGCTAGTGAATGCTGAATCAATTTCAGTTTCCATTACTTTATACAAGTGACTATTTTACTATCGTTTTGTTTATCTAATAGCCAGAGATGATACAGAGATGAGAATTGAGAACTATAACAAATGATGTGGTTTTGATGCTGATGAAAGCTAAAAAAAAAACTCACAAAACGGTATCATTTGCATTAGTTTCGGGGTTTGACCTGGGATTTGACCCGGCGCAAACATCAGCACTCAGTTAGTTATTAGCAAAATTTGACGCTCTGATTTCTTACTTCTGTGAATTTGTTTTGATCCGTATGCATCCAAAACACTCATTGCCGATTCCTTAATTAATATTTTCTCCAAAGTCCGACTAAAAGATGAGGCTATCACTTCAAAACCACCACAATCAATTTATTTCATCATCACTTGCGCACTAAAAATAATTTGACGAATTGTCAGAGTATATCAGCCCTTCAAACAAGACTCCACAGTCGTAGAAACGAGGAAGCAAGCAAAGGAATTTCCAGTCAACTCTTGTATTTGGGCAAAGTCTCTCAGTTGATTACTCCGAACTGGGCCTCGTTTACTTCCAATTTCAGTACCTTAAGCTTTATCAACACTACTTTGGATTTAAATCTCTTCGAGTACACATCCAGCGACCAAACTTGCTGTACTACTGTGATCGTCTGACTGAAGATCGTCAGCCACGGATAGAAGGGTTTTCTTGTCCGATAAATAACAGGTCCAGTGATTGTTATTTCACCGCGCCGGTAATTTCATATAATGATGAATTGTCGAGCAGATGCAAGATCAGCATCTTGATTCCAGTCCTGAATATTTCTATTTATAATTTTAGCAAATATTTAATGACTCTTGATGAAGTTATAGAAGAAGGTTTTGAGGTTAGGTGGATTATAGATCAAGGGCAATGCAGGGATTGCCATTATTCAGGAGGGAAATGTGGATATAACAGGACTATTAATAATTCTACGTGCTTTTGCCCGCATCAACCTTCTCCAAGGACATGTTCCCGGATGCAGCCAGGTATGCATCCATGAAACCTCTTTAGTTATTGATTTATTTTAACTGGTACAAAGGGATATGTATACTATTTTTACTTTTTCTAGTTTTTAAGTAGCTACCCAGCTAGTTATGAGAGATAAGATTGATGAGATGAAGCAGCATCCTTAGCTCCAATATTGTAAGGAATAATTAATAATTAAGACTTCTTTTTTAAAAAAATATTATATACAACATAATCAGAATTCAGTAACATTGAAGTGTATAATCAACCCAAAATATTCAAGTATAGTACAATTGGAACCTAGCATAATAATAAACTCCCACAATAATCTTTCACCTTAGAGATAAGAGGAGCCACTCTAAACTAATAAAGGTGTAATTTGTAATTAAAAATTAAGACTAAATAAATGAGGATTAATATCCTTTACATACTAATCTATACTCCGAATTTTTAATGAGCTTGTGCCGTGCCTCTATTTATACGTTTCTGGAGACATTACTTTTGGGTACATCAGTTTTCAGCCAAAGCCCATTTGCTGAGGTGGCATGGAAAAGCAATATAACACGAGGAGTTATATTATTTCTTCCAATTGCTTTTTGATTCAACTGAAGAATTAAAAGCTTCAATCGACTCTGCAATTTCCCTGTAGCTGCAAATGGGTCCAAAGCTTGTTGAAAGGTGGGGTCGGTTAGGCCAACTTTTGTTAAAAAAATTTAGCCCAATTTGCAATCCAAGATCCAACCCATATATTGACGAGTTTCCCGGCAAACACTCTCTCAAGGTCAGAGTCAACGGCCGTTGGATTTCAGTCCGGCTCGCTCGTGGAAAATTCTGATGGGGTTCTTCACCTTTAATTAATTTATTCGTCATGGGAAGTAGCTAGTCTATCCATCCATCAAATTACAATTTTTTTCAATTACTTTAATTAATTTAATTGCTTCCATCATACAATTTTCTACAAATTGCTTTTCATATTATAAGAATATTGATTTCTTTATTGAAATGTTGCACTAGGCAATTACCTCTTCATACGAGCAAACAAAACCCGTATAATCTTGCCAAGTCCTTGTCCCTTCCAAAGATATTATAGTTGTACATAATCATGAGTCATCTCTACCGTCCGCCAATTCTCATCCCCATCATCACCTTTGTGGTCTGCATCTTGATTGCCGTTCCCGCATCTCAAGGCGACGGCCGTGTTGACGAACAGTACATGTCATGCCAAGGCTCCCACTCGTGTGGGAACCTACAAAAGATCGGGTATCCATTCTGGGGATACGAGATTAGGCCTCAGTATTGTGGTCGCCAAGGCTTCGAGCTTCAATGTCATGATAATCAGTATGCTACCGTACGAATCGGACACCAAAGTTTTCGAGTTTTAGAGATTAACGATACACATCCAATCATGAGAATTGTTCTAGCTGATTATGTAGGTAGAGATTGTCTTAAATCACTTCAAGAATCCAGTATCAGCGATCCTCTATTTAATTACACTGAGAAGGTTCGAAACCTCAGTTTATTATATGATTGCTCTGGTGATTTGTCTCTACAGCTGGGCCAAAATAGCTATAATTGTACCCCAGAAGGTGGAGTAGATACAATTAGTAGCTTTTACACGATCGACGACTATGATGACTCGCCGCTTCGCAATCTTAGCAACTCATGTTCCAGTGTTCTCAAAGTCCCCGTACAACTGACACATCCCAATATTCGTTATCTTATGGAAAGTAAATTGATTGAGGCTCTGAATCAAGGGTACGAAGTGAGATATTTTGCGGACCATGCGCTCTGTTCGACATGTACCTCTTCTCAACCTCCAGGGATATGCGGGTCTAATCAGTCTTCGAATGAATTTTCGTGCCTTCATCCTCCTCATGGCATGCATCTACTCCCTTCATTTTCCCACAGTTCATCAAAAATTTGGTCTAAAAACGATACCAACCAACTTTCTACTGGATATTAAACTGTGTTTAAATTTCACAATATTAGGCTAACAAATTTAAATGGAAACGAAGAAGCGTTACTCATAATTTGTTGGATTCTAAATTTTAAGAAAATTTTAGTAAACATAAAAAAAAATACACATATATAAACACGGTTACTTTTTCTCTTAATTTAGCAGCTTTCCTATTCGTAGAATTATACAACAGTTTCTTGTTCATTGCAATCACTCTTCTGGGTCTTTGTTTATTTATTAAATGTGGAAAAGTCACATCGAATGACTGCTCAATGGTCCCAATCATCGTAATGTATGTAGTTGACTAGGCTTTGATCACTCTTCTGGGTCCGGCTAACTAAGTTACAATTTACTTATAAACTATCATTCAGCCCCTTATATTTTCGGTTATTTATAATTTATGTATAAATATTATAAATATTTTTACATTATAAAATTTTATTTACCCTTTATACTCTATTTCATTTTATTAAAATTTTTAAAGTACTAATTCACTGTTTTTAATTTTAAAATTTTAAAATATCATTTATTTAATTATATCATAATTATTAAATATATCATAATTATAATTATAATTTTATTATGATTATAAATATAATTATAATTTTTTAATTAATTATTATTATTAATCGTAATAGTAAGAATAAAAAATATTATAATTAATTAATTTATTAACAATAATTATTAATACCTTGTCGCGCAATTGACAATAAAATATGCAAGCTAAACAACTAATAAACTCAGAAGCCTCCGCTGCCAACCGCTACCAACTACATTAGAATTTTCTTCCCTTCATTTCCCAAATCCATATGGATCTCCAAAACGTCTTCACATTCAAAATAACTCTTCTTCGATGTATCATCATCATTACTTTTGCCAGCCACACCCTTTCCCTTGACCCTAAATTTGAGGCTTGTGCCCCAAGAACATGCGGCGACGACCTCATAATAAGCTACCCTTTTTGGATTTCTGAAGAGCAAGAACCCTTCTGTGGCTATCCAAGCTTTGGGATCACCTGTAATGACAAAAGCCCTGTACTTACCATTTCTCATGATGATTACATCATTAAAGATATCTTTTATGACTCTTCACTTCTTGTGGCCAATTCTTTGGTCTATGAAGAATCATGTCCAAATCCTCTTCAGAATCTTACTCTTGACCGAACTCCATTCAATTTTAGTACTAATACAGATCTTTTTATCTGGTACAACTGCACTGAGAATCCTCCTCAGTACGGTACGTATCCTATAAATTGTTTTAGTAATGCTACACTCCATTCTTTTGCCGCTTTTCACAAGGATGCGTTGGTGGATGCAAACTACTCATTCGAGTTGTGCCAGTCTTTTGTGTACGCACCTGTGCATCTAGAGAATGGTGTTGATTTGGCTAGTTTGGGGTCAATGAATTACACTGAAATTTTAAAGATGGGGTTCCTTTTGAATTGGACAGCACATAGTTGCAGCAATTGCGAGGCAAGTGGTGGACGCTGTGGATTCAGTAATAATGAATTTGTTTGCTTTTGCCAAGATAGACCTCATCTCAAAACATGTGATGATGGTAACTCTTTAGGACGTTCACATTTTTTCCCCCTTTGGCTAGATCTTGTTTCTTCAGTTTTATTTTCTTTACTATGGCTGTCAATTACTACACAATTTCAGTTCTATTTTCTTATTTTCTCATGAATTAATTATTTTTAAATCACTCTCTTATCTTTTCTCTTGAATTATTACTCTTTCAGGCAAAGGTCGTAGCTGGAAATCGAAGTTTGTCATAGGTAATGTAACTGCCTCATTCTTTACTTGTTCGTTTTTCATTTGCAATTCGTACTCTCACAATCAACGACATCATTTCCATCAATTGTCACTTATAAGGGGAACTCTTTTCTTTTTCTTTTTTTTTCCCGGAGACTAGCAATTGAAAAAAAATTATAATGACATATATTTTTTAATCACAACACAATTACATTTAAATTGTTGGCATAAAATAATAAAATAAAAATGGATCAAAGAAACTGTGGATCCAAATGTTTAAAAAAGAAACAGCTGGCGTGTCAATTGCTGAGTCGCCAACTGCTGGTCCCACTGGCAGAGTTAGTTAAAGTCCCTTATAACAGCAAATGGATTTTGAAGCGGAGTATAGAGTTGATGACTGGGGTAATTGTCGCTTGATTCTTTTGTCATTGAACGAGAATTAGTTATGTACGAAAGAATTGTTCTCTGATACAAGCTGAGTTTATCTTATAATGCTCCGTCAATAAAGTTTGCTGATCTGAAGAGTCATGAGTGTATAGTTTTCCAGGACGATGATGCGCCATACATTGATGTACAACACTTATTTTATCAGCATCTAATGAATGCTTGTTAACTTTTTTCTTACGACAGCTTTAGTTGCCGGAATTATGAGTATGATAATCATCTGCACAATTATCTACATAATCAAAAGGGAAAATAGCTCATCTATTCTTCGGACCGTCTGTTGTAGAAAGATAACAAAGAATGATCAAGATTTTGAGGCCTTCATCAGAACTCACGGACCTCTTGCTCCCAAAAGGTACAGCTTTTCAAATGTTAAGAAAATGACTAACTCATTCAGAGATGAGCTCGGCCAAGGAGGTTATGGCCGTGTGTACAAAGGGAAGTTATCTGACGGCCGTCTTGTAGCAGTAAAGGTCCTTAACAAATCCAAAGGGAACGGACAAGAATTTATTAATGAGGTTGCAAGCATCAGCAGAACATCCCACGTTAATGTTGTCACACTACTGGGTTTTTGTTTAGAGGGCAGCAAGAGAGCCCTTATATATGAGTTCATGCCTAACGGATCCCTGGAAAAGTTCGTGTACAAAGGGAATGCTTCGAAGCCTAGTGGTCGGCACTTGGGATGGGACAAAATGTATGAAATTGTTGTGGGCATAGCCAAAGGGCTTGAATACTTGCATCGGGGGTGCAGCACGAGGATTTTGCATTTCGACATAAAACCTCAAAACATTCTCCTCGATGAAGATTTTGTTCCGAAGATCTCCGATTTTGGTCTGGCAAAACTTTGCCCCAAGAAAGAGAGCATCGTGTCGATGTTGGAGGCGAGAGGGACAATCGGCTACATTGCTCCAGAAGTTTTCAACAGAAACTTTGGAGAAGTTTCGCACAAGTCCGATGTGTATAGCTATGGAATGATGATTATGGAATTGGTCGGATGCAAAAATTACCGTGATTCTGGCATTGATCATTCTAGCGAGATATACTTTCCACATTGGATTTACAAGCATGTCGAGCAGGGCAAAGACTTTAAATTGCCTGGTGTTGTAACCAGTGAAGAACGTGAAATCGTTAAGAAGATGATTATTGTTGGTTTGTGGTGCATACAGACTCGTCCATCGGATAGGCCGCCCATGAATGGAGTGATAGAAATGTTGCAAGAAAGCCAGGAAGCCTTGCAAACCCCACCAATGCCTTTCCTCACTTCTCCTCCACGAGCACCAATAACATATTCTTCCACCATTACAACGTCGTGATATAATTATCAAATTATGTACGTGAAATGAGGATATGACATTGTAATTTATCAAGCTGGTGATTTTTCATGTGAATAAAGTGAAAGTTGAATCGCCATTTTGATTTGTCTCCACAGCTGGGCAACAATAGCTATATTTGTACCCCAGAACGTGGAGTAGATACAATTAGTAGCTTTTACACGATCGACGACTATGATGACTCGCCGCTTCGCAATCTTAGCAACTCGTATTCCCGTGTTCTCAAAGTCCCCGTGCAACTGACACCTCCCAATATTCGTTATCTTATGGAAGGTAAATTGATTGAGGCGCTGAATCAAGGGTACGAAGTGATATATTTTGCGGACCATGCGCTCTGTTCGAAATGTACTTCTTCTCAACCTTCAGGGATAAGCGGGTCTAATCAGTCTTCGCATGAATTTTCGTGCCTTTATCCTCCTCATGGTATGCATCTACTCCCTTCATTTTCCCACAGTTCATGAACAATTTGGTCTAAAAACGGTACCAACCAACTTTCTACTGGATATTAAACTGTGTTTAAATTTCACAATATTAGACTAACAAATTTAAATGGAAACGAAGAAGCGTTACTCATAATTTGTTGGATTCTAAATTTTAAGAAAATTTTAGTAAACATAAAAAAAAATACACATATATAAACACGGTTACAGTTTCTCTTAATTTAGCAGCTTTCCTATTCGTAGAATTATACAACAGTTTCTTGTTCATTGCAATCACTCTTCCGGGTCTTTGTTCACTTATTAAATGTGGAAAAGTCACATTGAATGACTGGTCAATGGTTCCGATCATCGCAATGTATGTAGTTGACTAGGCTTTAATCTCTAAGGGTCCGCCTAACTAAGTTACAATTTACTTGTAAACTATCATTAAGCCCCTTATATTTTCTGTTATTTTTTAATTTATGTATAAATATTATAAATGTTTTCACATTATAAAATTTTATTTACCTTTTATACTCTATTTATTCTATTAAAATTATTAGAGTACTAATTCTCTCCTTATAATTTTAAAATTTTAAAATATCATTTATTTAATTAAAAAAATATAATAACTATTAAATAGATCATAATTATAAATATAATTATAATTTTTAAATTGATTATTATTATTGGTAGTGGTAGCAAGAATAAAAAGTATTATAATTAATCAATCTATTAATAATTATTATTAATAAAATGCAGGGGTCTTTTACAAATAAAATGATTTTAGCTAGCTACTTGCAACAACCTTAAACCTCAAGGGAGGTTTTTAAAAATTACCAGTTTTAAAAATGATTCCAAACAACTTTCACTTAGAATAAGGGGTTAGACATTCCTAAACTTCTACCATATCAGACTAACTTAAGTTGAAATGAAGAAGGGCCAGCGCATAGTGTATTGAATTCTAAATTTTTATCTCTAATATTTTTCGTATTAGAGGAATTATAACATGTTTCTTGTCTATTGACTTTTTATTTTTTAGATTAAATTATAAATAAATCTAAAACCGACACATAGCATAGGTGTCACGACCCGTCCCGAACCCTGGGACGAATCACGACTGATCCTCGAAATTCGACTAATAACTATTCTAATATTTCACTAAGATTCTGAAATTTCCAATCCTGCAATTAATAAGATAACACTCCCAAAATAATTTCCATATACAACCAACTCCGTCAATCAACATCTCAATAATTACCAAATATCATTCGAAATATTTTAATATCAAACAAAGGTAAGTTATTCTAAATTGTAATATTATACAATCCGAAATATTCTACGTAACTTCACAAATCCTAGGACAAACACGTGGCCAAATACACATAACTAGCGTTCTTTGAGTCAACTATTATCTCTAGTCTCTGGGGGAAAAATATAATAAAACGAAAAAGAATGGGGGTGAGTATAAAAGCTCGGTGAAGGTCAAATGAGTGGATAATAGTTTTTCCAAAAATAATTTTATTCTTAAAATAATCGTATCACTTTTAAATACACCATTTTATCAAATTATAAACGAGAAATATTAATAAATCACTTCACATTTATAATCAAATCACTAACTTCGAAAATATATATAATAACATGTGAAATAACCAAAGAAGTATATGTCATAACATCGTATAAATATTCAATGTGAAATCATCACCAAATGCTGCGTAGAACCGAAGAAAATTCACAACATATAATATCAATTTCGAATACTAAAAACTTTCACCAAACGAGTACCCGGGGAAATAATCTCATCCTATCCGGACCTCAACGGACGAGTAATCAAGCAACCATTGAGCTACACGAATAAACGGACCTCAACGGACGGGCAATCAAGAAACCATAAGCTACACGGATAGGGGAAATAATATCTCATATGTCATCTCATATCGACATATCTCATCATCATAATTATGCATGCATAGTCCCTAAAGGACAAAAAGCGCCAAGACACACAAAGCCCAAAGCCTCTATGTATCTCCGACGGGCCCCAAAGGCCTATATCTCATATCATCACATCACAACAGAAGAGAGAAAGTCTTGTCTAATGACTTGAAAATAATCAAAAATACACATGTATACAAACATCTGATAATATCTGAAATCACATTCTCTTTTATTCTCAACAACATTTAAAATCCATTTTCTTTTCTTTAAAAATATTATTAATACGCATATATTCAAAATCAGAAATAAAATCATTTATCATATACAATTCCGATAATAAATATCATTATGCAGATAAAATCCATTCATCATAAAATCATTTAAATCAGACATTTAAAAATTCATTTGTAATCATTCTTTATCATAATTAAAAATCATAATAATCCACAGAGAAAATAAATTTTGTATATTCCACTCACAGTAACGACGATCAAATCCGGTATCGTCGATGTCCGTGGGTTGGTTCTCGTTCACAGGTCCTCCTAATCAAATAAATCGCATAATAATTATTAGTTACTTAAACTACAACTAATTGTAGTTAATAAAATCCGAATTCTCATAATATGACTCCCGAATATTTAAAATTATAAAATTTTCCTTATTCCCAAAAATTACCAATGATCTTGATATCAAACTTTATTTAATTGCCCCCAATAATATATTTATTAATTTATCCATAAAATTCTCAATTTCTGAAATATCCTCAAATCCTTTAAAATTACCGAAATGCCTTGAATTCAAAATTATTGAAATATCCCAAAAATCATAATTTACCAATTTAATCCTCAAGATCATAAATTTATCACTTATCCTCAATTTAATCAATTACTAAAATACCCACATTTTAGAAATTATAAAATTATCTCAGAGGTGTAAAATTATCAAATTACCTCCAATCACTTAAATTACCGATTTACTATCGAAATATCAAATTACCTATCTATCCTTATCCATAATTATCAAATTACCCACAACTTTCAGAAACTACAAAATTAACCCCAAAATTCTCGGTTTTTACCGAATTGCCCCTCACCGGTCAACGGTGACCGGACTTCAGTCAACAAAGGACGGGAAGCTTAGATTGTAGTTCCGGCCTCGGTGAGTCCAACGCATCGGCGGTGACCTTCCACGCGTGGTAACGGAGCCGAATCGAGCTTCCTAAGGCCGCGGGTTGTAAGTTGCCGTTCACCGGCAATCCGCCGATTCGGATAGCGAGACCGGTCGAAAATGGAAGCTGGAGGTGAGAGCAATGGAAACCGGTGGCGTTTTGAATCGACAACAACAAGAACAAGTGTTTTGGCCGAAACTTTCGAGCTTTGATGCGGCTTTCTGGTTTGTTTTCGGCGGTGAGAATGGCAAGGATACGACCAGTGTTTCAAGAGCTTCAAATCGATACTAAGATCGTCGGAAACGGTGGCGGATTAAATTATAAATAAATCTAGTCTCTCTTTCTCTTTCTCTTTCTTTCTTTCTCTCTCTCGACTTCTCTCTCTTTATTAAAATATAAATATATATATATATATATATATACACGTAAATATTACAATAGGTACATTTGACACTAATTTAGCAAGTACAGGGGTCTGAATTTTGAGCTAATTCTAGCTAATCTGAATTTCTACATTGTATATTTGATTTTGAATTAGAGTTGGCACAAGTATGCCTAACCATATTTTTGCTATATGCGAATATCTGTTCTGACACTTATTGCCTTGAATTATTACTATGGAATTAGGAAATAAAATGATTAAACATAAATAGATTATTTTATTATAAATTATGTAAAGATAGCAAGAAAAAAATTAATCATATAAAAGCATTTATTTTACTTATTATTTATTAGATACACAAAAAGAAAAAAATATGTATATGTATTTTACAAATATAGAAATAAATTTTATTCAACATCATGTCTATTTTAGTTATTTTTATTTTTATAATAGTTTAACAGTAAAATTTATTAAATATATACGATTGGTGTTAAAATTTATGGCACTTTCAAAAATAAATTTTATCGAATATTTAATTAATTTCTCTTAAGAACTAATTATTTATACAATACAATTAATAACAATTATTTTAAAATTAATTAACTTTTAATTTCTAAATTACATCAGTAAATATTTATTAAATACGTTATATCTATTGAATAACAATTATGGAATCACAATCCCAAATAAGTCTTAGAATTGCTTTGATCAATTGGGAAACTTCCATGTTCCCACGAATTTGACAAAAAACTTGTTGATACGGACCGTAGAAATGCAACTTAGGAGCCATCCGTTTTTAACTAATTTCACCCAATTCACATCAAAAAAGTCAACGAAATGTTTGATTATTGGTCATATATATATCACTTATCATTTGGTTTTGATTATTGGTCATATATATATATATATCACTTATCATTTGATTATTATATAAAATATTTTATAAGTAATTAATTAAATATTTAAATAATATATTTATTTTATTAAAATCATTTTTAAGGATACGCAAATGAAGCAGTCGGCTGAACTCCATTTTACCTATTTTTTCCAGTAACACTCTAATTAGTTTTGGAAAAAAAAAAAAAGATAAGAGTTTCTTGAAGTACAAAGTTTGTTGTCATATCTCATCAACAATTTAAATTATTATTCTAAATATTCCATTTAACATTTGTATTGTTTTTATTTATATAATTTATATAAGCTCTGCTAAAAGCAAAAAAAAGATATCTTTTTTATTACTTTTCTAAGATTTTTTTAATAAATTATTCAGGACGTTCTTGATCATTACTGAAATTCAAGATAAAATTAAATATGAATAAATTTTGATCTCTTTTCTATTTCATTTAAGTGTTAAAAGGTTTTGAAGATAAGGAGGTCTCTTGATTGCCTTAAAGCCCTGCAAACTCTAGCTAGAGCCAATCTTGATTTTATTATTAGGCAACAACGTATCTCAGAGGCACTATAATAATATATAATTTAAATAATTTAAATTTGTTTATGATAATTGTGAATGAACACCCAATAGTTAATTTATTATATATTTGATTTTTTTTATTAGCTGTCTTCTTTGCTAGAAATCTCGTCATAATTTTTTAAGTTATTGATCAAAACAAAAAGTGACATTTAACTATGTTGAACTATCAAAAGGCAGACTACATGGAATCATCCACAATTTGCTTGCATGAAATCAATGTCGCAATATATATGTAAAATATTTAAATTAAAATAATCCTTAATAAGGATTTATGCACTTGTACAGTTGATACAGAGTTTGAATTCCAAGTAATATATATCATGAATCATTGCTTAGCATTTGTTAAATAATTGTCCATGGTTGCATGAGATGATTAAGCAATCCGTAAAGACGTAAAAAGATACGTCTGATTCTCGCAAATAGAGTAAAAAGATACGATGTAACATCACTTTTTATTATTTGGATAATATTAAAAAAATTAAACCAAAAAAAAGAAAAGAAAAGAAAAGAAATTGTGGTGAAAGGATGTTTCGTATCTATTGCCTATTGGCCCTTAAACTTTTTGAAGTGGATTGAGATCTAAACGGCGTGAAAGGATAAAGAGAAGGAGAAAAGAAAACAAATAAATAAAAGAAATTTTCGTTTGTTTATTTATTTATTTGCTATACAAATCTTGGGAACATATGCATTCCATTATTGGTTTTGAAATACATGTACAAGAATGGATAAGAAGCCAGAAATATACACCAAAATATTTTCATCTCAAACTGTTTCCGCGTGGACCATTGCTTTGCTTTTTTACCACAATTTTTCCTAACCGACTTTGGACAAGAAGCTCAAATCTAGTACCCTTCAGTATATCATCAAGGGCATATATTTAATAAGCTGATTAAAATTTGATATAAATTCATGACTAAATTTTATCTCAATTAAAATGTTGGGAGTGATTGGGACTCTCGCATTGGAGTCGGGATCCCAACTGTAACGAATTTCTTTCTTTCTTTTTTTTTCATGTTTAATTAAAATGTAAAAAAAAAAAGGATTTATTCAAATGGTGGCAAAAACCCAACCCCGATGCTTTCTTTTATACTACTACAGCCCAGTCCTTTTAACCTATTAATGTGTTTTAATTCAAATAATAAAGCAAAAAATAATTACGTTTAGTATATTCTAAAAAATTGAGACATTACTTTTATTCTCATCGATAGAGACTCATACCGATAACACATAATTTGTTATGATTTTTTTATTCTAATTTAAGATTTGATAGGGATTGATAATAGCCAATCCTAATCGAGACGTTCCGATTGCCAATTTTCATTGACCTGCACTCTAATTTTAAGATTACAAATTAACGAGTCAATCAACCACAAGTTCATTTCATCTTATCAAAATATCATCATGAAGAATAATCTAATGGTTATGCATAATTCAATCTAATGCACACGATTCATTGACCTTTAAGAAGGAGAATTTACACTTATTTTATACTGAATCATCCTTATTATGAGTCATGGGATTCTACAGTGTCGGTTGTCAGGTCCAGACTTAAGGCTTAGGGTGAAACATTTCGTTGAATATTTAATTTATTCCGTTCAATCACCTGCATCCCGATTGCCGTTACTGCATCTCAAGGCGATGGCGATATTGACGAACTGTACATGTCATGCAATAGCCCCACTCGTGTGGGAACTTATGGGACATCCGGCGACCATTCTGGGGGAATAGTATAAGGCCTCAGCACTGTGGTCGCAAAGGTTTCGAGCTTCAATGCCATGAATATTGGAGTATCCTGTCCTACCATACAAGTTAAATTTTAAAAATGATTCCAAAAAAGCTTCACTTAATAGTAAACTGTGTTTAGACACTCCTAACTTTCACAATATTAGTCTAACTAATTACTTAGATTAAGACAAAAAAGGATTACTGCGTAGTTTACTGAATTTAGAATTTTTAATTTCAATATTTTTTTATTTTCTCATAAATTAATTATTTTTAAATCACTCTCTTATCTTTTCTCTTGAATTATTACTCTTTCAGCAAATGGTCGCTGGAAATCGAAGTTTGTCATAGGTCATGTAACCGCCTCATTCTTTTACTTGTTCTTTTTTCATTTGTAATTCGTACTCTCACAATCAATGACATCATTTCCATCAATTGTCACTTATAGGGGGCACTCTTTTTTTTTCTTTTACTTTTTTTCCGGGGACTAGCAATTGAAAAAAAATTATAATGGGATATATTTTTGAATCACAATACAATTACATTTTAATTGTTGGCATAAAATAATAAAATAAAAATGGATCAGAGAAACTGTGGATCCAAATGTTTAAAAAAGAAACACTCTTTGGTATTTACAAGAAGTGATGAAAGTGTACCAAGTGTCCAATTAGTTACCGTTATGATTTAGAGGAGAACTTGTGTGGACCGGCAAACTGTTCGCCCATCTCAATGGCAGCCGTAATGGATTTCGTCGGTGAGACCCAAAATATCATGTCATTTAAAATTTAAAAAAAAAAATTGTGGATCCCCTTGTGAACCAAATGACAGGCCCCCGGTGCGAGGTCTGAAGTGGTGCGCCTTCTCAGTACCAGTTTTTCTTTGTGATTTATGTTTAAATTTGGTTGTAAATAATCTTCGATAAAAAGGATTTCGGTCAGGGCAAAGAGTACTACAAAGCCCATTTTGCTGTCGAAGACACTTGTTGTATGAAATTAAGACAAGTCCATCAACATTTTAGAGCCCAAAATGAGCTAATTTTTTCGGATATTATCATGGTTAAAATATTTTGACAATAAAAGGATTTTTAGGATATTATCGATGGTTAATATCTTCTGAAGACAAAACAGGGAAACTCGTTTGTAGTTGCCCACAATTATCTTTTTCCCCAGATTTGCAAGCATTGATTGGTCTTCTTCAATAGCAGTAAGTAAATTGTCCTCGGAACCCAATAACTACTTCTCCTTAAAGAACAAAATCCAACCTTGGTTGTGACTGTATAATGGTCTAGTCCCTACTCCTCACACTCTGAAGAGATCACTAAATATCCTATCATCGTATCTCTATTATTATAATTATCGTCTATTGCTCCCTCTATCTAACATTAATATAAAGTCTATCACCAAAGAGGATCAGGGATTCAGGATTCGAAATGAGGAATATATTAAAAAAACGCAAAAAAAAAAACAACAACAACAATAAAACATGAAATTATCAAATAAAGGTAAATCAGTAATATAAATATGATTATATTTTCCAAAATAAGAGGGAGCCCATTTTGAGATCATACATTCGAGTGCCAACGCCAATGTTATCAACAATTTCTCCATCTTTATCTTCTTTTTTTATTTTATTTTTTAATTTCTCTTAATACCATGAATCAACTTATTTTACTCTACAAATTTATCATTATTTGTTCTCAATAACAAATCAAACCATTAGGGAGAGTCGAAGCCTCTGCACTAGAGTTAAAGAGAGGAAGCGTCGACTATTGGCAATTAATAATTAAGACTAGAGATATGAGAATTCAAATCCTCTACTAATCAACTCTTTTGAATTTTTAATAATATTATGCTATTAGTACATTAATCAATTAATGTTGTGTTTACTTATTAGTAATCGGAATGAGCTGTAATAAGATTAGGGAATAAAAAATAAAATAAATTATTTTGGTTGAGCTGATGAAATTAGAATTAGAATTAGTTAAAATATCATTGATATTTTTATTTTATATTGGAATCCGAATTGGAATAAGCTGAGTTGTTTTAAGTCATTAGAATGCCTTAGTTAATTTTAATAATAACTATTATTATCATCTTTATTTGTATTTTTTATTATTATAAAAATGATTGTTAATAATAATAATAAATATCATTAATAATTTATTAAAATATCCTTTGTTAATTATTGTCATTTCACAATAATGATGATGATTATTATTAAAAATAAATAAATAATTAAAATAATAGTAATGTTTAATAAATTAATGACAATAATAACAACAACATTGATAATAAATTTTACAGTATAAATAATCATTAAAATAAAATAATTAACAACAACAACAATAGTTGAACACCATAATAATAATAAAATTTTGATTTATATTTTTTAATTTTCCAATGAGGATATTTTGAGTGTATTTAAAGTGTCGTATGGATAATTTTGTCACTTCAAAGAATTGAATTCTCATTCCCAAACCCCCCCTTTGGGAATCACAACTCTAGTAATCAATCCAATTTTATGAGGAGCCCGCAAAATTCATTCTCATTTTCAACCTTAATTTAACAAATAAACAAATTATCCATTATAATTCTTCTATTCAGAATTAGTAAACGAAGTATAACATGATTACTTATATATTTTTATCTCTTTATGGGACGGTATGTTTGAGTACATCAGTCTTCAGCCAAAGCCCATTTGTTTGGGAGTCATGAAAAAGCAATAGAATACGAAGAGTTTATTATTCTTCCAATTGCTTTTTGATCCAATAAAGAATAAAAAGCTTCAATCCATTGTGCCATTTCCCGGTAGCTGCAAATGGGTCCAAAGCTTATTGATAAGGGGATCAGTTGGGAAACTTTTGTTAAAAATTTAGCACGATTTGCAATCCAAGATCGAACCTATAAATTTTATGAGTTTCCTGGCAAACCTTCTCTGAAAGTCAAGAGTCAACGGCCATTGGATTTCAGTCTGGCTCTCTCGTGGAAGATTCTATTGGGATTCTTCACCTTTAATTAATTTCTTTGTCATGAGAACTCGCTGGTCTATACATTATAAAATTTTCAACAAATTGCTTTCACAGTTGCTTTTCAAAGTACTAAAAAAGAAAATGATTTCTTTCAGTGAAATGTTGCGCTAAACAATTACCTCTACAACCAAACAAAACCGATATCGTTTTTCAATCTTACAATCCAAAGAGATCATAACTGGAAAGATCATGAATCATCTCTTCCCTCCACCAATTCTCAGCTCCGTCCTCTCCTTTATCTTCATCTTGATTGCCGTCCCGGCATCTCAAGGCACTGGCGGTGTTGATGAACAGTACTTGTCGTGTAACAACTCCCACTCCTGTGGAAACTTAAAGAATATCACGTACCCATTCTGAGGAAGCAATATTAGGCCTCGGTACTGTGGTCGCGAAGGATTCGAGCTCCATTGTCTTGACAAAGGGGAATATCCTTATCCTACCATACAAGGTCAAAGATTTCGAGTTTTAGACATTGACGATACTCATCAAATCATGAGAATTGCTCGAGCCGACGTTGTAGACAGAGATTGTCCTGTACCATTGCCGGAAACCGGAATCAACCACACTCTATTTAATTACGCCGAGAACGTTCGAAACCTCAGTTTTTTGTATGATTGCCAGAGTGATGTCTCGGGTAAAAATAATTTTAGCTGTCTCGTCGAATCTGGCCTAATGAAAGGCTTCTACGCAATCGACAACTATGATCTGTTTCGAAATCTCAGCAACTCATGTAACAGAGTTTTTAAAGTTCCCGTTGATCTAACATCAACAAATTTTGAGTACCTTTTGCAAGGTAATTTCAGTGAGGCTCTGAATGAAGGGTTCGATGTGAGATATGTTGCGGACAGTAAGCTCTGCTCGGAATGTATTTCTTCTCAAGGGATGTGCGGATCTAATCAGTCCTCAGATGAATTTTCGTGCATTTATCCTCCTTGTCATGGTATGCGTCTACACCCTTCATTTTCCGTATTATCGTTACAAATCTCCCATCTTTTAATCGTCAAAACTTGGGCTCGTTTTCCTAGCCAGTTCATGCGGCTTTGCTTTCCAAGTAAACTGAATTTTTTTTTCCTACACTGTTTATTGAAATTTAAGTTTTAAAAATGATTCCAAACAACTATCACTTAGTAAACTGTGTTTAGACACTTGATAATATTAGACTAACTCATTAGTGGAATTACCACACTGTTTCTTGTCTACTGAATTTTTAGATTAAATTATAAAGAAATCTAAAGGAGGCATGCAGTACGGGTACAATTGACGCCAATGTAGGATGTACAAGTGTCTGAATTTTGAGCTGGTTCTGGCGAATATAAAGTTCTAGATTGTTTGACTTTGAACTATGCACAACCCTTATCAAGGAAAAAAAAGAAAAAAGTACGCACAACCATATTATTGCAATATGCAGATATCTGTTCTGATTGTTTATTCTCTTGAATTATTACTCTTTGATACAATGGTTATAACCGGACAGCGAGGTTTGGCATAGGTAATGTAACTGCTTCATTCTTCTACTTGTTCTTTTTTCTTTTCTACCCCCATTTCTTGTTCTCACAGTGTCTATAGAGCATATGAGCACAAATTCCATGATTATTCAGACTCACTTACTGAGGGATTGTCACCTCTAATGTTTTATGAGCACGTTGCTCATATGTGCATCTTATCTTTAAATGAATTTCAATTTTAGTGAGAATTTATAATTTTAGATGTTCTTGTGAGATAGGCTTTTTTTAATTATTTTAGTTTATAATTATTTCAGGTTATTTATTAGAGAAATAAAATTTTGATGTATTCATACTTTAATTTTAGTATGGTTTGATTTCATTACGGTTTAAAGTGGACCAATTGAAAATAAATAAATTACGATCACATTGTATGATATTTCCACTCAACACATCCATATCATGATCTATGCCATTAAATTGTATTGACATAATGATCATTAATGAATCTAGTTATGACAGTTGCAACAAAAGCCACTTTGATTCTATATTAGCATGATTAAGGGACCAGATTGGGTGTAGATAAATTTCAGTAATGACAGCAAGATTGGGCTCATATGGTTATTTTTTGCAAAGTATAATTATAAGGTTACACGTATAATCTAAATAAGAGATTGTTATATCTTTAATTTAACATTGTTAGATCCTTAATTGAATTTGAGCTTTTATGTATAAACTGTCATATAAAACTAAACTTAATTAAAAGTGATTTATTAAGGTTATAGTAATATAAACTTCAATGTATCTAATAGAGTACAGGCTTTAATGTACATCATGAATGATACAAGATTTTTTTTTTTTTAAGATGCTTATGTTCAAGTTTTTTTTTCTTTTCTTTTCCATTGCTTGTAAACACTCTCAATCGTTTTCCTCTTTTGCTTTAACGTTTTTACATAATCATAGAAAGCTTGAAGGTACTGATAATCTTGCTTTCTTTCTCAGACATAAGTTTTTAAATCATTTACTGCATGCTATTTTACTTCCTGCCTTAATCAATTACTAGTAATTTACTCTAGAATTGGTCATTACTGTTAATTCACTTCATAATCAATAAACATAAATTGCTTTTGCATCTTATAGTATATGAATTTCAGTAATTTCAACTAAATTAAATTTGAGGTTTTGAGGTGTTAATTTCTAATATTTGCAAAAGCAATTTTTTTGAACAGATTATTATATAATTATAATCTTTATGATGCAATTTTTATTATTTGTATTGTTGTTTTGCTCTAAGCCTTTTCATTGTCTTGATCAACACAAGTGCTGATCTAAATGTGATGGTGAAGGTTGGTATAGGTAACACGACTCGTTCATTAAATTTTCAGGCAAAGTTATTACCCGAGCTAAGTAGCCTTTTTTTACATTCTTTTACATTTTCTTTTCTCTTCACCTTAGGGGATGGGGAATCCCTACGTCGGGAATGAATTCCCCATCCCCAACCCATTTTTTATTTTATAATAGATATGAATACATAATTTCAATAAATTAAAAATTAAAGGCTTAAATAAAATTATTACTTTATTATAAAGTACTTAAATTATTTTTAAAAAACCTCTAAATATTTGAAATAATATCTTGAAATAATATCAAAATTGATAAATATTTGAAGATAGCAATTCTTAAGAGAGAAAAGAAAACATAATAATATTTTAAGATTGAATTAAAAATTATATTGTAGAGTTTTCTTTTAATTATAGTTTATTTATATCAGGTAAAAGTAAAAAAAAATTATTAACTAATATTATAATTGATAAAATAAAAATTAAAAAAAATTTATACATAATGGGGATTGGGATGGAGGTGTGATGGAGAATATAAAACTAAACTTCGTTCTATTAAGAATTTAAAAATTATGTTTTTCTTATTTCTCAGTCTGTTTTTTAAAAATTATTTAAAATTTATTTCATTAGGAATGAGGCCCTATGAGAATCTAAATACACGGAGAATTTTACCATTCCTGTTCCCTAGGATTGAAGTATGAACCAGAATTTAGAGTCCAAAGCGAACGACAAGTAGAAAGCTTGCTGTATTGTCGATAACAATAAAATGACTTACCGGTTGAAAAAGGTTACACCATGTTAAACTTGAATTACTCACATGCTTAACACCTGAGTCAACTGGAGTCTGGTTTGATCTTCTATTGGTCTGGATTCAACATCGAAAAAATTAAATTTATCAAATTACTAAAACCATAAGGTTAGTTAATAAAACAAGTTTAGTCTCGAAACTGTGGAGCCCAATGCTTCAAATAAACAGTTAGGACAGGAAGATTATTTAACTAGACGGCGACATGTCAGTTTCTGAGTAAGCAACTGCTGGACCCACTTGCAGAGTTAGTTAAAGTCAGTTGTAAAGGATTCTGATGCAGCCCATGAAGTTAATGACCAGCGAAATTATGGCATGATTCTTTTGTTATTGAATGAGGAGTAGGAATTGTCATGTGCGAAAGAAGTTCTCTGACAAAAGCTGAGTTTACACCTCTTATAATTCTCCATTGTCAATTAAGCCTGCTGTGGCTATTTCTTAGCGAGGAAGCACGGCAGTCTTGCTAAAGCACAAGAAACATCTTGTGTCTTTCCTTAACCTTTAATTAATCTTACTTATTTCAAATTCGGTTTAGGATTAATCTTGATTGACCATTCACTAAAGTTCGTTCATCATTCGATTGAAATTGATTAAAAGAAAGGAAAGCATCATAAAATTATTTTCTTAAATTAAAATGTACATGACTTTACATATTATTGTTTGGGTAAAAACTTGTGTGGAATTACTCAAAAGAGAGTTCATGGGTATTTTGTCACGTAGCACAGTAATTAATTTTAGTGTGCAATTCACTAATTTTTTTTAATATTAAATTTAATGGGTTCCACTATAGGTCCCACTATTCTACCACATGACATAACAATAGTAAACTATCCCACACTTCAACATCTTCCACCATTTGCTTATTATCATGAATTTATTGGCTTTTGCCTAGATCAACCTTCTTCGAGAACATGTCTCAGGATTTATATATTGAATCATTAATCAAATGTTAGATTTATATGTAAATTATTATATATTATAAATTATTATATAAGATTAAATTTAATTAAAAATAATCTATTAAAATTTTTAATAATTTAAAATTTAATATACCTGATAAGATATAATAAAAATAGTCACAAGTAGGGTTAGATATAATTTATCAAAACTCAAGCCAGACTATTATGGAATGAATTGAGATAAAATCAATCCAGTCTAATTAAATAAGCCTATTCAACCTAATTCATGAATCCTTTAATAATTGGGTTGGATTGAAGACTTGAAGGTCAAACAAAATTAAAAATTAAATAAAGAAAAGGATATAAAAGCTATCACGTGGATATTCACTAGGCTCCAACAAATACTTGTCGACCTTTTTTTTTAATTTTAGCATGTACCTTCCCTTTCATTTTCTCGAACTTCCATAGCATTGCAGTATGAAAATGCTCATCACCATTTTCCTTGTCCACATCAACCACATTAACCAAAGGTGAATCATTAAGAACTTGGTTATTGGGGATACTGTTACTATCTCTTAAGGTATAATTCATATAGGCGTGACATAACGCCTTTGATTCCCTTTGCCACCTCTTTTGCTTTTGCTTCACTATACATTTCACCAATTAAAAATGTAACATAAGCCAAGTTATACCTTGGATCAAGAACAATTTCAACAAGCAACAATGTGTTAATATTTTCAACCGTCCCAAATGCTTATCATGCTTCTTTTTTATACTAACAACTATACTGGCTAATAAAAAGTCTTCACTTTTAGCAAAAGGTGTCAACTCTTACTGAATTGAATGAAGCATGCAAGTACATGTGAGAAGTAAACAATAAAAAAATACGAAATTTAAAAATTTTCACAAATATTTCAGCATTAGCTTATATCCTTCAGTAGACCCTTCTTTTTTCTCCACTGTCATCTCCTGAAAAATATATCATATAAGGTTCATCATCGTCTGCCAACTTGTCAAAAGCTTTTTGAAATTTTAAAGCACCTGTTAACATCAAATAAATAGAGTTCCACCTTGTCAGCATATCTAACATCACAATACTCTTACTTCCAACTTTTTCATGCTTACAAGATTTGTTAAACTTTTTTAACTGTGAGGTTAAAAATCTTACATATTGCATGACATTGTGAATGCTAGCAATTGAATCATGCATGTCCTTCATCCCATCAACCACAATTAAGTTAACAATAGGAGCACAAAGTCTTATGGGTATAAATTCCCCATCTAACACCATGCCATCTCCATTATAATTTTTTGGTTTCTTTTTAACATAATTCATAGCCACATCATTTGAAGTTGCATTATCAACAGTGATTGTAAAGATCCTATTAATATCCCACTCCAGTAAACAACTCTCAATCAACTTCCCTATTGTCTCTCGTCTATGGTTGGGAATTGTAGAAAAACTCAATATTCTATCGTTTAACTTCCATTCATAATCAATAAAATGGGCTGCGATCACCATATAATTGATATTTTGAATAGAAGTCTAATAATTATGATTATACAAACTCCTTGGGCATTTCCAATAAATAGCCTTTTCAAATTGCATTTCTCATCTAGGTAAAGCTAATCAAAATCCCCAACAATTGATTTCATTTCTTGCTGAATTCAAACAATGAACAACCATTGAGGGCAAGTCAATAACATGCAAGATCCAATGACAACTATTATCAAACGAAGAAAGAGTAAGAAAAAGATTATAAAAAAATTAGAGCCTTCATAGAGAAGATTGGAACTCAACAAAAGACCAAATATATATTTGTCAGAAAACTCTGATACAGAAACAAAATAGAAGTACCTTTCACTGTTCCTTCCGAAAATTGTGGAGCTACTAACAACTTAAGAGATTGAATCACAACTAAAAGTAGATAAGACAGAAGTATGACTTGCTTCTTGATTTCTGCTGAAGAACACAAAATTAATTAAACAAAAATTTAGTCCAAGACAATAAATTAACTGGATACTGAAATGATTTAAACAATCCATTGATGAGGTACTAAATTAAGTATGCAAATTTCACTAGTAGAAAAACAACATATACAGTATGATGAAATTTCAACAGTGAAATTGGGGGTTGAAATCATTAAATAAAATCCTTTTTTTCCGATAGAGATCTAAATTTTGAGAAGATAGATGCAAGTGAAAGCACCATTTGCTAACACAAAGATATATAAATAACCTTAAATCAAAACAGAGTCACACAGTGAGCACTGGCTCATGCTAGCAAGATTAAAGCTACAAGATCAAATGTAATAAAGTCATACATCTATAACCAAAAGAGAAAAACCAGTCCTTATTCATGCATATTTATACAGCCAGTCCTTACTCACACATATTTATACAGGATGTTCATTTATTTATCAGCTCTTTTTGTGTTATTTAGAAAATAACAAAAAATTTATAGCAAGATAAGCAATAAAAGAAAGACAAGTTTCTTACAATATGACTTGTGCGTAATAAGGCAATCCACCAGCTGACAAATAAATTTATTTATCAGCTCTTTGTGAAGGATGTGCATTCACCAGCTGTATATTCAGCCATTTCAACTGCTGACAGCAGAACATTTCTGGCATCGACAACTCTTCTGTAATTTTCAGTTATAAATTACTATAAAGTATTTATTACCCCCATTATTTTTGTGTTCACATTCAAAACCCTTCTTATTAATATAGCAATGATTGAACATATAACAATATAAGTAATCCTTTAAAGAGACATTTCATCAAACATGTAATCTGCATTCAAATAATAGAACAAGATTAGAATCTAAAATGTTTTCAACAAGACGTAATCTGCTTGAAGAGAAGAAAGGAAATAATTTCTTAGGTTATAAATTAATCAAAAATTAAAGAGAAGTGAAGTAACCGAAGGTAAAACAAATTAATTATTTCGAAACAGAGAATGAAAGGTGAAATTATTTGTACGTTCGTCATTTTTTGAATTTGAAACAGAGATGATACTTAGAATCAATTAAATCAAAAACTGAATCGATTAAGAAATAACTAAATCAAGCCATAACCCTAAAATTATCAAAATTAGAAAGCAAAAAGTAAAAACAAAAAAACAAAATTAAATAAAAAAAACCCGAAATTCAGGAAGCAAATAAAGCTGAAGCAAGACGAAATTCTTCGTGATTCTTCGTTCCTCGAGAGAACGGAGATGAAATTCGAAAATGAGTGATGGATAAAGAATCAATTTGAGTGAATTATAAGAGATCGAGGGGAAAGAGGGTGAAGTGAGAATTTTTTTTCCTCAAGTCAATAAAAACAAAAGGTTTATGGTATGTATTTGTCGCTCATTTGAAAAAACGTAATAAATATTTTACGATTAAAACTACTGTCATTTATATTGTATAGTTTGTAATTTTTTGAGCAATTATCAAATGTATTTACTGTTTTTAAAAAATTAAAAAATAAAAAAAGTGACCATATAATTATAAATTTTTATATAAATTTATTTTAAATAAATTAATATATCATTAATTTATTAGTTAAATAAAAATATAAAATAATTAAAATAAATTTAAAAGTATATAATTTAATTAATTAAATTATTTTATATTAATTTATATAAAAATAATTTATATAAAATTTATAATTTATCATTATATAATAAAAATTATCAAATGTTCTGCTATTTCTTGTAGTCATGTGTTATGGGTGGATTAAATTAATTTCAAAAAGTGTCTTATTTAAAATAAGTTTTTTATTTACTTTTGAAGCCAGAGTGTAATTTTCTAAGAATGTTTTTTATTATCAATTTTTTTCAAGTCCTCACAGCATGCATTCTACATTGAGAGCGGCACCCGGAGAAATATGAATTAATTAACCAACGTCCAGTGTTATCGGGCTCTTGTCAATTTTTGTTATTAGCAAAACTTGACACTCTGATTTCTTACTTTTGTGAATTTGTTTTGATGGAAAATATTATCTTATAACTTATTATAAGGTACAATATTGATAAAAAAATATGTAAAATTTATAATTATTATAATAAATTTTATATATCTTTATGAATACAGTAACTTAGCAAGGGTTGTGGAGTCTATGGGCTGTGGGCCTCTGGCCTATTCCTTAATTAATATTTGCTCCGAAGTCCGACTAAAGGATGAGGCTATCACTTCAAAACCACCACAATCAATTTATTTCATCATCACTTGCGCACTAAAAATAATTTGACGAATTGTCAGAGTATATCAGCCCTTCAAACAAGACTTCACAGACGTAGAAACGAGGAAGCAAGCAAAGGAATTTCCAGTCAACTCTTGTGTTTGGGCAAAGACTCTCAGTTGATTACTTCAAACTCGGCCTCGTTTACTTCCAATTTCAGTACCTTAAGTCAACAACTGAAAAGAGATGTTTTATTTTAGTGAAGCAATGGTGGCACTATCCTTTAACATCTAATTTGTCTTTGAAGGTTTCCACTGAATTATCTCGTGTTCATCAATTTGAGGATCATGAGTTCCTCTATTTTCAGAATCTCTCTTTTCATCCTTATGATCAGCCAGCTTCAATTCCAGCCAGTTTTCTCAGGAAATGTTAATGTCTATGAGGAGGGATATTCCAAGTGTCCTGCTTCTTTTAGCTGCGGAAATTTGGCCGGTATTGGCTATCCTTTCTGGACAGTTGAACAGCCCGAATACTGTGGGCATCCAGGTTTCAAGCTTGATTGCCAGGGAGATAGAGCCACCATTGATATCAATTCCCAGAAGTACGATATCATCCAAATCAATGATGAAACTCAAGTCCTGAAGATTGCAAAAAAAGATTTCATGTTGAAAATTTGTCTTGTAAGCTTTATCCACACTACTTTGGATTTAAATCTCTTCGAGTACACATCCAGCGACCAAAACGCCAGCTTGCTTTACTACTGTGATCGTCTGAGTGAAGATCGTCAGCCACGGATAGAGGGGTTTCCTTGTCCGATAAATAACGGGCACAGTTATTGTTACTTCACTGCGCCGGCAATTTCATATAATGATGAACTGTCAAGCAGATGCAAGATCAGGCTCTTGATTCCAGTCCTGAATATTTCTGTTTATCATTTTACCAATTATTTAATGACTCTTGATGAAGTTATAAAAGAAGGTTTTGAGGTTAGGTGGATTATAGACCAAGGGCAATGCAGGGATTGCCTTTATTCAGGAGGGAAATGTGGATATAACAGGACTATTAATGATTCTACCTGCTTTTGCCCGCATCAACCTTCTCCAAGGACATGTTACCCGATGCAGCCACGAGCAGACACTGCCGCCGCTAATCCTACCACAGCTCCAGGTATGCATACATGAAACCTCTTTAGTTATTGATTTATTTTAACTGGTACAAAGGGATATATATACTATTTTTACTTTTTCTAGTTTTTAAGTAGCTACCCAGCTAGTTATGAGAGATAAGATTGATGAGATGAAGCAGCATCCTTAGCTCCAATATTGTAAGGAATATTTAATAATTAAGACTTCTTTTTTAAAAAATATTATATACAACATAATCAGAATTCAGTAACATTAAAATGTATAATCGACCCAAAATATTAAAGTATAGTACAACTGGAACGTAGCATAATAATAAACTCTCACAATAATCTTTTACCTTACAGATAAAAGGAGCCACTCTAGACTAATAAAGGTGTTATTTGTAATTAAAAATTAGGACTAAATATATGAAGATTAATATCCTTTAAATATTAATCTATATTTTAAATTTTTAATGAGCTTGTGCTGTGCCTCTGTTTATATGTTTCTGAGGACATTACTTTTGGGTACATCAGTTTTCAGCCAAAGCCCATTTGCTTAGGTGGCATGGAAAAGCAATATAACACGAGGAGTTATATTATTTCTTCCAATTGCTTTTTGATTCAACTGAAGAATTAAAAGCTTCAATCGACTCCTGCAATTTCCATGTAGCTGCAAATGGCTCCAAAGCTTGTTGAAAGGGGGATCGGTTAGGCCTACTTTTGTTAAAAAAAACTAGCCCGATTTGCAATCCAAGATCCAACCCATATATTGACGAGTTTCCCGGCAAGCACTCTCTGAAAGTCAGAGTCAACGGCCGTTGGATTTCAGTCTGGCTCTCTCGTGGAAAATTCTAATGGGGTTGTTCACCTTTAATTAATTTATTCGTCGTGGGAGCTAGCTAGTCTATACATCATACAATTTTCTACGAATTGCTTTCACAACTGCTTTTCAAATTATAAGAAAATTGATTTATTTATTGAAATGTTGCACTAGGCAATTACCTCTTCATAAGAGCAAACAAAACCCGTATATTCTGGCCAAGTCCTTGTCTCTTCCAAAGATATTATAGTTGTACATAATCATGAGTCATCTCTTCCCTCCGCCAATTCTCATCCCCATCATCGCCTATGTGGTCTGCATCTTGATTGCCTTTCCCGCATCTCAAGGCGACGGCCATGTTGACGAACAGTACATGTCATGCCAAGGCTCCCACTCGTGTGGGAACTTACCGGAGATCGGGTATCCATTCTGGGGATACGAGATTAGGCCTCAGCATTGTGGTCGCCAAGGCTTCGAGCTTCAATGTCATGATAATGAGTATGCTACCGTACGAATCGGACATCAAAGTTTTCGAGTTTTAGAGATTAACGATGCACATCCAATCATGAGAATTGTTCTAGCTGATTATGTAGGTAGAAATTGTCTTAAATCACTTCAAGAATCCAGTATCAGCGACCCTTTATTTAATTACACTGAGAAGGTTCGAAACCTGAGTTTATTCTATGATTGCTCTGGTGATTTGTCTCCACAGCTGGGCCAAAATAGCTATGATTGTACCCCAGAAGGTGGAGCAGATACAATTAATAGCTTTTACACGATCGACAACTATGATGACTCGCCGCTTCGCAATCTTAGCAACTCGTGTTCCAGTGTTCTAAAAGTCCCCGTACAACTGACACCTCCCAATATTCGTTATCTTAGGGAAGGTAAATTGATTGAGGCTCTGAATCAAGGGTACGAAGTGATATATTTTGCGGACGATGCGCTCTGTTCGACATGTACTTCTTCTCAACCTCCAGGGATATGCGGGTCTAATCAGTCTTCGAATGAATTTTCGTGCATTTATCCTCCTCATGGTATGCATCTACTCCCTTCATTTTCCCACACTTCATCAAAAATTTGGTTCTAAAAACGATACCAACCGACTTTCTACTGGATATTAAACTGTGTTTAAATTTCACAATATTAAACTAACAAATTTAAATGGAAACGAAGAAGCGTTACTCATAATTTATTGGATTCTAAATTTTAAGAAAATTTTAGAAAATATAAAAAAAAATACATATATATAAACACGGTTACATTTTCTCTTAACTTAGCAGCTTTCCTATTCGTAGAATTATACAACAGTTTCTTGTTCATTGCAATCACTCTTCTGGGTCTTTGTTTATTTATTAAATGTGGAAAAGTCACATCGAATGACTGGTCAATGGTCCCAATCATCGTAGTTTATGTAGTTGACTAGGCTTTAATCTCTAAGGGTCCGTCTAACTAAGTTACAATTTACTTGTAAACTATCATTCAGCCCCTTATTTTTTCTATTATTTATAATTTATGTATAAATATTATAAATATTTTTACATTATAAAATTTTATTTACCCTTTATATTCTATTTTATTTTATTAAAATTGTTAGAGTATTAATTTGCTCCTTATAATTTTAAAATATTATTTATTTAATTAAAAATATAATAATTATTAAATAGATTATAATGATAATTTTAATTTTATTACGGTTATAAATATAATTATAATTTTTAAATTGATTATTATTATTAGTAGTGGCAGCAAGAATAAAAAGTATTATAATTAATTGATCTATTAATAATTGTTATTAATAAAATACAGGGGTCTTTTACAAATAAAACGATTTTGGCCATCTACCTGCAACGTTTAAGGGGAAGGTTTTTAAAAATTACCCGTTTTAAAAATGATTCCAAACAACTTTCACTTAGAATAAGTGGTTAGACATTCCTAAACTTCGACTAGATCAGACTAACTTAAGTTGAAATGAAGAAGGGCTAGCGCATAGTTTATTGAATTCCAAATTTTTATCTCTAATATTTTCCGTATTAGAGGAATTATAACATGTTTCTTGTCTATTGACTTTTTATTTTTTAGATTAAATTATAAATAAATCTAAAACCGACACATAGCAACTCCGGTACATTTGACACTAATTTAGCAAGTACAGGGGTCTGAATTTTGTGCTAATTCTAGGTAATCTGAATTTCTACATTGTATATTTGATTTTGAATTAGAGTTGGCACAAGTATGCCTAACCATATTTTTGCTATATGCGAATATCTGTTCTGACACTTATTGCCTTGAATTATTACTCTGGAATTAGGAAATAAAATGATTAAACATAAATAGATTATTTTATTATAAATTATGTAAAGATAGCAAGAAAAAAATTAATCATATAAAAGCATTTATTTTACTTATTATTTATTAGATACACAAAAAGAAAAAAATATGTATACGTATTTTACAAATATATAAATAAATTTTATTCAATATCATGTCTATTTTAGTTATTTTTATTTTTATAATAGTTTAACAGTAAAATTTGTTAAATATATACGATTGCTTTTAAAATTTATAGCACTTTCAAAAATAAATTTTATCAAATATTTAATTAATTTCTCTTAAGAACTAATTATTTATACAATACAATTAATGACAATTATTTTAAAATTAATTAACTTTTAATTTATAAATTACATCAATAAATATTTATTAAATACGTTATATCTGTTGAATAACAACTATGGAAGCACAATCCCAAATAAGTCTTAGAATTGCTTTGATCAAATGGGAAACTTCCATGTAGCCACGAATTTGACAAAAACTTGTTGATACGGACCGTAGAAATGCAACTTAGGAGCCATCTGTTTTTAACTAATTTCACCCGATTCTCATCGAGCCATGCGTCCATTTTAGTGATTTTGGATGCAACACTCGAAATTTCAAGTCAACAGTCAACTCCCGTCGCTTTTCTGTCTCTCTCGTGGAAAATTCGAATTGGGTTCACCTCTAATTATTTTGTTTGTCTGAGCAACTCTTTTCTCTGTTTACGTTATAAAATTTCCACAAATCGCTTTCCCAGTACTGTGGTCGCAAAGGTTTCGAGCTTCAATGTCATGAATATTTGGAGTATCCTATCCTACCATATAAGTTAAATTTTAAAAATGATTCCAAAAAAGTTTCACTTAATAGTAAACTGTGTTTAAACGCTCCTAACTTTCACAATATTAGTCTAACTAATTACTTAGATTGAGACTAAAAAGGGTTACTGCATAGTTTACTGAATTTAGAATTTTTAATTTCAATACTTTTTTATTTTCTCATGAATTAATTATTTTTAAATCACTCTCTTATCTTTTCTCTTGAATTATTACTCTTTCAGGCAATGGCCGTAGCTGGAAAACGAAGTTTGGCATGGGTAACGTAACTGCCTCATTCTTTTACTTGTTCTTTTTTCATTTGCAATTCGTGCTCTCACAATCAATGACATCATTTCCATCAACTGTCACTTGTAGGGGGCACTCTTTTTCTTTTTTCTTTTTTCTTTTTTTTTTCCGGGTACTAGCAATCGAAAAAAAATTATAATGGGATATATTTTTGAATCACAACACAATTACATTTTAATTGTTGTCATAAAACAATAAAATAAAAATGGATCAAAGAAACTGTGGATCCAAAAGTTTAAAAAAGAAACAGCTGGCGTGTCAATTGCTGAGTCGGCAACTGCTGGTCCCACTGGCAGCGTTAGTTAAAGTCCCTTGTAACAGCAAATGGATTTTGAAGCAGAGTATAGAGTTGATGACTGGGGTAATTATGGCTTGATTCTTTTGTCATTGAACGAGAATTAGTTGTGTACGAAAGAATTGTTCTCTGATACAAGCTGAGTTTATCTTATAATGCTCCATCGTCAATAAAGCTTGCTGATCTGAAGAGTCATGAGTTTATCGTTTTCCAGGACGGTGATGCGCGATACAAGCTACTCCTTTTTTTTTTTTTTTTTGCTGTTTTACTGTGAACATTGATAAACAACACTTATTTTATCAGCATCTAATGAATACTTGTTAACTTTTTTCTTACGACAGCTTTAGGTGCCGGAATTATGAGTATGATAATCACCAGCACAATTATCTACATAATCAAAAGGGAAAATAGCTCATCTATTCTTCGGACCGTCTGTTGTAGAAAGATAACAAAGAATGATCAAGATTTTGAGGCCTTCATCAGAACTCACGGACCTCTTGCTCCCAAAAGGTACAGCTTTTCAAATGTTAAGAAAATGACTAACTCATTCAGAGATGAGCTCGGCCAAGGAGGTTATGGCCGTGTGTACAAAGGGAAGTTATCTGACGGCCGTCTTGTAGCAGTAAAGCTCCTTAACAAATCCAAAGGGAACGGACAAGAATTTATTAATGAGGTTGCAAGCATCAGCAGAACATCCCACGTTAATGTTGTCACACTACTGGGTTTTTGTTTAGAGGGCAGCAAGAGAGCCCTTATATATGAGTTCATGCCTAACGGATCCCTAGAAAAGTTCGTGTACAATGGGAATGCTTCGAAGCCTAGTGGTCGGCACTTGGGATGGGACAAAATGTATGAAATTGTTGTGGGCATAGCCAAAGGGCTTGAATACTTGCATCGGGGGTGCAGCACGAGGATTTTGCATTTCGACATAAAACCTCAAAACATTCTCCTCGATGAAGATTTTGTTCCGAAGATCTCCGATTTTGGTCTGGCAAAACTTTGCCTTAAGAAAGAGAGCATCGTATCGATGTTGGAGGCTCGAGGGACAATCGGCTACATTGCTCCAGAAGTTTTCAATAGAAACTTCGGAGAAGTTTCGCACAAGTCCGATGTGTATAGCTATGGAATGATGATTATGGAATTGGTCGGATGCAAAAATTACCGTGATTCTGGCATTGATCATTCTAGCGAGATATACTTTCCACATTGGATTTACAAGCATGTCGATCAGGGCAAAGAACTGAAATTGCCCGGTGTTGTAACCAGTGAGGAGAGTGAAATCGTCAAGCAGATGATTATTGTTGGCTTGTGGTGTATACAGACTCGTCCATCCGATAGGCCGCCCATGAACAGAGTGATAGAAATGTTGCAAGAAAGCCAGGAAGCCTTGCAAATCCCACCAATGCCTTTCCTCTCTTCTCCTCCACGAGCACCAATAACATATTCTTCCACCGTTTCGACGTCGTGATGTAATCATCAGATTATGTACGAGAAATGTGGTTACGCAATCAAACGTCCGGAAGGCAGCTGCCGGTCTTTGGGTTCCAAATGTATGAAATTTCGAAGAAATAAATGGTTGATTGCGTAAACTTGAGGAGATGCTCTTTGAGTAATGGAGTGGTAAGTTGCATTGTTTAATGAATAGTACCATTACTTGGCACCGTCTGATTAAGTCGTAGTTGAAAAAATATTTGGTATTTATTGGAAGTTATGAAAGTATATAATTTAGAGAAGAACTCGTATGGACTGGGCACATTGTTGGCCCCTTGCGGTCTCAGCTGTGATGGATTTTGTCAGTGAGACCCAAAATATTATATCATTTAAAATTAAAAAAATTTGTCGATCCCATTGTGAACCAGATAACAGGCCCTCAGTGTGGCGGCTGAAGTGGTACGGCTTCTTAGCACCAGTTTTTCTTTATAATTTACGTTTAAATTTCGCTATAAATAATCTTTGATAAAAGGGATTTTGGTCACAACAGAGTACAAAGCACATTTTGCTATAAAAATACTCGTCGAGTTCATCAAAATTTTTGAGCCAAACTGAGCTATCTTTTAGATATTATCGATGGTTAAAATGTTTTGACGATAAAAAGAATTTCTAAGATATTATCAATTGTTGAAGCCTTTTAAAGATGAAACAGGGAAAGAAAATTATAGTTTCCCACTATTATGTTTCTGCCCAGATTTGCTAGCATTAATTAGTAAGTAATTGTCCTCAGAAGCCAATAACTACTCCTTAAAGAACAAAATCCAACCTTGGCGGAACTTTATAATGTTCAAGTCCCTACTCCACACACTTGCGGAGACCAATATATGTCCTATCATCGTATCTCTATTATTGTAATTATCGTCTATTGCTCCCTCTATCTAACATTAATATAAAGTCTATCACCAAAGAGGATCAGGGATTCGGGATTCGAAATGAGGAATATATTAAAAAAACGCAAAAAAAAAAAAAACAACAACAACAACAACAATAAAACATGAAAATTATCAAATAAAGGTAAATCAATAATATAAATATGATTATATTTTCCAAAATAAGAGCGAGCCCATTTTGAGATCAGACCTTCGAGCGCCAACGCCAATGTTATCAACAATTTCTCCATCTTTATCTTCTTTTTTCATTTTTGTTTAATTTCTCTTAATACCATGAATCAACTTATTTTACTCTACAAATTTATCATTATTTGTTCTCAATAACAAATCAACCATTAGGGAGAGTCGAAGCCTCTGCATTAGAGTTAAAGAGTGGAAGCGTCGACTATTGGCAATTAATAATTAAGACTAGAGATATGAGAATTCAAATCCTCTACTAATCAACTCTTTTGATTTTTTAATAATATTACGCTATTAGTACATTAATCAATTAATGTTGTGTTTACTCATTAGTAATCGGAATGAGCTGTAATAAGATTAGGGAATAAAAAATAAAATAGATTATTTTGGTTGGGCTGCTGAAATTAGAATTAGAATTAGTTAAAATATCATTGATATGTTTATTTTATATTGGAATCCGAATCGGAATAAGCTGAATTATTTTAAGTCATTAGAATGCCCTTAGTTAATTTTAATAAGAACTATTATCATCATCTTTATTTGTAATTTTTATTATTATAAAAATAATTGTTAATAATAATAATAAATATCATTAATAATTTATTAAAATACCCTTTGTTAATTATCGTCATTTCACAATAATGATGATGATTATTATTAAAAATAAATAAATAATTAAAATAATTGTAATATTTAATAAATTAATGACAATAATAACAACAACATTGATAATAAATTTTATAATATAAATAATCATTAAAATAAAAATAATTAACAACAACAAGAATAGTTGAACTCCATAATAATAATAAAATTTCAATTTTGCTTTTTTTTCCATTTATATTTTTTAATTTTCCAACGGGGATATTTTGAATGTATTTAAAGTGTCGTGTGGATAATTTTGTCACTTCAAAAAATTGGATTCTCATTCCCAAACCCCCCCTTTGGGAATCACAACTCTGGTAATCAATCCAAAGTTTATGAGAAGCCCGCAAAATTCATTCTCATTTTCAACTTTAATTTAATAAATAAACAAATTATCATTATAATTCTTCCATTCAGAATTAGTAAACGCAGTATAATATGATTACTTATATTATACTGCGTACATCAGTCTTCAGCCAAATCCCATTTTTTGGGAGTCATGAAAAAGCAATAGAATACGAAGAGTTTATTATTCTTCCAATTGCTTTTTGATCCAATAAAGAATAAAAAGCTTCAATCCATTGTGCAATTTCCCGGTAGCTGCAAATGGGTCCAAAGCTTATTGATAAGGGGATCGGTTGGGAAACTTTTGTTAAAAATTTAGCACGATTTGCAATCCAAGATCCAACCTATATATTTTATGAGTTTCCAGGCAAACCTTCTCTGAAGGTCAAGAGTCAACGGCCATTGGATTTCAGTCTGGCTCTCTCGTGGAAGATTCTATTGGGATTCTTCACCTTTAATTAATTTCTTTGTCATGAGAACTCGCTGGTCTATACATTATAAAATTTTCTACAAATTGCTTTCACAGTTGCTTTTCAAAGTATTAAAAAAGAAAATGATTTCTTTCAGTGAAATGTTGCACTAAACAATTACCTCTACAACCAAACAAAACCGATATCGTTTTTCAATCTTACAATCCAAAGAGATCATAGCTGTAAAGATCACGAATCGTCTCTTCCCTCAGCCAATTCTCAGCTCCGTCCTCTCCTTCATCTTCATCTTGATTGCCGTCCCGGCATCTCAAGGCACTGGCGATGTTGATGAACAGTATTTGTCGCGTAACAACTCCCACTCGTGTGGAAAATTAAAGAATATCACGTACCCATTCTGGGGAAGTAATATTAGGCCTCGGTACTGTGGTCGCGAAGGATTCGAGCTCCATTGTCTTGACAAAGGGGAATATCCTTATCCTACCATTCAAGGTCAAAGATTTCGAGTTTTAGGCATTGACGATACTCATCAAATCATGAGAATTGCTCGAGCCGACGTCGTAGACAGAGATTGTCCTGTACCATTGCCGGAAACCGGTATCAACCACACTCTATTTAATTACGCCGAGAACGTTCGAACCTCAGTTTTTTCTATGATTGCCAGAGTGATGTCTCGGGTAAAAATAATTTTAGCTGTCTCGTCGAATCTGGCCTAATGAAAGGCTTCTACGCAATCGACAACTATGATCTGTTTCGAAATCTCAGCAACTCATGTAACGGAGTTTTTAAAGTCCCCGTTGATCTAACGTCAACAAATATTGAGTACCTTTTGCAAGGTAATTTCAGTGAGGCTCTGAATGAAGGGTTCGATGTGAGATGTTTTGGACAGTAAGCTCTGTTCGGAATGTATTTCTTCTCAAGGGATTTGCGGATCTAATCAGTCTTCAGATGAATGCTCGTGCATTTATCCTCCTCGTCATGGTATGCGTCTACACCCTTCATTTTCCGTATTATCGTTACAAATCTCCCATCTTTTAATCGTCAAAACTTGGGCTCGTTTTCCTAGCCAGTTCATGCGGCTTTGCTTTCGAAGTAAACTGAATTTTTTTTTCCTACACTGTTTATTGAAATTTAAGTTTTAAAAATGATTCCAAACAACTATCACTTAGTAAACTGTGTTTAGACACTTGATAATATTAGACTAACTCATTAGTGGAATTACCACACTGTTTCTTGTCTACTGAATTTTTAGATTAAATTATAAAGAAATCTAAAGGAGGCATGCAGTACGGGTACAATTGACACCAATTTAGGATGTACAACTGTCTGAATTTTGAGCTGGTTCTGGCGAATCTAAATTTCTAGATTGTCTGACTTTGAAGTATGCACAACCCTTATCGAAAAAAAAAAAAAAAAAGTATGCACAACCATATTATTGCAATATGCAGATATCTGTTCTGATTGTTTATTCTCTTGAATTATTACTCTTTCATACAATGGTTATAACCGGACAGCGAGGTTTGGCATAGGTAATGTAACTGCCCCATTCTTTTACTTGTTCTTTTTCTTTTCTACCCCCATTTCTTGTTCTCACAGTGTCTATAGAGCATATAAGCACAAATTCCGTGATTATATAGACTCACTTACTAAGGGATTGCCGCCTCTAATGTTTTATGAGCACGTTGCTCATATGTGCATCTTATCTTTAAATGAATTTCAATTTTAGTGAGAGTTTGCAATTTTAGATGTTCTTGTGAGATAGACATTTTTTAATTATTTTATTTTATAGTTATTTCAGGTTATTTACTAGAGAAATAGAATTTTGATGTATTCACACTCTAATTTTAGTATAGTTTGATTTCACTACGGTTTAAAGTAGATCAATTGAAAATAAATATATTAAGATCACATTTTATGATATTTCCACTCAGCACATCTATATCATGATCTATGTCATTAAATTGTATTGACATAATGATTATTAATGGATCTAGTTATGATAGTCGCAACAAAAGCCACTTTGATTCTATATTAGCATGATTAAGGGACTAGATTGGTTGTAGATAAATTTCAGTAATGACAGTAAGATTGAGCTTATATAGTTATTTTTTATAAAATATAATTATAAGGTTACACGTATAGTCTAAGTGAGAGATTATTAGATCTTTAATTTAAATTGTTAGATCCTTAATTGAATTTGAGTTTTTATGTGTAAACTGTCATATAAGACTAAACTTAATTAAAAGTGATTTATTAAAGTTATAGTAATATGAACTTTAATGTATCTAATAGAGTATAGGTTTTAATGTACATCATGGATGATACAAGATTTTTTTTTTTTTAAGATGCTTATGTTCAAGTTTTTTTTTTTTTTTCCTTTCCATTGCTTGTAAACACTTTCACTCGTTTTCCTCTGTTCTAAAATTATATTCGATCTTTTGCTTTAACGTTCTTACATAATCATAGAAAGCTTGGAGGTACTAATAATCTTGCTTTCTTTCTCAGACATAAGTTTTTAAATCATTTACTGCATGCTATTTTACTTCCTGCCTTAATCAATTACTAGTAATTTACTCTAGAATTGGTCAATTACTATTAATTCACTTCAGAATCGATAAACATAAATTGCTTTTGCATCTTATAGTATATGAATTTCAGTAATTCTGACTAAATTAAATTTGAGGTTTTGAGGTGTAAATTTCCAAGATTTGCAAATGCAATTTTTTTGAATAGATTATTATACAATTATAATCTTTGTGATGCAATTTTTAGTATTTGTATTGTTGTTTTGCTCTAAGCCTTTCCATAGTCTTGAACAACACAGGTGCTGATCTAAATGCGATGGTGATGGTGAAGGTTGGTATAGGTAACACAACTCGTTCATTAAATTTTCAGGCAAAATTATTACCCGAGCCAAGTAGGTTTTTTTACATTCTTTTACATTTTCTTTTCGCTCCACCTCAGGGGATGGGGAATCCCCACGTCCGGAATGAATTCCCCCTCCCCACCCCCTTTCTTATTTTATAATATATATGAATACATAATTTTAATAAATTAAAAATTAAAGACTTAAATAAAATTATTACTTTATTATAAAGTACTTAAATTATTTTTAAAAAATCTCTAAATATTTGAAATAATATCTTGAAATGATATCAAAATTGAAAAATATTTGAAGATAGCAATTCTTAAGAGAGAAAAGAAAACGTAATAATATTTTAAGATTGAATTAAAAGTTATATTATAGGGTTTTCTTTTAATTGTAGTTTATTTATATAATGTAAAAGTAAAAAGAAAATTTATTAACTAATATTATAATTGATAAAATAAAAATTTAAAAAATTTATACATAATGGGGATTAGGGTGGGGGTGTGGTGGAGAATATAAAACCAAACTTTGTCCCATTAAGAATTTAAAGATTATGTTTTTCTTATTCCTCAATCTGTTTTTCAAAAATTATTTAAAATTTACTTCATTACGAATAAGGCCCTGTGAGAATCTAAATACACGGAGGATTTTACCATTCCTGTTCCCTGGGGTTGAAGTATGAACCAGAATTTAGAGTCCAAAGCTAACGACAAGTAGAAAGCTTGCTGTACTGTCTGTAACAATAAAATGACTTACCGGTTGAAAAAGGTGACACCATGTAAAACTTGAATTACTCACATGCTTAACACCTGAGTCAACTGGAGTCTGGTTCGATCTTCTATTGGTCTGGATTCAAAATCGAAAAAATCAAACTTATCAAATTACTAAAACAATAAGGTTAGTTAATAAAACAAGTTTAGTCTCGAAACTGTGGAGCCCAATGCTTCAAATAAACAGTTAGGACAGGAAGATTATTTAACTAGACGGCAACATGTCAGTTTCTGAGTCAGCAACTGCTGGACCCACTTGCAGAGTTAGTTAAAGTCAGTTGTAACGGATTCTGATGCAGCCCATAAAGTTAATGACCAGCGAAATTATGGCATGATTCTTTTGTTATTGAATGAGTAGGAAGAGTCATGTGCGAAAGAACTTCTCTGACAAAAGCTGAGTTTACCTCTTATAATTCTGCATTGTCAATTAAGCTTGCTGTGGCTATTTCTTAGCGGGGAAGCACGGCAGTCTTGCTAAAGCACAAGAAACATCTTGTGTCTTTCCTTAACCTTTAATTAATCTTTACTTATTTCAAATTCGTTTTAGGATTAACCTTGATTGACCATTCACTAAAGTTCGTTCATCATTTGATTGAAATTGATTAAAAGAAAGGAAAGCATCATAAAATTATTTTCTTAAATTAAAATGTACATGACTTTACATATTATTGTTTGGGTAAAAGCTTGTGTGGAACTACTCAAAAGAGACAGTTCACGGGTATTTTGTCATGTAGCACAGTACTTAATTTTAGTGTGCAATTCACTAATTTTTTTTTTTATTCTAAATTTAATGGGTTCTACTATAGCAATCGTAAACTATCCCACACTTCAACATCTTCCACCATTTGCTTATTGTCATGAATTTATTGGCTTTTGCCTAGATAGATCAACCTTCTTCAAGAACATGTCTCAGGATTTATATATTGAATCATTAATCAAATGTTAGATTTATTTGTAAATAATTATATATTGTAAATTATTATATAAGATTAAACTTAATTAAAAATAATTAATTAAGATTTTTAATAATTTAAAATTTAATATACCTGATAAGATATAGTAAGAATGGACATGAGTTGGATTAGATATGATTTGTCAAAACTCAAACTTGACTATTATTGAATGGATTGAGATAAAATCAATCTAGTTTAATTAAATAAACATATTCAACCTAATCCATCGAATCCTTTAATAATTGGGTTGGGTTGAAGGCGTGGAGGTCAAACGAAATTAAAAATTAAATAAAGAAAAAGGCATAAAACCCATCACGTGGATATTCACTAGGCTCCAACAAATACTTGTCGACCTCTTTTTTTTATTTTAGCATGTACCTTCCCTTTCATTTTCTTGAACTTCAATAGCATTGCAATATGAAAATCCTCATCACCATTTTCCTTTTCCACATCAACCACATTAACCAAAGGTGAATCATTAAGAACTTGGTTATGGGCGATACTGTTAATAATCAATTAAGATTTTTTTTTCAAGTCCTCACAGCATGCATTCTACATTGAGAGCGGCACCTGGAGAAATATGAGTTAATTAACCAACGTCCAATGTTATCGGGCTCGTGTCAATTTTAGTTATTAGCAAAATTTGACGCCCTGATTTCCTACTTTTGTGAATTTGTTTTGATCCATATGCATCCAAAACACTCATTCAGCGATGAGTTTGTGGGCTGTGGGCCTCTGGCCGATTCCTTAATTAATATTTGCTCCAAAGTCCGACTAAAGGATGAGGCTATCGCGACTGAAAAGAGACCACCACAATCAATTTATTTCATCATCACTTGCGCACTAAAAATAATTTGACAAATTGTCAAGAGTATATCAATCCTTCAAACAAGACTCCACAGACGTAGAAACGAGGAAGCAAGCAAAGGATTTCAAGTCAACTCTTGTATTTGGGCAAATTCTATCGCATAATTACTTCAAACCGGGCCTCCTTTACTTCCAATTTCAGTACCTTAAGTCGACAACTGAAAACAGATGTTTTATTTTAGTGAAGCAATAGTGGCACTATCCTTTAACATCTAATCTGTCTTTGAAGGTTTCCACTGAATTATCCCGTGTTCATCAATTTGTGGATCATGAGTTCCTCTATTTTCAGAATCTCTCTTTTCATCCTTATGATCAGCCAGCTTCAATTCCAGCCAGTTTTCTCAGGAAATGTTAATGTCTATGAGGACGGATATTCCAAGTGTCCTGCATCTTTTAGCTGCGGAAATTTGGCCGGTATTGGCCATCCTTTCTGGACAGTTGCACAGCCCGAATACTGTGGGCATCCAGGTTTCAAGCTGGATTGCCAGGGAGATAGAGCCACCATTGATATCAATTCCCAGAAGTACGATATCATCCAAATCAATGATGAAGCTCAAGTCCTGAAGATTGCAAAAAAAGATTTCATGTCGAAAATTTGTCTTGAAAGCTTTATCAACACTACTTTGGATTTAAATCTCTTCGAGTACACATCCAGCGACCAAAACGCCACCTTGCTTTATTTAAATCTCTCCAGCTCAGAGTCAACGGCCGTTGGATTAATTCTAATGGGGTTCTTCACCTTTAATTAATTTATTCGTCATGGGAACTAGCTAGTCTATACATCATACAATTTTCTACAAATTGCTTTCACAACCGCTTTTCAACTTATAAGAAAATTGATTTCTTTATTGAAATGTTGCACTAGGCAATTACCTCTTCATACAAGCAAACAAAACCCGTATAATCTGGCCCAAGTCCTTGTCTCTTCCAAAGATATTATAGTTGTACATAATCATGAGTCATCTCTTCCCTCCGCCAATTCTCAACCCCATCATCACCTTTGTGGTCTGCATCTTGATTGCGGTTCCCGCATCTCAAGTCGACGGCCCTGTTGACGAACAGTACATGTCATGCCAAGGCTCCCACACGTGTGGGAACTCACCGGAGATCGGGTATCCATTCTGGGGACACGAGATTAGGCCTCGGTATTGTGGTCGCGAAGGCTTCGAGCTTCAATGTCATGATAATGACTATGCTACCGTACGAATCGGACAACAAAGTTATCGAGTATTGGAGATTAGCGATACACATCCAATCATGAGAATTGTTCTAGCTGATTATGTAGGTAGAGATTGTCTTAAATCACTTCAAGAATCCAGTATCAGCGACCCTTTATTTAATTACACTGAGAAGGTTCGAAACCTGAGTTTATTCTATGATTGCTCTGGTGATTTGTCTCCACAGCTGGGCAAGAATAGCTATATTTGTACCCCAGAAGGTGGAGTAGATACAATTAGGAGCTTTTACACGATCGACGACTATGATGACTCGCCGCTTCGCAATCTTAGCAACTCGTGTTCCAGCGTTATCAAAGTCCCCGTGCAACTGACACCTCCCAATATTCATTATCTTATGGAAGGTAAATTGATTGAGGCTCTGAATCAAGGGTACGGAGTGAGATATTTTGCAGACGATGCGCTCTGTTCGAAATGTACTTCTTCTCAACCTCCAGGGATATGCGGGTCTAATCAGTCTTCGAATGAATTTTCGTGCCTTTATCCTCCTCGTGGTATGCATCTAATCCCTTAATTTTCCCACAGTTCATCAAAAATTTGGTCTAAAAACGATACCAACCAACTTTCTACTGGATATTAAACTGTGTTTAAATTTCACAATATTAGACTAACAAATTTAAATCGAAACGAAGAAGGGTTACTCATAATTTGTTGGATTCCAAATTTTAAGAAAATTTTAGAAAATATTAAAAAAAACACATATATATAAACACGGTTACATTTTCTCTTAATTTAGCAGCTTTCCTGCTCGTAGAATTATACAACAGTTTCTTGTTCATTGCAACCACTCTTCTGGGTCTTTGTTTAGTTATTAAATGTGGAAAAGTCACATCGAATGACTGGTCAATGGTCCCGATCATCGCAATGTATGTAGTTGACCAGGCTTTAATCTCTAAGGGTCCGCCTAACTAAGTTACAATTTACTTGTAAACTATCATTCAGCCCCTTATATTTTCTGTTATTTTATAATTTATGTATAAATATTATAAATATTTTTACATTATAAAATTTTATTTATCCTTTATACTCTATTTTATTTTATTAAAATTTTTAAAGTATTAATTCACTCTTTATAATTTTAAAATTTTAAAATACTATTTATTTAATTAAAAATATAATAATTATTAAATAGATCATAATGATAATTTTAATTTTATTACGGTTATAAATATAATTATAATTTTTAAATTGATTATTATTATTAGTAGTGGTAGCAAGAATAAAAAGTATTATAATTAATTAATCTATTAATAATTGTTATTAATAAAATGTAGGGGTCTTTTATAAATAAAATGATTTTGGCCATCTACTTGCAACAGCCTTAAACCTCAGGGGAGGTTTTTAAAAATTACCCGTTTTAAAAATGATTCGAAACAACTTTCACTTAGAATAAGTGGTTAGACATTCCTAAACTTCGACTAGATCAGACTAACTTAAGTTGAAATGAAGAAGGGCTAGCGCATAGTTTATTGAATTCCAAATTTTTATCTCTAATATTTTCCGTATTAGAGGAATTATAACATGTTTCTTGTCTATTGACTTTTTATTTTTTAGATTAAATTATAAATAAATCTAAAACCGGCACACAGCAACTCCGGTACATTTGACACTAATTTAGCAAGTGCAGGGGTCTGAATTTTGCGCTAATTCTAAGTAATCTGAATTTCTACATTGTATATTTGATTTTGAATTAGAGTTGGCACAAGTATGCCTCCTAACCATATTTTTGCTATATGCGAATATCTGTTCTGACACTTATTGCCTTAAATTATTACTCTGGAATTAGGAAATAAAATGATTAAACATAAATAGATTATTTTACTATAAATTTTGTAAAGACAGCAAGAAAAAAAAATAATCATATAAAAGCATTTATTTTACTTATTATTTATTAAATACACAAAAAGAAAAAAATATGTATACATATTTTATAAATATATAAATAAATTTTATTCAATATCATGTCTATTTTAATTATTTTTATTTTTATAATATTTTAACAGTTAAATTTGTTAAATATATAAGTCTTACCAAGTCTTCGTTCCCCTCTACAAGACGAAGAGACTTGTTGCACAAAATCACGAGGCATCTCTTTTCCCCCGGCGGAATCTCAACCCCATCCTTAACTTCATGATCTGCGTCTCGATTGCCGTTACTGCATCTCAAGGCGATGGCGATGTTGACGAATGTCATGCAATAGCCCCACTCGTGTGGGAACTTATGGGGTATCCGGCAACCATTCTGGGGGAATAGTATAAGGCCTCAGTACTGTGGTCGCAAAGGTTTCGAGCTTCGATGTCATGAATATTAGGAGTATCCTATCCTACCATACAAGTTAAATTTTTAAAAATGATTCCAAAAAAGTTTCGCTTAATAGTAAATTGTGTCTAGACACTCCTAACTTTCACAATATTAGTCTAACTAATTACTTAGATTGAGACAAAAAAAGGTTACTGCGTAGTTTACTGAATTTAGAATTTTTAATTTCAATATTTTTTTATTTTTTTCATGAATTAATTATTTTTAAATCACTCTCTTATCTCTTCTCTTGAATTATTACTCTTTCAGGCAAAGGTCGTCGCTGGAACTCGAAGTTTGGTATAGGTAACGTAACTGCCTCATTCCTTTACTTCGTCTTTTTTCATTTGCAATTCGTACTCTCACAATCAATGACATCATTTCCATCAACTGTCACTTATAGGGGGCACTCTTTTTCTTTTCTTTTTTTTCTGGGTACTAGCAATTGATAAAAAATTATAATGGGATATATTTTTGAATCACAATACTATTACATTTTAATTATTGGCATAAAATAATAAAATAAAAATGGATCAAAGAAACTGTGGATCCAAATAGTTAAAAAAGAAACAGCTGGCGTGTCAATTGCTGAGTCGGCAACTGCTGGTCCCACTGGCAGAGTTAGTTAAAGTCCCTTGTAACAGCAAATGGATTTTGAAGCAGAGTATAGAGGTGATGACTGGGGTAATTATGGCTTGATTCTTTTGTCATTGAACGAGAATTAGTTATGTACGAAAGAATTGTTCTCTGATACAAGCTGAGTTTATCTTATAATGCTCCATCGCCAATAAAGATTGCTGATCTGATGAGTCATGAGTTTATCGTTTTCCAGGACGATGATTCGCGGTACATTGATGTACAACACTTATTTTATCAGCATCTAATGAATGCTTGTTAACTTTTTTCGTACGACAGCTTTAGTTGCCGCAATTATGAGTATGATAATCATCTGCACAATTATCTGCATAATCAAAAGGGAAAATAGCTCATCTATTCTTCGGACCGTCTGTTGTAGAAAGATAACACAGAATGATCAAGATTTTGAGGCCTTCATCAGAACTCACGGACCTCTTGCTCCCAAAAGGTACAGCTTTCCAAATGTTAAGAAAATGACTAACTCATTCAGAGATGAGCTCGGCCAAGGAGGTTATGGCCGTGTGTACAAAGGGAAGTTATCTGACGGCCGTCTTGTAGCAGTAAAGCTCCTTAACAAATCCAAAGGGAACGGACAAGAATTTATTAATGAGGTTGCAAGCATCAGCAGAACATCCCACGTTAATGTTGTCACACTACTGGGTTTTTGTTTAGAGGGCAGCAAGAGAGCCCTTATATATGAGTTCATGCCTAACGGATCCCTAGAAAAGTTCGTGTACAATGGGAATGCTTCGAAGCCTAGTGGTCGGCACTTGGGATGGGACAAAATGTATGAAATTGTTGTGGGCATAGCCAAAGGGCTTGAATACTTGCATCGGGGGTGCAGCACGAGGATTTTGCATTTCGACATAAAACCTCAAAACATTCTCCTCGATGAAGATTTTGTTCCGAAGATCTCCGATTTTGGTCTGGCAAAACTTTGCCCCAAGAAAGGGAGCATCGTGTCGATGTTGGAGGCTCGAGGGACAATCGGCTACATGGCTCCAGAAGTTTTCAATAGAAACTTTGGAGAAGTTTCGCACAAGTCCGATGTGTATAGCTATGGAATGATGATTATGGAATTGGTCGGATGCAAAAATTACCGTGATTCTGGCATTGATCATTCTAGCGAGATATACTTTCCACATTGGGTTTACAAGCATGTCGAGCAGGGCAAAGAACTGAAATTGCCCGGTCTTGTAACCAGTGAGGAGAGTGAAATCGTCAAGCGGATGATTATTGTTGGTTTGTGGTGTATGCAGATTCGTCCATCCGATAGGCCGCCCATGAACAGAGTGATAGAAATGTTGGGAGAAAGCCAGGAAGCCTTGCAAACCCCACCAATGCCTTTCCTCGCTTCTCCTCCACGAGCACCAATAACATATTCTTCCACCATTTCAACGTCGTGACATAATCATCAAATTATGTACGAGAAATGAGGATATGACATTGTAATTTATCAAGCTTGTGATTTTTCATGTGAACAAAGTGAAAGTTGAATCGCCATTTTGACATCTGCTCTGTTCACCATCTCTATCGATGTGACTTTCGCAACCAAACATCCACAAGGCAGCTGCCGGTTTTAGGTTCATAAATCGATTTCATATGAAATTTCTAAGGAATAAATGGTTGATTGCATAAACTTGAGGAGATACCCTAAGTATGAGTAATGATGATTTAGTTAAGTCCCCTGAGTAGTATGAATACTTGGCACTGTCCGATCAAGTCGTGGTTTCGACACTCTTTGGTATTTACAAGTGATGAAAGTGTACCAAGTGTCCAATTAGTTACCGTTATGATTTAGAGGAAAACTTGTGTGGACCGGCAAGCTGTTCGCCCATTGAGATGGCAGCCGTAATGGATTTCGTCGGTGAGACCGAAAATATCATGTCATTTAAAATTTGAAAAAAAAAAATGTGGATCCCATTGTGAACCAAATGACAGGCCCTCGGTGCGAGGTCTGAAGTGGTGCGCCTTCTCAGTACCAGTTTTTCTTTGTGATTTATGTTTGAATTTCGTTGTAAATAATCTTTGATTAAAAGGATTTCGGTCACGGCAAAGAGTACAAAGCCCATTTTGCTAGAGCAGACACCTGTTGTCTTACATTAAGACAACTCCATCAACATTTTAGAGCCCAAAATGAGCTAATTTTTTAGGATATTATCATGGTTAAAATATTTTGACAATAAAAGGATTTTCAGGATATTATCGATTGTTAATATCTTCTGAAGACAAAACAGGGAAACTCGTTTGTAGTTGCCCGCAATTATCTTGTTCCCCAGATTTGCAAGCATTGATTGGTCTTCTTCAATAGCAGTAAGTAAACTGTCCTCAGAACCCAATAACTACTCCTTAAAGAACAAAATCCAACCTTGGTTGTGACTGTATAATGGTCTGGTCCCTACTCCTCAGACTCTGAGGAGATCACTAAATATCCTATCATATCATCAAAGCGGATCAAGGATTCAGGATTCCAAATAAGGAATATATTACAAAAAAATAAAATATAAAAATATCAAATAAACGTAAATCAATCAATAATATAAATATGATAAAATTTTCCAAAAAAAAGAGCGAGTCCATTTTGAGATTAAGATCACACCCTCCTAGTGCCGGTGCCAAAGATGTCAACAATTTCTCCATCTTTATCTCCTTTTCCAATTTTCTTTTTTTTTTTTTTATAATTTCTCTTATAACGATGGGTCGACTGATTTTACTCTACAAATTTATCATGCATTTGTTATCAATAACAAATCAAACCAAAATTTCATCGTTATTTTTTTATTCGCCAGCACTCAACAATGGCTTTGCAAGGTTCATAATAAATTCTGGAAACAAGAGCAAATCTAACCACACAACCACTTTGAAGAGAATTTTTCTATTCAAATTTGTGCCCACGCCGTCAAAAAATTGAGGTAAGGTAAGTAGATCCATAAAAATAAAAAACCAAAAATTTATTTATTCTTTTTTTGGGGTCAAATGTAATTGTAAGATTACTGTTGTTTCATTTGCTTCTAACTTTAATCGAACTAGTTTTTTGAATTATTTACGACTCTTAAACTGCAGAGATTTTTTATTCGGATAAGTATAGTTGTTCTCATCAGTTTTATTTTTTTATTTTTTTCCTCTTATATATGTATACACACGCGCGCGCGCACACACACAATACGTACATATATATATCCAAGCTATAATATGCCTTTCTTTTTTGTACTATATGTTCATTTCCTTTGTCTTTCCGACAATTGATCTTCTCCCGTTTCTCAAGCAAAAATGCTTCGATTTTTTTTCCCCTGATTTTCTTGTATTTGGATTTGTAGATGGATATATCGTTAAATTATGTTTTATTGAGTTACTTCACTCACTTGGGAAAAAAAAAGTTATATAATTATTATTTTTTTATAACATGAGATATTATTGTGTTTTTTTTAATTCCATAATTGTTATGTAAAACTATGCGCGATTTGAGTTTGGTAGATATTACCCAGCTTCTGTCATTATTTTTATTCAATTTAAATTTTAAAGGTAAAAATAGTTTATGGTGCAATTGAAATAAATTTAATTAGGTTTTAATTGATTTCCACCTTATGATTCATTTCTTATATTTATAATAAAAGATGATGCTCAACATGAAATAAAGAGTCATTTTTTTTTGCCACATAAAAAATATAAAGCACTAACAGAACAACATGAAATATATGTCATCCATTTATTACAATAGATGGCATTTAATACATAGCCATTTTTTATTGACCGTTATAGATGATTGCTACAAAGATAACACATTTGGACGAGTCATTATAAGCGTGTCTTAAGTGTCGTCTTTTAGCAGCTTTGTAGTACCCAAATGTCGAGCAACTGCTGCCGCGATGAGCTTCGGATTACAAGCTAACGATTGAAGAAGACTTTAAAGGAGCTGTGTCATGATTATTCGATGGAATTTCAAAATACTAGATCCTACATCCAAATAAATAAATCTTTTGGGAGGTTCATAATAAGAAATTCTTCTTTGTTTGTAAGAAGTAAGTGTGTAGATTTTTATACACAAGCTGGAAGCTTAATGCTAGTAAATAATTATTAAAATTACCCAAAAGGCACCACTAAGTATTTTTTAAATAATTTTATTTAATTGACTGTTATTTTTAAATTTTAAGAGAGATAAAAGTGTAAAAAACAATAAATTTAGGTTTTGCCTACCCTTTAATATTTAAAAGAAAAATAATTATTTAAATTAATTTAAATATAACTTTAGCTACTTTTTCAACAAAGGTTAAAAATTAAAGTAAATATTTTGTTCATCACCCTTATGGGACCCAGCGGACCTTCTAAATGGAAGAGTAGAAAGCACATATTACCATGAAATTACTTAAGAGTTGAACCATCGGCACCCTTGCATAATTCTTAAAATAATGCTTTCGTATTATAATTACATTAAAGGATAAAATGAATATACTTACCCCCTAGATTTCTCTCTAAATATTTACATTGACACAATCACTCCAAATTCTTTGATATTTTTTGTGTCCTCACAAAAATTTTTCATTTTAAAAGTTTTTTTCTTTTTTTTTATCACTTGTCTAGCCTTCTATTTAAAAAAATTATCTCATAACTATTTGACTACACTTTTAATTCCACCTTTTTTTTATGAGTCTTTTAATTCTACTTAATATGTACATATATATGATTCTTTTGGAGCTCAGTATATATGACTTCATCCTTTAATTTCTTACTTTAAGATGTAATTGGAGTTGAGTGGAAGGAACTGATAATACTTTTCTTTTCTGCACTGGAAAGAAATTAAAAATTAGAAAAGGAGATATGGGGAACTAAAGAAGATTTTAACAGGCAAGGGACTTCGAAAGAAAATTAAACGGGTGCTAACAGTCCAATCAAGTACTTCTCGGACTGGGGACGAGTTTACGACCCTTTAGAGCCCAAACAGAGCCCAGCGTATAACATCAAGTTCATTGTGGAAAAAAATTAAAAACAAAAATAAAAAGATTGAAATTTGAGATAGTAGCGATGGTTAAAATGATAAAATCTTTTAAAGATAAAAAGGGAAGCAAAACTGTAGTCAGCCACAATTATCTTTCTCCCCAGATTTGCTACCATTAATAACAATGTAGGATTATGTAATCATACTACTAATTTTCAGGAATTATGATGACTTCATGGAGAAATTAGAAACGATATTGTTTATTTAAATTTCTCAAGACAGTGACTCAGTGTCGGCAAGGAGAGACAAAGGCGAACGACTGCCATCAAGTCTTGAAAATGATCTAATTGATATTTTTTGGATGTGATTTTAGTTAGACCTATAGATAAAGGACATGTGTACAGTTCTAAGAAAAAAAGTGGTCGTATTAGGGCACTGCTTACTGAGACTAATGACCATGCTGAGTATTTTTAAACATTATATGGTATAATCTAATGAAATGACATCCCTTATTATTCCATAATAATTAATAAAATTATCTGAAACAATTTCTTATGTAAAACTAGGAAAAAAAAAATTAGACTGCTCATAGCACATCTGCTCCAAATACGTCCTAAAATAGCAGATGGAAAAAATCAAAGGAAACGCCAATAAACAATAAATAATAAACAATAGGAAGGCATTGTGCTAAATGATGACCTCAGCATAACTGTATAAGCATCAAAAGCGAACTCTTACATATGTACATTAATCCCATTAAAGATCATAGCTAATAGCAGAGAGAAAAAGAAAATGAAGTCACCCAATCCTTTACATTCTTTTCCTTTGTACTTGAAAATTTGGTGAAATGAGAAATAGAAAACTTAACTGCTGGAAGTTGGGGTCGTCTTCGTGCTGGTCCAATTGTGAGTGACAGTGTCTGGGGATTGTGTCGTCATCACCTCTGTCTCCTTGTCATCGTACCCATCAATCTCTATTTCCCTTAGGGTGTCCAAGACATCCACCATATAAGGCCTCAAATCCTTCTCACTTTGGAGACACTGGAATGCCAACTCTGCCACTGCATTTATTGTCCTCCTCACCTTGTTGTCTGATTCGTATCCAAGAGTTCGATCCACGAGCTCGTGCAATGCTTTGTTTTGGATCTTGTTGATTGCCAGATTTGACAAATTAATCTCGTGTCGATGTCTAGTAATATCCACTGCTGGCATCGATGATATTAGCTCAATCAAAACAACTCCGAAGCTAAACACATCACTCTTGTCAGTAAGCTGATAGCATTGATGGTATTCGGGATCAACGTATCCTGGAGTCCCCTGTGGAGCAGTCGAAACGTGGGTGACATGAGTTGGAAAGAGACGGGATAGTCCAAAATCCGCAACTTTAACACAGAAATTGTTGTCCAGAAGAATGTTGTTGGTCTTCACATCACGGTGGATGATATCAGAAGCGTGAAGATATGTCAGCGCGCTTGCTGTCTCAATGGAAATCTTCAAACGTGTAGGCCAAGTTAGGGCACCAGGCTTGGCACGCTCCCCGTGTAAATGATCAGCAACTGTGCCATTGGAGATGAATTCATACACAAGCAAGAGTTCACGACTGTGGCGGGAAGTACATCCATAAAGAGAGACAAGATTTTTGTGGCGCAAGCGAGCTAGTATCTCAACTTCATTCATGAATTGTTCAACTCTCTTGTAATTGTTTTCGTATAAACGCTTGACTGCAACAGCCCGCCCATCTTGTAGTTCACCTGATTAATTAAAATGTGAGTTTTCCTTTTAACTTGTTCGTTGAAATAATTAATGAAAGTTGGGAACATAGTGTCTTGACACTTACCATAATATACAGTGCCAAAGCCTCCATCACCAAGTTCTCTGGAAGAATCAAAATAATTGGTGGCCACTTCGAGTTCGCCATAGCTGAAAACATGAACTCCAAGATAGCTATCTCCCTTCTCAAGATCCACCTTTGAAGATGGTTCAGATGAGGTGTTGCGAAATAACAGAGTTGAAGCAGAATCTTTGTTCTTCTTACGATATAGATAAATCAAGAAAATTGCAGCCATGAGAACCATACCCCCAAAAGCTGCACCAAGTCCTATTCACAGAATTAAGGGCAATTAGCAACTCTTGATGTATGTCTTTATATATATAACAACTGAAACAAATGGAGGACTCTTATAGTCGTATTACCTATGCCAGCCTTCGTTTTCACGCTTCGACCATTACCTGTGTCAGTGAAGAATTGGAACAAAACAACTTTACAAATTAAAAATATATATATAGTTGCATAATAACCTGTTCAGAAATTGCATTTACGTGAATATAGAAATTAATATTCAAATCACGTCAAAACTCAATTCCAATTAAGTTGGAATTACTCAAAATTCAGACATTATGACATTATGACAGGCCAAAGCTTTTCAGCCCAAGAGTTGGTGAACTGATATCTACTAGAAGCCGCATTAGAATTCTATAATCTAATCTACCATCACAATCTATCAAATTATATAAAATTATCAAATAACACCAAGATTGAAGATGGGATGGTCCGTGTATCAGTTTCCTGATGACAGATTCACAACTGACAGAATATGCTTTCAGCTTTCTTTGATTATATACAAAAGCAAAAGGTCAAACATACTTTAAAACAGAGGAAACAGAGTACGAGCATTCACTAGCAATGGAAGAAAAGGAAAGTTCAAGTATGGGCCTATGCACAAATTCTTTTGCCCTGTCTTTGATGAACAATATGCTTAATAGCCAGGAATCATAAGTGATACCCACTTCTCCAAGTGGTTTAATGCTTAGAAAGTCATAGAAAGTTTTTGTTCTAGACTAGAAAATGAGACGAGAGAAACAGAAAATCCTATTCTGGTTTGGCCTAGAAAATTTTTTTGTTGTTGGGTTTTGGGGGGGTGGGGGGTGGGGGAGAGCGGCTAAGAATTTCGTCTTCTTCCAAGCCTGAAACCTTTAGTTCTTTCTGAAATTCCAATCATAGAACTCAAACGTCACCGAATGGATAAGATTCTCGAAGCTATCCAAATTTGAAATGCAAAGCATTTTAGAATCATAGTAACGTTATAATAACATGATGCAAAATAGCACAAATAGAACTGAAATTGTGCAGTAATTGACAACCATAGTAAAGAAAATAAAACTGAAGAAACAAGATCTAGCCAAAGGGGGAAAAAATGTGAACGTCCTAAAGAGTTACCATCATCACATGTTTTGAGATGAGGCCTATCTTGGCAAAAGCAAACAAATTCATCATTACTGAATCCACAGCGTCCACCACTTGCCTCACAATTGATGCAACTATGTGCTGTCCAATTCAAAAGGAACCCCATCTTTAAAATTTCAGTGTAATTCATTGACCCCAAATTAGCCAAATCAACACCATTCTCTAGATGCACAGGTGCGTACACAAAAGACCGGCACGACTCGAATGAGTAGTTTGCATCCACCAACACATCCTTGTGAAAAGCGGCAAAAGAATGGATTGTAGCATTACTAAAACAATTTATAGGATAAGTACCGTACTGAGGAGGATTCTCAGTGCAGTTGTACCAGATAAAAAGATCTGTATTAGTACTAAAATTGAATGGAGTTCGGTCAAGAGTAAGATTCTGAAGAGGATTTGGACATGATTCTTCATAGACCAAAGAATTGGCCACAAGAAGTGAAGTGTTATTATAAAAGATATCTTTAATGATGTAATCATCATGAGAAATGGTAAGTACAGGGCTTTTGTCATTACAGGTGATCCCAAAGTTTGGATAGCCACAGAAGGGTTCTTGCTCTTCAGAAATCCAAAAAGGGTAGCTTATTATGAGGTCGTCGCCGCATGTTCTTGGGGCACAAGCCTCAAATTTAGGGTCAAGAGAAAGGGTGTGGCTGGCAAAAGTGCTGATGATGATGATGATACATCGAAGAAGAGTTGTTTTGAATGAGAAGACGTTTTGGAGATCCATATGGATTTGGAAAATGAAGGGAAGAAGCGAAGAAGCGTAAGCAAATGGAGAGAAGCATAATGGAAGAAAATTCTAATGTAGTTGGTAGTGGTTGGCAGCCGAGGCTTCTGAGTTTATTAGTTGTTTAGCTTGCATATTTTATTGTCAATTGTGCGACCTGAGTTTGAAAGTGGAAAAGAAACCAAGTGGGGAACAAAAGATCCAAAAGAAAGGAAAAGACATCAGCTTATGGGCAAGATTAACTTGTGGGCTAATAAGCTCCTTCGATAGTTCTCTAAATATTTGAAAAATTCATATGGGTGTTAGAAAATTCTAGCCAAGAGAAATCTCCTAGTCCTAGTTTTTATTATTATTATTATTATTCTTTTTTAATTCTTTAAATGTTTTTTAAGAGGTATTCGAACTATCAGAATCTCCTTCCCACTACGAGAAGCAAACAAGGTATTATGAGCTATTCTTGGGAGATGCGTCATCTAATCCTACAAAGGGCTAAAGACAACAAATGAAATGGTGAGGATATTGATTGAAGTCCTGCTGCTGTGAGCAAGCGGTTTGGGGCACATTTGTTGCCAAAATATTAATAATTCTGATTCACTGCGCGATTTGTTGAGTTTTGGTTGGCTGAACGAAAACGTGTGGACAAAACGAGAGTAACTATTGTGGTTGGCTTGACTCTTGAGGGAGGATGAAAATGATTTACAGGTTTAATGTTGTAGCCGGACCTCAAAGATGTAATATTAAGGTTATATCTTCATAATCATTTCTCTTGCTACGTATGTTTTGTATTGGATATTTGAAAACTTTATGTTTAGCTTGTAATTTTATGTTTTGTTTTTTAATTTTTTTCGTAATTGAATAATGTCTTGTAAACTAACAATGATTATTAAGTGTGCCATTGCAGGATGTCAAGTTTCTATTGAAGCCTACAACTGTCTAATGAAAGCTTGATATAAGGCGCGCACTTGATCATCTCTCTATAGGCTAATAAAGAAAAAATAATTGACCTACAAAAATAATAAATCTCTTCAACTAATAAGGCAATCTTTTAAATTGTATATTTCCAGATTCTAAACTCAACCCTAAACAATCACATATATTACGTACTCGAAACGAAGAGAGGAGAAAGAGAGGGAAAAAAAAATCCAAAAAAGAATCATACCCATTAACCATTAAAGGCAAAAATAGCAAGAATTTCAATTTGAGCTGAGGTTGACTAGTCTGCACAGACAGATCAGTATTGAGCCCAAATTGTGGTCAAACTAAACGGCTGTAGAAGATTTTTCATACCATTCTCCAAAACAGCGTTTTGGAAAACTAAACTGCAGAGCAAAATATCTAAATGTCGACAGAATTTAATTGGACACGAAACAAAAATAACATTGGGTATGGAGGGGAAGGGGCCTACCAGCGAAGGCAAACTAGACCGGTTAACATGTTCAAAGACGTTGACGCGGAAACAAACAAAATCGCACTAGACACCCAATTAAATTAAGGTAAACCTTAATTATATTTAATATAACAAACAGTCAATGTATATAAGTTATTATATTTTAATTTTTTTAATATAAGCAATAAAAATAATTTTAATTTAAAAATAAATATAGATGAAATAATTATTTATAAAAATTTTATTTTTAATCACGTATTTATTTATTCTTTCAAATAAGTAAATATCCTCTATAATAATTAAAAAATATAATAATTATTAAATAGGTTATAATTATATTTATAATAAAATAATTATTATAATTATATTATAATTAATTGATCTAATAATAATAATAATTTATTTTTTCTTAAATTAATAATAATAATAATCCAAAAATGAATTATTGTTAATAATTAATTTATGAATAATGCTTATATATAAATTATAAATAATATAGTGTGATCTAATTAAATATAAAGTGGTTGATAATTTTATAAGGCATTCACTAAATATAAATCAAAATTAGCTAGAAACATAATGAGTTAGAATCGAAATAGGTAGAATCAAAATGAGAAATAAAAATAATTTATTTATTTGAACCATAAGAATCATAATTAGAATGAGTTGTTTATCATTTATGTGTTCATTTTACCTTAGAATCAAAATCAAAATGAGTTAAATTACAAAAAATTACTATAAAATTTTAATTAATTTTTATCACAATTATTATTTTATATTTTAAATATGACTATTATTCAAAAATTAATTATTAATAATAATATTTTTTAATTATTTTTATTGACAATTTAACTAAAAATTTATTAATAATAATTGTTAATAGATTAATTAATTATAATACTTTTTATTCTTGCTACCACTACTACTAATAATAATAATCAATTTAAAAATTATAATTATATTTATAACTATAACAAAATAATAATTATAATAATTATTATAATCTATTTAATAATTATTATATTTTTTAATTAAATAAATGATATTTTAAAATTTTAAAATTATAAGGAGTGAATTAGTATTCTAAGAATTTTAATAAAATAAAATAGAATATAAAGGATAAATAAAATTTTATAATTTAAAAGTATTTATAATATTTATACATAAATTATAAATAATAAAAAATATAAGGGGCCAAATGATAGTTACAAGTAAATTGTAACTTACTTAGGCGGACCCTTCAAGATTAAAGCCTAGTCAACTACATACATTACGATGATCGGGACCATTGACCAGTCATTTGATATGACTTTTCCACATTTAATAAATAAACAAAGACCCAGAAGAGTAATTGCAATAAACAAGAAACTGTTGTATAATTCTACGAGTAGGAAAGCTGCTAAATTAAGAGAAAATGTAACCGTGTTTATATATATGTATTTTTTTATATATTTTCTAAAATTTTCTTAAAATTTTGAATCCAACAAATTATGAGTAACGCTTCTTCGTTTCCATTTAAATTTGTTAGTCTAATATTGTGAAATTTAAGCACAGTTTAATATCCAGTAGAAAGTTGGTTGGTATCGTTTTTAGACCAAATTTTTGATGAACTGTCGGAAAATGAAGGGAGTAGATGCATACCATGAGGAGGATAAAGGCACGAAAATTCATGCGAAGACTGATTAGACCCGCATATCCCTGGAGGTTGAGAAGAAGTACATGTCGAACAGAGCGCATCGTCCGCAAAATATCTCACTTCGTACCCTTGATTCAGAGCCTCAATCAATTTACCTTCCCCAAGATAACGAATATTGGGAGGTGTCAGTTGTACGGGGACTTTGAGAACACTGGAACACGAGTTGCTAAGATTGCGAAGCGGCGAGTCATCATAGTCGTCGATCGTGTAAAAGCTACTAATTTTATCTACTCCACCTTCTGCGGTACAAATATAGCTGTTGTTGCCCAGCGGTGGAGACAAATCACCAGAGCAATCATAGAATAAACTGAGGTTTCGAACCTTCTCAGTGTAACTAAATAAAAGGTCGCTGATACTGGATTCTTGAAGTGATTTAAGACAATCTCTACCTACATAATCAGCTAGAACAATTCTCATGATTGGATGTGTATCGCTAATCTCCAATACTCGAAAACTTTGATGTCCGATTCGTACGGTAGCATACTCATTATCATGACATTGAAGCTCGAAGCCTTGGCGACCACAATGCGGAGGCCTAATCTCGCGTCCCCAGAATGGATACCCGATCTCCGGTAAGTTCCCACACGAGTGGGAGCCTTGGCATGACATGTACTGTTCGTCAACATGGCCGTCGCCTTGAGATGCGGGAACGGCAATCAAGATGCAGACCACAAAGGTGATGATGGGGTTGAGAATTGGCGGACGGAAGAGATGACTCATGATTATGTACATTTATAATATCTTTGGAAGGGACAAGCACTTGGCAAGATTATACGGGTTTTGTTTGCTCGTATGAAGAGGTAATTGCCTAGTGCAACATTTCAATAAAGAAATCAATTTTCTTATAATTTGAAAAGCAGTTGCGAAAGCAATTTGTAGAAAATTGTATGATGTATAGACTAGCTAGCTCCCATGACAAATAAATTAATTAAAAGTGAAGAACCCCTCTTAGAATTTTCCACGAGAGAGCCAGACTGAAATCCAACGGCCGTTGACTCTGACTTTCAGAGAGTGCTCGCCGGGAAACTCGTCAATATATGGGTTGGATCTTGGATTGCAAATCGGGCTAATTTTTTTTTAACAAAAGTAGGCCTAACCGATCCCCCTTTCAACAAGCTTTGGAGCCATTTGCAGCTACATGGAAATTGCAGGAGTCGATTGAAGCTTTTAATTCTTCCGTTGAATCAAAAAGCAATTGGAAGAAATAATATAACTCCTCCTGTTATATTGCTTTTCCATGCCACCTAAACAATTGGGCTTTGGCTGAAAACTGATGTACCCAAAAGTGATGTCCCCAAAACCATATAAATAGAGGCACAACACAAGTTCATTAAAAATTCGGAATATAGATTAGTATGTAAAGGATATTAATTCTCATTTATCTAATCCTAATTTTTAATTACAAATCACACCTTTATTAGTCTAGAGTGGTTCCTCTTATCTCTAAGGTGAAAGATTATTGTGGGAGTTTATTATTATGCTAGGTTCCAGTTGTACTACACTTTAATATTTTGGGTTGATTATACACTTCAATGTTACTGAATTCTGATTATGTTGTATATAATATTTTTTTAAAAAGAAGTCTTAATTATTAATTATTCCTTACAATATTGGAGCTAAGGATGCTGCTTCATCTCATCAATCTTATCTCTCGTAACTAGCTGGGTAGCTACTTAAAAACTAGAAAAAGTAAAAATAGTATATATTTTCCTTTGTACCAGTTAAAATAAATCAATAACTAAAGAGGTTTCATGGATGCATACCTGGCTGCATCGGGTAACATGTCCTTGGAGAAGGTTGATGCGGGCAAAAGCAGGTAGAATCATTAATAGTCCTGTTATATCCACATTTCCCTCCTGAATAAAGGCAATCCCTGCATTGCCCTTGGTCTATAATCCACCTAACCTCAAAACCTTCTTTTATAACTTCTTCAGGAGTCCTTAAATAAATAGAAATATTCAGGACTGGAATCAAGATGCTGACCTTGCATCTGCTTGATAATTCATCATTATATGAAATTGCCGGCGCAGTGAAGTAACAATAACTGTGCCAGTTATTTATCGGACAAGGAAACCCCTCTATCCGTGGCTGACGATTTTCAGTCAGACGATCACAGTAGTAAAGCAAGCTGGCGTTTAGGTTGCTGGATGTGTACTGGAAGAGATTTAAATCCAAAGTAGTGTTGATAAAGCTTACAAAACAATTTTTCAACAGGAAATCTTTTTTTGCAATCTTCACGACTTGAGTTTCTTCATTGATTTGGATGATATCGTACTTCTGGGAATTAATATCAATGGTGGCTCTATCTCCCTGGCAATCAAGCTTGAAACCTGGATGCCCACAGTATTCAGGCTGTTCAACTGTCCAGAAAGGATAGCCAATACCGGCCAAATTTCCGCAGCTAAAAGATGCAGGACACTTGGAATATCCGTCCTCATAGACATTAACATTTCCTGAGAAAACTGGCTGGAATTGAAGCGGGCTGATCATAATGATGAAAAGAGAGATTCTGAAAATAGAGGAACTCATGATCCACAGATTGATGAGCACGGGATAATTCAGTGGAAACCTTCAAAGACAGATTGGATGTTAAAGCATAGTGCCACTATTGCTTCACTAAAATAAAACATCTCTTTTCAGTTGTTGACTTACGGTACTGAAATTGGAAGTAAACGAGGCCCAGTTCGGAGTAATCAACTGAGAGACTTTGCCTAAATACAAGAGTTGACTGGAAATTCCTTCGCTTGCTTCATAGTATTCGGATCTCTGAAGTCTTGTTTGAATGGCTGATAAACTCTGACAATTCATCAATTTAATTTTAATACGCAAGTGATGACGAAATCAATTGATTATGGCGGAGGCCCAGAGACCAAAAATTCATCTTTAATTTGGACTTTGGTGCAAATATTAATTAAGGAATAGGACGGAGGCCCAGAGACCACAAACTCTACCACAAGTCGCTGAATGAATGTTTTGGAATTATATTTATCGAAACAAATTCACGAAAGTAAGAAAACAGAGCCTCTACTTTTGCTAAGAACTAAAATTTGACAAGTCCTTTCGGAGTACATTCTACGTTGAGATTGACATCTAGAGAAATATGAGTTAATTAACCAATGTCCATTGTTATCGGGCTCTTTAAAAAAAAAAAAAATCTGCGGGAGCTAGAAAATTACACTCAGGTTGGGTTCAAAATTAAATTAAAAAACTTTAAAATAAAAATATTTTATTTTAATTAAAATAAACATGTTAACATTTATTTCACCCATCTATAACATATATTTAAAGTTTTAAATTGTTCAAACCTAACTTTTAAAATCTAATCTAATAAAAATAATTTTTTAAAACTACAAATTTGTAAAACATAATAAAATTTTTTTAAAAGATATAAAACATAAAATTAGGATTTTCTTGGCCCAGCCTTTTAAAAAAAAAAATTATCCAAGCCGGACGGAGCTGAGCCTGACAAAAAATATGCCGGCATTTGCTATCCCTAGTCTTAAACAGTAAAAAATAGTCAACTTCTTAATTAACTTGCAAGATCAAGAAATCAGGATCCCCTTGTTTAACTTGTTCAATCTCATATTTAGATCTTTTTCACCCCCGAAAAAAAAAAAACTCATATTTAGATTCCACTTGAATTTTTTAAACTAAATTGATAGCTTATGGTTAAAGATATTCTACGGGTAAGGGAATTTTTAAACCCTTTTGAACTCCTTTCCTCAAAGTCTGTAATTACAAATCTTTCTCTGAAGTGATAGTGGAGTTAAAATTTTAAGCCTTTGTTTGTGAAGTTTCATTGTTTTATGAAATTCTTTTACAAATATGAATTTATTAAATACTTTAATTTGTGCTCTCCAAGTAACCTATGCTTTCAATCTAACCGTGGATCATCTTGCCCTTAATCCAAACGTCACAGAGCCTTCTTTGAAATGTGGACTCTGTATGCAGAAATCAACTTGTCTTCGTACACCCAGCTCACCGTTTTTCTTCATCAACAAGGCATGATTAATTTGTCTTAAATGTTTTTTGTTTTTTTTTTCAAATTAGGGTGAAACGGAACAGTGTTGGGCCCTATGCTTGATTCTATAGCGGCCTTCGGCTTGATATGAGCAGAGGCCCATCATGTTTTTAGGACGAAGAAGTTTATTTTCGTGAATTTTATCAGAATGGGGAACATCTAAACGAGAAACATGATTTCTTCGATACGCCTCCTTGTTACATGAAACATATATATGAAATATACTCTGTTGATTATTCATAATAAAATATGCGCATGTTTATATAATTTTTACAAACTAATATAATACATAAACCACAAAAAAGGAAGCTAGCATATAGTTTCATTTAATGACTAACTATTACTAAGACATGGATGTGAAGGAAGAATCCACTGAAGATATTCTTGGAGGAGAAGACAGGAAAGGCTTTGGTGGGACTTGCAAGGCTTCAATGCTTCCTTGCAACATGTCTATAACCTTATTCATAGCCGGTCTATGAGATGGACGAGTTTGTATACACCACAAGCCCACAATAATCATCTTCTTGGCAATTTCAATTTCATTTTCGTTGCTGCTCATAACACTGGGCAATTTCAACACTTTGCCTTGCTCAACGTGATTGTATATCCAATGCGGAAAATATACGTCGCTTGTTTCATCCACTCCTGGATCAAGGTTATTTTTGCATCCAACCATTTCCAATATCATCATTCCATAGCTATACACATCGGACTTGTGTGAGACTTCTCCAAAGCTTCTACTAAAAGCTTCTGGAGCAATGTAGCCAATTGTCCCCCTAGCTTCAAACATTGATACATTACTCATCTGTCGAGGGCATAGCTTCGCAAGTCCGAAATCGGAGATCTTCGGGCGAAATTCTTTGTCTAGAAGAATGTTATGAGGTTTTATGTCAAGATGCAAAATCCTAGTGTTGCACCCGCGATGCAAGTACTCTAGCCCTCTTGCCATTTCTATTGCAATGTGGTACAATTTTTCCCATCCCAAGTGTTGTTGTGCTCTCGAAGTATCTCCGTTGTGTATGAATTTCTCAAGTGATCCATGTTGTGCAAATTTTATTGAACTCGCAAGCGCACGAATCTATTATAGAATAGATTAATGGTGACGAGGATCGATCCCACGAGAAGGTTGATTTTAATTATGTGCATAATTAATTTTCTTTTGATGGAAACAATTAAATTATGGTAACTTTATCCTAAATTGTGAATTAAAATAGCAGGAATAATTAAAATGAAACTATTATAATAAAGCACTTGGGTATCTAGATCTGTATCAACATGCTCCATGGGCTAAATATTCCATATTAATACCAATTAAATCATAAGGGGAGATTCCACACCTCATGAACCACTCTCCAATAAGTATGTCTTACAAGAGTTTATCGTTTAAATAATAATGAGGATTTAACAAGACATCATCAGACAAGACTATTATTATTTGTCGACGAAAAGTCAAAACAACCACAAATATTAGAGGGGAAGAGAAAGTAAATTTACCAAATTAAACCCATGGAACATGTTGAGACTTCACATTCAACCCAAGCTCAAAAAGAAATTAGCTACTCATATTTTAACTAAGGATAAAAAAAAAATTTATTAAAATACAAAGAAACTACAAGAAGGAGAAGAAATTTCAGAAATCTAAGCTTAAAAATGAATTCAGGGGTATCCAATTACGGGGGGAGAGTCCCTTTTTTATAGATACATTGAGTGAATCGTGACCATCGGATTAAAAACAGTTCGGATGCTCAGGATTGTGTCACGTCATCGATCACGATCACCAATCAATGACCAACATTTAGAACGCCTTTGAATAGTAAATAATCCCATGTACGCGCATGTATTGTACACATAATTTTTGCTCCACTGAGATGCTACCACATCATCGATCCACAGTTTATAAGAAATCTAGCTCTATAAGATTGTGACACATCATCAATTTCAATATCAATGCCACATAATTCGCCCAATCAAATTGATGGACATCATCGGTAAATCGTAAAAGTGATTATTCCCATCCATATATATAGCGAATAAGTGTTTTTATAGAACAGTGACTTTTTCCTTTAATGTTCTTCTTAAGGTTTTCGACCGTCCTGAGTCCAAATATGATGTTCGTTTTGCTGTCTGATCACTCGTTCATTGTGAAACGATTATGATGCCCCTAAAATACATAATTATAATAAAACACATATAATTAAATAACAAAATACTTAAATAAATAAAAGTAGCAATGTTAGTGAGACTTAAAGTGTAAAATGATAATTTTTTCCTTTATGAATATATACTTTGTAACACTCAACAATCCATTAGGCATGTACTCGTAAACAAGAGCTCTCTTGCTACCCTCTAAACAAAACCCTAATAATGTGACAACGTTAACGTGGGATGTTCTACTAATGCTTGCAACCTCGTTAACAAATTCTTGTCCATTTTCTTGTGATATGTTTAACAACTTCACTGCCACAAGACGACCATCCGGTAACTTCCCTTTGAACACGCTGCCGTAGCCTCCTTGGCCTAATTTATGTTTGAATGAGTTGGAGCTTTTCTTGATATAAGAAAAGCTGTACCTTTTAGGAGCTAGAGGTCCGTAATTTTTAATGACAGATTCAAGAACTTGATCATCCTTTGATAACTTCCTGAAAATTGAATTTGATATAATTGATGAGACGTTAAATCCATAACAGCGAATAATGATGCAGGTAACTGTTAATACGCTGATTCCTGCGCTAGCAACACCTGCAAAAATAAGTCATGAGGCCGTTGCGGCTTAGAATATTACAGAATAGTTCGATAAGCCAAAACTGCTTTGAGTGTTTTAATCATTTAAAATGAAACGTATATGTAGTGGTTCCGTTGACATCTCTCAATCAATTTATTGCTGGCAAGTCCATTCATGCACAACCGTATTATTTTCTGTGATAGGGTAAAGCCTTGGTATCAAAATTCAAAGAGTAACTTCAAAAATAGTTTCAGTGGATGGTGCAGTGAAAGCTTATATTTGCTGGGACCATGTATATAAGATGGGTAAAGTAAAGAAAAAAGCATTATATGTAGATTTAACCAACATGGGATATGCGCTCTAGCTAGCCAGGATACTCTATCACGTGTTACACGACAACACACAATCCACATTCTCTTTTAATATAATTGTATCCTGAGACGTCGAGACTTTCATGCAACTTCCTTTATCTTAATAACATTACTTTAATATCCCTTCAAAGAAAATAATGTACTTTTATAAAGTTCATTAGTTCAACATACATTGTATGTTGATAAGTAATTTACTTAATTTATATCCTAAAACTAAGTTATAATTCATTGATTGTAGTTGTTGCCTCATTAAATTATGGTATGAAGGGGTCAAATTTCCGATATTTAATCTGAAGTCAAGCATGCAATGCCTATAAAAATTAAGGACGTTGAAATCTGGACAAAAGAATTTCATCCACAATGAGCAAGCGAAGTATATTGGTCTGTCATCTTACCTATAACAAGCTTCACTCCCAAGTTCCAACCCTTGCCTGTAAGACAGTCATTCGAGTTTATCGAAAAATTAGATCATCACAGAAACTTCTTATAAACCAAAGTATTATTTTTAGAAATTCAGACGACATTTCAATTTCTAAAATTAATTGATTGATTGAAATTGAGTAATAGGTGATAGTTCAAATAAGAGAACTCAGTTTTGAAACTTTGTTGGTGAAATCACACATATTTTAAGTAATTAGATAATTCAAAGACAAGGTTTTGGTACTTCACCAATCTAACTCGAAAGAAAAGGACAAGCATATACGTACCAGAAAAACAGGTGTTCGCCTGAGGTCCGTCATGGCAAAAGCATACAAATTTCTCTGAATTCGAGTGATTTGATCCGCAGATTCCTCCAGAAGACTCACATTCAGAACAGGGATGCGGATGATACTCCACATCAAACCCTTGTTTCAAAGCTTTTCCCAATTCTCCAGCCTTTATATAATTAACAGCAGTCAACAGAACTGGAACTCTGATACTCGAATTACACGTCTTTGTAAGATTAGGAAACTGAAAGACCCCCAAAGCCCCATCAATATTTGTGTAAAAGCCACTTCTTTTCCTGCCTCCTACGTTGCAGCTGACAGTATTCGGAGCTCTCTCAGGAAATATCTCATCACCACAATTAAAGAATACAGTGACCAATCCGACGCTGTTTTGGTTGTAGTAAAACAGAGAGTAGTTGAATGTTGTTTCCGGGCAATCGTCATTACTCTCTCGGAAGCATTGATTTTCAAAACCCTAAACTTTTGAGGGCCGGGTTGTATGATGGGGAATTGATTGTCTTGACATTTGAGCTCGAATCCCACAGCACGGCCACAATACTGAGGCCTATTGTTTCCCCAGAAATGGTAGCGCACATCCTGTAGGCTTGACCCACAGGAATAACTATGACTGCATGCCACGTATTGCCGATGATGACGGCCGTAAGCTGCTGGGACTTTTACAACAGTGATCAAGAGGCAGAAGATGATCATCAGTTGATTATTCATTTTCGTGCAAAGGCTGTGGAGAGAGAAGTAAGAAACAAATGATAAGTTATATACTAATTTACTTGGTTAGTTCAATGGTTTGTAGGATACACACGTGATAAAAAGGAAAGCAACGATGAAGGAGATAATGTGTTAGTGGAAGACAGGACAGCGGCCAAGGGGTCTACCAGAACTCACAAATAAATGAGGAGTCAAAAGCGCCGCTATTCAGATTCCAGAAAGTCTCAGGTAAATTGAATGGCACCACACTCTTCAGACTCCTTTAAGAGGAGGGGAGCAAACCTATATTGAACGCCGCGTCTCGGTTTTCAACTATAAGCAATTTTTCACCGGCTTTTCTGTCTCCGTCAATATTGTATAAGCAACTTTTAATTTATTCATTTTATTACATTATTTAGTCATGCATGCAACAATTTTGAAGGACTGTCCCGTCACTTTGTAATTTAAGATCTGGGTTTCAGTGATTCAATTCCACCTGGTGAAAACGTAAAAATATTAAAAAAGAAAAACGTGACACACTTGTCATCCAAATATGAATCCACAGAAATTCAAATTTTAGCTAAATTGAAATACATCCAACTTTATAGGATGTGATTATGTAGGCTAGTCCTTTAGCTTTCGACACTCAATTTCCATCAGATGTACTCAATTGCGGTTGGGGAAAAAAATCCGATAGCAATTGCCCTAAATTAATGTTATTCATTTTCCTTTAAATCATCTAAAGCACCCAAGCAAATCAACACCTTGTTCCGCTCCACCCAAAAATACTAACTGTGCTTGTTCTTGGTATTTATTTATTTATTTATTTTTGCTGAGTTGTTGCCTTGTTGTTCTTATTTTAACTCCACGCTTATCAAGCAAATCAATACCTTTTTCCTCTCCAGACTAAAATAATAGTAATGCCAAGCAAAGAAACTTTTAATAATACTAACGGACAAGTTATCATTAATCGTTATGTCGCTATTAGCATTAATATTAAAATAAAATAATATGAAATAAAATGTTACCAAAGACAACGTTAACCCATCCGATTTATGCACTTAATTGATAACATAATACCTCTGATCATATCAACAAGCATGTAGATTGGCTGTCTTAGGGTTGTTCTATCTTAATTAAGATTCTGGATTCGAGACTTGGGAATATGCCTATATTAAATACTTGTTAGGAAAGCTCTATCTTCTTAGTGGTGCTACCTTACTCGAATATAGATTGATTTGAACTCAATGTAATTTTCAAATACCATATGATTTAATACAACGAAAAATAATATCTTCGATTAGATGTTGAAATACAAATAACCAACCCAAGAGGGGGGGTGAATTGGGTTATTAAAGATTATTTTACAAATGATTCAATCTAATGCCTTAATGTAAACAAAAATTAAGTTTTACAGCAATATAAAAAATTAGATAATGCTTGTAAAATAAATGAGTAAGGGAAGAGAATGCAAACACAGCAAGTTTTACGTGGTTCGGCAATCCCCGCCTACGTCCACGCCTCCAAGCCAACCGAGCTTGAGGATTTCACTATCCAAGCCTCCAAGGCTTCAAACGTTTACAATTGACTTCCAAGGTGTCAATGGACCTTTACAATCAAGAGATTATTACCCTAATCTCTTTACCCCAAATGTTCCCCCACTAACACTCTCAATACAACGCAAAATAGAAAATACAAAGAAAACACTCTCTATAAGAATAGATTCACAAATAATAGCACAAAAATGATTTAATCTCTTGTGATTTGCAATATGGAAGCTCAATATATGTTTTTCAAACTTGTTTTTGATTGCCAGAACTTGTTAAAATGAAGTTGGAAATGAGTTTTTATGTTTAAAGCTAAAAACTAGCCGTTATTGTCAAATTCCAGGTCTTTCGGCCAATTTAGCCGCTTAATTTAACCGGCCCCGCTCGTAATAAGTGAAGTTACCGTTAATTTTGAATTTTCTACTGAATACTCATTCACGAAATTACGATTTTACCTCAAAACTTATTCAAATTATCTTTATGGCCCAAAACGTTATAAAACTTTTCAAATGGACCCAATCTTTAAATTTTAATTATTATTTAATTCCTAAAAACAACATTCAAATTATAGTGTGGCCCAAACTAAAGAAGATCTTTTCAAATAAGTCCTTTTTGAGTTTTAACTAAATCACCATAGTCTTCAAAGTTTTCAAAACTTTTCACTTAAGCCCCCAATCTATCATAAGTTACAATATAACCCAAATGTTTTAGAGCTTAGCAAATAAGTCCAACTCCGAAAATTAAAGCTATTTCATTTTTATCCAAATGACTTAAAATCACAAAATGTTTTATCTCATAAATATAAAATTAATTTAGTTAAAAAAAAATTATTTTATTAACATAAAACTTGAGCTTCACAAATGCTAATCCAAGTATAATTTAAATCATACCGGCTTTTACAAGAAATTGTCGCAATAAATTATCCGTTAAGCTCGAAATTGTATTCTTGACTTCGCCGTAGTCCGTTGAGTGTCTTGAACTTGATTTCACTTGTTCCACTTGATTCATTATCCTTCAAAACTAGTGAACTTGTGAAATACAAAATAAAACACTTTAATGCATATGTTTGTTATCATCAAAATCATATTATTTATAGCCTATTAGGCTAACAATCTCCCCCTTTTTGATGATGACAAACATTCCATGTATTTCGACATATATGCTCCCCCTTAATACATGGCGTACATAGTCAAATTTAAAATAAACTCTTTCTGAAAATATGATCTATAACAATTTTTAAGCTCCCCCTCAATATTTCAAAAATATGCACAAATGTGTAAAGAGAAAATATAATACCTGTCTCCGAAATACATGACTTCTCCCCCTTCATCATCAAAGTTAAACTAAGGCAATAATAATCAACCAAATACAAGCAAGAGACATGAAGAGCTAAAAAATATATCAACAAGTCATAATATAGCATCCAAATGCAAAACATCCAAATACAAGATATCCAAAGACAAAGCATTCAAATACGTTCCCAAGCATCCAAATACAAGACAACCAAAGACAAAGCATCCAAATAGCTCATAATAATCAACCACAATTCATACAGAAAATGTAAATGCATAAAAATATGTGGTACAGAGTGACATAATCTTCCTTGCGTCTCCACCCACCATGATTGAACAAGCTTAAAGATGGGCTAGAGAGAGCTTGAAAATCTAAAGAGAGAAACGGCCAAAACTAGGTTTTTGGATTTCGGATCTTGATGGAAGTGTGATAAAATGATGTTTGAATGATGAAAAATGAAGGAGTAGTGGATGGGTAATGGTTTGGATGATTAGTTTTAGCAAGAAAATGAGTGAGAATGGAAGAAATTTGAGAGATAGATGGTGAAGCACTATGCACGCGGGAGAGAGAGAAAGAGATAAACAAGAGAAGAGAAAGATGAAATGATGATTGGAAGGTGTTTAAAGGAAGTTAAATGGATGGGTGATGGATTGAATCAATGATTTTGACATGAAAATGGTTGAGAAATGAAGAATTTTTGAAGGAAAAATGGAGGAGAAGTCACGGTTTTGAGAGAGAGAGAGACAAGTGAGGAAGAAGACCAAAATGAGGGAGAAGAGGGCTGTAAACCCGTGACCAAGCGGCTAGCCGCTTGGTGCAAGCGGCTAGCCGCTTGCTCTCGGGTTTGGGAGCAATGCCAAGCGGCTAGCCGCTTGGTTCAGGCGGCTAGCCGCCTGGGTGCTGCCCAACTGTACCAAAGTCACTTTTCGGCCATTTTGATCGATCCCGTCATCATTTCTTGATTCCGAAACCTCTCAAGAACCATTTTAATGCATGAATCATGATCTTAAACATTTAAAACATGATTAAATCAAGCAAATGATTCATCTATCAAGCATATATCATAGAGCACACAAGCATTTGAAATGAATATTTCATAACACCTTACTTATCTATCATGCTCAAACTTCTTCAAAAATATTAACAAACATTAAGCAAATAATTTTAATAGATCCAATAACATAATTAGAGATGTTAATGTGAAAATCTCATCATCCCAAGTTCATGTCGAATTTTTGAAAATTGTTCTTCGCAAAGGGGTTTTGTAAAAATATCAGCAAGTTGATTTTCCGTAGAGATAAATTCTAAAGCAATATCACCCTTTTGTACATGATCTCTTAAAAAATGATGTCTAATCTCTATATGCTTGGTTCTAGAGTCTTTGAATGGGATTCTTTGACAGATTAATAGCACTAGTATTATCACACTTGATAGGAATTTGTTCAAGTTTAATGTCATAGTCTCTAAGTGTTTGTTTCATCCAAATGGCCTGTGCACAACAACTACCTGCGGCAATATATTCCGCCTCAGTGGTTGAGAGTGCAACCGAGTTTTGTTTCTTACTAAACCATGAAATAAGAGAATGACCTAGAAAATGGCAAGTTCCACTAGTACTTTTCCTATCCACCTTATAACCAGCAAAATCGGCATCCGAGTAACAAGTTAAATCTATATGAGTTCCTCTAGGATACCAAAGGCCAAGATCTATGGTTCCACTCAAATAACGAAAAATTCTTTTAACAGCAAGCAAATGAGATTCCTTGGGACATGATTGAAATCTTGCACACAAACATATACTAAACATGATATCAGGTCTACTTGCGGTTAAGTAAAGTAAAAAGCCGATCATACCGTGATACTTTTTAATATCAACTTCTTTATCTTTTTCATCCTTGTCAAGCTTGATTGTTGTACTCATTGGAGTGCTTTTAGTGTTTGATTCTTCAATTCTAAACCTCTTGAGCAAATCTTTGATATATTTAGCTTGGTTGATGAAAATCCCATTATTGTTTTGTTTGATCTGAAGTCCAAGGAAATACTTCAATTCTCCCATCATGCTCATTTCAAACTCCTTACTCATACAAGATGAAAACTCTTTGCACAATGACTCATTAGTAGAACCAAAAATAATATCATCAACATAAATTTGAACAACAAGTATGTCTTGATTCTTATACTTAACAAAAAGTGTAGTATCGGCTTTTCCCATTGAAAAATCATTATCAAGCAAGAAATTGTTAAGCCTATCATACCATGCTCTAGGTGCTTGTTTTAAACCATATAAAGCTTTTGATAACTTATAAACATGATCTGGAAATTTTTCATTTTCAAAACCAGGGGGTTGTTTCACATAAACTTCCTCCATGATATATCCATTTAGAAAGGCACTTTTGACATCCATTTGAAATAAAATGAAATCTTTATAACATGCATATGCTAGCAACATTCTAATGGATTCTAATCTAGCTACTGGTGCAAATGTCTCATCAAAATCAATTCCTTCTTCTTGGTTGTATCCTTGAGCCACTAATCTAGCTTTATTCCTTACAACCACACGGATTCATCCATCTTATTTCTAAATACCCATTTAGTTCCTATAATGGATTGGTGTTCTGGTTTGGGAACTAATTCCCATACTTTATTTCTCTCAAATTGGTTTAACTCATCTTGCATTGCCATAATCCAAGATTCATCATTTTCCGCATCCACAAAGGATTTTGGTTCAATTTGAGAAATAAATGCAGTATGCTCACATGTATTCCTAAGTGATGATCTAGTTGTGACACCTCTAGATGGATCTCCTAAAATGGCATCTTTTGGGTGAGAGGAAACATACCTCCACTCCTTGGGGAGTGCTTGAGAAGTACCTTGACTTTGTTCTGCGCTTGTTTCTTCAAGTTGCTCCACTTGATTTTCTGCATTCTTTTGGTTGTTCTTTGATAAATCTTCTTGTATATTTTCATCTGCATCATCACTAATAGCGACTTTCTCCATAGAGGAGGTATTAGACTCATCAAAAGTAACATGCATAGACTCTTCCACAACCAAAGTTCTTTTGTTATACACTCTATAAGCTTTGCTTGAGTTTGAATACCCAAGAAAGATACCAACATCAGATTTTGGATCAAATTTTCCAAGATTATCTTTTGTGTTCAAAATAAAACATTTACATCCAAAAACTTTGAAATAACCAATGTTGGGTTTTCTATCTTTCCAAAGCTCATAGGGAGTTTTATTTAGATAAGATCTGATCAACACCCGATTTAAAACATAACAAGCGGTGTTGGCTTCACCCCCAAAAATATTTAGGTAAAACATTTTCATTTAACATGGTCCTAGCCATTTCTTGAATAGATCTATTCTTTCTCTCAACGACTCCATTTTGTTGTGGAGTTCTAGGAGATGAAAATTGATGCTCAATGCCTAAATCATTACAGAAATTTTCAAATGCATGATTCTCAAATTCTCTACCATGATCACTTCTAATGCAAGTAATAGAATATCCTTTTTCATTTTGAACCTTTTTACAGAAAACTTTAAAAGCTTCAAATGCATCATCTTTATTAGCCAGGAATATTACCCAAGTGTATCTAGAATAATCATCTACAATTACAAATGCATAATATTTTCCACTTAAGCTAGCATGTCTAGAGGGTCCAAATAAATCCATGTGAAGCAATTGAAGTGGTTTTGAGGTAGAGACATGATTCTTGTTTTTAAAAGAAGTTTTGATTTGTTTTCCAAATTGACAGGCATCACAAATTTTATCCTTTTGAAAATTAATTTTTGGAAGTCCTTTAACCAAATCATTTTTCGAAATTTTTGAGATTAAATCCATGTTTGCATGACCTAATCGTCTATGCCACAACCAACAATCATCATGTAATGCCGAGAAACATTTATCAATGGTAGATGCACAATCAATATTAATGGTATAAACATTAATACATCTATTTCCTACAAACAAAACCTTTCCATCACATGCATTTTCAATAACGCATCTAGATTTATCAAAGACTACTTTATAACCTTTATCACATAATTGACTAATACTAAGTAAATTATGTTTTAAGTTTTCAACCAAACACACATTTTCAATAAGAGTAGAAGATACATTACCGACATTGCCAATACCAATGATCTTTCCTTTTGAATTATCTCCAAAAGATACATCTCCACCATTTTCGATCTTGGTAAAACTTGAAAACCAAGCATAATTTCTGTCATGTGTCTTGAACACCCTTTGTCCAAGTACCATTTATTCTTCTTCTTCTTTAAGCCCTGCAGAGAAAATTTTAAGTCTTAGGTACCCAAATCTTTTTGAGTCCTTGGATGTCAGCAATGGTTCCTTTTGGAACCCAAACATATTTTATACCATAATAAGCATTTCTTTTCACAGGACATCTATTTTTCATGTGACCATTTCTATTGCAATAATGACAAGTAATTTTATGATTACTTGTGGATGTAGCTTTAACAAAATAATTCTTGTAATACTTTTGCTTCAAGTTAGGCTTATACCCAAGTCCACCTTTATCAAAAACACATTTTTGAGAGTTAAGTAAATTATCCAACATCTTTTGGCCATTTGTGAATTTTATCACAATTTCATTTAACTCATTATTCTTCTTCTTGAGAACTTCATTCTCCTTTATCAATTTTTCAACATGTAATTTTTCATGCTCATAAGAGGTATTAAGTTTCTCATTTGAAGATGTGACTTTACCATGCAACATTTTATTTTCTAGTTCTAAACATGTAATCTTTGCATTCAATGATTCATTTTCATTATTGAGATCTATCAATTTCTTTTTAAGGCATACATTCTTTTACCTATCTTCATCAACTCACATGCAATTCTTTAAAAGCATCATGTAATTCATCATAGGTAGGAAGATCATTTACCTCATCTAATTCATCATTCGATTCATCTCCAATCGCCATAAGAGCTAGATTTGTCATTTCTTGATGCTCATCATCATCACTTGTTTCTTCATCAGTATCATCCCATGTGGCCACCATTGCTTTATTCTTGAACTTGTTGAGAAGAGGGCATTCCGATCTTATGTGGCCAGGCTTCTTGCACTCGTAACATTTAATTGCTTCCTTTTTCTCCTTTTGGTTCTTGAAATCTTTAAATTTTCTTCGCTCACCAGTTTTCTTGAAAAATTTTCTGAACCTCCTAGCAAGCATAGCCAATTCCTCATCATCCGGCTCACTTTCTCCATCACTTTCAAATTTTGTGACTTTGAAAGCAATGTTCTTCTTCTTCTCTTCATTGCCTCTTTCAGCTGCTAAATCTTCCTCATAAGAAATAAGAGAACCGATTAGATCATCAATAGGTAAGACATTTAAATCTTTAGCTTCCTCAATGGCAGTTCTTTTTGGTCTCCAATCCTTAGGAAGTGATCTAATGATTTTCTTAACTTTCTCGCTATTTGAAAAGGTCTTTCCTAGGGCTCCTAGAGTGTTCACTATGTCCAGTAAATCTAGTATACATAGAATACACACTTTCATTTTGTTCCATTTGAAATAATTCATATTGTCGAGTGTATCTACTAATTTTAGACTCTTTCACTTGATTCGTGCCTTCATAAACAACTTCAAGTTTGTGCCAAATTTCATAAGCACTTTCACAACTTGACACTCTATGAAATTCTTTCTTATCTAGTGCACAAAATAACGCATTCATGGCTTTGGAATTTAGAGAAGCTTTTCTCTTTTCCAATTCATTCCATTCCCGTGAAGGTTTTGGAATATCTTCCCCGACTTCATTTTTAATCAATGGCATAAATGGACCATCACAAACAACTTCCCAAATTTCGTAATCTAGGGCTTGTAAATAAATTCTCATCCTAGTTTTCCAATATGGATAGTCATTTCTGTCAAAGAATGGTGGTCTAGTTGTGGACTGTCCTTCCCTAAAGGTTGAATCACTTTGGGTTGCCATGGATCTTTTACTGCACAGACGGTTAAGTCCTAATAACAGAACCAAGCTCTGATACCAATTGAATTACTAATAACCTACCCATGTGGGGGGGTGAATTGGGTTATTAAAGATTATTTTACAAATGATTCAATCTAATGCCTTAATGTAAACAAAAATTAAGTTTTACAAAGCAATATAAAAATTAGATAATGCTTGTAAAATAAATGAGTAAGGAAGAGAATGCAAAACACAAGTTTTACGTGGTTCGGCAATCCCCGCCACGTCCACGCTCCAAGCCAACCGAGCTTGAGGATTTCACTATCCAAGCCTCCAAGGCTTCAAACGTTTACAATTGACTTCCAAGGTGTCAATGGACCTTTACAATCAAGAGATTATTACCCTAATCTCTTTACCCCAAGTGTTTCCCACTAACACTCTCAATACAACGCAAAATAAAAACAAAGAAAACACTCTCTATCAGAATAGATTCACAAATAATAGCACAAAAATGATTTAATCTCTTGTGATTTGCAATATGGAAGCTCAATATATGTTTTTCAAACTTGTTTTTGATTGCCAGAGCTGTTAAAATGAAGTTGGAAATGAGTTTTTATGTTTAAAGCTCGAAAACTAGCCGTTATTGTCAAATTCCAGTGCTCAAGCGGCTAGCCGCTTAATTTAACCGGCCCCCTCGTAATAAAATGAATTACCGTTAATTTTGAATTTTTTGCTACAAAGAATATCATTCACGAAATTACGATTTTACCTCAAAACTTATTCAAATTATCTATGGCTACCAAAACGTTATAAAACTTTTCAAACAGACCCAATCTCGTAAATTTTAATTATTATTTAATTCCTAAAAACATTCTGAAATTATAGTGTGGCCCAAACTAAAGAAGATCTTTTCAAATAAGTCCTTTTTGAGTTTTAGCTAAATCACCATAGTCTTCAAAGTTTTCAAAACTTTTCACTTAAGCCCCCAATCTATCATAAGTTACAATATAACCCAAATGTTTTAGAGCTTAGCAAATAAGTCCAACTCCGAAAATTAAAGCTATTTCATTTTTATCCAAATGACTTAAAATCACAAAATGTTTTATCTCATAAATATAAAATTAATTTAGTTAAAAAAAATTATTTTATTAACATAAAACTTGAGCTTCACAAATGCTAATCCAAGTATAATTTAAATCATACCGGCTTTTACAAGAAATTGTCGCAATAAATTATCCGTTAAGCTCGAAATTGTATTCTTGACTTCGCCGTAGTCCGTTGAGTGTCTTGAACTTGATTTCACTTGTTCCACTTGATTCATTATCCTTCAAAACTAGTGAACTTGTGAAATACAAAATAAAACACTTTAATGCATATGTTTGTTATCATCAAAATCATATTATTTATAGCCTATTAGGCTAACAGATGTATATGCTAATTTTGTATACATCTATTTTCTTTATCATTTTTTATCACTATACATCATCCTTTTTAGCTCTTTTTGTTTATCTTTATTTTTATTGATTTATTATTTTATGTCACATTACTTTTTTTTTTAAATAGAAGAAGAAAAATTTGCATAAAATATTTGTATTCTTCTCCAAATGCCAAATGATTTATAGGGAAGAAAAGGGAAAAAGAAGTGCAATTAAAATTTAATTGAAATTTATGCTGCATTTACTAAGTGAAATCGAAATAGATAGAAATGAAAATAAGCTTGAATAAGGATAGAAAATGATAATTAAAATATGTTGTATACTTGAAGTATAAGAATCAAAATCAGAATGAGTTAGATTGCTATTAATGTGATTACTTTATCTTAAAATTAAAATAAAAATGAGTTATACTGTAACAAATTCCTAAAAAACACTTGATGAAATATTGTCAGAACTATTATTTTATATTTTAATTATAGTGATTATTTTTTCAAAAACTATAATTAGTAATATATTACTTAATATTAATAATTACATTAATTAATTAATGATAATATATGAATTATATTAATAATTATTATAATAGTATATTAATTAATTATAATAATATATTATTGTTGTGATTATTTATTCAAAAATTATACTTATTATTAATAATGTATCAATATATTAATTAATTATAATATATGAATTAATTGTAAATGAGGATAAAGTGGGTATTTTTTATTTTTTAGAAGGGCAAAATAGTCCATCGGGAGAATGGGAGACTCATTCCAACCCCTCCCCGGGGAATGAGTCTCTCATTTCCTAAATTAAGGTGAGCTCCATAATTCTGATTTTCATTTCTAACATAATTTTTCAAAGCAAAAAACTATTAATGTTTTTGATTCTGAATTTTTATTTCCAAATTTGGGAAGTAAATGCAATATTATAAAATTTATAACTTATTAAAATATAAAGTTTATTCCCATTCATAACCAACCCAAATTTGGACCACAATTCTTTATAACTATATAAAAGTTATTCCTATATTGATTATAGAGTATCATTGTATAGAGATTTTACTGTATTCCAACAATTAAGCTTTCTTGAATGATGTTCAAGGCTTTTTTTTCTTATTTATTTATTTTTCTTTTTAAATAATTTTATAAATATATAAGGGTAAATTGAGCAATTATGTGGGTATAGAAAGTAAATTTCTATTTTTAAATTTCAATCAAGGGTTTATTAAGTAAATTTTTTAGAGAGCAATTTAGTGTTCAAATAACCTCACTAGAAAAAGTGAACATCGATCATCAATATTTATACTATAAAATATTATTAAAAAATAAATGTAGAATAATTCAAATTATACCTAAGCCACTTTATCATCTATTTTATAGAATAAGACGCTTAAAACCATCATATTAGAGAGTTTTTTATTAGAATAAGTCCAAAACTACCATCCATCTTCAAATCTTGAGAGAGATAAGAATTAAAAAACTAATTTAGACTTTATCCACACCTTAATTGTCTTTTAAAAGAAGTTTGCATTTAGCTTGAAAAATATTGATTGAATTTGGTTGTTGTTGTTGTTGTTATTTGGTGCTTCAAACAATTTATTAGAAGAGGTAAGGAGAATGATAACGAATAGTGCAGATAAGCTTGTTTAAAGGTTACATGTAACATCCTAAGTGAATCCTATACCAACAAAACACGAGAGAGATACTAGGTTTATAAGGGATTATCTAAATCTTAATTGGTAAGATGCATTTTAGAGTACATGGGTGACCCAAGAACAAAACCATGTGGGCCTTAGTGAACAATATCTTATTAGGTCTGGATTAGATCATGACATTATAGTATCAGAGTGGCTCCATGTGTTCTCTTGAGCAATGGTGGGGTAAACTTCAACAAGGACCCTAAGTACAGGAGAAATGTTGGGTTTATAATGGGTGATCCACACCTTAATTGGCAAGGCACGTTTTGGGGTGTATGGGCTCCTGATGAACAAAACTGGGCGAGCCTTGTTAAGGCCTAAAGCGGATAATATTTTGTCAGGTTTGGGTTAGGTCATAACATTACGTTTGATTGATAAAGCGCAATGCCTAGGGCTAACAATATAAAAGTTTATGAAAATCTTTACGTCGCTTATAAGATTTATTTGATAAATTATCATTTTTTTAATATCCTTAAAAATATTATTGTAAGAATGTTATTGTAAAAGTAAATGAAAATAAGGATAAGAGTATAACACATTAAATAATATAGAGACAAAATAGGCACTTAAATCAAAATATTAGGGACTACACCATTTACATCAAAGAAAGGTTAAATATTGTATTGATAACATAGCATAATTTCAATAAGTAAAGCTACATAAATATGAAAAACATTATTTTATATTGTTTTTAAAATAATTTTAGCTATATGAAATTTGAGTTTTATTATCAAGGTTAGCTATAATTTTTGCTTTCTATTGCGCTAGTTTTCTTATTTGAGTGGGAGATTTTTCACAACATTTATCTTGAAAAAATTATGCTCTTAGTTTTTAGAGAAAGTAAATGAAACTCTGGTATGTTTGAAAATAGGTCTAAACCCCAAGCAATTATAATGATGCTAACTCGGTATGTCATTTCACTATCTTATTCTTAATATTGATATTAGCCATAAAATTTAAATATTTTGAGAATGTAAATTAGGGGAAAAAAAGTTATATGTTCTTAATGATGAAATTAGATTAATGATTATGGAGAAAGCTAGCTTTGATCTACTAGGGTACTAAGTCATTTGTTCAAGGCATTTGTGTTTAAAAGAGGAAACTTTATTATATAAGACGGAGTTTTTTCGATTTTATGGCAAATGGTTAAACAAAATGAATGCATATATATACCTACCAGGGTATATTTTTCATTTTTGGTAACCATTTAATCATCTTTTTGTCATATTCAAACACATAAATTGCAATGGACACATATGACTAAATATTACTGTAATTTTAAATATGAGCATACAATATTTGCCTCCCATTATGTAATATTATAATTTATATAGTGCTCCAATGTTCGCATATGATCAAATGTTATTATAGTTTAAATGGATACTTTATACAACTATTATGGGTAATTATAATATTTCTTCTACTTTGTAATTTTTCTTCATAATTTATAATTTATTATAAAATTAATTTGATAATTAAAGGTATATAAACCATTTTACTTATTTATATTCTCAACATATTTAAACTTTTATGGCTAACATCAAGATTTGGGGGGTTTTGCTTAGGATACTAAAATTGCATATAAAGTCAATAGCACTATAATTCTAGTGTGGTTTGGACTAATATAAGGGGGGTTTTGCTTAGGATCTCCAAATAACATGGGGTAATTCTCATTTTCCTATTTATCTTCTTACCTTTGAGTTATAGAATTTTGATTGAGTGAGTGGCGCAGCACTTATCTAACTATAATTAGGAGAGCTGTGAAGTGAGACCCACAACTCTCTCAATAAGAACTAAACACTTGCAATATTGTTCATGTGATAGCTACACGAGTTTTAAATCTATAAATGAATAAGAATGGTTATTTTGATCAAAAAAGAAAACTGATCTCGGTTTCATTGATTATGTTAGATAATACAAATGAGTATATAAAAGAGGGCGGTGGGGTAACTTCAATGAAAACTATAATCATAGATACGTTCTATTAAGAACACTAGCCAGTGGAGCAAATCATGGAGGCTTTTCTTTGATTATTTTCTGCTCTAATTTAAATTATATCTGGAAAAAAATAGACTAATTTTCATATAATTAATTTATCAATTAAGATATTTTTACTAAAAATCGAATACTATTATGATTTAATTAAAAAGAAATTAATTTAAAAGAAGAGAGAATAATAGGTAGAGCTTCTTATAATTTAACTGAAACTGCGGGAAACCCGGAGGAAAACCGAAGAGACTCTTCAGTTTCTGATCAATTTTTTGAATCTCTAGTATTACGTTTATCTTACTTGACTAGAGCTTTTTCTTTTTTTAATTTCTAAAATTTGTAAAAGGATGAGAGGATAGAGGTATGGTGTTGTTGTTATCATTATTATTATTTTGTCTTTAAAGAAGTACACGCTTGCTTGGAAAGGGTCTCTCAAATGCACCTTCACCCCATTATTAACTCACAGTGCTAAAACATATGCATGTTTGCGATGTGTCACCCATACGCTTATACCCATTTAAACACAAGTCACATGCAACCTGCATGCTTGCACTGTGCGAGTCACAACTTTGTTCTATGGATAAGTGACAGTGCCACATAGCACTCTCGATCGGCAACTTGATTATCGATAAACACCATATCAAACTAGAGGCAAAATCTCGCAAGAACTCAACCACGTAATTACTTTTTATTGATCCAAAGAGAGAGTTATTATCTGTATTGAAGAATATGAAGACTGCACAAGGAAAAGCAGGTGTTTTTGGTTGTGTATATAAGTTGAGTATGAATACTGTATGATGTTTATTTCTTATATTAATATATTCTATTTATGAAATAATTAAATTTTTCTATACAAAATTTTTAGGTAAGAACAAATGTTCAAAGCCTGTAATTATGGCTGAGGCTTTTACCTGGGACTGGAATGAGGATACTTTTGCTGATATAATAAATTGTAACTTAGGCCCTCCCAAATAATAATCGTTATCTTCTTGTAGTTACTCAACACGGAAGAAATTCTAACACGACAGGTTAAACGGCTGAAAATGGATGGAGTGAAGTTATGCTTAAAAGTTTTGTGTTTTGAAAAAAAGTGATGTTGTGGCACTTAAAATGTCGTTTAATATCATTTGCAGGTAACATACAAGGATGCAGATTTTATAACTGTAATATTACTCTTTGCTGTTTTCTGTAATTAAATAAAAAGGAGGTACACATTTGTCAGTTGCATGGGTGCTTTTTCAATGAAACTTACAAGATCTCTTGTTGCAAAAGATCTCTTCATACAGGCAAAAGACAAAAGTCAAACCAACTCCATTATGTACGGAATAAAATTAAGATATTATCATTTTTGTACATTAATCATGTTAAGGGTCGGGTTGAGAATATTGTAATTTTTAAAATAATTATTATTAATTATATTGTAAAAATAATCAGATGTGATGAGAATTAATTAAATATTTTATAAATTTAATTTTTAAAAATAGTGTGAATTTTTAAAGTATTTATTAATATTTGATAAGTTTTATTGTTAAATTGTTGTAAAAAAAATGACTAAAATATACGTAATATGGAATAAAATTTACTCACACACATATATATAATAATTTTTAATTATTTATTATAATAATTTTAACTAAAAATAAAATTTATACGCTCTAGATTTTAATTGTGTATTATAATAATTTTAATTAAAAATAAAATTTTCATTGTATTGTTACAAAAAACTTTTGATATAATGTAAAAAATAAAGAAAAAATAAGGTGAACAAAGGAAATGCATGAATTATAATAAAAAATATTAAAATATTATTTTTTAATTTAAATAAGAATAATTATGAGTTTAAGCAATAATTATAATGATATCTATGAAATCATATTAAATGGTAAAATTAATTTTTAAAATCAGAATCTAAAAATTATTCTTTTTCTAATTTTCAAAATTAATTATAGGAGGAGTTGATTTTAATAAAAGCAATTTTAAATTTTTTTACCAAACACCAAAATCAACTTTTAAATTTTTAAAATAACTTTCAAACCTCTCAAAAGCAATTTTAAATGGGTCCTAAGTTGAATTAGATTAAAATATATTTTAATAATGTCATGTAGTACTAATGTCATCCATAATACGATATATTAGTATATCTTATTAACGCGGACAATGCAAAAATTAAAATTATATCAAAGAAAATCAGAGATGAACAAAATGCCTAATAGATAGAAATTACAGATGTCTAACTATTGAATGTTACATGCTGAGAAAATGAGAAGAGCATACAGAGAAAATGGAACTGATTTTTGTGAATAAGACTGAATCAGAATCTATTGCATTTACCGATTACATTTACGTGTATACATATCTTAGGATCTTGAACATTCTGCGGACTACCAGCATGAGTCTGTACAATTTGTAAAGCTAAGTAACTTTGCTTTAACAATGTCTCCACAATGTAATTAACTTTGCTGACTCAGCCGACATGTCAGCAGTTGTAACTAATCTAATTAATAACAGACTTGGTCAGTGATTAATCAATCCGATCATATTATCTTAACAGAGATAGATTAGTGGAATTTTACTTTTGGGATTTGGAGACGTACTTCGAGCCCCAATATGCATTTGGGAGAGAAATAATAACCCAATCAAATTACATATTAACCATCGTCGATGATACGTATGATGCACATGGTACACTTGAAGAACTCAGCTCTTTACTGAAGCAGTTCAAAGGTTAATTCCTCGCGTATGGCTAATTCATTTTGAATTTCAGAATTCATATTTGCTGCTATTTATTATAAAATGGTTATCAATTTGATTTTCAGATGAAATATTGATTCCGTAGATATGCTTCCAGAATACGCGGGACTGCTTCGCAGGACACTCTTGATGCCTTTTAATGAAATTAAGGAAGATATGGCCGAGCAAGGAAAATCACACTGACTGCGTTCTGCAAAAGATGACATTATCATCTCCAACCCTTTTTTCTTTTTGTCTTTTAATTACTGATGTGTATACGGCACACAATTACGGGAGTCCTGGCCCTCGCAAAAAATTATACAAGATATCTTCGTGTAAATCAAAGTTGGGGTTGGTGATATTTCCGTCCCACAAGTTTTATAAATCCGCTCTACTTTTAAAAAATAATTTTGAGTATGTTTGGGATTGAGGTGGTGTAGCTTTTAATTTACAGTTATTATAGAAAAAAATTGTAATGATAAAATATAAATTTTAATATATACTAAATATAAATTTTAAGTAAAAATTTTAAAATTATTAAAGATATAATAGATTCTCCAGTATACAAATAAAAAATTATATCAATATAACTTAAAAGTTACAGCAACAAATGTTTACCAAACGCTTTATTACTGTAACTTTTAAGTTACAACTGTTCAACCTTAATTCTAAATACACCCTATAAAAAGTTTAAATTATCTGTCAAAATTTTAAATAAAGAAGAATTCTGAAGAATTAATTAATTATATCTATCTTAATTTATTTTATGTGACATCCTACTTTTTTTTTAATTAGATTTTCTTATTGTATTTGACTATTAAGCTTGTTTTAACTTAAATTTTAATTGATTATTTTACCCTTAAAATGTAAAAATACCAAAAATTTGTTCTGATTTTAACATTCTTTGTATTTTATACAAAATTCATCATTTTTAAATGGTCGATTCTTCTTTATTATATGAATCTGAACTTTAATTAAGCTAACACAATCTCTTTACAAGAAAATACTCATGTAAATTATTAGGCTATTGAATTTATTTTATTTACATGTAAAATATTAAGAATTATTATACTTCATTTAAACATTTAGGCTACATTTTGTGCATAAGATTAGGTTAGACTAAATACACGATTAGATTGATTAGATTTAGTCGGATTATACAATATTATCTTGTTTTTGGTACAATATTGGATTAGACAATGTTAAATTATATTTAAATAACAATTATTCGTGAATATTTACTGAGTAATTATTAAAATTAGTTTAAAGTTAATTAATAAGAACATTACATATATTGTGAATTTTGTTATTGGGCAGTCATGATTATAATAAAAAATATAAATTGGGAAAATTATTTAATTATTTTTTAATAAAATATTTTAGATATATTTTATTTTACCAAAGTTAGCAAATAATATATATATATAACAATTAATTGCTGGTATATTATTAATTTTCATCTTTATTTTTAATGTTACGTTAGTGATTATTAAATCTAATACAATTAATTACGGTAATAAATTATTAAATAGTTAATTTTATTGAAGTAAAATTACCAATTTAATTATAAATAAAAACTAAAGTTCAAGTAAATCATTAATAAAATAATTAAGTGATTAATTAAAATTTAAGTAATAAATAAAAAAAGTTCTTATATACGAAAGAATTATTAGAAATGGATAGCTATTTTCTTTTATTCTAGTGACATCTAAACCCATTTATAATTTGGGATTGCTAATCCTATGATTTAAGGGTTAAATTTGAATTTTATCCCCTCTCTAATTTAATCCGGGGATAATTGCCAACACGGGACAAATATGTAATTCCAAAGTTAGTCTAATGCCACACATAGCCCTAGCTCCTAAACATAACCTTGGATTATAAGTCATAAAATTAAGCATTAAAGTATGAGATATAAGAAAACATATTTTTTTGGGGCAATTGGGTTGTTTTATGTCATAAAGTAAAATAATTAAATAGAACTTATTTAAACAAACCTTAATAGATAAAAAGGTTAAATAAGAAAAAAAATATAAGAATGATTTAATTGATTAGTTGAATAAATATTTTTTGTTGATTTTTATTATTAAAAATAAAGTGATTTTATTCTAAATATCTTTTAAAAGGGGGGTGAGTTTACACAAATAATGAGGTGGAAATATCCCCACCCATTAAAGTTTCAACGAAGTTTAGAAAATACTTCATTCACATTCCCTAACTCAAATTTTAGTACGTACCTCCCTAATTATGATTATAAATGTAAGGACTAATTGGATAACTAGCTTAAAACCTTGAGACTAAAGGAACATTTATTCTTGTCTGTTATGTTACATAAAATTCAATAAAAGTATCATTTATAAAGGAGGTTGTTGCCTTATTTATTATTATTTGCACATATAATTTCATTAATTTTTAATGGTTTAGATGGAGATGAGAAATCTCACTCATTAAGTAACAACCTTATTAAATTATCGGCTCTTATAAATTAATTAGATCAAATTAATATATCACAACAAATACATTAGAATTTAAAAGAAAAACTCTTATGATTGTTTTTATAACGGCTAAGGTTGAATTGGGTTTTGCTTCTCAGAATCAAAAAGCAATTAGAGCATACTTGGTTTAAGCCAGATGATTCAGTGAAGGTTATGTTCCAATAGCCGAGCAGCATGTGCCTATTGCACTAATTAACAAGTTGTGCTTGCACGTTGGTCATAAGTAATAACAACTTCCTTTCCGATAACCCTAAGGTTGTAAAAGCAGTATCAGTTATCTACAGACTCATGGATGCATACAAGGCCATCAGTTATGCCCAAAAAAAAAAAAAATTACTTAACCAATTACTAATAAATTAAGTGAAAATGGCACTACATCCCCTTATAGGCTTTGTCACTACTTGCTGACCCTACATTTTTTTATAGAAAAATTACCAAAACGCTCATATACATGTTATTGTACCTTAAAAAATATCGGGGCCGAGAGAAACGGGGAGATTTTGTTAAACATAGTTTTGAAAAATATTTATGAAACATCATAATTAATTTTTAAAATTTTAAAATTATTAAAATATTTATGAATATTCTAGTAATAATCCTAAATATACAGTATACAATTACTAGTTTCAAGTCTGAAACTTTAAAATACGGGATAAGTTTTAAAAAATTTTAAAATCACAGGTTTTAAGAAACTAGAAAATTAAAGCATTTAAGCCATGCATTTTTTTAAAATTTTCTGCAGTTTAAAATTTTGAATTAAAATATTTTAATATAAAAAAATTATCTCAATTTGTCATTGGCGAGACTAAGGACTTAAATATGTACAAATTAGCACATTTGTTGGGAAATAAAATTGGGCCCAAGCTGATGGGCCTCATTCGTAGAATGGGAAAATGACTGTAACCATCAACAAACTCAGTATTTTATTTTAGTTTTTGTTTCTTTAGGTTTCTATTTGCGGGCTTTATTTTGTTTTATTCTAAATTGATTAGGGGTCGATATATTTTAAAGGAATCAATCCAAACCGACCATTTGGATTGGTTCGGATCGGTTTCATTAGCAAAAAAATTGGCATCGGTTTATTGAGTTGTAAACTGATATCATTCAATTTGGAGTTCGGTCAAATCGATCCCATCCGAAAAATTTAAAAAACTTTGAATAACACGTAATGTACCAATTCATTATTGGAGTACTGAGAAAAGAAATATATACCTACATACACGATAACACACGATGTGACAATCCAGTGCCTCCCATCATTCCCAACCTCTCATTCTCAAGTCTCAGAGTCGCAATTTCAAAAATTAGAACCCAAGGTATGTTAATTTTATTTGTCATGGTGCAATTTTATTTCATTTTATTCAGAACTTAAAATGGTTGGTATAATTGATTATAATTTATTTGATTCCACAGTTAAGCTTTTTAATCTTCATTAATCATAGAAGCTCTTAACGCGCAAGATGATTCCAACACGGATGATACCATGGAAGATGCAAAAACATTGATGGATAACTTACTGAAAGTCTGAAACCCAAAAGTAAGATATCTAAAAGAGAGGGTGGTCACGGTCGTCTTCATGACAGTGCAAGAGGTTCCAAAGCTTGGCTTCATTTGTCAGTGTGTGTTGAACGGACAGGTTGTGTGACCGGCTCTTCTAATTGTTATGTGTTTTCATGGATGCATTGTGAAAGAAGACATCAATTTGAATTGTGGACACAAAAAAATTAAATAATTTACCAATGAGTTTGGATTGATTAACTAATTTGTTCCAAACCGAATCTGCCCGCCTCTAAAATTAATATGATTTTATAGTATCTATTGCCTTTTTCACTTTTTAAATAAAAAAAAAAGGCACAAAGATTTTTATTCAATGGCTAATGACTAAAATTAACCTATTTTTTAGTGATAAGTAATGTATTTTTTTTTCCTTTTGGGATAGAGATAAATAATGTAGTTAAATCAAATCTAATTGGTATTTTACATAATTATTTGGGTTTTATTCCAATACTGAACTTCTATTTTTAAAGTTAAGAAGGATTTTGAGGGTAGAAGTTCTAGTTTTTATAAACTCAAACTCTCTCAATTAAGTAAAATTAATTGTGTGGAGTTAATATATAATTTTTTCTTTCCCGCGAAATGAGAGTGGAGCAACATCCCTCATATTTGAGGATCATATATTTTTACTCATTTTGCAACATCCTTCATATTTGAGAATCATATGTTTTCATATAATTAATATAATAATATAAATCCTAATTAGATAAATATAATTATAAATTTCAATGTAATATCTACTTTAATAATAACTTATATATTTCTTATCTTTGAGGGTCATATATTTTTATAAAATTAATGTAATAATGTAAGCGTCGCTTAGATATATCTCATTGGGGTTTGGCTCTTCACATTATTTTGGTAATAGAGGCCACGTTACAAAATTAAAATGTTGATGACTAAACTAAATGAGATGAATCGTAAGATAGCGTAAATTACATTGAAATCGATAGCATTTCTTTGTGTGCCTCATATTGTTTGATTAAAACAGTCTTAACTTTATACGAATGCCAAGTGGGATTGTTCTTGAATCATTTCTGGAATATGCGGTGATAATGCCGCTGTGAGCCTACAACAGACGGGCAAACATCAAAATCCAGCCAATCCTAAAGTCGGTGGCTCCACGGCATCTTTCAATTCACCATGGACACTTGTCCTTATCTTCTTTCTGTGTCCAAAATCACATACATTAATTGGGCCACCAAATTTCACTCCTATCTGCCACTGAATTTGTGGGCACCCAATCACCTATTGCCCATATTTGATTTGGGGTAACAAAATGCCCGTGTCTTTTTCAAATTTCCAACACGTGTATCAAATGTTATTATCGTATGATACGCCTTTCTCATCTGAAAATTTTCTTTGTTGATGCGTAATTTTATTTTCTCAAAACAATCATTCACTCATCTATAAGACAAATAGGATAATAAAAAAAAATTTATTTTTTAAAAGATTCTTTGAATAAAAATAATTTTATATTATTTTCACAGAATTCTTTTTCATAAATTTTAATTATATTCTTTAATTTTTTTTTAATAATATACTTACAATAATTCCCTTTCTTTAATAATAGTGATATAAAGATGCTATAATATTATTTAAAGAAGAAAACATTACTCTTGGACATTCAAGAAAGAGAAACACAATTTTATTTGAAAATATTTTCACTTAGAGAATTTTTTTAAAATTTTTATTATCAATATATCTCGTTAAATAAGAAGCAAAATCAATTCAATAATTTAAAAATATTTTTAATTTAAATTAGTCTGCGTAACCGTAGATCTTGGGAAATCTTTTCTGTTAAGAAATGAGGGACAAGGATTATTAATTGATGAGAATAGGATACCATCACATCTTAAAATCGAAACGTTGGTTAACATTTTGGCATCATGATAGCAATGCGTCTTATTCTAAACACTGATACTGGTCATACGTAATTGTGATTAATGAGGAAACTTTTCCAAATCGTCATACAGAACGTATATTATATTAGATTAGGTTCCAGTTACAATCAAATATATATATTTTGTGTGTGTGATTTGAAATACTAAATAAATAAAATTTTAAAATAAAAAGTAAATAAAATTTCCTGGTAATTGATTAAGAGATTGTAAAGTTAGAGTCCCAAGCACCGTCAACCTAAAGCGTTGATCAATTCGAATGAGATGGGTTCGTTCTGGCTGGCCCCGAGGCTTTTCTGGTCAAGTCAGCATAACCCCACTGGTCAAGCAACAATATTAAATTATTTTATTGCTGAAACGAAAGTATGCCGTCTTGGCAAGGCCGGGGACAAAACGATTTTAAACAATTTTGAAAAAAAAAATAATTACCATTTTTTTTTACAACTGGTAAATTCTCATACTATATTAGTTATTTTAAGAATTATCTTTATTATTATTATTAATGAAATTTGATCAAACATTTTTTTTTGGACGGACTAGAACCAACGGACTAGAGCCAACGACTTGTACTTGATTCTCTCCGTTAGTTGTTTCAATTATCTAGTTATTTATTTATTTATTTATTTATTTTTTACTCCATTGTCTTTAAGATAATTTATGAGTTATTATCTCAAGTTCTCATGTCTGAATTTCATATTCTACGTGTTGAAGTTTATTAATAAGACTTGTCAACTCTTCCAAGCCCTCCTGTTTCAAAACTGTCTGCGAGTTCGTGTCTCCAATACTCTAAAGTCTTGGTGTCCGAAGGATTTTTGGGACTCTTTCAAGCTCTTACTTGTTAACTTATAATTAAGTCCAACGGTTTCTTTGACAACCATCAATCACTAACTTAATCATGCAATATATAAAGGTTGAACCACCCACTCTCAACAAACCCTAAACTCCTAATTCAAAAACAACAGAAACCAACTCCGCCCGTGCTCGCGACGAACCCTAATTAGCAAAGCACTAGCAATCCATATTTGGATGGTTCGAAGGAAAGTACTTCTTGATGACAAACGAAGGAACTAAGCGTCCCAAATTTGGAAAGCCGCTTAAAAGGATTAGTTTTTGGTTTTGCCAACTTTGTCTCGGGCCATATTTTGACCTAATCTTTTAGGTACTGTTAAAAGAGAGAGAGAGAGAGAGAACCATTTTGTGAAACAAGCACCATCATTTTGGAGATCTTCTATTTGTCTTCGCATTGGCAACTCAACTTTAGGATACTTTCATAGGCTTTGACTTAGTTTTAACTGTATGTATATCTATTATCTTAAATGGGTAATATTTGTTTAGTTATTAGAGTAGGATCGGTACTGGAAGTTATGAATCATTGATTCTTATCATTAAATAAATTTTAATATGGGATATTTGGTACACGGAAATATAATAATTGAGAATCTAAAAGTATTTAGAACTCTAATTCTCCCCTACTAATTCGAACAACTTTTACTGTTTTCAAAATAATAATAATAATAATAATTGTATGAATTAATAAAGGCACAAATTTATACGGGTTATTAAGTATACATTGTGTGCGAAATGAAATGAAAAAGAAAAGTTGTGTCAAATAAAACCATAAAAGCACAAACGTTTGTGCAAGTAATTAAAATGAAACCATGTGACGAGTTCGATGAAGGTTGGGTCCAAATGATGAATTATTCTCGTAAATCATAATACCCGGCTTTCTGAGAGCTACTTTTTTTCTTTTTATTTTTCCTTTACTCTCTTCAATGGCAATCGGTCCAATCATTCTGTCTTAGTGTTCTGACCCGCGCAGTTTTTTTTTTTCCCCCCGCAATAATTTTTAATTTGAGTCCAAAAACAAACACACACGTAGATGTTTGAGCAAGGTCTTGGGTAGTGGTTGGTTTCGTGTGTTGATTTTCCAGTTTTATTTGCGACTGAGTTTCATGGTTTTGCTTGACGCACTTACGGTTACAGGTCCTGCGGATTGGCATTGTTCATATACATACATCTACATATACATATACATACATACATACGTATATAGAGATACGAGGTTCTTTATTTGTATATTTTTATCTTTTATTTCTATCAATTAATTTGTAGTTATTTGCTTTCACTTAGAAAATAAAGGAAAACAAAATCGTCCGCTCTTTTAAGGAATATCTTCTTTACCTTTTTGGATAAATGGAACATGTTCTCAATTTGCAGATGCAAAGGAATTAAAAAAAAAAAAGGTATAATTATATGCCTTAAAGCTAAAGGGTGAAAGTTCGATGTCTCAAATTTACCACATTTTACTGTTTAGATACTATTAGATGGTCAAATTCAATAAAAATCAATGGAATATAATAATTTAACGAGACACTATAGTTGTAAGGGTGCGGTGCCTGTAAAGTCTTGTACTCATTGCACGTGTTTTAAAATTAAAATTTTTGGGCTGCTTAATGTTTATTTTCACTTACATTCAAAACCATTGGGTTATGTGTTGTTTCAAAGTTCTGTCCACTCCAGTGTTAATAATCTTGTAAGAAATAATACGCTTAATCTTTTTCAAATGGACATGCTCATGTTGGATCGGATATCTATTCTATCAAAAACCAAAAATAAAAATCTAACCCATCAATTGATTCAATCGAAATTCTTCTCCCCATAGAAATGAATTGAAATCAGTTCCTCAAATTATTTTGTTCTTTTTTGTTTCACGTATTAGTCAACGTACGTTTGATAACATGTCAGCTAAGCCAGTATGACGAAAATGGGTTAGCTGATATCTTTATTACATGTTAAAACTTAGGAATATAGATATTAAATTTTTAATATAGGATCCTTTATTTTATTAAAATAGGAGATAAGATAAAATATAAGAAAACCGCATATTATAATCTAATATATTTTATTGTGTAGTGAATTAAATAAGTTTAGAATTTGTGTTTTTTTATTTTTTTATTTTATTTTTTATTATATTAAAGTAAAAAATTTTGTACTAAATGAGAAGTGATTAAATAAGCTCCGTTGTCCATCGCTCACGTAATCATAAGCTATTAACATATATATATGTGTGTGTATAGAAAGATTATCCAAACATATTTCTACTTACAAATTTTATATGGTAGGAAAATAATTATAAATTAATTTATAATTTTTTAATATTACTATAAACACACACATATATACGTTTTTTTTTTATTTGTGGTAATATGATATCGAAAACATAAGACAAGACCGAAATTAACTGATATGACATAAAAATAATGCACGTGCCATTTTGGACAAGAATTCAAAATTAATTTATCGATTAAGATATTTTATTTTACAAATAAAGAAAAAAGATAAAGAACTTTTTTGTAAGCAGCGGGCTCCACCGAGTGGGTAGTTGATGGTATATTGGTATTTGGCAAGCTGCGGTGCACGTGTCTGATGGCTCACCTACTCTCGCTTCACACGTGCGAATCCATTTCTTGTAGGAGTTAATTTTCCTTGTCAACAAATCCACCAATAACAGACCGCCTTTCAATTCTTACTTTGAAATCTTTCCCTTCGTTATCTTAATTGAAAACTTTTAATTAGTAAAAAAATAATCAACCTCCTAAACAAGACTTAATCTCACTCCCATAAACAAATGGTACGCGATTAACTAATTAAATCCAATTAATAATTGTACTATCTCTTACTGTTTCTTCGCTTTAAAAATACATTACGGACTGGTTCACTCCTTGTTCTTCATTTTCTTTCACACAAATTTCATTTCTCTCAAATTTAATCATTCACTCCCTGTTAGTCTCTAATAAATAAATCATCTAAATAAAAAACCTGAAAAATTGGATTTTCACGCTGTTTGTTTCCCGAAAGACTGCGAGAAAGCTAAGGAAAGATGGAATAGATTCTTCGGTTTCCTATTTTTTTTTTTATTTGAATTGCTAATATTCGAAAACTTATATCTGCACTTGACTTAAACTTTTTCTAATTGAGATTTGTACAAGGAGGAGAGAACAGAGATATAGCGTTGTTGTTATTTGTTATTTTTGTTTGATTTTCTTTTGTTTTCTACGCAACCAAACAACAGAGAATTTTGGGACTATGTTGCCGACGAATTTGCAGTTCGGCCGAGTACGCGGAGAGGATCGGTTTTATGTTCCAGTGAAGGCGAGAAAGAATCCAAACCAAAAGCAGCAGCAACAGCAACAGCAACAACAGAAGCAAAAACAAGCAGAGGCTGCGAAGATTGATGAAAACGAAAGTATAGTTCCACCGGACAGTGAAGCTTTGAAGAAGGCGGCTTCTGCGCAATCTGTAGTCTCTGTTAGTAATCTCGATAGGTTCTTGAAATCCACAACGCCTTCGGTCCCCGCTCAGTATTTCTCTAAGGTCTTATTTCTTTTAATGATACTTTTTTAATATCATTTTTATAGTCTAATTGTTGTGAGAATGTGGCAAAGCTTGGGGAATGTAGTATATTAGCCTGCAATAGTTAACTATGCCTAGTTGAGTTTTTCCTTTTTAAGCCCCATGAGTGAATTTGGTTATGTTGAATTGTGTTTTAACTTCATAGCCAAGTATAATATGATAGTTTGGCAGTGTGTATAGCGACTGAATGCATTTGTTGGTGTAGACAACGATGAGAGGTTGGAGTACTTGTGATGTGGAGTCTCACCCGTACTTCGTGCTGGGCGATCTGTGGGAATCGTTTAAGGAGTGGAGTGTGTACGGGGCAGGAGTGCCGTTGGTACTTGATGGAAGTGATTGTGTTGTTCAGTATTATGTACCATACTTGTCGGGGATCCAATTATATGGTGAATCTACGGAGTCTGCTGCCAAGTCAAGGTATAAGTCTTTTCTGTTGGATATATAGATTTATGTGGATTTGTGTATTCCTACGAAGGCAATGCAGATCTGATCTATTAGCATGTGCTTGGGTTAAATTATCAATTGTTAGTATTTGTTTGGACTTCCTTTTTGACAATTCCAATGATTATAATATGTTTGTTTGTCTGTCTTCACGACATTTATGCTTGAAGTTCGGTTACATTATGCTATGACCAAGTTAAGTTTATGGACCTTTTCATGCGATGATCGGTGGTCTTAATTCTTGGGCAAAATAATAACATACTTTGACATGTCTTTTCTTACCAGCATATTCCTTAATTTTTGCTCATTTTCTGGTCAGCTATTGTTGTTTATGCCCTATATTCCTCTTCTGTTTTTCCTCAAATAGACTATTTATAGTGACAGTATGTGTTACCTTGATTCCCTTGAAAAGTACTTATATGCCAAATCTTAAATACAAATTGGTGGTGGACTTCACTGGAACTGTGTTAACTTTTATTACTTTATCCAATCAATCCTGTGACAGTGTTGGATGGAAACCTTTCCGACTTGTATGCAAGGCTGGAAATGCAAATTCTGTTAGTGTTGCATTACTTATGGTTTCAGTAGTAAACTTGAGCGTCAAGTTGGGGGGGGGGGGTGAGGGTTTGGGGGGGAGGGTGGGTGGGGTGTCGTTGTTGGAAATCACGAAAAGAGTCAGAAGAAGGGAAGGTATGTGTACATTAATACCCATAAGTAGCCATTCTATCTAAATTAGAACTCATTTAACCCTGACTTAGTAAAGTTCAGAATTACATAGAAAGTACAAATGCCTTGTCTGGCTACCTGAATATTGCATGTATCTCAGTCCAGTAGAGGCTGGGGCTATAGTTTCTTTGAGCAGATATTGTTTTTGTCATTTAGAAGCTACTGCATAGGGATCACCCGTCTACATTTTTTAAGGTTGTTTATGCAGTTAGTTTTACATATTGACTTATTATTATTTCTTCAATTATGCTCCAGCTATTATTTTTCTCTTGCAGAATTGTTATTGTTAAAATTTATCAAACCTTATATTATTTCACACTTTATCTTTGAGGCACTCGTAACCCTTTAAATAAGGAGTTTCTAATGACCAAAAGGTTAATTATGTATCTTCAACTGTGATGTTTTCTTTAAAACCTTGTTAAAATATTCAAGTAATACACGACCCTCGATAATATAGGTTGTCAACTAATGGCTTGTATTATAGTTTATTAGCTTATGACCAATTTGAGCCTGTCACATTGCTAGGCAATCTGCAGAGGACAGTGATGGTGAATACTACAGGGACTCAAGTAGTGATGGAAGCAGTGACTGTGAAGTTGAAAAAGGCATTAAATTTTCAATGGTGCGGCAAGGTCGCTACCACCTTACAAATGATGACCCTTCTAGAATATGCAGCTTGTCAATAAGTGATGAAAATAGTACAATGCAGGAAGGCTTTTCTAGTGATGATAGTGAAGTTGGGACTTCCAGAGGTCACCTGTTGTTTCAATATCTTGAGCAGGATACTCCTTATAGCCGTGAACCATTGGCTGACAAGGCTAGTTATTGGTCCATTTCAGTTTTCTTTGACTAATTTGGTTTGCCCTTTATATTCATTTCCTTATTTTAAAAAATTGTACTTTTGCAACAGATATCAGATCTTGCAGAACGGTATCCTGGGCTGACAACATTAAGAAGCTGTGATTTGCTGCCTATCAGTTGGATGTCTGTGGCATGGTAGGATTATTGTGGTGGATACAATTATTTGCTTTCTATGACACATGGATTTATTTCCCTGGTGGAACTTTTGTAGGTATCCTATTTACAGAATACCTACAGGGCCAACTTTAAAAGATTTGGATGCTTGCTTTTTGACTTACCATTCCCTTTCCACTCCTTTGAAAGGTAACTTTAATGCCCAAAATTCTTTTTTTGGCTGATTGGGATGGTATTTGATTTTATTATAGTACTCCGGGAAGCTTGACTTTTAGGTCCTGTTTCCTTACAAATGTGGGAGGAAAAGTAAAATGAAATTATAAAGACTCATCTGGTAGTCTTGGCCTTGGTTTAGAAAATTGGGACCCTATCTCAGCTCACATAAATTGATATCATTGACTGTCATTTAATTAATTGAAAAATTTTTAGAATTGTAGCACAAGACGTTTTGGCCAAATGGGCGTCACCTCTATGTTGAATAACCATTAGTCTCAAATTTTTGAGCTTACCTGAAAGAGCTTAGCAAAAGTATTTGAACTCTTAATGCCTTCCCATAAAAGAATTGTGAGACCTTTGCTTATAACCATTTTTTGGCATATGGAATCTGACAAAATTTTGTCACATTGTTTCAATGGAAACTTTTACACAGTCATTGTTAGGCTTATAATAGCTACTTGGCTTCTGGAGGTTTTGGCAATTGGTCCAGTGTCAACCATATGATAAAGCTTTATTTCTCATTGTGTCATGGGCAACTTTTCCATGGTCATTTTTAGGCTTATAATAGGTACTTGGCTTCCTAAGGTTTTGGCATTATGCCAGGGAGATTCATTCAGTGTCAGCCCTTAAGAATTACTTATTGTAGGTAATGTGTCTTGTCTCACTCTGATGTTCATATTTGGGCTGAATGTTGAGTTCTTACCCAAGAATACTCTTTTCATCCTGTATATGCTCAATGCAAATTGTATCTGTTCTGCCTTTGATGCTTTTCTCCTGTATTATATTTGTCATTTTCCTATTAATTCATTTCTTTGAAGGATGTCTTCTACTTTCCATATTAGTTTTTAATATTTTCTAATATGAAAAAAAGTACCTGACAATTATTTGTCATACGGTTCTGGGAGGTGATTTGAGATAGATTCAACCTCACTGTTTTTGCCATAAAAGATAATTTTGAGTCATAAGTGAATTCTAGATTTTACTTCTTTGGTTTATTCTACTCATCCTTTAGCACGACCATCGCTATTATATCTGTTTTTGTGAAAATAGTTAAAATATATCAGACGATGTACTGTGTATTATAATTTACTTTGTTTCCTCGGATTTTTGTTTCTTGAAATTACCTCTTATCTGTATGTGCAGGCATTGGAAGTGGCCAAGCTCCAGTTGTTGTCTATCCCTGCGAGATTGATGGTGTCCCAAAACTTCCTTTGCCTATCTTTGGAATGGCCTCTTATAAATTCAAAGGACCCATGTGGATACAAAAGGTAAGCGAACACCAACTGGCAAACTCCCTTGCGAAGGCTGCAGAAAACTGGCTAAGACTGCTCCATGTCAATCACCCAGATTTCCAGTTCTTTGCATCTCACGGAATCTATCACAGGTGAAACTGAGATTATTAATTGCTCGAACTATCACGGTGCAAAAAATAAAACCAATATGAAGTGGTCTGAGTTAAGTGCCATTTGGAGAATACGGTGGCATACTATTTGCAGGAATTTATCTGGTTTCTGTTTTTTGTTGTGAGAAACTAAGAAAGCGAATCATCATTAGTTTGGAGGTGATGAAGATTACACAAAACAAGAAAACGATGAAAAGAATGAAGAGTTTTAGTGTAAGAGGAAGCCAAATAGACCCTAGAGAAAGAGGCACTTAAGAACAGCTTTGAGGGTGAATGTGAGTAGGAGCAAACTGAATACAATTGTATCAACATGCTTTGCTTATGAACTTTTTGTTTTATATGTTAAGGTTAGTGTTGTGATTAGAGGAGAAAAATAGGTTTGTCACAGGTTCTTCCATTTGGAATTTGATATTAATTTTGTGTATTACCTGTGTGAATTTGGATGATCATTTTGATGTACTAACTTTTATGTTGTTCAATTATCAATGAAAAAAAGGGCATTGTGACTATGATATTACCTTCGCCATGCCATGGCATGTTAGCACTCCTTTGTATGCAATCTTCATGTTTGAGGTGCATTGTGTTCTGGGACATGAAATGTGATATGGTGTGCTAAAAAAGGTAAATATAGAAAAATTGCATTCATCATAGTTAAAAATCCAGGGTGTGTAAATATCAATGATTGAGCTTTGGGGTTGTCAAATATAATTTCTGTGATTCAGGTCTTAAGAGAGGTGACTTCAAGCTGAAAATGCTTGAAAGTTGGAGCTCAGATATGGGGAGGAAGCATTTGCCATTGGTGAAAAGCGGACTTCATTTTATGGAAGTGTTAAGTAGAAGCAGCTTTGTTTTGGTAGCAGATGTTGCAATCCCATATTTATAGAGACGTTTGATTTCAGATGCAACATGTTTTCACTTTTGCATGTTACCTTTTTTTTTTTTTTTCCTTATAAACTTAATCTATGTCAATGTAACCTTTTCTTCTTCGATTTCTTGGGGCAAATGGAGTTGCTTTGTATGCCATGCTCAGTTGCTACAGAGACTTGTTAAATCCTCCATCAATTTCGTTTTATGAGGGAAGCCTTCAAAAAGAATTTGCGTGGCTTTCCCTTAAACGCCTCATCTTTAGAGCTCTCTATTAAACAACTCCTTTTTGATAGTTTCGATGTCTCGGTGCAATTATGACAATAAGAAATTGAGGTGAGAGTTTTGGATTGCACTGTAGTGATGTTGACTTCACAATTTAGGTTATCTGGAATTTATTCTTTTTTATTTCTTTTTTCAACGTTGAAAAATGAAAACCAAAATCCACGGGAGCTCTTATGTGAGCCAGAAGTTAATTCTATAACTTTTGTAATATGAGCTAGATGGATAAATTTATTTAAATTGAAAATTAATTTTTCAAAATTTTTATTTTTTTTTGAAAAAAGAGGAGATGGGCGCAGTTCAAATAAAATTTTCAACACCCAACTTTTTAAAACTCAAATAAAGATACGTGAAAAGTATTGGGTCAAATTTTTTGAGCAACTAATTTCTGATTTCTCTCTCTCTTTTAGCTATTGAAAACTTACTCAGAATAATTTAAAACAAAAGTGTAAATCATTTTTATTTTTCAGGATTTATATTGACTAGTATAATTATATTAAACATATTTTATTTATAACAAAATAAAAATCTTGTATGCTTTGTGAAATTAATTTTTTATGATTTTCCTAATTAAATTATTCTTAAAATAAAAACTTCAAGCATTTGATCCTAAATCATTGGCCTACAATTGGGGGTTCAAAAGCACAGTACCCTTGGGAAGCAAATTTATTCTTTTATCCTTTTTGTCTTCATGTCGGGCTCAACTGAGGTGAGAAATTGAAAAATTCTATAGTAAGAAACAAAACCGTTGAACATATGAACCGGGTCCCGCTGTGCTCTGCGATAAAATGTCGAAACATTAGACGGATCGCACTCTAATCAATGAACCGGACGAGAAAATGAAAAACACTTCCCGAGATATAAGAAACTAGCCGTTGGAAACCTAAATTCAAATCAAATCACATTTTTCAGTCACGCCCGCAGATACAAAAAAGCTTCTTCAAATTACATTTCGTAAAGACAAAATCGAAGCCTCTCTCTATCCCCACGGACGCTCCCAAAATCGAAGCCTCACAATCTCCCTCTGCTCCCTTGGCTTCTCACAAGCTCACTTCAGATCTCAATTTCTCTGTGAGTAATTAACTTCAAAATTTATGTTTTTGGTAAAAAAATAAAATATGGATTTTTGTTCCGGTTTCATTTATGAACTTTCCTTAATAAAATTATCAAATTATAATTGATTTTGATCGCGCAAGTTTCCACTTTCCATATACTATCAGATTCCAGAACTAGAAGCTTATCGTAGTTGCCATTAAAAGGATACCTTAAGAAGAAGATGACAGCGAGGACACCAGGAACTCCAGCTTCGAAATCGGAAAGGGCGACTCCGACTCAGACGCCGGCGTCGACACCTGGCGGGCCGAAACCAAGGGAGGAGAAAATTGTGGTTACTGTGAGGCTTAGGCCTTTAAACAAAAGGGAACAATTAGCCAAAGATCAAGTGGCTTGGGACTGTGTTGATGATCACACTATTGTTTATAAGCCGCAGCCTCATGAGCGCGTGGCTCAGCCTTCTTCTTTTACTTTTGGTAACTTCTTAATAATTATCTCACTCATTTCCTTTTTTGAAATTAAAAATTTTATAAATTTGTTGATTTTTAATTTTTTTTTTAATTTTTTTATGCAGATAAAGTGTTTGGTCCTTCTTGTTTAACGGAAACTGTATATGAGGAAGGAGTGAAGAATGTTGCTTTGTCTGCTTTAATGGGCATCAACGGTACTGAATATTTATATGCTTGCTTGAATGAACATGTCGTTTAACAGGATATTTTATCAGATTCTAATATAGTTGGTTTAAATGTGACTTTTTTTTTTCCCTCGAAATTTAGCGACTATATTTGCCTATGGCCAAACCAGCAGTGGGAAGACTTACACGATGAGAGGTATAACAGAGAAAGCTGTTGTTGATATTTACAACCATATAATGAATGTAAGTTTAATAAGATTCTAATATTGTTCATCTCTAATATTGATTTCAAGTTGCTCCTGTGTTGTGTTATTGCTGTTGTTAGAATGGGGTTTTTATTTATTTATTTATTTCGATAATTGCAGACCCCAGAGAGAGATTTTACCATTAAGATTTCCGGACTGGAAATCTATAATGAGAATGTCAGGGATCTGTTAAATTCTGAATCTGGCCGCAATCTCAAGCTTCTAGATGATCCCGAGGTACTGCTTCTATAGGTTCTTTTCACTTGCAAGAATGGATTTATGCTTCTATGACACACTCTTATGTGACTGCTAATTTGTGTTTGCAGAAAGGTACAGTTGTTGAGAAGTTAGTGGAGGAAACAGCAACTAATGATCAGCACTTGAGACATTTGATCAGTATTTGTGAAGGTACTTTGATGAAGTTAGTGAATTCATCTTGGTTAGCTTTCTCTTCCAAGATGTGCATAGAACTTGACTAATTGAGCCCTGTTGTGTGTTGCATTTTTTAGCTCAAAGGCAAGTTGGTGAAACTGCCCTGAACGATACTAGCTCACGGTCACATCAAATTATAAGGCTGGTAAGTTTCATTGATTATAGTTCTTGTTGATCCTTGGAGAAAACTATTTCCTATCTAAAGCTGATTAGTGTTTTGGACTCTGACAATGAAGAGTATACAAAGTACGCTCCGGGAAAATTCAGATTGTGTGAGATCTTTTGTTGCAAGCCTGGTAAGATATCATATGATGCTCACCCTGTGCATGAATAGTAAGATTTTGTATATTTATTCTCTTCTGTGATTGTAAATTTCGGGATCTATTACTTGCAGAACTTTGTAGATTTAGCTGGAAGTGAGAGAGCCTCACAGACACATGCAGATGGCGCTAGGCTCAGGGAAGGATGCCATATTAATCTTAGCTTGATGACTCTTACTACAGTTATTAGAAAGCTCAGGTCAGAATTAACATAGCTTGCAGTAGTCTGCATTTTAATTGAGATACTTGTTAACCTTCTTCATTTTCAGTCTAGCCTGTTTCAATCCACCTTCAATTAAATAACATCTTTGAAAACTAGTCTCAGCATGTTTTAGTTTGGATGCTCCATTTCAAGACCCTAAAAGAATTCTAATGAACTAATCCGAAAGTTGAGGACTCTCTCAAGATATGTTTCTGAATTGTAGCTTCTCAAAGTATTGACTTTTCCCTTTATTCCCCTTGGTGAACTGCTGCGGCTTGTAGTGTTGGAAAAAGAAGCGGCCATATACCTTACCGAGACTCGAAGTTAACTCGCATATTGCAGCACTCTCTTGGTGGGAACGCACGTACTGCCATCATATGTACTTTAAGTCCAGCTTTGAGCCATTTTGAGCAATCTCGAAATACTCTCTTCTTTGCCACCCGCGCAAAGGAAGTAACAAATAATGCCCAAGTTAACATGGTACTGATTCTTTATATGCATTTACTAAAAAATTCTCAATAAAAGCATCAAATACTGACACATCATATTATTATTATTAGGTTGTTTCCGATAAGCAACTAGTCAAACATTTACAAAAGGAAGTAGCCAGGCTGGAAGCAGAGCTGCGCACTCCTGATCCATCAAGGGAAAAGGATCTGAAAATTCAGCAGGTAAATTTTCATCCAAGTTTGGTTTGATTAGGGATGTCTAATTATATAATGACAAATTTATAATGCATGTATCTCATTATCTTATCATGTCTAGATGGAGATGGAAATTGAAGAATTAAAAAGACAAAGAGATATGGCACAATCTGAGGTGGATGAGTTACGTAGAAAGCTTCAGGAGGATCAGCAGGTGGTCAACCTTTTCCCCCTTCTTTTCTCCTTTCTTGGTCAGCTGCAATTTACTAATTCATTTTGCTTAATAACAAATCAGATTTCAAATCCGCTCGAGCTGCCCTGTCCACCAGTGAAGAAGTGCCTCTCTTACTCTGACGCACTGTCACCAAAACTTGATGGCAAAGAGCTTGGCCGTGTTGATAAAATCAGGAAAACGATGTTAAGGCAGTCCATGAGGCAATCATCAACTGCTCCCTTCACACTCATGCATGAAATCCGCAAACTTGAACAACTTCAGGAGCAGCTGGGAGAAGAAGCAAATCGGGCTTTGGAAGTGCTACAAAAGGAAGTGGCTTGTCATAGACTAGGCAATCAAGATGCAGCCGAGACAATTGCTAGGCTGCAAGCAGAGATAAGGGAAATGCGTGCGGTTCGATCGGTTTCTAAAGAAGTTGAAGTTGGAACTGTAATAGCTCCGCACAAGAGTGTTTGTGCTAACCTTAAGGAAGAGATAACAAGACTTCATTCACAGGGAAGCACCATTGAGGATCTTGAGGAGCAACTGGAAAATGTTCAGAAGTCTATAGACAAATTGGTAATGTCTCTTCCAAGCAACAATCAAAAACCTGAGGGTGAATCAACCTCCAAGGCTAAGAAAAAGAAAAAGTTACTTCCTTTGGCTGCAAGTAATGTTAATCGGCAAAATTTCATAAAATCTCCATGCTCACCTCTGTCAACATCTCGGCAAATTATGGAGTCTGAGACTGAAAATCGGGCTCCGGAGAATGATAATATGGCCGTTGAGAATCTTCCAGAGTCTGAGAAAGGGACTCCCACAAAGAGTGAAGAAGGTGGAGCTGTCTCATCAAGGGAGGGCACTCCTGGCTCCGGCTATAGACGTTCGAGTTCAGTTAATATGAAGAAAATGCAGAAAATGTTCCAGAATGCAGCAGAGGAGAACGTAAGAAGCATTAGAGCATATGTAACGGAACTGAAAGAACGTGTGGCTAAATTGCAATACCAAAAGCAGCTGCTTGTTTGCCAGGTGCTGTGGTTTCCTCTAAATATCAAATGTATTTCAATCATGCATTGCATTTTTATTCCACTTATGCTAAACTGCATTTTGCCTCTAGGTGCTTGAGATGGAAGCCAATGAAGCAGCTGGATACAACATGGAGAATGATGAGAGCATAGTTGAGACCGAGGAACCTGAAGTTGCATGGCATATAACTTTTAGGGAGCAAAGGCAGCAGATTATTGAGTTATGGGATGTGTGCTTTGTCTCCATCATTCATAGGACGCAGTTTTATTTGTTATTCAAGGGAGATCCAGCTGATCAAATATACATGGAAGTGGAGCTTAGGCGGCTGACTTGGCTGCAGCAGCATTTGTCAGAACTTGGGAATGCAAGCCCGCTTCCTGTGGCAGGCGGAGAGCCCACCATCTCTCTCTCATCAAGGTTATCGTCCACTCTTGCTTGGGAAAACTTATAGAGTAGGAAAATGTATTCCCTTTAGCTGCTAAACATCATAATCATGAAGTTGAACTAAATATCGTGTCCTGACTTGCAGTATTAGAGCTCTAAAGCGCGAACGGGAGTTCCTCGCGAAGAGGTTGAGCTCGCGTTTGACAGCAGAAGAGAGGGATTCACTGTACATTAAATGGGACGTCCCACTTGACGGGAAACATAGAAGGCTGCAGTTTGTAAGCAAGCTTTGGACAGACCCCCATGACCCCAAGCATATACAGGAGAGTGCAGAGATAGTGGCAAAGCTTGTAGGATTTTGTGAAGGTGGGAACATGTCAAAGGAGATGTTTGAGCTCAATTTTGCAATACCAGCTGACAGGAGGCCATGGATGATGGGCTGGAACCAAATTTCAAATCTTCTTTTGTGAGGAAGTCATTCTGTTGCTGTAAGTACTTCCATTATGTAAATGTAAATGAACTTTGGAGTTGCTTCTCCATATTTACAGTTATGTCATTGCTGATGGATCGGGACTAGTTTTTTTTTATTCCCCTTAAATTTTTCGTGTAACCTCGTGTTTCAATAATATAATTTAATTCATTTATATCAGTAGGAATTCAGTAAAGGGAAAGATATTCACCGGAAGTAGGTAGATTGGTGCAACACACTTTCGGGATGATGATAATTTGGGGTTTGTATCGGCTCACATGAATTAGAGGAAATTTAATTTTGTTGCTGGGTTAGGTGTTTAATTTTGTATTCTTTAATTTACAATGAATATTGTATTAAATTGTACTACTACATTATTATATTACTATATTAATATATTGTATTAAATTGAATTTACACTATATTATGAAGAATGCTTTATATTATTATTTATATGAAAGTAATCTTATGTATATTTTGTCAATATTTTATATTGCTATTATACAGCATTTTTTTAATTAAATTTTAAAGCAAAAATAAATAATTCATCGACAGTCGCATCAACCACTGGCAATCACCACGAACCTTTTCCAGCATAACGTTTCGGTTTTATTCGACGGCAATTTTTTTTTTTTTTATTTTTGGAATCCTCATGGATAGAGTTTTTGCAAGTTTGAAACGGTACTAGTTTCACCAGAAACGGAGCTTCCAATTATTGTATATTTATGTTGGTCAAAATTTTAAATTTCTAAATTTTTAACCACACATACTGTAAACAGAAACTCCATTTTCGATGACGCTTGCGTCATTACAACATACAAGTAATTAGGATTTGAATGGTATCAAAATGAACTCCAATTGAAATCTAAACGCAACCACCGGTGGCGGCGGTAACCTGTCGGTCGGGGCGACAAGTATTTTAGAATTGCTTCAGTTGACCATAAATATTTAGCATAAAAATTAGAATTAATCCGGGTTTATAGTCTGGCTTAGCCCATAACATTCTTTAAAATGCCTACAGTTTTGGCTTTTTGTTTTTTCTTTTTCACGTGAAATTAGAATTTTCACTTTTTTCCCAAGTCCATGTCCCTAGAGCAGTCTGGAGTCGACTAATTGAAAACACTAGAGTTACTCTTTAACGTTGGGATCTTTAAAGTTCGATATTAGAAAGAGTAACCTATTATTTTAATTGGAGTCAAAGACTTTATATGATTAAATATATATGTATTTTGTTTAAAAAGAAAATTCTTAATGTCACAATCTTACTCTACATATATCTACATATATATCTATATGTACTGTGATTCATACAAACAAAAACAATAAAATATAATTTAGTCATTGACTCTCAAAGATCTTGAGTTTGCCCCTTAAAGGCACAACCCAAGAGCAGACACTCCCAAGTTTCTATTGCCACAGATTTGTTTAGATTTAGTGCAAATAAAATTGCAATAACAAAGGATACAAGACAAAAGAGAGGAAGAAAGACGACACAACAGTGATTTCCATTCTAAACAATAATAGTGCCTTCCGAACAAACAGAACACACTAGCTGGGACAGATGTTGGTGCCCTGTGATGTAATCCACGACCCCCAACATTGTTTCCACAAGTATCACAACAACAACAACATAAAACACAGCACAATTAAGCTACTAACTCATAATTCTCTTAAATCACCACTCGATATTAGACTATAAATTAAACGAGATTAATGCGGCAAAGAGAAATGGGAGAGCAGAGAAATTTAGCATTTTGGGAAGGGAGTGCCACAAGTGCTAGCAACTCTCCTGGCATTTGGGGTGTTGATAAACTTCCTCAGGCTTGGGTTTCGAAGGTACTGGCAAAGGCAAGGCTTCTGTTCCTTGATCTTGCTGCAGCAGAGCCTTGATGGCGGGGTTGAAGATGTGATGGCACTAACACAAGAGCTCAGTTGGGTTGGGCTGCATGTCACTGCCACCGAGACTTGTGTTTCAGCTGCCAGAAGAAGAACCACCAGTGTGCAAATTGCTGCCACATGCGAGGCCTTCATTTTCGATTTAGTATGAATCAAATGGACTTACAGGCTCGAGACTAATGTGCTTGTTAGATGGGTGATGTTGTGGATTTGGCTTTGGTTTGCTCTCAATTTATAGGTGGAAACAAACTGTAGAGGAGAAATAAAAGCATGAGCGGAAGGCATTTTCATATGATTAATTTTTTTGTTCGGGTTCATCAAAGTAAAAGCAATTGTGAAAACATGGGCTCTGGCCCCACAAATTCGGCGCATTTTCTAAAAAGGGAAATCATTTGACTGCAAAAGCCTAGCATGCAAATGAAGTTTAGGCTCAATGATATCAATTCATTTCTTATGTATTTCCTATAGCTAAGGAAACTTTTTCTTGTGAGACGTACTTAATGCCTCAGTGACGAAGGACAAGATAAATACCAATAAAGAAGGTAGTGTATACATTTATTAGCATAATATGTATCTGTTGCCATGATTAGAATTTTTTTTTTCCATTTAATTAATTGCCCACTGGATTTATCAATGCATACCATAATAACAAGAACACTGCTATAAATCTCAAAGTACCGGTAATCAACCACATTAAATGATTGTATCAATGAGCTTTCTTTTATTCAGATCCCAAAGTGATTATAGTTTATCAGTTTTCAGAAAGTATCACCACATTGGAAATGTATATCGATATTTTTTTCCCCCTCCTCTTCTGAAGAAATAGCATTTTCCAAAAGGCAGCAGGCCTGCTTCATCCACTATGATTAGCACGATATTCACTATGATTAAATATAGCAGCCTAGTCTTTCGCCCCACTTTGTTTTGAACCGAATACGATTAGCATGATATTCACAATAGCTAAATTTATTGACCTAATCTTTCTACCCACTTTGCTATGAAATCTTTAGAGGTCAAGTGGTTCGTAAACATGGTATCTGAGTCAAGATTTATACTCAAACATCGTATCTTATTATTTTTCATTCAATTTTGAAGTCGCCAATTTCCAGAATGTAGTTTCATCAAATCTTGATTTATCTCAGTCTTATCCGATGCTTTTCATAAAAAAGAATGCGCTGGACTTAGTTTTTAATATTAGTGACGACCATTATTTAATAGCTTGAATTTTTTTTAAGTCAAGTGAAAAGTAGTTATCAAATATATAAAATCAAGAACAGGAAGGTTGGGGAATAAATATTGTAGCTTAAACTGACAATTAGCATTTGCTCATAAAAATAGTATAAAGGATGAAAATGGACCATGGACCTAACCCCACATCCCTATCATAAGTAATGGAGCAATAGATCGATTTCCACTCATTAAGCATCAATTGCATTTCATACCCTTTTGATTGCAATGCATGGAAATAGCGGTGGCCACTTTGACAATGACAGCACTGTTTCGCTTTCGGTGGTGGTGCATTTTACAAATCCTATCTAGTGTGGACACATGCAACTTCTAACCATTAATTTGACCTGCATTCGAGATTTATTTGATCATGATTGCAATATAATTATAGTCCTTCATTGAACTTTTGTACCAATAAGCATATAAGCAAAGGCCACGTATATTCTCAGTGGTGAAATGATCAAATGAGCAGCCTTGAGGATAAGAAAGAAGACTTTTGCTTCCCCCCGCCAAAAAAAAAAAAAAAAAAAAGACTTTTGATGCATATATTTTGTGGCGCATGTTTTCCATCCCAATAGAAATTTCCCCTAACACAAAAGAAATTGCTGCATTTTACTTTGAAAAAAAATCTCCAAAAAATCTCCACTGTGATTCAAGAGCAAAGATTTCCAGGGCCATATAAAAATGAAGAAGATAAAAGTTAGGCGAAGGCAAGTGGTAAAAAGAGCGGCCTATCTAAAATAAAGATCTTGGTTTCGAATTTCATTAGAAAAGAATGAGATGACATGAAAAATGATATGTTAAATTAAATTAAATTTTTATTACGAGAGTAAGACTTATACCTCTTGTATCACCTTAAAGATTTTATCAACTGAACTCATTAATATTTAAAATGTATAAAACTGCTTCGATCATTATAATATTTTACAACTTCGGTCCAACGAAAATCACCAAAAGATGACTTGGGGGCCGAAAAAGTCCAAAGAATGTGCTCTTTGGCCTTTGTAGGAATGTTTTTTGAGCTATCAATTCGGATAAGATGCACATCTTTAGTTCCAATGCAAAAGGGAATTGCCATGTAATGACTAAAGAGTGGAAGACAGAGCAAATCGACAACTCAAATCTCCTGTTTACAACACAAGTTTCGCACTGCATTGTCAATTTAATTCATTTTGTCTGTCCTCGGAGGAATGGTTTAGATGAGAAGATCTCTTATAATAGACTGAAGATTTACGGATTAAATCCTCCGCGGCAACTTTAAAATCAATTTTAAGGGACTCATATATCGAAAATAATCAACCAAAACAACCCATGTGGCAAGAGCAAAATTCAATAAAAATATGTGAAATAATTAGAGAGAAACTGTTAAATTGTGGATACATATTGTTTTTATGCACCAAGTATTGAAGACACAATTCCACATTACACTGAGATGCTAATTTTCTCTAGGGAAAGATAAGATGAAATCAAAACGGGCAACATGAATCTTTGCAAGTCTTTTATTGGATTTTGTGGTCCAATTATAGTCAAAATTAGACAGCTTGATACCATAGTGTGGGCCAGTAAATCAAGTAATGTAAACTTAATCTTCGCTATTTCTTGTTGGGTAAAGTTCATTAACTTCAGTCAAGGCTTCTACTTTAGGGTGGTGTGACCATGATTAGCCCGTTTTACCGTGACTGTACTTTTGCCACCCTCCATTTTCATTTCTTATCCTTCTGCCATTAAAGTTGTATTCAAATTTGACCAAAATGTAAATGAATTACAATATTTAATGCATAATACCAAAGAATTTGAAATACATATACATATGTGTGTGCGTGTAATTCAGTTCTGACACAAATATGTATGTGATTTATTTGAACTGTTGTACCATTAGATATGCTTGGGGTTCTTGCTTACTTTTAAGAACATTATGATCGTTATTCTGTGCATAATCTCTAGAGAATTGAAATGGATACATGCTGAAACTAGTATCAATTATATACATAGTTTTATAGAACTTAAATGTAAATGAAAAAATGCAGAGATTTAGCAATACAATTTCTGCTATGCTCAAAGTAATGGTTCTTATTATGGAAGCCAAAAAAAAAAGTAAAATAAAAATAAAGCACACATAAAATGAAAAAGTTAACACACATTCAGTGCTGCATTAAGTTGCAACGACATCCGGAAATTTCACTCTAATTTTCTTAAGTTTTGTTGCAGCATCCGTCATATGTATCCTCTGGTCAGGCGAGTCCGTGCAACAATCTAATGCTAACTGGACGATGCTTAATAAACGATCCATTCTGTGCCAAACTGCTTGCTCTTCGTGTATCAACAACTTCACTCAATCCATGAGGTAAAGACTCCTTCGCCCAATTCTTTAATGGTACGAGTGAAAATGAGTGAAAACGAGAAACTCATTCTGAGAGTGAAAACGAATCTCTCATTTTTAAGATTGATTATTTTATCCTCCTAAAATAAAAGATACTCATATTGTCTTAATTTATAATTAATTAATATATTAATATATCATTAACAATATTTATTAAAAATTATATTTTTTTGAATAAATAATCACAATCATTAATATATCATTATTATAATTAATTAATTAATATACTATTATAATAATTATTAATATTATTATTTTAATTAATTAATTCATTATTATTAACTAATTAATATAATTATTACTATTAATTAATATATTAATAATTATAGTTCTTGAATAAATAATCACCATAATTAATATATTATTATACCTAAATAATATTAATATTATTCGCTAATATATTTTTGTAATAATTATTAATTTAATTATTATAAGAAATTAGTATATTATTATAATTAATTAATTAAAAAATTTATAATTAATATATATAATTATTAACAATAATATTTTTTGAATAAATAATCACTACAATTAAATATAGCACCATAAGTCTCATCTAAAAATAGCCCTTTATACACTGATCCAAAGCTCCCTATACCAAGCAAGTTGCGTTCATTAAATTCATCAATTGCTCGTAGAATATCTAGATAGGAAGTTCTTCTCCATGTTCCCAGAGATAACAAATCTTCTTGATCTAGATTTATTACACTTTTGTTTCGGCATCTTATGAAGAAGACAATGACGTTCATTACTAGTGCTGTGGTTATTATTGGAGACAAAGTATATTTCAGGACGCGTTGAGTAGCTTTGTTGAATTCTTTACTGTCTTGTTCATTGCAATATGGGACTTGGAATCTTGGTGGGCACTAAGTGCATAATTCGAAGTAGGTGATTGACTTGAGAAGTTTCCAAAAGGCCCATTAGTTGGAATTTCTCCTTCTAGCCTATTGTAAGAGATTTTGTGTTGTTTGAGAATTGGAAGTGACTCTAATGACTAAATGAATTTCACCCGAGAGATAGTTAGATAAAAGATCCAAGAATTCCAAGCTTGCTAAACTTTCGAATGATTCTGGCATGAAACCTCGAGGTCGATTACCAGCCAAAAATAGAGTTGTCAGATCTTTGAGACCACCAATAGTTATTGGAATACCATGATGTATGCTAATTATGCACTATAATGCTGGGTTATTATTTTTTACGGTTTATTGTAATTATAATAAAAATAATAAAATTATTATTATTGTTATTATTTTTGTGGTAGTTAAATTATAATTGATCTTTTGTAGTTATCTTATTAGTTGTATTTAAATGGATGATGAAAGGAAAAGAGGTAGAAAAGAATTTTATTATTAAGAAATTATGTTTTTTATCTGAAGAGTGGTTATCTCAAATCAACATTCTTTACTTAATTTTTTCTCGTCTTTAAAATTTACGTAACACATCACCATATAATTGATTCCTTGATAACAGAAGTGAGCTTATTAGAGGCTAAGTGGAGTGCTCTTAGAGAATTCAAATTGCCCAAACATTGAGATCTAATTTTCATATAAAAATAATCCGCCTACCCTCTCGAAATGGCAAATATCAAAAGGAATGGATCCGTGCAAGTTATTAACTACGAGATCTACCTCAATGTACCCACCGATGCTGAAATCGTTCCATTCAAGTCATTGGTGCTGAGGCTTAAGAATATCAAGCCACATAAATTACTAATTTCTTTAGGAACGTTGCCCTTGAGCTTGAACTCGAATGCATAGAAATACTGAAGAGAAGCAGAGAAATTTCCAATTGATGGTGGAAGGATGCCATGTAAGGGATTAGAAGCTAAGGCTAAATAGGCTAGATTTCGGCAATTAGTCAAAGAAGAGAGAAAACTCCACTGATCTGCTGAAAATGATTCTGTCGTCAAGTTATTATACATAAGGTTGAGCACTCTAACGTGTCTCAAGCTGCCGAGTATATTTGGAAAATGGCCTGAGAATGAGTTAAGGCTCAATTCTAATCCAATGAGGTTAGATGCAGTGGTGATGGAGTTGGTATCTGTTCCGATAAGATTATTGGTCGACAGGGTTAAAAACTTTATGTTCGGAAGCGAATAGCCAGTCGTCGATGGTAAGTGGCTGAGAGTTGATTGCCAAGCAAATTAAGGGATCTTCTGGTTGAAATATTGAAGGTCTTGGGTGGAATGTTACCAATTAAATTATTCACACCAAGAATAAGGCTATGTTTAGTATTGATATTGAAATTCAATAAGATATTTATTTTATAAATTTTAATAAAAATAATATTTGGTAAATTTTGTAAAAATAGCTTATTTCATAATTTTCTCATTTCATCAACAACTTTTAAAGCATGTAAGCAGTTGTTTTTTATAAGCAACTTATTTAATAAGCTACTACACCCTTTTTAAATTTCTATTCTAACTTTAGTATTTTAATAAAAAAAATAATTATATCTTATTTATCTATAAATTCTAATATATAAATCATTAGATATCATAATACCACTACAATTTGAGAAATTTTATTACAAAAAGTTTAATATGAATGTAATACATGAATGTAATATATATTACTTTTTATTTTATTTAGATTATATATAATTATAAATTTTTATTATATAACAGATTATGAAGTTCTTTAGGGTCTTTTTAATTGAGTTTTTAATGTAATTTTGCATATTTAAGAAAAAAAAGTATGTCTAAATAAGTTATTATATATATTTTAAAAATAAAAGACAATTGAAACTAAAAATATGTCTATTATAGTCATTATATAGTAAAAATATGTCAATTTATTTTTTAAACTTATGTTCTTTTATTATATTTAATCACTAAGTTTGCTTTAGTATAAATTTAATATGATGCATTTTACCTTCCTAAGGTAAAACTACTAAACTAAAAAAAATTACTTTAATTTCAATAATTATTTTATACAAAATTTGTTGCCTCTGAATGATGTATAAGTGCTATTTATTAGTATCATTAATTTTCAACTAAACAACAAAATGTACTTATGATATGTGGGGTATTGAAAATTATTGAATTTTATTTTAAAATTATATTACAAAACATAGAACTAAATGCTGATACTATATATTAATACAATAATTAATGTCTCTTGGGATAATCTGGTTATTTTATACTATAAGAGTAAAATAGTCAAATTAAACTATTTAAAGCAATTGTAAATGGCCAAATATTGTTAAAAGACATTAATCATAAGAGAAAAATATTATAAGAATAATTTATCTAGTTAATTGTTCAGATTTATTGTCAATTTATAGTTTTTTTGAGATAAAGTGAATGCATTGTGATTGTATTGAGGTGGGTTTACAAGAATAATGAATAAATATAATATAAAGAAGAATTCCACCTAATTCAAATGCAAAAATAACGGACGTACCTTGTAGGTTGTTATAACCGAGATTTAAGTTCAAAAGGTTGCTCAAAGTTCCTATCACTGAAGGAATATTTCCATCAATAACGTTGAACACTGCGTTTAACATCTCCAGGTTCGATAAGTTTAAGAGAGGATTTGGGATTGGACCTGTGAAATTGTTATTACGAATACTTTAATTTTATAGTTTGGATAAGATACCAATCCATGTTGCAATGCTTCTACTTAATTTATTGAAAGTGAAACTAATAAATATGAGTCGATGTACTTACCCCAATTCATTTGGCAGATGGCCATGAAAATTGTTGAGGGTAAGGTCAAACGATATTAGGAATGAGGGACTTCTCAAGTGTGAGGGAATGGAGCCTTCGAAACCACTATATGAAAGATTCAAGGCCGTCAATCTTTGATGGCGCAAGCTAAAAGAAATAATACCAATCCAGCTATATCTTGGACAAGATATAGATCAATCATTAGCCAAGGCACTCCGATAATCAACTACATGAGCTTTGAATGCAAGAAGAGCTGATTCATTTGTTGTTAAATTTTTTAAAGTCGTCATCGCTAAGCTAGCTATGAGATACTGTAACAACAACTTAGGAACAGAGAAAATTGATAAGCGCATATTGATCGTTTTTAATAGATACAGAAACCTAATTGCCAGGTAAGATTGATGCAAGTTTTAAGCGAAGGAAATTAGCATATACTTATGCAAGAGAGATATGAATTTGAAAACAAGAAAAGTAAAAATATACAGGAGAGTGCAGACTTGCAAATTGTTTTTATTTTGTCATTGAGCGAGTCCTCCAAGTAAACGCATGAAGGGCTTGTGGCACTTTACTTACCGAAAATAAAAAGATGATCAACAACGCGTATGCATGCTTAATCCATTTGTTCACACTATGCGAGGATTAATGGCAATCACGATATGTTCTTTTTCTTTTCTCTACAAATGAAAAAGACAACCTTCACTTGACTTTGGGGTAATAATTGTCACCAAACAATCAATTGCGCTAACAACAACTATGGTGATGTAGCTTTAAGATAATTATTTGTAGTTGTATGGTACGAATAATTCGTTGTAAAGAAAATAAATTAAATATTTAATAAAATTTATTTTTAAATATCTATAAATCTTGAAACTAGTCATATATATTTAGTAGATTTTAGCATTAAACTGCTATAATAATATAACTGGCTAAAATGAACATAATATTGAAGTAAATTTATTTGTATATTTATACACATGTATATATAATTTTTTTATTCTGTATATAAAAATTGCTAACTAAAATAAAGTTTACACTTTATAAATTTATTTCTTTTATTTTGTTATGCCAATATAAATCGTAATAATGATAATCTCTCTAAATTTAATTATTTTATTTCATAATTAAAGAATATAATTTGAGTTTCTGTATATAAAATTATAATAAGTATAAAACTTATTCTCAAAATCAAATTTTAAAAAATTACTTATTCCTTATTTATTTAAATTTATGGTAGGATAGAGTGACTTTTCACAAATGTGATTTTTAAAAAAATTTATCAATATTGAAATTAACTTTTAACTTTTAAAAAATCATTCTTAAGCTTCTCAAATGAACTCTCTAAGTGGCGGATGATCATTCCATGGAAAGATTATTGTACTATTAGATGGAGGGACGCAGTCTAGCCAATTATTAATTCAAGTGACTTTCTTTACTAATCAATCCGAAATGTAGCTTAACAATAGTGATGCACTTTATTTGACAAATTAAGCAATAAAATCAAGAATAGGAAGGATAGGGAATGGATATTATCGTTAAAAGCTATTACTCGCATTTGCCCATGAAAATAAAGGATGCATTTTACAAATCCTCATGTGGACACATGCAACTTCTCAATTCTTATCGTTAACTTGACCTGCTTCTGAAATTTATTTTATCATGATCAATGCAACATATAATCCGATATCTTAGTACTTTCAAGTATTGCAGGAATGAAAATAAATTCTCCATTTTGTCCATGTGAGTAAAGTTTGAATCACATAACTCTCGTATTATCAAGGAGCTTTACCATCATAAACCAGCAAGCACGCACAACATGCAAAACTGATTGGACGACTATAGACTTCATATTTTTTATCCAATGTATGATCACCATTAGTGACAGGGACAAAAGGCAGTCTAAAGAATGTGCTCTTTTGACTTTCTAGGCCCATCCGCGCGTGATTGGTCAGCCATCAATTTGGAGGAAATGCATGTCATTTAGCTTTAATGCGCAAGGGAATTTCTACGTTAGGGATGGAAGACGCAGCAAACCTGCAAATAAAATCTCCTTTTGCCAGCACAACTTTACACTGCAGTGTAAATTTAGTCCAATTTTTTGTCCTCAAAGAATGGTTTAGTTGATAAGATATCTTATAATGAAGCAAAAGATTTACGGGTGAAATACCTCCACTCCAACATAGAACTAAACGTCGAGGAACATCATATATTGAAAACGAGACTCAAGAAATAGCCAACATATTGAAAACAATTTTAAAGAGTTCAAATTTGGGAAGTAATTTAAGAGTTGAACTATTCAATTTGGGGTACATTTTAGTTTTACGCACCAAAATATTGAACATGCAACTTTAAAGAACGTGGAGATGCAAATTTTCTCTAGTAGAAGATAAGAACTCAAATCGGGCAATTCGAACATTTGTAAGTCTTTATTTGGATTTTCTGGTCTAATTGTAGTCGATGTAAGAGAGCTTTGATATCATATTGTGGGTCAGTAAACTAAATCATGGAAATGTTAACTTTTAATCTCCACGTTACTTGTTAAGTAATGTTGTAGTATCAATAACTCAAGTCAAGGCTTCTCCTTTAAATTGACATGATTAAGATTAGCTCATTTTCATTTCTTATTGTTCAACCATCAATGTTGCTATGTCAAATTGATCAAAAGCTAGCCACATCACTGCCTGAGCAGAAAAATTTGGGATACGATTATACTAAACTATGCAGATATGTATTTATTTTATATCATTATAATCAATACAATCATCTAACCATAAATAGACCTATTACTGATGTGTGACGGAACATTGAATATTTGAATTGTGGGACATATAATAACACAATCAAATTCTTGTATGCCCCGCTTGGTTTAATCAGATACTTCTATGCCCCACATATTTTAACCATATTGCAGGATAGAAGCTCAATAAGGGTCATAAAGTGACAAAGGCATGTTGTGTTTAAAACTAAGATGAAGGACGGTGTTTAGTGACCAGCAGCACAAATTATTTTAATTAAATTCTTCTATGCCCATCATATTTTAATTATATTGAAGGATGGAAGTTCAAGGATGGTCACGAAATGACATAGGCATGTCCTGTTATAAAACCAAGATGAGGGATGGTGTTTAGGTAAGTGGCTCAAATCATCAAGCAGAAAGTACTATATCAAAGAGAGAAGGTTCCCATTTGATACAAACAGGAAAAGCAGACTCATTCAGGAAATGTATGGTATAGAAAACTATTCTAAGAAGCAATAATAATCAGGAAAAGCAAACTCAAAACAGGTAAATTGTCTTCGCAGGTCATTATGAAATTAAATTTGTTCCCCAGTGTTGTAAAGTCACATTAATAGCCAAGTAAAACTGTGAATCTTACCAGCAAATTCATAAATGCTACGCAAAGACTTTTCATCCCCTGCTGATTCACTAGTTAGCAAGCCCCTTCAAAATCAGAGATCCAGAGGCCATATTAACAATAAGAGAGGTTGGCAAACAAAAAATTGAGGTAAGCTTTTTCATCGCTCAGTGTGCCAGAAGTATGGAAGCAACAAACGGAAGTAATTTCTGCATTTAATTTTATACGGTTAGCATTGGTTAATGCAAAACAGTATCAAAAAAGGCGATGAGTCAATACAGGTATATAGTTGGAAACCACAATCAAGTCCAGTTTCCCATAATGGAACATGAGGCATTAAAATTTGATGCATGTATACAGCAACACTAGATGCAAACAGGTCTGATTAAGACAGAGAAATGATTGAGGAACCAAAGCCTGACAAAAGGCTGACCAAAACACATTCAAAATGAAGACTTGGAGTGTTTTACAATAAATAAATAAACTCACCCAAATCAACTATACTGATAAACAATGAAATCAAGAATAGGAAGGATGGGGAATGGATATTATCGTTAAAAGCTATTACTCGCATTTGCCCATGAAAATAAAGGATGCATTTTACAAATCCTCATGTGGACACATGCAACTTCTCAATTCTTATGGTTAACTTGACCTGCTTCTGAAATTTATTTTATCATGATCAATGCAACATATAATCCGATATCTTAGTACTTTCAAGTATTGCAGGAATGAAAATAAATTCTCCTTTTTGTCCATGTGATTATGGAAGCAAAAAACGAAGTAATTTCTGCATTTACTTTTATACAGTTAGCATTGGTTAATGCAAAACAGTATCAAAAAAGGCCATGCGTTGATACAGGTATATTGTTGGAAACCACAATCAAGTCCAGTTTCCTATAATGGAACATGAGGCATTAAATTTGATGCATGTATATAGCAACACTAGATGCAAACAGGTCTGATTAAGACAAAGAGAAATGATTAAGGAACCAAAGCATGACAAAAGGCTGACCAAAACACATTCAAAATGAAGACTTGGAGTGTTTTAAAGATAAATAAATAAATAAATAAACTCATTTTGAGCGTATCTTTGACAGCATTTTGTCAGGCCTTAGTTCAAATATCAGTGCTCTAAGACAAAAGCAGGAGACAGAAGTTCAAACATCTTCTCAATATGATTGCTCATTACAGAATGATCATCATGGCACATGCTGTATGAGGAATTAATTATGAAATTATTTCTTGAAATTAAAGAATTGTTTTCACTTCTTATTGATACGGCTAGTAAAGCCACTTTTCAATTACTTGTGTTTCCACAGATCTTATGGAATTCTTTCAACGTCTTGTTTCCTGAAATGAAATTTGTAGAAGCTTTAAAGGAGTTAACACGCATAGAAAAAAAGAAAAATCAATATTTTATGGCAATTTTATTGAGAATAATAGAGAAAGATGATAATATCCACACAAAACACACAATGGTATACATGATTTAGCTTGTAGCCTTCGTCCATGCTTAGAGATGACAATAATTTTTCATGAACAAAATGGAGTCCAACTGCAATATTCTCTCACAAAGAGTGTATACTTTTCAACTCTCTCCTTTTTGTTGTCCACACTTTGTCTTATGGAACGACGCTCCAATTGATTCACAAAGAAAGTCTTTGGGTCAACTAATTGTTGCTACAATTTGAATAGAATGATTGGTATATGGAGGTTTAGGGCTGCAAGAATTAGACTCCAGTATTTGTAAACTCCATTTTGTTAGTGAAATTTTAGCTCTTTTGTCTATGCTTGTGGATGCAAGCTAAGAGCTGGATCAAGAATTACTGCAAGTTTTTGTTTAATTGCCAATATTTTTCCCTATTACCTTTATTAATATTTGCCATAAAAACTGTGTTCCCCAGAATAATTGGTATCAATATTGTAATTCTAAGGTGCCAATGCCAACCCAGCAAGATTTTTTATGTGCCTTTGCCAACTTTTCAAATTTTATCCTTGACAAAGAGACTGATGCAGAAAACCGTCACATAATTGAGTTCTCGTAGTTTGTTATTGTTGTTATAGGTATACCAAACCAAGGATTGGCTAGCCAGTTTTCATGATTCAATGTTATAAGCAAGAGTGTTGACAACCCCTTTAAAAAAACTTCAGCAGTGATGCAGAATCACAGTTGACATTCGTGCAGATCTAGAAAGAATAAAAGTGGTGAGGGACTTACCAAGCAATATTGTCCCAATGAAGGAAACCACCATGGCCTCTTGCGTTCGTAAACTTGTAAACTGCCCCGGAGACTAAGACAAATTATTAAAGCATTGTCAAATTGTAGCAGTACCATAATATTTTATACTAAACTAAATTATAATTTTATAAGTAATGCCAAGATTCAGGAGATTTGCTAAGATACCTTTATAACCATCAAGAACTGGATCTTCAGACAGAAGAAGAGGTGTATCTAGGTCAATGAATCTGCCAAGACAATATACTAGTTCAAATTCATAGGAAAGAATTGAATATAGTAACCAACAAAAATATTAGTTTGTAGATGAATGTCCAAGTTTTTGAAAAATTTCTTTCAACAGGCAAGAATCAACTTACTTGAAACACCCAAGGCCAGCAGCAAGATGACCAGCAAAGCCCATCGCTAGTCTGGTCTCAACCATACCACCAATCATCAAGTTTAATCCGGATGCCCTTACAACTTCTATAATTTCAAGGGCCCCAAGGACTCCAACTTTTGCAAGCTTAATGTTAATAACATCTGCAAGATTTTCTTTTACAATTTTCTTGACATCATCCAAACTCCGACAGCTCTCATCAGCTGCAACAGATACCCCAAATTTGTCTTTGGCAATATGACTAACATGGCCAAGGCCGTCCCAATCATCTCTATGAACTGGTTGCTCAAAGAGAACTGGAGTCATCCCCATTTCTAGAAGAAAGTAAATCGTAAAAAGGTGAGCTTCAATGATCATAGGAGCCTAATACTTACCAAATGCTAAGATGTAAGAAGGTACTAATTTGTTTATGAAAGAGTAAAAGGACTTCAGTGTCAAATCACGTCCAAGCAAGGGTTCTTTGCTTTTGCGCCAGTTTTTTTGTTTATAGCAGCTTTGGAAAAAAAAGAAAAAAAGAAAAAAAAGCAGCCGAGCAGTTTATGTAGACACTTTACCATATAATTTTTCAAGAACTTCAACAGCTTCCTGTGGTTTGTAACCCTCATTGGCATCCAAGATGAATGAGGAATCAGGTTGGACAGCACGTATTGCTCGTAGGACCTCTATGTCTTCCTTCAGATTCTTTCCCACCTTAAGCTTCAGGGTAGTGAATCCTTGTTTGTGATATTTTGAAGCCAGTTCAGCAGCTTCCGCAGGGGAAACAATTGGAATCTACAAATATAAAAGAATAGATGAGGCTAACTTTTGCTTACAATAAAGTAATATTTTGCATTATTGTTCCGCTATATAAAACTTTTCAATTTTACTGAAATCACCAGAACCGCCATGTGGTTCCTACCTTTAACAAGATAAATATTAAAGACAAAAGAAGATATTGAAAAGAAAAATTATCAGAGTAAAGTGTTGTCCATAGCTAGAATCAGTGGGGCAGGAATTTAACTGTTATATCAGTGGTTAAAGTATTTGAAACTCCACCAAAGAGTCTCCACAAAGGCATGCTGACACTTTTCGCAACTGCATCAATCAGTGCCATCTCGACTGCTGCCCTAACCTTCAATTGCCAGAACAGTTTAATGAGTAAAACCAAAAGAAAAAGAAAAAAACGCTTGTACATTTTAGGAAACAAGAATCAAACTGAATAAAGAGTAAAATAAACTTTTAATAGACCTATGACAATATGTGCAGAGACACGAACCATGTCATTTCCCTTAAAACTGATAATCTGGAATGTTGTCTGCATAACGAAATTATTGTCAACAAAATAAGGCACATAAATTTTTAACAGTAATAAATACATGTTTGGCTTTACACCGACTTTCAAGTGAATTGCAAGCAAAATGCTAACAATTTTCAAGGAGAATAAGACTCAAGGCAAAGGATTAACTCATGAATGTAGACCCAGTATCAGAAGCCACAGTCTCATTATGGTCACTTAAAATCAATTCCAAGTAAAAACTAATTCAATGTGGCAGATACGAGCAACCATGCACGGAAATGGCTATAGGAAGATGAAAAAGAAATGGAGAGAATAATTTTGGAACAATGTCCTTCCCCTCGTTTTGATTTCTAGAAAACTTGACTCAAGCAAACCAATACTGGTAGAAATAAAGCTCGCTAAAACCTTCAATTTCTATCATGTTCGAAATAATTGCTGTCATTTTCTTCATTCTCCCAACAAGCAGGCATAACTCATATTTGTGACCAAATCTATTAGCAACCAAATTATTTTTAAGAAAAATGCCAGACGTCCTTATAATAAGAGCACAATTTCTAGACCCAATCAGATGATGTTGCATGCCTTTGCTGAAGGCCAAAGGCCAAAGCCAGACGGTAACTTTACTCTTCAATAACGAAGGATGAAGGTCAATGTTTATTTGGGCTACAAATTAATGATTAAACATGTAAATACCAATAACTACTTGCAATTAAATTTTCTGCTTGATTTCATACGTGGGTGAAAGACACGACACTCCTTAATCATAAACAAGGCAACAGAGTATCCAATGATACCCAATTCCAATCAACAGCTGATAATAAAAGCTCATCGTTTGAATAAACAATACACTCCCAACTAAACAACTTCACATAAAAATCCATCAAAAAATCAAAAAAAAAATTCCAGAAGGATCTTGAAATCCCAATAAAAAGAAGAACTTACAGAAGCAAACTGATGACTAGGGAGAAGGCCAGCAACCACACCAAAAACAGAACCCAAAGCCATGGCAGGGCTCTTTTTCAAAACCTCACAAGCCTCACTGGCTTTGACCATCGCAGTCTGCTGATCCTCAGCAGTCACCTGCGGCAAAACAGGGGCCTCGCCCCACCCAACACACCCATTACTAAGCTCAATTCTGATAGCCACATTCTCCACTTGATCAAGCCTCGAAGTAGCAATCGTAAATGGGGCAATCAGTGGCACGTTCAAGGGCCTGTTTTCTGCTCTCTGGACATCCACTGTGAACGTTTGCGTCAAGTTCTTGAAGCTGAAGCTGGTCGGTGCAGCAGCAGCCGGTGGTGATGAAGCCATCTGGCAAATGGGTTTTTGGGGTTTGATGATAGTGAAAGGGAGATGTAATCCAAGTGAAAGCATTGGCGGTGAGGTTTGATTGGATTCCCAGTGAAACAAGCAGTTGTTAAAGTTGAAGATAATCTTTTTGCCATCGTTAATGTCGCTGTTGCAAGTGTTTTCATTCCAAAAGTCTTTGACTCGAACGAACTGCTGTCCATTTTTTATGTAGTTTATGTTTCGTTTTGGATTTTTTTAATAATGCCCATCGGACTGCTTTGTCTCTTCCTCTGTTGGGTGCGTGTGTGCTCTGTTAAGACTCTTCTTCTGTTCAAGAGGCTCTGACGTCGGAAATTATTTTATTTTATATTTTTCTTATTTCGCTGACGTGTAATCTGTAAATTTATTAATATTGTCAAAACATATTTTTCATTTGTGACAGGAATATTATCAAAATTACCACTTGAGTTTATTTTAATACTGACTTCAGAATTCCAATCATTACTAATTCCCACCTAAAACTTCCTTTAGGGTCGCCTCCACTACAAAAATATTGATGTGATCAGGGTATTTAAGGTATTTTATTTTAAAAACTATTTCGAAGGTCAATGAGAAGACTCGAACCCTCTAATATACGTTGAACAGCTCAATTAAAGTGATATTAACCACTATTATTAAATTATATATTATAAAATATATATATTTTGAAATCGATATAAATTTATGTAACAATCTTTTTCCCTATAGCACAATAATGTAGGACGGCTGTGTAAATTATTCTCAATAAATAAAATATATGAGCACTGATATTTAAACATCATCAACACGTTATTAAGACAGAAAATATGATACTATTTATACTACAATATTATTAGTACACCAAATAACAATATTGTTTATTCAATAATACTATTATATTTATCATACTGGTATTTTATTAATAGTTAAATATTATTTTTCATAAGTATATTTAATAGGAAAGTTATGAAATTTATATTAAATAATTAAAATTATATTTTAAAAAAATATATATTACTAAAAAGGTCGTCAACAACCATTCACCGCTGGTGACAACCATGTCTATAGGTGATACTAAAATGAAATTCGTGTCATCTAATCCAGGGCAATGGCATTGCAATCATCGTGAGCGCATAAAAATTTCACATTAAAATTTTCATTAGAGGTGTTTGCGGATCAAATTTATGGATTGAATATCAATCCATATCCAATCCATAATTTTAAAGAATATAAATTTTTAATTCAATTCAATTTATAGATTGGTAAAATTTAATTCAAATATAATCTGTAAATCTATGAATTAGATGTGGATTTACCCAATTCATATCTAATCCATTATTTTACGAATTTGTTTGTGGACTAAAATTTTTTAATTTTATCTTATCCACAAACTAACTAAATAAAAAAATTTAATATAAAAATAATTTTACTACTGATTAAATTAAAAATTAAATAAGATTTAAATAAATTAATTATTTAAATAAATTGAGAAATTCATACAAAGTTTTAAAATATAATACATTAAAAATAAAAAATCATTTGTTTAGATCAGCATATGAAATTAACTATTTAGAATGCTATATTTGTTTTTTTTTTGGGAGATTGTAAATTTTTCTTATATGGTAATTAATATATACTGTTTGCCCACTGCTATTTTTATAATAGTCAATAACTCCCATAATAATACAAGTTTATAATATTACCATTATTTTCAAATAAATTTTTATTCATATTTATTATAGATTAAACAAATCACATAAAGGAAAATAAAATTAAAAATTAAGTACTAAAATTATATATATATGTTTTGACGTAAAAAAATTAATAATAAAATATTTTTCTTGTACTTTTCTTACATTATAAATTTTTCTTATAATAAATATATTAAAAATTATTATAAGAAAACTTGATTGATAAATAGAAGAAATTATTATAACATAAATAATAAAATATTTATCTAGTACTTTTTATGTTTAAATTAAATGATTTTAAAATGTTTATTATAAGAAAATGTTTATAAAATAAAAAATAAAAAAAATTATTATTAAGTTTTTTCACAACATAACATATATTTTTTGTTTTTAATACCTAAATTTTTATTTAGTTTCTATTCATATGATTTATTTAATTTATAATAAATATAAATATTTTATGTATTTAAAAAATGGGTAATATTGTAAACTTAAATTGTCAGGGAGGTTATTAAGTATTATAAAAATAATAAGGGATAAGTAGTATTTATTGATTACAGTAGGAAGGGAATTAGCAATCTCCCTATTTTTTTATTTTATATTATTATCAAATAAAATATTTTATGTTATTAATATAAATATATTTTAACTTATTTATTTATTAGTTAGTATTAATGTAATATTTACAAGTTTTACATATATATTTTTTTATTTTTTTGGGATCCACAAATTTTTGTGGATTTACAAAAGTAAATTCATATTCAATCCATCAACTCCAATTTCTAAATTTTGAGTCCAATCTAACCTACTAATCCACTAATTGAATTTTAATAGATTAAATTTCTATAAATTAAAAAAACTGAACAGTTCATATTGAATCCTAAACACTGCTAATTTTCATCAACTTATTTGAAGATGAAAAGCATGGCTTCCGCGCAACAAGTTGTGTAGGCCAGTACACGACGGTGGTGACTAAGAATAGCAATCCAAGTTGACGTGTCGAGTTATGTATGTTCCTGTCGTACAAAATATAAGTTTGACATTGACTCACGGGGTGTCTGCATTTCGTAAGTTAATGATTTAATTGAATTGTTTTTCTTAGTTTCACGACTTAATTAACTGAAATTCAATTAATTAAGCTATTAAAAAAATAATTAAGTGTTTAAGAAGGTGTTTATTTTTTGACTTAGTAACTTAATTAACTTATTTTCAATTAATGAAGTCATTAAATCCGTTTGGTTTTTCAATTTAATGAAAATTTTTAATTATTAAATCATTAAGTTATTAAATCATTCCTTTAGCCTTTTGCCAAATTTAAAAAGTCCAAATAACATAATTAAAAAATATTCCAGTTTAATTAATTAATTTTCATTCTTATTTATATAAAATTTAATAATTAACATTATTACCCATTTCTATAACTTGTAATAATATAGTAGTAATCTATTATTATTTTATTTTTTATTTTCTTCAAATTAGCATTATTTATCTTCATAATTTTCTATAAAATAATTTATAATATAAAGAGTTATATTCAATTGAACATAATCCATGTTATGATAATATATTATTTTATTTGAGTTCCTTAACATGTTTATTAGTTTGTTTAACATATATAATTTGTAAGGGACACAAACAACTTTTTTTTTTAACAATCCAGGGAACACAAAATAAAAAATATATCATTCAAATTCAAAATTAAGTTTCTCTCAAAATTAGAGTACTTTAAATCTGTTCAAATTTGAATAAAAACATGAATGGCACCTTAGTGCTCATTTGAATGAGTTTGAAAAACTAAAAGTTAATTTTATTTTTTGATTATTTTTTTAAAAAATCAATTTTGACAAAATTACGTGTCATAAAATAGATTTTAAAAAAACAAGAAAAAATAGCTTTTCAAAATTGATTTTATAACCAGCTTTATACTTAATGCAAATTTCACACATATCCTCATATATATTATAATAATTCAAAATTATCCTTATTAATAAAAAAATGAAATCATTAACTTTAGAGATATTATTATTTTTTCAATAAAAAATAAAATTAATAATATAAAAAAATATTAATTTTAGTTATCAATTATTATATAGATATAGTAAAAAATTATTTTATTATACATGGTAATAAATATGTAAATAAATTTTGTTTAACATTATGTCTAATTCAATTATTTATATTTTTAATGTTAAGATTCAACAAACGCATACAATTACTTTTAAAACTCATAATATTTTTAAAATAAATTTTACTAAATATTTAATTTTTTTAAAACTAATTATGTAATAACCAATTCTCCTAAGGGTATTTAAGTCTTTTTAATTTTTAGTGATCTTATTTATCTTAATATAAATAGAATAATATATCTTTCTAGTTATAAGAGAAAGAGATCGGTTGAGGAAAAAAATCGACAGAAAAAGAAAGAGAGAGAGAAGAAAGAAAAAAGAAGAAAAAAATCTTCTTCTTTATTCTACCATGAGCAATACATGAAATCAAGTAGTTGTTCAAATTGGATATTGTTGGGAGAAGTTTTGGAGATAAGTTTTAATTCTTGGTCTTCTTTATTATTTTGTTATGGAGAAGCATGATTAGATATTTGCAAGAGAAGTAAAAACCTAAGATTTTACCAAAAAAACAAATATGCTAATAGTGTGTTATTTCAAAAATTATAGTAATTTGTACAAACTGATTTTGATTATGGTTTTTTGATATGTTAAATTAGACATTGTCTAGAATTTTTTTAAACTTGTTTCAAGTTAATCGGATAAGATTTCAATTAATTACAATTTTTCAAACTTAAGTCTGAAAACTTGAAAATTTCTAAATTTTCATTGAATAACATGAATTACGAAATTATTTGAACCAGTAATTTTTATATATGTCTAGTGTAATTATGTAAATTTTCATGATTTTATGATAAAACAATACATTATTTTGTATTTTTAAAGCAAGTATATTCAAAATAGAAAATTGTTTGACAGTATTGATGATATCTAAAATGTAAGGTGTTTTTAATAGTTTTTGAAGGAATTAAGTTATAAAATTCTTATCAATGAATTTTCATTATGTCAGCATATGGTATGTAAAATTTGAAACTTTTTCAACAAGGAAATAATTTATTAAAAATCAAAGAATATGAATTGTTTTGTTTCGAGGGCTAAATATTGAACATATTTGAGATTGAGTCTAGAAACTGTTTAAAATAAGATATTTGAAGACATTAGAGTTTATAATTGAGGCTTTATAATTGAGACTTAATAATATTTTATGAGAATTTATTAATGATTTTAGGTCAATGATATCACTACACATTTGCTTTATAAAGATGTCAATAGGTAAGTAAATTAGACTTCAAAACGAATCACAATAAACAATATATATATGTTTGATTTGTTTGTAAAACCTATTTTTTTCTATATAAATATATGAATTTATATTATTCTGCTCATGTATTTATGTGATGTATTGTTATGTGTGTGATTATGTACATGGGCACATGTTATATGAGGATTTATTCGCATAAGTACAAAAATACATTGAGTTTTCTATGAATAAGAAAGTGAATTTTAGCAAATGAAACCTTTTGCTTTATGAGATTTTTCATTAGGGACTATCTTTTGAAGTTGTGTTAGGCCACCTTTTGAGACTATATAGGGGCCACCTATTAAGGGCTGACATATCGCTTAGTACCACACATGATGCAAAGTGCCATGCACAATGAAATGTGTCACATTGCAAAATATCTATTTTATGAAAAGAAAAATATGAAAGTTTAAAAGCGACAGAAAGAGATTTTGATTAATTTATTTTACAATATTTCCAAGAGATTATGGCATGTTATCCATTTGCATTATATATAAGTATGTATGTATTTTGGCATAAGAAAAATTAATTTACTTACTGAGTTTTGAACTTATTATAGTTTATTGTAATTTAGCTCTCAGACGTTAAGATTGATTTATAATGAGCGAGAATGACTTAAATTGAGGACGATAGAGGGTTTGGCCAATTATTATATTATTTTGCTGCTTATTATATTTGAGATTTAAATTGTTATCGATTATAGAGAGATATTTGAGTACACAAAGGAGTTCTAGTTAGATTTGCCCTCAGAGTTAGTCGAGATGTTACTAATTATTTCTATTGTATTGTTAATAATAATAATTTTAAAATTTACAATATTACCAATCTAATCTTTAGTATATTTATTATTTATTTCACTACTTCAATCTATTTTTAATATGAGAATGGATTTGATGGTGCTCACCACGGCCCATGTATTCACCTTTTATTGAGAGAGCTATTCAATGAGATCTATAATTCTTTCAAATGAGATCTTGACATGTAGCCATTATTCATCATAAATTGTGCAATTTCATCTATAATATCAAAACTCTTTTTATTATTATTGTTTAATTTTAAATATGACTCAAGTTACTCTATCTTAATATATTTTAAAAAATATTTATGATATTACCACTCAATTTCTAATTGATTTTCATTGATATGCTTGAAGGTATTAGATTTTTACCTTTACATATATTTATAATTTGTAAAGAACTTGTCTTGGTCGCTGGCATCGAATTCGAAAGGGTGAGTGCTTGAAAAAGCACTCTAATGTCTAAGTTAGTGTTTGATCAATACTAAAGAAAGAAGAAAAATGGAGAAAATAAATTTTCCTCTCTAAATATGAAAGTATTTTTAAAGACCAAAGAACCCTCTTTCTTAGAAATGAGTCTCTATTTATAGATTATGAGTACTGTAGTTTTAAGACTTTACTTTAAACCCTTAATCTAATGACATGTGTCACTCATTATTGCTGTACATGCGAAGGTGAATTCAATATGAGGAATATTCTAGCCATATGTATTTCTTTACTCATATAACATTTGAACGTGATTTTCCTAAACTAATGTATTGCAAAAGTAATTCCTACCTCTTACTTTTTTCATAAGCTTTGAGAGAATTTTTTTCCTTGTACGTTATTTACCTCGAAATAGATTAGGTGTTGTTTTCCTAAAACAACTTCTTTTATTTGATAGGATAGGCATATGACATGGCTAATTGTCTTTTAGAATAAGGTACCTACTACTTCTCCCGCAAGTATATTTTCTTTACAAAATACTTTGATTGGAATAAAAAGTTCTGACTTTTGTTCAATTAGCCACGTGGCGTTTTTGAAAAAAACTATGCCTTAGGCATTTGAATATATTTCAATGAACTTTTCTTTTATTGAGTTAGGAAAAAGTGAATTGTATCCTCTGAATGCAATTCCTAAATAAAATTTTAGCTCTTTGAATATTTCCTCTAAACCAAAGTTCCAGAAGGAAATGGCAGCTATCCTTTAAGCTTTTTTATTGAACTAAAGTTCTAATAGGAAATGTCAATTTCTTTAACCTTTTTATTTTTAAAAAACCAAAGTTCTAAGCGAAAATGTGAATTTTCCCTAGGCATTTAGACTAGCCTATGAATGGTTTATGAAAACTTTTGTTTTTATTTCAAAATTTTTATAAGCATATATTTTATGTGTTGGTTTAGCATACCTTATTTTTCTCTTACCTTGCATAGGGTTAGTTTGACTTTCTTTTGACATTTGTTTTCCTTGGTTAACATTGGTCTTGGTTTTTTCTTATTTTTTGTTTGCCATGGTCACTTGAAACTATGGAATGATTTTTACATTTTGTGATCAATCATTCGAGTACATGAATTGTACATTATCAATTAGACCAATATTCTCAAAAGTTGAAATCATTCATATAGTCATAATTGCTAAAATGGATTGCACTTCTTTTACAAGATATCAATCTAAATAATCATTTAGATTAGTCTAGAATGTCATTCAAATGGACTTTAGTTTTTCTCGCAACAGGATTGTTATGATGGCCTCATTTCTGTGGAACCCACTTGAAAATTTTTCTAGAGTCACTTTAAGGTCTTCTAAATTTTCTATTGTAGGCACCTTTGGAACCTCCATTCGTCATCACAACCAATTTCCTATGTGCATTTTTAGATTTATTTTATGTGGATTCTATTGGTGGCAATTTGCCCTTCTGCCTATTTTTAACTTCTTTAAAACTACTCTTCGAACTGTTGTGTAAGGGCATGCATCATCAACTATGGAAGCCATTTCGAAATTCTTTTTGGAGTTCTCTTAGAATCTTTAAAATTCCCTTCTATAAGCATTTTTGAACTTCTGTTCCTAATCATTATCAATTCTTTATATTCCTTCTTAGGTTTATTCTATGTAGGCTTTGACCCTTTCTTTTAGTGGACAATTTATCTCTCAGCTTGTTTTTAGCTTTTCCGAGGCTATTCTTTTGTTGTTGCTTTAGTGCAAATAATTTTACCTTTAATTTTTGGTTTTTTATAGTTTCCACTTCCTTCTGAAATCAGCATTGAACAATATGAAATTTGCAAATAATTAATGCGAAAATGTAAAGGTTGGATATGTAAAGATAATTGTTAGTTGCATATCATGTTATGAAAGCTAGATTAATCTATGTCAGCATAATATCCATTTATTTATTGTCCATCAAGAGGCGAATGTTTGGCTTTTCCTTAGCCTCATAAATGTGTAAGTCAAATAAAGTAAAGAATGACATAAGAAAATTGAAAACAAAATGTGTCAGTATGTTAGATGTGAAATTACAATTATTAGATTAGAACATAGAGTTATGTTAATCCACATTGGTATAATAGCCTTCATACATCTCCCTAGAGAAATGAATACTTGAGTTTTTCATAAAGAAATATCACATAATAAACAAAATGATAAGAATGTAAATAAGTCAATACAACTGTAGGAATGAGCATAATGAAAAGGAAAATGAAGAGAAAATAAAATAAATGATAAATAAGTCTTAAGTTTAGCCGTAGAGATTATTTTTAAGTTCTTTTGACTATTGTTGACTTTTAATTTTTGGTCAAAGTTTTATGTTGACCAAATGGATCATTTATCTTCTTTATTCTATCTTTTTTCCTGCAAATCATTCGAAGGAAAGATCTTCATTTTTGCTCTTGGATCTTTGCCTTTAATGCCTTTTTAAAATATGGGTCTCATACGTAAACTCATTTTTCATAAGCATGTGTAATTTTCCACCTCTGTTTTCAATCACTCAAAACCAAATCTAATCTAAAAAGATGATATTAAAGTAGTACGCCAGTGAAGGTGTTAGATTTTTACTTTTACATGCATTTATAGTTTGTAGAGAATTTATCATGATTGTTGGCCTTGAATCCGAAAGGGTGAGGACTTAAAAAAAGTACTTGAACTTTCAAGTTATTATTTGATCAATACTAAAAAAAAAAGATATATGGAGAAAATAAATTTCTCTCTAAGATTGAAAGTAGAAGTGTGCAAAATAACGGATTTGACCTCATTCGATTTGAAGATAATCGAGTTTGCATCGGATCGGATTGACATTAATATTCGATCAAATCAAATGTTGCTAACCTGATCGGATCGTGATCGGATCGGATGAAAGCCAATCTAATCTGACAACCTGAACAGGTTAACTTAAAGAAGAAAGTGAAAAACACACATCAATACATCACACACATATCCAGCAAGCACTAGTGACCCACAGAGCACAGACCACACACTACACGACCTCACACACCATACATGAACGTGGCACACATCATAGAGATAGAGACACAAAACCAGTAAACCATGCTTAGCACACCCAATAGCCTCACTCCCTTCTCTCATGCCCCACGGGTCATGCTTTACCCTTAAGTCAACACTCAACACAAGTAGAAACACACACAGAGTCGACAGCTAATACGCTCTAGCTATAATCACTGTCGATGCCAACCGCCAGCAAATCTACTACTCTGTGAGGATCATGACTAGATCTACTACTACTGTCTACTAATCTGTTGTCTCCACGCCTCTACACACTTCATCACCAAGTTCCTCCTCCAAGTTCCATTTGAATCTAGCAAACGGGAGCCCCAAATTTTTGTTTTGAGTTTAGATTTTTGAGTTTACTTTAAATACAAATTGTTGTAATGTGTAATATATTATATAACATATGTTAAATTGTTGATTAGAAATTGTTAATCGAACACGATCTGAACTAAATTAAACTAAATTTTTTGACTCGATCCAAACTTGATTTTGTCCAACCCTATCTGAAAGTGCTTTTAAAGACTCCTTTCTCTTAAAAATGAGTATTTATTTGTAGATGATGAGTATTGTAGATTTAAGATTTTGTTTTGAACCCTCAATCTAATTACATATGTCACTCGTCATGGTTATACACGTGGAGGTAAATTTGATCTAAGAAATTATTCCAGTCTTGCATATTTCCCTACTTGTATGATTTTTAGGTGCGATTCCCCTAAACTAATGTATTCCAGAACTAATTCCCTCTTCTCGCCATTTTTACAAGCTCCAAAAGAGTTTTTCCTTAGGTGTTTTTTACCTCAGAATAACTTAGGTGTTATTTTTTTAAAATAACTTCTCTTATATGATAGGATGGGCATGTGGCATAATTAGGTGCCTTTTGAAATATAGCAACTATATGACTATTGTTTTTTTTAATAAGGCAAAAATAACATAATTTTATTAGATAAAAAATGAATTTTAAATCTTTAATTAAATAGATGATTGTATTATAAATAGATTTGTGTCTCATAAGCTTCTAAGGGAGTAGCGAAGCTAATGCTCTGTCGTTTAACTAGTTAGGCCTAGCCCCTAATTACTCCACATTTTTCATTCTTTTTTTGACATATTGTCAAAGAAATTGTATGTCGCAAATATTGACAATAATAGAATCCATTAAACCCCAAAACCAAAAGTCAATTTTGGTTTAATCAACTTTTATATACCAGTGATTTCTATATGTATCATCACCAATTTTAATCATTTTCACCAAGGAGATGATTCTTTAGAAACGATTCGACTCAGGGTGTGTTTGAGATTAATGTTAGACAATTGTAACTTAAAAACACAGCAGTAAAGTATTTAATAAACACTAACTACTATAATTTTTAAACTATATTGATATAATTTTTTATCTGTATAATGAAGAATCTATTATATCTTTAATAATTTTATTAAAATTATCTCTTAAAATTTATATTTACTATTTATTATTAATTTTTATTTTATAATTATAATTTTTTTTCCCACAGCAGTTACAACACCTCATTCCCAGCACACCCTCAAACAAGTTGATGAATTACCAATGATGTTCTTCAAATGTTGAATTAAAGACAAACTTTTGGGCATTTGGGCATTCAAACTTTACATATATAGTTTCAAGTTAATCAACTCCAGCCGTGATCACACATCAATAAAGTCCCCCAAAAAAGGTCTAGATAATTGACAAAACAGTGCGTGGAGCTAGCTAGTCAGCAAGACGCCGCTAGCTTAAAGTTATTCTTGCCTCAAGTGGTACGCTTTTAATTAGATCAAGATGGGCATGTAAACTTTATGGAAGCGTTGGCTAATTAAACTAGTGAAAGGCTTTTATGGAAAGATCTGCAATCTTTCTGATTCGTAGAAGCGGGCATGCAAAGCGACCTTCAATGCGAAGCTCCAAGCCATTCCTTACTTTGTTCTTTGCATTACTTGCTACCAAGCCTAGCTACAAAACCCACGTATATATCCCATGTCCTTGAATATATACATATACACACGCACACGCTCACGCGCATATTACTAGTACTGGTGCAAAATAAATCAACATCACCATTCACCAGCACACATAATTATTTAGCCTATAACTAACATTGCAAAGCAACCATGCCGATTTACACGTCATCATCCGATTCCGACAACGAGCCCACACGTCCTTCGAGAACCACCCCACGGTCACGGCCCCCGGGCTTGTTCGGACGCCAAAGGCCAATACGTGACATTCTCGGAGGAGGAAAAGGTTCTTGTGTAGTTATATGTGTGTGTGTGTTTTAATTTTTATTTAATTTCAAAATGTCATTTTATTTGTGTGCATTGTTAATTTTAACGATTGGATTCACACAATTCACAGTTGCGGATGTTTTGTTATGGAAGAACAAAACGGTGTCAGCCTCCCTTTTGATCGGAATGACAGTGATTTGGTTTCTATTTGAGGTTGAGGAGTACAATTTCGTGACCTTGCTCTGTCACACTTCCATCACATCAATGCTTGTACTCTTTATATGGTCCAAGGGCGCTGAATTTTTCGATTGGTATCTGCCTATTTATTTCTTCACAGACTATACCATTAGCAACATTCTTTTTTTTTTTTTTTCAAACTTTTGTTGCCTATTTACATTGACATATGAACTTTAAACTCTCAGGAAGCATCCCGAAATCCCTGATATAGTATTACGGGAATCAACATTCAGAGAGGCTGCTTCAACCTTCCGAGTAAGATTTAATACAATCCTGTCAAAGCTCCTCGACGTGGCATGTGGAAAAGATCCAGGACTCTTCATTCTGGTATCATCATAAAACTGTAGAGATTTCTTCAAAAATTTTATTAACAAGTTATTTTCCTTTCATTGATAACGGACGTACCGATTGGAGCCGGGATCCAAGACCTGAATCTTAAGAAGTCTGCTCCTTACCACTGGAACTGGACCTTGCCTTCAATTAATCAGTTAAATGACTTATGTTCCCTTATATATTATGTTACAGGTAATAGCTACTCTGTATATTTTTTCCGTGATTGGAACTTACTTCAGCTTCTTAAATCTCCTTTATCTCGGTAAGAATTTGCCACTATAATTTAATAACGTACACATATGATTATTGAAATTTTGGGGAAGCGGACAAATACGATGGCTTTATTTTTTGTGTGCCTGAAGGTCTGATCTGCATTTTAACGCTGCCGTTTCTGTATGACCTATACGATGAAGATGTTGATTATATTGCTGACAGAGAATTCCGTCGAATGAAGAAGATGGTCAGAAGGTTTAATTCTCAGTTTCTTAACAAGATTCCAAGAGGGCCTGTTAAAGAGAATTAAGCCACATAATCGAAGTTGTTACTGCTCACATTACAGTGGAATTTATGTATTATTTACTTTTCGGAAAATACAGATTGATCCATTTCATGGATATTGTAAGATACATATAAATGTATATATGGTGTGTAAATATGTACTTTGTTTCGATGTACATTTATTTGCTAATATGCAACTACAAGCCCTTAGCATATGATCCAAGAAGTAAGGGGAAACAGAATTTTTAGAAAAATTAATAAAATGAGGCCATTTTATATTAAATTAATTTTGGGAGATTGTTAATTTCCACTCTACTGTAATCAATATATACCATTTATCCCTTATTATTTTTATAATAACCAATAACCTGTGACAGCGTAAGTTTATAACATTGTCCTTATTTTTAAATACACTTTTATTTATATTTATTATAAATTAAATAAATCACATACATAGAAATTAAAATAAAAAATCACATAAATTAAATAAATCACATAAATGGAAATAAAAATAAAAATTTAGTATTAAAAACAAGAAATATATGTTTTAGTTGAATAACAAAATTAATAATAAATTTTTTTTGTAATTTTTTACTTTGCAAACATTTTCTTATAATAAATATTTTAAAATTAAATGAAAATTACAAGAAAATATTGTATTATTTATTTTATAATATTTTTTTATTTATCATCAAGTTTTCCTATAATATTTTTTATCATTTTATAATAGTTTTCTTATATACTTATTATAAGAAAATGCTTATAAAATAAAAAAGTACAATAAAAAAACTATTATTAATTTTTTCACATCAAACATATATTTCTTATTTTTAATACTTAATGTTTTTACTTTAATTTCCATCTATGCAACTTATTTAATCTATAATAAATATAAATAAAAGTATATTTTAAAACAAAAATAATATTATAAACTTATACTATCATGAGTTTATTTACTATTATAAAAATAGTATGGGATAAATGGTATATATTAATTATAGTAGAGAAAAGTTGACAATCTTCCATTAATCTTGGCATAAAAGGCTTGATAATTTTCAACTCTAAACAATATGTCCGTTTGTAAATTAATTGAAATAAATAGTTTCAAAAATATTTTTACATTGAAAATATTTAGGATTGAGTTGTCTCATCTTGATTAGAAAATAGGTGATATGGCTTAAATATATAATGAATCACTTCATCTAACAAATTTATCTTTCAGGTTGGAATCGCAGATATTATAGTTCGCCTTTCAATAGGTAGTATTAGAGTTTGATCCTAATATTCAAGATGTGATAGACTTAATATCATACCCAACTTAGACTTAATAAGATATTGTCTGCTTTAGGCCTATACGATTTTATTTTTGGGGTGCCTATACACCTTAAAATTTATCTTGTTAATTAAGATGTGAATGTGTTTTGCTAATTAAGGTGTGGATCACCTCTTATAAACCCAATATCTCTCTCATACTTTGTAACACACTAGGTAAATCTTACATTGGCAAAGTATATATGAGATGTTGAGTTTATAAAGGGCGATCCACACGTTAATTGGTAATATGTATTTTGAGATGTATCGGTGCCCCAAACATAAAATTGTGAGGGCCTTATTAAGGCTCAAAGCAAACAATATCTTGCTATATCTGAGTTGGGTCATGAAAAATAGTATCAAAGTGACTCCATATGTTCTCTTAAGCGATGGTGGCATCAAACTTCAGTGAGGATGTTGAGTCCCTAAGGAAGGTGTATGCAACATCTCAATTCACATTGGCAAAATATAGGAGAGATGTTGGGTTTATAAAAGATGATATACATTTTAATTAGCAATACACATTTTGGAGTATGTTAATGCCCAAAAACAAAATCAAGCAGGCTTTGTTAAAGATCATAATACTTAACATTATAAAAATAAATGGGTAACTGATATTACCAATGACGATAATTTTAACTGTTAAATTGTAGAATTGTCCCATATCGATAAGAAAAAATGGGATGATATGTCACACCACCTAAAAGACTAATCTCCAACATATAGAAAATAGGCACATATCACATAAGCAAATCAATGTCAGTTTTCAATCGATCATCTAGATGTTTTTCTTGTTCTTATCACTGAAAAACATAAAAATAGTCACCTCATTCTTATTGTAGTTAAACTTTGTTGTGGAGCGAAGAATCTTCTTTCTCTTTGGTCCCAGACCTATGTGATACAGAAATGGTAAAAACAGACCAAGGGGGGAAGGGAAGATTTCATAATAAGAGTATTAACATTATTAATACTTACCCAATAATGTAATTGTAGCATTATTCCAATACTATAGTTAAGTGATTTGCCATCTACTGAAATAACAAAATGTCTCGCACAATGTAAAACGACAAAATTGTTTTGTTAGGTCTACTGTTTTTCCTGCCCGGACAGAATATACAGCAGCGGTGTTCATACCTTCGGCGCACATTTAAATATTTAGCAAATGATCATCAGTTAATATTACGTTTTTTCAACCACACATATCCGATTCCATCCTGTAAATTAAATTACTCCTTGTAATTGAACATGTTAGCCTCTTACTTCTTCAATCAGAGGCCATCCATTATACTACCATTTAAGGATTAATGACTTAATGTTACTAATTAGTTCATTATTAATTCCTATTACTAATCTTGTCATTAGTGGGTGCCATTTCGTTGAATTCCAAGCTTAATTTAGATCTAGAACTGACAAGAGGCACTTTTTTTTTGTCTTTTGATGCTCCACGGAAACAAAGACAAAAAAAAAAAAAAATCCGAAAACACATGGAGGAAAATGAAAGTACAATTATAGCATGACACAGAACCCCTTTTCGATCGAACTTCTGCAATAATAGAAGCAAAAAATAATTCTTAATCCCTCCCACGATGCAATTAATATTGTGGTAATATTATTATTTTATAGCCTATAACACAACCCCCCCACTTTGGCAAATAATTGCATTTTTAATAAGGTTTATTTAAACCCTTTTTACAAGTAAATAAAGGACGAGACTGGCCTAGTTTTGGCCTTCCCAGGGCAAGATCAGAGAAGGGGGCCATAAAAAAAAAGTTTTAAGTCTCGAATTTAATAATTATGAATATTAAAGAATGAAGATCGTGGCCAATATTTGTTGGTTATATGTGCACCACCACAAGCTTTCACGTAAAACAGAATTACAAATTGGACTGTCATTCTTTTTTTCCACCTTTTTTCTTTAAAAAAAAAAACACTGTTTCTTAGAATTGTATTTATTGACCAATATTGTGACAAGAAAGAGTGGGGGCATATGCACTGCCAACCATCATTAAAGTTTTATATGGGCATGCATAGAAAGAGTGGCTACGTCGACCCCACCATCTCCATTGTCAAAATTCCGATGGTTATGTCTGCCAATTCAAGTGCAAGGAGGACGAATCAATGAAGTTTTTGAATCCCAAAATAGTTTTGAGAGAGATTGAGATCTAAGTGGTTTTGGCCCTTAAAGCCTCTATTTCTTCTCAACTACTTTGCCAGAAGGTACAAAAACAGAATTATAAGTATAATGTTTCGAGTTCTGAACTTTTTTTCATATGTCAAATTCATTAAAAAAATAACTACAATTTAGCTACGGTTATTTTAATTTCTCAAGACTCTTTATATATTGAATACTAATCTTTTAGTTGAAACTTTAATTTCTTGCTACTGACTCTCAAATTATAAGATTTGAATTTAATGTTGAGTTGTTCTCAACTCTTTATAATATTCTACTACTATTAAGATTTAATTAATTTTATATTTTTTATATAATAACTAACAAATATATCTTTTTAAAAAAGCTAGTAAAAAGTTCAGTTTAACACTGAATCAATCCTGTATTATATATATGCACACAAATTTTGATAGTTACTAAAAAAATTCGATGTTTTAAGTATAACTGAAAATTTAGAATTTTGAGCAAAGAGTATAGGTTATTGTGTACGTGAGACGATGACAATATTGAGGACACTTCGGATTATGAATTTTATAAAAGTATAAAGTTTTTACATACGCAATTATATTATAGCCACATCTATTGCTTGACTCATTGACTTATGGCTTCTATAAAAAAGCCTATGTTGTTTGGAGAAGTTCACTTGCCCACACACAAAGCTTATCACTAGTGATCATCATAAAGAGATAGAGAAGATGGTGAGACAATTATTGACAGAGCATATCATTGCTGTGAATGGAGAAGGTGCCGCCAATGGCCTATCAAGAACTTCTGTATTCATCTTAGCAGCTTTGCTCACTCTTTCTCTATTATCAGCTATAATCTTTGGTTGCGCAGAAGGTGTATCCAAAGAAAAAGCTTCTTCAGCAGATGATTCCAACTTTCACGGTGCCGGTTGCACTGCTGGTTGCGGCTGCGGTTGCGGTGCAGGTTGTGGCGCATGAATTTTACAGCTTCTTCATAATATGCAAATAAACCTCGCTCAACGTGTTGAAGTTAATATAACTTTGTTTTGTTTTGGTAGCCGAACGCCTTTGTTGAATGTATTTATAATATTTTAAATTAAATTCAAATTTAATTTTCTAATTATAGATCACATCTTTTTTATATAAGATCCAGCACAAAACTCATATCATTATTAATGAAATAACGAATAATATGTGATCGAAAGAGGTCTTGGTAACTAATTCTAAATTACAATCAATTTCCTGTGCTGCCATTTGTATTTTATCCTAATGCCACAGAAAACAAAATGAAGACTAAAATTTTTCCAAAGCAGCACAGCACTAGTGAAGATTAGGATCCAATCAAAAGAGATAATGTAGTTTCATGTTCTATGATGATTGATGAGCATTCCATGTTCTTCGAATCTGTATCATCACATTCATGGGTCTATTTCGTTCACCCGTTTCATGTTAGCCAAAGTTTTGGTTCACATGTCATATCAAACTAGAGAAAACCAAGAAAAAAAAAACTTTTTATTTGAAAAACGTTCGTCTAAACATTATCACATGTAAATTGATTACTATTGTCCCTCATTTAACAAGTTATTATCTAGACAAATACAACAGAATGATTGATTATCAATAAAGTAGAAAAAGAATTAATTTTGGCCATAACCAACAAGCGCACTCGTATCTTCAGAAAATTTGTCTTTCTTCTGGTAATTCGTGTCAGAAGAATATGGATGAATTTGTCTTATTAAGGAAATATTATAATTGATATTTAATTAATCAGAAATAAACGCTCAGCTACGTCAAGATGGCCGAGTTGGTCTAAGGCGCCAGTTTCAGGTACTGGTCCGAAAGGGCATGGGTTCGAATCCCATTCTTGACAATATGAATGTTCTCTTTTTTTATTTGTTCTTCAGTTTTCTTTTTTGGGGTCACATCACATATTCCCATCTTAATTTTATTGACTAATTTTTACGGAAAAGAAAAATTGGCGTTTGAAAAAAAATTAAAACTCATTCTCTCATAAATACTGAATAGATTTCATTACTTTAACTTCCCCCAATAAATACTTTTGCAAGTATCTCTGTCATCATATTGTAATATCAACATTAACCTACTAATATGAATGAAGAAGCTAAGCAATTCTTGGCACTTACTGCACGAATATCTTTATCTTAATCTGGAAAATATCAGTTTTCAAAGCAAGAATCTCTCTTTTAAAGTAATTTATCAATCTAATTGCTGAGGAAAACCTACTAAAGTGGCAAAAATTTCGCAACATTGAACTGATAATCAAAAACAAACTTTGCCTTCACGTTGGATCGGAGGACCCGATTCCCTAGAGCGTGCATGTGATTTGCAAGGCATACTATCCGAATCACTGTCGGAAAATGATGAATATGCTGCAAAAATCCTTTTCTTCGATGCACAACAAGTCCATTGCATTGCACGCTGTGTAGCTCGCCATCCGATCTTGCACGGTAGCTTGATGCAGCAGCAGGCAAGTGATAACGGGCAACAAACACAAAATAAACAGGCACTACATGCAAATTCTGCAACTTTGCTGCAGAATTTGGAATTCTTGAATGCTGCAGAACAAGATGTAGCTGTAGGTCTTGCCGCCTTCATTTGGCACTGACTTTCTTCTTTTAGGAGAAACCTGCTTTCCATTTTCACTATTGCTACCAGAAACATGCAGAAACCACTGCCGCATAGTCGCGGCTGCAGATGGTTGCCCGTATTTATGGCTCCGAATACTTTTCCAAATTTCAGAGGCGTTCTTCTTTGATCAACTCGCTGTTTCTTCTTTACTCCTTTTTTAAAAAGCTTCTTTTTCCTTTTTCAAAAACTTGGTACCTAAACCGGGGAATATGTCTTCAATGCTTTTCACGTGCTTGATTCCTTGAGAATTATGCCACTTTCGGTTTCTCTTTCAAGTACCATATAATTATACTATTCCACAATTCCAAGCTATCTTATTCCTTGATATATGTTCTAAATCTTTCAGCTTGCCGCAATTTTCTTCTCTTTCTGAATCTTTTCTTTGCTTCTTTTTAACTTCTTTTGTATAAATTAAGACAGTTATCGAAGGTCACACCACGAACAGCACCTCCATCTTTTCAAAAAGACTTGCAGGTCCAAGAATAATATGCAATGTATACCAAAATGATAATATACCTACCGTAAAACTTGTAACAATATGCAAGTATAATTGCAACAACTAGCACAAAACATTTTTCCATTGATCTTGGTCGGTTAAAGGAATCTTGTTGAAATCAAATAATATACATAAAATCATCTCTTTAATCTTAAAGAATAAAGTAAGAAGCTTCATACTTCACATAAAGCACATTAACCTTGAAAAGAATCGAAAGCATCCCATCAAATTAATCAGCAAAAGAACAGATACCAACAAGCTGAACTAGCCCATAATAAGTAACAACATATATTGATGCCTGCAAATCATGTGGAAAATGTTTTGCACCTAAATTTTCAAGAGGAGATACTGCCGCAAAATAAATATTCAGAAACTAATGTTGTCAACCTGGAAGTGTTTCTCCACATACCAGAGTTTGGTATTCAAAAATTTATGCATGGATTGAGTTAGACCCTTTTGAACTCAAAGCCTTTGCACGCAACCTTTCCATGAATGCTGGATTGGCTCTGAGTCTATCCTTGACATAAGAAGCACGAGCATCATCCACCATTTTATTTGCTTTCCCAGCTTCTTCAATGAGAGAAAAGAGAGTCCTAAGGCAATCTTTCCTGTTCTCCTCCCTATGTTCAAACCTGGGAAAATAAAAATTGGTTTTATCATTATTCATACAGCATAAAAATGCACATAACGTCACTGCCAAAGTAAAGATGGGAAGCAAATGAGCAGGCAGCATCATTAGAATTTTCTATCAAGACAGCAATGACTCTTTTGGCGCGCAAATTATTAGTTGTTCATTAAAGCAAAAATCCTTGGCTCATGATTGAATTTGACAGTTACAAGTAAATTCCTTATTTCATTTTGTTATGACAACAAAGACATGATTTAGTATAGAAAGTACTTTCGTATTGAGTTTGCCAAAAGATCACAAGGAGCAACATAGACCAAAAAACCGGTAAAAAAGGAAAAAAGTGTCATAATGATTAGTCATATGCTGACGTTACCTCTCACTAGTGATGGTAAGCTCATCTTTCCCTGGATGATACCTTTTCCCAACCAGTTCCCGCAGGCGACGGAATTGATATTTTGAAAGCCCAAGTTCTTTCATAGTAACAGACATTTTCACTTTTCTATTTTTGGGATGCCAGGCATCACCACCAGGAGCAAAGACTGCCCGTGTTACCCACCTAAGAATTGGCCCCTCTCCCGGTGGATCATCAATGTCCTTTTTCGTGTCCGGCACAGCAGGAAAATCATACTTTATGGGCTCCTCTGTTTCCACCTGTTTCATATATTCAGCAACTACCTCATCCTCAAACTTCTTAAATAGCTCATACGCCTGTTCCGGTTCAAGCTCCCCACTTTCACACATATCCCCTAACTCATTGAACTTTTGCTCCACCTTTTTTTTCATATCATCTGTAGAAGAATTGACTCAAACCCATTCAATGCAAATGCAAATTTATTAATGCAATTACAGTGTCATTGATATTTATAAAACTTTTCAAAAACAAAAAGAAATATGAACAAAAAAATTGTTAAAGAAGTGAATGTTTTTTAACTATATACAATGTGCTCACAACATTAGATGCGGAAAATACTAAAACTGCAATCATTTAACAGAACACAGCAAACATATGAAAATCAGTGGAAGTGTCAGAACATGAAATTAGAGCAGAATCTCAAGTTTTAAGAAAGATTGCAATGGCTACAGTCGTCGACACAAACAAGCTTAAATAGTATAAAATTAGAAGCATAAACAACAAGCAAATTGCATAGAATGCATGACAACTATAACTCATGATGTCATTGCCCTTGGCATAGCAGATTCTGGCTGACACACTGCATCATCCAAACATAAAAAGTCTATTTTACCTATATATATTTGCCAACATAAACCATTATAGGTCTTTTTTTCCCTCCCCTTTCCCCTAGGCAAAGGGTTTCATAAGAGGCATTATTCTTAAAGACATTAACGGAATAAAAAATTAAATCATATTACATTCAGTACATCATAAGCTAATTGTACGACAAGCTAGCAATGCAGTAAACAGTTAACTACAGCTAACATGAGCGGCAAGACAGTGCCAAGACTACTAAGCAATGTATACAAAATTATCAACTCCAGAATACATATTAACAAAAGGATTCTCAAAATTAATTTGAAGCAAACATTAAGATACTAAGATTACCAAATTCAATATTAAAGTAAATATATTCTTATTTTAAAAGTTACTGCTAAACATTGATAGCATGATGAACAATAGAATGAACTATTTTTTATTTAAGGAACTGGAAAAAATCTCATAAAATGGCAATGAGAAAGTTAAAAGAGAAACAAATACCAGGGAGGAGCTTGTCCCAACTCAGCATATCCTCAAGAATTTCCTCACATTCCCTAGTGTCTTTTAAATACCCATGCTGAACCGCCTCACTAATCATTTCGTCCCACTTCTTGTCATCCATGTTGAAGTATTCATCCTTAACCATCTTCTTTACAACATGGTCCCTAGCACTATACAAATCATCAATCTCCTCATCAGTCTCATACAACTCCTCAAAATCTGATTCAAACTCTTGGTCCTTGACGTCATCCAAAGGCTTCAACCGTAGTTCTTCCGTCAACTCATCATCAGTTTCCTCATGCTTTCCCACCAGTCTCCTCTGCAATATTGCTTCAAGAATCGATGGCAGCGCCTCTTCGTCCCCCTTGAAATACTTATCTATCCGCATTTTCAGCTCTGAGAGACCAAACAAATATTAGATCGAACACTTAAAACCTATGAAAACCCCAGATGATATGTAAAAACATAAACAAGCTGAGAATTTGACCCAGAGAAATGCAAATTCAACAGAAAATAAAACATACTCATCGATGCAATGACAATTAACATCACAGTATTTCAAAAACATTAATCAAACAAATTGATAAATTACTCCTAAATTATGCACGTCAAATTAGTAACAATCCAAATATTTCTTCTGGGCTTTTTCATTTACCTTTATTATTTACATCCTCAACGTCAGTAGAGACATTGTTCTTCTGGGTTTGTGCTGTAAGTGCGGTTTGGGAAGCCGAGTCAGGGCCATGGTGGTCATTGGAGGAGTCTTTTGAGTCGGATGAGTAGAGTCTGAGTTGGGTCCGAGTTGAAGCAGCGAGTGAAGGGATGAATGATTGATTATGGTCTGGATTGTGAAGAAGGTTGCGACTGATAAGGGAAGCATTTCTCAGTAGAGTTCGTCTCATGGTTACTTCACTTTGTGGGGTTTTAGATTTAGGGGTTTGTCAATTTTATCAGCGCATTAAGGGCTTGTTTGCTGTTTGTCAAATAACCAATTCGAAGATTTGCTCCTCAAATTTTATTATTTTCTTTTGATATGGAGAGTTTTTCTTGTGGAAATCTAGTTAATGTAAGTTCTTACTTTCCATTACTTAAAATTTAGTTGGATAGTGTTAATTAATTTTTTTCCCATTATTAAATTTAATATGTTATAATATAATTAAAATTCCGTTGAAATCAATCTTGATGAGCACAAAAAAAAAAAGAACAAATTGGCTTTTAAAAGAAATTTATTCCAAAAAAATTAAAAAAATACCCAATTTGAAATTTGGGGGTCACTTAATGCCCCGCAAAGTTGAAGTGCTCTTACTATTTTTTTAATCCTTTATTTTGATTCATATTATAGATTTCTTTATTCAGTTGTGAATTGTGATTATTGATATCAGGCACAGAAGAAGCAGTGAGAAATTGATTGCTTGAGGTCGCATTTGGATTGAATTTTGGAGTTTGACATTGGGATTCAGAGTACTTGGCTTCAATGGCTACAGCGAAGTTAAAAGATTGGAACTTTTACAACTTTTATGAAAGTGAAAATTTTCCTCTAGTTAAAATCCAATGATAATGTATTAATGCTCGTGGGCAATGAACGATGATCCACTAAGTAATCATACAAGCACATCACTTAATACAAATAAATTTATATAAATTAATATGACACAAAAATTATAATTTTATAAAACTATCACCAGCCCACATAATTGAAAAAAAAAATTATTTGTTACAAATTTAAATACAAAAATCTTTTCAAGTAGTATACCTCTTGATATACATATGAAATCACCAATGAATTAAAACAATAAAAATTTCAGCAGAAGCAAACTTGAGGCAATTGATAAGTTCGTTTCTAGGAGATGAATGAATTGTAATGTTTTTAGCATAGGAAGAAAAATATATAGGCATTAGTGGGAGATACACTTACATTTATTAATAATATGAGAACATTAATGGGAAGAGCAAGTCCATTTGTTAATAATTAAAAAAAACATAAATGAGAGCATAATGTCATTTGGTGGAATCCACATCCGTAACCAATGATTTATAAATTACAATACCATTATTAATTTTCAACCAATCCCTTCATACCCATAAGTTATATGCATTAATTTGTATAACCTATATGTGACTCTAATTTTACTGTATCCGAATCGCTACTAATATTTTGTCAATCTACGATTGACAATTGTCATTCCACATTATCGCAACCACAACAAACAAGTAAACAACAGTTTGAAACTTAGGTATGTTTCTACATCATCAAGCAAAATTGAAGATGGATGAGGATAATCAACACATGACACAAAAATCGATTCTTTGTAAATCCCAAAAGTGATTTTTTAAAAATGTTAAATTTGCTAATTAACTAAGTACTAAATACATTGATCAACCAATACAAATGGTGTAAGGATGATGTGTTCATGAGTCAGACTGAGAATCAAACTCATCTTCTTCATCAGCCTCCTTGACTGAAGTCTTGGTTCTAGTTTCAAGCTCTTCCATCAATTCATCGTCACTTTGATCGTGCTTACCAGACAACTTTCTACTCAAAATGGCTTCAAAGATTGACGGTATGGCATCTTCGTCACCCTCTAAATACTTCTCTATTCTGCTTTTCAGCTCTACAATTAATTAAATTTAATTTTGCAATTAACTAATAACTCATAGGCACAGCTGAAAAAACTAACCCAACAAATTAACTGAAATTAACAGAAATAAAAAACCCAAATCAAAGATAACCAGAAATCATCATATACTAATTCATTTTTTTTTCCCTCAGGCTTAATTACTGAATTCAAAACAAAAGCTTTTACCGTGGCTGCTGACATCCTCAACATCAATGGAGCCACTATTATTTTGGGTATTGGGCAGCTTTGAAGAATCAGACTCGGAGGCGTAGAACCTGGGTCTGGGTTGAGTGAAAGCGGTGAATTTGACTAAAGAACAATTAGGGTTCGCGTTCTTAAGAAAATTACGAGCATACAATACCGCCCGGTTCATGCTCATCGTGTTCGTGGTCGCCACTCGCCTTGCAATTTTTAACTTTGCTGTTCTCTTAAGATTGTGGGATGTCTCCGACGAGACATCTGACAATAAGGTTGGTGGGTCTCGGATGCGTTTGCGGAATTGAAGCCCAACCCGAAAGGATTGTATAAGGCCTCAAGTCATATGCCTTTATTCAAGGTGGATAACAATAACAGCAAAAGGTCATCTAGTCAGTGTATTTGTATATAAGCCTATAAAAAAAGTACAGAACTGACTTTTATTAAAATATATATATTTTAGAAAAAAAAAATCATTCGTATATTTTAAATTTATATTTTTATTAAAAATATTACAATATTTTTAAAGAATCAATTATTTATCTTAAATTAATAAAATATATTTATTATTTATAAAATCGTTAATTACTGTTTGAAAATTAACAAAATTATAATTAATTGATAATTTTACTCTTAAGAATTATCACTTATATACTCTTAAAATTTCTTATTATCACTTATATACCTTTAAATTATCACTCAAATCATATGAAAAGATCATATTATCCCTTTGATGCTATTATATTTAAACAAAAACTAACATTTTAATAGACAACAGATATATTTTGTTAAATTATGATAGACGATTGATATATCCTGAAAGTATTATAATAAATTTCATAATAAAATAAATTATAAATATATAATTGATAATTTCCCTCAAAATAATTAAGAACAAATTCGCATCTTATAAAATACAAACGTGTAGAAATTCATATTTTATAAAATACAAAAATATCAAGATTTTAAAAAGGATCGGTAGACGTGTAATTGTTAAAAACCATGAGCACAACAGGAACAGACGAGGAGAAAACAGAATTTTTGAAGAACGATCATCATATTGAGACGAAAAACGATAAAATTCCACGCTTGATACGTCCTCTCTTAGTGGGGAGACAAAGAATATGTTCAAAAAAGTTAAAGACTTCTTTTAAATAATAATCGCAAAGGGAAAGATATGTTCAAAAAGCCTGAAGCCAGCCATAACAGACAGCAACATTCTACTCAACCAACACTTCCAAATCCACAGATCCTTACATAAGCCACATACAAACCCAGATAATAACAAAGGCAAAAAGATGTAAAACCACAAAGTCCACATGCTAATGAAGCAGCCATTACAAAGACAAAAGCAAGACCCCCGAACAGATATTGTAAGGCAGGAACCATGATGCTGTTTATATAGGTTTGATCTTGAAATGAAGTGAAATGAGAGAGAACACAAAGCACTTCAAGTCCTGCAATCACAAAAATTACCAATGAGAGCCAAGTCTAGCATATTAAATAAAGAAACGAGACGTGGGGAAAAATAAAGAACGAGTTGATGAGCAGACCTGAACAAGATAATAGAATATACGAAGGCCTTCTGGATCCTTACTACTCTGGACGTCAACAAGTGATCCAATTTTTGATGTCGTAAAGGAGATATGTTCATTTCCCATTACAATTTCCAGCTCCTGCCGTCCAACGCGGTCAGGTTCTGGCCAGGTGTTATCATCTTCCTTCATGATCTGAACAAAAACCCACATTTTACCCTCAGAACAGCAACCATGAACAAGAGACGCACTAATATGTCATGGAAAAACAATATAGGTCATAATCAGGCCCCAAAATTGGAGCCCCAGAGAAAGAAGGCAACAACAAAACCAGACATGAATACTCCGATTGAAATTTAAATTTCTGTACGCCATCATGCTAAGTTAATCTCTAATAATTCGAGAACATCGGCTTACCGTACATAGATTATCAAAATATAAACTTAAAATATAGCCTGAACCACTCCAGTAACCAACACACCCTCTGTATATTTCAATTTCTGTGCAGTATTATCATGCCACTTTCATCACGCGCCTGTGAATTCCAGCGCGTCAGCTAATTGTGTGCAAATTACTAGCAATACCATATCAAAGAGAACAAAATAACTCAAGAATAAAAAAAAATACATATACAAATAAACCCTAGATTAACAAATTCAACAGAAACAAATAATAATAATAAGAAGAAGAAGAAACAGCAACACTAAGAGGGAAAACAGAAACAAAATAACTCCAGAATTAAAACAATGCATACATAAATAAACCCTAGATTAACAAATTCAACAGAAACAAATAATAATAATAATAATAAATTAAGAAGAGGCAACCCTAAGAGAGAAAACAAAAGAGGAACCTCGCTCTCGGTAATGATGCGGCGGCATTCACGGAGGACGGCGGGGGTGAGGAAGACCTCTTTGCGAATCATAGTATCGTTTTTGTAGTTGGAATTATTAGCGTATCGAAGCTTGCCATCTGGCCGAAACTCGAACTCCAAGAACTCGTGACCGAATTTGCCCTTGTGTCCTACGTAGTAACGAAGATAGAACTCTCCGTGTTCTTCTCCAGCCATTGTTTCTGCTTCAAGTTTCAATCAAAGGGAAGGGAGACGGATAAAATTCAAAGCCGTCCTAGACCTCGCCCGTCCAGGTATATAGCAGATTTTACAAGAGACGAGTAAAAATTTATTTAATCTTTAATGGGCCGATTCGGTTCGGGCGGGCTGGGCTTGTTAATGGAACCCACTAAACACACTTCAATTATTTTATTTTGTTATTATTGTTTTACAAATATGCTTTTTACATTTCAAAGCTTTATCCGAAGGATGTGGCACGTGATATGTTCTTGATCGCTTTTCATAAATTTTAAGTGATATTTTTGATAAATTATAACTTCACTGATCAATTAGAGAGTAAACATCGCATTTGATATAAAATTTTTTAGATGCACAATAGCATTTAGCCGATAATTATTAATATTAGTTCCATGTTACGTAATTGCATAACTGAATATATTGTGAGCTTTATTAATTAGAATATGAATCTAATATACTGTAAGTGAATAAAGAATTTACACACCCCGCTAAGGTGAAAATTACAGAAATTTATGAAAACAAAGAGATCCATTAGAGTTCGAGTTTCTGCTAGATGCCAAGCTCCGACACGCTAATAATTCCCATTACAAAAACAATACCATGTTTTGCAAACAGGCCTTGCCCACTCACGCCGCATCATTTTTGAGAGCGAGGTTCCTCTTTTATTTTCCCCTCCTAGGATTGCCGTTTATTAATTTTATTTTTTCTTTTATTATTATTATTATTATTATTTCCAGTAAATTTGTTAATCCGGGGTTCTATTTATTTTGTTTTTTTTTTTGTAATTCTCGAGTTATGTTTTTCTCTTTCAAATCGTATTGCTAATAATTTGCGCACGATAAGCCGAAGCGCTTAAATTTATCGACGCCTGTTGAAAGTGGCAATTGTAATGTGCACAGAAATTGAAATGTGAATAGGGTCTGATGCCCATCCTCGACGGTTCCCTCAATTGCTGGAGTGGCTCTGATTTGAGGGTGCATAGTCATAACCTACACCTTTCAGGCTGTGTTCTCGGGGAGCCTTCGTTTTATATCTTAAGTTTATATTTTGATAGCCCATGTACAATAAGCTAATGCTCTCGAATTATTAGAGATAAACGTAGTATGGTTATGTGCGCATAAATTTAAATTTCAATTGCCATCTTCATGTCTGCTCTTATTGATGCCTTCTCTCTCTAGGGCTCTGAATATGACCTGCATTATTTTTCCACAACATGATAAAATGTGGGGTTTTTTTTTTTTTTTCCAGATCACGAAGGAAGAGGATAACATTTGACCGAAACCTAACCGTGTTGGATGATAACAACTGGCCGAGTTATTTTTTATTCTTGAGTTATGCTCTTCTCTTTCAAATGATATTGCCAATAATTTGTGCACAGTAAATCGATGTGTTGGAATTTGTAGACGCCTGATGAAAGTGGCATGGTAATGTGCACAAAAATTAAAATGTAAAGAAGATCTGACGCCCATCGTCGGTGATTCGCTAATTAAGGACTCTAGAATGAGGAAAGAGCATAGAGAAATGTGTTTCGCGGTCGGTAGTCACAAGTGAGTTTAGATGGCTAAGGTTTTATTTTAATTAATTTTTATTTAAATAGACATCTAAATTCACATGTGACCACACTGAGTATTGTCAAATTCATTCTTGTAGGTTTTTTTTTCTCTCATCTCTTTCTATTTTGACGTGGATCTCCAACGAGCCTAAAAAAAAAAACACAAATTAAAAGAAAACTATTGACAATAAGATTTGCGTCTTAATTTCAATTTGTTTATTTGTTAATTTGTTTCTGAATGAAGGGGGCAGAGTGACATATCCTTAATTGTTACTTCTTTCATTCAAAGCTTGGCGTTGTGTTGGATCCAACAATTTCACATCAATATTTGGGACGCCATTGATTTGCATCCCATTGTGAGTGAGAGCCTTGTGAGCACTAGGCCAATTCTAATATAAAATGTGCATCCAGTTAGCGTCTCTCCACGCCGCACTTTTTCAAATTCTTGCAAAACCAAATTGGTATTAGTCGGAGGAAATCCCTAAACTGTACGCAAATCACTACAGCCTCACAATAACTCATAATTATCCAGCACTGCACAAAACTTTATCACAAATTAGTATTACTCCATTACAAAAAACAAAAAAATAAATAAATAAATAGATAAAATTGCTCCCATTTAAGCCACGTCAATTTGCAAGCTCCATCAATTCTTTAGCCTCCTCAGTCATCCATTCTTTCATCAATCAATCTACGGGCAGTTGCAAGAATCCCTTACAAAAGGCAAAACTTGTTTCACCGTTCTTTCTCAAATCTTCTCAACATCCACAGCCAATTTCGTCCGGCCATTTCATCGAACACTTTAAGGGCAATCGCCATCATGCCGACTTCTATTATTATTTAGATAAAAATTAATTCAAATAAAATCTTAATTACTTAATTTTATTGATAACACATGTCAACGTATCCTCAAAAGTATAAGAGGATTAGGAGAAGAAATGTCTAAGAGAAAATCTGAATCTATTTATAAAATATATAAATTCTCTCTAATTTCTTCTTTATTTTTCTCCCTTTCTCATTGATCACACCATTAGATTTTTTTTTTCCCACATTCTAGATTAATTAAAATGTTGCCAAATGAGAATGTTAAATGTCACCCAATAAAACATCATCACTCATGATCTACCCACGCAAAATTTATTTGATTGGATACATGCCAAATTACGGTTCATTTCGCAGCCTCTCCTTTGCTTAGAAATTGTGGACGTCCTTTCTCAGGATTTGCAAATTGCACGCCGCCCGCTGCCAGCTCTCTCCTCCGTTAATTCATCCGCAATTGATGGTAACGCCTTGCTTGCTTTTTAAGTCGCAATCAAAATACTTATGCGGACTCCCATGCAAATCTAATCATTTTAAACCACGGTACCAAATAGTAACGCTCTCGCTCTCTTTCGCGCATCAATGACAAATTTCTACCTCAATTAAAACGAAACTGGGGTTACACAGAGAAGTCCAATCTTTTACACTCGAAAGGATGTTGCCAGCGATATTAGCTCTTAGAATTTAAACCCTCGAAGATTAAGTAATAATATTAACATATCATCGAGTGAATCCATTGGCTGCACATGGTGTGGCTCGATCAATTAGTCGCCTGTTGTCACATCCTTCAATCATCCAGCAAGTCTCTTGGTTGTTACTTGGAAACTACAAGACCCTCACCAAATAAATTTGACAAATTGGCAATAAATCATTTTCATTTGTTAGAATCCTTTCTTGGCTCTTTTGTCTTGCGAAGCCATTAATTAATTTGATTTTCCATTTGCGCCAAAATATCACAAGTGCCATTAAACATTTTTGGCGTCCATACGTACGATTGACCCATTGTTTAGTCTTAAAATCGCATGTCTTGCGCGTTCTTTGCTATTCCAAATTTAAGAATATTTGTCATCAACTCATTTGCAGTAACCGGACAGCTCTTTCCCAATTCTCAACCCATCCACCGTTTATTTGTCGCTTCCATGATTCAGAATGCCAATTCTCAAAACACTATTTTTCTCACTTATTATCATTGTTTCTATTTTTTTTTTTTTTTGGTTACAGCTAGAAAGAACATTCATAGTACCGCACATTTATTGGTCATGTTATAATTTGTATAGATATAACTTTTCGGCAGATTCTTGATTGTAATATATTCGAGAGATTGTAACATAAATTTTAAGAAATAAAACTCCTCAAGAAACCGCAATATGTTAGTTAGTGGGGAGGGCTGAAATCTAGATAAGAAATAAATTATGTGCATAATTATTCAGTTGATCCCTATTGTAAATAAAATTAGCCCAAGCGTCTAAGTTGCATTATTTGACGTTCATCAATGCGAAGGGAAACATAAGGATTTAAAAAATTTACAAAGTGATCATCCACCGCATCAATAATACGTCGCATAAAATAATTTCTTAGATGAATTTTCAAAAGGCTACCTCTTAAATTTTTTAGTAGGGACTAGCATTATTGTCCTGGGGCATTGAATACTCTATTTAAAAAAATACAGAAATGGTATGCCGTTGGCAGCTGGAACGCCTCAATGGCAGCCCAAAAAAGAAACACAAATAATAATAATAAGGATTTCTATGAAATAAATGCGCCGAACTTTTTTTGAAATTCCAAAACAATTAAGTTAATGGGATATCCAACGAGAATAATTATGTTGGACTCAATGGGAACCCTTTGCCTTTATTTCATTGGCTCACTGTTGATAGCTGATTTTATGATTTCTTAAGGAGACAATCATCCCATTTAGTGTGTGGATTGCAAGACTTTGTTATTGGGACCCTAATTCATAAACCAATTAATTATGCAATTGAGGCAGGTATTATGGGAAAAGGCTATAGCCTTCATTATTTTGCCTCCTCCAAGACAAATTCAAGCTTTTAATTTAGTTGAGTGAAAATAATTTGTAAATTTCTCTGTCCTCCCAAGTACATTCCGCACTATAATTGATGTACCCATTTTAGGGGCCAAAAGTTTCTATACATGGATTGATTATAGCTTATCCATTTTGGTACAAATATTCAATTACATTATTATTATCCGATGTTTACAAATTGAAATGCATGAACTTGTTATTTTTTTTCTTCCACTAAAATCTATCAATATTTATAATTTATTAAAATTCCTCAAATCATGGTCATTGAGTTATTTTTACAGTCTTCTGATATTGATATCCGGAATTAACTCAAAGCTATTAAATCAATTTTTCGTTCATGCCATCAAATATTTAAAAAAGGGAAAAACATCTCTATAATAATTAATGAATACAAGAGAACTCATTATCATCTATTTTTAAAATGACACACAGAGATGTTTACCATTCGACTAAATAATGGTCTACTACAAATACACTATTTTTGTAAATTAAAAACTAATTATTTTTGTAATCTATATAGTAAAGTGCTAAGAGGCCCGCTATGCCTCACCCACAATGTTTAATTATATCTTAGATGAATTTGCTAATAGAAAAGAGTCTTAGTTGCTTTATTGTTTGCACTGATTCAATTTATTTACAAAAAAAAAATAATAATAAAGTCAAGAAAAATAATGGAAATGAGTAGATATAAAGGAAGCAAAGTCAAAAATACAAATCAGATTTCTCAGTTTTTTTTCTGTTAATTACAAAAAATTCAATAAAAACTAAAGTCATCATAATGTGGTGATTGCTCCCAAAAGTTTTATTATTAATAAAATTTAATTTTGTGGGAAAATTACTCAAATAAAGAAGTCCTCTCTTCATTTGGGATTGCAAATCCCAAGTTAGTTTATGAATAGCAGATCTAATTGTATTAGTATCTATAATTGATTTATTTTTCGTCATACCAATGGGTAAGATTTCATTAGTAAGTGATACAAGGTCTCGTTCATTAGAATCCATGATTATGGACTTGAATCCTTTAATATGGAACATTTTCTTTTCCGGGAGTGAAGGAAACTTTAGGGATGATACTTAAAAGTGTTCTCAATGTTTGCTATATCTAAATTGATTTGAAAAAAAAAAAAAAGTTCGGCTAGGTCATGTTAACATATATAGATATATAAACAATTTTTACAATTAATAAATCTTAATTAAAAATGCATAGTCACAATATTTATAGTAACATAAATTATATGAGGTCATTTTGCTCCTCATCCATCTTTATATTAAGCTATAGAGCAACCAAATAAATTTTGCAAGTCCTTATCCACTACCTTATTAATAATTGAATGTAACAAAGTCAATCCACTTAAAAAAAAAAAAAAGATGTACTGAGCAAATCCTACGCAATTGGCTACCAAATATAGTTAAACATGTTTTATTCGTAGCCCTCAATTGATATCACAAGTCCATCATTCTCTAGACAAAATAAACAAATATTGTGGAATGGAGATGATTCATACACAATTATATATTATACGCTTGGATAATTTTATTATATGCTCGATTACAAAGGCTCATATTTGCTATAAAATTATTGTTAAATAAAGGTCTAATTACAACTCCTTAAGGTACTAAAAGTCAATAAAATGCGATCATTTAATAGTATTTAAATAATTATATGGAGCAATGACTCTCTAAGTGTCGTGGTTCTAGTTCGTGAATCAATCCATTATAATAATTTGTTTATCATTAATTCTTTATTCACTCTTTTTAGAAGTTAGCCCCAATATATGTGAATGAATAAGCGAAAACAGTATGAAAATTATTTTCTTTTCTTTTCTTTTTTTGACCCAAAGTTTTTCTGTTACAATGCCATTCATTGATCAAGTGGATAAAAAATATATATATACATTAATGGAACATAGTCTAAAGAAATAATATCACAAATGTGGGCCAGTGTAATTTCCGTGCATTCATCACCATAACTAAGTGAGATGTTATAGGCATTAGAGAAATGGTTCATTATGCAGCTTAATTAATGGCTTTAGTCAAAAGAAACATTTAAAAAGTCTGTTAGTTAATTAACACTCTTTCTCATGTGACAAATTATTCTTCTTTTCGTTGCCCGACAATTTTTTGTCTTCTTCTGCAAAAATGTGCTTCAATTTTTAAAAATAAAAATTGTTATCTTGTCCTTATATATTTGTTCTTTTTTAACCACAATTATTTAATTTTTTGGATGTCTGGCATTTTATTTTTGTTCGTTCTTATGCATTTTCGCAGAGTTTCTGGACGATGTGGAGCCACTAGACCTCACTAATTTTAGCAAATTGAAAGGTTCTAATGTTTTTAATTCATTTTGTTTAATTCATGGGTTGTCGAAAGGGAATATAAAATAATTTCTTCACAACGAGCCCATTAGCCCAACAACAAATATGCTTGATAGTCAATCTCGCAGGGGGGCAGTCATACAAAGGGCATGATGGAAAACTTTAAAAACATTGTAAATATGTTTGGATAATAAGTCTAATTTAAGAATGAGATTTAGAAATCAGAATTTTTATTAGGAAAAAGATAATGTTGACCAGAATTTATGTATGTGTTCGTCGGTGCAACGGGAGATGTTCCATACAATACAAATAAAGAAAAAATTTTACCCTATTGCTCAACACCTTTTCACGGGTTGATTAATAAACCACAAGATAAAATTAGAATCTAAAAAAAAATAAAAAGAAAAAAGGAAATTGTTAAGTTACAACTGCTGTAACTTACAATTAGATTAAAATCGCGTAAATAATATAATTAATGTGTATTGTTTACGTGATTTTTTATACTAGTTATAAGTTACAACAGCTATAATTTAACAAAATTTAAGAAAAAAACTTAGTTAACTTAACGATAATTCATACCTCGAATTAAGTGACAAACCAAGATCACATGACATAAAGAGAGTTATTTCTAAGAACTAATTCTTATAAATTAATTTATAAGCACAGGAATCGGTAGAGTTAATAAATCACCAAGTAAGTACGTTCATAGTTAATATGAGACTTCACATTCGTATACTATCTTATAACGTGATAAAAATTAGATAAAAAAATTAAATTATATGTAATAAGAGTCCTAGATATAATATTTTTCGTTGGATGATAATAAGTCTTTGTTTAAGTATATAAAGTTATCTTTAAATAACCATCGATATTTGAATTCTTTTTAAGTATGAATTAAGCTTGTGAGTTTTTATCTTTGATGCATTTATCCAATGTATTAAACTATAAAAAAATGATGCAACCTAAAACTAAAAAATAAAACTATCTCCCACTGATTTTTTTGACAAATAACAACTCAAATGTCGGTGACATTTACAAAACTATGTAAATTATGTAATGAGGACTTCACTAGTACTGAATTTGAGTTTAACACACTCTAATGGTCGAAAAATAGGGGCAACTGATGCAATTACAACAAACCTTGGGGATTTAGTGATAATATCTATCCATTGCACTAATTAGCATTGCGTTTTGTGTATCACATTCTCTACTAAAACGCACAGCCATGGAGAACTGAAGATGAATTATCGAATAATGAACAAACTTTACCAAAGAAAATGATTCTTAAAGGGTTTGCACAGAACGGAGCAAAATGACTGAAAAGAGACCCCACCAACATGATAAATTGGATGCTTTTCAATGAAGACATCCCTTGAGTCAAATCTAAAGCTTGGTATTTTGCTTTTGTCCCCACATTGCTACTGTTTCTGGCCTAATGGAATGCCATTTTCTTTGCACTTTACAGTGGTTGTAATGCCAACACAAAAATTGATTTTTGACCTTATACTTTTCTTTTGTGGGGTCTTTTCATGCAGCATCCACTGCGCTTACCAACAAATCTAGCTTTCATCATTCACAAAATTCATTTCACAAATCATTTACAATAAAGAGCGTCTTAAATTAAATTACAGTAAGTTGTAATTTAATTTTTATCTTACAACAAATATTACATAAATGTAAATCAAATCCCCTCTCAGTTCATAGATTTGAAACAAAATTTTGTAATTCAGAGCATTTGATTGAAATAATTAAAAATCTTTCTTCTTTTGTTTGGATAGATTAGCATAATCAGTTAAACACAAGCCTAAAATGTGCATTTAAGTAATTAACCAGCCAAACTTAGCTTAAAAAAGCAGTAAAGAAGAAACCAAAAAGTAAAAGTTAATTCACAGATTCCAAAGCACTTATCAGAAAAAGTCTTACAATAAATAATAAAAAAATTCTGAAATTTTCAGTTAAAAGACAAAAATCAAAACTCATTACTCACCTAACAAATCCAAACTTAAATAATAAATTATTAATAAAAATTCTGTTCAGGAAAAAAAAAAAGCTACTCAAAGCTAAATCAAAAATCTGTTCTTTCTTTATTTTCTCTCCCATAAAATGCCGGTTCTTGTTGAGAGTCTTCAAATTCAGTAGCAGAGCAAATAAAGGCGCGGCCCAGAAACGAAATGAGTCAACAACAGCAACAACAGCAAGAAGCTGCAGCGGCAGCAGCCAAATTAACCCCAAAGAAGAAACTGAACAACACGTTCAGGGGATTTGGCTGCACGGCGGCTGCTTCACAGCAGGTGTCCTTGCCAGCGGTGATACGGTCGTCGGCTGACTGGGATGCCAAGAAAGTGAAGAAAAAGAAACACATGAACAGCAACAAGAAGAGCAGTAGTAGCAACAGTAACTGCAACAACGATTACAGCAGCAGCAACAACAACAACAACAACAATATTAGCAGTAGTAGTAATAATAATAATAATTATAATCTTAATAATAGTTTGAGTTCATGTGGGGTTGGTCAGGATGTGTGGTGTGGCCCTGGAATTGGGTTTTCAGCTTCAGATGCGGTGGTTGGTTCTGTAGATTGTGTTGTTACAACCAGAAGGAATGTTGTTCCTGGAAGAGGAAAGATTGATAATCATCATCAGAGGGAAAGAGAAAGAGAAAGAGAAAGAGAAAGAGAGAGAGATAGGGAAAGAGAAAGAGAGAGGGACAGAGAGGTAATTTCCCCATCTGCATTTTTTTCTTCTCTTTTTTCTCCCTTGTGGGTGGTGGATACTGAATTTAGGTCCTTCTGATGACACAAGAATTTTTTTTTTTTGGATCATTTTTCAGTTTAATGCTGATTGTATATAGAATCCTGCTACTTCAATCTGTTGACTTTTGAACATTTACTTCAAGGATTTTAATTTATTTTGTGGATTTCTTCTGTTTTTTTTTTTCAAGAATTTGTGAGTGATTTACCAAAATATGTTTCTTTCCTCATCAAGATTGCATTTGAAGAAATTGCCTTATTTTTTAACGGATGCTGAATCACATGTGGGAATGAAAAAGAAAATTTCCATTATTATTATGGATGGGCAGTAAGCCCTAATATGTTTCAACTCGTTAGGATTCTAGCTTATCTTAAATTCTTTGTTTTCTTATTGAGATTTAAGTTATAGTTATATCACAATTAGGATTGTATTAAACCACTATAAATAATTCGTTAATGCTTTTTCTCGTTAGAACCCTAACACTACTATTGTTTCAATTTTTTTTTCCTGGTCGCTCAGATGATACTGGCCATTTTAACCTCTAAGGACACTTGACACTTAATTTGTCTTCTGCATGAGGAGCTTTTGTGTTTGGATTTTTTAATTTGGTTTCTAATTTATTGAGTATATTAAATATGTACTTGGTGCGTCAATGTAAGTATGTCATTGGGAAACTGGAGCAACATTTATTTTTTTATTTCTAAATGCGATTACGGATGGTTTTACTTGGTCACTAATGCAAATCCTTTAGTTGGATTAAATGGTCTCTTTGTGGACCCATATAAATTAGGGGTTTGCAATTCAGAGCTCTTGATGGGTACTTTTTATTTGCATCTCAATTGGGGAATGACACTGTCTTTGATTCTGTATTTATGTGTCTTTGATTCTGTATTTATGTGCGTGCTTTTATTTTATCAGTTTATGGTTGAATCTTGACAGCTTGCTTGTTTACTTAAGTTTGTTTCAAAAAGCTTTACCCTGCACCGTAAATCTTGGCAGCGTTTTCTGGCAAGGAGGACAGTGAACTCTGAGTTTCCTTTTCCGGATTTTGACTCTCCCTTTGCATTAGCTCGACCTGAATTGGATGTATTTGGACCTAGGTACTATCGTCATGTCCGACATCCTTCTCCTGATGGCCTTGCTGAGGTGGGTATTTTGTTGATTCTCTCTCCACTGTTCTATTAATCTAGTAGAGTATGTTGCAACATAATTTTGATTGTTAATTTATTTTCATTTATGACTCTTTTTTATATGATCTATGTATCTGGTTTGGCAGTTATGTTCCTCTCCATTTATATGGTCTTTAACATGTGTTGTCTGTTACTTCTTGGTTCTAAAGAGGTTGAGGTAATTTGTTAAGTTTTGTTCCCAAATAGGAAGTCTTTTACCTTGAAGCTACACAGAGCTTGGCTTCTTCAAAAAGAAAAGCTCTTTTGGATTGCATTTTAATTGCCTACCAGCGGTGTTTACGCAATAGTAGTCACTGATACTTAATATGGAAGAGTTTACATTTGCATAAGAAAGTAGGATTTAGTTCTTACAAGCAGGATACAATAAAATATGAATTCCAGATTCTCAATTTTAGATAATTTTGACTGTTAAGTCATAGAGATGCCCTTAGTTTCTTGTCTTACAGTGAGCGGTGATACATACCCCCATGGCCATTGGTCTTCTGAAACAGAACAGGCTTGGATGAATACTCAGTATATGTTGATTATTGTTCCTTGAAACTTCTATTATGGCTATGGAAATAACAGTGATGAATGATATTACATTAATGGTCGAACGGACACTTCATATCCATAATCATGGATTACCGAAGGAATGATGTGGACTTTTGAGGAACTGAAAGATGATCATTTGTTGCCCTTTCATGAGTGAAATTCGGCCCTCTCTTTCAATGAGATGTGGATTGTTCATGCTTAAATCCATTATTGAGCTAGTCTTCAAGTGTGTGTATTCTGAGGAGTTATATGATAAATGAGAAGAAATAGAGATGGAAACAAAGGATGTGTTTCTAGGTCCCCTTTTGTCCAGTTTATCAAAATGCATCTTGTACATCTTGTGCATAAAATTATTCAAAATGCCAATAAATGTTCTTTGATGTTTTCAAAAAAGCAACCAAAAAGGAAAAGGGTAGAGGGAGCTTGAACATTATGAAGGGAGAACTAAAAGACAGATACATTATTAATTGCATGGAAATATGGAAATATGATGCTAATGCTTGCAAGTCAGCAAACTAGAGGTTTCTGCCATCCCTTGTGGTGAAGTATGATTATGTGGTTTTTGGCCTCTAAGATGCATCTTAAGTTGGTGCTTGCCAGATGCAGATAATGATGCTCCAGAATAGTTTGCTTATGGGAGGAAGAGTAGATTCTCACGATCACTTTAGTGACTGGAGGCTTGATGTTGACAACATGTCGTACGAGGTATGCTGTTTTTCCTTGCAGAACATATCCATCTTCAACCCCTTTTATTTGTTTTTTATTTATTTTTGTTTGCATGACAAAATACCCCATGTCATTATCAGAATTTTCTTGGTCTGGATTCCTCTATGCAGGAACTGCTTGAACTGGGTGACAGAATTGGTTATGTGAGCACTGGATTGAAAGAAGATGAGATAGGCCGGTGCCTTAGAAAACATAAGAACTCAATTATAAATGATCTAGCATCTCATTTGCCTTTGCACGCTGATAAGAAATGCACCATCTGTCAGGTAAAATTGTATTTGCATCTGAGCATATCCTTTTAAGTTCATTTATTTGGCTATTAATGAATCATTGTATGCCTATACTTGTGTCATTATCGTACAGGAGGAATACGAAGCAGATGATGAGATGGGGAAGCTAGATTGTGGTCACAGCTTTCACATACAATGTATAAAACAATGGCTTTCCCAGAAAAATGCTTGCCCTGTCTGCAAGGCTGCAGTGGTGAACCGATGCTAGAACCCAGTGGATTCCTTGCATCTCATTCAGTGCAGCTGGTCTTCAAATGAATGATTTTATCCCTCTACCCGATGTATAGATTCTTATTTTAAATACATAAGCAAGAATTCTTCATTCTTTTGTGTGAAGCTTCAACCTCTATTTGCCTCTTGATGATGGGCCAATTTTGGCAACCTGGCAATGTGACGTGATTGGAATTATTGAGTTTATGAGAACGGAATTGATTGAAAATTATCGTCAAACTTGTCCATTTACATCAGTCATAATTATATTTCTGTTGCTCCAACTGTTTACACTTGGATTAATGATTGAATTCCATCTGTTCTTGTTGCATAGGATTAGTAAACCAACAAGGTTGTGGAATCAGTCTCAGCCAATTTTAGAGCTTCAAGAAGAAAACTGTGCCCCACTTAAAAAAGAGAAGTGGATATAATAAGTATAATGCACTTCAGACAACAATTGTTCAAGACTAGGATTGACAGTACAATGCAAATGTCCAAAGTTCCTGTAGAATGTGCGCATGGTAATTTTGCTGCCATTTTTGCTTTTTCAGTTGTATTTGCTACACTGCTAACTGTGATGCTATTTTACATACAAATGTATACCGCCGAAGTTCATGCATGAGAACTTCTGCCATGGAGGTCTTACTTTTCCTCGGCCCCTTACTTTCGTGGATAGAAAAGAGGGAAGTAGTGAGAACTCATGTCATATCGTGACGTGTGAGAAATTCAATTATACATGGGTACACTTGATGTGCTGCCTGCAAGAAAAGGGTAAAAAAACAGAATTAAAAGAAAAAAAGGTTGTTATCCGCATAAATTTACTGAATATAGGCATAAGGTTTGGTTCATACAAAACGACTTCCCACTAAATCATAGTGAGCATAATGTGGACCTCTAGGTTCCCCAAAAACTTTGAAACTGACCAGATGCTCGGGAATAAGCTTCACAGTTTCTGCTCGATTGATGTGTCATTGTGAGAAAGAAAACAAGGAAAAAGGAACTTTACAGAGGGGGAAAAAAGTCATTCAGTGGTAAGTGAAGAGCATAGGTTTTTGTAAAGATCGTGTATAATATTGTACCGTAGACAGCTTCAGTTGGACAAATTAGATCTTGGTCAGCAGCAAGTGCCAGCACAGGGACATTGCTCTTGCCTATATGATCTTTGTAGAAGAAAGTTCCACTTCGATCACATAATCCACCCTCTTGGAAGACTGTTGTTAGCTGGGAGATAAGCTTAGTGGGTATGTTGCCTATTAAAAATATCATAATGTCACACACATAATTCCCTTAAAAAAAAAGAAGAAGAAGAATTCAAAACTACAAAGCACAGGAAATACTGCTATTTTAGCCAAAAGTGTGAAATGAAATTTCTCTTTCTATCTTTTTAAGTTAGTTTGAGTACTATTGAGAACTTAACTATCTTAGAAAGTTTTATGCTGAAACAATTTGTGGAAATAAATTGTTTTTGTACCAACCAAAGTTGTTGAAAATAAGCTTTTCAAATAATTCCGGATGCATCATATCTGGTGCAGATATTAGAAGTTTTAACCAAGACAAGACATAGGGAGGACGAGATGCGAAAGGATGAACTGCAGCAAGCAAAGTCCCCAGGGGGATAACTGGAACGTTTAGGGCCTGTATAGGGTTTGACTGTTCAGCAGAATGATCTAACGTCAGCTCCCGGTATTTTATTTGGTCAGATGTGAAATATTATTGGTCATAAAACTCAAAAGGCCATTTAAACCAATCAATTTTCTGCAATACTTACCAGAGGTAAGAGCAATCTCAGTAATGAGTTTGAAGGTCTGTAGTCAAGCGATGATGCCAAAGTAGTGACTGATGCACATCCAGAATCTTTTCCTTCAAAACCTTTAAAATTGACACAGTTCAGAAGGCATGAATAATAATTATTGAAGGACCAACAATACCGAGGAACCAAACTCTCAAGTGGTTAATATTTGTTTGACTTTGTTGAGGTTAAAACAAACACATCAATATGATGTTCATCAGTATATACTACATAGCCAATTAGAAAATATTTATGACCCTAAAGAAGTCAAAGCTGTCAAATAACCTCAATATATTAATGTAATGACCGAACACCTACCCACTGACTTTGCTTATTAAGCAATGGGGTCGAAACCTAAAGCTAAAAACAGGTACTGGAACTCTATCATAGAAAATGCATATGCAGCTTGGTTCATTGGCAGTTTACTTCTAGAGCTTTAGTTAACAAAATATTTCAAACTTTCATCAAGCTTTCGAGAATCTTCCTCTCGAGAGAAATTGGACAATTTTTCTACATTTAAATGCCCATACATACTGTCGACTTCAGAACTCAAAGCATTATCTTCAATGACTTTCCCAAATGGCCTGAACTTGTCACATTCTTTTTCTGAGTTCTTTTATTATTATTATTATTATTATTATTATTATTATTATTATTATTATTATTATTATTATTATTTTATCTACTATTAAAAAAACCTAAAATATTTAAATTATCTCCTTAAATTGTGTGAATTACTTCCAAATTGACCTTAAATTAAGTCATACTCTTTTGTTCTGAGGTTCCATGTACATAGATTAAAAGAGTTAAAACATTTAAAACATTTAAAACATTTAAATTACCTCCTTAAATTATGTTAATGATAACCATAAACAACAAAATTTGGAAAGCAATTAGCATTATTAGTACTTCTCTTTCCATCCCTTTCATTTTATTTCTTTTTTAAATTCAAGAAATCTTTTGTTTCAAAAAAAGAAAATTCTAGAAATCTTTATGAGTTCCAGATTTCAACAAAATTTTGAAGTCACCTTTTGATCCCATCTAATTTAATTTCAATCACGAGAAAACAAGAAAATAAACTAGTTGCTCTACACTCTGCTTAAATGCAAAACTCAAATCCAGAAGTTACATCGACATCAACTCAAAAAGTATAAAAAATAATGCTCCAGGAGTATTCTGCTTCAGTAGCATGCAGATAGTTTAGTTAACAAACATTAAATAACATAATAATAGCAAAGAACAAGCATGATTTGATATCTTACTACAACGTGAAAGCATGGCATATAGCAAGATGCCCCCCATGGAGTGACCAACTGCAAGCAACTTGCCATCCTTAGGTTTGCTTAGGGTTCTTATATACTCCATCTAAGATGACGGAAATAATAGTTGGTATTAAGTAAGAAATATGACAAAAGATGAAATTTTGAGAATCATCTCAGAGATAAATTGTTATCTATTTTCACCACAGCAGGCACATCCTCATCCAAGTAGTGATCAAAGTCCCAATCATTCTTTACAATCAGGTCTAGCTGTTTCTGGAAATCCTCTAGTGATATTGAAAGCCTCTCTTGAAAGTCAAAAAACTGCAGTGCATCTAGCTCTTTACCTTTTAGAATAACAATTTTAAACTTGTAAGTCAGAACCCCTGATTTGTTCATTTCAATTTCACAAGGATGGAATAATGAAATATCCAATTAATTAAGCCACAAACCTCCATTCAAAAAGCCTGAAAGTCTTTGAGATGATCGCATATCTGTTTCCATTAACTTAGACTTTGATTGTGATTCCCTGGATAGGGTGGCCATCCCTGTGCTTTTCCCATTGGCAGAAACGATCATAGAATCTGCATTGCCAAAATTCCATTTGTTCATAATTTTAGCAGCAGAATAGGTCAGGTTTCACATATTGTAAAGTAGGCTTCTTACCTTCTCCAAACTCCACCCTATGTGCACTCAGCCCAGCACCTCGAACTTCAAGAATCCATGTATCAAATCCTTGGCCAGACATATAGCGCGCAAAAGAGTACTGAAAACAATAACAGTCAAAATCAATTTCCTAACAAGAGTTAGCCATGGATTATGTCAAAAGTAAACAAACATAAGTCAGCAACGTCCTCTTACTCTCTGTACATGAAACAGTATAGAATAGCATTCCTCCTAGCACACAAGCTTTTATTCTCAATCGGGCCATAACACCCTACTCTCACATCAAGAGTCTCTTCTGATCTTCATAGTACACAGACAATTATTATATATATATTTTTCAAAAAGATAAATAAAATCTCATTTTTCCCACAGAAATAAAACAGGCCACTGCTTATGTAAGTCTACATTTGAGTGAAAGTTTTCAAATTGAAGCCGTGTGAAACTCCTTTCTTTATTTAATTTGCTGTGCTTCTGCCAAGTTTTTCTTGATTGCTACTGATTCTATTGTTTCAGAAGCCGTTGATTAAAAGCCATGGCACCTGACTATCAAATATGATTCCAAAAAAAAAAAGAAAAAAAAACAAAAAATATTCAGAAAAGGAAGCAAATAGACACTTAAAAGAGAAGCAGGGACCTCAGGAGAAAGATCATAGCCAACGGCGTTGGTTCCAATTCCTGACAGAAGCAACAGCGGGTGATTGCGCTGCGGAGCCACCGGCGAAGGAAGATACCGCCAGAGAGCGAGCCGCCAATCAGATTTCGGAACGGCAACGTAATGGAGCTCGTCGGCCGTACAGATCTTATTCTTAGGCTTCTTCGAGACGACATTGCTGGCTTTCTTCTCTGTCACGCCACCATGCGGGTACAATGCTTTCAATGGAACAACTCCGATTCGTACCCGGACCCGAAGGCCCACGTTGGAGCACGCCGGATTATTACTACGAAGAACGGCGCCGTTTTGGTATCCGAGAACGAACATTTTGATTTACTTGTTTTAGTTTTTCCTAATTTTGGTTCCAATTTGAAGAACGAAAAGATTTTTCGGTTTACCGTTTTCATTTTTCAGTTGTTTATATTAAGCACGTGCTGGCGTGGCGCCTAACCGATAGTTATTAATTGGTGACTGGAGGCCGAGTGGGCCCAATGTTTTTTTCTCGCCTTTATCCATTTGAGAAAAAATTATCATACCCAACGCAAGATATATTCTGATGAATGCCGCCAAATCAAATTTCAATGATAAGTTTTCACGCATTTCTAAAAATTATCAATTTGGAAGGCGAGGGTCGCCAAACTTTTTAATTAAATTTTAATGGTACATTATTGTAAAGACACTCATAACGTGAGATTATGAAAATATGAGCACAACTTAACTCAGAACCGGATCCAACTTTTAGCTTTTGAGAGATTTTAGCTATTTCAGGTTTTTGTAATGAAAATTATGACGATATCAATTAGAATCTCTGTATATCACAATGAAGGAGCAGCAGCCAACAAAAATGTGAAGGATTATTGTCATAAGAGCTGCTCTGTTGATGGGGTTATATTTTCAGCCGATACAGCTGCTTCTTACAATTGAAGGATGATACAAATCGTAAGGTTCTGAACCTATGCAGATTATACATATTAGATGATTACAAGACAGAAAATGAACTTCTCGGCTTTATTCCACACAAGAGAAAAGAAGTATTCCAGTGTCTTCTACATCTAACAATCAAGTTCCCTCCTATCGGATTGGGCAAAAATCTTTCTTATCCAAACTACTTTTTTCAATAAGTTTTTCAGTTATGTGAAAACTGCTTGTCAAGATCAGTTCTAGAGTCAGTGGGAGAAGAAACAACCCTACAATCCTTGCCGCAAGAGCAGCACGTGCGGAACTGTATGGCCATGAACATGGCTATAACTGGCAATGTGTCCCAGCGATGATTCCCAAGATCCGGAGCAACTTTCAGGCGTTAAAAACTTTATCCATCAACTATATTTCGTTGCTTGTCTTTGACACTGGTGATTCAACCAGAGAAAGAATGTGTTGCGCAATATCTGCGGAGGCACCTGGCTTTGCAGCTTTCAGAGCCCTTTCAGACATTTCTGCCATTAGGCCCTTACTGCCTGTCACCAAAACAATCTAATAACTTGAAAAAGAAAAGTATAATATAATTTGTAACTTTTTGATGAAAGTGGAGCTTAATTTCCATGTCTTCCATTTTAGAAAGGGGAACACCAGTAAAACATCTTGAATAAGAAAGAAAATGAAGAAAATGTTATAACAGCATCAAATCTTTGTACAATAAGGATATAATTATGTTATCATAAGATGCTATCACAGATATAGGTAACTGAAACTATAGCAAGTAAGTTAACAAGAATCTGATGTAACCAAGGAAAAGCCTTGCTATTTCTTGCAAGAAAGAAATCACCTCTGCGAGCCTATATTTCTACAAATTTATACAGTCTCAAAGGTATTTAGACACAGAAGCAGGATATAAAGTATCCACATACAGTAATCAGCATCGTAAGCAACACATTAAATGTACCTAGTATCTCCTCAATAGTGGCTTCAAGGGTAATTGAATCAAGTTCATCTTCAGTAATAACTCTTGAGCCCGCGACATCTGCCATTAAGGATGCATTTTTGAATTGATGACCTTCTGCAACATTTGGTGATGGTATCTACAAATTAAAAGAGAGAATTTTTGGTTATATGATCCATCAAGATAGCTAATCATATTCGTAGGAGGAAAAAGGGGGGGGGGGGTTAGAACTAAACTGGAAAGTGGAAGTACAACCAAACCACAATTAAAAATTTATCCAAAAAAAAAAAGCATGGATAAATTAGTATATCACACTAAAGCGCTCATAGCTCAGATTTATGTTATTAGAGAGGAGAAGATATTTGTTGCCGCAATTACCAGAATTGCAGGTTTCCCTGTAGCCAAGATCTCATAACAAGTCATTGCACCAGCTCTTGACACAATGAGGTCTGCAGCTGCATATGCCAAATCCATGGAATGCAAGAACCTTCAATGAATAATTGCATAGGTATGTCAATAACAAGGAGATACAAACCTAGGTAAAATGAACTCAAAAAATAACTACAAAAGGAAGGAGTTTTTTTTTTTTTTTTTTTGGGGGTTGCGGTTGCGGTTAGAAAACTAATTTCAAAAATAAGTCCTAAGTTCCAAATGAAATTGAGAAAATACACCATGGTTTGGAACATGAGGTGAAAGTTAAAAGAACAAATGGATTAATAAAAATAAAACAAAATAAAGCGAGGCCAATTACAGTAGCAAATGTAAATTGATTTTGGGATCAGATCTTTCAAAATTAACATCGTTGAACCTCATTGGTAGTAATTCTGCCATAGTGAGGGCTTTTGCCACATTCATTATGTTCACAGCCATTTCATCAAGAGTGACCACCTTCTTGAGTTCAAGTAGTGTCCAGGGAAACCAAGAACATTGTGCAAAAAGCTTCTTGTCAGGGAATTGGATGTTTGAAGCAATTTACTGTCAGAAGTAAGTAAAAAGGCAGGGTCCAAAATTGGCCAAACAGTCACTGTTAGAATGGTCATCCACTGTCCTCCTTCATCACAACAATGTAGGTGCATTGCTTTATGCTGAAATTCCTATAGTCTGAAAAGTCTAGATCTTTCTTATATTCCTAAAGATAGACACTCGCTCAACCAAATTATAGTTTGGGGGAACATATAATCATTACCTCAGCCATATAGAAATCATAGGCTCGAGGGCTGTTCTTTTGACTTATAGTGGTGAGAACTTTACTCCATAAGAAAATGAGCAAAAGGTTGCTTAGTTGGCATACAGCATGCCAACCCTCATATGAGTAACCACTACTTTAGTAGCAATCAGGCCGATCATCTTTCTTTTCACAAGAATTAAAAAGTCTTTTTGCCTAATGGAACTCAAATGCAGAATGTGGGCTTGGCATGTCGAAGTTTAGGAGAAAAAATGACTAGAAATAAGCTGCACAATAATTCACAATCAAAATGGCTAGTTAACATTTCTCTCAGAGTAAAAAGGATCAATTTTCTCTAACTTTGAGCTGGAAAGACTGCTGGTATTATCATCAAATAATCTAGCTCACTAATTCATTAACTCTTCATTCTCCTCTAGCAATGTTATGTCATGTATTTTATTTTTCCCCGAATCAAATTATTCATCAAAACCAAAGTACCACATGACATGAGATTATTCACAATCAAAATACAACACAAACAATATGAATCCCAGCACATAAGTAAATTCAGACTAAGGAAACGGTAAAGAGCCAGAGACTAGTAACTTACGGCGTCAAAAACAAACGTGGATGGTTCCTAACAAGGCTTTCCATCTCATTGAAGGCCTCAACACCTGTCTGCCAAATAATAAATAAATTGTTTTTCTCCATCAACATCTGATAATACAAATTCAACATAGCAATATTCACAGCATTAGCGCCCAGAGACCCTCCCAAAACTAACACCACCCTCGCATTAGCCTCTTCCTCCTTCTTCAACCTCGGGAAAAAATTCAACCTTGCGACCATCTTGGACACATAAGTCCTCAAAGACAATCTCACAGGGTTCCCACACGCTACACACTCATCCTTTCTTGGGAAACACTCAATTGTTGAATTGAACGCAACAAACACTTTATGAGCGAAAAACGAAAGAACCCAGTTGGCAACACCGGGAACTGAGTTCTGTTCTTGAATAACGAGTTTGATTCTTTGCAGAGCCGCTGACAAACAAATGGGGAGGGAAACGTAGCCGCCAGTGCCAACTACGATATGGGGATTGAAGTTTTTGATAATGGAATGGCATTGGATCAAAGATTTGATCAAACGGTAAGGAATAAGGAGGTTTTGCGGGGAGAAAATGGGGCGAAACAGAGGAACAGTTGTGGGGACAGAGACGAAATCGTAGCCGGCGGAGGGGACAGAAGTGGATTCCATGCTGTTCTGTGATCCAATGAAGAGGATTTGAGTTGTTGGGTTGATGATTTTTAGCTCATCGGCTATGGCCACAGCTGGGCATATGTGGCCGCCGGTTCCGCCAGCAGCGAAAACGATACGGAGAGCGTTGTCGTTTTTGATATTGGTGTCAGTTCTTGAGTCATTGGATTGATGAATGGAGAGACAGCAAGTGGGTGTCAAGGTTCTGCAGCTGAAGTTGACATGGAGGAGACTGGCGTTTGATGGGGTTGAGATTGAGGGGTGGAATGGTAAAGTTGAGGGGTGGGGATGGAGAGAGGTGGAGGCCATTGAAGACGATGTTAGGGAGAATGCATCGATGGTATTTTTTTGGTGGGGGCCCCGGGGGAGGAGGGAGGGGGATGATTATATCTGTGTCAAAGCCGACTTTAGTGTGCTGAAAAGTGCGGAGTTGAATTCGTGAAGTGTGCAGTTGAAGGGGTAGCTGCGAAATATGCTACGGTTGGGAAAAATTGTCTGACAGTGGGACACAGAATTGAAAGGGTGAGACAAAGAGAGCGATTATTATATTGCTTTCATTTTCAAAGAAGATTTTTTTTAATTAATAACTACTCGATACGTGGAGAAATGAGGCAAGATGGTTAATCCACAGGGTAACATACCATAATTCTACTATGCGTTCCCAGCTTAACATATGGTAGATATTGTGATCTCTGTATATCCTACAAATTAAATTAGCAGAATCAATTTAAAAACAGTAAAAACATAATGGGTAGACAATAATTTATGTAAGTGGAGTGACATTCTCTTAGAACTTACTTGTTGTTTTGAATTAGATAAAAATTAGATAAGCAATGACCGAACTAAACAATACTGAATTATACATATTACTATATTTCATGTAGTATAATGTTAGATTGAATTGCAACTAATCTTGTCTAATGCGGTTGGTTAGGAATTAAACCCGTGTTTGGATGATATGAATAAATATGAGATTGGACTAATTTTGAGATTAAATTTTTATCTCATGTTTGGCAAGCTTAGTTGGATTGGCTTAAGGAGCACTAAATTTGAATTTAATTCTAAAATTATGGGATTAACATCCTAATTTATGCATAGGTTAAGTGGGGATAAGGTTAAAGAAAAAAGTTGTTCATTTATGAGATTTTTATTTGTATCATTCTTTTATTTACACCTACTATTAATCGATTAATTAATTAATTAATTTTTATTATGATTTACTTAAAATTTATTTTATTTATTATCTATTATATAATTACATTGGTACTTTTGCTTCTACCAACTGTTGAGATTAAAATTTCATTACTTGTGTATTTAATAATTAATCAATAAAATTAAATATTTAATTATTTGTTGTATTATTTGACTGTACTAATTTAACAATCACTAATATAATATTAAAAATAATCACAAAAATTAATAATACCATCCATTTATTAGTTTTATATAATATTTTTAAATACTTGATAAAATTAATTAAATATTTATTTGTTTTATTTATTTTTGTTTGTTTATTATATTATGACTACCCAATAACTTATTTGTAATATATTTAATTTTCTCAGTAATTGCTTTTTAAATTTATTTGAATTATGATTATAAAATTCATGAATAATTGATATTTATATTAAAATACCAACTTAAATGCTATGTAATATATTCCAATCTGGTACTGTATCAAACATAAAATTATTTAATATAATCAATTTTAATAATTTAATCCAATCTAATTTTGTATATCAACGTAACCTAATATCTTATATATTAATTTTAGCTTACCCTTTTGTAAGAAAAACCAGATAAAAATTATTTTACATCGGAGTTACCCAATCCCAATCCGGTCCTCCTCGAGGGTTGTTTAAAAATTCGTCTTTGGTTTTATACCGCAGCCACAATATCGCGTCCTTGCCGAGAGCATCTTAGGATGCATTTGAAGACTAATTTATCAACAATTAATCATTGATATTTTTATATCACCAATAACACGTGCGTAATTACTAATTACAAAATCATTTCGTGAGAAACTAGATCTGTCACATGTATCCGTGACACGTTGTCATAGTAGATAAAATAACATGGGTGGGTTTGTCATGGGGTCGTCATACGAGTGGTCAACAATTGCATGGTATCTGGTGTGCATCCGATATCAGCGAAGGATCCCAGGCAAAACGTATCCCTCTTTACGTGCGAAATCGAATCAGTCAAAGGAAGGCAGCAAACGAGTCTAAAATCCAGAAAGGGGAGGTTAAGGTAATGAAGATGATTCCGAACACGAATACTGCTTTTGACAAATTAAAGATGACGTTGCAAAAAATGGCACACCATTACGAAAGGCGTAAAAAAAATGCAAGTGAAATTGGGGATGGCAGAAGAAGTCCGCTGTGCCCGGGCTCAAGTGGTTTGGGCCGGACTTAGCCCGAGTCGGCTGTATTTTCATAATGCCCAAATCAGGCTCAGGATCAGGCTCCACCTAAACATCCTGTCCCGAGCCGAACATTTGCCAAATCCTTTAAGCGACTTGAAACTGTCAATGAGTGAAGCATTGGGCTCTAAATAAAAAAGGCCAGGCAGAGAGAGCCCGCCGAAGCAAGAGAAATTAACCTATGCCCATCGAAGCCCAAAAATTAAAGAAAGTGAGCCTCTGACCTCCCCTCAATAAGAAATAGAGTAGAGCTATGACAACCCCTTCGATGCCCCTACGAAGCCCATGTCCGTACTTATAATTTAGTCATTAAAATAAAATTACATTTAAGGAGAAGTTTTAACCAAAACCTGACACGTCCTTGTTACTAGAATAGCACCTACACCACTCTCAACTTCCAGTCCACACAAATCGCAAAACCCCAGTCTCTTGTTTTAAGATATTCCTTCCAAGAATTTTAAATAATTTGTGAAGAATTTATGATAGATGGAGCGGAGTGCAAGAAAATTGTAATATAATAGATTAGCTGTCATTTGAATGAAGATTTGATTGTAAATGCAAAACTACTGTTTTATAATAATTTTAGAGAGGTGCCAATAGCATCGCTCTAAAAGATGAGCAGTTTCATTTTTTGTTTCCTAGGGGAAAGGCAAAAGCTAAATACCATCATCACCCTATTCGTTTAGCATCTGAGGTTTGGTTTGGACTGCTTTGATTAAGTGGCGAAAATAAAATTTTATTCTGATAGGACTATATTACACTTATTAAACCATCCGATCAGAAGTGGCTTGCATCAATCAGCAAGAATAGAAATGCAAACAAATGCAAATAGAACGCCACATAACCGTACAAATAAAAATAGTGATGAGGACAGAACATAAATCCACTGGTTCGGTTAGGAAAAACAAAAAAAATCATGTGGATTATCAGATGTTCTTACTCATCTAACGTAAATAACACATTAATTTGTACAAATATTGATAGTTCCATCATTACTCTTCGTGAGTATATGATTGAATTTGGGTATTGAATCAAAATATAAGGATGCAATGTGAATTATCTGCCATGTAATTTAACGAAAATGGACTTTGGAGTTAAAACTTCTATAATTTAGAATGTTTATTTGGCAACACGGATGAAAATGAAAATGAAGACCGATGTCAACTCATTAGTCGGGCAGTTTCCCTGCGCTCTTGCTTATCTAATTTCATTATTTGCTGCAATTTTGTGAAGACAGTAATAGCGGGACCTGAAGATCGTAAAAAATTTGGTCAGATAAATTCCACGAACCCCTCAATTTACTTTACGAGTTGGCCGACAGTCACCCTTGGCTATTATAATTATTATGAAAAAGAAATTACGTTAGTTCAACTTAAGCTTTTCACTTAAAATTTTAACATAAATTTTAAGTAAATAATTTTATATAATTTAAAATTTATTTATACTCAAATTTCGAGATTTTAAAAAAATAGTTAAATAGACCCCGATTTAAAAAATAGACACACCCACATACACACACAAACTTTTGTTCGTACTATTATTATTATTATATCTTTTAACAATCAAAATATGTTATGATAGCAAAAGATGAATAAGCACACATGCGCTTACTTGGAAATTCCAACTTTCATTGGAAGGCAAACCATCGTGGAGTCTCTGGGACTTTCAACTTCGGAAGACTTATCGTGGAGTCTCCTGCGTCTCTCTAAATATGTTATTCTGATTAATTAGTGCTTACTTCACTTTGGTAAGTCTATGAAAATGAATCTGCGCATATATTCCACGTTGCGCGATCCACACGCTAGTGTATGAAGTCTTCTTTTGTATTTGAACTTCCACTACAGATTGAGTGAGAATGTTAGATAGATATGAATAATTGAAAAGCTAGAAAAGAAAATTAGCAAACTCATCATGATGAATCTCTTGTATACATAAGTACGCTATTTTCTACTGCTTTAAAATTATTTATAACTGTCTCCCTTACCCCTTAGTTATTGAAAATTGATTAAAAAAAAAAAATAAGCAACAAAATGAACAGTAGTTACAATAAGATGAACTGTAGTCACAAACTAAATAGTAATAAATAGTATCATTTGGTTGCTATAAATAGTGGGGTTCATCCCATTCATTCTAAAATTCTATTGAGAGAGTTGAGAATTAAATATAATTATTCTTTAATTGAGAGTCTTTGGTGTATTTGAGATATTGGTGAGAGAAAATAATTTCTGAAAATATAGTTATAATAATTTTTCGCATAGTGAATATTTTTTCTTTAGGTGTCTTTTAACAACGATCATGATTTTTTTCTAGATTTAGAGTTCTTCAGGTAAATCTTATGTTGTGTAATTGGTATATTCTCTATCTAATTTTTTTTCTTATTAATTTATTGTTTGATAAATTATTTAGAGTAATTTTAGGAGGAAGCTCAATTTCTTAACATTACTTCGCTTAGAAAAACCAAAATGCGCTTTTCCTACTTTGTTCCTATGTTATTGTTACAGTGTTTCATGGCTGGCTTAGCCATGGCAACCGTAAGAAATTTAACGACGGATCAATCAGCTCTTCTTGCATTTAAAGCTCATGTCAGTGATCCTCGAGGTGTCTTGGCAGATAATTGGTCCATTTCATACCCTGTTTGCAGTTGGATTGGTATTTCTTGTGGCACACGCCATCACAGAGTCACAACCTTCAACCTTTCATATATGAGTCTGGGAGGAACAGTTCCGCCACATATAGGAAATCTCTCGTTCCTAATGTATCTTGATATTAGTGAGAACAATTTTCATGGTCATCTGCCTAATGAATTGGGGCAATTACGCCGGCTCAAATTCTTGAGTTTCGCTTACAATTATTTGACTGGAAGCTTTCCGTCATGGATTGGTGTCTTGTCCAAACTCCAAGTGTTGAGTCTTCGTAGCAACAGTTTTACAGGTCCCTTCCCCATTTCTCTCTTCAACTTATCAAGTTTGGTGAGATTGGACTCAAGGTTCAATTTTATTAAAGGAAATATTCCTTCAAAGATTGGAAATTTGAGTAAGATCGTGCATCTGAATTTTGCTGATAACAACCTCGCAGGTATGTTCCGCTTCCACCTTGTCCTTTTGAAGCATATAAATTTGCAGATGCATGCATGTTTGGAGATTGCTCTCCTTATATGTTTTTTAAAAATAAAATTATTAATAATTTTATAATTTTTTATAAAAAATTTCATTAACGACTAAATAACTAAAAATATTTAGGTGAAAACTTTATTAGTGGTAAACAGTGCAATTGAAAAGTTTGCAATAGATCAATTCCGTAGTCTTTTCTAGTTGCCCAAATAAAACAGGTAGAAAATATCATTAGAAAGAGTGCTAAATTTAGGGAGACTGACTCTTTCCTGGTTTGGGATGGCGTGATTGTAAAATATGAGACTATTTGGTTTTGATCATTATGTTTGGCTCAATTGGAATCCAACGTGGCAGCACTGAAGTTAAGGCCTTATTTGGTATTAAAGGTGGAGAACTGTATAAGTTTGGATACTTAAATGTTTGGAGATAAGGCTAGACGAAAGGAGAAATTCAATAGAAAAAATCCCTTCTCGGCTGATGGGATTTTACATCTGGATCTTAACAAGATAGGTTAACTATTGTGGTTTATAAATTAAGTTAATTTGATCTAACATTTTTATAATGAAAAATTTATATTATTTTTATAAATTTTTTCACAATAGTTATAATTTAAAATTTATAAGATCTTAGTACTAAATATGACCTAACTTATATTGGCTTACAAGGTGTTTGATTAATGTTCCAAGTGAACTATTATTTCTTGAATAAAATTAATCTCATTGATAGTCATGGTTTGTTAAAATAAGAAAAACTGTTAAACTATATAGTTTGATAGTGTAATGACTATGAAAGCTATTAAATTGTATGGTTTATTGGCATAATGATATTATACCATAAAATTGTATGATTTCAAATTATAAAGTCTGCGATCTTGAACTAAATTAATTATATATACAAATATATGAGTTTTTTTTTTCTAATGAGAACATTTTCGCTTTGTTAAAGCGAGGATGCCATTAAAATATAAAAAAATATAGATTTTAATACATTAAAAACTATATTTTTTTTTCTTTTGTTAATGTATTGAGATCTATGCTTTTTTATTTGTTAGTTGCATTCTCACCTTAATAAAGTGATGATACCTTTACTAAAGAAGAGCTAACCTTTTCTATGTGACATAATAGAAAATTAGGAAAAAAAAAGGGTAGCGGTGCCTAAGAATTTCTATATATATTAAAAAAATAAAAAAATTGCTTTGATAAAATTTTTTCCTGATTGAAGCTAGAGAGACTTATGGTGTTAAACGTGCTTTTCAACTCATGCATTTGATCATATTCTTCTTCATGTATTTTCGTAAGATTCACCTCAACTAGAAAATTGAATAGCAAAGTAACTCTCAAATCAATGTGCAGGCGAAATTCCAAGCGAGATTGGAAGTCTAAAAAACCTGGCGATTCTAGTTCTCGCTATCAATAACTTAAGTGGTGCCATTCCAACCACTCTCTTCAATATTTCAACCATAAAAATCATTAATCTAGTTATCAATCAACTCTCAGGCCACCTACCATCAACGATGGGCCACTCGCTTCCAAACATACGGTTTCTAATCTTGTGGGACAATATACTTACCGGAGCAATTCCCAACTCCATCACCAATGCTTCTAAACTCATTGGCCTAGACTTGAGCGTTAACTTATTCTCAGGCCATATTCCAAATACATTTGGCAATTTGAGACACCTTAGCATCCTCAACTTCAGGGCTAATCACTTGACAACTGAAGCATCGTCCAATGGAGAGTGGAGTTTTCTTTCTTCTTTGACAAGCTGCAGTAAACTAAGACTCCTAAGCTTAGGTTCTAATCCCTTAAATAGCGTCCTTCCGCCATTAATTGGGAATTTCTCTGCTCTTCAATATTTTTATGCATACGAGTGCAAACTCAAGGGTAGCATTCCCAAAGAAATTGGTAATTTACGCGGCCTGATAGTTTTAAGCCTCTTTACCAATGACTTGAATGGAACTATTCCAACGACAGTGGGAAGATTACAGCAGCTGCAAGGCCTAGATCTCCATAACAGTAATTTGCGAGGATACATCCCCTGCAATTTTTGCAATTTAAAGCAGCTGAATAAATTACAGTTGCAATTTAATAATCTCAATGGACCTATACCCACGTGCTTGTCAAGTTTGATATCTCTAAGACATCTCTACTTAGGCTCCAACCAGCTTACCTCTAGTATACCATCATCATTTTGGAGTCTTGAATATATCTTGGAAATGGACTTGTCTTCAAATTCGTTAAGTGGCTCTCTCCCTTCCGATGTACAAAACTTGAAGGCCCTGACATATTTAAATTTATCAAGAAATCAATTATCAGGAAATATTCCAAAAACCATTGGGGGCGTCAAGGATCTAATTACTCTGTCCTTGGCTCGTAATCGATTTCAAGGTAGTATTCCTAATTCATTTGGCAATTTGACAAACTTGGAATACTTGGACCTTTCCAACAACAACCTCTCTGGAGAAATTCCCGAGTCATTTGAGATACTTTCGCACCTGAAACAACTTAATGTGTCTCATAATAGGCTAGAAGGGAAAATTCCTACCGATGGACCTTTTAGAAACTTCTCAGCTCAATCGTTCCTTTGGAACTATGCACTTTGTGGTCCACCAAGACTCCAAGTCCCACCTTGCAAGGAAGATGAGACCAAAGGATCCAAGAAAGCTGCTCTAATTTTCCTTAAATATGTTTTGTCTCTGATAATATCCACTACACTTATAGTGATTGTCATCATTCTGTACATAAGATACCGAAATACGAGTGCCAAAAATCCGCCTCAGGAACATTTATTTGCTCTAGCAACATGGAGAAGAATATCATACCTAGATATTCAACAGGCAACCGATGGGTTTAATGAATGTAACTTGCTTGGTGCGGGTAGCTTCGGTTCAGTATACAAAGGAACACTTTTTGATGGGATTAGTGTTGCAATAAAGGTTTTCAATGTACAGCTAGAGAGAGCATTTAGGAGTTTTGAATCGGAATGTGAAGTATTGAGGAATGTTCGTCATCGAAATCTCATAAAAATCTTAAGCAGCTGTTGTAATTTAGATTTTAAGGCCTTGGTGCTTGAGTTCATGCCTAATGGTAGTCTAGAGAAGTGGTTGTACTCTCACAACTATTTTTTAGATATCCTCGAGAGGTTGAAGATAATAATAGATGTGGGGTTGGCTCTTGAATATCTACATCACGGTCATTCAACACCAGTAGTTCATTGTGATTTGAAGCCTAACAACATTCTCTTAGATGAAAACATGACAGCACGTTTGAGTGACTTTGGCATATCTAAACTCTTGGGTGAAGGAGATGATTCCGTGACACAAACCATGACAATGGCTACAATTGGTTATATGGCTCCCGGTAAGATTTCAATTCTAAACTCCAACTTCTTTTCCTTTTTTCAAGCATAGGCAAAGTTTGGGTCGATTATTGTCATATGATTATTATTTGTCTATCATTTCATGGTGGGATATATTTATGATGAATCAAAATTTTGAAAAAAAAATGCAGAATATGCATCAGATGGAATTATTTCACCTAAATGCGATGTCTATAGTTATGGTGTTTTATTGATGGAAACTTTTACGAGAAAGAAGCCTACAGATGAAATGTTTGCTGGCGAAATGAGTTTAATGCATTGGGTAAAGGAGTCATTACCTGATGGATTGACTGAAGTTGTTGATGCACATCTGGTGCGCGAGGAGCAAGCTTTTTCTGCCAAGATGGATTGTTTATTAAGAATCATGCATTTGGCATTGGGTTGTTGCGTGGATTCACCAGAACAGAGGATGTGTATGACTGACGTCGTTGTGAAGCTCCAGAAGATCAAACAGACGTTTCTGGATGATGTTGCTGCAAATACTTAATGCAATTAACTTTACTTTTTTTGCTTGTTACCTTGTTTGGGTCTGTGGTTTTGGAATAAGAGCCATTGTTTTGAGCAGAGCAGAAATTGGACACAGAAATCTGGCAGTCCTATATCAATATCGTGTTTTTAATTTTTTCCAGAATCAAACTGTTCATCATCCTTGCGGAAATTTTCACAAAGAGATTAATCACAATCAAAATCAACAAACATTCTTCGTTTTTTTCATGAATCCTATTTATTTAGCAAGATGAAGATTATGGGACGAAAACTAAAGGAAACTAGATTCACGAATAAAGAGAATGCATGCCTGATGACAATCTCACAGGGTTGCCACACACAACACACTCCTGCTTTCTTGGGAAACACTCAATTATCGAATTGAATGCACAAAACCGCCAGTATCGACTACGATAATGGAATGACATTGGATCAAAGATTTGATCAGACGGTATGGGAGGAGGAGACGTTTTGGCGAGAAAATTCGGCGAAAACGGAGGAACAGTTTGAGGTGGGTTTTTCTGAAGACATTGATAGCGGGCCCGCAGGTCGGAAAATGGAGAAAATTTGGAATGATATTAATTACATTTAGCAACCTGCAATTAATAAAAATGAAGTGACAATAAGATATAGATTCCGCTTAAATCAGAAGTTATTTATTTTTATTAGTTTTAAATTGTACTAAATATAATTTAGGAACTGCTTTTAATTTATTAATGAGATGTATGGTTTTACTAGTGAGCCAAAGTCATCTTGTCTTGTTTTGTCTTCTTATTAATATTTTTTTATTTTTTACCTACTCTTCCGGAGGGGAAAAAAAAAGAAAAAAAGAAAAAAAGGGAAAGTGGCAGGGCACAAGGCATAAGCCCTTAACTTGCGTTACAAAGTAGTAGACAAGGAATAATAGCAATGAGAGTTGACAAGCATAAGATTTTACCCGTTTACCTAGAAAAGTTGTATGTTCACGAGTCTTGCATTTTTGTTTATGGGTTAATCGTCGGTGGGTCGCACATATTTTGATAAATTTAAAAAAAGTGATACATCTTTTAAAAATATTTGAGTCGTTAATAAATTATTAATTTTAACATAAATTATAAATAAATTATAAAATAATATTTTTTTTTAAAATTAATTATAAAATTATATTTTTAACCCCATAATAATTAAAAATAATATTTTTATCCTTATAATTACTTATAAAATATATTTTTTAATTTAATTATTTTATATTTTAAAATAAAAATTATGAAAAATTTCATCTAAATAAAATTAACAGGCTTTTTTTTTGGGTTTAATCAAACAAATCCTTTTAAATAATTTCTTGTTAAATCAAACTTTATTGTCAAATTTAATAAGAAAATTTTGTTGGATTCAATAGAATTTCTTTTAAAATTTGAATGATTTAACTAAAAAAAACCATTAATTACACTTAGATGTAATTTTTTATAATTTTATATTTGAAAAATAAAAATAATTGAGTAGGGTCAAAAACTTATTTTATAACTAATTTAAGATAAAAATATTATATTATAGCTATTATAGGGGTAGAAATATCATTCTAAAGACAAAAATTTCATTTTGTAATTAATTTATTGATTACAATAAAGTTAACAACAAAATTAATGATTTGTCAACTATTCAAATATTTTTTAAAAAATATATCACTTTTTTTAAATTTGTTCAAACATGTGTGATTCAAAGTACTTAACCCATTATTTATTAGTATTGTTTTCAAAAGTCATGTATTTCTTGTTAGATTATGTTCCTCTTCTTTGTTTTTTCCTTCTAATAGCTCCCTTATTTTAGAATATCTATTAGTATGTGTCACCAATAAAATTTAACGTTTTAATTTTTGTTTTATTTTTATTTTATTTTTTAACCTAAACTTTCTCAACCAAATTTCAATTTCAGTGCCGTTAACTTCCACATCTCCACTTCCTCTTCATTTAATGTGTTCCCTCTTCCTCCTTCATAAACCAATCTCAAATCCCACATCATATTTCCCAAGACATCCCACTTTCGAAATAACCACTATGACAATACAAGCCATAGTTTTGATCGAAGATGAATTCAATAACCAACTGACCCCTGGTATTCCTTACAGAGCTAGAGGTTAATTGAAATGAAGGAGAAGATTGGTCAATCTTTACAAATGACAATTAAATTTACATTCTTTACAAATGACAAATAAATTTACATTTGGAAAATGAAAAATTTTAGAATACATCATAAGTACTACATCAGTCATATAATAAGTAAATGATGTAATGACAATTAAATTTTTTGTTTATTTTGAATGTAGATATGAACTCCATCGGTTGTTCTCACCTCAACTAGTATTGAGAGGAAACATGTGTCAACATATGAACAACATTAATCATATTAGAATGTAGAAGATAAAGAAAAAAAGTGAAATTAAGGATAGAAAACAAGCTCTGTGGGTCCAAGCTTGGGTGTTTTAAATCAAAGATCTAACTACATTGCAGCTAATTGCAACGTACACTTTATCTTAAGTCAAATTTAGCTCGCATCGGCCATATTTTTAGAACACTCAAATCAGGTGTAGACTTTGGCTAAATCGCCCAAGCCCAATCTAAGAGTCCGACAAATGACTAGAAAATAAATTTATTTTTAATTAAAATACAACTTTTAATATTTATTTAACTAATACATAATATATACACCCCATCCTTTAAAGCCTAATCTAATTAAAATAAAATTTTATATATTATGAATTTATAAAATATAATAAAAAATTTCTAAAAAATATAATACATAAAATTTCTAAAAAATTTGACACATAAACTTAGGCTTTTAAACTCGTGCTAAAAACGCCTGCGTTGACCTTAAAGACGGCAAAATCTTAGTTTGGGTATTGTAATTTTTACATAGTCGAGTTAGGTTTTAAAAATGTAACACTAGGCGAGGCCAAGTTTTAAGTATCCAAATTTTATATATTTTTTAAATATTATATATATTTAATTTTTTAATAATTTTATAATTTTTAAATTTATTTCAATAAAATTAGACATAAAAATATAAATATTTAAACTTTATATATATATATATGTAATAAATGAGTTAAAAAAATATTTAAAATAATAAATATTTTATAATATTTTTTTAATAATTCAGATTTCGAATTTATTAGATAATGATTAAGATTAGACCAATTTATACCTAGCCTATATAGTTCGGGTCTGATCTGAGCCTGGGCCGGACATGCATTTTTGCCTTCCCTACCTGACCTGAGACCAACCCGACGTGGGGCAGGGTTTGGGCTTTCTTAAGCCCCGCTCGAGCCGGAGAATTTGCCAACGCTAAGTGAAATCAACAAGCCGAAAATGCAAGCGAAAATAGTCAACGGCCCAGGCGACTTGCAAAGAAACAAAGTTTGATTGATAGTACAAACTGTAAGCAAAGCATGGGCTTTAAAACAGGAGGCTAGGGAGAGCGACCACGCCGAAGATAGAGGAATCAAACTTGGCCCATCAGAGCCCAATGTTTAGAGAAAGTGAGCATCCTTAATCTTAGTAACCCCCCACCTCTGGTGAATCAGAATGAGGCCGGGCGCCGCGCCCTTGGTAAGCAGCGGTCTCCTCAATAGCAAGACAGAGCTATGACAACCCCACCTTCAAGATCCTTACGAAGCCCATTTCTGCACCTATAGTTTAGTCATTAAAGAAAATTACATAAAAAAGATTAACTAAAACCCACATGTTCTTGTTACCAAGATAAAACCTACCCAATGCTCAACTTCCAATCCACGCAAATCCTGCTTTAAGATATTCTTATGATGAATTTTAAATAATTTATAAAGAAGTAATCAAATTTATGAAGAAATTATGATATATGTGGGTTGGAGTGCAAGAAAATTGTAATACAATTAGTTTAGCTGTCATTTGGATAAAGATATAATTATAAATGCACAAGTAGTGTTTTATAAAAACTTAGAGGGGCGCCAATAGCATCAGTCTGAAAAGCCATGCGGTTTTATTTTTTATTTTTTATTTATTAGCAGAAAGGTAGTTTTACTTAAAACTGGAGACCATCACCCTATTTATTTAGCATTTAAAGCTCGGCTTGGACTTCGATTAAGTGGCGGATCTAAAATTTTAGTTTGAGAGGACTATAATACGCTCAAACCACTCAACCAGGCGTGGTGCATCTATCAGCCCTTAAAGAGTAGAAATGTAAACGAATGCAAAAAGAGTAGCGCTAATAAAAATAATGACGATGAGGTCTTGGGATATGCAGTCGCCAAATGAGTAGTGATTGACCACAAATGTCTTAGTTCAAAAAAATGAGTGATGATATATTTATAAATTTTTATATAAATTTATTTTATATAATTTGATTTGACATTAATTTATTGGTTGAATAAAAATATAAAATAATAAAAAAATCATATGGATCAAGAGATATTTAGTCTAACCAATTAAATTATACTATGTTAGTTTGTACAAAATAAATTTATATAAAAGTTTGTGACTATATTATTACTCATATATATATATATATATATATTATTACTCATTCCATGTAATTATGGCATACCAATTCTAACAAAAATTGATGTCTCTATCCTTACTCTCTGCTGAGCATAGGATTGAATTTGGATATTGAATCAAAATACCAAGATGCAACGAGAATTATATGCCATGTAAAGTAACAAAAATGAATTTGCAGTTAAAACTTACAATTTAGAAAATTTATTTGCTAATACGGAGGAGATATGAATATGAAGACCGATGTCAACTCGTGACTCCGGTAGTGCAGGCCTTGCATTCTTACCTGGCTAATTATATTATTTACCTTCAATTTTGTGAAGACTTTGACAATCGGAAACTGGAAGAGGTAAAATATTTGGTCAAATAAAGTGCATGAACCCCTCAACTTACGTTACGGGCCGTCGGCGTTGAATAAGAAACTGTGTCAATTGGCATGGAGCCGGTAGTCAGCATTGACTATTATAATGAGACTAATAATAGTTAGAAAATTTTATATAATTTTTTTTGTATAAAATGACATGTATAATTAAATTAATTAGATTAAATATTTCTTAATTTATGTGATTTATTTTTGTTATTTTATATTTTATTCAATTAATGAGTTTATGCTAAATCAATTTGTATTAAATAAATTTATATAAAATTATGTGACTGTATCATCATTATTATAATTATCATGAGAAAAGGTTAGGTTATTTTGACTTAATTTTAAGTTTTTGACTTAAAATTTTAATACAAATTTTAAGTTATTAATTTCATAGAATTTAAGATTTATTGTATTCACAATCCCAAGATTTATTAAAATAGTCAAATAGACCTTTGATTTAGAAAATAAGAGGAATTCTAAAATACATAAAAAATTATAAAATTAATTGATGCATGCACAACAATATGTCATGCATAATTGAATTAAATATAAACATCACTTACATAATAATTTTTTAAAATAAACACATATATATCATAGGATCCTCTTACCATACAAGTGTTGTATAGTAGGTATTTCCCATATCATAACATTACACATGTTATAATATTATTTATTTATTTTATGATTGACATGATACCACTTATGTATTTTAAAATTTTTTTAAAAACAAACACATATCCTTTAATAATTAATATATTATGACAACAAAAGATTGACAAGCACACTTGCGATTTACTTGGAAACTTTCAACTTTGAAAGACGCATCATGGAGTCTCCCGTGTCTCGATAAATATATTATTTTCTTCGCTTTAAAGTTGTATCAAATCTCCCTTTGATTGACCAGCCCTTACTTTGCTAAATCTATGAAAATGAATTTGCGCATATTCTACGTTGTGCCGGCGTTGTTCTTGTGCTACGGTCTCATGGCTAGCTTCGCTATGATGACCAGCGTGAGAAACATAGCAACAGATCAAGCAGCTCTGCTTGCCTTTAAAGTCCATGTCGCTGATCCTCAGAGTATTTTGGCAAATAATTGGTCCATTTCTTATCCTATATGCAGCTGGGTTGGCATTTCTTGTGGTGCTCGTCATTATAGAGTTGTAGCCTTGAATCTTTCAGATATGGGTCTCGGAGGCACCATTCCGCCGCACTTGGGAAATCTCTCATTCTTAGTATATCTTAATTTTCGTCAGAATAATTTCCACGGTCATCTGCCGAATGAATTAAGACAATTACATAGACTTAAAATCATGAATTTCGCTTATAATAAATTGAATGGAAACTTTCCGGTGTGGATTGGTATCTTGTCCAAACTCCGAATCTTGAAATTTCGTAATAACAGTTTAACAGGTCACATTCCAGATTCACTCTTCAACTTATCAAAGCTGGAGGAGTTGGACTCCAGGTTCAATAATATTGATGGAAATATTCCTCCAAAGATCGCAAATTTGAGTATGCTTACGCTTCTGAATCTGGGAGACAACAACCTACGAGGTACACATTCCACGGTTCCCACTTCTCTATATCGTTTGTTTGTATCTCAATTTTAGTTCTTTACCTAATTGTGAATTCCCAAGTCGTCCTAATAAAAGCAAATAAAATAAAATTGCTTCGATTGATATTTTTAACAAATCGAGGCAAAGAGGTTTATTTATGGTGTTAATCATTTTTTCAAGAGAGTAATTTGATGGGTAAATCCTCTTTAATTATATCGTGTAGTTTGGTTTAATAGCCCATTACACATTTCTATCTCATTTTTTGCTCAATTTGACAATTCTATCCACTTGATAAATTTGAATAATTCAAATAAAGACAAGTATCATGACGAATTATTTAAATTAAGATTAAATAATAAAGAAAATAATTTACACTACAATTGTTAACAATAGAAACGTATTTTTTTAATGAAAAATAAATTTTTTGATAAGGAATTATTAAGAATAAAACTGTCAATTTTGAGAAATATTTGTTTGATTTGTCGAAGGCAGTTTATAAACTATAAGAATGCAAAGAGAGCTAATATTAACCCAAACTATAGGGACGTGGGCAGGTAAAAGGACACTTATCCGTAATTTGAACTTATACCTCAATGTTGGCACCTTGGCAGGTGAAATTCCCACCGAGATTGGCAATCTACAAAATTTGAACTGTCTAGTTCTTTGTACCAATAACTTAAGTGGTCCCATTCCAACCCCACTGTTCAATATTTCAACCGTGAGTGTCCTTAATCTGCTTAGCAATCAACTCTCAGGCCAGTTACCATCAGAGATTGGATATTCGCTGCCCAACTTGAAGTATTTTGAGTTAGAGCTAAATAAACTTAGCGGGAAAATTCCCAACTCCATCACCAATGCTTCTAAACTCATAATCATAGACTTGAGCTACAACTCTTTCTCTGGTCTTATTCCAAACACATTTGGAAACTTGAGATTCCTTAGCGTCCTCAACCTAGCGTATAATTACTTAACCACTGAATCATCTGCTAGTGGGTGGAGTTTTCTCCCTTCTTTGACTTCTTGCAGAATGCTAACAGTTTTAGAATTAGCCGATATTCCATTAAGTCGAATTCCACCATTAATTGGGAATTTCTCTTCTTCTCTTCAATATATTTATGCTTATGGATGCAGACTCAAGGGTAGCATTCCTCAAGAAATTGGTAATTTACGTGGGTTGATAGTTTTAAGCTTCTCCAACAATGACTTGAATGGAACTATTCCGACAACGGTGGGAAGATTACAGCAGCTACAAGGTTTACTTCTTGATGGTAATAATTTGCATGGATCCATTCCCTACGATCTTTGCCATTTAGAGGGGTTGAGTGCATTATTGCTACATGAAAATATGCTCTCAGGAAATATACCACAATGCTTCGGGAGATTGATTTCTCTAAGACAACTCGACTTAAGCTCTAACAGGCTCACATCAGCTATACCATCATCCTTGTGGAATCTTGAGTACATCTTGAGCATAAACTTGTCGTCAAATGCATTAAGTGGTTCTCTCCCATCAGAGATACAAAACTTGAAGGTCTTGATAGATTTAGATTTATCAAGGAATCGTTTATCTGGTAATATTCCGATAACCATTGATGCCCTCAAAGATCTTGTTACCCTGTCTTTGGCTGGCAATCAGTTTCAAGGTCCTATCCCTAAATCATTCCACAATTTGGTAAGCTTGGAGTCCTTGGATTTCTCTGAAAACAATCTCACTGGAGAAATTCCAAAGTCATTGGAGGCACTTTTACATCTCAAACAATTTAATGTGTCTCGCAATAGGCTAGAAGGGGAAATTCCTACCAAGGGGCCTTTCAGAAAATTCTCAGATAAATCGTTTCTTTGGAACCGTGCACTTTGTGGTCCACCAAGACTCCAAGTCCCACTTTGTAAGGAAGATAATACCAAAGAATCGAAGACAATTGCTCTGCCTGTCCTCAAATATGTTTTGCCTCTGATAATATCCTCTATGCTTATTGTGATTGTCATCACTCTGTATATAAGATACCGAAATAGGAGTGCTAAAAGTCCACCTCAGGAAGATTTGATTGATCTAGCAACATGGAGACGAACATCATATCTAGATATTCAACAGGCAACTGATAGGTTTAATGAATGTAACTTGCTTGGTGTGGGTTGCTTTGGATCAGTGTTTAAAGGAACACTTTCTGATGGGGTCAATGTTGCAATAAAAGTTTTCAATCTACAGCTTGAGAGGGCATTTAGGAGTTTCGAATCCGAATGTGAAGTATTGAGGAATGTTCGTCACCGAAATGTGGTAAAGATCTTCAGCTGCTGTTGTAATTTGGATTTTAAGGCCTTGGTGCTTGAGTTCATGCCTAATGGTAGTCTAGAGAAGTGGTTATACGCTCACAACTATTTCCTAGATATGCTTGAGAGGCTGAATATAATAATAGATGTGGGGTTGGCTCTTGAATATTTCCATCATGGTCATTCAACACCAGTGGTTCACTGTGATTTGAAACCCAACAATATACTGTTAGATGAAAATATGATGGCACATGTGAGTGACTTTGGCATTTCCAAACTCTTAGGCGAAGGAGACGATTTTGTGACACAAACCATGACAATGGCTACAATTGGTTACATGGCACCAGGTAAGGTTCCAAATCCAAACTTTAATTTTTTTCTCTTTTTTCAAGCATAGGTAAAGTTTGAGTCGATTACCGTCACATGATTATTATTTGTTTATCATTTATTTCATGGAGGGAATATTTATGATGAATCAAATTAAAAATTACAGAGTATGGATCAGAGGGAATTGTTTCAACAAGATGCGATGTCTATAGTTACGGTATTTTATTGATGGAAACTTTCACAAGAAAGAAGCCTACTGATGGAATGTTTTCAGAAGAAATGAGTTTAAAGCATTGGGTAAAGGAGTCATTACCCAATGGATTGACTGAAGTTGTTGACGCGAATTTGGTGCGAAAAGACCAAGCTTTTAATGCCAAAATGGATTGTTTATTTAGCATCATGCATTTGGCATTGGATTGTTGCATGGACTCACCAGAACAGAGGATACATATGTCAGATGTCGTTGTGAAGCTCCAAAAGATTAAACAGACGTTTCTGGATGATGTTGCTGCAACCTCTTAATGTAACTTTACTTTTTTTTTTTGTCTGTTATCTTGTTTTGCGTTTGTGGCTATGGAATAAGAGCCATTGTTCTGAGCAGATCACAAATTGGACACAGAAATGTGGTAGTCCTATACCAATGTTATGTATTTTATTTTTTTCTGGAAGAAAACCATTCATCATCCTTGCAGACATTTCCACAAAGAGCTCATTCACAATAAAAAAATCAACAAGCATTTTCTTCATGAATTCTCTTTATTTAACAAGGTAAAGATTATATAAAGAAAATTAAAGGAAACTAGATCTATGAATACAGAGAATGCGTGCCCGATGACAATCTCACTCGAAGACAACACACTTCTCTTTTCTTGGGAAACACTCAATCAATTGAGTGCGCAGAAAACTTTATTGATATTGGACTGGCAATAAAGGGAACTGAGTTCTGTTCTTGAATAACAACTTTGATAAAACAAAACTGCCAGTACCAAGTACGATATGGGGATTGAAGTTTTTGATAATGGAATGACGTCGGATAAAAAATTTGATCAGACGGTATAGGTGGAGGAGGCATTCTGGGGAGAAAATTGGGCGAAACAGAGGAACAGTCTGAAGAGAGTTTTGTGAAGACATTGATAGCGGGTCCGAGGGTCTGAAAATGCACAAAATTTGTAACAATATATAATTGGGTCTCATTTAAATTACATTTAGTAACTTACAATTAATAAAAAATGAAGTGAAAACAAGATATTGATTCGACTTAACTCACTTGTTATTTGTTTTTATTGGTTGTAAATCCTACTAAATATAATTTAGGAATTGCCTTTAATTTATTAATGCGATGTATGATTGCTAGTGAGTCAAGGTCGTCTTGTTTTGTTTGTTCTTTTTCCCTATTCTTCCAGAGCAAAGAAAAGGAAAAAAGAGCAAAGTGCCGCGACACACGGCATAACTCTTAACTTACGCTACAAAGTCGCCGTAGTCCATAGTAATGAACAAGGACCAATAATAACAATGAGAATTGACAAGCACATGCCTTTAGCGGCTTAACCGTTTACTTAGAAAAAGTCATGGGTTTCTAAGTCTTGCATTTTTATTTATTAGTTTTGCTTTTCCTTCTATTCCCTCCCATGTTTTAGAATATCTATTGACACGTGTCACCAATAAAATTTAACGTTTTAATTTTTATTTTTTAACCTTTGACCTCTTTTTATCCGGCTAAAATTTCTCAACCACATTTCAATTTCAGTGCCGCTAACATCCACATCTCCACTTCCTCTTTATTCACTATGTTCCCTCTTCCTCCTTCACAAATCAATCTCAAATCCCACTTCATTTTCCCCAAAACACCCCACTTTCGAAGTAACCACTATGACAATACAAGCCATAATTTTGATCGAAAGTGAACTCAATAACTGACTGGCCCTCGACATTCCTTTCAGAATTGGAGGTCAATTGAAATGAAGGAGTAGATTGGTCGATCTTCACAAATAACAATTAAGTTTATATTTATAAAAGAAGAAATTTTAGAGTGCATCAAAAGTACTATATCGGCCATACAATAATAAGTAAATAATGTTATGATATTTGTGTTTTTATTTTAAAAAAATCATCATACAAGTGGTGATTATAATAATTTAATTACACATATTATGTATATATTAATTGATTGTAATACATCAAAAGAATATTAGAATTTCTCTTGAAAATGTACTTGAATTAAGTACCATGGTTTGAAATAAGAGTACATACGCTGCAGATTGTAATGCTCCCAGAAAGGCATATTTTGAATACAGAAGAGTGAAAGTTCCCGACAGTCAACGAGTTGATCATACCCTTCTATGAACTATGCTCGTATAACATTTAATCTCGATCATAGAAAGAAGATAAGATTTAATCTCAGCCATGTAAAGTTAAGTGGTGGCGTGTGTCTTTAGATCAATGAAAGCTAGGCGAGGAGCGCATCCGGACCCATTATAAGTATGCTATTTTACTTCTCCTGAAAATTATATCCATCTCACGTTACACTAAAGGTTGCATGAATCTTTACATATTAGAAAAACTGAAATGCGCTTATTGCCCTTTGTTCCTATTTTGTTGTGACACTATTTCATCGCTAGTTTTGCTATGCCTAGTAAAAAAACATAACGGACCAGTTCGCTCTTCCTGCATTGAAAACAGAAAACATACGTCAACCGTCCGCAGATGCATAATTGGTAAATTTCATATCCAGGGGCGAAGTCAGCATTATTATTATTATGGGTGGGCTAAATTTTTTTAATTGATACTGCATATCAGTATATTACTATACGAAGTTGGTAGGAATTTAAATAGACTAAGAATTTGTCACAACTTTTATCTTTCAGTTTCTTTGATGTTGTACTTGTATAAATAATTAATAAATAAAATGAGTACTTTATTTTCTAAGCTAATTTATTTTGAATCTATTTTAATTATTATTTGGCTTTGGTTACAACTTTTGTTTTTATAATATAAAATTATTGGGTTTTGGATTTTAAGATTTAAATTATTTAGTTTAAAATGAGGCACGAACAGATGATTAAATTAAAAAAGAAAAGAAAAGAAAAGAAGGATTGAAGGTAGGAAACAAGGATAAGAATCCTCTCCAATATTTCTTTCCTCTTATAACTTCTCTAATTTATTGAGTGACTAAGATTGAATGTTAAATTTTATTGTCGAACAAAAGCACCTTTAGTGAGTTTGACAAGTTATTAGATTTAATCCATGGACTAAATTCATATGACATTTTTTAAGTTTATATGGAATGGCAAACTTATGGGTGGCTTGTAAAGATAACAGCAGCAATTAATCCTCCCTGAGCAGATAATTGATCGAGTTTATTAAGGGTGTGTGCGTAATGGGAGTACGATCTATGGACTCCAGCATATGAATGATGCAAAGGCTATCGACCTCTGCTTCTAAAATAACGAATGCCATTAATCCACGCAAACTACATTTTACTCGTAATAAACTTCATATGCTGGAGTCCTTTCCTTTCCTTTCCTTTTAAAAGAAACGCTAAAAATTCGTTAGAGTAAAGATGGAAAAGACATTTTCACTTAATTTGAAGGACTCTCATCGATTATTTTACCCCATTACACACACACACACACACACACACACACACCATGATTGTGTACTATTTACTCCAAAATAGACTCCTTAATAAAAGATTGTGAATCCAGCCATGTCCTAAGGAACAAAATAGTAAAAAAAATTAGGAGGTGAAAAAGACAAGTGAAGGTGAAGGTCTGAAGTACACATTTTTTTTGTTATATTACATGAGATTAATGCTCAAGCTACAACTCATATTACATGAGAATATAATTGATATTTATAAATCAGACTATTATTATGATTTAATATTAATTCTACAAAGTATTGTCCAGATTTTTAACTATCACTAATATTCAAAGGAAGTCTACTCCACTCACACTTGATAAGAGAAAAGACTACATTCACTCAATTATATATTATAATTAAGAAAGAAAATTATCTCCACAATACATTTATGTGGGTTTCAACTGCTGCCCTCCAATTTAAAGGACAACAACCCTAGCCACGGGGCCAAAGGCCTAATGGCTTGAAGTACACATTTTTACTCTAACTTAAATATTAAATTCTTACATTTTAAGGTAAAACAAATCAAAATACTCTCTATCTCTCTTCAACACACACACACACCCCCCCTAATAAGAGATTTCTTAAGTTATTGTAATGTGTGTGTGTGTTTTTTTTAATTTTTTAGTTTATTCCTTACTTTAATAAAAAAGGCATCTCTCATTAATATATGTATATGTGTGTGTGTATATATATATATCTCTATGCGCGCGTGCACACATCTTCATTTTAGTAAAGTGAGGTTGACCTGATTAGTGGGTGACCTACATTTGCTCTATGGGGACCCACATTTATTTATTGGTTTATTAATTAAAAAATTAATAACAACTTTAATTTTTACCTATGATTTTTTTGTGTATATTTCAATTTATATTTTTAATAATTTTTAGTCAAAGCCAAATTGTGTGAATTCACAAATTGATTATTCCCTAAAAGTACCACGTTTTTGTTATGATTAAATTTTTTTAGGCAAGAATTTTACCATATTCCACCGTATGTAGTTTTGACACTTTCATTTCAACAAGAAAATTGAAATTATGGCAGGTGAAATTCCAACCAAGATTGGAAATCTACGAAGGGTAAAGACGCTAGTTCTTGGTCCCAATAACTTAAGTGGTCTCATTCCGCCCGCTATATTTAACATTTCAACTATAACACTCAGTAACCTCGTTGGCAATCAAATCACAGCTATCAACCATCAACACTCGCTGCCGAACTTGGAGCTTTTAGCATTGGGGTTTAATAAACTTATGGGAACAATTTCCAATTCCATCACCAATGCTTCTAAACTCATTGGCCTAGTCTTGAGGTCAAACTCATTCTCTTGCCTTATTTCTAGCACTTTTGGCAACTTGAGATTCCTCAGCCAGCTCCTACCTAGGATTTAATTATTTGACAACAGATTCATCTACAATAGAGTGGAGCTTTCTCTCTTCTTTCACTAATTTTAGAGATCTAAAATTTTTAACCTTAGGTTAAATAATCTAGTACTGGAATCATTTCACCGTTAATCGAGAATTTCTCTTCTTATCTTCAAAATTTTTATGCAAACAATTGCAAAATCAAGGGCAGCATTCCTTAAGAAATTGGTAATTTACCTGGCTTGATATTTTAAGTGTTAGAAAATAACATTTGCCTTAAAATTCCAAGAACATTCATGTTGTATCACTAATAATTAATAATGGAATATGCAAAGCGTACTTGAATTTATAATGACCAATTGCTTTCTAGAGCCATGTAGCTTACCTTTCAAATCAACATGTTTTCCTAGAAAATTCTTTAACTTTCTCTGTGCACTCCCTTTGATGATAGAATGTTAGAAAAGAATAGAATATAACATGTGATCTAGGACCGTAGCTGTTATATATAGATACCTTCCCTATTATCTTTTGATAGTTTTATTTTAACGTATCATAAAATAGAAATTACTCTTTAAGTTTCTATATATTAAAAGCTCATACCCTGTCAGATATATTAAAGCCCAAGCTATTGAAAAACCTAAATAGAGTACTTTTAATTTAGCTTAACCTTAAATAACAATTCACAACATATAATTATTCACATAAAAACCAATGTTGAATTAAAGATCCAACATTAAGCCTTTTCAACAATGACTTGAATGGAACTATTCTAACAACAATGGGAAGATTACAATTGCTATAAGATTTAGCTCTCTCTAATAATGATTTGGAAGAATCCATTCCCTACGATTTTTGTTATGGGAGAGGATAATGAATTAGTGATTAGTGTTAAAAATTATATGTTTATTAAGGGGTAAAAATATTATTTTGTGTTATTAATATAATTTATATTTGTAATTATGTAACATGTTATGAATTTTTAATTAATTTCTAAATATTTGATTTTGTATTTTTATTAGGTAAAAATAATAATTTTATGTGACTTGAGGCTTCAAACAAATGTATGTCGAGGAGATCCGAGACTTTTGTTGTAAATTTATAAGTTTTTATCACAGTAAATATAGTAATTGTGAAATTAGAAGTTTTTATCATGTTAGGTATTGTAATTATCAGTTGAATATGTTGAATGTGCTTAAGTGGATTAAGTTAGGTTTATATTTTTTTAGTAGGACAAATGTAAGGTTAAGATGTAATTATTATTATTATTTTTTATTTATGTGGTGTGAATTAATCATGTATTAATATAAATAGAGAGGGGGGAAACACACCTCTCCATTCCTTCTCTTCTCTACTTTCCCCTCAAATTCTTCTTCTCATCTTTCTTTGTAATATATTTTTAGTAAATAACATTAGCTTTATTTTCAATTTCAAATACCATTTTTTAATTATGTTTTCTTCAATTTTAATTATATTTATTTCAACTATGCTTAGCTAAAATACTAATAGTTAGGGCAAGATGAAGCTCGTAGTAAGAAAATATGATTTAATCAAATTCTATCTTTAATTATATAAATTAAATTATTTTTTATTTAATTTTAACCATATTTTATATTTAGAAATTTTGATTCATTGTAGACAAACATGGGAGTTTGGCATAATGAATTCTTAATGTCTTAGTATAAAATATAGTAAATAGTATTTTGATTTATTGGAGACAAGTTAAGTTTTGGCATATTAAGTTCTTAATCCATAATAAGATTAATGGGAAAATAATTGTAATTTATACAATTAATCTTTTGGGAAAAAAATAAAAATAAAAAGAATTTATTAAATTATTTTTATTACTAGAAGTGGATCCATAACCCTAACTAATTCAATTTCATAGTTTTTCTATAATTAAATTACATTTTTTTAAATTTTATTTTTATTTTTTTATAAACTTAAAGATTGGTGGCATCAAAGATTTAGTGATTCTATCATTAGCAGATAATCAATGTCAAGGCCCTATAGCGGAATAATTTGGTTGTGTAATAAGCTTGGAATCCTTGGATCTCTATAGCGGTAATATCTTTGGAAAAATTCCCAAGTCATTGGAGGTAATTTAATGTGTCTCACAATAGACTAGAAGGAGAAATTCCAACCAAGGGGCCTTTTATAAACTTTTCAATGCCGTCATTTATCTGGAATATCGCACTATATGATTCACCAGGGTTGCATATGTGGTTTATCACGACTGCAAGTCTCACCTTGCAATAAAAATAACAGAAATGGATCCAAGAAAGCTATTTTTCTTATTTTAGAATATGCTTTGTCTCCAACAATAATATCCATTGTCCTAATAGCAGTTGTCATCACCTGCTTCATGAGATGTCAAAACGAGGGTACAACAATTACAAGTCAAGAAGATTTGTATCTGGCAACATGAAGAAAACTTTGATGAATTTAAAGAATGCAACTCGCTTGATATATGTAGTTTTGGATCAGTATATAATGGGATACTTTCTGATGGAGCTAATGTTGCAGTAAAGATTTTCAATCTGCAGCTAGGGAGAGCATTTAAGTATTTTGATATTGAATGTAAAATATTATGAAATATTCACTATTGAATCTCATGAAGGTTATTAATAGCTATTGTAATATGGATGTTACGGCCTTGGTTTTGAGTTCATGCCCGGTGGTAGTTCTAAGAACGGCTGTATTCTCACAACTATTTTCTAGATATCCTACAAAGATTGAATATAATGATAGATGCAGCACTAGCTCTTGAATATCTCCATCATGGTCTTTCCACGCCTATGGTTTACAGTGGTTAAAAGCCAACAACAATCTCCTGAATGAAAATGTGGTTGCGTGCTTGAGTGACTTGGCATTCCCAAACTCTTAAGTGAAGGAAATGATTTAGTGATACAAGCCATGGCCTTGGCTATAATTAGTTACATGGCACCAGGAAAAGTTTCAAATCCAATTTCAAGTACATCTACAGTTTGGGTCCATTATTAGGATTAAGGTTATTTGTTTCATAATGTTGTAACTGTTTGATTAATTGAAATTAAAAAAATGCAGAGTACGGAGCAGAGTGGATTGTTTTACCCAAACGCAGTGTCGATAGTTATGGCGTTTTATTGATGCAAACTTTCACAAAAAAGAAACCCACAGATGAAATATTTGCCAGGAAAATAAGTTTAGGGACTTGGGTAAAGAAATCATTACCTCATGGATTGACTGAAGTTGTTGATGCAAATTTCGTGCAAGATGAGCAAGCTTTTTCTGTCAAAGTGGATTGTTTATTAAGCATCACGCATTTGGCATTAAATTGTTGCATGAAGTCACCAGAACAGCGTGTATCTATGAAAGTTGCTGCTGCGAAGCTTATGAAGATTAAAGTAACGTTTCTGGATGATGTTGCTCCAATAAATTAATTTAACTCGATATGTGCTATCCCCTAATACTACGCACCAAGTCAGGAGGAGTAAATCAGCTGTTAGTTGTTTATGTTGCTTTAGAATAGAACTAAATAAAGCAGACGCTGGAATCGTGGCACTTAGTGCTGCATTATCTCCTTGTATTTTGGTATTCTTGTTTGTTATCTCTATTTGGATAATTGTGTCGTAAGCCTTTGAAAAAGGCCAGCTCTGGATTTAATAATAAAGGCATCAAGCCATTTAATATCCAACTCTCTGTCTCTCTTCCTCTCAAGCCTCTGTATTTCTTTCTTCCGAAATTACACACATCAAACTCTTTTTTGTGTGTTTGTTAACTCTGTGCTCTCCGTTGTTTGGGCAGGGCAGAGCTAAGCAGAGCAGAGCACAAATTGGACCAAGAAATGTGATAAGAATTCTATCAATATTATGTATTATATTTTGTCCAGAATCAAACTATTAATCAATCCAAGTAGTGCGTCTGTCTCCCATATAATAATTTTCTACTTAATCTTTCTAGTCATTTCCACAGAAGATTATGTCTCTCAATCTCCTTGAAGCATCAACACGCGTCTGCCCAGTAATAAACAAATTATGTCTATCCATCAGCATCTGATAACAAAAAGTCGATATAGCAATGTTCACAAGATTTTCCTTCCCTGGAACAACATTCGATTGTTGAAATACTAAACGCATCAAACACTGAAAAATTGAACCTGGAGTTGGCAATACCAAAACAGGGTTCTGTTCGTGGATCTTTGTTAGGATTTCACTTGAAGGGTTTCTTCCATTGAATTTTTTCAAATGGTTATTAAAAATTTCTAAGATCCCACAATTTAATCATCTGTTAGTAGAATGAAACTATTGGAGAAAATTTAGAAAAATAAAACAAATATTTCATAGTCTTTTTTTTTAATTTTTGTTAATTATTGCTTAATTACTAGCCTTGATTGATCAAAATTTAAGATTTATCATTGATGGGTTTAGAATTGATTTTTTTAAATTTTTATTATCAGGGAAACATATATTTTTAATTTTAGTGCTGAAAACTTTTTATTTTAATTTTTATTTATGTGATTTATTTAATTTATAATAAAGAAATTATCAGTTATATACCCTTAGTTTACTCCGTTATCAAATTTACTACAATAGTTTTAGGGTATATTAGTCATTCATACTAAATTGATAAAATGTATATACCGTCTACCACATCATTAGTTGTCGTTTAAATATGATAACGTCAAAAGAGTAATTTGGTCTTTTCATATGATACAAAGTGATAATTTAAGGACATATAAGTGATAATAAAAGATTTTAAAGATATATAAGTGAAAATTTTTAAGGGTAAAATTATTAATTTGCTGTAATTTCATTAACTTTCAAATAATAGCTAATGGTTTGATGGATAATAAATACATTTTATCAATTTAGGGTGGACGATTAATACACCCTAAAAGTATTATAGTTTTTTGATAAAAACGTAAATTTAGGATATATAAATGATAATTTTTCTTTATAATAAATATGAATAAATTGGATTTAAAAATAAGGATAATGTTACAAAATTATACTGACATTGGTGGAATAAGATTATTTGCTATTATAAATATAGTAAAAGAGTAAAAATTATATATATTTTGTTTTCGGTATGGAGAAAACTGGCACCTTTATTTAAAAAATATGATTACACCTTTTTTCTTGAAAAATTAGGATCTTTGATCGTAATGTCTGAACAAAACATCTAGAAAGAGATTTCTATGATAATTTTTTCAAAAGAGAAGGAAAAAAAACCACGGTTCGTGTGTATATTTGAGCAGACCTTCAAGACCTAGTGGCTTTTCTCCTTGGAAGAGTATGGGCACTAAATGATAAACTATGGACTTAGAGAAAGAATAAAAAGAGAAATTAGATATAAAAATTGAAGATTTGAAGTTTGAACTGGCTTTTAGAGACAAAAGTGTTAACGCTCATATTCTAAAACTGTTGAAAAGCGGCTTGGATTGCTAGTGAGGCACAGAGTTTTGATAGTTGTAAGAAAGCGGTGATAGAAAAAAATAGAAACAAATAAAGAGAATAATGGCAAAAGTATGTAAGTTAAAATTAATTAATGCAAATAGTTTTTCTTAATTATATAATCTTTTTTCTTTTATGTTTTTGTCCATATTCTTTTTCTCTTATTTTTGGTGCATCTATAATTGAAACTTCGGCAAGCTGCCGGCAATTTTTCCGCGTAGATCTGGATGCCGTTTCCTTTACAATTTCCACGGCAGATTTTATTGACTTTACCATTCTCTGGTGAAGGGCAAAGATGCTACCAAAGTCCGAAGGCATATTATTTAGGTGGAGAAAAAGTTCGCCCATAATTAGACGCTAGTTTTTATATTATATTTATTATTACTCGAATTCAAGGTAGTGTAGATATCAAGAGCATTTATGGTTAGGGGCTTAGAGCTGAAGCCATACTGTAACAACTAGTGCCCAGTGATCTTTCTTTAGATTTTTTTTTTCAATTCTCTACCTAGTCCTTGTAAAATACTACCCAAGTTTTGAGTCGCGAAGAAAGAAAACGACGATGAGCTCTGAGGTTTCTCAAACATAAAATTGGATGCACCTGAAAACAAATGGATGCAATCGAAGTTTTCCGTTAATATCTTTCATTTAATTTAACGAAAATAAGTTACGAATTAAAAGAAAATTCTTATGCCTTACAATAACTTTTTTGCAATAATTATTATGACACAAGTGCCAAATTTTTAAGAAAAAAGTTAAGAGATTTTTTTCTTAATTTTAAAGTAATTAATGTAAGAAAGTTGTGTTAGAGGTAAATTTGTAGGTGATGTAACTTGCAGTGATTAATGATGTCAGATTAAGGCATATTATACACTTTTTGTCGATATTTTAGTCCCCAAAGCACTATTAGAAGTTATTTCCTAACACCATTAGCAAGATTATTTAAATTTATTTTCTAGAAAACTAATGATTTAACTTCCGTTTCTTGCTTCATGTTTCTATTAATTAATTTCTAGTTTTTTTTATCAGGTAAGATAATTCGAAATCCTCATACGTTACGTCATTAGAATTTCTGATCAGTAGAAAAAGAGGTAAAGCTTAAAGGCTTTTGCAACTTTTATCATCCATAAAAGATTTTCAGTTCAAATTAATTTTTGGCTTCAGCTTCATCATCGTGAGTTGCTCTCGTCGGTAAGTCTTGTCAATATTGTCTCCTTTCTTATTGTAGAAAGTTGGTGAAGACACTGGCCGCGGGGCACCCGAAAATGGAGAAAATTTGGAAGAAATCGAAATGGGCACTTTTCGCTTATTGGATATATTAGTATTGGGGAAATATATAACAATAACCATAAAAATTTTTAAAATATTAAAAATAACCCCTCTAAACTTTTCTTAATCTAACCAGCCAAATAAAGCTTATGATCCCTAAAATACCCTTATATATACAATCTCTGTTAACACCCCTATAAACCTCAATAATATGGAAACAACCTTAAGGGAAGTAAAAGAATTGTTAATACGACTAAAAGAGGAAACTAAATATTTAAAGCAGGAAATAGAAAAATTAAAAATTGAGATAACACTAATACATGCTAGTAAAAAGAAAAATAAGAAATTAGAAAAATATAATATCCTAAAATCTGAAAACATAAAGAAACCCTATATAGATTTATCTCAAAAGCCACAACCAGGAAGCTTTGATGAATGGTTTATGAATAATAAATACCCCGAAATTATAAAAGACACTGAAAATTTGATAAAAGAATTAGAGGAAGAAGAAGAAATAAACAGTAAAGGCAAAGAAAAATTAGAAACAAGTAAAGAAAACAGTGAATCTGATTAATGGATAAAGAAATTGAAGAACTCACTGAACTTTTCAGTGACATAAATCTAAGTGATTTAAAAGACATAGAAAAAGAATATAAAATAAATATGAATACAAGAGGAGGTCCAGAAATGAAACCTCATGTAGAAGAACCTAGAAATTTTAATAAACAAAATAAAAACAAAAGACCCTTTTATGAATATAAACCACTTCAAAGAGATCACCCTTGGAAAAAAGAATATGTGCCTAAAGAAGAAGAATTAAAAATAATAAGTAATTCTGGAGTATTTTTAGATTTAGACTGTAGAAAAAACCCTCATAAAACCTTAATAGAATGGGCATTACAAATGAGATTATTCTTCATGTACAATGGATCTAAAAATGACTGGAACGTAGAAACAGAAGATCAAAAAGCAACTGTATTCACAGAAATTTTAATAGCAAGTTTTATAGGAAATATATTCCATTGGTGGACAGGATTAACGAATAATGTAAAAGAATTAATAATAGATAATACAAAAGCAGGATTCTTAAGAAATAGAGAATTAGGAATTGAAAAAATGATAGAATATATTTCGAATGAATTTTTAGGAGAAGATTGGTCAAGCAATAGAAACCAAGAAATAAAGAAAGAAAAGTTAAGTAACAGGATGAAATTAATTAATCTAAGTATATGTAACATGTGCTATATTAAAGAATATACTTGTGAATTTAGTAAGTATTATTATTCACAATTCTTTAGTAATGAAGACCAAACCATCTACCTTAATTTGTATTACTCTAAATTACCACCACCATGGAGCACTTACTTTGTTAATGAATATGAAAAGTATAAAATAATAAATACAATTCCAGAAACACTAGGATCAAGGATAAGATTTTTAAATGATAGATTAAGTGAAATATGTATACAAAGGAATCTCATAAAATTGAAATGCTTACACAATGGGGATGTCAAATACCTTATAAAAGACATAAAAGCTATAAAAAATTAGGAAAACAAAAATATAAAAAATATAAGCATTTCAAGAAAAAATGCATTAAACCCTATAGAAAATATTATAAAAGAAAACAAAACCAAAATAAAAAATAAAGAAATTTTGATAAAAATAAATGTAAATGTTGGAATTGTGGAGAAATAGGACACCTAAGTACAGAATGTACAAAAAAGAAAGTAAGAATTCTTAAACAAGAATTTAAAAACATAAAAGAAGAATTAGAATTAGTAAGTAATCCATCTGATTATGAAGGAGAAGAAATCTTTATATCTAAAGAAATTATAGGAGATGAATCAGAATAAAGAACTCAACATAGAGGACTTAGATAAAGAAGAAATATATGATATAGAAAAGGAAGAAAATGTTGAAGGATACAGTCTAGTAGCAACATTCGATAGGAATAAATATAATAAACTTTTGAAAGCAAAATTAGAAAAACCTGATTATGGAATTCTACATTATTGTAGAGATATTTTTAAAAGAAAAAAGGTAATATTACATGAATATTATGAACAAGAAAAAGCCATAGAAATAACTCAAGCTGAAGGAAACATAAGGCTAGGTCTTATAAATAAAAGAACCATAGAATTAGCCCTTAAGAAAATAAAAACTGAAAAAATAAAAGAAAAAATACAATATGTTTACCTAGCAGAAATACAAATTTTAGTAAAATCTTTATTTAAAGAAGGTATAGATAGTCCGATAATATTATCATTACATGATCAAAGATTTAATGATCCTATGATAGGACATTTAGGAACAATAGAAGGAAATCTATGTTATACAAAATTAATATTTACTTGTTACCCAAGATACTGTGTACATATAAAAGATAAAAACATAAATGAAGCCTTAAGTCTTCACTTTAAACTCTTAAAAAATGATTTAATGAAAAAAGGAAATAGGTTAATGACTTTCCATTATTCAGCCCTATATAGTTTCTGTAATTCAAATTATGGAGAAATATATAGTGATAAGCCGTTAATAGAAATAAATAAAGATTTTGAAGAAATAACTACTCTTATAGAGCCTATTAAGCCTGAGATTAAAATACCAATAACTTATAGATTAAGTATTGATGATAAAAAAGAAATTCTAGAATCAGAAGCTAAAGATTCATCAGTTATCCCAATAAGCTTCACAGGAAAAACCCTACTTAAAGGAAACTCATCAAAAAATTATTCAGTAAATAAACAATTAATATCTAATCCAACTACTAAAGTTATGAAAATACTAGGTCAATATTTCAACGGATTAAATTACATAAAAGGACCTTATATAACTATTGATACTGGTGCAAGCCATAATCATATGAACCCAAATAAAAATAATGGATTAATAATAAAAGAAAGAGATTTAGCATACGAATATGTAGATTTTAATGGAAACAAACACGTATGTAAACAAGAAGTAAAAGTACCTATTCTCATTCAAGGAATTAGAATCATTGTAACATGTTTTATAGATTCCAATTTAAATAATGATACTGATATCCTTCTAGGAAATAGTTTTCTAGAAAGTCTAGACTATTATAAAATAGAGAAACATGGTATGACGATACAAATAGAAGAACATGAAATATTTTGCCAAAGATGTTAAAAAAACACATATCTTAACTATCTTAAATATCCTATATCAGTATATATCCAAGTCCATACTATAGAAAAAGATATTCATACATGTGCTTTAATAGATATAGGAAGTGAAATTACCCTTAAGAAAACATTCTTATCTGCTAAATGGATACCAGATGTCAATATCAAAATAACTGGTATTACAGGTGATAAACAACAAGTTACTCACCTAGTATACAATTATGAACTTTTATTAGGAAGTAAAAATATTTCAGTAAAACGAATATATCAATATTCTCACATGGATTGTGATATCTTTCTAGGAAATGACTTTCTACAACAATTTCAATATTATCAACAAACTATGTTTTTAATCACTTTAAAGACTCCTTGTAACCATATTCTCCGTATCCCTAGAGAATTTCGCCCTTTTAGAGTTCAGCCAGCCCAGCGTGGTGATAAAGGTGATAAATCTAATATATATGAAAAATATTATTTAATACAAAAAGGACAGACATATAGTATATACTTAGAAACAATTAAAAAACAATTAACACAAGTATATAATGAAAACCCTTTAGCTCTATGGAAACCTAACCATCTTAAAGCCAAAATAGAATTAATAGAAAATAAAATAATTATGGTAAAACCAATGATGTATACGATGGAAGACAAAGAAGAATTTAAAATTCAAATAAAAGAATTATTAAACTTAAAACTAATTCAACAGAGTAATAGCCCTTATAATAGTCCAGCCTTTATGGTTAGAAAAAGAGCAGAACAAGTAAGAGGTAAAGCTCGAATGGTCATAAATTATAAAGAACTAAATAAATATACCAAATTTGATGGATATTTCCTACCTAATAAAGAAGTATTAATAAATCTAGTAAAAGGAAAAAATTATTACTCTAAATTTGATTGCAAATCAGGATTTTGGCAAATAAAAATGGAAAAAGATAGTATACAATATACAGCCTTTAATACACCTCAAGGACAATATGAATGGTTAGTAATGCCATTTGGTTTAAAAAATGCGCCTCAAATATTTCAAAGAAAAATGGATAATATATTTAAGGATGATAATCATATTATAGTATATGTAGATGATATATTAATAGCATCAGAAATAATAGATGAGCATAGAAAACATCTAAAGGATTTCGCTAATAAATGTATAAAAGAAGGAATAGTTTTGTCAGAAAAGAAAGCATTAATAGAACATAAGAAAATAGAATTCTGAGGAATGGTCCTAGATAAAAACGGAATAAAATTACAAAGCCATATAGCTAGAAAAATAGTAGACTTTCCAGATAAATTACAAAATAAACAACAAATACAAAAATTTTTAGGATGTTTAAATTATGCGGAAGGATTTATAGACAATTTATCAAAAAAGAGAAGTATACTCCAAAGATTATTACGAAAAAATAATACAAAAGGTTGGAGTGCAGAACATACACAAACAGTAAAGGAGCTTAAAAGCCATTGTAAAAATTTACCAGAATTAAGATTACCAAATGATACAGATAACTTAATTTTACAAACTGATGCTTCTGACTTATATTGGGGAGCAATACTTAAAACTGATTTAAATGAAATCTGCAGATATACTAGTGGAACGTTTGATAAAGCCCAAGTAAATTATCCAGTTCATGAAAAAGAACTATTGGCTATTTATAAAGGAATAAAGAAGTTTTCATTATTCTTATTACAAAGGAAATTTACAATAGAAATTGATAATACTCAAGTTGGTTCATTTATATATAGAAATTTACCTAACGAACCTCAATATAGAAGGTTACATAGATGGCAAGTATATTTATCTCATTATAATTTTAAAATTATCCATATCAAAGGAGCTAACAATTTCTTGGCAGATTTTCTCAGTAGAAACGTAGAATTTGCAGAATAAACATGGAGAAAAGAATTGTTGACCTGGAGACAGATCTCGTAGATCTTGAAGAAGTTGTCAAAATTCTTGGCAATTTTGTAAACAATCTTCGAACCTCTATAAGACATCTAAAGGAGGAATTCGAAGAAAATAAAAAAGTAAATCCCTTAAGTGGGCATACAGTAAATCCCTTAAGTGGGCTTACAGTAAATTCCTTAAGTGGAAGCAGTGGTGGACTGTAATATTTATGTATATATATATATTTTTATTTATTTATTTATATTTTAATAAAGAGAGAGAAGTCGAGAGAGAGAAAGAAAGAAAGAGAAAGAGAAAGAGAGAGAAAGAGAGAGAGAGAGACCCGGATCCGACCCGACTCGTGACCGCGATCTTGACCCGGCCGGATCTCCCAATTCCGGTCACCGTTTCCGATGATCTTAGTATCGATTTGAAGCTCTTGAGACGCTGGTCGTATCCTTGCCATTTTCACCGCCGGAAAACAACCAGAACGCCGCCGGTGAAGCTTGAAAGTTTCGGCCAAAATACCCATTCTTGTCGCCGTCGATTCAGCTAGAGTTTGGCCACGCCATCGGTTGGGTTCCATTGCTCTCACCTCCAGCTTCCATTTCCGACCGGTCCCGTCATCTGAATCGGCCGGATTGCCGGTGAACGGCAACTTTCAACCCGCCGCCTTAGGAAGCTCGATCCGGCTCCGTCGCCGCACGTGGGAGGTCACCGCCGGTACCATTGGATTCACCGAGGCCGGAACTACAAGATCTAAGCTTCCCGTCACCATTGACTGAAGTCCGGTCACCGTTGACCCGTGAGGGGCAATTCGGTAAAGACCGAGAATTTTGGGGTTAATTTTGTAGTTTTTGAAAGTTGTGGGTAATTTGATAATTATGGATAAGGTTAGATAGGTAATTTGAGATTTCGATGGTAAATCGGTAATTTAAATAATTGGGAGTAATTTGATGATTTTATACCTCTAAGATAATTCCATAATTTCTAAAATGTGGATATTTTAGGAATCGATTAAATTGAGGATAGGTTGGTAATTTATGATTTTGAGGTTAAATTGATTAATTATGATTTTTGGAATATTTCGATAATTTTGAATTCAAGAATATTTCGATAATTTTAAAGGATTTGAGGATATTTCGGAAATTGAGAATATTAAGGATAAGTCATTAAATATATTATTGGGGGCAATTAAATAAAGTTTGATATTGAGATCATTGGTAATTTTTGGAGATAAGAATAATTTGATGATTTTAGAAATAAGGATAATTTAATAATTTTAAATATTTGGGAGTTATATTATGAGAATTCGGGTTTTATCAAGTATAATTAATCGTATTTTATGAGATTAGTAATAATTATACCATTTATTTGATTAGGGGGACCTGCGAACGAGAACCAACCCACGGACATCGGCGATATCGGATTTGATCGTCGTCACTGTGAGTGGAATATACAAAATCTATTTTCTCTGTGGATTATTATGATTTTTTATTATGATAAAGCATGATTGCAAATGAATTTTTAAATGCCTGATTTAAATGATTTTATGATGAATGGATTTTATCTGAATAATGTTGTTTATTATCGGAATTGCGTATGATAAATGATTTTATTTCTGATTTAGAATATATGTGTATTAATAATATTTTTAAAGAAAAGAAAATGAATTTTAAATGTTGTTGAGAATAAAAGAGAATGTGATTTCGGATATTATCGGATGTTTATATATATGTGTATTTTCGATTGTTTTCAAGTCATTAGACAGTATTCTTCCCTGTACACTGTGATGTGATGATATGAGATATAGGCCTTTGGGGCCCGTCGGAGTACACATAGAGGCTTTGGTCCGTGTGCTTGGGCACTTTTGTCCTTTGGGGACTATGCATGCATAATTATGATGATGAGATATGTCGAGATGAGACGACATATGAGATGGTATTTCCCCATCTATCTGGATAGTTCCGGGGCATGATAGTTTCTTGATTGCTGACCGTTGAGGTCTAGATAGGATGAGATTATTTCCCCGGGTACTTGTTTGGTGAAAGTTTTCAGTATTCGAAATTGGTATTATATGTTGCGAACTTTCTTTGGTTTTGCGCAATATTTTGTGATGATATCAGATTGAGTATTTATACGATGTTATGACATATTCTTCCTTGGTTGTTTCATTTGACATTATATATGTTTTCGAAGTTAGTGATTTGTTTATAAATGTGAAGTGATTTACTAATATTCCTCGTTTATGATTTGATGAAATGGTGTATTTAAAAGTGATATGATTATTTTAAGAATAAAATTATTTTCGAAAGATTACTATCCACTCACTGACCTTCACTGAGTTTTATACTCACCCCCCCATTCTTTTTCGTTTTATTATATTTTTCCCCCTACAGGAGACTTGCAGGTACAACAGTTGACTCAGCATCAATAGCTATTTGTAATTTGGCCACGTGTTTGTCCTAGGATTTGTTAAGTTCTGTGTAGAATATTTCGGATTGTATAATATTATAATTTAAAATAACTTACTGTGTTTGGTATTCAAATCATTCGGATGATAATTGATATTTTATTGGGATATTGATTAACGGAGTTGGTTGTATTTGGAAATTATTTTGGGAGTGTTATCTTATTAATTGCAGGATTGGAAATTTTAAAAATATAGAAAAAGACTATCGAAATTTAGGAGAAGTATTATTGTTATTATTTATAGATCGTTATTAGTCGAATTTTCGAGGATCAGTCGCGATTCGTCCCAGGGTTCGGGACGGGTTGTGACATGGACCTAAACCACACGGTAAATCTATTTGTGATGAGGATTATGTAGAAATCTCATTCAATAAAAAAATGATTACAGTAAATCTCAGTAAACAGCCATCAAAAGAACATGTCATGGCAGCTGTAAAACGAGTAAACCTTGGTGGAATTGAGACAGTACATCTTTCCCCAAAAAAAAAAAGATTATAGGAGTTTTTCTGAATACGTCTATAGTAAAATTGAATATTCAGAAAGCTATTTTCGGAGTAATTGTAAATCAGTATACCCCAGGGTAGTATGTATCAAAGGAGCAGACCCTGAATTTGTTAAGAAACTAGCAGATTTTGGGTACCTCGACCTTGTATACCCTGATGTAAACCTAGATGAATTATTTTCCTTTGATCCAGTCCTTGTAAGCAAAATAAGCCAGTATGCTCAAAAGAAAAATGTATGTCTAAAGTTCTATACAATCAGTCCGGAATATGATGATGAAGTAGAGTATGAAGCCATACACCTCATCAGTCTCAATACTGTAACAAATAGCTTCAACTTGGAAGTCGGCCAAAGTACACTCAAAGAACCAATCTTCAGCAGAGATTGGGCCAGCTATAGAAGAGCAGCTGGGATTACAGTTATCAAATCCATTGCTTCAAATCTATATGAGTGGGGATATAAAGTTCTCCTACAACAAGATAACTTTATCCTCTGTACACCTGGCACAGGAGTTGGCAGATCTGGAGTGCTTGCCAGCTTCATCAGTGACATAGACAACCATCAGATTCCATGTAGACCCAATACAAGGCGTATAGCATGCGAAAAAATGGAACACCTGGCATGCCTCTCGTAAGCACTTACGTTATCAACATCAATTTCGTAAGCACTTACGTCATCAGCATCAATTATGTAAACTTTGCTTTTTGTAAAAGTCGAAAGTAAGTAGGCCATCTGTCGGCCAGATAAGCCTTATCATGTAATCTGATCCGAAAGGACACATGTAAACCTCTCAGGAGGATGTAAATTTTCTATATAAATGAAGAAAGGAAAGAGGGCAACTCAGAGTAAGAATTTCTGAGAGCCAAACATTTTAATAATCAGAGTAAGAATTTCTGAGAGCCAAACATTTCAATAATCAGAGTAAGAATTTCAATATCATCTTTATGTTTATTCATAGCTAAACACTCTCTCTCCAAATCGTAAAACAAAAACAAAGACAACTCACCCAAAAGAATAGAAAGAGAAATCCAGAAAATCAACTAGAACTTTAATAGATCAAAACTCCAAGATCCAACAGACACACAGTGATCCCGCTTGCAACAGCCCATATAAGCCATTGAGCCGTGGTGGCGTGGAGGCGTTTTGGGCACAGCTACAGGGAAAAGGTGACCAGTCAATAGGATAAGGAGCCAGATCTAGAAAAGTTCCAGAAGATTTGAAGGTAATAATTCTTGTTCTATATCTCTTGGTGGGAGGTTGTTGATGTTAATGTTTTACTGAGGAGGAGAATTTTAGTTTATGGAAAAAGCAAATGATATTATCAGATCTGTAGAACATATAAATTTCAAAAACATAAGTCAATTAAAAGAAATTGTAAACAAGTTAGATGATAAAGTCCAAACTTTATGTTGGCTATTAGATCCAGCAAGCATAAATCCAGGCTTTGTAAACCACGAACAATTAATAATGGAAAAAAGAGTACTAAATCTTATAAAGGATATAATAGAATTTAAAATATACATTTCAAATACTGATTAAGTGAATCGATGGAAGAATATCATGAAAAATTATGTAAACAAATGAACATGTCAAAGAAAATATGGTTAAATGAAGAAACAAAAATTATTTATGGACATAAAACTTTAATGGTAGGATTTAAATGTAAAACTTATATGTATGAAAGCATACTATTTAGCATAAAAGATCTGATAAACAAAACTGAGTTACAAGTAGTTATAAACACAAATTTACCACAAGAGATAAAGAGAAAAATTATTCAAGACATAGAATTAGAAAATCTTAAAAATCTAATAGTACAAAGCTTTATTGAAAAAGAAATAAAAAATATATGGGATATATATGAAAACTTTGATATATTCAATGCTGAAAATTATATAAATACAATATAGTGTTTTCTTTTTTATCATTAATTTTATCAATAATTCAATAATTTTGTCATAAAGGCTATGCCGCCCCCAAAATGGTATCAGAGCCAATAACCCGTAAGAAACCATGGATCCCGTAACAAAAATAATAGACTCATTATATACATTAAGAACAGAAAATAAGGATGAAATAAAAAGACTAATAAAAGAAATAAAAGAAAATAAAAATAATATAAGAAATATAGATTTAGAAATAATGCAGGATTTAAAAGACAAATGGAATACTGATACATCTAAATATGAAATAGAATTAGAAAAAAGGATGAAATTTATAGATAAATTTATAAATTTCTTGATATATTGGTATAAATTTGAAATATAATGAATCACCAACAATTTTTATCAGAACAAGCCTTAAATCGAATACAAGAACTAACTTCATGTATAGACCTAATGTTGTTAGGTTGGGAAAATAGAATAAATATACATATAAATTTTTTAAATCAAAAAATTGACTTAATGGAACATGAAAGAATTAACTTAATAAACATGGGTGAGCATGTATATGGAGAATTCACTGATTTATATGAATTTGATCAACATTTATATTTATACCAGGAGATAAAAAAGATATTTGAAAAAATAAAAAATAGGTATAGACGTGACAATCGGAGAAATGATCATTGAATATGTAAGTAAGATAAATCTGAAGTCTGTTGTGAAATTAAACCTATATCTTGCATTAATATACGTAAGGATATTTTAGTCCAAGTACATATTAATTGGCTAATATTAATAGAAAAAAGTTAAGATTACTATTTTTGTAATTTATAAAAATTATAAGGCCACTCTTGTAGAATTCCCAATAGTATTTGGCTGCAATTAGGCAAGTTTCGGCCGCAAAAGAATTATTTGCGACCAAAACTGTTTATTTTCTGAGATTTTTTTCGGCCACAAAAATTGTTCTCGGGTATTGTGAAATTTAGAAGAAAATTCATGAAAGCGAAATGTGGGGTTAATTAATCGCAAGCAACAAGCTAGGAAGTCAAAAGTTGTTTTATTTTATTTTTTCTTCTGGAAGACCCATAAAAAAGTTAATAAAATAATAAATGCATGGTTAATAGTGAATATAATTGACTAGTATTTGCATTGGCTTGGAAGCTTCTATCTCTTATGTAAGTATGCTCTATATTTCTCATCTTTAAAATTTATATCAATAGACTTGGCACTTATTTTGCTAAGCACTTATAAAGATCAATATGCACTTGTTTTACATCTTTCCTATGTTATTGTTACAATATTCAATGGCTAGCATAGCTATGATCGTACAAAACTTAACAACCGATCAATTTGCTCTTCTTGCATTCAAAGCCCATGTTACTGATTCTCAAAGTGTCTTGGCAAATAATTGGTCCATTTCTCACCCAATATGTAGTTGGGTTGGTATTTCTTGCGGTACACGCTATCAAAGAGTTAGAGCCTTGAATCTATCAAATATGGGACTCGGAGGCACCATTCCATCACACTTGGGAAATTTCTCATTCCTAATGTCTCTTGATATTAGTAAAAACAATTTTTATGGCTATCTGCCTAATGAACTGTGGCAATCACGCCGACTCAGATTCATTAGTTTAGATTATAATGAATTTAGTGGCAGCTTTCCATCATGGGTTGGTATCTTATCCAACCTTCAAATATTGAGTCTCCGTAATAACAGTTTCACAGGTCCCTTCCCCAATTCTCTTTGCAACTTATCGAGGCTGGAGAAGTTGGACTCGATGTTCAATATTATTGATGGAAATATTCCTCCAAGGATAGGGAATTTGAGTAGGCTTGTGGATGTGAATCTCGCTTATAACTACCTTCAAGGTACATTCCAATTCCACTTCGTCTCTTTAAAGCATATTTATTTTCAATTGCATGCATTTGCGCTGATTTCTTTTTCTGTATTTGGTGGAAAAATCGCTAAAAACTGAACAGGTCAAAATCCAGCCCTAGAGGCCGATGCTAAAGAATTCACTTTAAGCTGGTTGCGTGGGATCAATTCGATCTAATATAATTTATGGTTGGCAAATGTGTAAGCTGAATCAATCTATCTTGTTAGCTGCACCAATCATTTTATTAAGGAGTGAGGTTATTTAAATCTACTAAACTAATAATTAATCACATTTATTATATAAACTCACCTTTAAATTTTAGAGGTTTAAATTTTACTTAACAAGCTCACCTAAATTCCCAACATGTCTTTATTAAATGTTTTGGATTTGTTAAACTGAAAAGTAAAACATTGTTTAGATAGTTCACACCAAACGTAAACAATACTTTTAGTAATTTGCTTTGGAGAAAAATTTAAAATGTAAAATTAATTTACCAAACGGATGTTTGGAAAAAAAAAAAATATAGTTTGTGCCTATACTTTAACAATATTAAAGTTTCTCAATTTATTTTTATCAATTGATTTTTTAAACATCTAAATAAAATTTGAGTACCAATTCCCACTTTAATCTCAAATATTTCAGTCACATCAAGGATACTTGAGAAATCTTTAAGAGTGTTTGTCATAGATTTATATTTTGAGTGGGACTATTAGTCCTCTAAACATCTCTCAACAGCCTTTCCTCAATTAACCTCATTAAAATATTTTAAAAAATAAAAAAATTCCTCCATCGAAAATTATAACATTATAATTTTTATTATTAAACACCATTGCAACAACGGGGTCTCTTCTACTTAAAAGAAAAAAAAATAATGGGTTTCCATTATCTCCATTATAGGTATTAGTGATAAGTTTCTCATCTGAAAATTAGAGAAAAAGCAACCTTTTTAATTTCTAAAATGTTAGAGTTTTTAAGGAAAAAAAATTATTTGACTTTTGAGTAGAGGTTTAATTAGAAATTATCCTATTGTGTTATTTTAATAAAAGGTTTAATTAGAAATTGTCCTATTGAGTGATTTTAACAAAGGTTAAAATTGTAAAATAATTAAAGATATTTTATAAGGTATTTGGAGGGCGCCAACAGTTCTACTCTTATATTTTTATTTTAATTTTTTTGCTTTACTTGCGGGGCTCATATGGCACTTTGATAATGTTAGTTCGGTTATATCTCTCTGCACATATAAGTGTTAGATAATATATATACATATTACAAATAAATTTTGAATACTTTTAAAATAATAATAATAAAAAATTTCAGCAAGATAAACTATACATTCACATTTTGTTTGGTAGTTTATATCCAAATAAATAACTCTTGATTCAACTTTTTGGACGACCAAAATAAGAACTCCTAAAAATTAATAATGAAAAAGATCAGATTTATTGTTCCTTACATGTTAGTGTGTAAAATTATAATTGGCTGCAGGGGTATTTTGATAATCATAAATTATTTTCAGAGGTGTGTTCAAGTAGGTAGCTTGGTGAGTTAAAATATTCCCATCCTTTTACTAATCGTTTTTACGTTAGTTTTTGTTTTGTCCTTATAAATATGTCTCATGAAACGCCCCTCCTAATTTCCCCAAAACAACGTTAATTTGTTCACTTTAACCTCCATGGTCTTTCTCGGATTCTTTGCTTGTTAAAAGTCTAAACCCCTAAATTAACAAGGTTCCTGCTCCAGACAAATACAGGACTAAAACAAGCTCTATTTTTTTGACGTTTTCAACAGAAAGGGAACATAAGAAACTGTTCACTGCTATCCACTGAAAAAAAAAAAATGAATTTTCTGTATCAATGAACCAACTTAAGCGCTGGGAAAACTAATCTTCAGTGCAACAAAAGCCTTAAAATTATGTAAATCAGTTATTGAATCATTACTCAGAACCAAGCTCCCAAACCACGTTAATCCTGTATGGAGAAAACTTTGTTATTTTCTAGGTCTACCTTGTGTTGATTAAAATATGAAGTTAAGAAGCAAACGTCATTTGAATCTATTAGTTAGGAGGAGATTGGGGATAATACAATATTGAAATGTAAATTGGGGATTATATGAGGTATACTAAGACAGAGAAATTAATTTAAAATTTTTAATAAGGTTAATTGAGAAATAGAAGTGATGAGATAAAACGAAGAGGTCAAATGTCATTACTCTTTAATTTTTAGCTTGTGCCAATTTGAATTGTCCTATGTGAAAATTTTACTGACCATAATATGAGTATTATCATTCACTAAATCACATTTTCTCTCTATATCTATAATTAAGTCTAGATCTGGACGTCAGAATTGATATAGAGTTATTTACCATGTTGGACAACTCCAATCATAGTTGAAAGTTAGAATATACAAAATCCGTGCATGTTGAATCAGTAAAAAAACTATATTTTTGGAGCAACGATCTTTTTCCATGAAATCAATTCTGCTAGAAAAATGATAAGCCCAATAATCCCTCAGTGTGTGCATCATTTCAGGTAAAATTCTAGGTGAGATTGGCAACCTACGAAATTTGGAGATTCTTGTTCTCGGTATGAATAACTTAAGTGATCCTATTCAACCCTCAATCTTCAATATTTCAACCATAACACTCATTAATCTATTCGGCAATCAGATCTCTGGCCATCTAGATCTACCGTCAAAGGTTAGGTACTCGCTTCCAAACTTAAGACAGCTTAATCTGGGGAAGAATAAACTTACTGGGACAATTCCCAACTCCATTGCAAATGCTTCTAAACTCACTGGCCTCGATTTGAGCTTCAACTCTTTCTCTGGCCTTATTCCAAACACTTTTGGCAACTTGAGATTCCTTAGTGCGTTAAACCTAGCAATAATTACCTGACGACCGATTCACCCACTGCAGAGTGGAGTTTTCTCTCTTCTTTGACTAATTGCAGAAATCTAACAACTTTAGCCCTAGCTTCGAATCCATTACGTGGCATCCTTCCACCAGTAATTGGAAATTTCTCTGATTCTCTTCGAAACTTTTATGCATACTATTGTAAACTCAAGGGCAACATTCCTGAAGAAATCGGTAATTTACGCGGCTTGATAGTTTTAAGCCTCTTCAACAATGATTTGAATGGAACTATTCCATCAACGGTAGGAAGATTAGAGCAGTTACAAGGGTTATCTCTTTATGGTAATAGTTTGGAAGGATCCATTCCCTATGATCTTTGCCACTTGAAGAGTTTGAATGGAATAAGGTTAAATGGAAATAAGCTCTCTGGTCCAATACCACAATGTTTCGAATTTGATATCTCTAAGGGAACTCAACTTAGGCTCCAACAAGTTCAATTCTAGTATACCATCATCTTTTTGGAGTCTTGAGTATCTCCTGGCAATAAACCTGTCTTCAAATTTGTTAAGTGGTTCTCTCGCTTCAAACATACAAAACTTGAAAGTCTTGATAAATTTAGATTTATCAAGGAATAAGTTATCTGGTGATATTCCAATAGCCATTGGTAGCCTCAAAGATCTGGTTACTTTGTCCTTAGCTGGTAATCAATTTGAAGGCCCGATTCCTCAAACATTTGGCAGTTTGACAGGTTTGGAGTCTTTGGATCTCTCAAATAACAATCTCTCTGGGGAAATTCCTAAGTCCTTGGAGGCACTTTCATTTCTCAAACAATTTAATGTGTCTCGTAATAAATTAGAAGGGGAAATTCCAACTAATGGGCCTTTCAAGTACTTTTCTCCTGAATCATTTTCAAGGAATTATGCACTCTGTGGTCCAACAAAACTCCAAGTTCCACCTTGCAGGGCAAATAAAACAGAAGGATCTAAGAAAGCTAATCTAGATGTCTTGAAATATGTTTTGGCCCCAGTAATATCCATCGGAACAGTGGTGGCCATCGTCATTGTCTTCATAAGCCGCCGAAAGACTATTGCAAAGAATATAGTTAAGGAAGATTTGTTACCTCTCGCAGCATGGAGAAGAACATCGTATCTGGATATTCAACGGGCAACAGATGGATTTAATGACTGCAATTTGCTTGGTAGAGGCAGTTTTGGATCAGTGTATAAAGGGACATTTTCTGATGGGACTAGTGTTGCCATAAAGGTTTTCAATCTGCAGCTGGACCGAGCGTTTAGGAGTTTTGATTCAGAATGTGAAGTATTGAGGAATGTTCGACATCGAAATCTCATAAAAATCTTGAGTAGCTGCCGTAATAATGATTTTAGAGCCTTGGTGTTGGAGCTCATGCCCAATGGCAGTCTTGAGAAGTGGCTGTACTCGGACAACTATTTTCTAGATATCTCAGAGAGGTTGAATATAATGATAGATGTAGCCTTGGCACTTGAATATCTCCATCACGGTCATTCGCCGCCTGTTGTTCATTGTGATTTGAAGCCCAGCAACATTCTCTTGGATGAAGATATGGTTGCGCATGTGAGCGATTTTGGAATTTCTAAACTCTTTCGTGAAGGAGATGATTTTGTGACACAAACAATGACAATTGCCACAATTGGTTACACGGCACCAGGTAACGTTACAAGTCTAATTTTAAATTTTTCTCTTTTTGAAACACAAACAAAGCTTTTCTGAGAAGATTACTCATTTACAAGTGCTTTCATAATTAGATATTTCTGCTTGATTGAAATTATGCAGAATATGGAACAGAGGGAATTGTTTCTTCCAAATGCGATGTCTATAGTTATGGTGTTTTATTGATGGAAACTTTTACAAGAAAGAAGCCCACAGATGAAATGTTTACAGGAGAAATGAGCTTAAAGAAATGGGCAAAGAAGTCATTACCTCATGGATTGATAGAAGTTGTTGATAAAAATTTGCTGCGACAAGAGCCAACATCTTCTGAGGAAATGGATTGTTTATTAAGCGTCATGCATTTGGCATTGGATTGTTGCATGGAGTCACCAGACCAGAGAACAAAAATGACAGATGCCGCTGCAAAGCTCAAGAAGAATAAAGTGAGGTTCACAACCAGTTAATGTAAATTTCTTTTGTCTGCTTGTTAACTTTGATTGTGCTCTGTCTTGTGCTTTTGCAATAAGATTATAGGAGTCCTTGTTTTGAGCAGACTGAGTGTCTGAGACATCTGACTGAGTGGATGTCGCCTATCAACCTTTTTTTTAATTTTTTTTTATGTGCTACAATATCATTGATATATTTAAAATAGAATTTCACAGAGACTCATTTTGATCAATACTATTAAATGACAATAGAGAATTTTACTGTCACTACTCTACTAAAAAAATTAATCGGAGAGAAATCTAGTACTCGAAACTAGTGGGCTCCCTCTATCATAGTTTATTTTTCATAGAATTAAACTATTCATCAAATCAAGTACCCCAACTGTCTCCTAATACACTTTTCTACCAAATCCTTACAATTATTTCCGCAAGAGATTATTCTAGGGCGGCAATATATGAGTCAGGATTTGTTCATTCGATTTAATACAAATTTAATAGATTTGGGTTAAAAAAATTAATTAGTTTAATAAAAGAGTCAAATTCGATTTAATTAGCTAAATAAATAAATTGGATATGTGTTTAAGTTCACAGATCAGTTTATTCTTTTAAAATTTATTTATTAAATGATGCAGTGAAATTATGAAATCATATAACAAAAACACTTTGGTTTAAAAATATTTATTTTGAGGGTTTTAATTATTATTATCTATAGTTTTAATGGATTTACAATTTGAAGTGAAGAACTTTAGAGTTAGGATGTTCAAAACTTTAAATATTGCTAGCATGATAAATTTATGATAGCTTTTTTAATTATTATTTTGTATATAATATGATAATCGTAGTTGAACGAATATAAACAAGTCCAAATTGATTTAATTTATTTATTAGTTATGTAAAGGAATAAATGGATTTTTAAATTAACGAATTAAATTTAAGTAATTTCATTTTATTTGAAGAGGATCCATACATTTTCCAAACCATTGCCCAGGTAAGCAGGCCTTGCCACTCCCGTCTATTTGGTCCATTATAGGTCCTGAAAATGGAAAAATTTGGCCGAAAAATTATAATCAATATGTTACAGTCGCCGTGGTGGATAAGGAACTCTGTTAATCACTATTTAAAAAGATATATAATGTGGAAAGCAGAGCATACAGAAAATTAAATGGTGCCCGGTCAAATAATAATAAACTTGCATGCATTAAACAAAAGCATGAAACAAGATAGTTAAAAGACAATAAATAGTTCGAGGAGACAAAATGAGTGCGTTGGATTACAACTGATTTCTACTCGGTAACTATAGAGCAAAGTAAAAGAAGCTAACACCTCCTACATGATCCAATTACAAGAAACATATTTATACAAGGGACTCGGCTTACAAATCTTCCACGTTGATAGACATAATTTTAAAATCATGTTTCTTTACCTCGACATTGTATCAATCTCACTTAATTAGGACTTGTTTTGCTAAAATCTCTGAAGACCATCAATTTGCGGTTGTTCTACTTTTTACTGTCATTGTTCTTAAAAACTGTTACATGGCTAGCTTTAGCTTAGCTATGTCCGTAAAAATCATAACAACGGATCAATTTGTTGTTCTTGTGTTCAAATCCCATTTCCTTTTAAATTGTTTGCTTCTTTCCCTTTCAAGCAGTTAGATATGCAGTCACCAAAAGTTCCTTATACGGTTCATCGAAATAATGCAGTCGTAGCAACTGCTGTCGCAATCTATAGGATTTAACCAGGGGCAAAGCCAAAAAAAAACATTTGTGGGTACGCTATAAATTTTTTTCCAAGTCCAAATATTATCTCAACTGAAATATAAATCTTAATGAAAATCTCATTAATACATAAGAAAATATATCAAATCAATCCAAGAAGTAATTCAATTATAGTTAAATACTATTTAAGTTGTGTCTTGAGATACATTAAAGAAGTAGTTTAACTATTATCAAATTTGAATCGATAGTGTCTATAATTCTCTTTCAATACAAATAACCATACAATTTGATAGAAGTTCCCTCTATATCTTATCTTGAAATGGTGTCTTGATAAGCATCATAGATGAAAATACTCATTTAGTCATTATAGTCAAAACAGGAAGAGTTAACAGTAAACAAAGCGATCTATTTACTAAGAAGTAAATTTGAGACGTTCTTGTCTCAATTAATTGTTGACATAAAATTCAAAAAGTGAAGAAATACACTAAAACTCAACAAAATAAAGCATATCAATCTACAAACATTCTAACTATCTTCTTAGAGCAACTATCTCAAATTGAGTAAAATCTTGACAAAATCTCTTTGCAAAATTACAAATATCATTAACTTTAAATGATTTGAAAGAATCAACAGGATTCAAAGCAAAGCTTAGAGCATGAAGTTTCATTGTCTGATTTGTAAATCTATTATTTAACTCCATCAACTAAATATCTATTACTACATTAAACAAATCAATAATAATGCTCTATTGTAAAATAATCTTTTTGTTGAGAAGAATGCATCACACCTTCCATATAGCAATCATTCATTCTAGGTACATCAATATGATGACTTTCACAAATGATATCACATTCTGAATTAATAAAAGTATCCCAACTACATTGCCTTAAGGTTTGAAGAAGTAATTTTACAACTGATATTAAATACATTGCATTCAAAATGCCTTGAGAATTCATTTGTGATGCTTGACAAAGTAAATCACTTATTCTTAAAACCTTAATTGTCAAAATGCACGGTAAATAAAAGTTTAATGGTTTAAATTACATCATACATACCTTTGCTTTGTTGTCTGCAGAAGCATCATTTATTGTGATTTGATACCATTTGTGTGCAAATGCAAAATTAATATCCATCAAATATTTATAGAAAAATAAAAGACATAGGAATTTTATGTGGTTCGATAATAAAGCATGCGTCCATGGAGGTAAGACAGAATAATTATTTTACTAATAATTAATAGAGTACAAATTTGAGTAACGAAGCTTCACTTTCCAAATATCCAACTACACCTAGTACTCTCCCACGTATACATTTGAAGGAAACATGTTTCCTAAGATACACATTCTCTCTTATCTTTACAAATTGTGTAGAACCCGACTGAGCACCAAAGGAAATGATCTCTTAAACCTTCTACAAATACTCCTTCTCTCTACACTCTCTCATAGAGAAGTCTCTCCGTACTCCCTTAAAGAAGTCTTTATGCACACCTAAGCTCTCACACATTACACTTTAAGGATGTTATTGAATGGAAAGTTGCTTCTCTATTTAGAGCAAAAATGGTTGCATTGTTACACAAAATCCTTTGTTAAATTATCAAACAATTCGGCAACTATATTTTTCAAAATTAACAAATACATGCATATGGCTCAAACTCCTCCAAATAGTCAACTTTTGTGGCTTATATATGCAACTTTCAAATTTTCAAATATTGATGGCCACCACCAAAAGGCACCATCCATGTGGCCTTTTGACTTTCAACAAGCTTCCCTTGTATGTCATTATTTGATCCGTTGAAAATCATCTTTTCAAGATATTAATGTACTGATCAACCTATTGACTAAAGTAAAATGAGAGCTTCAACAAGTTAATCCAACTTGTTGCAATGAACAAATTCGATTAGCTCCTGTTCCAATTTAAAGCTCCTTGGAAATATCAAATCAATGATTTCAACCTGGCTAATAGATTTCAATTCATAATGACGCTTATGAGAGGAAGCAAGAACATTGACATTCAAATTCAAAGTTGAAAAAAAAAATTCATACGTCAAGTGTTGAGTACTAAAAAATGTATATTTATAAAGGAGAAAATCGTTATTTTACACTTTAAGTTCCACTAATTTTCTTGCTTTTATGTATTCAAGTCTCTTGTGATTTTAATTATGTGTGTTTTTATTATAATTAAGTATTTTATGTATTTGAGGGATATGATGGTTATTTCATAATCAACGAGATATCAGATGACAAGACGGACAATCAATATAAACTCAGAACGGTTGAAAATCTTAGAAGTAGCATAAAAGTACAATGTCACTATTCACATGATTTGATTGGAGGAATGATGTGGTATTGACTAATTATGTGGCATTGACTGATGACATGACATAATTTTTTTGGATTAAAATATTTATGCACTGTTAACTGATGACGTAGCAGTATGTTAGTGGATTAGAAAAAAACGTGTGTACGATATTTATATATACATGGGATGATAGCCTTGATGATGTGTTCAATCCAATTAGAACTTGCCACGTGGCGCAATCCTGTGTGTACAAATTGTTTGAATCCGATGGCCATGATTTACTGGTTGTATTTATAAAAAGAGGGCTTCTCCCCCTAATTTGACACCTCTGAGTTCAGAGCTCCATTTTCTATAATTCCTTTTTCATCTTGTATTTTCTATGTATATTAATAAAATTTTCATTTTACCCCTAGTTCAAATATGAGTAGCTAATTTTCTTTCAAGCTTGAGTTGAAGGTGAAGTCTCAACATGTTCCATGGACTTAATTGGTAAATTTATTTTCTCTTTCTCTCTAATTTCTGTGGATGTTTTGACTTTCCATCAATAAAGAGTAATAACATAGTTATTACTGTTTGGCACGATAAGCCCTTAGCACCATATTAATTAGAGCGAGGTTCATGAGAACTGAATTTCTCCTTTATGATTTAATTGGTACTAATAAGGGATATTGAGCCCTGGTGCATGTTATTATGGATTTAGATACCCAAGTGCTTTATTATAATAGTTGTCATTTTTAATTATTCCCGCCATTCCAATTCAAAATTTAAGATAATTTCACCATAATTTCAACTACCAACTTAGAAAATTAATTCGACACATAATTAAAATCCACCTCCTCGTGGGGTTGACATTTGTCACTATTAATCTATTCTACAATAGATTCATGCACTTGAGAGTTCAATAAAATTTGCATAATAAGTTTTTGGTGCCGTTGCCAGAGAGGTAAGTTATTTTAATTTGTTGAATTAATTTTTTTTGTTTTCTTGTATTTTTTTCCTAATTAAAAAATAATAATTTTGTAATTTAATTTTTATAATTTAAATTTCTTTAAATTTCTGTAATTCAATTTTCAAGTTATTTTTCTTGATAATTTTTTATTTTATCTTGTTAATTTATTTTAATTAATTAATTGAATTAATTTTTTAAAGTAATTTTTTGTTGTTTTCTTTTAAAATTGTTATTAAAAAATTAAAATAAAATTAAAAAATTAAAAAAAATGAATTTGCAATTCCTGTAATTTAAATTCTTTTCTTTTTCTCCTTTTGATATATATTGTTGAGTGTTAGAAAGAGTATATTTATAAAGGAGAAAATCGTCATTTTACACTTTAAATCTCACTAACATTGCTACTTTTATTTATTTAAGTATTTTGTTATTTAATTATATGTGTTTTATTATAATTGTGTATTTTATGTATTTTAGGGGTATCATAATCGTTTCACAATAAACGAGTGATCAGACAGCAAAACGGACGTCATATTTGGACTCAGGACGGTCGAAAACCTTAAGAAGAGCATTAAAGGAAAAAGTTACTGTTCACATATACGGTACTGTTCATACGTACGGTACTGTTCACGATACTGTTCACGACACTGTTCATGTATACGGACCGATGATGTGGCAACTACCTATGACGTGGCAGTATCTGATTGGACGAATTATGTGGATTGATTGCTTATGTGGCGTTGACCGATGACGTAGCGTTGACCGATGATGTGTCACGATCTTATTGGACTAAATTTCTTATGTACTGTAGATCGATGACGTGGCAGCATCTCATTGGAGTAGAAATCGGGTGTACAGTACATGCGCTTACATGGGATTATTTACTATTCAGGCGGCATTACTGTACAAATGTTGACTGTTGACGGTTGACTGATGACGTGGCGCAATCCTGAGCATCCGAATTATTTTTAATCCGATGGTCACGATTCACTCAATGTATCTATAAAAAGGGGGCTCTCCCCCCCTAATTTGGCACCCCTGAATCCATTTCTAAGCTTAGATTTCTGAAATTCCTTCTCCTTCTTGTAGTTTCTTTGTATTTTAATAAAATTCCCTTTTTATCCTTAGTTAAAATATGAGTGGCTAATTCCTTTTTAGCTTGGGTTGAAGGTGAAGTCTCAACATGTTCCATGGGCTTAATTTGGTAAATTTACTTTCTCTTCCCCTCTAATATTTGTGGTTGTTTTGACTTTTCGTCGACAAATAATAATAGTTTTGTCTAATTCTGTACCAGTTAAACTAAGCACCCCTAGTACAAGGTTATTATTATTTTTGACGATAAGTTCTCAAGCACCATACTTATTGGAGAGTGGTTCATGAGGTGTGGAATCCCCCCTTATGATTTAATTGGTATTAATATGGAATATTTAGCCCATGGAGCATGTTGATGCGGATCCGGATACCCAAGTGCTTTATTATAACAGTTTCATTTTTAATTATTCTCGCCATTTTAATTTAGCAATTTAGGACAAAATTACCATAATTTAATTGTTCCCATTACAAAGAAAATTAATTCGGCATATAATTAAAATCAACCTCCTCGTGGGATCGACACTCGTCACCATTAATCTATTCTACAATAGATTCGTGCGCTTGCGAGTTCATTAAAATTTGCACAACATATATGTAATTTAATTTTTACATTATTTTCATTGTAATTTTCATTTATCTTGTTATTTTATTTTAAGTTAATCTATTTCTTTTTTGTTTGGTGTTGTGCAAATTTTATTGAACTCGCAAGTATACAAATCTATTGCAGAATAAATTAATGGTGATGAGTGTCGATTCCACGAGGAGGTAGATTTTAATTATGTGTTGAATTAATTTTCTAAGTGGGTGATTGAAATTATGGTGAAATTATCCTAAATTTTGAATTGAAATGACGAGAATAATTTAAAATGACAACCATTATAATAAAGTACTTGGGCATCTGCATCCATATCAACATGCACTAGGGCTCCATATTCCTTATTAATACCAATTAAATCATGAGGGGGAAATCCACTCCTCATGAACCACTCTATAATTAATATAGTGCTAAGAGCTTATTGTGTCAAATAGTAATAACTGTGTTATTACTATCTGTAGACGAAAAGTCAAAATATCCACAAAAGTTTAGGGAAAGAGAAAATAAATTTATCAATTAAGCCTATGGAACATATTGAGACTTTACTTTTAACTCAAGCTTGAAAGAAAATTAGCTACTCATAGTTGAACTAGGGATAAAATAGAAATTTTACTAAAATATGTAGAAAATAAAGATAGAAAAGGAATTACTAAAATACCTCTTCGTGGGATCAACACTCATCACTATTAATCTATTCTGCAATAGATTTGTGCATTTGCGAGTTCAATAAAATTTGTACAACTAGTTTTTGGCACTGTTGCCAGGAAGGTAAGTTATTTTAATTTGTTGAATTTTTTTTTTTGTTTGGTTGTAATTTAATTATGTAATTTAATTTTTGTAATTTAAATTTCTTTAAATTTATGTAATTTAAATTTCAAGTTATTTTCTTTAGTAATTTTTTATTTTATCTTGTTAATTTATTTTAATTAATTGATAGAATTAATTTTTTAAAGTAATTTTTTGTTGTTTTTGAAAATTGTTATTAAAAAATTAAAATTTAAAAAAAGTGAATCCACAATTCCTATAAATTAATTTCTTTTCTTTTTCTCTTTTGAAATTATGAAAAAATGAAAAAAATAAAATATTAAAATAAAAAATTTTAAAAAAGTGAGTCTGTAATTTAATTTTTATAATTTAAATTTCTTTAAATTTTAGTCATTAAATTTCTTTGTAATGTCTTTAAATCTCTATAATTTAATTTCTAAGTTATTTTTATTGTAATTATTTATTTATTTTGTTAATTTATTAATTCGTAGAATTAATTTTTAAGTAATTTTTAGTTATTTTCTTTTAAATTTTTTATTAAAAATAAAAAAAGTAAATTTGTAAATTCTGTAATTTAAGTTCTTTTCTTCTTTAAGTTTCTATAATTTAATTTTTGCTTTACTTTTCTTTGTAATTTTTTTTATTTATATTGTAATTTATTTTAATTTTTGTTAATCTATTTATTGTATTTTTTTTTAGTACTTGAGTGTATATTCATAGTAAAGTAGTAACAGCCTGATAAGGTTAGTATCATAAATTCTCTATCTTCTTTATTTTTACTAATTTTGTTATCTTTTTTGGTTATATTTTTTATTTTTACTAATGCCGTAATTACCTAAACTTGAGCCTATAGACTTAGAATTGAAAATTGGAATAGATTTGCAACAATTACAATCACCACAGGAGAGGCCATTTAAAGACTATTTTAGTCCTTTAGTTAACTTGAGTACATCATGTATACAATACCCAAATATAACTGCTCGGAGTTTTGAATTAAAACCTAGTGTGTTAAATTGTCTCCCAACATTTTATGACCTAGAAAATGATGACCTATATATAATCATTTGAATGATTTTCATGCTATTTGTCAAACTTTTAGATGTGAAAATTTTTCAGATGATGATGTTAAACTCAGACTATTTTTATTATCTTTAAAAGATAGAGCTCGTTCATGATTAATATGTTTCCTACTAATACCAATACATCATTAGAAGAAATGGTTACAAAATTTTTAAAGAAATACTTTCCAGTTCATAAAACCAATTTTATTCATAGGAAAATTTCAATGTTCATCCAGAGAGAAGACGAGCAATTTTTTGAAGTATAGGAGCGATTCAACAGGCTACTCTTGAAATGTCCACATCATAGATATGAAAAATGACACCAATGTCAATACTTTTTAGAGGAATTATTGCCAAATGTGCAAAAATGGCTAATGGCAATAAGTGGAAGAGAACTAATGTCCAAAAGTGCATTAGAAATTTGGAATTTTTTCCAGCGAGAAGCGGATAATTCCCAACAATGGAGTTGATTATTCAAGAACAATAAAAGAATTAAGAGAGTGAATGGGGTCTAAGTTGGTGAGTCAAGCTTAAGAATAAAAAAAGTCAAAGAAATAGTTAAAAGACTTTCCCGACAAATTGCATCTTTAACAGCTGCTAAACCAACAAAGCAATATGATTATAACTCATACCTAGATCAAGCCAATACCATAAGTGTAATGAGAAAGCCATCAAACTACAACTCTTACTCCAACACATATAGCCTTAGATGGAAAGATCACCCCAATTTTTCGTAGTCTCAAGAATTTCAATAGAATGGACCAACAACTCCAACTTCATCAATGTAACCAATTTCTCAAGTTTCTCAAGTCTCTCAGCCACCATTTAGACCTTATAACTATAACTCAAATTATTCTCAATCCAGACTACGAGAGGATGCCTTTTAGAATTTTAAGAATTCTACCCACTCAACGATCGAGCAACAAAATTGCACCATTGATGGACTACGAAATGAGATGAGATTAGGCTTCAACTAACAGATCTAATAAATTTCAAACCTTAAGAAGATGGTAGGTCAGCTTGCCTTTTTAGTTTAAACTCTACCAATGATTGTTGAGAAAGGTAAATTCCTAAGTCAACCAGTGCCAAACCTTAAAGGAGTCCATGAAGCAAGTACTAATTCACCTCAGCAACATGGAGAGATTAAAGCCATCATGACCTTACGAAAAGGAAAAGAAGTCGACAATAGAGTAGAGATGTCGATGATAAAAATGACTCAAATTGTACCTGTAAATGCTGAGGACTCATCATTGGGGGAGAAGGAAGAAACCAACCCACGAGAGTATATTCCTAAAACTCTATTTCTGCAGAGATTAGCTACAGCAAAGAAGGAAAAATTCACGAGTGAGATTTTTGAAATCTTTAAATAGGTAAGTGTTAACATCCCTTTGTTTAATGCTATAAAATAAGTGTCATCTTATGTCAAGTTTCTTAAAGATCATTATACTAAAAAGAGAAATATTTATGTTCAAAAAAAGACATTTTTAATAGAAAATATTAGCTCTATACTCTAATATGAAGTTTCTGTAAAATGCAAAAGCCCAAGCTCTCCCACTATCTCATGTAGTATAAGGAACCACATAATTAAGAATGGTTTGTTGGACTTAGGAGCTAGTGTTAATCTGGTGCCTTATTCAGTGTTTGTGAAACTTGAACTGAGAGAATTACACCAAACTCCAGTGGTGTTACAACTTGCTAATCAATCCACAAAAATATCTCGTGGTGTTGTGGAGGACGTGCTTATCCAGGTAGATAAATTTTATTTTTCTGTTGATTTTATTGTAATTGACACTCAACCAGTGTAGGATTTAAGAAAGCACATCTCCATTATCATAGACTAACTTTTCTTGGCAACTACTGATGCTTGCATTTAATGTAGAACTATAAATATGCAATTGTCATTTGGCAATATGACCATAGAACTAAATATTTTTAACATTTCCAAACAGCCTCACAATGTAGATAAGAGAATTATTGATGTGGATTTAATTAAAGTATTAGTTGATGATATTTTTTTTCCAAACCTTAGTAACGACCCTTTATAAATATGTTTAACTCACTTTAATTTGAATTTTAATATTGACATATCAGTCGATGAGGTCAATGCCTTATTTGACTCAGCACCATTTATGGACATAAATAAATAGAAGTTAAGAGTTGAACAACTTACACCATTAGAGAAGAAACTTAGCCTATCATCAGAATCACCATCAAAATTCAAGCTTAAACCGTTACCCAACACTTTGAAATATCTATTCTTGGGAGAAAATAGTACTTTGCCAGTAATTATTTTAGCATCCTTAGATGATAAACAGAAAGGTAAGTTGTTGAAAGTTTTAAAAGAGTATAAAGGAGTATTAGGATGAACCATAGCTGACATCAAAGGTATAAACTCAGTAGACTGCATACATTACATTCACCTTGATGAAAATGCTAAAGCTACTAGGAAAATGCAATGTCGGTTGAACCCTAACATAAAGAACGTTGTTAGAATTAAAGTCTTTAAACTATTAGATACAAGTATCATTTTCTCAATTTTTGATAGTTCATGAGTCAATCTTGTACAAGTTGTCCCCAAGAAGTTAAGAGTCACAGTAGTTACTAATATTGATAATAAATTAATACCTACTAGAGTGATTACAGGGTGGCATATATGCATTGATTATAGAAAGTTAGATTCTATAACACGTAAAGATCACTTTTCTTTATCATTTATCGATCAAATGCTTGATAGATTAGCAAGTCATAAATTTTATTGCTTTCTTGATGGTTGCTCATGATATAATCAGATTCCTACAGTACCATAAGATTAAGAGAAAACCACTTTCACTTGTCCTTTAGGCACTTTTACATATAAGACGATACCATTTGGATTATTAATGCACTAGCTACATTATAACGATACATGTTGAGCATTTTTTTTGATATGGTTGAATGATTCATTGAAGTCTTTACGAATGATATTTTTTTTTTAATCTTTAGAGACTCTTTTGATAAATGTTTATATCATCTAACAGTAGTTCTACAGAGTTATATAGAGAAGAATTTGATCTGAAATTAGGAAAAGTGCCATTTTATGATATAAAAAGGTATTGTTTTTGGTTATATCATTTCGAGCAAAAGTATTGAGGTTGATAAAGGCAAGGTAGAGCTCATTTCTTATCTACCTTCACTTAAAACAGTCCGAGAAATAAGATCTTTTCATAAACACGCTGGTTTTTATAGACGTTTCATTAAAGATTTTAGTAAAATTTCTAGATCTTTATGCAATCTACTTGCTAAAAATGTATCTTTTATCTTTAATGATTCATGTCTTATGGCATTTAAAAAAGTAAAGCAATTGTTGACATTATCACCCATTATTCAGCCTCCAAACTAGAACTTACCATTTGAGCTTATGTGTAATGTATCTGATTATACAGTAAGAGTAGTTTAGGATAAAGAGTTGATCAAATTCCTCATGTTATTTACTATAGTAGTATGGCATTGAATGATGCACAGTTAAACTATCCAACCATAAAAAAAGAAATGCTAACAGTAGTATTTACATTAGAGAAATTTTAATCTTATCTCATTAGTTGTAAAATAATTGTGTTCACAGATCATGCTGCTCTTAAATATTTTCTCACAAAGAAAGAAACAAAAGCAAGACTAATTGATTAGATGCTACTCTTGTAGGAAATTAACTTAGAAATTGAAGAGCAGAAAGGCACAAAAAATATTATAGTAGACTATATTTCTCGTCTTAATTTTGACACAATTAAAGAGCCATTACCATTGAATGAATCATTCCCAGATGAACAATTAATGAGTATAGAAGTATTACCATGATATACTGACATAGTTAACTATCTTGTTACAGGTCAACTTTTAGAGCATTGGACTAAGCAGGACAAGGCCAAATTCTTTGCAAAAATAAAGAATTTCTTTTGGGATGATCCTTATTTGTCTAAGTATTGTGTCGATCTAATTATGAGATGATGTGTCTCATAAAGTAAATTTTAAAATTTCCTTTCATTCTTCCATGAACAAGCTTGCAGAGGCCATTTTAGCTCTAAGAAAATAGTAACTAAAATTTTACAATGTGATTTCTATTAGCCAACTATATTTTGAGATACTTACATATTTTGATCTTCATGTGACAGGTGTCAACGAATGGGGAGTATTAATCGGAGGAATATGATGCCACTAAACCCAATTTTAGTGTTTGAGATTTTTGATGTATAAGGTATCAGTTTCATGGGATCCTTTTCCCCTTCCTTTGGTCATCAATATATACTGATTCCTATTAACTATATATCGAAATGGGTAGAAGCAATTCCATGTAAAACCAATGATCATAAGGTGGTGATAGGATTTTTGAAAAGCAACATTGTTTCATGCTTTGAATTCCCTCGAGCGATAATCAGTGATGGTGGTGCACACTTTTATAACAAATCATTTACAGCTTTTTTGACAATGTATTCCATCACTCACAAAGTAGCAATCCTATATCATCCGTAAATCAGTGGTCAATTTAAGATTTCTAATCGAAAAATAAAGCACATATTAGAAAAAACGGTGAGACTAGACAGAAAAGATTGGTCACTGCAACTTGATGATGTAGTATGTGCATACAAAACGACTTTCAAGACCCTAATTGGGATGTCACCCTATAGGCTAATGTATGAAAAAACTTGCCATTTACTGGTGAACTCGAGCATCATGCATACTAGACCATTAAGAAATTCAGTTTTGACATGTAGCAAGCTAGCTTAGAATGAAGATTACAACTGATAGAACTTAAAGAAATTTACAATGATACATATGAAAATGCCAAGATTTACTAGCAGAGAATGAAAGTCTTTCACGATAAATATCACGAGAAAATTTTTCGTCCTAAGTCAGAAACTGTTTTTATTCAATTTTCCTTGCACCTATTCCTAGGTAAGTTACGCTTTCAATAGTCTAGCCTCTTTATTGTTCATACTGTTTTCCCATATGGAGTAATTAAAATTAAAGATCCACAGAATAGTGTCACCTTTAAGTTAATGGTCAAAGATTAAAGCCGTATCTCGAGTACCAATCACGTGGAGAGGACATCAAAATAAATTTATGTGACCCACCAAATTTGAATTAAAATTTTTCAACAGTTTAAAAGTATATAATCTCATCTCAGAGGTCAGATACAATTTTATAAAATACATTTTATTTTGGCAGCTACGACCACCAGATTTAGTTTCTCATGTTGAAGATTTAGAAGGATAACTTAGAGAAATTGAGAAAGAAATCTACAAAATCTAATTAGAACTTGAGGTAAATTCAATAAGAGCATGATTCTGACATTAATTTTTCTTTGTATATTTTAGTTTGTTACCTCTATTAAGTGGTGGATAACGGTACTTCGTGACAATCAACGTTGGTTACTTCAGTTTCTATAATAACTAATATTATGAGTTGAAGACATGAACAGAGATGCAATCGTAGTAAAGCTTCACAAGTGATTTCCTTTATTTCTTAAGAATGCGCTCCTCGCCATCTATAAAGCTCGGTTCGTATTCATGCGATTGCTTATGAATAGTCACATCTCTGCTGACATTCGATGGATAATCGAAGCCAAAGTGTAATTGACAGGTGAGTTGCCTCTTAAATTTTTTGTATACATGCCTGATTGTGGTAAAGAAAATTGTTCAAGAAAACAAAGAGCTCGAAAGCTCTCTAATGTTTGTCATAAGTGTGCTCGAATGAGATGCGACAAAAAGACATATTCTTTAGGAATGGTGTCTCATAACAGGGAAGATAAAATTCAATTCATTAGGGATGACTTGAATAAAGAGTTATTGGATGGTATCCTTTTGTCTCTTAAAATGCATCTGAGTAGATATGTACAAAATGCAATATTCTAGTTATAGCCATTATTCTAGAAAGAATGTGGAAAATATAGTCTCGGGAATCTAACTATAAACGACCATGTTTGCTGGTTTGTAAGAAAATTGAATGGGAAGCCTATCTTCGATCCATAAAGGGCATTTAAGTCATTCTAGATGTAAAACCAGAAGAAGATGTAAGTCACAGTCGCAACTACTTGTAAATATCCTTTTATTTTAATATTATTTTATTTCACTACTGTTTGATCACTTACAATTTTGTCTTTAATAATTTCATGCTATCATTATTTGCTTTCTCTTTTTACTATTTCTTTTTTGACTCTTGAGTCATGTGCTTTACGAGTTATTTGACATAGGTATACTACCTCATTTACAGTTGTGAACTATTGTAACCAAGATCATTAAATATGACTTTTTTTAGGGCATTCATAAATTAGTTTTAAGAAGTATCCAATAGCAATTACTCCTAACAACTAAATTAAGAATATTTGTGTACTATTTGAATTTAACTATGGCAAATATAAGGAATTTATTGAGGCAACCTTAGATCTTGATTGAAACATAGCAGTTAGAAAACTATACTTGGTTTATGGAGGAGGTAACCCAGGGTTATCAAAATTAGTTTCAGAAACTGCTTATACTAGAGGGAGCTAAGTGTTAGGCATCATCCCAACAATCTTGAAAATGTTTATCTGTTTATCTGACTCACTAACAGGAGAAGAGTTAGTCGTCTAAGTTATGCAAGAGAGAATAAATGAACGAATCATGTTGATGCCTTTATTTTCTTACCAAGAGATTTTACAACTCTATAGGCACTAATGACATAGCATCTTGGTCCCATCTGAACATTTATCAGAAGCGTATTGGTTTATTAAATGTCAATAACTTTTGTGATGATTTTATTGCATTTCTTAACTATGCAATAAAAAAATATTTCATTCCTATGACAGTGAAAAAAATCTTTATTTGTGCTCACACTGCTAATAAGCTACTTGATCTATTACAAGCTTATAAACCAGAGCCACATCTCAGAACCTTAGAGTAGTCAACTAATGATGGTAGTAGTAACCATAGTAAAAAGTATAAATTAGATTTAACTCTCTGCTTGTAAATATTTTATTTTATATTAGAGCACTCAGGTGATATCTTCTAATATATACTTATTTCCTTTAAAACATTGAGGACAATGTTTCATTTTGGTTGGGGGTCGGAAATAGTTAATAATTGTGGAATTTCTTAATCTTGGTGAAGTTTTTACTAATTTTTATTGTAGAAACTAACTGTAGTTAATTTTTTACGTCGAAGATGGCTGAATATGGAGTGTAGTAACTCCAGAAACGCATCTTCTTAGTTTGAAAGTTGAAAAGAAATATATTTATTTTTCAATCATTTTTTTATTATTAAGCTTCATTTTAAGTGTAATTTTTCAAACTTCCTCTTTCTAACTTCTCTTTTAGAATGTTGTGATTCTATAAATGCATATTCTTAGTTTTTTTTAAATAAAAAAATTTTACGATCATTTTAATATGATGACTTTCAAATTTTAGTATTTGTATTATCCCTCTTAAGTTTTGTTACACCATATTTGCTACTTTACATTATAATGTCAGAGATAAAAATATTAGTTGCTTAAAGGAATATACATGTCATAATAAATTTTAAGTGAGTTCTTGAACCTGTTATTTTTCTTAGAGAGTAACCCTTTTTGCCCATTCTTTATACAGCTTAGTAGTTTTTTATTTTATACACGATTTCTAAATTTATTTTTAGTCAATCTTCTAAAAAACAAAAATTATGTGTTGCTACGTTTGAAAGTTTATCTAACTAGTAGATATAGAAGATTATTTAAAGTCCTAAAAGACAATGGAAGGGTCATCTTTAACCCATTAGAGTCTTTTTAGCAATTTCTTTTGTGAAATATCCTTAAATAATCCTTTTGTGTCTTTAAAAAAAAATTTCCTTTTCTTTGTTAACTTGTCATTTTAGCTCTAATTTGAAATATTACTCGATATCGTACAAGTTTCATCACCCATTTGTGTTTGAGAAAATATAAATAATTATTTTGTTCAATAAAATTGTGTCTTATTAAAAAAAGAAAAAATGAAAAAAAAGAAAAAAAATTAAAATATGTATTTTATTTTTCTTTTCCTGTTTTTCCTTCTTTATTCGCCATATCCTAACCTATTTACGTCCTAATAAAAGTTTTTTTTTTAATTTTAGGAAACTATAGTCTGAAGTAGAAACTAGGTACATGGGCTGTACAAATATAATAATGCATAAACACACACACACACACACACACACACATGCATAGAAAGAAAATAAATAAATAAATACATTGATCTGACTTATATTTTGATTTGAGATCGTATTATTTTTAAACTGTTAAGACATTTATTTCATCTTGGTGAGAGTTGTGATATTACTTTATTATTTTCTCTCAATTTACCATTCATGAGAGTGACTATTGTTATTAAATTTAATTTTTTTGTGAGAATGTCACTATCGGTGAGATTTTGGGGTATTGACATGTCATTCTTGAAAGTAGCTTAATTATAATAACTGTGATAACGTCTACTGGATTGATTCATGTGGATGATTGATTTGGAAGTAACATTTCTTAAAGACTGAAAATAATACTTATACTTGTACTTGATTGTTATCATAATTTTGATTAAATAAATACAATAGTTCAAAAAAAAAGTTTTGGGTTTGAATTTGATTTCACTTAATTTGCTAGGGACTAGATATAAGCTGGTTGAGGGGCATATTGAGTGCTAGAAAATGTATATTTATAAAGGAGCAAATCATTATTTTATACTTCAAGTTTCACTAACTTCTTTATTTTTATGTATTCAAGTCTTTTGTAATTTTAATTATGTGTATTTTATTATAATTAAGTATTTTATGTATTTTAGAGATATCATAGTTATTTCACAATAAATGAGATATCGAATAATAGAACGGACAATAAATTTAAACCCAGAATAATCGAAAATCTTAGGCGGAGCATAAAAGTACAAATATCATTATTCACATCATTTGATTGGAGGAATGATGTTGCATTAATTGATTAAGTGACGTTGACCTACGACGTGGCTTCACTGATGAGGTGTCACAATCTTATTAGATTAAAATATTTATGCACTATTGACTGACGGCGTGGTAATATATTAGTAGATCAGAAAAAAAGTGTATACGGTACATGCATATACACTAGATGATAGCCTTGATGATGTGTTCAATCCAATTAGAACTTGTCACGTGGTGCAATCCTGTTCGTATAAATTGTTTTAATCCGATGGCTATAATTTACTCGTTGTATCTATAAAAGGAGGGCTTCTCCCCTTAATTTAACACCCCTGAGTTCATTTTTGAGCTCTATTTTGTGTAATTCCTTTTTCATCTTGTATTTTCTACCTATTTTAATAAAATTTCTATTTTACCGTTAGTTTAAATATGAGTAGTTAATTTTCTTTCAAGTTTGGGTTAGAGGTGAAGTCTAAACATGTTCTATGGGCTTAATTGGTAAATTTACTTTCTCTTCTCCTTTAATTTCTGTGGATGTTTTGACTTTTCATCAACGGATAGTAATAACACAGTTATTACTGTTTGGCACAATAAGCCTTTAACACCATATTAATTAGAGCTTGGTTCATGAGGGTGAATTTCCCTTTCATGATTTAATTTGTACTAATAAGGGATATTGAGTTCTGATGCATGTTGATACAGATCAAGATACCCAAGTGCTTTACTATAATAGTTGTCATTTTTAATTATTCCACTATTCCAATTCAAAATTTAGGATAATTTCACCATAATTTCAACCACACACTTAGAAAAATAATTCGACACATAATTAAAATCCATCTCTTTGTGGGATCGATACTCATCACCATTAATCTATTCTACAATAGATTCGTGCATTTGCGAGTTCAATAAAATTTGCACAACATCAGACACATCTTTGAAAAATTTGCTAATGTAAGTTGCAACTGATGACCAAAACAATTAATGCAAATTCTATGCATATGGATTGTCTTTTTGAAATAATGCTTGCAATCCATTCCATACACCTTACATGCTAGCACCATGATATCCTTGTTTGTAAATCCTCAACCAAAAGATTACAAGTAGGGACATTACACATTTCTTTCTTAAGAGTTGATGCATTAGTTTCTTTCACGTTCACAACTTCAGAAAACAATTCATGAACAAGTCCATCACTATCAACATATCTCAGGACAATAGGCATTGTTCTTTTTTAAATTCATTTTATGCTTCATCAATAAGAATACAAAATTTTGCATATCTAATTTCTTCACTAATCTTTTGTTTCAGTCTATTGGTGATGATGTTGCTCAAAAGCTCATTTTAAATACCAGATGAAATATATTTTGCATTACTCAAAGCATTTTCCAAGATAACTTTAGCAATAGTTTTATTCATCCTTACAAAATGCTTTATCATCTTAATAACATTTTCAAAATTAGAAGATTTAATGGGCTCATCGTGGCCTCCAAAAGCACATGCTGAATTTGCAAGCCATTTAACAACTTTTATTGAAGTCTCAATCTACAATATATTTTGTAAAATCTGTTGTGATAATCTTGCATTCAAGACTTGATCTATATGTTGGGACAAATTATTTAAACCACCCCACTTTAGGGTAGGCTTAATATGATGTGAATTAAGATACCTCTTCATGTTCCAAAATAGAATATTTTTCTCCATTATTAATCCTTTTCCAACTCGTAAACCCTTTAAATTTAAACTTAGGATATATTCCTTTTTTATAAAAAAGAAAATGAAAAAAAATGTGCACCATCAATTTTTTTAGAATACTCAAGCCAGTGAAATTGTGCATACTAAAGTATATTGAAATTTATAAAATTTTTACCTAATAAATGAAGTTGGAAACTCTTCTAACCTCGGCTGATAAAGACCTACATTGATATACATTCTCCAAACATCTTCATGTTGATGAACATGATATGTCCATCCTAGTTTATGTAACTTTAGATCATGTTTAAACAAAGTGATATTTTCACTTTGAGATTAAATTCTTAGAGACATAGATGTGGGTTGCCGATCTAGTTTAGAATCATCAACATCACATGGAATCTCACTTGACGACCGACAACTATCGTTTTGCTTAAAATATGTAAGAAGAGTTTTTATAGGCTTTAATAATTGATTGTTTGACATTAATTAACACTTGAAAAGTAAAGAAATAAAAACATAAAATAAGTTAAAAGAATCAATTATAGATAAGTTTAATTAACAAGTAAGCAAAAGCTTTAAACCGTCAATTCGACAAATGACTCATTGACACCATTATTGGAGAATTTAAAAGAAGAAAATATAAATTTTGTTAGAGAAACCTCAAGAACATTATAAGAATAATTCACACACTCTCACAAATCACTCTAGAAGCTATATTTTGCTTCTTATTCTTTCTTTTTCTTACTCTTGATGCATACAACACAAATGGCATAGTTATTTACAGTGAATGAAACACAACATAATCATAATAATACACATCACCTAACATGCTCCACCAAGCTTTCATCATAGCATTAAACATATTCCACTAACCTAACATGCTCTAAAGAAGTCCATTAATGGCATCTAAAGTGTAAAGCTCAAATAAATTCTTTATGGACATCACATTATAGGACCATGATGATAGAGCATAATGATGAAGGCCATGTATCACTCAACATCTCATTCCAATTAATAAATTATATGTAAAACAAGTTTATTATTTTCAACATTCCCTTTTAAATTTGTTTTATTCCACTAACCGAACATGCTCTAAAGAAGTCTGATAAATTCCTTTACTTTAAGTGGTTTCATGTAGATATCAACTGCTTCATCCTATGATTTCATATACTTGACTTTAACCTCTTTGCTTGTAATAAATTCCTTTATAAAATGATAATGAGTGTCTATGTGTTTACTTTGATCGTGAAAGACTAGATTCTTGGATAGGGTAATTACTGATTTGTTATCAATATAAATCTTGGTTGGCTCTTGTTGTAGTAAACCAAGCTCTTTTAATAAATTTCTAAGCTATATTACATGACAAACACTTGATGTGGCAGTTATATACTTAGCTTTACAATTGGATAGTGTGATAATTGGTTGCTTTTTTGATATCTATGTGAAAGCAACATCTCTCATAAAGAACACAAATCTAGTGGCGCTCTTTTAATCATTTACATCTTCACGCCAATCGCTATCACTATATCTAACAAGCTTGTAATCATTAGAAAATGAGTATAACAAGCCAAAATTAAATTTACCTTAGATGCAACGAAGGATTCTCTTTATAGCATTAAAATGGGTGGTCTTTGAATTCTCTGTATATTGACTCACAAGTTAAAAAATATAAATGATATCTAATCTCGTGCGTATTAAATAACATAAGCTTCCGATCAAATTCTTAAAGAATATTGGATCTACATCTTCACCTTCATCATGTTTGGATAACTTGACTTTATATTCCACTGGCATGCTTATAGGCTTGCAATCATTCATCTTGAACTTCTTGAGTAGCTCCTTTGCATAGCTTTCTTGAGAGATAAATATGCATTTTTCCTTTTGTTTGACTTCAATGCAAAGGTAGTATGTCATTAGTCCGATGTCAATCATCTCGAACTCTTTGATAATCACTCTCTTGAACTCTTGAAATAAATTTAGATTACTTCTACTGAAAATGAGATCATCCATGTACAAGAACAAGATCAGAATATTTTCATCTTTTTCTTTGGCATAGAGAGCATATTTTTATGGACATCTGTTGAAGCCATTCTCTTGAAAATACTTGTTAATTTTGCTATTTCATGCCATTGGTGCTTGCTTTAACCCATAAAGAGCTTTCTTTAATCTTAAAACTTTATCTTCATGTCATTTTTCCATATATCCTAATGGTTGTTGGATGTAATCTTCTTCTTCGAGGAATCCATTAAGAAAGCAAACTTCAAATCTATTTAAAAAATCTTTCATTTGTTTTAGGTAGCCAAAGAAATGATAAGTTAATAGTTTCAAGTCGAGCTACAGGAGCAAATACCTCATCATAGTTTATGCCAACTGTTAGCATAATAGGTTATAAATATTATGATTTTGATGATAACAAACATATGCATTAAAGTGTTTTATTTTGTATTTCACAAGTTCATTAGTTTTGAAGGATAATAAATCAAGTGGAATCAAGTGAAATCAAGTTTAAGACACTTAACGGACAACGACAGCTCAACAGATAATTTATTGCGATAATTTCTTATAAAGCCGGTATGATTTAATTTATACTTGGATTAGTATTTGTGAAGCTCAATTTTATGTTAATAAAATAATTATTTTTCAAATTAAATACTTTTATATTTATGAGATAAAATATTTTATGGATTAAAGTAATTTGGATAAAAATAAAAATGTTTTAAATTTCAGAGTTGAACTTATTTGCAAAACTCTAAAACATTTGGGCTATATTGTAACTTATAATAGATTGTGGGCTTAAGTGAAAAGTTTTAAAAACTTTAAAGATTATGGTGATTTAGCTAAAACTCAAAAAGGACTTATTTGAAAAGATTTTCTTTAGTTTGGGCCACACTGTAATTCCAGAATGTTTTTAGGAATTAAATAATAATTAAAATTTCTGAAATTTGGTCTTTTTGAAAAGTTTTATAATGTTTTGGACTATAGTATAATTTGAATAAGTTTTGAGACAAAACTATAATTTCGTGAACAGTGTTACTGTAGTAAAATTCAAAATTAACGGTAACTTCACTGTTACGAGCGGGGAGCCGGTTAAATTAAGCGGTTAGCCGCTTGAGCACTGGAATTTGACAATAACAGCTAGTTTTCGAGCTTTAACTATAAAAACTCAACTCTAACTTCATTTAAATTTTTCTGGCAAGCAAAAACAAGTTTGTAAAACATATATTGAGCTTCCATATTGCAAATCACAATAGATTAAATCATTCTTGAGTCATTATTTGTGAATCTACTCTTATAGAGAGTGTCTTACTGTAATTTCTATTTTGTATCGTATTGAGAGTATTCAAGTGAGGGAAACACTTGAGGTAAAGAGATTAGGGTGATAATCTCTTGATTGTAAAGGTCCATTGACACCTTGGAAGTCAATTATAAACATTTGAAGCCTTGAGAGGCTTGGATAGTGAAATCCTCGAGCTCGGTTGGCTCGGAGGCGTGGACATAGGCGGGGATTGCCAAACCACATAAAAAATTATTGTGTTTGCATTGTCTTCCCTTACTCATTTATTTTGTAAGCATTGCCTAATTTATTATATTTGATTTAATTGCTGTAAAACTTAATTTTTGTTTGCATTAAGGCATTAGATTGAATTATTTGTGAAATAAATTTTAATAACCCAATTCACCTCCCCTCTTGGGTTGCTTATTTGTATTTCAACAACGTTTTGATAATAGTCTTTTGTAACTAGTCTTGCCTTATGCCTTTCAATTTCTTCCTTCACATTTCTCTTCATTTTGTACACCTATTTGACAGCGATCACCTTATGGCCTTTGGAAAGAGTAGTAAGTTTCCAAGTGTCATTCTTTATGCTGCCTTTGATTACTTTATTTATATCGTTTCTCTATTTCTCATCTTGCGCATCTTCTTGAAAGTTGACTAGTTCACAATCAGCAAAGTGGCAAAAAGGAATAAGGTTGTCAAGTATTTTAGTTACCTTATAGAGATCTCAAAGACTTTTTATATGTTATTCAGTTTTTTTATTTAAAAAAGATGGTAGTAAATCTCTTTATGTGGTTGATGCTGGTGAGATTAATGGAGTAACTGGCTTTTGTTATTTTTCTACTTGTTTTATTTGGGTATTATTAATTTTTTTAATAGAAAAGAAGTTGAAGTCATTCGTACTAGAGCCAAAATCTCTTTCTCCTTCCTCGTAAAAAATTACATCTCAACTAGTCACGATCTTTCCATTGTTTGGATTGTATAATTTATATTCTATAGAATTTTTATCGAAGTCGATGAAGATTAACTTATCACTTTTATCATCGAGCTTGGCTTTTTTCTCATTTAGTATATGTATATGGGAATGCTTTCAAAAACCCTCTAATGGGCGATGCCAGGCTTTCCTCCACTCCATACTTCTTGTAGTGTTTTACCCTATACACTTATTGTTAGAGAACAGTTAGATAAGTAGACAGAACATGCAACAGCATCGGTCCAAAATTATTTAAGTAGTCTTTTATTGCCATGTTGAGAATGGTTATGTTCTTTCTTTTTGCAACACCATTTTTCTAGGGTGTCTTAGAACTGTCAAAGGACGTCGAATCCCATTTGCTTTACAAAACTCTATAAATTCTTTGGAAGTGAACTCTCCATCTCGATTGCCCATCAAAGGGTGTCCACTTTCTTTTTCTATTGTAGCTTTAAACTTCTTGAAAGCTTCAAAGACTTCTGACTTTTGTTTTAAAAAATTCACCCAAGTTTTTCTTAAAAAATCAACTATAAAGAGAAGAAAATAATTACTTTTACTAAGGAAGCTTGGATTAAATAGTCCACGCACATCAATAAAAATAAGTTTAAGTAGATTCTGAGCTCTTGAATTTGACTCCTTTGGAAAGCTCTTTCTGAACTTGTAATGCATAGGAATAAATATAAAGGCTGGGAATACAGGACACACACGCACATGCAAAAGAGAGAGAGAGAGAGAGAGAGAGAGAGAGAGAGAGAGAGAAAGAGAGAGAGAGAGAGAGAGACCCGTTGACCCGAATTCGGACCCGTGACCCACGAACTTGACCCGATTAGATCTCTCACTTTTGGTTATCGTTTCCGATGATCTTGGTACCGATTTGAAGCCCTTGAGACGCCGGTCATACCCCTGCTGTTTCCACTTCTGAAAATCGACCAGAACGTCATTGGTGAGGCTCGAAAGTTTCGGCCAAAAGATCCTTTCTTGCTGTTGTCGATTCCGTCAGAGTTTAGCCACGCCACCAACTGGGTTCCACTGTTATCACCTCCAACTTTCATTTTCGACCGGCCTTGTCACTTGAAATGGCTGGATTGCTGGTGAACGACAACTTGCAATCTGTGGCTTTAGGGAGCTCGATCCGCCGCAGTCACTATGACTGAGAGGACACCGCCAGCCCCATTGGACTCACGAAGGCCGGAACTACAAAACTTAAGCTTTTCGTCACTGTTGACTGAAGTCCAATTACCGTTGACCGGTAGGGGGCAATTTGACAAATTCATAGAATTTAGTGGTTAATTCTGTATTTTTTAAATGTTATGGGTAATTTGATAATTATGGATAAGGACAGTTAGGTAATTTGAGATTTCGAGGGTAAATCGATAATTTAAGTGATCGTGGGTAATTTGATAATTTTACACCTCAGGGGTAATTTCATAACTTTTAATATGTGAGTATTTTAGTAATTGATAAAATTGAGAACAGGTTAATAATTTATGATCTTGAGGTTAAATTAGTAAATTATGATTTTTGGGATATTTCAAAAATTTTGAATTCAAGGACATTTTGGTAATTTCAAAGGATTTGAGGATATTTCAGTAATTAAGAATTTTAAGGATAAATTAATAAAATATATTATTGAGGACAATTAAGTAAATTTTGATATCGAGAGTATTTTGGTAATTTTTGGAAATAAGGTTAATTTGGTAATTTTTAGACATAAGGATAATTTAATAATTTTAAATATTCAGGAGTTATATTATGTGAGTTCAAGTTTTATTGAGTACAATTAATAGTACTTTAAGTGATTAATAATAATTATGCGATTTATTTGATTAGGGGGACCCGCGAACGAGAACCAACCTACGGATGTCGATAATACCGGATTTGATCGTCATCACTGTGAGTGGAGTATAAAAAACCTATTTTCTCTGTGGATTATTAGGATTTTAATTATGATGAAGCATGATTGCAAATGAATTTTTAAATGCTTGATTTAATAATTTTATGAAAAATAGATTTTATCTGCATAATATTGTTTATTATCGGAATTGTGTATGATAAATGATTTTATTCTGATTTTGAATATATACGTATTAACAATATTTTTAAAGAAAAGAAAAATAGATTTTTAAATGTTGTTAAAAATAAATGAGAATATGATTTTAGATATTATCGAATGTTTATGTATATGCATACTTTTGATTGCTTATAAGTCATTAGACAGTACCCTTCCCCGTACACTGCGATGAGATGATATGAGATACAGGCCTTTGGGGCCCGTCTGAGTACACACAGAGGTTTTGGGCCGTGTACTTGGATGCTTTTGTCTTTTGGAGACTATGCATGCATAATTATGATGATGAGATATGTCGAGATGTGATGACATATGAGATGTTATTTTCCCATCTATCTGCTCCGGGACTTGATGGTTTCTTGATTGCCTGTCCGTTGAGGTTCAAATATGATGAGATTATTTCTCGGGTACCCGTTTGGTGAAAATTTTCAGTATTTGGTATTGATGCTTTATGTTATGAATTTTCTTTGGTTTTACCCAGTATTTTGTGACGATTTCAGATTGAGTATTTATGCGATGTTATGACATATTCTCTCTTAGTTATTTCACATGACATTATATATGTTTTTGAAGTTAGTGATTTGATTATAAATGTGAAGTGATTTATTAATATCTCTCGTTTATGATTTGATGAAATTGTGTATTTAAAAGTGGTGCGATTATTTCAAAAATAAAATTATTTTCAAAAACTACTATCTACTCACTGACCTTCACTGATGTTAGCCTAAAAGGCTATAAATATTATGATTTTGATGATAGCAAACATTTGCATTAAAGTGTTTTATTTTGTATTTCACAAGTTCACTAGTTTTGAAGGATAATGAATCAAGTGAAATCAAGTAAAATCAAATTCAAGTCACTTAACGGACAACGGTGGCTCAATGGATAATTTATTACGACAATTTCTTGTAAAGCCGGTATAATTTAATTTATACTTGGATTAACATTTGGGAAGCTCAATTTTATGTTAATAAAATAATTATTTTTCAAACTAAATTAATTTTATGTTTATGAGATAAAATATTTTATGAATTTAAATCATTTGGGTAAAAATGAAAAAGTTTTAAATTTCAGAGTTGGACTTATTTGCTAAGCTCTAAAACATTTGAGCTATATTGTAACTTATAATAGATTGGGGGTTTAAGTGAAAAGTTTTGAAAACTTTAAAAATTATGGTGATTTAGCTAAAACTCAAAAAGGACTTATTTGAAAAGATTTTCTTTAGTTTGGGCCACACTGTAATTTCAAAATATTTTTAAGAATTAAATAATAATTAAAATTTCTGAGATTGGATTTTTTTGAAAAATTTTATAACGTTTTGGGTCATAGAATAATTTGAATAAGTTTTGAGGTAAAACTGTAATTTCATGAACAGTGTTAATGTAGCAAAATTCAAAATTAACGATAACTTCATTGTTACGAGCGGAGAGCATGTTAAATTAAGCGGCTAGCCGCTTGAGCACTGGAATTTGACAATAACGGCTAGTTTTCGAGCTTTAACTATAAAAACTCAACTCCAACTTCATTTAAATTTTTCTGGCAAGCAAAAACAAGTTTGTAAAACATATATTGAGCTTCCATATTGCAAATCACAATAGATTAAATCATTCTTGAGTCATTATTTGTGAATCTACTCTTATAGAGAGTGTCTTGCTGTAATTTCTATTTTGTATTGTATTAAGAGTGTTCAAGTGAGGGAAACACTTGGGGTAAAGAGATTAGGGTGATAATCTCTTGATTGTAAAGGTCCATTGACACCTTGGAAGTCAATTGTAAACATTTGAAGCCTTGGGAGGCTTGGATAGTGAAATCCTCGAGCTCGGTTGGCTTGGAGGCGTGGACATAGGCGGGGATTGCCAAACCACGTAAAACATTATTGTGTTTGCATTGTCTTCCCTTACTCATTTATTTTGCAAGCATTGCCTAATTTATTATATTTAATTTAATTGCTGCAAAACTTAATTTTTATTTGCATTAAGGCATTAGATTGAATTATTTATAAAATAAATTTTAATAACCCAATTCACCTCCTCTCTTGGGTTGCTCATTTGCATTTCAATTGGTATCAGAGTTTGGTTCTCTTATTAGGACTTAATCATCTAGAGTAAAAGATTCATGGCAACCCAAAGTGACGCAACCTTTAGAGAAGGACAATCCACAACTAGACCACCGTTCTTGGACGAAAATGACTATCCATATTGGAAAACTAGGATAAGAATTTATTTACAAGCCCTAGATTACAAAATTTGGGAAGTTGTATGTGATTGTCCATTTATGCCTTTGACTAAAAACAAAGTCGAGGAAGATATTCCAAAACCTTCACGGGAATGGAATAAATTGGAAAAGAGAAAAGCTTCTCTAAATTCCAAAGTCATGAATGCGTTATTTTGTGCACTAGATAAGAAAGAATTTCATAGAGTGTCAAGTTGTGAAAGTGCTTATGAAATTTGACACAAACTTGAAGTTGTTTATGAAGGCATGAATTAAGTGAAAGAGTCTAAAATTAGTAGATACACTCAACAATATAAAATGTTTGAAATGGAATAAAATGAAAGTGTGTATTCTATGTATACTAAATTTACAGACATAGTGAACACACTAGGAGCCCTTTTTCAAATAGCGAGAAAGTTAAGAAAATCATTAGATCACTTCTTAAAGATTGGAGACCAAAAAGAACTACCATTAAGGAAGCTAAAGATTTAAATGTCTTACCTACTGATGATCTAATTAGTTCTCTTATTTTTTATGAAGAAGATTTGGCAGTTGAAAGATGCAATAAAGAGAAGAAGAAAAACATTGCTCTCAAAGTCACAAAATTTGAAAGTGATGGAGAAAGTGAGCCAGATGATGAGGAATTGGCTAGGCTTGCTAGGAGGCTCAGAAAATTTTTTAAGAAAACTGGTGAGTAAAGAAAATTTAAAGATTCCAAGAACTAAAAAGAGAAAAAGGAAGCAATAAAATGTTATGAATGCAAGAAGCCTGGCCATATAAGATCGGAATGCTCTCTTCTCAACAAGTTCAAGAAGAAAGCAATGGTGGCCATATGGGATCATACTGATAAAGAAACAAGTGATGATGAAGAGCATCAAGAAATGACAAATCTAGCTCTTATGATGATTAGAGATGAATCAAATGATGAACTAGATGAGGTAAATGATTTTCCTACCTGTGATGAATTACATGATGCTTTTAAAGAATTACATGATGAGTTGATGAAGATAAGTAAAAAGAATGTATGCCTTAAAAAGAAATTAATAGATCTCAAAAATGAAAATGAATCATTGAATGCGAAGATTAAATGTTTAGAACTAGAAAATAAAATGTTGCATGATAAAGTCACATCTTCAAATGAGAAACTTAATACCTCATATGAGCATGAGAAATTACATGTTGAAGAATTGATAAAGGAGAATGAAGTTCTTAAGAAGAAGAATAATAAGTTAAATGAAATTGTGATAAAATTTACAAATGGCCAAAAGATGTTGGATAATTTACTTAACTCTCAAAAATGTGTTTTTGATAAAGGAGGACTTGGGTATAAGTCTAACTTGAAGCAAAAGTATTATAAGAATTATTTTGTTAAAGTTACATCCACAAGTGATCATAAAATTACTTGTCACTATTGCAATAGAAATGGTCACATGAAAAATAGATGTCCTGTGGAAAGAAATGCTTATTATGGTGTAAAATATATTTGGGTTCCAAAAGGAACCATTGCTGACACTCAAGGACCCAAAACGATTTGGGTACCTAAGTCTTGAAATTTTTTCTGTAGGGCTTAAAGAAGAAGAAGAATAAATGGTACTTGGATAGCGGGTGTTCAAGACACATGACAAGAAATTATGCTTGGTTTTTAAGTTTTACCAAGATCGAAAATGGTAGAGATGTATCTTTTGGAGATAATTCAAAAGGAAATATCATTGGTATTGGCAATGTCGGTAATGTATCTTCTATTTTTATTGAAAATGTATGCTTGGTTAAAAACTTGAAACATAATTTACTTAGTATTAGTCAATTATATGATATGGGTTATAAAGTAGTTTTGATAAATCTAGATGCGTTATTGAAAATACATGTGATAGAAAAGTTTTGTTTGTAGGAAATAGATGTATTAATGTCTATACTATTAATATAGATTGTGCATCTACCATTGATAAATGGCTCTCGGCATTACATGATGATAGATGGTTATAGCATAGAAGACTAGGTCATGCAAACATGGATTTAATTTAAAAAATTTCAAAAAATGATTTGGTTAAATTTGGAAAACAAATCAAAACTTTTTTTGAAAACAAGAATCATGTCTCTACTTCAAAACCACTTCAATTACTTAACATGGATTTGTTTGGATCATCTAGATATGCTAGCTTGAATGGCAAGTACTACGCTTTTGTAATTGTGGATGATTATTCTAGATACACATGGGTATTATTCTTAGCTAATAAGGATGATGCCTTTGATGGATTTAGAATTTTCTGTAAAAAGATTTAAAATGAAAAAGGCTATTCTATTTCTTGTATTAGAAGTGATCATGGTAAAGAATTTGAAAATCATGCATTTGAGACTTTTTCTAATGACTTTGGAATTGAGCATTAATTTTCATCACCTAGAACTTCACAACAAAATGGAGTTATTGAGAAAAAGAATAGATCTATTCAAGAAATGACTAGGACCATTTTAAATGAAATGCACTACCTAAATATTTTTGGGCCGAAGCCGTCAACACCGCTTGCTATGTTTTAAATCGGGTGTTGATTAGATCTTATCTCAATAAAACTCCCTATGAGCTTTGGAAAGATAGAAAACCTAATATTGGTTATTTCAAAGTTTTTGGATGTAAAAGTTTTATTTTAAACACAAAAGATAATTTTAAAAAATTTGATCCAAAATCTAATGTTGGTATCTTTCTTGGGTATTCAAACTCAAGCAAAGCTTATAGAGTGTATAATAAAAGAACTTTGGTTGTGGAAGAGTCTATGCATGTTGCTTTTGATGAGTCTAATACCTCCTCTATGGAGAAAGTTATTGTTAGTGATGATGCAGATGAAAATATACAAGAAGATTCATAAAAAAAAACCAAAAGAATGTAGAAAATCAAGTGGAGCAACCTGAAGAAATAAGCGCAGAACAAAATCAAGGTACTTCTCAAGCACTCCCCAAGGAGTGGAGGTATGTTTCTTCTCACCCAAAGGATGCCATTTTAGGAGATCCATTTAGAGGTGTTATGACTAGATCATCACTTAAGAATACATGTGAGCATGCTGCATTTATTTCTCAAATTGAAACAAAACCCTTTGTGAATGCAGAAAATGATGAATCTTGGATTATGGCAATGTAAGAGGAGTTAAACCAATTTGAAAGAAATAAAGTGTGGGAATTAGTTCCTAAACCAGAACATCAATCCATTATAGGAACTAAATGGGTATTTAGAAATAAGATGAATGAATCTAGTGTGGTTGTAAGGAATAAAGCTAGATTAGTGACTCAAGAATACAACCAAGAAGAAGGAATTGATTTTGATTAGACATTTGCACCTGTAACTAGATTAGAATCCATTAGAATGTTGCTAGCATATGCATGTTATAAAGATTTCATTTAATTTTAAATGGATGTCAAAGTGCCTTTCTAAATGGATATATTATGGAGAAATTTTATGTGAAACAACCTTCTGGTTTTGAAAATGAAAAATTTCCAGATCATGTTTATAAGTTATCAAAAACATTGTATAGATTAAAACAAGCACCTAGAGCATGGTATGACAGGCTTAAAAATTTCTTGTTTGATAACGATTTTTCAATGGGAAAAGCCGATACTACACTTCTTGTTAAGCAAAAGAATCAAGACATACTTGTTGTTCAAATTTATGTTAATGATATTATTTTTGGTTCTACTAATGAGTCCTTGTGCAAAGAGTTTTCATCTTGTATGAGTAAGGAGTTTGAAATGAGCATGATGGGAGAATTGAAATATTTCCTTGGACTTCAAATCAAACAAAACAATGAGGGAATTTTTATCAACCAAGCTAAATATGTCAAAGGTTTGCTCAAGAGGTTTGGAATTGAAGAATCAAACACTAAAAGCACCCCAATGAGTACAACAATCAAGCTTGACAAGGATGAAAAATGTAAAGAAGTTGATATTAAAAAGCATCGAGGTAAAATCGGCTCTTTACTTTACTTAACCGCAAGTAGACCTGATATCATATTTAGTGTATGTTTGTATGCAAGATTTCAATCATGTCCCAAGGAATCTCATTTACTTGCTGTTAAAAGAATTTTTCGTTATTTGAGTGGAACCATAGATCTTGGCCTTTGGTATCCTAGAGGAACTCATATAGATTTAACTTGTTACTTGGATGCCGATTTTGCTGGTTATAAGGTAGATAAGAAAAGTACTAGTGAAACTTGCCATTTTCTAGGTCATTCTCTTATTTCATGGTTTAGTAAGAAACAAAATTCAGTTGCACTTTTAACCACTGAGGCAGAATATATTGCTGCAGGTAGTTGTTGTGCACAAGCCCTTTGGATGAAACAAACACTTAGAGACTATGGCATTAAACTTAAACAAATTCCTATCAAGTGTGATAATACTAGTGCTACTAATCTTTAAAGAATCTCATTCAGCATTCTAGAATCAAGCATATAGAGATTAGACATAATTTTTTAAGAGATCATATACAAAAGGGTGATATTGCTTTAGAATTTATTTCTACGAAAAAACAACTTGCCGATATTTTTACAAAACCCCTTTGCGATGAACAGTTTCAAAAATTCTGCATGAACTTGAGATGATGAAATTTTCACATTAACATCTCTAATTATGTTATTGAATCTACTAAAATTGTTTGCTTAATGCTTGTTAATGTTTTTGAAAGAGTTTAAGCGTGATAGATAAGTAAGGTGTTGTAACATATTCATTTCAAATGTTTGTGTGCTTCATGATACATGCTTGATAGATGAATTATTTGCTTGAATTAATCATGTTTTAAATATTCAAGATCATGATTCATGCATTAAAATGGTTGTTGAGAGGTTTCAGAATCAAGAAATGATGACGAGATTGATAAAAAATGGCCGAAAAGTGAAATTGGTACAGTTGGGCAGCAATCAGGCGGCTAGCCGCTTGGAATTGCTCCCAAACCCGAGAGCAAGTGGCTAACAGCTTGCACCAAGCGGCTAGCCGCTTGGTCACAGGTTTAGGCTCCTTCCTCTCTCTCATTTTGGCTTTCTTCCTTGCTTATCTCTCTCTCACACCAAACCGTGGATCTTCCTACATTTTCTTTCAAAAATTCTTCATTTTTCAACCATTTTCATGTCAAAATCATTGATTCAATCCATTACCCATCCATTTAACTTTCATAAAACATCTTTGAATCATTATTTCAACTTCCTCTTCTCTTGTTCATCTCTTTCTCTCTCTCCTGCGTGAATAGTGCCTCATCATCTCTCTCTCAAATTTCTTCAATTTTCACTCATTTTCTTGCTAAAATTAATCATCCAAACCATTGCCCATCCACTACTCCTTTACTTTTCATCATCCAAACACCATTTTATCACACCTCTATAAAAATCCAAAATCTAAAAACCTAACCTTGGCCGTTTCTCTTTCTAGATTTCCAAGCTTTCTCTAGCCCATCTTTAATCAAATCCATATTATATCTAAACCTCATTCATCTCTAGGATTACATTTCTTGGCTCAAACTTATCCATTTTACTCAAACCCGAAATTATTCTTTAAGCTTGTTCAACAATGGTGGGCGATGAAAAAGGCAAGAGCAAACAAATGGCCAAGAGACGCAAGGAAGATTATGAAGATAATACGGTGTTTTTGTCAACTCATTTTTGACATCTCCCGCTTTGGAAATGGTTTATCGATAATTTCATGCCAAGGTCAGTTATTCCTCCTTACTTTGTTAATCTTAAGAATTTGGCGAATTTGGAAATTTGTGGTAAATCTCTTGATAAACTTCTTTTTGCTATGAGCTGGAAAAATGTCTTAGTTATTCAAGAAGCATATTATGAAAATTTAGTTAAGGTTTTCTATTCAAATATGCATATAGAAGTTTCAGATAAAATTGTTACTAGTGTTGGGGGAGTTCGTATTGAATTTGATGTTGCAGAGTTAAATCATATTCTTGGGACTCCAAATAAGGGATTAGAAATTTACAGTGCTAAAGCCAGAATAGATCATCCATGGTTTTCTCTTGAAAATGTTGTTCAAAAAATTTGTCGCCAACGTGACTTGTCGGATGAATTTTGTCGATCATCATTGAAATCTCAAGCTTTACCTCTTCAAACTAGAATCCTGCATTATGTTCTTCATCATGTGATTACTCCTAGGTATAGTCATGGAGATGAAGTTAACCGATTGGATATGGCTTTATTGGATTGTATTTTAGAGGGTAGAAAGCTCAATGTTGGGTACATTATACTCAATCATATGCTTAGCATACCTTGTATGGCTAAAAGATCCTTCCCTTATGGTAGTATCATTACCCACATCCTCAAACATTTCCGAGTACCCATTACCGAACCAACTTTTTTAAATTAAAGAGAACTAGGAGATGATGTCATTGCCAACTTAGGATTTATTTGGGTAGAAAGTAAATGGACTAGAGACCGGAGATACTCCACCAAAGTTTCTAAACTTGCCCCTATAGATCATCGTTTCTTTAACGATGTTCTTCCACCAGAGCAACTTCCTGATCTTAGTGTCCCACAACGCTCTTATTATCCATCTTCTACGGGTTCTTCCAAAACTCCTTTAGCTGCCTATGAGGATCCGATGCAGCAGATGTTGGCTAAAATGGATTCTCTTTCGACACAGCAAAGTCGACTTTAATCTCAATTTAAAGCTTTTTCAGCTCAATCTACTTTGGAGCACCAGTGCCTCTTTGAGCAGTAGCAGCAATTATTTGATCAACAACAGCGACTTTTTGCTCAATAGCAGCAAATTCTTGATGGCTAGCAGCAGCTTTTTGTAGCTCTTGGGTTTCCACCACCATCATCTTCATCACATCCACTATCTCCATAGCTCTTTTATTTTTTGTCACTCTGTACCACACATTTTTATGCATTTATATTTTCCGTATGGATTATGGATGATCATTATGAGCATTTGGATGTTCTGTATTATAATGTTTTGTATTTGGATGCTATATTATGATTTCTTGATATATTGTTAGATTTTCATGTCTCTTGCCTGTATTTGGTTGATTGTCATTGCCTTAATTTAATTTTGATGATGAAGGGGGAGAAGTCATGTATTTCGAAGACAGGTATTATATTTTCTTTTTACGCATTTGTGCATTTTGTTTTTGAAATATTAAGGGGGAGCTTATAAATTGTCATAGATCATATTTTCAGGAGGAGTATATTTCAAATTTGATTATGTATGTCATGTATTAAGAGGGAGCATATATGTCAAAATACATAAGATGTTTGTCATCATAAAAAAAGGGGAGATTGTTAGCCTAAAAGGCTATAAATATTATGATTTTGATGATAACAAACATTTGCATTAAAGTGTTTTATTTTGTATTTCATAAGTTCACTAGTTTTGAAGGATAATGAATCAAGTGAAATAAAATTCAAGACACTCAACGGACAACGGCGGCTCAAAGGATAATTTATTGCGATAATTTCTTGTAAAGCTGGTATGATTTAATTTATACTTGAATTAGCATTTGTGAAGCTCAATTTTATGTTAATAAAATAATTATTTTTCAAACTAAATTAATTTTATGTTTATGAGATAAAATATTTTATGAATTTAAGTAATTTGGGTAAAAATGAAAAAGTTTTAAATTTTGGAGTTGGACTTATTTGCTAAGCTCTAAAACATTTGGGCTATATTGTAACTTATAATAGATTGGGGGTTTAAGTGAAAAGTTTTGAAAACTTTAAAAATTATGGTGATTTAGTTAAAACTCAAAAAAGACTTATTTGAATAGATTTTCTTTAGTTTGGGCCCCACTGTAATTTCAAAATATTTTTAGGAATTAAATAATAATTAAAATTTCTGAGATTGGATGTTTTTGTAAAGTTTTATAACGTTTTGGGTCATAGCATAATTTGAATAATTTTTGAGGTAAAACTGTAATTTCATGAACAATGTCACTGTAGCAAAATTCAAAAGTAACGGTAACTTCACTGTTACGAGCGGGGAGCCTGTTAAATTAAGCGGCTAGCCGCTTGAGCACTGGAATTTGACAATAATGGCTACTTTTCGAGCTTTAACTATAAAAACTCAACTCCAACTTCATTTCAAGCTCCCTAGCAAGTAAAAAGAAGTTTATAAAACATATATTGAGCTTCCATATTGCAAATCACAATAGATTAAATCATTTTGTGTTATTATTTGTGAATCTACTCTTACAGAGAGTGTCTTGCTGTAATTTCTATTTTGTATCGTATTGAGAGTATTCAAGTGAGGGAAACACTTGAGGTAAAGAGATTAGGGTGATAATCTCTTAATTGTAAAGGTCCATTGACACCTTGGAAGTCAATTGTAAACATTTGAAGCCTTGGAAGGCTTGGATAGTGAAATCCTCGAGTTCGGTTGGCTTGGAGGCGTGGACGTAGGCAGGGATTGCCGAACCACATAAAAATTGTTGTGTTTACATTCTCTTCCCTTACTCATTTATTTTGCAAGTATTGTCTAATTTATTATATTTGATTTAATTACTGTAAAACTTATTTTTTGTTCGCATTAAGGCGTTAAATTGAATCATTTGTAAAATAACTTTTAAAAACCCAATTCACCCCCCTCTTAGGTTGCTCATTTGCATTTCAACTGAGTTTTATACTCACCTCTATTCTTTTTTTTTATTATATTTTTTCCCTACAGGAGACTTACGGGTATAACAGTTGACTCAGCAACAATAACTATTTGTAAATTGGCCATGTATTTATCCTAGGAGTTACAGAGTTTTGTTCGAGAATATTTCAGATTGTATAATATTACAATTAGGAATAACTTACTGTGTTTAGTACTAAAATATTTCGAATGATAATTGATGTTTATTAGAATGTTGATTGACGGAGTTAGTTGCATTTAAAATTATTTTAGGAGTGTCATCTTATTAATTGCAGGATTGAAAATTTCAAAAATAAAGAGAAACTATGCCAGAAGTTCGATAGAAATATTATTTTTATTATTTATAGAATTATTATTGGTTAAATCTCAAGGATTAGTGAGACTCGCCCTAGGACTCGGGACGGGTCGTGACAGAACTGCTTGCCAAGTAAACAACCTTCATAAAGTTGATCAGGATGATTAATGCTTGGTAAGGCTTTGATCATGTTTTTCTTAAATAGTAGCTCTAGTCCATGAAAGTTGAGATGCCCATATCAAAGATGCCAAATCCAGATTGGATCTTTGTGATAAACTTTGAGACATTTTGTAACATCATTTTGTATATTTAAAGGAAACATTCTACTCTTCGACATTTTTACTTTTTTAATTGGGTTTTCTTTGTTATCTCTTAGGAAAATACTATAATCTTTTAAGTGAATATCATAGTATTTTTTCAAGAGTTGACTTAAACTGAGGATGTTGCTTTTCATATTAGGCACTAAGTAAATATTTAAAATTATTTGATGGTTACAATTTTTTTGCTCGAAACGAATGTTACCTTTGTCTTTCATTGGTACTTTTGAATCAGCTCCAAAAGTGATACTACCATTCATAAATTTATTTAGATCTACAAACATACTTCTATTTTTGCTCATGCGATTGCTAGCACCTATGTCAAGGTACCATGTATTTTCTAACCTCTACTTGTGTGATTGCATGCTAGCAAGAGTGTACCATTTTCACCATTCTTCTCTTCCTCAAAATTCATTTTCTTATTAATTCTGATACTTGGAGCTCTACATTATGAAGTATAGTGCCCGAATTTTGACAATTATAGCATTGTATTTGAGATTTGTCGTACCACGATTTTTGATTACCTCTACCTCATCCTCTAGTTAAGCTTTCTTCTTTTCCATAATTAGAGTTGTTAAAATTCTAATCTCGTCTATGACCATGATCTCTACCTTGGACATAATGCCTTTTCTCATTCTCAAAGTTTTCTTCTTTCTTCTTTAGATTGACTTCTATTTTAAAAAGTTGCTCTTCAATTCTATGTTTCTTTTTTTATTTTTTTTATAGACTTGTAACCTTCCTTGAAGTTGCTCGATCGTCATGGCCTCAAAATTTTTTGTTTCTTCAATACTCACGACAATATGGTCAAACATTGAATCCACTGAACAAAGTATCTTTTCAATAATTCTTACTTCATTTAGCTCTTTATCATTTCTTTTTTGTTCATTAGCATCAATCAAAACTCGAGTAAAATAATCTAAAATAGATTCAGATACCTTCATATGTAAGGATTCAAATTCTCTTCTTAATGTTTAGAGATGAACCTTTTTAACTTGCTTTGTTCTTTTCTAAGAGGCATCTAACTTCTCCCATATGTCCTTTGAGGAGGTTGCACCAACAATCTTTTTGAAAGCATTTTCATCTAATGATTGATAGATGAGATACTTTGCTTTGTTCTCTTTTTTTCTTCAAATCTTTCAAATTTTCCTTTTGTGCTGCAGTTAAAGTAACTTTATTTTTTGGCATAGTAAAGTCTTTTTTCACGACATCCCATACGCTATGTATACCCAATAGAGCCTTTATTTTGATACTCTAATTGTTGAACTTACTTCTTTTTAATTGCAGAACTTAGAATGACATTATGTCACCATTCACCATAACTCACAAATTGAGAGAGAATTTAAAAATTCTATCTGCACAAATGAATTCAGAACATCAAAAAATCTTAGTAGGAACTAAGGCCTACTTTCAGTCAATAATCAACAATGGTCCACGGTTAATGACTCTGTTTGTTTCAACTTTGTTGACTTGGCTTGATTCTGGTTTAATTCACTTTAGACTAGCTGGGATCGATTGGGTTCAAATCAGCGAGTTAACTCGAATTCTGGACATTAAACTTCCAGTGGCAATTACTGATCATTAATTCAAATATAAATCATTACTACTAATAAATATACCAGGTATAGCTACTTAGACTCTTTAATAGTCAGTATCTCCTTAACTAGTTGATAACTAAAGTACGACCATTGATTATTTTCCTAGTTAATAGACAACCCTAGATACAATCATAAGATTTAATCAATTGAGAGTCTGAAAAATCAAAAAGACCCAAATTCTAATCAACAAATGCATACAATAGAAGAATTAAGGTACATAAATCTAAGATAGATGTTACTAAATCTTTACCTTATCCCACATGTGTGCGGAAAGTTCATTCTTTTCTTGGTCACACTAATTTCTATCGATGTTTTATCAAGGATTTTTTGAAGATAACTTAACCTTTATGCAAGCTGCTCCAGCAAGATGTAAGGTTTGATTTTAATGAAGCATGCAAGGTAGCATTTGATAAGCTCAAGGAGTTATTGACTTTAGCTCCAATTATACGCCACCTGACTAGAGCCTTCTTTTTGAGATAATGTGCAACACTAGTAACTATACTGTTGGTGTTGTTCTCGAACAAAGGATTAAAAGAGCTGCTCATGTGATATATTACGTATTAAGGACAATTGATAGTGGTCAGTACAATTATTCAACAATGGAAAAAGAAATTTTGGCTATTGTTTTAGTTTTAGAAAAATTCTGTTCATATTTGTTGGGTACCAAAGTAATTACATTTTCCAATCATGCAGCTTTCAGATATTTACCGCTAAGAAGGAAACGAAACCGAGACTTATCTATTGGATTCTATCACTTCAAGAGTTCAATTTGGAGATTTGTGATAAGAAATGAGCAGAAAATTTAGTTGCAGACCACCTTAGTAGATTGACCATAAGTAAAGAAGCGGCACCTTTGAAGGATGATTTTTCAGATAAGCATCTCTTTGTAACTTAAGGTATGGTTCCTTGATACACTGATATTGTCAATTACTTAGTTACAAGAACACTGCCCAGTGATTAGACGAGTACTCAAAAAGATAAGATTAAGAGAGATGCTATGTACTATGTTTGGGATGATCTTACTTGTGGAAATATTACTCTGATCAATTGATTAGAAAGTGAGTATCTGAGTTTGAAATTCCTTCTATTCTTTGGTTTTGTCACTTATATGCATGTGGTGATCATTTTAGTCCCAAAAGGACAGCATTTAAAGTGTTAAAATGTGGTGTATTTTGGCCTACTTTATTTCGTGATTCATACATATTTTGTAAGTCGTGTGGGAATTGTCAAAAGATGGGTAATTTAAGTTTTAAAAATCAAATGCCACTTAGCCCTATTCTTGTGTGTGATATATTTGATGTGTAGGGCATTGATTTTATGGAACCTTTTTTCTCATCTTTTGGTAATGTTTACATTCTTTTAACAGTGGATAATGTTTTTAAATAGAGGCTAAAGCCACCTAGACTGACAATGCTAAGGTTGTTGTAGATTTTGTCACATCTAATATTTTTGTCAGGTTTAGTGTACCGAGAGGAGTGATTAGTTATAGAGGTACTCATTTTTGTAATCGAGTGGTGGAGTCTTTGTTTAACAGATATCATGTTACCTACTAAGTTTCTATCGCCTATCATCCACAGACAAATGGACAAGCTGAGATATCAAATAAAGAAATCAAGTTTATTCTTGAAAATATGGTTAGTCTAAATCAAAAGGATTGAAGCTTATGATTAAATGATGCATTGTGGGCATATCGCACCACGTACAAAACTCCCATAGGTATGTCTCCTTATCATTTAGTATTTGGTAAGCCTTGTTATTTACCTGTAAAGCTTGAGCACAGACCATACTGGGTAGTTAAGCAATGCAATATGTAGATAGATAAGGCAAAAAAGTAGAGAAAGTTATAGTTGCAAGAGTTCAGAAATGAATCTTACGAGAGTTCGTGACTTTACAAGGAAAAGATGAAGACATTTCATGACAGAATGATTTTGAGAAAGGAGTTCTCTGTTATTCGAAAAGTTTTTCTTTTTCATTCTAAACTTAAACTTTTTTCTGGTAAATTACATTCTCACTGGGTTGGACCTTTTATTGTTACTAATGTTTTTCCTCATGGTGTAGTTGAGATTCGGAGCCCGATCTCTAACAAAGTTTTTAAGGTTAATGGTCTTTGCTTAAAACCTTTTTATGAAGGTTTTTCAATGAATATTGTTAAGGAAGTGACTCTCGAGAGTCTCATTTATGGAGATTGATGCATGAACGTGTCTAGTCAATGACATAAAATAAAGGCACTTTTTAGGTGGTAACCTAAAGGATTTATTTTATTTTGATTTTTATTACATTTTTTGTTTTTAGTTTTGACTCGGATTAATTAAATAATATTTTTACTTATTTTGGCCAGAAGAAAATTTTTGGTTAGGTGTGCCCACGTTTTGTCAAATAAGTACTTCTGTGATTTTAAAGTAAAATAGTTTTAAGGCCTGTCTATATGCTTATTAAAAAATTTTTTTTGTGATTATTATTTATTTTAGAATTTGAACTATGAAAATTTTTGGTTAAGCGTTCCCACGCTTTAACTAACAAGAACTTTTGCTTTTTTATTTATTAAAATGTAATAATTTTAAGGCCTGCCCATATGCTTATTTAAAAAGTACTTCTGTAATTTTTGGTGTCTCTAGTGTCTCGTTTAGTTTTTTTAGTTTATAATTTTTTCCTTTCATATAATTTTTAATATTTATTTATTTAATTTGTATTTTTAAAAAAATTTTGAAAAAAGAGAGGTTTCATTTTATTTTTATTTTTTATTTTTCATTTAATTTCTATTTTGATTAAAAAAAACTAATCAAATCTCTTTACTGTTCACAGCAACCCTTAACCTATATCTCCAGCTCCTCAACAGCCACTCCTACCAGCCTGCATCTCTATTCTACCAACTCCCGTAATCTCACTGCACATGTCCAGGATGTCTAGCCTACACACACGCCTAGCACGTCCAGCTTGCGTCTCTAGCACGTCTAACTTGTGTCTGCACAAGCCTGCGACCAGTCTCCAACGTTGCGCGCTATACCTAGTTCTGTTGCCAAGCTCCAGTGTCTCTAACATCTTAATTGCATCTCTGCTCTATTGAATCGCATGATTTTATAATCCCAGTACGCTTAATCTGCATCTTAAGCAAGTCAGCCACATCTCTGCTCGTAATTGAAATTACTATAACAATGTCGAAGAGGAAAGCTTCAACTTCCAAGTCATCAACTTCTAAAAAGAAACCTATCACATAGAAATCCAAGACTACTGCTCCCACTACGGTCTCATGGAATACAATTTCAGGTTTACTCCAAAACATTTCCAATGCATGAGTGTTTTGCCACTTGTTGAATCCAATCTCGAAAGGTGCCTCACATTCACGACTCAATAAGAGAAAGAAAGGTACAAAGATATTTCCAAGCGAAAAATTCTTCTTGCTAAATATATTCATTACCCAATTCTAAAAAAATTGAATGTTAAGGATAATTTTAATTCTTTTATGGATAAGATTAGTTTGCGTAAGTTTGTTGATATTGATTTGATTAGGAAGTTCTAAACTACTTTTTAGTTTAATATACCAAATAATTTTACTTTGCATACTCCGAATGTTATAAAGTTTAGATTAATGGGATGAAATTTTTCACATTCTATCACAGATTTTAACCTAACTTTAGGATTCATTGATGATGATTATTCTTCTAGTGATGCATATTTAAGGACAACTTGTGACTTTAGCGAAAATTTTGAATCTTATGATCTTTGGCATAATTTATCTTTAGATCACCATGCCTATAACCCAAGTAAATCAAAGAGCTCTTTCTTACGTAATCCTATTTTGAAATATGTGCATCACTTCTTAGCATATAATTTTCTAGGAAAGAAAGATCACTTGGGAGATTTTTCTAAAACTAAGTTTTATTTTATCTAGTGTATGTTAAATGATGTGAGGCCTAACTTAGGTTTTTGGTTAGTAGATCAATTTCAAAGTGTATTTAAAAGATTTAAGACTCTAATTCTTGGTCTATACATTACTCTGTTAGCTATAAACTTATGTTTGCTTGATCTTGACAATCATGATTTACATTTTACTTACAAAAAGAAATTTTTGGATATGTCTGTATTTGAAAGAACATGTGTAGTCAAATTCAGGGAGGGGAGATTTTAGTTTACTAAACTAAGACCCATTCAACTTCTAAAGAAGCTTTATGCTCGGAGTGGTGCTAACTCTAATGACAAGTTTAATGACGAAACTACTACCCCACTAACTATTCCTTCTACATCTGTATCATCTTTGAGTAATCAGTTAGGGAAAATGAAGCACAAGTTGAACAAGATGGAGCAAAATTTATCTACATTCTTCTAGAGTGTAGGATTTATCCCACTACTTCTGCCAAGGCCATAGACGTTATGTTGATTAAAGCTCACAATTCAAGGACGTCTTCCTTGCCTTTAATTTTTTATCCTTACGCTTTATTTCTTTATGTGAGTTTTGATTATTATACATTGAGGACAATGTAAGTTCTTGGTGTGAGGGAGGGATTTTTACAATATTGATGTCTGGAAGTATTATTTTTACTTTAACTCATCCTTAAATGATTTTGGAGTGAGTATGCTTCATATATTATTTTTTTCTTTCTTTTCTCTTTTCTTTTCTTTCTTACTACTCTTTTTCCATTTATCTTAAATTATTTACATCAATTTTTATTTTATCATGTTCTTTCATTTTTATTTCACACTTACATTCTTTCTTACTTTATCTTCACTTTTCTCGCCTCTTATCCTTTTTTTACCATTCCTTTTATATATCACTCATACCTTCTCCTTATTCTGCGCCATTATTGATAGTTGATTCATTTGAAGAGTGTACATAATTTGATGGAAAATTTATCAATTTTGTGACGAATTGAGCCTATAAGCAACCACTTTGCTCTAATTATTTTTATTGTGTGAATATCAATCTTAGTTTATTTATTCTAGAACTTGCTTTGTTATGCATGTTGAAGCCACATTATGTGATTTTATGCATTAAAATGATAAGGGCAAACCACTTTCCATTTTTCTATTTTTGCATTTTTCTTCTTTTTCTCCACGCAAAGACATTTATTTGTTATTATTATTTGAGCCTTAACCATTCTCTTTACTTGTTTTATTATATATATATATATATATATTTTACCCATGTAATATTTTCTATCTACTTACCCCTTTTCCTTCTTTTTAAGCCTCAATTTAGAGAGATTTTTGGCCTCATTGTTTGGATTTTTTTGTACATATTTTGTTTTTTCCTACCTTAAATTAAAGTTTCTCCATTAGATCAACAAGCATTATGCTTGAATAAAATTGTGCAAGGTTCATTTCTTTTGTTTGATTCATCATAAAAAGAGAGAGAGAGAGAGAGAGAGAGAGAGAGAGAGAGAGAGAGAGAAAGTAAAAAAAATTTGAAAAAAATGTTTACATTCTTGCCGACTTGAGTAGAAATAAGCATTTTGATACCATAAGGTTCATTTAATAAGTTCATTCTTCTCATTTTGATCTCTTTTTCTTTCATAGACCTTCCTTTTTCATTTTACCCATTTAGCCGCATTACAACCTTTCTAAGACCCTTAGATTTTTGCATTTAATTCATATTTTGTGGACTGAGATGTGATATATGAGCAAGCTTATGGTAATAGCATTTTTTGATTTGATTTGAGTGCATAAATAAAATGGAGTGAACTCAATGAGAGGGCTATTAAATCTTGTTGCACTTGAATTTTGAATGAATTTTCTTGGTAGTTGAATGTTTTACACTAGCTTATGAGATCCTATGCTTTAAAATCCTTATCTCTCAAATGTTGATTGACTTAAATTCTTGAGATACGCTTGCGTAAGATTGTTTTGGGTGAGTTGAGATGAGAATTTAGTGGAGATTTGGGCTTAGTCTTGAGTCATATGCTTGAGGACAAGTATTGTCTTGGTGTGGGGGAATTTGTTAGAGTACAATTTATGCACTAGTTTTGCATTATTTATTCTCCTTGATATCATTATTTTGCACTTAATAGTAGTGATTTACTTGTATTTTATTTTTGTAGATGCAATTCTATTATTTGATGCTAAAATTAAGCTATAAGATGATGTTTGAGGATGATCGCTTTCCTGGAAAATTTGTGTGCTTTAGAAAAACTTTCTTGATAAGGCGTAGGCTCATGCAGTCAACTAAATACCTGCAGTTTTTATTTTAACATGTTTTATCTTTTTGTTTATTTTTATAATTTTAAATTTAATATTTAAATAATATTTTAAATATTAGTATTTTATTTTTGGAAAAACTCTATAGAAGGGAAAGACATGATAAATAAGGGAGGATTGGACTTGAAGGAAAGGGAGTGAGAAAACCTTAGATCTTAATTTTTCTCTTTTCTTTATGAAGAACTAAACTTATTATTCTAATTAAAGATTAATAAAGCTTTGATTCATCATTACTATGAGATCTTTCTTATGCTTTAATTGTTTTATTGTCATGATTATGTTCGTTAATTAAATAATTGGCCACTATTTAATTATCAACTTAATCTATTGTCAATTAAAAGATTCATTGTATGAGGATTTTAATGTTTTTGACAAATAGCATAGCAATGCACTGTGTTATGAGAATAAACAATCTAATTTAAATGAACCATCGTATGCATTTGTTGATTAGGATCTAGGTCTCTCTGATTTTTTAAGTTGTCAATTGATTAAATCCTATGATCTTATCTAAGGTTGTCTATTGATTAGGGAAATAACTATGGTTGTACCTTGGTTATCGACTAGTTAAGGAGAAATTGGCTATTAGAGGATCTTAGTAACTATAACTCATCTATTCATAAGTAGTAATGATTTATATTTAAATCAATGATCAGTAATCGAATCAAGTTGAGTTAGTTCCTTTGACCAGAGGTTTTTCTAATTTGAATTATAATTTTATTTTGCATTCTTATTATTTTTATTTGATTTTTATTATTTTCATCAACCCCCAATTTTTACATTTTACATTTAAAAAGAATTTAAATAATTACTGATCTTTGTGGACACGACCCTACTCAATCACTATATATACTTTATTTAGAGTAGGTATTTATATTTGTTGGTTTCGACAACCATTACATAGCATCAAACACTAGCTCCAACACCACTTTATTGGAGAATTTTGAAGAAAATATAAATTTTATTAGAGAAACCTCAAGAACATTACAAGAACAATTCACATACTCTCACAAATCACTCTTAGAAGCTATGTTTTGCTTCTTATTCTTTTTTCTTCTTACACTTGATGCATACAACACAAATGACATAGCTATTTATAGTGAATGAAACACAAACATAATTATAACAATACACATCACTTAACATGCTCAACCAAGCTTTCATCATAACACCAAACATATTCAACTAGCCTAACATACTCTAAAGGAGTCTTTTATTGGTATCCAAAGTGTAAAGCTCAAATAGATTTTTCATGGATATCACATTGTAGGACCATGATGATAGAGCATAATGATGAAGGCCATGTACCACTCAACATCTCATTCCAATTAATAAATTATGTGTAAAACAAGTTTATTATTTTCAACAACCATATCCAAAAGCCAAACAAAAAGTTTAATTGACATTAACATTATAAATAATATACTAGATTGAGTCTACGAACTATCTCTAATCTACCAATAATCAATTTAAAAACTTGAAAACTAGAATTTTGATAGCTAAATTATCTCCTTTTGACCAGACAACAATTTAATGTTACACAATCAGTTCTTCTAACAGAGTAAACTTGTGACCCATATATTGTTCTTCTAACCGAGATAATTTAGTCTTTACTACTTTACAATTTATAAATATATTGTAAATGATTAAATCAAAAATAAATTTATTAGCTATTCTTACTGAGAAGAAGATGAAAAATGGAAGAAGGCAAGAAAGAGTGCATCGTGTACGTTCTGGAATTTGGAATCTCGAATGAAGAAAATCCTCAATTTTTTTTTCATTTATTTATATGAATGACAAAGTTGTAAATTAATGGAGTAGTGTAGTTGTAAATAAAACTATAAAACAATGACAATTTTATAAATTTGACACAATGGTAGTTTGTAAATTTATCAAAATTTTGGACGGGCTGGAGAGAGTTAGCCTCGCCACTGGACTTAACTATAGATTGTATTTAGGAATTAGGAGGATTCCCAGAGCAATTGCAATCTCTTATATATAAAATAAGGAAAAAAAAAAAGAAAAGAAAGAAAGATCCGTGTTGGAGTACCATGACATAAAGTTTTCCGAGGACGCGGGTAAAGGTCATGGAACTTTTTTGCCTCATGAGCTTTCACATGGTTTTAAAAAAGAGTGAAAGTGGCAAAAGTTACAAATAATGGAGTGCTAGCTTGTTACATGCGTCATTAAGCTCTGCCAGCAAAAATACACAAACCACGAAAGAGACTTTCGAGCACGTGGAATGATCTAATGTTGGTCTTGGAGCAGAAGATGCGAAAGGCTTTGGTGGAATTTTCAAAGCGTCATGCTACTAAGCAACATTTTTATCACTCTATCCAGTGCTATTAAGGTTGTTTTATTTTCCAAGCAATTCCATAATCATCATATCGTAGCTATAGACATCAGACTTGTGTCTACTTGGATTGAGGAGCGCTCAGATTCTTCTGCCAAAACGGATTATTTATTAAGCATCACGCATTATTGGATTGTTACATGAAGCCACCTGACCGGAGGATAGTAAAGTGAAGTTTTTTGGCGGATGTTGCCACAATTAACAAATTAATGGCTGATGTCGCCGCAATTCTCCCAAAAAAAAAAAAGAAAATTATAATAATTAATTGGGCAGTACTGTGTGTGTGCTCGTTAACTTTATTTGAGCTTTTATCGTTTGTGCTCGTTGAAATAAGATTAATTGTTTTGGCAAGAGATGAAATTGGATTGAGAAATCTGATAGTGTTCCTTGAATTTGTATCTTTGCCTTAAATTGTACATTTGTAAGACTTAAATTTTAGCTTTTAGGCTTCATACTAGATACGGTTTGTACTTTATTTCTTTATCTTGGAGATTATATATGTTCTTGAGATACAACAAGAATGCCCCAAACATTTTTTAACAAATCGATCTGTGAGTTGACGAATATATATGGAAGAGAAATTATAAGTATATAATGCTATTTTTAATTTAAATTCTAAAAAAAATTTTAAAAACGAAAAAAAGGGTTTTTGTTTTCTTTAATGCTTTTCTGGAACATAAATTTCCAATACCGAATAATCAAAACATTAAAAAAATAGTTATTCTAAAAATATACATGTGTGAATTTTTAAAAGTATTCTTAATTATTTGTTTTAAATATTAATGTTTATAATGTGGGGCCCATCTTAGATAAATTCTTTTATGATACAGTTCATATATATCCCCGCTATTGGAAGAAAAGAAAAAAAATCCATATGCCCCCGATTTTGTGAGAGAAATATATATCCTACTCAATTATATAATTACAACCTCTATTAGCACATGGTTTGCTAAATCTTAATTTGCGTTGATAGCTCCCAACGACACTCTCTGTCTCATTAAGAATAATGACTATGTATAAAAAATAGTACAACATTTTGTACAAAATACAAAAAAGATAAAGAAAATTCTTATTTTATAGTGAAATTTTTTGTCTTGTCATAAATTTTCTTGTCTTCTAAGGGTGGTGCGTTGTTTTTTATGCTATCTTTTGTGCATATATCACTTGTGTCTTATTAAAGGTCTGAATTCTACCCAATCTTAAATAAATAAATTGTGCTTCTCTATCAGCATCCGGTATATATAGCAATGTTCATGACAGTAGCACCCAAAGACCTAGGGTTGGCAATTAGACTCGGCCTGAATTTTTTGAGTTTTGGTTCGAAATTTTGGGTTTCGGGTCGGGTTCGAGTCAAAGAATTTAGGCCCAATCAAAATTCGGGTCAGAATCGGGTCGAATGCCGACCTGACTCTCTATTAAACAAAAATTGAAGTTTGCATTTTCATTTATGTAATACATGAGTTTTTTTTTTCTAATGTTGGGTTTTTGAATTGAATTGTGTATTGTTGGAATAGTTGTGGAATTACATTGTGTGTTTTTTTATTTAATTGTATTGTGTGTTTTTAATATTGGATTTTATAATTGAATTGTGTGTAGGGTTAAAATGATTGTAGAATTAAATTGTGTTTTTTAATTTAATAACATTTGTGTTTTTACTTTTTAATGTTAATTGTGGAATTGAATTGCAAAAGATTATTCTTATCAATTGGTTGTTTTGTGAATTATTTTGTAATTAATTATATTGTATATTTTGCCTTTGTGTTGTTAATTATTTTAAAGTCAAAAATCATTTTTGTTGTTTTATATTCATGATATTGTAATTAGAAAGAGAATAAAAATTAAAAATAACATGAATGAATTTGATATGTAGTTATAAAATTACAAAACATTAACAAATTTAAAATTTGAGCTCCCATAATTGATTGATGCCAAAAAATTCCAATAAAGTTGGGTTGGGGTCCGACCCGATGGTGGCCCGATTCGGGTTAGGCCTAATCCAGCCCGACAAATTACCATTTCTACAAAGACCCACCCATCCACTTGGGAGCACAAGCCTTTAAGCACAATCTCATTCCCTTAAATTGTTTAGTTTTTTTAAGAATAGAGCTTTCAATTACCAATAAAGTTTTAAATATATAACATAATGACACGTCAACTACTTTCAATGCAATCTTACATAACCTATTACGCAAGTTTGGTTTGAATTACTTTGGTTTCTATTTGGCTTACGCATGTGGGAAGTAGAAGGACAGCGGGGAAGCTGGTAGGACTTGGTATTAATTCTCGTCTCAAAATTATTGCATAATAATCTTTTGTTGAGAAATGGACTACCAAGTAATTACAAATTAAGTATAAAAAAAATTCTTTCTTTATTTGTGTGATTAAAATAAGATGTGTACCATAAATAAATAGACAGAAAAATAAACCAACAAAATCCAAAAGTAATAAACCAACAACAAGAGATACAAAAGTTTACATAGAAAATATAAAATGGGAAAAATCATGGAACCGTAGTTCGCTAAGATATTCCACTATATTAATGATATTACAGTACAAATTCTTTTTTAGATAATACTAGAGGCTACCAACATCAAGAATATTAATATTCTTGGCTTACAGTAACAGTTTAATAACTGTCTTATCTAACAAGTGAGTATTTTAAATAATAACCAATGAGAGGATAAAATAAAAATCAAGACAAGTAGGATTATAAAGGATGATGCCAGGAATAGGGTTGGCAAAACTCGGGCCGACTCCAAGTATCGCAATACCAAAGCTCGACCTAAATGTCATTTTTAAACATTCAAGTCGAATTTTAAAAACTGGCACCGGGCCAAGCCAGGTGGGGTCGAGTTTTGGATACTCGAATTTTATGCTTTTTAAATATTATATTTAATTTTTTTTTATAATTTTATAAATTTTAAATTTATTTCAATGAAATTGGACATGAAAATATAAATTTCAAATTTAAAACTTTACAAATGTGTAATAGATGAGTAAAAAAATATAAATATTTAAATTAATCTATATTTTATAATACTTTTAATAAAATTCGAGTTCGGGGTTAGGTTTTGGGCTTATTAAATGATGCCTAAAAGCATACCCACTTCATACCCGGGCCAGGTATTACCCTACCCACATCACCTGGATTCGGTTTAAATCGGGATTGGGGAATACTTTTGTCACCCCTAACTATGAACTTATCCTTAAAATTTGAGAGAAAATTGAGTTAATTTTTTCGATCCCTTAATCAAGGAGGCCGCTAAGATGCAGCAAGTTGCACCTTAGGCTTTCCCCTTAATCAAACATTGAAAATCTTGCACTGAAATTATAATAGCCAATCATTGTCTTCTCTCTCTAGTCTTTTTCTTCTCCACTTGTCTTTTTGTGATCATCAAACTAGTGCTGCCATGTGCTTTTTATAGCTAAATTTTATGGCAAATTTCATCCAAGTCGAGAGTGTTTGAATGAATTATTTTTATTTGCAAAACTATTTGGACATATACCTGAATGCTTGGCGAATTTGACTTCTTTTAAGACACCTTACGTGGTCTCCAACAAGCTCACTCTAGTATACCATCATCATTCTAGAGTTTGAAGACTATGTTGCACATAAACTTGTTATTTAACTCATTAAATAGCTCAATTCCTTCAAATATACAAAATTTGAAGGTACTGAGAGATTTAGATTTATTAAGGAATCAGTTATCAGGTGAAATTTCGATAACAATTTAGTGGCATCAAAGATCTACTTACTTGTCTTTCAAGGGTAATCAATTTGAATGTCCTATTTTGTAGTTTGCTAGGCCTAGTATTCTTGAATCTCTCCAGTAATAATCTCTCTAGAGAAATTCTAAAGTCATTAAAGTCACTCTTGTATCTCAAACCTTTTAATGTATCTCACAACATATTAAAAAAGGAAATTCTTACAATAAGATCTTTTAAATGTATACTTCTCTGCTCAGTTATTTATTTGGAATTATGTCTTCTATAGTCCATTAAGATGTCAAGTTCCATTATGTAAAATAGATAAGAACAAAGGACCTATAAAAAAGATAGCATAAAGTGATTATTTTAATGCCAATTTTGAGTAAGGTGAATATTTGTAATATATTTGAAAATAGATGATTCAAAAGCTCTTTTGTGAGCTCTTCTGCAAATCATAGAACACTTAAATTAGTGCTTAGGGTGAATGAGAAATTAGATCTTAAAGGGTAGTAATTCTTTTCAATATATGAAAGAAAAATCTTGCATGGAATTTTAACTAACTAACACCCTCCTTTTTGAACCTATATGTTGGCTTCCATGTTCACTTGCACAACATATTAAAATATAAGTGATTTTCTTCTTTTCTCACTCAAGCAAATACTCTCTAGTTTTAGGCCTCAGTGTGGTAGAGTAAAAGTATTTGTTTGAAATTCATTGGAATAGTAAGGTTGTGTTTTTTTACATATTGTTGAATTATGTATTATATCTTTGCTATTATTATTATTATTATTATTAATAAATAAAATTATGATTAGTGTGCAAGAGACTTATTAGTAAGCTCAAGTGCATTAGAATGCTTTGTTACAAAGACTACACATATTACATATATGGAGTCTAGATTTCAACTATTGTATTTTTTACATATAAAATGGGTGATCTTATTTTGCTTACTAATTTATAATCATATATTGTTAGGATCTATGAAAGCTCCTCTAGTTGTCATAAGGTTTGTTTTTCCACTAATGTCATCCACTAGACTAATGGTAACTATCATCATTGTCTTTATAAGATGTAGATATTTGCATACAATGTTAGATCATAAACTTTATTCGTACAACTTTAAAGTCTAAATGATCTTTGATCTAGTCTATGTAGGTATCTTTAGGTAGTTGTGGCTTGTGGCGTTAAACTGTGGTAAGTAGAATTTTTGGTATTGAATATAACTATTAGGTTTGATATCTGGTAATGATTTGTATAGTAGCCAAGCTGATATATGGTTGTCATTAAGTTGTAATAAGTATAAGTATACCTTTTCTCTTAGTTAGTTTAAAGAACAAGATGTAATAAACATTTTTTTTTCTAAAAGAATTGTAATTAAGGAGTTGTATTGAATTTATAGGAGAAAAAAAAGGTGTTTTGGGTTTTTGACCATTTAATTTCTCCAAAAAAGTGAGTTGGCAATCGATGCTCCATATAGTAGTTAACATAGCAAATCAAAGAGTTCAATGAGAAGAATATGACGTCATTAGAATTAGCCTAATTGGAGTCCAAACACACTTGCACTTGCTATAAAAAATTTATCCTTGGAAATTGAGTCAACTCACTGAGTTGAACCAATCTAGACTGAGGCAAACTATGTCGAATTTAGCCTAACCAAGATAAACCAACTCAAAGCTGAGCCAAGTCAACCGAACCTAGCTAATCCACTAACCATTAATTGTTGATCATTAATTATTGACCATTGATTGAAATTTGAACTTTTAATCTAAGTCTCTCCTTGGGTTTTCTGACGTTTCAGGTCTATTTACGTAATTAGAAGTTTTAAACTTTGACTCTATAAAGTGTATGGTAAATAGTGGCTTGGTATCATTCTAAGTTTTTTCATTAAAAGAAGTTATTTTGACAACTAGAGTATTAAAATAAATACTCTTCTTAGAACTCAAGATGTTTAAAAATTCATAAAAAAGATTGTAATAAGCCAAAAGATGAGATTTCTTTCACTTCACAAAAAAGGATAATTGAAAAGATTTAAGAAAGAAAGATTATAAAGCTCTCTTCTTCATCTATCAAGCATTGCATAATGATGGATATAAAAAGATTTTAGGTGCAACTTTAGTGAAGTAAGAATGTAAGAAGCTTCAAATCTCCTATAAATAAAGGAAAAAAAGTGAAAAAGATGGGTCACAGAAATCTAAGAGGTGAGTTTAAATCATTGCACATAAAAGAATATGAGTCCATTTTGTTATTATTTTTCAAGATTTCTAGCTATTTCAAATTAATTAAAAAGAAATGTTAAGAAAACAGAGGATGTAAGAATTATAGAAAAGATACTTCAATTATTAAGTTTAAGATTTGAGCATATAGTTATGATAATTAAAGAGATAAAAAACTAGAGAGCATGATGATCAACTAACTTCAAGGTTCACTGTAAGCCCATTGGTAACTCTATGAAATGAGAGTTATCATGGCGATTTTTGGACTTAAATCAAAGCTACTTAAAGAATAAATGACGTGCTTTTTCATCAAAATTTAATTATATTTTGCATAAACATTAATTTTAATTTATTTCTAATAAATTTTGGTTAATTTAGCATAATTTGTGTAGTTAGATCATATGAATGATTGTAGGTGACTGGAAGGAAAAATTTAAAGGAGGAATGTTGCTGCAGTAGGCTTGCAAGAATAAGGAAAGAGTGAGAGTACATAGAATTGAAACAAGTAAAAAATAGTGAAGTTGATGTACCAATGTTGTTATAGCACCATTGTTGTAGCAATCCTGATGCAATGATAGATAAAGTTTCGCATAAGATACTTAGAAGATTGTAATCTAGAATTTTTTAAACTAGAAGATGCGTGCCCTTGGCTTTTAGTTGCCCTAATTCTAAGCTATAAAAGAAGTAGACATGTAAAGAAAAAGGAAAGCTGTCAACCAAAGTAAAATACCATAAAGAAACAACAAGAAAATAAATTTCAAGAGAAGTATTAAAGGCTGTCATGAGGAGAAATTGCGTAGAACATTTGGAAATCAATCTTTTTTATTATTTTCTTGTTTTCTATTTATTCATAGGGATGTATTTAAACGTTAAAGCTCTGTTATTTATTTTTCTTTTGCAAGTCATGAACTGAATTTGATTATGGTTAAGTGATAAATAAACTTTATGGTTGATTGATTAATATTTTGTGTTGTTGCATGTTTAATATAACACATTGTTTTGATAATACTTATCTTAATTCATTATTTTGACTAACCGCCTATTTAGTGATACTAAGCTAAGAAAGAACCTAAAAAATGACCTATCTGAGTCGAACCCATCAGAACAATACTTAGTTTCAGATTAGATTTCCTAAGTTGAGTTTTGCTTGATTGAAAATTCGTGAAGAACTAGATGTAGGGATTTACCTTATAGGGTAACTAAAACCTAAATTGTTTAATGTTATATCTTATGTTAGCATAACAATTGGTCAATGTTAGGTTATATTAGATATAAGATATCCAACAAGCGACAACGGAGGGGTACATAAGGATTCTATCTACTTCTGCAACAGATGTTATAGCAACAAGTTCTGTCATTGAGAAAATAGTCAATGCCATTAAGTGAGTTTATCTATTCAATCACTTTATTCCATTTGGTTTTAATCTTGTGTTTGACATGACAATTTACTTTATTACATTGCATTTATTAAATTTTCATTTAATTAGTTTATTAGATTCATACATTGTGTTATCAAGATTGTTGTAGTAAATTTTGTAACATTAATCCTTATGATGACGATGTTGAAAACTTATAATTATATTACTTGTTGTGTATATTTACGTATTGAGACCTATAGCATTAGAAATCTTACAACACCTACTTAGTAAAGCACAAGATGAAACAAAAGATCAATGAGTAGCTCCTCAAGATACAAATCAAGAAAAAGATAACAAGCTAAAGCAATGATATAGAAAAACGATCTTAAGGTAGAGGTAGACGTTGAGAAAAACATGAAGCATACTGTTGTGAACGAGACTAGAATTCCAACAACAACAACTCCTATTATGAAATAAGTGAAAGCTTAGCCAGAGAACAACAAAAAAATAAATCAAGATCAAGGTGTAACAAATCCTAAGTACAATGTTATAGTTGTCAAAATTTTAAGCATTATACTTTAGAATTTAGAGCTTTAAGTACTAGAGCTGAAGAAAAAGTGAATTATGTTAAAGAGAAGAATAAAGAAGTTGATATAATTTTATTAGCACATAATGACACTAGTGGAGGTTATGAAAATATATGGTATCTTGACACAAATGTTGGCAATCACATAAGTAAAAATAGAAGCGTATTCATAGAATTTAATGAATCAATAAATAGCTTTTTCGCTTTTAAAGATAATGCAAAAGTACCAATTAATTTCAAATGTCTACTATATGCCCAATATGAAAAGAAACATCCTCAATTTAAATCTACCCATTGGGAAAAGAATATGATGTTCACTTAAAAGATTATAATCTTTTTTTAAGAGATGATAAAGAAAACCTAAATATAAAGATAAAAATGTTAAATAATAGAATGCTTCATTTAAATATTTAGGATAATGTCTCAAGACTTGTCACAAAAAATCCAATTTAGATTTGGCACTTTTGATATATGAATATGAAATTTAAAGGACGAGAATTATTATCAAAGAAAAACATGATAAAAGGCTTATCTTCAGTTATCATCCCAATCAATTTTGTGAAAGATGTTTACTTGACAAGTAATTTAGAAACAGTTATCTAAAGGAGTCAAACTCAAGAGCTCAAAAGCCACTTGAGCTTATTCATATTAATGTGTGTAGTCCAATCAAGCTAAGCTCCACAACTACTTCCTTTTTTCTTTATAGATAATTGTTCAAGAGAAAACTCAAGTGTACTTTTTAAAGCAAAAGTCAACAGTTTTTAAGGCTCACAAAAAGTTCGAAACTACAGTTGAAATAGAAAGTGGACATCATAGTAAACCCATGAGATTTGATCTAGGAAGGGAATTCACTTATAAAGAATTTTAAAGTTTTGCATAGCAAATGGAATTCAATGTCATTTGACAGCTCTACGAGCCTTCTAATAAAATTGCATAGTAGAAATGAAAAATAGGATTGTCCTCAACATCGTGAGAAGCATGCTCAAAAGTAAGAGATTGCTTAAGAAGTTTTGGGCAAAAGCTATTGTATGTATGGTCTATCTATCGAATAGATCTCTAATTAGAAAAAACTTACTAGGACAATTCCCACCTCCATTAGCAATGCTTCTAAACTCAACATCCCAGACTTGAGCTACACCTCTTTCTCTGGCCTTATTCCAAATACTTTTGGCAACTTTAAATTCTTATATGCACTCAGCTTAGCAAATAATTACTTGATGACTGGGTATCTATAGTAGAGTGGAAATTTCTCTCTTCTTTGACTAACTTCAGAATGATAATGATGTTAGGTTTGGGTTCTAATCTATTATATGTCATATTTCTATCATTAATAAGGAATTTCTTAGCAACTATTCAATATTTTTATGCGTATGATTGCAAACTCAAAGGTAGCATTCTTGAAGAAATTAGTAATTTACATAGCTTGATAGTTTTAAACCTCTTTAATAATGACTTGAATGGAATTAATCCAATAGCACTGGAAAGATTACAACTACTACAGGGTTTAAATCTTAGGAATAATAATTTGCAAGGATATATTCCTTATAATTTTTGCCAGTTAAAAAGATTGAATGTATTAATATTGTGGGGGTAATAAGCTCTATGGACATATACCATGATGCTTAGTAAGTTTAACTTCTCTAAGGCAACTTTGCTTAGGCTCTAACAAGCTCACATTTAATATAGCATCATCTTTTTTGAATCTTGAGTACATTTTGCATATAAAACCATCGTTAAATTCGTCAAATTTGTTAAGTGGTTCTCTCCCTTCAAATATACAAAGCCTAGGTGTCTTGATAGGCTTTAATTTATCAAGGAATCAATTATCAAGTGATATTCCAATAACAGTTAGTAGTCTTAAAGATATAGTAACTCTTTCCTTGGAAAGTAATCAATTTCAAGGTCTCATCCCAAGATTTGGTAGTTTGACAAGCTTAGAATTCTTAGATCTCTTTAGTAATAATCTCTTTGGAGGAATTCTAAAGACATTGGAGTCACTCTCGTACCTCAAACATTTCAATGTGTCTCACAAAATGTTAGTAGGGAAATTCCTACAAAAATTATTTGCTCAATCATTTATTTGTAATTTTGTCCTCTATAGTTCACTAAGACTTCAAATTCTACGAACACAACTTAAAAGTGATTTCTAATTCTCAAGTACAAGAGTGTCTTATTATATTATAGCTAGATAAGTCCAAAGTCAATCCATAGAGAAAATATTTAAATTATTTATTTTATTTTATTTAAGAAATGAAAATAAAACTTGAATATATACAACATAATTTAAATGAAACTATGACGTTAAATTAGTTAGGGTTATGGATCCACTCTTAGTAATAAATAAAATTTAAAAAATTTTTTGCTATTTTTATTTAGATTTATTGCCCAAAAGATTAGTTATATAAATTATAATTATTTTTCTATTAATTTTATTATGAATTAAGTATTTATTGTGTCAAAATTTAATTTTTTGACAATAAATCAATATACCATTTTACCATAACTTATATTGAGATATTAAGAATTTGTTGTGCCAAACTCCCTTGTTTGTCTACAATAAATCAAAATTTTAAAATATAAAATATATATATATAATTAAATAAAAAATAATTTAATATATATAATTAAAAATATAATTTGATTAAATCATATTTATTTCCTAAGAGTTTCATTTTCCCCTAACTATTATTATTTAGTTAAACATAGTTGAAATTAAAAAATTATTAAAATTAAATTACCCATAATTAAAAGGAATAAAAACAACTAAAATTAAAAATAAAACTAATTTTTAATTTTTAATACTAATTATCCACCTTGCAAAGAAGAAAACAAAAAAAGGTTTATAAGAGCTACTCTACTTATCTTGAAGCACATTCTCTGTCCAATAATATCCATTGGACTAATGGTGACTATTGTCATTGTCTTTATAAGATACCGAAATAGGATTGTGAATGCTCCAACTTAGGAATATTGGTTATCTTTGGCAACATGGAAAAGATTTTCATATCTTGAAATTGAATGGGTAGCTAATGGATTTAATGAATGCAACTTGCTTGGTATAGGTAGTTTTGAATTATTATATAAAGGGACATTTTCAAATAAGACCAATCTTTTAAGAATGATTTTCAATCTACAAGAAAGAGCGCGTAGACATTTTGATTATGAACGTGAAGTCTATGAAATGGTCATCAATGAAATCTCATTAAGATTGTTAGCAATTGTTTTAATCTAAATTCTAAACCTTTGGTGCTTGAGTTCATATCAAATGAAAGTCTTGAAAAATTGTATTCTCATAACCATTTGCTAGGCATGTTATAGTGATTGGATGTAATGATAGATCTGGCATTAGTTCTTGAACATCTCTATCATAGTCATTCAATGCCTATGGTTCATTGTGATTTGAAGCCTAGCAACATCCTTTTAGATGAAAATATGGTTGCGCATGTGAGTGACTTTGACATTTCTAAACTCTTAGGTGAAGGACACAATTCTGTGACACGGACCTAACTATGGCTATAATTAATTCTATTGCACCAATTAATTTTTCAAAGTTTAATTACTAGTTATACCCTCCTTCAAGCACATGAAAATTTGGGTCAATTATTATATTAAAATTATTCATTTATTATATGATGAGATATCTTTTTTGATAAATTAAAAAAATAGAGTTTGGACCAAAGCGAATTGTTTCATCTAGCTACGATGTTTACAGTTATGGTATTATATTGATGGAAACTTTGACGAGTAGCTTGCTGTTTTGTAAACTATGCTATTACGATTGCTGTGAGTTTTACAAGTAGAGTATATAAGTTTGATAAATTTTATTACGAAAGTACTATTTTATTATTTAAAGTATGAATTGCTTTATATTTTTAGAGTATGCTTAATAAATTATTTAGACATATCTTTTTTTCTTAAATATGTAAAATTATGTTTAAAAACTCAATTAAAAAAATCTAAAGAACTTCGTAATCTGTTATATAAAATATGATAAAATTTAAGGTATGATTTATATGTTAGGGTTATAGATAAATAAGATACAATTATTTTTTTATTAAAATCTAGGATTTTAATACAAATTTTAAAAAGGTATGGTAGCTTATTAAATAAGTTACTTGTGAAAAGCAACCCCTATTTATTTTTAAAAGTTATTATCAAAATAGAGAAAATTATGAAATAATCTACTTTTATAAAATTTATCAAACACTACTTTTATAAAAATTATGAATAAATAACTTATTAAGTTTCAACTGTAATCCCAAACTAGCCCTAAATGATGCTCGGTTACAACCTATTGCATCATTCTTTGTTTTTGCTGGATATCATTGAATTGGCTGAAAATTTTTTCTAGCCTCACTTTTTTTCATACAAATAAGCTTTATAGCTTACTTTTAATAAACTAAATAGTCTAGTGGTTTAAAAAAATTAAAATCCTGACTCTATTAAACTCTATAGTTTGAAAGTGTGTCCGTATGAATGAAAATGGGGGCGCTTGCAATAAAAAAAGACTACACACACACATAGATTAAATGTTCGTTTAGTCTCTATATTTTTATATTAGTGTTCGTTCCCTATATTTTTAAAAATACTTCAAAACAACCTTGCCGTTAAACTATTGACACTTTTATTGTTACTTTTTGTTCATTTTATCTTACTTTTATAATATAACCCCCTCACAATAATATTTCTTTTTTTTACATTAATAAAAAAATTAATTATCAATTTAACCTATACAAATAAAATAAAAACAAAAAGAATACATATCAATTTTTTTGGAAGCTCACATTATCCAAAAAATTAATATTGTAAAAAAATTAAATCACTAGCTTTTTGGGACATTAATAAAAAAATTAGTATATTAACTCCTTAACAAAGTGTTCTATAAAAAAGTAATATATATTCCTTTTGTTTATATTTTAGTTTTGGGGTTCAATTGTAAATTAATTTTTTCTTTTTATTAAAATTCAAAAAAGAGAAGCATTATTTAAGAGGGTGATATTGTAAAAGCCAAAAGGAACAAAAAGTAACAGTAAGGATATTTTGAGCTATTCTCAAGAATATATGGACTAAACGAATACACACACACACACACACACACACACACACACACACACACACACACACACACACACACACACACACACACACACACACACACACACACACACACACACAAACACACTCATATATACATACACATGTATAGATATATAAGGTAGGTTCAATAGACACAATTTCAAACACTAGTTTAGACAAAAAGTAGACACAATTTTATGATCATTAGATTAAAGATAATCAATAGTTGAGATTAAAGATAACATGACTTTTTTTAATTCTAAAAATCAATAAATTTATATAATAATAAATTATTGCTCATTCTTCTCTCTCTCATTTAGTATATTTGTCCTTTCTCTTTTCAATTGTTATGCCTTTTTTCTTCTTTTATATTCGTCTCTTTCAAATGAATCATAATAGTAGGAAAAAACATTTCATTTACACAAGAACGAATCAAATACTTGGTCTCTAAATATAGTAATGTTAGAGCAATTAGAAGACATATCAATCAACTCTCACATGATAATTCTAGTGAGCAATGATGTTCTTTTGTTTGTTTGTTTATTTTTTAACTTTTAGTTATTTATTTACCAATGAATATAGTTGCAAAGTTGGAAAAAACATTTGAAGTCAATACTATTTACAAGATTTAGTTTCTTTTATATACAATAACCTCGATCATGATTTAATATATTAAATCTTATTTAGGTGGTTAAAGTGGTGTTGAGCAAATAAAAGCACCATCTATGGGGATGTATTTTGAAACAACTAAAAAAGCTTGAAGCTATTATGAAGAGTATGGTCGATAAAAAGGATTTTAGATTTGAACTTGGACTTCATCTAAAAGAAAAAGAGGTTTAAATGAGTTAATTAGTGTGCAATTTGTGTCTGCACATGAAGAAAAACATTTTTCAACACACAATAAGCATGAGGATACTAAAGAAACTAATGGGACGAATAGTGTAAGCAAAAAAGAAGAGATGTTCAATTGGCAAATGTGGTTGTGAAGCTAAAATATAGATTTTACATGATAAGTTGTGTAATAAATGGAGAGTTTATGTATTTAAGGATAATCACAATTATAAAGTAGTTACTCAAGCAAGAAGAATGAAAATGAAGTTAAATAAATATATGCCTACCGTAGCTAAAACTTTGACAGAGATGTTTCAAAAAGAAAATTCTCAAATTGGAAAAGTTAATTTGTTCAATTTTTAGGGGTGCATAGGTTAGTTTTGATAGTCGAGATTATTATAATCACTTGAGAAATGTTTGACCTAGATAGTTGGATGAAGGAGATGCTCAATCGATTCTCACTTACTTTAGGCAAAGCAAATTGAAAATCCATTGTTCCTTTATCCGATCTAATGTGATGAAAGTGGGATAGGAGTTAATTTCTTTTTGTTGGACTCCCGATCACATATGGCCTATCATTATTTTGGGAATGTAGTCTTGTTTGACACCACTTATAGGACAAACAAGTATGATATGCCTTTTGCACCATTTATAGGAGGAGTGAATCATCATCTGCAATCAATACAATTTGGTTGTGCTCTTTTACAAGATTAGACAAAGGTAACATTTTTATAGCTGCTTCAAACATGCCTTGAAGCTATGGGAGCATTCCACCATATTTCTATTATCACTCATTAGGACTTTGCAACAAAAGCAATAGTTGCAAAGGTTTTTCTAAATAATCATCATAGTTTATGTCTTTGGCATATTAAAAAAAAAGTTTGTTGAAAATTTATCTCATTTGTATTTTAAGAAGTCGAAATTCAAGGTTGCAATGAAAAAAATGCATTATGTCAACACACAATATTGAGGATTTTAAAGAAAAGTGGGAGACACTTATGGTTGAAAATGGACTAAAAGATAACGAATGGCTAAATCATCTCTATAAGATAAGAGCTTCTTGGGTACCTATTTATAATCATGGTATATTTTTTGCTAGAATAAATACTACTAGGTGTAGTGAAAGCATTGATTCTTTTTTTGATGGCTTTGTTACTTCAACAACAAATCTTAGAGAGTTCATTGTTAGTAAGCACTAAAGAAGATCATGGAAAAAGATTGTGATGAATATCTTAAATCTGAACATGAGTATCGAATTGTCAATGACAGAGAATTACTTTTAGAACATACAACCAAATTATATATGAGAAATACTTTTAACAAATTTAAGGATGAGTGAAGTCAAAGTTAATCGATACAATGTTGAAGGATGAGAAGTATTAAGTATTCTCGATGAGAACAAACTTTGGTGAAGTTGAAAAGTTTACAGTTAAGTTAAGTCTACAAAGTTACAAGGGTATATATGAATGTCAAATGTTTCGGTTTATTGGAATACCTTGTAGACATATTTTGAAAGTATTTGTTCGATTATATATTAATTAGATACCAAATCATTTCATTCTTTCAAGATGGAAACAAGAGGCGAACAAATTTAGAATCATGGATTCAAAATATTTAGGACAAGATGATAGTGTTCAAGAATTAGAGACATTGAAGCTTACTCATATGTGTCAGTAGGCCACAAAATTGGCTTGTATTGTTGCATCGTCTAATGAAGCATATATGATTTATATGGATGCCATCAATGAATTATCTAAAAAGTTGTTAGAAGTCTCTAAACATACAATTATTGACTCCTTAAAAAGAGATGATTCAACTATTAATACACAATCCTCTGGTGTGTTATTTTTAGATTCTAACGTCTCACAAACAAAAGGTAGAAAGAGAGAGAGCAGATTGAAAAGTGGTATTGAGTTATCCCAAAATAAAAAGAAAAGGTTTTGTGCTTTATGTGACAAGTCAGGACATGACAAAAGAATTTGTCTTTTGTATCCAAAAAGAAAGAAAATTGAGTGAAATAACCTAGGTAATAATTATTTATTCCTTTCTTTTTGTTTCATTATTGAATTTTTGTTCTTGTCTGGTAAGTTTTTGTCAATCTGTTTCATTAAAATTGTAGGCCTTGATGAGAAATTAAAATTGGATCAAGCTATAAATAGTGAAACGAAACACAAATTTTGTGAGTTTAATTCCTTATCACTTTTTTTTTCCTTTTCTTGTATTGTTCATTAGCTAATTGTAAAAGAAAAATGTTAGTGTAGAAGCAAGCTAATTTGTTACAGCATGTATGGATTAGTCTTCTTAAAAAACTACATTTTTGTCCTTTTTTCCAAGAAAGTACATTTTAGTTTTTAGTAAAATAGAATAAATTGTGCATTAATTATTAAGTAAAAGGACATTTACACCCCTAAGTTTGGGAAAATGATCATCAACACTCTCAAATTTTCAAAGAGGGACATCAAGACCTCTTTTTTACCATTAATTCATTTACCTCTATTATTTTAAAAAGTTGACTTTAAAATTTTTTGTAAATACGAATACCATATAAATAATGTAATATATATATAGTAGCTAATAATATTAAAATATTTTAATATTTTAATATGTAAATTATTATATTTATTTTAATAATATATTTTTATTTATTGTAGAGATTTTAAATAAAGAATTGCATTAAATACATTCTACAATTAAAAATATTCTTACATACTAACATTGTTAAAATTATTATTTTACATAATATTTAAAATAATTTAAATTTTTTATATATTTATTTTAATATTATGAATCTATTTATCATAAAATTTACTTTAATATGATAAAAAATATATAAAATATTAAAATATTTTAAAATATTAAAATTATTTTAAAATATTAAAATTATTTTAAAATGTATATATTATTACATTTATTTTTGTATTATATTTCTATTATTGTAAAATATTAGAGTCAATTTTTTAGAATAGTAGAGGTAAATGATATAATGGTAAAAAATAGATTTTAGTGTTCCTTTTTGAAGATTTAGAGGTGTTGGTGACCATTTTCTCAAATCTTAGAAGTGTACATGTCTTTTTTCCTAATTATTATTTTGAATAGTTATTATGGGATACATACTATATAACACAATATATTTTGATATTTTTATAGGCGTATGAAGGAGGTAAAAACAACTTGACAACATCTTCATTAGTCGTCAAATTTTGGAGTACTTCAATTGATTAGATACATTTCCTTTTTTTTTTCTTGTACTTGGTGGTTTTTTTTTTCAATTGAACATGTTTGAATATTAAAAAATTATTTTGTAAGATATGAACTACTATAGTTTGTAACAACTAACTTTTATCCTTATAAATTTTTTTTGGTACACAAAAAATTTCCAAGCATACGGCACTTGTGAATTACAATATCGAGACATGATGGAGATTCTATAGTAAAAAAATTAGGGAAATAATATATTAAGGTAAGTATAAAAATTGAAAAGTGAAGGGGTAATATATTAAATGAGAGAGAGAAGAATGGATAATTTATTACTATATGAGTCCTGCTGCATTAATCTGTTGATTTTTAAATTAAAAAAAGTCATGTCATTTTCAATATCAACTGTTGATTATCTTTAATCTAATGATAATAAACTTATGTCTAAACTTATATTTAAAAGTGCGTCTCTTGAACCTACCCCTCCCCCATGTTGTATAAATTTTATTGAACTTACAAGTGTAATAATCTATTATCAAATAGATCAACGGTGACAAGTATTGATTCTAAGAGGAGTTGAATTTTAATTACGTTTAAAATTAATTTTCTAAATATGTGGTTAGAATTATGATGAAAGTGATTTAAACTATCCTGGAATTTAAATTAGAATGGAGTGAATAAATTGAAGTGGTGGCTATTAAAATGAAGCGCTTGGGCCTTTGGATCTACACTCACTATGCACCATGGGCTTAATAATCCTTATTACTACCAATTAAATCATGAGGGGATGCACTCTTCATGGACCTCACTCCAATTAATATGGTGCTAAGAGCTTATCATGTCAAATAATAATAACCTTGCACTGGAGAGATGCTTACTTAGTATACTATCTAGGTAAGATTATTACTATCTATCGATAAAAAGTTAAAATATCCACATAAATTAAAGGTGAAGAGAAAGTAAATTTACTAAATTAAGCCCATGAAACATGTTGAGACTTCACCTTTAACCAAAGTTTGAAAGAAAATCTATTCATAGTTGAATTAGGGGTAAATGAGAATTTATTAAAATATATAAAAAATACAAGATAGATAAAGAATTACAGAAATAGAGCTCAAAAAGGAATTTAGGAGAGCCAATTTAGAGAGGAGCCCCTTATCTATAGATACAATAAATAAATCATGTCCATCAGATTAAAACAATTTAAACGCTCAAAATTATGCCACATGACAAGTTCTGATTGAATAGAATACATCATCAGAGCTATCATTCTGTGTATATCTATATACTGTATGTATATTTTTTGGTCCACTAACATACTTTCATATTATCAGTCAACAACACATAAATATTTTAGTCTAATAGGATCGTGACACATTATTTTTTAACACCACATAAGCAGTCAATATCGCATTATTCGTCCAATCAAATACTGCCACATCATCAGTCGGTGTCATATCATTGGTCAATGAGAGGTCATCATATCGTATATGTGAACAGTGTCGTAAATAGTGCTATAAACAGTACCATAAATGTAAACAATGTCGTTTATCTTTTTATATTTCTCCTAAGGTTTTCTAATGTCCTAAGTTCAAAATTGCTATCAGTTTTGCTATATGATCTCTTGTTCATTATTAAATGACCACAATGCCTTTAAAATATATAAAATACTTAATTATAATAAAATACACATAATTAAATCACAAATTAAATACATAAAAGTGAGAATGTTAGCGAAACTTGAAGTGTAAAATGATGATTTTCTCCTTTATAAATATACACTTTCTACCACTCAACACCCTCCCCACACAGATAGATATGTGTGTGTGTGTGTGTGTGTAGTGAAGAAAAATAACATAATAATGCGAAACTCATCATGAGTCTTCCAACATAAGTAGATATTGTATTAAAATCATTTATGTCGAATCTATAGGAAGTAGTATATAAGTTATTTTTCTTCTTCACTTTCAACTTAAAATATGATAGGCTATAAAAAACTAGACAAAATTTTTAAAAAATTAGAGTATAAATTAGGTCTATTTTATTTTATTGACAATTAAGTGAAGCAAAATGACCTGCTCTATACTCTATTTTTGTCAACATTTTGTCTAATTTTTTATTCGAATATCAAAGCTTTTTATCTCAAGAATTTTGTTTTTACTAGACCATATTTTAATAGGCTTATAAAGTTTTAAAAAACAAGTCAATTAAGCAAATTTAATATGTAAAGGTAAAGTGTATAAAAGTAAAAAATACAAGAGCTAATTCACTAAGCTCAAGAGATTACTAACTATTCGAACATCACAAAATATGAGATTCCTTCCCATTAATTGCTGCCACCTTATTGTAACCTCACCAAGTGAACACTTCGCATGCACTACACGCCTTTTGCTTCCTCTCTTGAGCAAGACTTATAAGTCAATAATATGTTGTCTCTTCATATAATCCCTCTATTGCGAACATACGATCCCTTCTCTTGAAAAGACCATGTACAGTGTTTCCTAAATTGAAGACTGATCTCAAAATTACAGCCTCTTGTATGGAACCCCTCTATTGATCCAAAGGCCTTCGCTCTCGTGAAGCAAGATGAACAAACCACCAAATAATCAAAATCACAAATGAAACATAAAGATTGAACATAGACAATAACCTCTTCTCATATGAAAGTCAGACCAGTGGACTAATAAAGTGAAGACAGGAAGCCACGCATAAGTTGCAACATCTCCCTAACATCTCCCTAGAAGGGATGACAAAGATGCGCCTTCATTTTCTCTTCTCTCTATTTGTGGCTTCAACCAAAATATATGAGGGACTCTCCTTTAAATAGTGCTTAGCGTGTGCTAGGAGATCATGTCCATTCTTGCCAAATGTTCATCCTTTAAGCCTATAGATATATGAGGAATTCTTCATGATAATATAGGAATATTATCTCTTGAATATCTCTTCATAATCTTGAATAAATCAAATCAACTTTGTCTTGTTCGTCAATGATCACACCAAAATTATTATAAAATCTTACAGATTTTGTTTGCTTGATCGTGAAAGATAACTTCCATGCAGTGAGTGATTCATGCTCAACTATTTTAATCCTGTGATCCCCACATGAGATAACGTCCAAATCTTCTAATTGCCTTTATGTGCTGTATAAATTAGTGTTGTTATAAAATTACCATCATCCATAAATGATATTCCTAACAGTTTTTTACATTGACATCACACGCGGTCTTTTTAATCATGGCAAGCAATCACCAAGGTTTAATTCTTCTTTTTTACCTTAGTCTCTCCTTTTTTGTGCCAACTTTTTCTTTTTAATATTTGTTGCCCCATTTTTATTTTATCTCTCATCACTGTATGAATTTTGTAAAGATGTATATTGATCACAATGGGGAATATGTAAAACAAAAATATTGAAGCCTAGATCGCCTTCTTCTTTTCAGAAAAAGAAAATAAAAATAGAACTTAAGGGTAGTAAGTCCTTAGTTTAGTTACGTTACGACATCGCCATAGAGGATTAGGAACCACAACAATTTGGCCGGCATAATGAGGCAAATTAAACGGTGTTTCATCTAACTCCTACGTTTTTGCGTGATCTACATGCTATTGCATTAGTTATTTTTAGTACCTGTTTGGTATAACTTATTTAATGATCATAAATGCTTATTTAATTTGATAAGCTCTTATCATAATTTTTGTTATTATTTAGTTATTTTTCTAGTAAAATTTTTAAAGCTTAAATAAGTTATTTTACCTCTATTTATAAAAATTAAAATTTTGAGCTTTTAGGAATAGATGTTTAAAAGTTTTTTTAAAATATTAAAATATTTAAAATATCCTCAACTTATTTGATAATTTTATTTTATTCTTTTTTATAACATTACTTTAAAAACGTAACCTATTAAAGTAATTTAATAAATTTTTAATAAAAACTCTTATTGACAACCACACAACTAAAGATTTTTAAGTAAAAACTTTATTTATAAAAGCTCTACTAATAAAAACTCAAATTAAATAAGTTCTACTTGAAAAACTGTATTAAACGAAGCCTTAATTGGATTTCATTACAAACTCTAAAGATTACAAAGTAATAACTCAGCCGAAAATTCTTCCAGCGAAACAATTGCTTTATTGCTACTTTCATGAGACTCATCATGAGATATATACATTTATAATTGTAAAGTGAAGAAAATAGCATGGTTAACATAATTAACACAAGCAACTCATCATGAGTCTTCCAATATAACTAGATATAAATTTAAAATATTTTCTGTCTAATGACTTGCAAAACTCTGGATGAGTCTTTTTTTTAGTTGGTTATTTTTATTCTTCACTTCAAACTTGTATATACACGTCTCACCTACCACATAGTTGTTAAATCTATAAAGATTAAAATGCACTTATTCTTCTACATATTTGTTCCTATGTTGTTGTAAAATTTGTTCATTGCTAGCTTATCTATGACGGTAAAAGAACATAACAGCAGATAAGTCTGCTCCTTTTTCATTCAAAGCTCATGTCACTGATCTTCTTAGTATTTTGGCAGATAATTGGTCCATTTCTAACCCGGTGTGCAACTGGCTTGGCATATCTTGTGGTCCACGCCATTATGAATCATAGCCATAAATCTTTCATCTTTCAATCTCGGAGGCACCCTTTCACTACACTTAGGAAATCTTTCATTTTTTGTGTCTCTTGATGTTAGTTATAAAAGTTTCCATGGCCATCTTCCAAACGAATTGGGCGAATTACGTCAAATCAGATTCACCATTTTCGATTAAAATGAATTGAGTGGAAACTTTCCATCCTGGATTGGTGTCTTGTCTAGACTCCAAATTTTGAGTGAATAACAGTTTCCCTGGTCCCGTTCCCAATTCTCTCTTCAACTTATCAGGATGGAGATGTTGGACGCAGAACTCAATATTATTGATGGAAATATTCCTTCAGCGATTGGGAATTTGAGTAAACTTATGGTTCTGAAATTTGGTAATAACAACCTTCAAGGTACGATTCCACTTCCACTTCTTTTCGAAGATATTTATTTACAATTGCATTAATTCATGTCTGCAGAATTCATTTTCTAAAGATGGTGACCTATTGGTCAGGCGGAAGATCTTATTAAAAAAATAATATAAAATCCCCTCATTCACTTCAAATATTTTTCCAACGTTTAAACTTTTACAATATTTCTATTTTCAGTTCATATATTTATGCACTTCTCATGCTTTATTAAGAAAACAAAATCATTCTTTCTTAAAGTTTTAGTTTTAATTTATTATTAACCACAACAAAATTATGAATTCACAAATAGACTATATATACCCTAATAAAACCACAAATTGGCTTCCATAAATTTTTTTCCCAACTGAAGCAGGGCAAGAATTTACCATTTTCCACTGCATGTATATAGTCTCGATTCCGACACTTGGGTTTCAAAATTGAATAGGTCAGTAAAATGTTGGCATTATGGCAGGTGAAATTCCAACCGAGATGGGCAATCTACAAAATTTAGAAAGTCTAGTTCTCGGTTTCAATACCTTAAGTGGCTCTATTCCACACACACTCTTTAATATTTCAACCATAACACACATTCAACTATTTGACAATCAACTCTCAGGCCATCTACCATCAATGATGGGCCACTCGCTTCGTATTGCTTTGGGGAAGAATAAACTTATTGGGAAAATTCTGATTCGATCACCAATGCTTCTACATTTGCTTACCTAACATTAGCCTTCATCTCTTTCTATGGCCTTATTCCAAATACTTTTGGCAACTTGAGATTCCTCCGCCCGTTTAACCTAGGAATGAATCATTTAGCCGCTGAATCATCTACGGTAGAGTGGAGTTTTCTCTTTTCTTTAACGAATTGTAGATATCCATGACAATTAGTCTTACGTTCTAATTCATTACATGCCATTCTTCCACTAGTAATTGGAAATTTCTCTGCTATTCTTGCTTATTTGCATATGATTGAAAACTCAAGGGGATCATTCCTTAAGAAATTGATAATTTACGTGGCTTGGTAGACTTGTTGTCTCTACAGCAATGACTTGAATGGAACTATTCCAGCTACGGTGGGAAGATTAAAGCAGCTGCAAGGACTATCTCTCGATGGCCATAATGTTCAAGGATCCATTCTGTACGATCTTTGCCACTTGATGAGGTTGAATGCATTATATTTAAATGGAACTTATCTTTCAGGACATATACCGTAATGCTTGGCAAGTTTGACTTCCCTAACAATATTCAACTTAGACTCCAACAAGTTCACTTATAGTATACCATATTCTTGATGGAGTCTTGAATACATCTTATGAAGAAATAAGATGAATAAAGGCTGCATCTTTTCATTAATGTTCAAGACGTATAAATAATATATTAGCTGCTAAGAGATAAGTTATATCTAAGAGATGAGCTATATCTTATAGATTACAAAATTTGAAAAATAACTGCAGCTAAAACAGAATAACAAATTGTAGTTACAACTAAAATAATAGTTTATGCTAACAATACAGTTGTGGGAGCTTTATCTTTATCATGCCCCCGCAAGATGGATGGCCGTGAGGACAAGCCAATCTTGAGTCTAAGTGTGTTGAATTGAGTGCGAGGTAAAGGTTTAGTGAGAGCATCAGTAAGTTGATCAGCGGAGGACACATGGGAAACATGTAATGCGCCAAGTTGTACTTGTTCACGGATGAAGTGGAAGTCTAGAGCAACGTGTTTCATGCGAGATTGGAAGATTGGATTGGAGCATAATTGCATAGCACTAATGTTGTCACAATAGATGATTGGAATTTATGAAAGAGTGATTCCTAACTCACTAAGCAAGGAACATACCTAGTGAATTTCAGTTGATGTAGTGACCACAGATCAGTATTCAGCCTCAGTAGAGGAACGAGCCATGGTGCGCTGTTTTTTAGAGCTCCATGATATGAAAGTGCGGCCAAGATAGACGATGTAGGCACTAGTGGAGGTATAATCATCCTTGTTGTTCGCCCAATCTACATCAAAAAATGTATGAAGAGAAGGAGAGGACTGGTGATGAAGAACAATACCAGAATCAGTAGTGCCATTGAGGTAGCGTAGCAGACGCTTTGTAGTAGCCCAATAGTCACTGGTAGGCTTATGCATAAATTGGGACAGTTTGTTGACAGCAAAAGCTACATCAGGTCTTGTAAGAGACTAATATTGAAGACTCCCAATGATAGCTCGAAACTCAGTTGGATCAAAGATACATGTACCAGAATTAAGTGTAAGCTGTGTATCAACCGCAAGGGGAGTAGAAACTACTTTAGCTTCTGCCATATTAGTCCGAAGAAGAAGATCTTTGATATATTGTCTTTGAAAAAGGAATAAACCGTCAGGGTGAGGCAGTACTTCTACTCCAAGAAAATAAGTTAAATTGCCAAGGTCCTTCAAGGAGAAACCTTGAGCAAGTTTAGCGATGAAGTGTTGGATAGTAGTAGAGTCATTACCGGTGATAATTATATCATCCGCGTAGACTAGGAGATAGATAAAGACATCAGTAGTTTTGAGAATGAAGAGAGAGGCATCCACAACTGAGTTGACAAAGCCAGAATGAATTAAAAATTGACGGAGCTCATGGTACCAAGCACGAGGTGCTTGTTTAAGACTATAGATGGCTTTGTGAAGTTTGCATATATGTTGAGGGTGGTCAGGATCAATAAAGTCAGGTGGTTAGGTCATATAGACATCATCAGTGAGAGATCCTTGAAGAAATGCGTTATTGACATCTAATTGCCGAAGACACCAACCATGACTGATAGCTAAACTGAGGATGAGACGCACTTTAGTTGGCTTGATGACAGGGCTGAAAGTGTCTTGGTAATCAATACCGAGTCGCTGTTGAAATCCTTTGGTGACGAGCCGAGCTTTGTACCTGTCAATTGAACCATTAGATAGATATTTAGTACGAAAAATCCACTTGCAGCCAACAGTGTTTTGTACGGATGATGATGGAACTAGTTCCCAAGTCCCATTGTGAACTAAGGCATCATATTCCTCAAACATAGCAGCACGCCATTTTGATCCTTTATGGCTTGGTTGACAGTTGTAGGTGGCAAATCAGAGTTGGGGTGGAGTTGGGCAGTGAGATTGAGTTTGGTGATGGGTTTGGAGATATTATTCTTGGAGCGTGTGACAATAACACGCTGTGGAATGGCTAGTGAGGTTTCATGAGCTTGATCAATGCTTGTTGATGAAAAGGGATCAGCTTATGGAGAAGGATCATCAAAAGGGAAAGTTTGAGCAGAGGTAGCTGGTGATGTGTTGAGTATCTGCAAGAATGAGATGGTAGAGGACCAGTTAGAGACAATATCAGTAGTGGGTCTTTCAAGATGTGCCTGTAGAAAAGTGAAAGGAAAGAGGGACTCTACAAATTGGACATGTCGGGAGGTGTATAGCTTTTTGAAGTAAGGATCATAACAAAGATATGCACTTTGGGTGGAAACGTAACCGAGAAAGACACATGGGGTTGAACGGGGTGTGAGTTTATGTGGTAAATAGGGACGTCACCATGGATAACAAAGGCATCCAAAGCTGCGGAGTTTTGAGTAATTAGGGCTGTGACCAAAAAGCTTGACATAAGGTGAAGAGTAGTGGAGTGTTGGTGTAGGCATGCGATTGATAAGATAGACTGCTGTGGTAAAGGCATAAGACTAATATGATAAAGGAATAGAAGCATGGGTAAGAAAGGATAAGCCTGTTTCAACAATGTGACGGTGGCGGCGCTCGGAGAGACCACTGTGTTCAGGTGTGTGAGGGGGTGATATAAAATGGGATATGCCACTGTTAGCTAGAAAGGAAGCAAGAGCTTGATATTCTCCTCCGTTGTCCAAATAAAGTATTTTTATTTTCAATGAAAATCGATTTTCAACGAGGGCTTTAAACTTGATAAAAACATCATAAACATGTGATTTATGTTTAAGAGGATAGAGCCAAATATATTTGGTGAAATGATCGACAAAAATGACATAGTATTTGAAACCATCAATGGAGTGAAGTGGAGAAGTCAATACATCATAAAAAATAATTTCTAAGGGATGTGAACTGATAATAGTTGAAAAGAAAATGGAAGTTTATGACTTTTATTGCATTGACATGAATGACAGGATTCAGAAGAAGATGAAGAACTAGAGACTTCTAAATGGAAATTAGAAACAATGTAGTTGTAGATTGAAGCTGAAGAATGGCTGAGCCTATGATGCCATATGGAGGATGTAGTTTTGACACTAGAAAATGCTAAAATTGGAGTAGCTTGGTTGGAGAATGCTGACCACTCATACACACAACCATTACTTTGACCTTGCCGAAGAATTTCCCCCGTGCGAAGATCCTTCACAAAAAAAGAATCAAGCAAGAATTTAATAAAAGTGTTATTAGTGCGGCAGAATTGAGAAATAAAAATTAAATTTCGTTGGATTTGTGGTACACATAAAACATTATTTACAGTAAATTTATGTGTGGGAGTAAAAAGTGAATGAGAACCAGTGTGTGTAATAGGCAGTCCTATTCCGTCACCTATCACAATATCATCAGGGCCATCATATGGACTATAGAGAGAGAGATTGGCAATGTAAGCAGTGACATGGTGGGATGCTCCACTATCAAGGAGCCAGTTTTGATTTGCTAAGTTGCTTACAGTGGTTGTATGAGCCTGTGGTTGCCATGAGGATGATTGTGATGTTCTCAGCTGCTGAGATGGTGGTAGGAATTGCTTAAATCCAGAGCATTGCATGACAGTATGGCCTTTGGTACCACACCACTAACATTTTCCAAGGTATGGTCTTGGTGGAGGGCGATTTGGGTTGTTGGTGGTTGGGTTTTGGAAGTGGAAAGATGAAGAAGGAGATGGGGACCAAGTGCGACCTTGTGGGGATTGTCTCTGGTGGTAGCTTCTGGATTGAGTGGGATTAGCTGTGGCTGGAAAAAGAGTGGAATCAGCATTATTGACTCTTAGAGAAAGTTCTTTGTTAATGAGTTTCTCGTGAAGTTCATCAAAGGAAATTGATGTGTCACGTTCATTAACAACTTCGATGATTGATTTATATTCATCATCAAGCCCATCGAGAATCGTTTCAATGAGATCTTCAGGATCCATAGGTTTTCTAAGGGCAGCCAATTCGTCAGCTCATGTTTTGATGTATTGCATATAGTTTGTAATTGATCGTGTGCCCTTACTGGTGGGTTTAAGTTGATTTTTGATTTGTTTGATGTGGCCACGGGAGGGTTTTGCATAAGTGTTGGCGAGAACTTGCCATGCTTCAGCTGAAGTTTTGGATTGGTTGATTAGAGGAACAAGGGTTTGAGAAAGAGAGCCAACTAAAGTACCAAATATCAGTTTATCTTGTCGAAACCATGTGAGGTATGTTGGATTGTGTGATGTTATTTCATCGGCTGTGATTGTTGATGGGGGAGCAGGATAAGATCCATCAATAAATTTGTATAGATCGTATCCTATTAGCAGAGCTTCCATTTGAAGTTTCCATGATAAGTAATTTGTGGAGGTGAGTTTGATGGCGTTGTTAATGTTGATGACAGTGAGAGGCTGATCTGGTTGTTGTGTGTTGGGAATGGTAACTTGATTGCTCGTCATTGATTAAATGGCAGCAGAAAAAGAAAAAGCCAGGAGATATGTTAGGATCAAGGCTCTGATACCATGAAAAAATAGGATGAATAAAGGCTGCATCTTTTCATTAATGTTCAAGACGTATAAATAATACATTAGCTGCTAAGAGATAAGTTATATCTAAGAGATGAGGTATATCTTATAGATTACAAAATTTGAAAAATAACTGCAGCTAAAAGAGAATGACAAATTATAGTTACTGTTAAAATAATAGTTTATGCTAACAATATTCAGTTGTGGGGGCTTTATCTTTATCATCTTACATATAAACTTGTCATCAAATTCACTAAGTGGTTCTCTCCTTCCAAATATACAAAACTTAAAGGTCGTGATAGAATTAGATTTATCAAGCAATCAATTATCAAGTGATATTCCGACAACCATCAGTGACCTCAAAGATCTAACTACTTTGTCCTTAGCTGGTAATCAATTTCAAGGTCCTATCCCTGAATCACTTGGCAGGTTGATAAGCTTGAAATTCTTGGATCTCTGTATTAACAATCTCTCGAGAGAAATTCCAAAGTCATTGAAACCACTTTCGAATCTCAAACAATTTAATATATCTTATAACAAGCTAGAAGGGAAAATTCCAATGAAGGGGCCTTTCAAAAGTATTTCAGCTCAATCGTTTCTTTGGAACTATGTGCTCTGCGGTCCACCAAGACTCCAAGTCCCACCTTACAAAGATGATGGCAACGAAGGATCCAAGAAACCAATTCTTGTCCTGAAATATGTTTTGCCTCTAATAATTTTGATCGTACTTTTAGTGTTTATCACCATTGTGCACATAAAATGCCGAAGTAGGAGTGCAACAAGTCGGGATGAAGAAGATTTGATTCCTTTAGCAACATTAGGAGGAACATCATATCTTGATATTGAACGAGCAAAATATGGATTTAATGAATGTAACTTGCTTGGTATTGGTAGCTTTGGGTCAGTATATAAAGGTGTTCTTTTTTATGGGACTAAAGTAGAAATAAAGGTTTTCAATGAGCAACTAGAGAGAGCATTTAGGAGTTTCGATTTTGAATGTGAAATATTAAGGAATTTTCGTCATCAAAATCTCACAAAGATCCTTAGCAACTGCCGTAATTTAAATTTTAAAGCCCTGTTGTTTGAGTTCATCCCCAATTGTAGTCTTGAGATTTGGTTGAATTCTTACAACTATTTCCTTGATATCCTAGAGAGGTTGAAAATAATGATAGATGTGGGATTGGCTCTTGAATATGCTCTTGAATATCTCCATCACAATAATTCATCAGCATCTATAGTTCATTGTGATCTGAAGCCTAACAACATTCTGGTAGATGAAGATATGTTGGAACATGTAAGTGACTTCGACATTTCCAAACTTTTAGTTGAAGGAGATGATTCATGATATAAACCATCACAATGGCCACAATTGTTCATTTGGCAATAGATAATATTTCATATCTAATTACACACTAGCTGTTTTTTTCTTCTTTTTTTTCTCCTTCCAAATACAAGCATATTTTGTTTTAAAGATTGTCATTTACTATTTATTTTATAATGAGATATCTTTGTTGAAAACAAGAGAAAAGTGTTGAGAAACAATGGCTTGACTTTTCATTTGATTAGAAATGAATATATATACACACGGATTGGGCATTGTAATAACTTACCCGAACATGAAAATAGAAAGCTATCCTGCAATTAGGGAATTACAACTAATTGCAGCGAATCAAGGGATTACAGCTGATTTCAAGGATATTAGAAAAATATAAAGAAAATCTATTATAATTAATTCTCTAATATGCCCCCTCAAGATGGAGCTCCAGAAGGGACACCAATCTTGACCCGTAATTCATCGAAGCGCCACCGTGGAAGTGGCTTGGTAAGAGCATCTACAAGTTGATTTGCTGAGGAAACATAAGTAACATAAAGAGCACCAGATTGAATTTGATCTCTAATGAAGTGATAATCAATTGCCATGTTTCATGCATGAATGAAAGACTGGATTAGAGCAGAGATAGCTGACACCAATATTGTCACAACAGATAACTGGTGGTGTTGTCGGAAGAGGAAGCCAAGCTTTGTGAGAAGGGAGCAAATCCAACTGATCTCTAAAGTAGTTGCAGCAACTGATTGATACTCAGTTTTTGTGGATGACCTAGCAACTGTACGCTGCTTTTTGGATGACCAAGAAATAGGATAACGGCCGAGGTAGACAATATAGGCACTTGTAGAGGTATAATCATCTTTGTTGCCAGCCCAATCTGCATCTGAGAAGGCATGAAGAGAAACTAGATTTTTCTTATGGAGAAATAATCCACGAGTCAATGTGCCACACAGATAGCGAAGCAGTCGTTTTGCAACATCCCAGTGGTCAGATGTTGAGCGATGCATGAATTAAGAAAGCTTGTTAAAGGCATATGTGATGTCTAGGCAAGTGAGATAAAGATATTGTAGACTGCCAATAATTGTTCTAAATTCGGTGTAGTCAGTCAGAGTTGTACATGAATGAAGTGTGAAATTGACATCTATAGCAAGTAGTGTGGTAACAGGCTTTCCACCAGATATTTTTGTTCGGGCAAGAAGATCAGTGATGTATCGCCTTTAAGTAAGCAATTGACCAGATGGAGTAGTGAGAGCTTTAATACCGAGAAAATAAGACAAGGCACCAAGATCCTTGATTGAAAATCTTTGTGCGAGAAGGTCAATGTAGTGCTAAGTAATATTGGGGTTGCTACCTGTGATAATAATGTCATCCACATAAACAAGTAGACATATAGTAATGTCACCTGAGTGGAGAATGAATAGAGAAGTATTCGCATGAGAGTTTGTGAACCCAGACTCAATGAGAAACTAACGAAGTTCAAGGTACCAAGCCCGTGGGGCTTGCTTTAGTCCATATACAGCCTTCTTTAATTTGCACACGTGTTGGATTTATCTCTATCAACAAAACCCGGAGGCTGGACCATGTATACATCTTCAGAAAAATGGCCTTGAAGAAAGGCATTATTGACATCCAACTGCCGCAACGGCCAACCTCGACTGACTGCCAGACTTAGAATAAGGCGTATTATGGTAGGCTTGACAACTAGATTAAAGGTAGCATGATAATCGACTCCAGTTGCTGATGGAAACCTTTAGCAACCAATCTAACTCTGTACCTGTCCACAGAACTATCAGGAAGTCATTTAATACGAAACACCCACTTACATCCAATAAGATTTTACAGAGAAGTAAATGGAACAAGCTCCCGGGTTCCATTTCGATCAAGAGCATCAAATTCATCATTCATAGCTTGTCTCCATTTGGGATTTTTTATGGCTTGGATTACAGTAGAAGGTTCAATGTCTGATGGTGAAGAAAGGACAGCGGTAAGATTACAGTAGATGTTGTTTTTCACTCTAGTGGTCATGACATGGGTATTTTGATGAGTTGGTAGAGCGGTAGTTAAAGTAGAAAAAGAAGAGGTCTTAGAATTGTGGTTCTAGTTGTAAATGAGTGCCCGAGGGTTCTTGGCGGTCGATTGGGTGGGCATTTTGTGACGGATGTGAACACGAGGGATCCCTTTATAAAGGCATAGTAAGTGACCCACTTGAAATAGGTAGAATTTGGACCGAGGGAAGCCATTGGGAAATTATTTCTAGGGGGAACGAGATAGATGAGCTTGAGAAGTGGTAAACGGAAAAGAGTTTTCAAGAAATTTGACATGATGAGAAATATATATTTTAGAAGTGGAGAGATCAAGACAGATATAGGCACTTCGTATTGAAGAAATAACCAAGAAAAACGCAAGGAGTGGAACGTGAGTCAAGCTTATGTTGAGAATAAGGACGAATCCATGGATAACATAAACAACCAAACACCCGAAGTTTAGTGTAGTCGGGTGAAGAGTTGAAAAGTTTTTCAAAAGGAGACGAAAGATGTAGTGTAGGTGTGGGCATATAATTGATGAGACATACAGTAGTGGCAAAAGCATAAGTCCAATAAGTGAGGGGCATTGATGCATGAGTTAGAAGTGATAGACCGGTTTCAACAATATGACGATGACGACGTTCGGAAAGACCATTATTTTCTGGTGTATGAGATGGTGTAGTCAGATGGGATATACCATTGTTGGAGAGAAAACTGGCAAGGGCTTGATATTCGCCACCATTATCCGAATAGAGGGTAACAATGCTGTGTTTAAATTTGTTTTCAACTAATGCCTTGAAGCGCACAAAGACATCATGCACGTGGGATTTCCGTTTAAGTGGATAATACCAAATATACCGTGTATAATGATCAACAAAAATAACATAGTACTGAAAACTATCAACCGAATAAATAGGAGAAGTCCGTACATCGGAGAAGATAAGTTCAAGAGGATGGGATGAAGTTAAGGTGGAAGAGGAAAAAGGAATTTTATGACTTTTATTACATGAGCATGCATTACAATATGTGGAAGAGGATAACGGACTAGATAATGGTAAAGAAGACTTGGAAACAATATTTTTCATGATAGTAAATGACGGATGACATAGTCTGGAGTGCCACGTGGATGAAGTAGTCTTGACACTGGAAAAAGCAAGCAATAGTGAAGAGGTAACGGAAAGGGATGAAGTTGGCCCCTCATATATACCATCCTTAAGTTCACCCATCAAAAGGATTGGCCCCGTGTTTAGTGCAAATTTGACAAATTGTACTTAAGTTCTTTTTCATGGAAGGGACACAAAGGACGTTTTGCAAAGTAAATGTGCAAGAAGAAGTAGGTATAGTGGTGGAACCGGTATGGGTGATGGGAAGGGCTGATCCATCACCAATCATGACATCATCAGGTCCTTGATACAAGCTATGAAGAGAGAGGTTGCTCAAGTGAGACGTAACGTAGTGAGATGCTCCACTATCTAACAGCCAAGTAGGAGTAGTGTTGTTTCCGAGAACTGCATGATTGGCTTGTGGTTGCCAAGGTGTGGGAGGGCGATATCCTTGAGAGACTTGAGGACGAGGGGTTAGGGATTGTTGATTAGCGACAAGCCGAAACTGCAGGCATCGTTTGGCAGTGTGTCCTTGGATGCCGCATGCTTGACAACGCCCTAAATAAGGTTTGGGTTGGTGTTGATCATGAGGAAGAAGTGCAGTGGTAGGGCACGGTTATGATGGATTGGTGGCTGGTGGACGCCAATTTGGACGATTCCGGAAGGCCGTGGGATTTACCGTGGCTGGTAGTAATAGAGAGGACGATTCAGTGATCTAAAGAGATGTTTCTTTGTTGAGAAGTTTCTCATAAAGCTCAGCAAAAGAAATTGGCATGTCACGGTCATTAACTGCATCAATGATGGATTTGTACTCATTGCCGGGTCCTTGATCAATAAGATCCTCATCGTCAACGGGCTTCCCCAAAAGAGCAAGTTCATCGGCTCGAGTCTTTATCACCTGCATACATTCATTAATTGATTTTGAGCCCTTGGTACACCGCTTTAGTTTCAATTGTTTAATATGACCGCGAGATGGTTTGGCGTAGGTATTGGCTAAGGTTTGCCATGCTTCAAGGGAGGTGGTGATGCAGGCAAAAAGAAACTGAGATAGCACCAAGGAGAGCGCTAAAGATGAGACAATCCTAACGTTTCTAGGTTGTGTATGCTGGATTTGGGGTTCAACATTTTTTATTGTGACAGTGGCTGGTGGTAGAGTATGAGTATCATCAATGAAGCGATAAAGATCATATCCTTCAAGAAGAGATTTGATTTGAAGGATTCATGTGAGATAATTGGCAGACAACAATTTGGTGATATTAGAGAGATTGATTGTAAGGAGGTGATATTGAGGATCCTGGGAGTTGTGGATGGTGATAGGATCGGCGGTAGATGAGGAAGTTGCATCGGAAGCCATTGAGGAGAGCGGATGATTTTTTTTATTTGTTTTTTAAAAGGAGAGAGAAGAAAATACGCCCAAGAAGATAATGCTGTGATACCATGTTGAAAACGAGAGAAGAATGTTGAGAAACAATGGCTTGACTTTTCATTTGATTAGGATTGAATATATACACACACGGATTGGGCATTGCAATAACTTACCCAAACATGAAAATAGAAAACTATCCTAGAATTGGGGAATTACATCTAATTACAGGGAATCAAGGGATTACAGCTGATTACAAGGATATTAGAAAAATATAAAGAAAATCTATTGTAATTAATTCTCTAATACTTTCTGATAAATTGAAACTAAAAAATTACAGAGTATGGAACAGATGGAATTGTTTCTTCTAAATGCGATGTCTATAGCCATGGAGTTTTACTGATGGAAACTTTCCGAAGAAAGAAGCCCACCGATGATTTGTTTACAGAGCATATAAGTTTAAAGCAATGGGTAATGGAGTCTCTCCCTCACGGATTGAGAGGAATTGTTGATGTAAAATTGGTGCAAGAAGAGCAAGCTTTTTCTGCCAAAATGGATTGTTATTAAGCATTATACATTTGGCATTGGATTGTTGTATGGAGTCACCTGACCAGAGGACATACATGACAGACGCTGTAGCAAAGCTCGAAAAGAAAATTAAAGCACAGTTCGTGGATGATGTTCCCCCAACTCATTAATTTAACGTAACATTGAATATATGTCTGTTAACTTTGTTCGTGTTTGTGAGTTAAATTGACTTTGGAGCAGAACATATTGGACTGAGAAATCTGAAGTTCAAATTTGTTTTTTGAACTTTTATATTACCCACAATCACAGTTGGACTTCGGACATTCATGCCTCAAGGTTTTTCGAATATCTAAAATGACTCTTTATGAACTCGTTTATCTATAAACAAACTGTTGCACGAGCCACATTGTATCCATTTCAAACATGAATTCAAGTTTCCATTTTGTCTCTCTACTAGTAGTAAGTAATACAGAAATAAATGCTCTAGTTTAATAGTAGTCAGGTAGTAACACTATGTAACACTCGATTGGTACAAATTTTGACTTTTAACTGTTATTTATTTAAACAACTTAATGAAATAAAAAAAAATGTTAATCGTTTTAACTAAATGATCACTAGGCTGAAGCTTGTAGGCGGTAGCAGTATTAATTGAAGATTGGGCTTGGGGAGTTGGGATTTTCCAGATTGAACAACTTTTCTTTTTTAACTTTTTAACTATAATAACCAACTCGATAAAATTGGGATCCTGATAGGAGTCCCAATCAGTTCCGAGCTTTTAATCGGCATAAAATTCGTGCGAGCGAATTGTGTGGTTACCACCTGCTATTACTAGCAAGTAAGTCAATTTTGTTTCCTTTTATTTATTTGTTTGTTTATTTTTTCTTCAAAAGGGAAGCACATGCGTAGTACACGCATATTCAATTCAATATGCTAAAGCTAGGACTGTGTAATTGACAATCGAAGCACATACGTTGACGTGGAAGCAATTACATAGAAAATAAAAATAAATTACTAGGAAGTAACTTTATTTTGAATGTAATTTTTTTTATTCATTTAATGGAAAAGTTATTATTTTATAAGTCATCTATTAATAAAAATAAAATAAAATATATTATAGTTTTAAGCGTTGAGCCTCTGCTTCTTTATTGCGAGTAAAGTGCCACAAGATAACAAACCACACATTTCCAGTTTTGAAGGTGGAGCATCTTCTTGTAACATGGAACTTGCCATTAGCCCTTAATTTGCTTTACGAGGGCGCAATAATGGGTAACAATCTATGTATAAAAATTGACAAGTATGACAAGTATGATTTTGACATGTGGATAGAAAAGAACCCTTACATACATAGAAATTTAGGTGATTAGATGAATTAATTATGATTTCAAATCTTGGATATCTATCCGTCCAGCACAAGGACAGGTATGCTATTTTTCCTCACTTGTATCAATTTCTCTTGGACCATAGTCTGCTTTATCTATTAAAAATACCAATAGGCACGCATTTATTCTACTTTATTGCTGCCTTGATATTACGCTCACAGTGTTTCACGGCTAGCTTAGTTATGACCAGTGTAAAAAATATAACAAAGCAATCAATTTACTCTTCTTGCACTCAAAGCCCAGGTTGCTGACTCTCAGAGTGTCGTAGAACATAATGGCCCATATCTTTTCTAATATGCAGTTGGATTGGCATTTCTTATGGAGCTCGCTATCAAATAGTCACATCCTTAAAATTTTCGGACACAAGTCATCAAGGCACCATTCCTCCGCACTTGGAAATCTTAATGTTAGTTTTAACAGCTTTCAAGGCAATCTGCAGAATGAATGGGGCTATTACGCCGATTCATATTAATGGGTTTTGCTTACAACAAATTCAGTGGATGCTTTGTTGAAATATACAACACCAGCCCAATCAAAGTGACCCAGCCCATGGAATCTTCCATTCTTAGTTCAAAATTATGTAGTGGAGTTAAGTTGGTAAGCAATAAGGTAGAAAGTGGGCCACATGTGGGATGGAGAATTATTTTTACTAATGAATTTACTTAGTGTATCAGGTAATAAGCTTTTTGTGGTATTAATTTGAATTAAACTAAATAATGTGTGTTACATTTGTGTTCCTATACAAGCTCCTCATTATAAGCTTTGTAAAGCATTCAGAGCAAGTTTTTTTAGAAGTTACTATTCTAATATTTATATCTATATAATTTTATTTTCTAAGATAGTCTCTACTTAATGAATTGATTAAAATTAACTCTTCTCTTCTATTTAGTACTAATAATTTAGTCTTATCTGTGTAAATATATAAACTTTTATTAATTTTAGACATTAAACCTTCATTATATAATTTTTTTTCTTTCTAATTTGTTCAAATTCTCTTTCTAATAATTTATCTAGATTCTGTTCATTTATTATATCTTTATTTTTCTATAATTTCTTTACCTTTACTAGAAAAAAATAGCCATCTTCTAAGTTTTTCTACCATATTTACATCTATTCTACTATTTTCTTAATAAGTTCATTGCTTTTTAATATTACTTTAGGCCTTAAAATATCTTTGATGTGTATTGTTCTAGGTGTTAATATTGGTCCTTTTAGATTTAACTTGTCTACTCTGTTCGGTAATGTCTAGTTCTCATCTAGATTGTCTAATGAGTTGCTAAGTTCAAAATTCAATATGGAATCTTTATTTTTTTTCCCCTAAATGTTTGAAAATTATCTTCTAATTTACTAAGTTTGGTGTCTAGATCTTCTAACTTATTGCCAATTTTGACTAATAATTTAATAATAGTATTTGCTTGTGCTTGCCGGATAGTATTACTTTCTTGACTAAATTTCTTAAAGTTGTAATCTACTGAATTTAGATGTGGGGTTTCACGTTTTAGTTCTAATAAAGATTCTAATAATATTTTTTCTGAATTCATTCACTGACTATCATTTTTATTGTATTTAATTGTATTTGCAAATCTCTCTATATAAATTTAATATTTTCCATTTCTACTTTTAAACTTTCTACAAGGTTTTCATTTTCTAATGCGACAAGATTAGGAGTTTTTAAGTCTAATAATTGAATTAATTCTATTATTTCCTTCTTGTTAGGGAATCTTTTAATTTGACTATTAAAATCTGTTAATAATTCTTTAATATAATCTAGATTTCTTCTTAATGCACTAACATTACTAGTTTCGAAGAATTTTCCTAGTCCTAGTACTAGCTCTTTTAACTTTTCTATATTGACTTCCAAATGTTGTCTTAAATTGATTAATAAGTCTACTATAAAATTTTGTTGACTATTGCTACTTTGTGGGATATGTTTAAATTGATTCTCAAGTGCTCTATATTATAACTAATTTTTATCCTTTTTGTCAAATTTAATTCATATTTTCTATGATGGCTGATTTCTAAATCTAAATATTCTAATCTCTAAAAATTCATAAACTACTTTTTTAAATCTACTAATTTATTTCTAATTTTTAATGCTAGATTTTAGTACCTATCTAATAATTGTCCTTGTTTATTAATATTATAATATTGTAAATTTTACCTTCTAAAGTTAAATATTGATAAATTTGTAAAAGCTTAATGTTTAATACTTATTATTCTTTCTATTGCAAGAGGTAAAGGGAATGTCTAATATATTGGAAGCTTTAAATTTCCTAATCGTTATTCTAATAAAGTGTCTAATTGTAGCTATTCACTATTAATTCTTTCTGCTTCAGTTTCTACAATTTCTAAAGCACATTCTAAAATTTCTATGTATGTAAGGATTCTTTTCTATCCAAATATCAAAATCATTTTCTAAAACAGCAAGTGGATTTTTATGGAGTTTTTCAAGATTTTGTTCAAATTTAGCCATCATAGAAAGTAGATCATAAAAAATAAACAAAGTCTGCTTTGTAACTACTCATATAAAAACTATTTAAAACAAGAACAAAAGAGGTTGATACCAAAGAAGAGGAAAGAGAAATTTGCTAATCTAACCAGACTGGTCAAAATCCAATTTAGCTGAATGGTATTAATTCAAGCTACATTGTGAATTTGTGCACAGTACTGCTTGATTTTCAGAAGACAAAAACTAACAATTATATTCCAGCAATAATAATAACTAGCAGAGGTCCAGTGGTGGTGGATTTAATTAATTGATTAGTATCCTTTTTTTAGTTAATTTATTTGTCCTTGCAATCTGAACATGATTTAGTTTAAGCTAGTCAAAACTTAATAGTAGTTGGCTCAATACTCATACCCCTTCCCACTCACCTGCACCTCGAAACTATTTTACATTAATCAAGTTACACCGATCACATGGTTTCCATCCAAGCGTTTAAATGAATCGGAATTAATAATAAATTAATTAAAAGGCTTTCAAGGCAAGTAGTGTTGATTTATTGGCTTGAATAGTGCTAAAGTGAAGATACATTTATGGTAAATGGTTGACGTGTAACCGGCCATTTTATCACAAGGTCTGTAGCCACTTTCTTCACACTTTTCAAATGGCCATTTTGCCGACATTTGGGAGTAATGAGTCAAGCTTCCATAAATGCTTCTTCGCTTCATTTCATGCGTAATGGCATGCAAGATCAAGTTGGCTGCATTTTTCATCACGTTGGCAGTTATCATGTTCATTTGATGGCTTGTAAAAGTCAAGATGATCAAGCTCAGATGAAGGCTATTTCAGCCGATTGGTACCAAATTATTTGACTGAAGGCTCATGTTGCCTATAAATAGAGAGGGGTCTTGTAAGGTAGATGCCTCGGAGTGTGAGTGAAGCTTTCAAACAATTTGAGAACTTTGGTGTTTTGTGAGAAGTAATTCTTTGGCATTTGAGAGAGCTAAAGTGTACTTGACTGATTTGATAGCTTGGGTATACCATAGCTTTGACTTGTGAGATAAATACCTCAATACTTGTATTCTTTATATCTCTATTTTTCTCTGTCACCTCATTAATATTTGCCATATAATCTGGTACTCACAACAATTTGCATGCGTCCGTTTTGATATTCTTTATTTGCGAACCGAATTTGAATATATTAAGGGTCAAGTAGTAGTAGAAATTCAATTTATGATTCCACAGAAGTCTCAAAATTCTCAGCAGCCGTTAGTCTGATACAAAGATGTCATCTGAAAATTTTTGTCATACTGCAGATTACCATCCTAGTTTATGGTGAAACCATTTCCTCAAAGTTGCTTCTGGTTTCAAGGTAAAGATGAACCTAAACATCCCATATATTACTAGATTTGTTAAGTCAGAATGTAACTTATCTTCAGGAGTTTGACCAAATGATTTTAAAACAATTTTTTTTTTCCCACTTCATCGAATATTGTATGAATTTGACAAGTTATTTTTTGTGCTTCAGACAATTGATCATACTGCAACTCCAGAACGACACAAGGCACTGAAAGAAGAGGTACGGGGAATGATAACGGATGCTGCAGATAAGCCTGTTCAGAAGTTACTCTTGATTGATGAAGTACAACGCCTAGGGGTGGCTTATCACTTTGAGAAAGAAATAGAAGATGCAATACAAAAATTGTGTCAAGACAATATTGACAGTGATAGCCCTGATCTCTACACCGTTTCTCTTCATTTTCGATTGCTCAGGCAGCAAGGATTCAAGATTTCATATGGTATGTAATCTTACTCAAGCTGTTGCAATTGCAAGTAATGCTAGAACCACAGATACTTTGTATTGTATTTTTCCCAGCAGTTTGGCCGAGTAATTTTCAAGCAAATTTCTTTAAATAACAACCTGAATTTGAATCCTGTAAGATAAGAGCTAAAAAATCAATTTAGATTTTACCCTCATTGTACCCTTTTTTTTAAAAATGGTATTGATTGATTAATAAAAATAGTAATGAAAATAAGTCATGTGTATCATGTGGCATTTTCATCTAACAAAAATTATTATGCAACTTCTTGAGTTTGTACTGTATGAAGAATTTGAGGCAATTACAAAATAATTAACAAATCATTAATCATGTACGCTTTTTCAGTAATTTACTTTTTGAATGTGATAATCAGGTGTGTTTGAGAAGTTCAAATATGATGAAGGTAAATTCAAGTCATCGTTGATAAACGATGTTCAAGGGATGTTAAGTTTGAACGAGGCAGCATACATGGCAATTCGCGGAGAAGATATTTTAGATGAAGCAATTGCTTTCACTACCACTCTCCTGAAGTCATTGGTAGCTCAGGATCATGTAAGTCCTAGTCTTGCGGAACAGATAAATCATGCTCTATACCGTCCTCTTCGTAAAACCCTATCAAGATTAGAGGCGAGATATTTTATATCTATGATCAATTCGACAAATGACCATTTACACAATAAAACTTTGCTAAATTTTGCAAAGTTAGATTTTAACGTATTGCTACATCCCTTTATAGTTTTTTTCACTACTTATGTAACCCCGCATTTTCATATAAAAATTATCAAAACCTTCCAATATATGTTTTTTTAAAAATCTGCGCACTAAAAAATGGGGCAATTTTATTAAAAGTGTTTAAAAAAAATCAAATACCAAAATTAGCTTTTAATTTCTTGAATAATTACTCATAAATCTGCCGATACAAATCCTAAACAGGCTCTAATTACCAGACCATATGTTATTATATATGTAGTTTGAGCAGAAGAGAGGACATGTCGCACGGGCCATTGAATGTTACACGAAGCAGCACGGTGTCTCTGAGGAAGAGGCAGTTAAAAAGTTTGAATAAGAAGTTGAAAATGCATGAGGTGGAAGAGAAGATAGCAAAACACAATTTGACTATCTAGTCGTTTTGATCAGCAAATGTGAGTAGTCAACACACATTTAATCATATTTTGATGTTAAAACCTCCAAAGCAAACAGGTAAAATTCATTAAGCTCTTGACTCAAAGAACTTTCCAATGATATGAAGTTGTTAGTAAGATCTTGATGCATTGATACCAGTAAATTTCGAACATTTGGCCTCATACAAGACTCTTGATAGCTATAGCATTTTCTGACTAAATCTTTAATATGTTTAAAAAGAGAAGTCCAAATTTGATTATGTAAAATTCCCTAAAACTAAAAAAAATTATCTTTTCAACCATGTATATAATTTTGCTATTCTAGAGCAGTATAGTTAATTTAAAAAATTAGATAGTTAATCTTGACTTTTACTTTCCACTTTGACTAACTTTTTCAAATGTTTACATTCTTCTTAATAATTAATGTTCAAACATCAAAAGTCTCTAGATACCCCTATATCACAATGTGTGACTCAAAACTTTGTTCTATGGATAAGTGGTAGTGCTACAAAGTATGATGGCTATTATAACACTCTCGATTGGCAACATGATTATACATAAATGCCATATCAATTTAGAAGCAAAGTCTTGCACAAATTCAACTACTGTTATATTATTAAGTCTTTTTTGTTGAGAAAACACGTGTTGAACATTTACCAAATTACGGTGAATACAGCTTATAGAGAAATATAAATGTGACGAACAAATACAAAGAAAATTAGAAAAATAATAATTTACGTAGTTCGACATAAAGCCTATGTCTATAGGCAAATATTGGAAGATAATTTTACTAATAGATGAGAATTTATAAAATGAAAAAAAAAACTCTTAACACCCAAAACTCAAGTACATCCAAATAAATACTCATTAGAGTGCTCAAATAGAAGCTCTCTCAAATCTCTCAAATTGCTTCACTTGCAATTGCTCTCAAAATTGGAATGCTGTAACAAATGAAGAATTGCTTTCTATAGATAAGAAAAATGGGTTACACTATTGCAGTAACCCCAACAATTTGTAAACAAAAATGAGATGCCTATCTTAGCAATTTGTCTTTAAATTTACCTCTCCAAATTTGAATGCATGCATTTGTTTTTTCTTTTTACTTTGTGTAATATTTACGTGTGTATATATATATATATATATATATATATTTATTTATATTTTAATAAAGAGAGAGAAGTCAAGAGAGAGAAAGAAAGAAAGAAAGAGGAAGAGAAAGAGAGAGAAAGAGAGAGAGAGAGACCCGGATCCGACCCGACCCGACCCGCGACCCGGCCGGATCTCTCAATTCCAGCCACCGTTTCCGACAATCTTAGTATCGATTTGAAGCCCTCGAGACGCTGGTTGTATCCTTGCCATTCTCACTGCCGAAAAACAACCAGAACGCCGCCAGTAAAGCTCGAAAGTTTTGGCCAAAACACCCGTTCTTGCTGCAGTCGATTCAGCCGGAGTTTGGCCGCGCCACCGACTGGGTTCCATTGCTCTCACCCCCAGCTTCCATTTCCGACCGGTCTTGTCACCTGAATCGGCCGGATTGCCGATGAAAGGCAACTTGCAACCCGCGGCCTTAGGAAGCTCGATCCGGCTCTGTCACCGCGCGTGGGAGGTCACCGCCGGTACCATTGGATTCACCGAGGCCGGAACTACAAGATCTAAGCTTCCCATCACCATTGACTGAAGTCCGGTCACCGTTGACCGGTGAGGGGCAATTCGGCAAAGACCGAGAATTTTGGGATTAATTTTGTAGTTTCTAAAAGTTATGGGTAATTTGATGATTATGGATAAGGATAGTTAGGTAATTTGAGATTTCGATAATAAATCGGTAATTTAAGTGATTGGAGGTAATTTGATAATTTTACACCTCGGAGATAATTTCATAATTTCTAATTTATGGATATTTTATTAATTGATAAAATTGAGGATTGGTTGGTAATTTATGATTTTGAGGTTAAATTGATAATTATGATTTTTGGGATATTTCGATAATTTTGAATTCAAGGATATTTCGATTATTTTAAAGGATTTGAGGATATTTCGGAAATTGAGAATTTTATGGATAAATTAATAAATATATTATTGGGGGCAATTAAATAAAGTTTGATATCGAGATCATTAGTAATTTTTGGGAATAAGGAAAAATTTAATAATTTTAAATATTCGGGAGTCATATTATGAGAATTTAGGTTTTATTAACTACAATTAGTTGTAGTTTAAGTAACTAATAATTATTATGCGATTTATTTGATTAGGAGGACCCGTGAACGAGAACCAACCCACGGACATCGACGATACTGGATTTGATCTTCGTCACTGTGAGTGGAATATATAAAATCTATTTTCTTTGTGGATTATCATAATTTTTAATTATGATGAGGATGATTGCAAATAAATCTTTAAATGCTTGATTTAATGATTTTGTGGAAAAATGGATTTTATCGGCACTATGTTATTTATTATCGGAATTGAGTATGATAAATGATTTTATTTCTAATTTTGAATATATGCGTATTAATAATATTTTTAAAGAAAAGAAAATGGATTTTAAATATTGTTGAGAATAAAAGAGAATGTGATTTCGGATATTATCGGATGTTTATGTATATGTGTATTTTCGATTGTTTTCAAGTCATTAGACAAAGACCCTTCCCGTATTAATTGTGATGTGATGGTATGAGATATAGGCCTTTGGGGCCTGTCGGAGTACACATAGAGGCTTTGGGCCGTGTGCTTGGGCGCTTTTGTCCTTTGGGGACTATGCATACATAATTATGATGATCAAATATGTCGAAATGAGATGACATATGAGATATTATTTCCCCGTCTATCTGTGTAGCTCCGGGGTATGATGGTTTCTTGATTGCCCGTCCGTTGAGGTCCAGATTATCCGTGTAGCTCCGGGGCATGATGGTTGCTTGATTACTCGTCCGTTGAGGTCCGGATAGGATGAGATTATTTCCCCGGGTACTCGTTTGGTGAAAGTTTTCAGTATTCGAAATTGATATTATATGTTGTGAATTTTCTTCGGTTTTACGCAGTATTTGGTGATGATTTCAGATTGAGTATTTATACGATGTTATGACATATACTTCCTTGGTTATTTCACATGTTTATATATATATATATATATATATATATATATATATATATATATATATATATATATATATATGTTTTTGAAGTTAGTGATTTGATTATAAATGTGAAGTGATTTATTGATATTTCTCGTTTATGATTTGATGGAATTGTGTATTTAAAGTTGATACAGTTATTTTAAGAATAAAATTATTTTCAGAAAAACTATTATCCACTCACTGACCTTCACTGAGTTTTATACTCACCCCCATTCTTTTTCGTTTTATTATATTTTTCCCCCACAGGAGACTTGCAGGTACAACAGTTGACTCAGCAACGCTAGTTATGTGTATTTGGCCACGTGTTTGTCCTAGGATTTGTGAAGTTCTGTGTAGAATATTTCGGATTGTATAATATTACAATTTAGAATAACTTACTGTGTTTGGTATTAAAATAATTCGGATGATAATTGGTATTTTATTAAAATATTGATTAACGGAGTTGGTTGTATTTGGAAATTATTTTGGGAGTGTTATCTTATTAATGGCAGGATTGGAAATTTCAAAATTTTAGTGAAATTCTATTGGAAATTTTAATAGAAATATTATTGTGATTAATATTAGAATAGTTATTAGTCGAATTTTGAGGATTACTCGCGATTCGTTCCAGGGTTCGGGACGGGTCGTGACACTTTGAATGCAAGCTACTCAATTGCATCAATTTTGAACACATTGAAGTTTTTAACAATTCTTCACCTCGATGAAGATTTGTCCAAATCTGAGTCGACTATCAACAAACTATCTTTTAATTTTTTTATTCCTCAATTGCTTTCAAACTTGTCGAATATTAATCAAGTTTAGACAATGTTCAAACTTAATCGTTGTCACCACCTTAGTCATCATATCCACAGAATTCTCTACAATCTTGTTTTTTTTGTAGAAGAATCTTTCCCTCATTAATAAATTTTCACACAAAGTGAAATTGTATGTCAATAGGTTTTTTATATGCATGATAAACTTAGTTAAATGAATAGTACTTTGACTGTCGTAATACATATTAATGTATTTCTGTACTAATCCCAAGTTTTCAAGTAAGCCATGCAACCAAATAACCCCTTTAACAGCCTTTGTAATTGTCATGTACTCAGCCTCTGTGGTAGAGAATGCACTGTAGACTATAATCTAGATTTCCAATTGTTGGCCCTTTAGGAAAAGTAAATACATAACCAATAGTTGACTATTGCTTTTCTAAATCACCATTATAATCATAATCAAAATACCCGATTACAGTTATCATTGTATCATCTTGCTTAAATAGTAAACCAATATCCATAATTTTTTTACTGTACCATAGAATCCATTTCACAGTTTGCCAATGTCTTTACCAAGATTATGCATATACCTGCTCACTATACCAATTGCATGTGAAATTTCAGGTCTTGTACACACCATTGCATACATTAAGCTACCTACTATATTTAAATATGAAACTTGTAATATGTATTCTCGATTTGCATCTATCAAAAGAGATAGTTGTGTAGAAAGTTTAAAATGACAAGCTAATGAGATTCTCACAGGTTTTGACTGCTTAGTTATGCCAAATTGTTGTAGTACCTTTTTTAAATATTACTTCTAAGATAAGCTGACTTTGCCATGAGCTCTATATTTGCGTATCTCTATAATAAAAATCTTCTTAACTTTACTTAGATCTTTCATCTCAAACTCTTTATTGAGTTGACTCTTTAACTTTTCAATTTCATTTTTGCTTTTGGATGCTATTAGCATATCATTAACATACAAAAGCAAATATATAAAAGATCTTTCTTGTAGTTTATGAAAATACACATAATGATAAAATTTATTTCTTTTGTACCTTTGACTTCTCATAAACTGATCAAATCACTTGTACCACTACCTCGAGATTGTTTCAATTCATAAAGCGACTTTGTCCATTTGCAAACTCAATTTTCTTTTCCAACAACTTTGAATCCATTTGACTAAGTCATATGGATTTCTTCTTCCAAATCACCATGTAAAAATACAATTTTTACATTAAGTTGAACTAGTTCAAGATAAAATTGTTCAACCATGGCTAGCAAAATTCGAATAGATCAATCTTTCACAACTGGAGAAAATAGCTCATTATAGTCTATTTCTTCTTTTTTAGTGTAACTCTTTGTTACCAATCTATCATTGTATCAAAATTTATTTTTACGAGGAAATTCTTCCTTCTTTACATATACTCATTTACACTCAATTACCTTTTTTGTTTTCCTTAGGTAGTGTAACTAACTCCCAATTTCTATTTTTATAAAGAGACTGTAATTCTTCACTTATTGCTAGCTTCCACTGTACACTTTGGGGATTACTTATTTCTTCAAGGAACATCATCATCTATAATTGAAAGTACATAAGCAGTCATATCAAAAAATGGAGCAGGCCTACGAATCTCCCTTTATAGTTCTCTATGTATAATTAAATCTTGTTGCTATGAAGGTTCCTAGGTTAGAACCTCTTTTTCATCTTTGGTCGATAGAGAATCACTATACGTCACATCGACATTGGCCGAATTATTTTTAATCTTTTGAAGCTCTACCTGTTGCGAAGTACTACTAGTCTTATCAATCTTTTAAGAATCTTTTTATTTCAACATGAATGATTCATTAAAAGTCACATCTCTATTGAAAATAATCTTCTATGTAGCAGGACACCAAATACAGTATCTTTTAATTCCATTAGTTATACCCATGAACAATGCTTTCTTTGCACTTTGGACTAACTTAGATTCTTTTACGTAATAATAAATAGTGGAACTAAAAACATGTAATGAATCATAATCAATAGCAAATCGACCTATATTTCCATAGGCGTTTTGCCATCAATTATAGCTGATGGTAAATAGTTGATCAAATAACATGTATATACAACTACCATAGTCCAAAATTCTTTGCCCAACCCAATATTGGATAACATAAATCGAACTTTCTCCACTATAGTCCAGTTATATGTTCTGCCACTTATTCTATTGTGGTGTATCTCGAACAATGAAGTGTAGTATAAGGCCCTCATCTCGGTATATTTGTAGAAATAAATAATTCTTATACTCACCACCATTGTCTAAGCGAAGTCTTTTGACCTTTAGATCAATCTGAGTATGACTATCCTTTTTTTATTTTAGAAATATGTCTAAAACTTTATTCTTATTCTTCATCAACTAATCATTTGTAAAAGTAACAAAATAGTGCATATCTCTCAAAGAAGCGATTTTGGTAGGTCCCTACATGCCACTGTAAACATAGTCTAAATTTTTATCCTTGTCTACTTGCCTAAAACATAATATTGACAAAATTTCAATTTGCAAGAATTTTTATCTTTCTATAAGCCTTCTTTTACCAAAGCATACATTGGTTTTTTACCATCATATCCCAAACGCATATTGTTGTGCAAATTTTATTGAATTCGTAAGTACACAAATCTATTGTAAAATAAATTAATAATGACGAATGTTGATCCCACGAGGAGGTGGATTTTAATTGTGTGTTGAATTAATTTTCTAAGTGAGTGGTTAAATTATGGTAAATTTATCATAACTTTTGAATTAAAATGACGGGAATAATTAAAAATGTAACTGTTATAATAAAGTAGTTAGGTATTTGGATTTGTATCAACATACTCTAGGGCTCAATATTCCTTATTAATACCAATTAAATCATGAGGGAGAAATCCACTCCTCATGAACCACGCTCTAATTAATATAGTGCTAAAAGTTTATCATGCCAAATAGTAATAACTGTGTTATTACTATCTGTCAACGAAAAGTCAAAACATCTATAGAAATTAGAGTGAAAAATAAAATAAATTTACCAATTAAGCCCATGGAACATGTTGAGACTGGAACATGTTGAGACTTTACCTTCAACCCAAACTTGAAAGAAAATTATCTACTCATATTTAAACTAGGGATAAAATAGAAATTTTACTAAAATACAAAGAAAATACAAGATAAAGAAGGAATTTAAGAAAATAGAATTAAAAAATGAACTTAGGGGTGTCAAATTAAGTGGGGGAGCCTTCCTTTTATAGATACAACAAGTAAATTATGGCCATCAGATTAAAATAATTTCAATGCACAGGAATGCGCTGCATGACAAGTTTTGATTGGTTTAAACACATCATTAGGGCTATTATCCCATATATATGCATATACCGTACGCACGCTTTTCTAATCCACTAACATACTGGCATGTCATCGGTCAATAGTGCATAAACATTTTTATCCAATAAGATTGTGACACCCCATCAGTCTAGTCACGTCATCAGTCAGTGCCATATAATCAGTCAATGGCATATCATTCCTCCAATCAAATGCCACCACGTCATTAGTCGATGCCACATCATCAGTCAATGCCACGTTATCATATATTATATATGAACAGCATCATAAATAGTACCATAAACAGTACGGTACATGTGAATATTGACATTTTTACTTTTATGTTCTTCCTAAGGTTTTCGACTGTTCTGAGTTTAGATTTATCGTTTGTTTTATCATCCGATATCTCATTTATTGTAAAATGATCATGATACCCCTAAAATATATAAAATAAAAACATACATAATTAAATTTACAGAAACTTAAATATATCAAAGTAAAGAAGTTAGTAGAACTTGAAGTGTAAAATAATAATTTTTTCCTTTATAAATATACATTTTCTAACACTCAAAACACCCCACAACCAGCTCATTACTAGTCCTTAGCAAATTGAGTGAAATCAAATTCAAACCCAAAACTTTTTTTTTTGAATTATCACGTTTATTTAATTAAACTTTATGATGTAAATCAAATAAAAGTTATAAGCATTATCTCTAGTCTTTAAGAAATATTACTCCCAAATCAACTATCCATATGAATCAATCTAGTAGGCTTAGTCACAAATATTGTAATCAAGTTGCTTTCAAGATTGACATATCAATACTTCAAAATTCACTGATAGTGACACTCTCACAAAGAAATTAAATCCAATAATAATAGTCACTTCTATGAATGATAAATTAAGAGAAAATATTAAAGTAACATCATACACTCTCACCAAGATAAAATAAATGTGCCCACATCTTAGAAATAATACAATCTCAAGCCAAAATGTGAATCAAATTAATATATTTATTTATATTTTTTTCTTTTTTTTTCTTATTTTTTTTATGCATTACTACATCTTTATAGCCCATGTAACTAGTTTCCACTTCAGACTATAGCTCCCTAAAATCAAGAAAGACTTTTATTAAGATGTAACGTAGGCTAGGGACATGGCGAATAAAGACAGAAAAATAGGAAATGAAAAACAAAATACATGTTTGAGAAAAAAATTAGAGTTTTTTTTTTAAATTACAGAGTACATTTCTTCCCCCCCTTTTTTTAAACTAATATATAAATTTTGACTTTTTTCATTTTTTCTTTTTTTTACTAAGGCACAATTTTATTGAACAAAATAATTATTTACATTTTTCTCAAACATTAATGAGTGATGGAACTTGTACGACATTGAATAATATTTCAAATTAAAGTTGGGTTGAGATGATAAGTTAACAAAGAAAAGAATAATGTATATATATATATATTTGAAGGTTCAAAATGGTTAACTAAGAATATTTCACAAAAGAAATGGCTAGAAAGGCTCAAACGAGTTAAAGATGGCCTTTCCATCGTCTTTTAGGGCATTAACTAATCTTTAGTAGATAAACTTTCAGATAAAACAACACACAAAATTTTTTTCTTTTTTTTTAGAAAGTTGACTCAAAAGAAATTTATAGATCGGGTATCAATAATAAACTGTTAAGCTGTATAAAAGTGGGCAAAAATGGTTACTCTCTAAGAAAAATAATAGGTTCAAAAACTCACTTGAAATTTATTATGACATGTATTCCTTTAAGAAACTCATATTTTTATCTCCGACATCAACATATAAAGTAGCAAACATGGTGTAATAAGATTCAAGAGCAAAATAATACAAATACTAAAATTTGAAAGTCATCATGTCAAAAAATCACAAAATATATATTTTTTTAATTTTTTTTGTTTAAGAAAAAGAAAACTAAAAAGATACGTTTCTAGAATTATGACATTCCATATTCAGCTATATTCAACTCAAAATTTTGAAAGTGTATATTTATAAAAGAGAAATTAGAAATAGGAAGTTAGAAAAATCACACTTAAAATGAAGTTAAAAAAATGATTGAAAAGAAAATTTTTTCTTTTAACTTTCAAACTAAGAAGATGCATTACTAGAGTCACTACGCTCTATATTAAATCATCCTTAACATAAAAAATTAACCATAGTTAGTTTCTACAATAAAAATTAGTAAAAATTTCACCAAGATTAAGACATTCCACAATTTTTAACTATTCTCTCCATCCAATTAAAACGAAACATTGTCCTCAATATTTTAAAGGAAAGAAGTAGAGATTAGAAGATATCATCTGGCTGTTGCAACACAGAAGAAAATATTTACAAACGGAGAGTTAAATCTAATTTGTACTCTTACCGCGGCTGCTGCTACCATCATTAGTTGGCCACCCCAAGTAAGGTCTCAGGATATGGCTCTGGTCTTTAAACTTATAACAGATCAAGTAGCTCATTAGCAATGTGAGCACAAATAAAGATTTTTTTCACTGTGGAAGGAATGAAATAGTTTTTTATTGCATGGTTAAGAAATGTGAGAAAGCCATTATAAAAGTTATTGACATTTAACAAACCAATCGGTTTCTGATGAATGTTCAGATGGGACCAAGATGCTAATGTCATTAGTGCCTCTAGAGTTGTAAGTTCTCCTGATAAAAAAATAAAGGCATCAGTACGATTCAGCATTTCAGCTATTTTCTCTTACATACCTGAAACGACTAACTCTTCTCCTTGGTGAGTCCGACAAACAGCTAAAAGATTTCAAGATTGTTGGGATGATGCCTAACACTTGGCTTCCTCTGGTATAAGTGGCTTCTAAAACTAGTTTTGATAACTCTTGATCACCTTCACCATAAACCAAATGTAGTTTCCTAGCTACTATGCTTCGACCAAGATCTACAACTAACTCAATAAATTCTTTATATTTGCTATAGTTAAATCCATAGAGTACGCAAATGTTCTTGATTTGATTGTTAGGAGTAACTGCCATTGGATATTTCTCAAAAATAATTTGTGAGTGCCTTAACAAAAAAGTCATATTTAAGATCTTGGTGATAATGGTTCACAGTTGTAAATGAGATAGCATGTCTATGTCAAATAACTCGTGAAGCACATAGCTCGAGAGTAAAAAAGGAAATAGTAAAAAGATAAAGCAAATAATGATAACATGAAATTATTAAAGACAAAAATATACGTGATCAAACAACAGTGAAATAAAATAATATTTACAAGTAGTTATGACCGTAACTCACATCTTCCTCTACTTTTACATCTAGAAACAGCTTGAACACCCTATATGGGTCAATAATAGGCTTCCCATCTAGTTTTCTTATAAAATAGGAAACAAGATCTTTTATAATCAAATTCCCGAGACTAAAGTATTGCGTTTTGAACGTATCAACTGGGATACATTTCAAGAGACAAAAGGATATCATCTAATGACTCTTTATTCAAGCCATCCCTAATAAATTGAATCTTATCTTTTCTATTATCAGACAGCATTCTTAAAGAGCATTTCTTTTTACCGGATCTCATTCTGGCGCACTTATGACAAACATTAGAGAGCTTTTGAGTCCCTATTTTCTTGAATAATTTCCTTTACCACAACCAGACATGTATGCAATAATTTTAGGAGGCAACTCACCTGGCAACCGCACTTTGGCTTCGATTATCCATTGGATGTCAGCAGAGATATGATTTTTCATAAGCAATTATATTCATTCGGACCGAGCTTTATAAATGGTGAGGAGAGGATTCTGAGGAAGTGAAGGAAATTGCTTGTGAAGTTTTGCTAAGATCTCGTCTCTATCCATGTCTTTAACTCAGAATATTAGTTATTATGAAAACTGACATAACCGACATTGATTGTTATGGAGTACCGTTATCTGCCACTTAACCAGGGTGAAAAAAATGATAACACGCCAAAGAAAGGAAAAAAAATCTAGCAAAAACACAACACACGTAAAGGCAAATAAAAAAATAAAAAAATATTAACTTATCATCGTCCTCTTATTGAATTTATCTTAAGCTCTAATTGAATGTTGTAGATGCCTCTCTCAATTTCTTTGAGACCTCCTTTTAAATCCTCAACATGGGCTACTAACTCTGGTGGTTGTAACTTTCAGATACGATGTGTTTTACAAAATCGTATCTGACCTCTGAGATGAGATTGTTTACATCGAAATTGTCTAAAAATATTGAAAAGACGCTTTTTAGTTGAGATATTCATAAGAAAAAATAATAAGAGAAAATTTAATAGTTAAATAAACAAACTTGGGCAAAAATAATTAAAAATAGAAAATAAAATTTAAATCACTGAAAGGAAACAAAAGGAAAAAAATGTTAGGTCATTTTAAATCTTTTGTGTTGTTTTCTCCACAAGATTGTTATTTGTGATATGCCTTTAATTTTATTACGATTAACTTTAAAAATTGAATCGTTCCTTGGATTCTCAAATTTAATGGCCCCATGTGAAAAAACAGTATATTAGTAAATGGATCAAACTATCGAGAGCGTAACTTAATTGGAAAAACGTACCATTGAGAATTGAACAAAAATACTTTATGATCTGGTGTGAAAGATTTTCTAATGCTCCATTTGTCACGGAAGATTTTCATTGCTTTTTGTAGTCCTTAGCATTTTTGTCATTACAAATTTCCTCTGGTTTTACCAATTGTAATCTCTTTTTTTAACCAAAGATAGGATCAATGATGTCTTAATTCTTTTGTTTTTATCGGGAGAGGACAAAATGATTTTTGACAATGTTCTTTCTTCTGCCAAGATGTAGAATTCAGATGGCCAAGTGAAGGTTTGAGCTAATAATAGGATGAGATTTTCTTTTAATGGTGCCAATTGCTCTATCTTTGTCTTCCATTTATCAATATCCATGCATGGCGATGAATATAATAAGGCATTAAAATCATCAATCGATCTGTCAATATTAAAATCCAAACCAAAGTGAGTTAAACATGTTAGTAAAGGGTCATCACTAAGGTTTAAAAAAAATGTATGATTAACTAATTCAGTAATTAAATCCACATCTACAATTTCATCATCTACATTGTGAGGTTGTTTGGCAATGTTAAAAATATTTAGTTCCATGGTCATATTGTCAAATGACAACTGCATATTTCCTGTCTTATATTAAATATGAGCATCGGCAGTTGCAAAAAATGGACGACCCAAGATAATGGGGATGTGTTTTCTTGAATCTTGCACTGGCTGAGTGTCAATTACAATGAAATCAATAAGAAAATAAAATTTATTTACCTGAATAAGCACGTCCTCAACAATACCACGAGGTATTTTTGTGGATCGATCTGCAAGTTGCAACACTACTGGAGTTGCCCGTAATTCTCCCAATCCAAGTTTCACAAACACTTAGTAAGGCAATAGATTAACACTAGTACCTAAGTCCAACAAAGCATTCTCAATTGTGTGGTTCCCTATACCACATGAGATAGTGAGGGACCTTGAGTCTTTATATTTTAGAGAAATTTTGTGATGGAGTATGGAACTAACATTTTTTGTTAAAAATGTCTTCTTTTGAACATGAATATTTCTCTTTTTAGTAAAAAGATCTTTAAGAAATTTGGCATAAGATAACACTCGTTTTATAGTATCAAGCAAAGGGATGTTGACACTTACCTGCTTGAAGAGTTCAAAAATCTCACCTGTGGATTTTTCCTTCTTTCCTTTGGCTAACCTTTGGGAAAATAAAGCTTTAGGAACATACACTAGTGGGTTGGTTTCTTCTTTCTCCTCTGATAATTAGTCTTTAGCATTTACAGGTGCAATTTGAGTTATTTTGGTCACCAGTGGCTCCACTTTGTTGTCGACTTCTTTCCTTCTCATAGCGTGATAATGGCTTTGACCTCTCTATGTTGATGAGGTGAACTAGTACTTGCTTCATACACTCCTTAGGGTTTGGCACTGGTTGACTTGGGAATTTACCTTTCTCAACAGTCATTGCTAGGGTTTGAATGGAAGAGGCAAGTTTTCCCACTATTTTCTCGAGGTTAGAAATTGATTGGGCCTATGAGTTGAAGCCTACTTTCATTTCATTTTGTAATCCATCAATGGTGTTGTTTTGTTGCTCGATTGTAGAATAGGTAGAATTCTTGAAATTCTGGAATGCAATCTCCCATGGTCTGGGTTGAGAATAATTTGAGTTCTGATTGTAAAGTCTGAATGGTGGCTGGGAGGCTTATGAAACTTGAGGAATTGGTTGCATTGGTGGAGTTGGAGATATTGGTCTATTATGTTCGAATCCTTAAGACCACGAAAAATTAGAGAGGTCTCTCTATCTAGGGTTATATGTGTTGGAATAAGGGTTGTAGTTTGATGGATTCCTTTTTACACTTATGGCATTGGCTTGATCTGGGTATGAGTCATGGTCATGTGGTTCTATTGATTTAACAGTTATTAAAGATGTGATTTGTCAGATAAGTCCTTTAACCATTTCTTTGACTTTTTTGATTCCCGAACTTGACTCGCCAATTTGGACCTCATTTACTCCCTTAATTCTTTTATTATTCCTGAATGATCGACTCTGTTGTTGGGAATAATCTGCTTGTCACTGGAAGAAATTCTAAATTTCTAATGCATTTTTGGACATTAGTTCTCCTTCATTTGTTGCCATTAGCCATTCTGACACATTTGACAATAATCCCTTAAAAAAGTATTGGCATTGGTGTCATTTTTTATATTCATGATGTGGACATTTCAAGAGTAGCCCATTGAATCGCTCCCATACTTCGAAAAACTGCTCGTCTTCTCTCTAAATGAACTCTGAAATTTTCCTGCGAAGAGAAGTATTTATTTAAAACTTTTGTGACCATTTTTTCCCATGATGTAATGTTATTAGCAGGTAATGTATTAAATCATGAATGAGCTCAGTCCTTTAAAGACAATGGGAATAATGTCAGTTTAACATAATCATCTGAAAAATTTTCATATCTAAAAGTTTGATAAACAGCATGAAAATCATTCAAATGATTATATAGGTCCTCATTTTCTAGGGTATAAATGTTGGGAGACAATTTAGCACACTAGATTTTAATTCAAAACTCCTAACAACTACATTTGGGTACTGTATACATGATGTGCTAAAGTTAGTTAAGGAACTAAAATAATTCTTAAATGACCTCTCCTGTGGTGGTGCTTGTTGTTGCAAATCCATTTTAATTTTATTTTTAAATGCAATGAGTTTGTGTGTGCGAAGTATTTTTTCTAATTCTAAATCTATATGCTCAAAACTAAGTAATTGCGACTTTGACCATGCATAAAAAATATATATATAAAATAAAAAATGTAACAAAAATGAGTACAAAATTAATAAAAAATAAAGAAAAAGGAGAAATTATGATACTAACCTTATCACGTTGTCACCATTTTACTATGAAAATAAACTCAAGTACTAAAAGAAATACAAGGAATAGATTAACTAAAAAAAATGATAAGATAAATTACAATGAAAAATAAAAATTAAATTACAGAAATATAAAGAAGAGAAAAAGAAAAAAAATTAAATTAGAGGAATTGCAAATTTATTTTTTTATTTTTTAAAAAATTTAAAAGAAAACAACTAAAAAATAATTACTTAAAAATTAATTCTATGAATTAATAAATTAAAAAAATAAGCAAAAATTACAAAGAAAATAACTTAGAAATTAAATTATAAAAATTTAAAGAAATTGCAAAGAAATTAAATTATTGAAATTTAAAGAAATTTAAATTACTAAAATTAAATTACATATTCAATTTTTTTAATTTTTTAATTTTATTTTTTAAAATTTTTTTATCTTTTAATAATTTTAAAAGAGAAAAAGAAAAGAAATTAATTCACAAGAACTGCGATGCACTTTTTTTATTTTCTATTTTAATTTTTTAATAACAATTTTAAAAGAAAACACACAAAAATTAATAAAAAATTTAATTCCGTAAATTATTTAAAATAAATTAAAATAAAAAATTACCATGGAAACACACTCAAACACTAAAAAGAAAATAAAAAATAGATTAACTAAAATTAAATAAATCATAAGATAAATAAAAAAATTACAAAGAAAAGTAAAGCAAAAATTAAAGTATAGAAATTTAAAGAAATTACAAAATAAAATTGAATTACAAAAATTTAAATTACAAAATTAAATTATAGAATTATTATTTTTTTATAAGGAAAAAAATACAAGAAAATATAAAAACGAAAAAAATTAATTCAATAAATTAAAATAACATACCTCCTCGACAACGGCGCCGAAAAACTTATTGTGTAAATTTTATTGAACTCGCAAGTGCACAAATCTATCATAAAATAAATTTATGGTGATGAGTATTGATTCCATGAGGAGGTAGATTTTAATTGTGTTGAATTAATTTTCTAAGTGAGTGGTTAAATTATAATAAATCTATCATAACTTTTGAATTAAAATGGCGAGAATAATTAAAAATATAACTGTTATAATAAAGTACTTGGGTATCTGAATCTGTATCAATATGCTTCAAGGCACAATATTCCTTATTAATACCAATTAAATCATGAGAAAGAAATCCACTTATGAACCACGCTCTAATTAATATGGTGTTAAGGGCTTATTGTGCCAAACAGTAAGAATTGTATTATTACTATTTATCAACGAAAAGTCAAAACATCCACAGAAATTAGAAGGAAAATAAAATAAAATTACCAGTTAAACCCATGAAACATTATGAGACTTTACCTTTAACCCAAATTTGAAAGAAAATTAGCTACTCATATTTGAATTGAGGATAAAATGAGAATTTTACTAAAATATAAAAAAAAATATAAGACAGAGAACGAATTTAAGAAAATAAAGCTTAAAAATGAACTCAGGGGTATCAAATTAAGAGGGGAAAGCCCTCAATTTATAGATACAACGAGTAAATCATGGCCATCGAATTATAACAACTTGGACGCACATTGCACCACGTGGCAAGTTATGATTGGTTTGAACACATTATCAAGGCTATTATCTCGTTTATATGCATGTACAATACGCACGTTTTTCTAATCCACTAATATACTATCACGTCATCAGCAACAGTGCATAAATATTTATATTCAATAAGATTGTGACACCTCATCAATCAAGCCACGTCATCAGTCAATGCCATATAATCAGTCAATGCCACATCATTCCTCCAATTAAATGCTGCCACGTCATTGGTCAGTGCCACATCATCAGTCAATGCCATGTCATCATACAGTATATATGAACAGTGTCATTGATAGTCCTATGAATATTACCGTACCTGTGAACAATACTATATATGTAAACAGTGATATTTTTACTTTTATACTCCTTATAAGATTTTTGACCATTCTAAGTTCAAATTTACCGTCCATTTTGTCATCCGATGCCTCGTTTATTGAAAATGACCATGATGCCCCTAAAATACGTAAAATACTTAATTATAATTGAAATGCTAGTTATACAACCCAAGAGGGGTGAATTAGGTTTCTAAAATTTAATTTAAGCAAACCACACAATAATTTAATCTATTACCGTAACAAAATAAAAAACAATAAGTTTGATAAAGTGCAATAATAAAAGAATAAGGGAAGAGAAAACAAACACGAGTATTTTTATGTAGTTCGTAATCTTTGCCCACGTCCACGCTTCTAAGCAAGCCAAGCTTGAGGATTTCACTAACCAAGCCTCTCAAGGCTTCAAGTTTTTTACAATTGACTTCAAGGTGTCAACAAACTTTTACACTCAAGAGATTATCTCTTAATCTCTTTACTCAAGTGTTTCCCACACTTAAACAATCACAAAGTTTATAATGAATTTGAGAAATACAACAATTACTCTCTATCTAGAGTGATATACAAATGATAGTTCAATAAAGATTTAATCTATGAAGATTTGCGAATAGAAAGCTTAATGAATGATGTATGAACTTATTTTTAGTTGTTCAAGAAGTTAGAAATGAGTTTGATTTGGATTTCTATAGTTTAGACTCGAAAAATAACCGTTATAGACAAATTCTAGTGCTAAAGTGGTTAGCCTCTTCCCTCAAATAATTAGCCGCTTGCTACAGTAAAGTTACCATTAAATATGAAATTGGTACAGTAATACTATTCATAAAATTATAATTTTGCCTGAAACTTTTATTAATTATACTATGGTCTAAAGACTTATAAAACTTTACAGATAGGTCCATTTTCGAAATTGTTTCAACTTACTACAATACCACTATTCATAAAATTATAATTTTACCTATATTTCTATAATTGTACTATATCTCAAAATGTTAAAATCTTTGTGAACAAGTTTAATTTTAGAATTTCTAAAAACTATTTCTCATTCCCACAGCTTTCTGAAATTATGATAAGACCAAAAATATTTCTGATTTTGTAAGCAAACTCAAATTCATATTTAAAACATTACTTATTAAAATAAAAACTTCTTCACTTTAATCAATTTTTAGAAAATTAATTATTTTGTATGAAATACTTGATTTATGATAAAAAATTTTAGATTAATGAATTAAAATCTTGAGCTTCACAAATTGCTAAATCAAGTATAAATTAAATCATACCAGCTTTACAAGAATTTATCATAATCAAAAGTCTGTTGCGCTCCAAACTTTATTCTTGATTTTGCCGTTGTCTGTTAAGTGTCTTGAAATTGATTTCACTTAATTCATTTGCATAAATACTATCCTTCAAAAGCTTAGTGAAAATGTAAAATACATTATTAATTTAAAACAATTAAGGCACATATCTATTATCATCAAAATTATATTATGTGTAGCCTTTGGGCTAACAATAATAAAACACACATAATTAAATTTGCAATAAACTTAAATACATAAAAGTAAAGAAGTTAGTAGAACTTGAAGTGTAAAATAAAGATTTTCTCTTTTATAAATATACATTTTCTAGTACTCAACACATATGTCATAACTTGATTGCTTCTGAATCGACATCTTTTTAAAAAATTGTTGATACTGTTTAAATAATTATGCTCCCATAGAAATAGTACAAGTTATTTTTTCTTGTGTCTTTCATCACCGTCAGTGCCTTAGTTACTACTTTTAAAAATCCATCTCTCAAAGTGATTGTGATCTATTTATATTCCAGGACTCCTAATGAGATAAGATTTTTCTTCAAATTTAATACATAACAAACAAATGTCAAGACTTGGATTAAGCCATTATGATTTTTTAATTGCATTGTACTTATCACTTTTGTTTTACAAGCATTATCATTACCTATAAAAAAAAACACCACAATCTAACTCCTTGAAGTTAGAAAATCAACCTTTATTTAGGAAACATATGGTAAGTATAACCTAAATATAAAATCCACTCATCTGAGTGTCATGTCAATATCATACCAAACCATACTAAAAGCACATTCATCCATGTTCTACTACACATGCATAAGAATTAGCCTTGCCCTTTTATAACTTAGGACGTAATAAAAGCACATTCATCCATGGCAGGTTTTCCTTTAGACTTGCTAATTTTTCTAGGTTTATGGCTTTATAAACAACCTTTCGTTTTTAATGTTTTTGTAATTATATCTTTGTAATCTTTTATGTCTTTTTTTCTTGTCTTAAAGTTGTATAACACACTACATATGGCATCGAACTTGACATTATCCTTCCCATAAAGCAAAATAGTGGTAAGATGATTATATTCATTAGGAAGAGAATTCAACAGCAATAATGCCTTATCTTCATCCCCAATTTCTCTTTTAGATTTAGCAAATCTATCAATATCTTGTTGACTGAGTTCACATGGTCATTTATCAACATGCCAGGTGCATTTTCAAGGCTTTTCTTCTAATGCCTCCCATAATTTATTTTTAACCAAGCATAGGTGAATAATATCACATGCCTATCTATTGATCTTTATCTATTCCTTACCATCCATCGTGTCAGGCTTTTCTTCTAGGGCAATGTCTAACTCTTGCTGACATACGACATCCAATAATTCATATTGCCACATATTAAAATTATTGGTACCATCGAATTTCTCTACTTCAAACTTTGCATTAATCACAATAGTCCTCATTGATAAAGATGATGACGATGCATCTGCCATCATTCTTAATTCAAATGATCAGTGACTTCAACAACTAATTGCACTTGACAAACAGCCTCTATGATGCTTATTTCACGTGAACAAATGCACCAAAAAAGGTTTTAGGAGAATAGAGGGGTGACAACGGTTCTCACTTAAAACCCAGACTCCATAGGCTTTTGTCGCCTTATTGACAAAACTTTTCTACACATGCAAAAATACATACTACTTATAATAGATTATCTCTCAAGTATAAATGGTCGTTTTCAGCATATTAATGAACAATATTATATATTTGAATAGTATTGTATCTGTGAATAATTTCATATACAAGAATAATGTCGCATAAGTGAACAATACCATAAGCTCCGAGCACGAACCTCTGGCTTTGATACCAATTGTTAGGGAAATTCATGTTGGGCAATTACTAAATTATGGTGATCGTAGCTTCTTAAGAAATATAAATGTGACAAATAAATATAAAGAAAAATAGGACACAATAATTGATGTGGTTTGGCGTAAAATCTACATTCACGAGCAAAGATTGAAAGATGATTTTATTAATAAATGAGAATTCACAAAATGAAAAAAAAAATCTCAACACCCAAAACTCATGTACGCCTAAATAAATACTCATTAAATACTCAAGTGGAAGCTCTCTCAAATATGCCAAATTGCTTCACTTGCAATTACTCTCAAAATTGGGATGCTAGAACAAATGAAGAATTGCCTTCTATTTATAAGAAAATGGGTTGTACTATTGTGCCAAGTCTAACAATTTGTCAACAAAAATTAGATGCCTACCTTAGCAATTTGTCTTCAAATTTGCCTATCCAATTTTGAATGCATGCATTTGTTTCTTTTTTTTTTAATTTGAATGCAAGTTGGTCAATTGTGCCAATTATGAATACATTGAATTTTGTAACACTTTTCAAGTTTATCTTAACAAATCTTGACGAATTAAGCAACAAGAAATTTAATTAAAACAAGAGACCAGAACTTGAATAAGATTGCAGAACAAGAACAAGGGCACGAGCTGTTAGGTTTGAAGGAAAAATTCTCTAACTTTATTTATCAACAACTAATCAAATACAAATGGAATTACAGAAAACTTTGCAAGATACTAATGAAACAAATTCCATGCAAATTAATTAACAAATAAGGAAGAAAGAGATTATAAATCAGGCTATGTTCATCAACACATTTTATACTGATATTTCTGGAATCGTTATAGAGAAATATCTGCAAGAACCCTTTAAATGAAGTCAATCTGTATAAAGACACTGAACTTCTTTAAAATTTTTATTTAAGTCCACAAACTCATATACGCATGTCTTCACAAGTACTTAATACTTTTTATCACACTAGAGAGTTATTTTCTGTATTGAAGAATATTAAGACCGACAGGGAAAAGCATGTAACTCTGGTTATAAAGTTAAGTTGAGTTAAGTATGATGTTTGTTTCTTATGTTAATATATATAATTTTTGAAATAATTAAGTTTCTTTTTTTCTTTTTAATATACGAAATTTTTAGGTAAGAACAAATGTTAAAAGTTGCTAGTAATTATGGCTAAGGCTTTTATTGGGTCTAGAAAGAGGGTACTTTTGCTAATGCAGCAAACAATAGTCTTGATTTTTTTGTAATTCTTTGAAATAGAAGAAATATTGACATAAAAGGATAAATTCTTTGACGCAGCAAACAATAATGTTATGCTTTGAAAACTTTGTGTTTCAAAAACAGATTATAGATGACATAAGTATGGTGCATTTATTTTCTGTGAATTAGAATAAATAGAAATTAGAATGAGTTAAAATCATAATGAGAATTATAATAGGTTGTGCAGTAATGAGAATTAAAATTGAAATGAATTGTATTTTTATTGATGCCTTTATTTTATCTTATAATTGGAATTGATAGTTAGGGGTACTAGAATTCCTATTGATGAATTATATACTTTTCACTAAAAAAATAAGTAAGCATTTTTAAAGGAGAAACATATGCATGTCGATAGAAATGACAATGGGCATCACTCGCTACGGTTTGCCATTACCAACCTGCTCTCACAAAAAATTTAGATTACCAACCCTATCACAACCTGTAGCATATTGATACACTATCAATATACCTATTAAGCTTTTATAAAAGAAGTTTCCAGGGTTGCTTGCTTTTCTTTTTAAATTGATTTTAATTTGAATCTTATATTTAATTTTTTGTAACATTGAAAGCAGTTTTGATGTGTTGTTGCCACTTTGCAACAAGAAATTATTCAATTTTACTATTGATTTAATTGCTTGTTCGCAAGAGATGAGCTCTTTAATGGAATTGTCATCATCAACTTCTTTCTATTTACCATTTCCCCTTATACTTTCAATAATTTGATCATCACTCAAAATCAAAATCATAATATACAACTTGACAAAATCACATTTTCTAGTTATACTACTTTTGTACTTCATAAAAATTTCTATTATGAATGCAATTTTATTTTTATAAATTAATATTTATTAGTTTATTAGTAAATTAATAATTTATCAATATATTAATATTTGTTAAATTAATAGATTTTTCATAATCTGATGGCTATTAATTAATCAAGATTTTATTCTTTCTATTTCTAATATATTAATAAGTAATTTATGGCTATTTTTGACATTATATCATTAGCATTTCTTGTTAGTATAAAAAGATGTGAAGTGTTAAATGATTTTCAACTTTCATCTTCAATAATAGATTTTAATTCATAGTTTTTACCTCAGCCTTACCAATTGCTCTCGTTGAAGTGTGTTGGTATTCTCATGTCTTTACTTATTGTAGAAATTTGGCGAAGACATCGATAGCCAGCGGTTTGAAAATGAATGAAATGCGTGGTTGCCTGCAATGAATCTGTAACGCATAAGAATAAATATAAAGGCTGGGAACATGAGACACATACACGCACATATGAGAGAGAGAGAGAGAGAGAGTCGACCTGAGTTGACAACCCAAATCCGTGAGTTGACTTAGGCGGATCTCTCAATTCCAACCACTATTCCCGATGAGCTTGGTACCGATTTGAAGCTTGTGAGATGCTAGTCATATCCATACTATTTTTGTTGCCGAAAAATGACTAGAACGTCACCATTGAAGCTCGAAATTTTTAGCCAAAAACCAGTTCTTACCGTTGTCGATCCTGCTGGAGTTTGGCCACGTCACCAGTTGGGTTCCTCACACCTCCAGCTTCCATTTTCGACCGGTCTCGTCACCTGAAATGGTCGGATTGCCGGTCAACAGAAACTTACAACCCAGGGCTTTGGGAAGCTCGATTCGCTGCCGTTATCGCGTGTGGGAGGACATTGCCGGCACTGTTGGACTCACTAAGGTCGAGACTACTAGACTTAAGCTTTCGGTCATTGTTGACTGAAGTCTGGTCACCATTGACCGGTGGGGGGTAATTGATAAATTCATAAAATTGTAATTTGAGATTCTATAATTTCTAAAAGTTATGGGTAATTTGATAATTATGTAATCTATGATCTTGAGGTTAAATTGGTAAATTATGATTTTTGAGATATTTTGGTAATTTTGAATTCAAGGACATTTCGATAATTTCAAAGGATTTGAGGATATTTCAGTAATTAAGAATATTGAGGATAAATTAATAAATTATATTGTTGAAGGCAATTAAGTAAATTTTGATATCGAGAGCTTTTTAGTAATTTTTAGACATAAGAATAATTTAGTAATTTTAAATATTTGAGAGTTATATTATGTGGGTTCGAGTTTTATTGAGTACAATTAATTATATTTTATGTGATTAGTAATAATTATGTCATTTATTTGATTAGGGAGACCCGCGAATGAGAACCAACCCACGGACATCGACAATACCAGATTTGATCGTCGTCATTGTGAGTGGAATATATAAAACTTATTTTCTCTGTGGATTATTATGATTTTTAATTATGATAAAACATGATTGCAAATGAATTTTAAATGCTTGATTTAATGATTTTATGAAAAATAAATTTTATTTGCATAATGATGTTTATTATCGAAATTGTGTATGATAAATATTTTATTTCTAATTTTGAAGATGCACGTAATAATTATACTTTTAAAAATAAGAAAATGGATTTTTTAAAGGTTGTTGAAAATAAAAGGAAATATGATTTTGAATATTATCGGATGTTTATGTACATGTACATTTTTTATTGTTTGCAAGTTATTAAATAGTACCCTTCCCCATACATTGTGATGAGATGATATGAGGTGATATGTGATGATATGAGATATAGGCCTTTAGGACCCGTCTTAGTATACACAAAGGCTTTGGGCCATGTGCTTGGTCATTTTTATCCTTTGGGGACTATGCATGCATAATTATATGATGAGATATGTCGAGATGTGATAACATATGAGATATTATTTCCCTGTCTATCTGTGTAGCTCCGGAGTATGATAGTTTCTTGATTGCCCATTCGTTGATGTTCGGATTATTCGTGTAGCTCCAGGGCATGATGGTTTCTTGATTACTCCTCCGTTGAGGTCCGAATATGATGAGATTATTACCCTGGGTACTCGTTAGTGAAATTTTTCAATATTCAGTAAAGATACCATATGTTGTGAATTTTCTTTGGTTTTACATAGTATTTTGTGATGATTTTAGATTGAGTATTTATACGATATTACGACATATTCTTCCTTAGTTATTTCACATGACATTATATATGTTTTCGAAGTTCGTGATTTGATTATAAATATTAAGTGATTTATTAATAATTCTCATTTATAGTTTGATGAATTATGTATTTAAAGGTGATATAATTATTTTAAAAATAAAATTATCTTTAAAAACTATTATCCACTCACTGACTTTCACTGAGTTTTATACTCACCCATTTTTTTCATTTTATTATATTTTTACCTCCCACAGGAGATTTGCAAGTACAACAGTTGACTTAACAACGATAGCTATTGTATTTTGGCCATGTATTTGTCCTAAGAGTTGTAGAGTTTTGTGTAGGAATATTTCGGATTGTATAATATTATAATTAAGAATAACTTACTGTTTTTGGTACTAAAATATTTCAGATGATATTGAGTATTTATTGAGATATTGATTGATGGAGTTAGTTGTATTTGGAAATTATTTTGAGAGTGTTATTTTATTAATTGTGGGATTGGGAATGTAAAAATTATAAGAAAAATTCTGCCAAAATTTTAATAGAAATATTATTATTATAAATTAGTTATTAATTAAATTTTGAAGATTAGTAAGACTCGTTCTAGGGTTGACGATGGGTCATGACAAAATCTCAATATAATATGTTGGAGAATTTTGAAGAAGAAATTACAAATTTTATTAGAGAAAGCTCAAGAATATTACAATAACAATTCACATACTCTCACAAATTACTCTTAAAGGCTATGTTTTACTTCTTATTCTTTCTTCTTCTTCTTATACGTGATACATACAACACAAATAGCATAGCTATTTATAGTGAATAAACCATGAACGTAATCATAAAAATACACATCACCTAACATGCTCCATCAAACTTTCATTATAACACCGAACAAATTCCACTAGCTTAACATGCTCTAAAAGAGTCCTTTAATAGCATATAAAGTGCAAAGCTCAATTAGATTCTTTATGGACATTACATTACAGGACCATGATGACAGAGCATAATGATGAAGGCCATGTACCACTCAATACCTCATTCCAATTAATAAATATGTTTAAAATAAGTTTATTATTTTCAACACTCCCCTTTAACTTATTTTACAACACTAGGTATATTTTTTAATTTGATAAAATCCTTTACTTTGAGTGGTTTTGTGAAAATATCAGTTGCTTGATCCTGTGATTTTACATACTTGACTTGAACCTTTTTTCTTATAATACTCTCCCTTATGAAATGATAAGTAGTATGTATGTGCTTGCTTTAATCATGAAAGATTGGATTCTTAGATAGGGTAATTGCTTATTTCTTATCGACATAAACCTTGGTTGGCTCTTTTGATCATCTATATCTTCTCCCCAATCATTGTCATTGTATCTAACAAGCTTGTAGTCATTAAAAAATAAGTATAATAAGCTGAAATTAATTATACCTTTGATGTAGTGAAGAACTCTTTTTACATCTTTAAAATAAGTAGTCTTTGGATTCTCCATGTATTGACTCATAAATCTAACAACATAAAGTATAACTAGTCTTATGCATGTCAAATAATGTAGGCTTCCAACCAAGATTTTGAAAAATGTTGGATCTATATCTTTGCCTTCATTATGTTTAAATAACTAGACTCTGCATTCTACTAAGATGCTTATAAGCTTGCAATAATTCATCTTGAACTTTCTGAGAATATCTTTTATATAGCTTTTTTGGGAGATAAATATGCATTTTTTTTCTTTTGTTTGACTTCAATGCCAAGGTAGTATACCATCAATCCGATGTAAGTCATCTTGAACTCATTTATCATCTTTTTTTTGAACTCTTCAAATAAGCTTAGATTACTTTCAGTGAAGATGAGATCATCCATGTACAAGCACACAATTAAAATGTCTCTATTCTTTTTTTTTCTTTATGTAGAGAACATGTTCATATGGGCATTTGGTGAGGTTATTCTCTTAAAAATACTTGTCAATTCTGCTATTCCATGTCTTTGGTGTTGCTTTAACCCATAAATAGCTTTCTTCAATGTTAAAACTTTGTCTTCATGTCCTTTCTCTATATAACCTAATGGTTATTCGATGTAAACTTCTTCTATAAGGAATCCATTCAAGAAAGCAGACTTTAAATTCATTTAAAAAATCCTCCATTTGTTTTGAGCAATTAAAGAAATAATAAGTCTAATAATTTCAAGTCGAGCTATAAGAGCAAATACCTCATCATATTCTATGACAGCCTTTTGACTATAGCCTTTTACAAGTAGCTTCACCTTGTACCTTTCAAATTTTCCCTTCACATTTCTCTTCGTTTTGTACACCTATTTGACACCGATCATCTTATGGACTTTGGGAAGAGTAGTAAGTTCCCAAGTATCATTCTTTACAATGCCTTTAATTTTTTCATATATAGTGATTCTCTATTTCGCAACTTGTGCAACTTTTTAAAAGTGACTAGTTCATAATCAGCAAAAAGACAAAAAACATGAGGTTGTCAAGTCTCTCAATTACCTTATAGAGATCTTATTGACTCCTTGTACATCCTAATGTAATTTCATTTAAGAAAGATAGTGGTGAATCTCCTCGTGTGGTTGATATTGGTGAGATAGTTAGAGGAGTTGGCTCTTATTGTTTTTTTACTTGTTTTGTTTGCATATGATCATTTTTTTCAGTAGAAAAGAAGTTAGAGTCATTCACACTTGAGCTAAAATCTCATTCTTTTTCCTTAAAAATTACATTTGACTGATCACGATCTTCTCAAATTTTAGATTATATAATTTGTACCTTTTGGAATTGTTGTTATAGCTGATGAAAATGGACTTCTTACTTTTGTCATCTAGCTTAGCTCTTCTCTCATCTGGTACATGTACATGAGCAATGCTTTCAAAAACTCTCAAATAGGTGATGCTAGACTTTCTTCCACTTCATGCTTCTTGTAGTGTTGTGCTCTATACATTTCTTGTTGGAGATTAGTTGGATAAGTAGAATGTACATACAACAACTTCAACCTAAAATTCTTTAGGTAATCTCTTACTCTTGAGCATGCTTCTTGTCATTTCTAGAATGATACTTTTCTTTCTTTCTGTAATACCATTTTGTTGGAGGGATCTTGGAATTGTCAAAGGAAGTCAAATTCCATTTACTTCACAAAAATCTATACAAATTCTTTAAAAATGAACTCTCTATCTTGATCAGATCTCATGGCTTTAATCTGTAATCTATCTTTTTTCTATTGCAGCTTTAAACTTTTTAAAAGTTTTAAAGACTTCTAACTTCTGCTTTAAAAAATACACCCAAGTTTTTCTTAAAAAGTCATTTATAAAGAGAAAGAAGTAGTTACTTTGATCAAAGGAGCTTGGATTAAATGATCCACACGCATTAGAAAGCTTTTTCTAAACTACTTGCCAAATAAAAATCCTTCACAAAATTGATCAGGGTGATTGATGCTTGGTAAGCCTTTCTCTATGTTCTTTTGGATAATAGCTTTAGTCCACTAAAGTTGATATGCTCATACCGTAGATGTCAAATTTAGGTTAGATCTTTATGACAAGGTTTTAGACACTTTTTAACATCATTTTGTATATTTAAAGAAAATATTTTATTCTTCAACATATTTACCTTTGTAATTAGGTTTCCTCTGTCATCTCTTAGAAAAAGACTATAATCGTTTAAGTAAATATCATAGCCTTTTTCTAAGAGTTGACCCAACATGAGTATGTTGCTTTTTATATTAAGGACAAAGTAAACATTTGAAATTATTTTATGCCTATCACCTTTTGCACGAAAAAGAATGTTACATTTTCCCTTCATTGGTACTTTTAAATTATCTTTAAAAATGACATTGCTATTTACAGATTCATTTAGCTTTACGAGCATACCACTATTTCCGCTCATATGATTGTTAGCAATAGTGTCAAGGTATCACATATTTTCTTGACCTCCACTTGTGTCATTGCATACTAGTAAAAGTATACCATATTCATTATTCTTTTCTTCTGCATAATTCTCTTATCAATTTTGGTATTTAGAGCACTACATTTTGAGCTTAGTGCTTAAACTTTTGACAATTATAACACTATACTTGAGATTTTTTATATCTCGATCTTTGATTACCTCTGTCTCATCCTCTAGTTGAGCTTTCTCTTTTTCCATAATTAGAATTGTTGTTGAAATTCCAACCTCATCAATGTCCACGACTTCTACCTCAGACATAATGCCTTCTCTCGTTTTTAGAGCTTTCTTTTCTCTTCTTTGTATTCACTTCTATCTTAGGGAGTTGCTTTTCGATCTCATGTTTCTTCTTTTGTTTGTCTTTATAAGCTTGCAACCCTCTTTAAAGTTGCTCGATTGTCATAACCTTTAAATCTTTTGTTTCTTTAATAGTCACAACAATATGGTCAAACTTTAAATCTAACAAATGAAGTATTTTTTCAATAATTCTTACTTCATTTAGCTCATTACTATTTCTTTTTAGTTCATTAGCAATAGTCACAACTTATGTAAAATAATCTAAAATAGAGTAAGATACACTCTCCTCTTAATCTTTAGAGACGAACCTTTTTAACTTGCTATGCTCCTTTGTAAGAAGTCTTTAACTTCTCCTATATTTCCTTTGAGGAGATTGCACTAACAATCTTTTTGAAAACATCCTCATCTAATGATTGATAGATGAGATACTTTACTTTGTTCTTTTTTTTTAAATCTTTCAAATTCTCCTGTTGCACCATAATTAAAGTAGCTTCATTTACTAGCATAGTAAAGCCTTTCTCCATGACTTCCATATGTCATGTGCACCCAACAGAGCCTTTATTTTGATACTTCAATTGTCAAACTTACTTTTTTTTAATTGTGCAACTTTGAATGATATCATGCCACCATTTGCCATAACTCAAAAATTGGAAAATTTAAAAATTCTGTCTACACGAATGAATATGAAATGTTGAAAAACCATGGGATGAACTCAAGCCTACTTTTAGTCAACGTTCAATGAGTTGGCTCGACTTTGGGTCAATTCGATTCAAGCCGACTTGGTTCGATTTGGTTCAAATTGGTTTGATTTAGCTCAACTTAGTTCAAATCAGTGAGTTAACTTGAATTCCAGACAACAAAATTCCAGCGGTGAGTGAGGGCGCGTCCAGCCTCTGATCAAGCTAATTTTTGTGGCGCGGCAATTCTGTTGTCTAGATCTTTGATTTTATATGCTATATCACTATATATAGCATCGAACACTAGTTCTAATACCACTTTGTTAGAGAATTTTGAAGAAGAAAATACAAATTTTATTGGAGAAACCTTAAGAACATTGCAAGAACAATTCACACACTCTCACAAATCACTCTTAAAAGCTATGAAATCAAAAATATTTTTAATACTATTTATTTCTTGACAAATCTAAAACTGTTTTATAGTATCTTTAACTAAATAGGGTGGGTTTTGAGAATTTTATAAAATCAGAAACCAATCAAAAATTATAAAATTAAAAATGCGAATACTAGACAACTATATCAGTCTCTATATAAAATTTTAAAATTTTAGACTTCATTTTATGGTGAAATAATTTTATGACTCTGGATGTTTTGTTGGAATTGCAACTTTTTAATGTAGTAGTGTCAGCTTCAAAATTACATATAAAATTAAAAACGAAACCAAATTTGATGAAACAAAATTCATTCCATAAGCACTATGTGTCTAGTTTCCAAAAATATCAATTTCTTAAAAAATAATTGAGAAAAGAGGAGTTGAAAATTTGAGATATTCATACTGTTTGGAATTATCCAGTGTGTATAAGGCATTAGGGATTGCTTATCACGACTGAATAATAAATTAGAATTCTAAATAAAATCTAAACATGCCCCTAATCATGAATTAGCATATGAAAAAATCTACAATCATGATAATTCAAAACCCTAATAAGAGTGATAGAAAGATTACGGAGAATAGGGAGAAAAAACTTAAAAAAATTACTTTAATTCTCTTCTTAAACTAAGGTTTGAATACTAGAGTTTGGTAAAAGCGTTATGAGCGGCAGAGAATAAGAAATAAGCGTCGTAAACTTAAGGTTATGGAATAGGAAAAAATATGTATTTATATGAGTCTTAATAAACAGTTAAACACCCTATACAAACATACTCATAACAATACATATCACCTAACATGTTCTGCCAAACTTTCATCATAACACCAAACATATTTGACTAACCTAAAATGCTCTAAAAGAGTGTTTTAATAGAATTCAAAGTGTAAAGCTCAATTAGATTCTTCACCGACATCACATTGTAGGATTGTAATAATTGAGTATAATAATAAAGGTTATGTACCACTTAACACCTCATTCCAATTAATAAATTATGTGTAAATCAAGTTTATTGCTTTTAAAATAATATACTTATGTAACTACTACTATCAATTGTTTCCTTTTATTCGACAAACATGTACTAAGATGGTCCACAACTCGATGTAATGAATATGGAATTAACGGTAACTGGCAAGCGCAAGGGTTGACTTGGAAATGTCTTCGTCCCAACGCTCACTTATAAGGGTATTATTTTCTACGTAATTTATTTTGTATTCATTTTTTTAAAAATAAATATTTTATAAGTCAACGACTAATAAAAATACCAATAAAATATAATATTTTATAAAATATATTACAATTTTGAATGTTGAGCATCTTCTTCTTAATTGCAAGGAACGTGCCATATGATAACAAACTATATATTCCAGTTTTAAAGGTTTAGAACGTGCCATAAGCCCTTAATTTACGTTATGAGGGTGGACAGCGGATAACAAAGTACGTATAAAAAATTGACAAGCATGTGCGATGTCACTTCTAGTATTAAATTAACTGAAGTGATCAGATTGATATATAATTTGCAATCTGATCTATCCGTCCAACATCTTGTATAAGAATGTTATTTTTCTCCACTTTAAACTTGTATCAATCTCTCTTGGATCTTAATTAGTCTGCTTTATCTATTAAAATACCAAAATGCCTTTATTCTACTTTGTTCCAACGTTGATATTCCACTGTTTCATGGCTAGCTTAGCTATGATTAGTGTAAAAAACATAACGACAGATCAGTCTGCTCTTCTTATGTTCAAAGCCCATGTCATTGATTCTCAGAATGTCCTGACAAATAATTGGTCTCTATCTTACCCGGTGTGTAGTTGGGTTGGCATTTCTTGTGATGCTCGACATCATAGAGTCAGAGAGTTGAATCTCTCATATATGGGTCTCCAAGGGACCATTCCTCCACACTTGGGAAATCTATCTTTCTTAACGTATCTTGACATGCGTAACAACGGTTTTTATGACCATCTTCCCAATGAACTGGGGCAACTACGTCGGCTCAAATTCATTAGTTTCTGTAACAATACATTGAGTGGAAATTTTCCATCATGGATCAGTACCTTACCCAAACTCCAAACTTTGAATCTTCGTAATAACAGTTTTACAGGTCCCATACCTTCGGATTTCTACAACATTTCCTCCTTGAAATGGTTTAATTTAGGTTTCAATAGGCTATCTGGTACTTTGCCGAATGATATGTGCAATCGTCTGCCGAAGCTTCTGGAAATTTACTTGCACTCAAACAAACTCTTCGGGCAGATTCCGTCAAGTTTAAGCCAGTGCACTGATCTTCAAAGATTGTGGCTGGCTGAAAATAAATTTACTGGACGACTGATGCAAAACATTGGAAATTTGAGCAAGCTTGTGACTCTACATGTTGGTAGCAACAAACTACAAGGTACTCTAGCTCCACCTTTGAAGCATATTCATTTGCATTTGCATGTTTGCAGAATTAGTTTGCATTTTGTATTTGGTGCAAAAATGCTAAAATCTAGACAGATGCCAAAATTCAACCCAGTGGATGACGCAAAAGATTTCAGTTTTTAGCTAGTCGTGTGGCACCAAATCGACCTACCGTACACGGGCTGACGTAAAAGGTTTTAAGCTTTAAGCTAGTGGTATGGCATCAATTCCAACTACCATATCCAGTAAAACCTCTAAAAAAATATTGTTGTTGGAACTACGAAAAAAAAATTATTTGAGGAAGATTAATTTTTTTTAATAAATAAATAATTCATTAATTTATTCGTAGATCAATATGTATTAATTTAAGAAGATTTTTATATTTTAATTATTTGTGTCATTTTTGTACGCATACTACTCTTTTACCAAAATTTATGTATGAGTTATAACAAAATAATGGATGTACTCAAAATTTATATATTTACATCTATAATATAGAATTTAAGAAGTTATCACATATATACAAAAAAATACATATATTAATAAACATAGAAGTTCAAAAATTAGTGTAACTACTTTGTGTATAGACATAAAAATTGATGTACATGTTTTTTAATTTAATACACTAAAAGATAAAGTGTTTTAGATATTTGAAGCACATAGAACATTGAAGTTGTCAACAAAGAAATTATTAAATATTATGAATTTTATATGTTATTTATTTTTTGTATTTAATTAATTATTAATTTATATTTTCATTGGATCCTAACAATTTGGAGAAAAAAATAATCTCATCTTATGTGTTTAATAAAATTGTTAATTTATTTCATTGGCTAAGATCAGGATAGAAAAATTTTAATAGGAGTTAGTTTATAAAACGATTAAATCATATATTTATTAAATAAATTGAAATCATTAGGGACTAAAATATCATTACTATTTTTGTTAGAAAAAGAACCATATAAAATGGCTATTAACGCCCAATTTTGAGCAAGATGAAATACTGAGAAAATATAATTAAGACAAAGGATTTGGAATTCTTCTATAAGCTCTTCGTAAAGAATTATAAAACACTCAAACTGATACTTAGGTAAGTAAGAAATTAGATCTCAAAGAATGCCCCTTACTTTAGGAAAAAAATGAAGAGAAAAGTGTAAAATCCCACATTAGAAAAATAGCTAGAGGCTTTATATTTACTTACCCAGACGATGCGAGCTAAGTGACTTATAAGTGTTTTTATTAACTTTATTTTAGTAACCCTATTTGGTGCCTTTTTTTTCCCATATGACATAAATTTTCTTATATCACTTATTAATAGTGATTTTGCAACAATTTTAACTTATTACAAATCATGTTATGGTTGGTATAACTGGGGGAAAAAAAAGCACTCGTTGAATTACAACTTTGTCACAAAGCACTGGATTTTCACAAATATATAGTAAAAGTTGACAACATTTACATAATTTCATGGTTCATTTCCTTTATAATTATATTTCTATTTTCCTTTTTATTATATCAAATATTTGACCTTCTCTATGAATAAAATAAAAAGTAATTTCATAAATAATTTTATCATACAATCCTTAATAATTTATATTATATAAGTTTATTTGTTGCATCTTGTAATTCTTTTATTAAATATATGATTTTACTAAGAATTTTGATCTCGTGTTGTTTGATATCGTTTTCATAATTTTTTTACCAAATACATTAACAAGTAACAACGCAGATGATGGTGGATAAAAAAATACGGTCAACACAACTTAGAAAAAAATTGCTGTAAAAATTAAACACTAATCTATTAATCCAAAATAAAAAATTAAATAAGGAAATAAATTTAAGGAACAATGGATAAATAAAAAAAACACAGTCAACACTTCTGAAAAAAATTGCTACAGAAATTAAATTCAAACCCTAGTTAACTAATCCAAACTCAAAAAAATTAATTAAGAAAAAAAATTAAGGAACAATAAATAGAAAGCAACACCTGGCGACGGATTGAGGTGACGAGTTGGATGAATCTCCAGCATTGCTGCGAACTAGCTGAGTAAAACGGTCGCCAATGGTGCATGAGTGATGGTAGTGGAAAATGGAAATGGTGTTGATGTGTGAAAGTCGACTACCGACAAAGATCAGAGAGGATTATAGAAACGAAATGAAAACTACAATTTCTAGGGTTAGAAACTTATTTATATTTTTGAATTTCTAGTTTTCTTATTTTAAGTGAAAGAACTCATCGGTTTAGAAAATGAATATAAAAGAATTGGTTCTTAAAAAATGACCGGTTCGATTTTTACCTTCGAACCGAATGCCCAACTCCAATCTAGATCTATGGAGATTCATTCACCATTCTAAAATTAAAAATAAATAAAATATGTTGCACCTGTGCATTCGATATCAATTGAAATTTTGTCTTATTCAATGAAGATAACCCTCCTTCAGTATCTTTTTCTATATATTCATATTTTTACACGTAGCAATCTGAATATATTTATTTAAAGTCATTAAAAAAACATAGGTTTTTTTTTTTGGGGGGGGCTCATTAGCAGCTGGCTGAATGGTCAGGTGAAATTCCAACCGAGATTGGCAATCTACAAAATCTGGAGATCCTAGCTCTTCGAAACAACAAATTAACTGGTCCAATTCCACCCGCAATCTTCAATATTTCAAGCATGGTTGCTATGAGTCTAGATCAGAATCGACTCTCAGGCCACCTACCATTAACAATGGGCTATACGCTTCCGAACCTGGAGCAACTAGCCTTGTTCGAAAATCAACTTAGTGGAACAATTCCCAATTCAATCACCAATGCTTCTAAACTCATTGTCCTAGACTTAGGTTACAACTATTTCTCTGGCCTTATTCCAAACACTTTTGGCAACTTGAGATTCCTAAAGTGGCTCAACCTAGGGCACAATTACTTGATGACTGAGCCTTCTACAGCAAAATGGAATTTTCTCTCTTCTTTGACTAATTGCAGAAATCTAACTTCTTTAGCTTTAGCTGCTAATCCACTACATGGCTTCCTTCCACCATTAGTTAGTAATTTCTCCGCTTCTCTTAAAGAATTTCATGCATACGGGTGCGAACTAAAGGGCAGTATCCCTCAAGAAATTGGAAATTTAAGTGGCTTGATGCTTTTAAACCTCTTCAACAATGATTTCATTGGAACTATTCCAAAAACGGTGGGAGGATTACAGCAACTGCAAGGTTTATATCTCTTTGGTAATAATTTGCAAGGATCCATTCCCTACGATCTTTGCAACCTAAAGAGGCTGTATTCATTATTGTTGCATGGTAATATGCTAATTGGTCATATTCCAACGTGCTTGGCAAGATTGGTATCTCTAAGAGAACTCTACCTAGGCTTCAACAAGCTTACTTCTAGCATACCATTATCCTTGTGGAGTCTTGAGTACCTCTTGAATTTAGATCTGTCATCAAATTCATTAAGTGGCTCTCTTCCTCCACATATACACAAGTTGAAGGTTTTGATAGAGTTAGATTTATCAAGAAATCAGTTATCAGGTGCTATTCCAATAACAATTGGCAATCTACAAAATCTACAAACTTTGTCCTTGGAAGGTAATCAATTTAATGGTACTATCCCAGAATCACTTGGAAGTTTAATAAGTTTGGAATCATTAGATGTCTCCAGCAACAATCTCTCAGGAAAAATTCCCAAGTCATTGGAGGCACTTTCATATCTCAAACAACTTAACTTGTCTTACAATAGGCTAGAAGGAGAAATTTCTATCAAGGGGCCTTTTAGAAACTTCTCAGCTCAATCGTTTTCAGGAAATTATGCACTCTGTGGTCCACCAATACTACAAGTCCCACCTTGCAAGAAAGATAATGGCAAAGGCTCCAACAACGCTGTTGTACCTGTTCTGAAATATATTTTGCCTCCGACTGTATCCGTCATACTAATAGCAATTGGTATTATCTTGTTTATAAGATGCCGAAATAAGAGTAAAAATATTTCAAATCAGGAAGAGTTATTGTCTCTGGCAAGATGGAGAAGAACGTCCTATCTGGATATTCAACGGGCAACTGTTGGATTTAATGAATGCAACTTGTTGGGTAGAGGCAGTTTTGGATTAGTGTATAAAGGGACACTTTTTCATGGGACTAATGTTGCAATAAAGATCTTCAATCTGCAGCTAGAGGGAGCATTCAGGAGCTTTGATTCAGAATGTGAAATATTGCGGAATGTTCGCCATCGAAACCTCGTCAAAATCTTCAGCAGCTGTTGTAATATAGATTTCAAAGCTTTGGTGTTGGAGTTCATGCCCAACGGGAGTCTTGAGAAATGGTTGTATTCTTACAATTATTTCCTAGATATCCTACAAAGGTTGAATATAATGATAGATGTGGCATTGGCACTAGAATATCTCCATCACGGCCATTCATTATCGCCTGTGGTCCATTGTGATTTAAAGCCCAGCAACATTCTCTTGGATGAAAATATGACGGCACATGTGAGTGACTTTGGCATTTCCAAACTCTTAGGTGAAGGAGATGATTCTGTGACACAAACTATAACAATGGCTACAATTGGTTACATGGCACCAGGTAAAGATTTCAAATTATGTTCTTTTTCAGAGCAGATGCAAAGTTTGGGTCCATCATTATGAAATGATTTTTCGTCTGGTATTTGTTTCATAATGGCATATATGTCTGTTTGATAAATTGAAACTAAAAAATGCAGAGTACGGATCAGAGGGAATTGTTTCAGCCAAATGTGATGTCTACAGTTTTGGTGTTTTACTGATGGAAACTTTCACGAGAAAGAAGCCCACCGATGAAATGTTCACTGGAGAAATGAGTTTAAGGAGATGGGTAGAGGAGTCATTACCTCACGGACTGACAGAAGTTGTTGACGCAAATTTGGTGCGAGAAGAGCAAGCTTTCTCTGCCAAAATGGATTGTTTACTAAGCATCATGGATTTGGCATTGGATTGTTGTATGGCGTCACCTGAGCAGAGGATACATATGACAGACGCTGCAGCTGAGCTCAAGAAGATTAAAGTGACGTTTCTGCAGCAAAGCTCAGTCGCTGCAACTAATTAATGTAATATTTGTATTTATGCACTTATGCTTGTTTGTTAACTTAATTTGTGCGAACATTTTCTTGCTTCTGTTCGTGGAATAAAAGTCATTGCTTTGAGCAGAACGCAAATTGGACTGAGAAATATGATTTTCGAATTTGTTATCTTTGAACGTTTATTATATTTTGATTCCAGATGTGGTATGCATTTTATTTAATAGATATTCTGGAGATTATGTAATTGTTACGCCAACAAAGTCGTCTGATCTTTGAATCTTTGCTTCTATCTTAGCGTCTTTCTTTTCTATCTTACCCTGTAAATCGAGTTATTATTTTTTGTATGCAATCCTAAATAGTTCTTTAGAAAGGTCGAACTATGGCAAATTCTTAGCTGAACCTCATAATTAATTAAAATTCTCAGGGTGGGAAACTAAAAAATATTATTACAATCACAACTGGAAGCTTGAACATTGAAAACAGAGCTGGGTATCACTCAAAAGTTTTCCCAAATACTTCAAATGACTCTTTAGGAACTCATTTATTTAAAAGCAAAATGTTGTACAAACCTACACGTACAGCGAATCCATATGCAAAAATGAAATCAAGTTTCTGTTTTCTCTCCCTACCAGTACTTATACAGAAACAAATACTCTAGTTTCTATTTAACAAATGATAAAAGCAGTACATTATTTACGATATAAACTATATATGCAAACAATATAAGAAATAAAAAAATATGCTAGAGTAAAATCCGAGAACTTACTAGTCCAAATAAATAAATAAATAAGAAGTCGTGGTTACTTGGAAATTAAGGGCCATAAGCCCTTAATTCCCGTTAAGAGGTCGCCACGGTGGTTGGATTAGGAACTATTTAACAATTGACAAGCATTAGATTTGTGTCATTCTAATTCCCAGGAAGAGCGTAAATCAAATTAAGTGGTGATCTACACGCTCTTGATAAGTTTTTGTTTCTTTGTTGGATTTTCTGCACACAACTACGCTTTCCGACAAAATTAGAGTACGTATTCGACACTTCGTATATTGAACGGAAATACTTCGTAATGTGGTTTTCTATTTGTCCTTTAGTAAGTGAATTGTAAAAATATTAGGTTAATAATTAATTATAAAATTAATAACATTGTACATATAATATTAAAATAATTAATGACACATGAATATCTTAGCCAAGCATCTAAAATTAATAAATATAGTGTTATTATTTAAGAATTAGTTCTAGTAAATTGCTTGCCGTGATTAAACAACATTTTTAGTATAAGGACTAACTTTTGGATTTTTTTAATCCAATATTATTGGATCCTTAATCTAACGTTAGATTTATATATAAATAATTATGTATTGTAGACTGTTATATAATTAAAGTGATTAATTATGGATTTTAGTATTATGAGTTTTAATGTATCTAATAGGGTGTGGATCTTAAATGTATAAAAATCCAATATTATTCTAATTCTATAATGGGTAAAATTAGGAATACCCAGTGACAATAGAAAAATATTCTCTATATAAGTGATTATGGTCCCTAAGTCACACGTATTCTTTTCCACTCTTTTTGATATTCCATCATCATAGAAAGAGCGCAGGGAGAATTAAAGAATTCTCTAAGAAAATGTATAAATCTGAAAAACCAATCACAATTCTATAGAACTATTTTGCATTATAGATTCAAGTACGTTTCTGTATATTATGTTATTAATTCTTGGTGATATAACATGATATTTTTGGATTATAGGTGATGGTTTTCACTAAATATTTTATTTATCCTAACAAGTGGTATCATAACTAATTCATGTTAAATTATTGAGAACAAATTTATAGTTATTTTTTTGTATTACATAATATTTTAAATCTGGAATTTGAAAATTTTTTTTAATTTGGATATTTGAAAAAAAACAATCAAAGGAATAAAAAAGAAAAAGAGAGAGATGGACCACTTCTGATCGACCAAGGCTGTTTGGCCAACTAGCCATGGTCACCACACCACGGCGGCTTGGTTAAAGTGGCAGCCATGGCCGCCACCTAAAGAAAGAACAAAAAGTGGTGGTATGGCTGCCGCATAAAAGAAAAGGGGTGCTAGAGTTTCATGGTTATTATCATAAAGGTCTCTAAAATTTTGTAAAGTTTCTTTTTTAATTAAATAATTATAAAATATTTCATTTAAATCCTAGACTTATTTGGGCTTTATAAAGATTAGGTTTTGAGCTCATATTGTGGGCTTGATGGATTGAAATAAAAGAATTAATTTAGAACTTTATAATAATCCATTAATTTAAAATTATAATTTGGCCCATTTAAAAAAAAAAAAGAGGAATTTGGTTTCTTTTAGACTGGTCTGGTTTTGTTCGGCTTGGCATGAGTCGAACAAGTCTATTCCAAAATCGGTCATCGGTCTGTACCGATCATTTGACCATTGACCGATTAAATGTTGCTTTGATAAAAAAATTTTTAAAATTTTTTAGATAATTTTTGGTATAATTTTAAATTTAAATATTAGTTAGTTTATATATTTAAGATGAATTAATTAAATTAATATGTCACCAAAATGACTTCTCTTATAGAAATTAATTTATTTTAGAATATAAATAGTTTTTATATGTGTAATTTCTGTGAATATCGATCAACTCAAAGGAAGGTCCATATTTAATAGAATTACATGTGCACTTATGGTAATAAACATGTGATGATTATTTGATTTTTACTTGTGAATAATAAATCAGCTTAAAGGAAGATTAATTGTTTGACATGTTTTTTATTATCAGTATTTGATTACTACACTAAGATATCATTTATAAATTAATATTTTATCCAAAGATAAAATGTTAATGGAGTGCCCGGTATCTTGAGATAGGGTTTACCTTTATTTGAATTTATTTTTTTTTAAAGACTAATATGAGATTGTTTCATTTGTTTACTGTTCTCTATTTAGTTATGTCTGCTGCTAATATTACTGTCAATATTAATTCAATTCCCATGTTAAATGGCTCTAACTTCAAATCATGGCATGAGAATCTTTTTATAGTTCTCGTGGTCATAGATCTTGACCTTGCATTAACGGTTGATTCTCCTTCATCTCTTATAAATTAAAGTACTCCTGATGATAAAAGAGAAATGAAAAGGTGGGAGAGATTAAATCGCATGTGTATCATAATTATGAAGAAGGTCATTCCAAAAGCATTCAAGGGCTAAATGACTAAAAAAGTAACTACGACTAAAGAGTTTCTTGAACATATTAAATAAAGGTTTGTCAAGAACGAAAAGGTTGAAATTGGTACGCTTTTGACAAACCTGATTTCAATAAGACATAAGGGTAAGAAAATGAATAAGGATAAAGAAGTTGCAAAAATATTTCTTTAAAAGAAACAACAAAACAAAAATAGATGATTTAGAAGCCACTTATTGTTTCTTTAATGGAGCTGAAAGGTATGGTTTGGTTTGTTCTTAGGTTAATTTAACTGTGGTACTTAGACACACGTAGTGGATAAATTGCGGTGCAACAGCTCACATTAGTGTGTCTATACAGGATTGCCTAAGTTGTCAAAAATCCAATAATGGTAAAAGATATATCTATATGGGTGATGGTAAAACGATTGAAGTTAAAGCAATTAAAAAATTTAGATTATTATTAAAGACCAATATTTATTTGGATCTTGATGAAACATTTGTTGTTCCATCTTTTAAATGGAACTTAATTTCTGTTTTCGCTTTGGACTAATATAGTTATTCTTGTTCATTTGAAAATAGAAAATTTAGTTTATTTCATAATTCAAAATTGGTTAGCTTCAGATCTTTATTATTTGATGGATATAATTACTTCATTTAATGAATCCTTACAATTAAGTACATAAAGTTTAAAGAAAAAATTAACCAATAAGAATTCAGTTACGTTATGGCATAAGAAATTGGGTCATATCCCCAAATGGAGAATAAAGAGACTTCTTGTGTCAGACGAAATTCTCGACCTTTTAGATTTGACATATTTCGATATCTATGTTAACTGTATCAAGAAAAAATAAATCAATAAAAGAAAATTTGAAGCCAATAGGACTTCGAATGTCTTAGAATTCATATATACAAATATTTGTGGGTTATTTCCTACAACTACTTAGAATGGTTAATAATATTTTATGACGTTCATAGACGATTTTTCTATATATGACTATATATATCTCCTCTATGAAAAGGCACAATCTCTAAACATATTAAAAAATTTTAAGGTTGAAGTTGAGAATTAACTTAGCAAAAGAATTAAAAAAGTCATATCTAATTGTGGTGGTGAATATTATAGTAGATACAACGGTTCAAGTGAACAACGTCCAGGGCCATTTGTTAAATTCCTAGAGGAATGTGGTATCATACCACAGTACATTATGTCGGGTTCAACCATTATGAATGGTGTTGTTGAAAGACAAAATAGGACACTTAAAGACATAGTGAGAAGTGTGATTTGTCATTCTACCTTACTAGAATCACTCTAGGGAGAAGCACTATCTGAATATCCTTAATAGGATTCCAATTAAAGTAATTACCAAAACCTTTTGTGAGCTTTGGATGGGTAAGAAGTTTAGTCTAAAGCACTTGTATGTTTGGGGATGTCCAGTTGAGGTAAATCCATATAGGCTTAATAAAAAGAAAATAGAGGAGTTGGCTAGTGAGTTGCTATTTTATTGGATATTCAGAATGATTCGAAAGCTTTAAATTTTATGATCCTATGACTAAGTCAATTTTCAAGTCAAGAAATGTTTGATTCTTTGAGGATGTTGAGTTTGTAATGGGAGATACAGTTAGAGACTTTCTCTTTGAAGAAGAATATGTCGATATTCTCATAAGTGTTATTGACATTAATCAGAGTCTCATTCCTAACTTTATTCAAGACACAATAAATCAAGATAATGTTGGAGAACCCTCACACAAGAAGTTGTTCTAGAAGAATAAACTTTATCATCTAAAAAACCTATGTCATTAAAGAGATCTACTAAAGAAAAGAGAAGTGCATTGCCAGATAATTACATTGTATTTCTCCAAGAACATAAGGTAGATATTAAAATGATAAAAAATAATCCAATCAATTTCCATTAATCCATGAAAAGTTTAAATTATCAAAAGTAGATTGATGCCATGAATAAGGAGATGAAGTCCATAAAAAAATGACATATGAGATCTTGTCTCATTGCTAGAAGATGCAAATCCTATTAGTTGCAAATGGTTATTTAAGACCAAGAAGGATTCTAAAGGTAATGTGGAAAGGTATAAAATACGTATTGTTGTAAATGGCATTACACAGAAAGAAGGCATCGACTATAAAGAGACTTTCTCTTCGGCTTCTTTGAAAAACTCTTTCAAGATTATAATGGCATTAGTGGTACATTTTGATCTTGAGCTATATCAGATGGATGTAAAAATAACGTTTCTCAATGGTGACATTGATGAAACATTCTATATGGTGCAGTTAAAAAACTTTACATTTGGATAGATAAATAGTATGGTTTGCAAACTTAAAAAATTTATCTATGGGCTCATGCAAGCATCTCGACAATGGTATTTTAAGTTTCATTAAGTGATCATCTTCTTTGATTTCAAGATAAATTTGGTAGATGATTGCATATACCATAAGTTCTGTAAAAGGAAATATATTTCTCAGGTTTTATATATCGATGACATTTTACTTACTAGTATGGATATAGGCTTATCATATAACTCCAAGAGATTTCTAGTTAAAAACTTTGGGATGAAAGATCTTGGTGACGCCTTTTTTGTATTAAGTATACAGATACATTGGGATCGCTCTCGAGTTATTCTATGATTATCACAAAAGAGTTATATCGAAATAGTTCTCAAGAGATATAGCATGTAGAATTATAAATCAGATGATATCCCGTGGTTGAGCGAGATAAGTTCAATCTCAATCAATGCCCTAAGAATGCTTTTGACGAAAGAGAAATACAAAGGATTCCTCATGTGTCAGCAGTAGAAAGTCTAATGTATACTGAGGTTTGTACGCCATTGGATATTGCATATGTTACTAGAATGTTAGACAGATACTTAAGTAATCCAGGATTAGACCATTGAAAAGCAGTCAAATGAGTTTTACGATGCTTACAAAGAATAAACGACTACATGCTCACATATCGAAGGTCAAATAAGCTTGAGATCGTTAAGCATGACTTTGATTTTGTTGGATGTCAAGATAGGATAAAATTCACTTCGAGTTACATCTATCTACTAGTTGAGGATGTTGTGTCTTGGAAGAGTGCTAAATAGTCTATTATAACCTCTTTCACGATGGCAGTAGAATTTATAGCATATTATAAGGCATCAAATCATAGAATATGACTACAAAATTTTATCATGGGACTGCATATAGCAGATAGTGTTGATAGACCACTTAAGTTATTTTGTGACAATAAGCCAGCAGTGCTATATTTCAATAACAATAGGAGCTCAATGAAGTCAAACTATATACACATCAAATTCTTAGTTGTTAATGAATGAGTTCAGAGTGTACAGTTGTCTATTGAGCTCATTGGTAACTCCATAATTGCGGATCCACTTGCTAAAGGATTGCTGCCCAAGATGTTTCATGAGCACACTTCTTGAATGGGTGTCATGTCATTTAAAGATATTCAGTTTTAGTGAGAGTTTATAATTTTTAGATACTTTTATAATATAGATATTTTTAGTTATTTCAGTTTATAGATATTTTTTAGTTATTTTCTACAAAAATAATGTTTTGGTTTATTCACACTCTTAATTTGATATGATTTGATCTCACAAAGGTTTAAAGTAGACTAATTGGAAATAGGCATGTTAAGATCACATTGCGTGAAATTTCTATACTACACATCCATATCATGATTTATGTCATTTACTTATATTGACATAGTGACCATTGATGGGTCGAGTAATGTAACAACGGTCACTTTGATGATATGTTGATATAATTGATGGATCAAATTGGTTATACATATATTCTAGTAATTATAGTTACATAATTATAAAGTTACACATATAGCCCAAGTGCGAGATTATTGGATTTTTTAATCTAATATTGTTGGATCCTTAATCTAACGTTAGGCTTATATATAAATAATTATGTATTATAAACTGTTATATAAGGTTAAACCCAATTAAAGTGATCAATTATTGTTTTTCTTATTATGGACTTTAATGTATCTAATAGGATGTGGGTCTTTAATGTGTAAAAATCTAATAATATTCTAATTTATGATGGGCAGAATTAGGAATACCCAATGACAATAGAAAAAAATGTTTATAAAAGTAATTATGGTCCCCAAGTCACATGTATTCTTTTCCATTCTTTATAATATCTCATCATCAGAGAGAAAGCACATAGAGAATTAAAGGATTTTATAGGAGAACGTGTAGATCTGGAAAGCTAATCACATAATTTTATAGAACTATTTAGCATTATAAATTCAAGTATGCTTCCGTATATTATATTATTAATTCTTGGTGAAACAACATAATATTTTTGGGTTATAGGTGATGGTTTTCATCAAAAGTTTTATTTATCCCAACACTAACTGGATATATAGTTGTATTAATTTATTGAGGTTAAATGAGTATTTATCTTATATATGGATGTGGACACCGATACAAAATTCTCTTAAATTAGAAGCAAAAAATAGTTGTGAAAAAATTATGGGAAACCATAATGCTTGGCTGTTCTGATAGGTGCACGTGGTAATCTATATATTTTCTGATGGATCATAAACTTGATCCAAGTTAAATAAATTTCAAGCCCAAATTAATAAGCCCAACCCATGGGAGGTTCCATGAGTAAATATGATAGGTTAGATTTTAATTATTTATATTAAATGTTGTAGGTATAGTAAGTGAAGGTGAATGGTTGCTAATATTTTGTAATTATTTATTTAAATATTTTAGATTTATTCTCATGTACTATAAACCCCTTAGTGTCATTTGTTTATGCACTTAGTAACGTAACAAAATCTCTAAGTTGTGGAGAATGAAAAATAAGAATTGTAATTAAGAAGTATTGTTATTGAAGAAGTGAAATAATATGTTTTTAAGTATTTGATTTTAAGAGCATCTCCAAAAAACTATTTAAATTTTACTTTTCAAATTTTAATTTGCTTATTGATGTGGCAAGTAAGTAAATGGAAAAATATAATTCTCTTCAAAAAACTCATCAAATTAAACCAAGTTAACATTATTTTAATCAAATCCTTCTCTCTATCAAATTTAGTTCATTATGGAAACATAAATAATAATTATAGCAGTTGTATCTTTTCAATAAATAATAATAAAATATTAATAGAAGAGAGAGAAACTCACTCTTCAATATTGAAGAGTGAGAAACAAATCTTATTTGAAAAATCTAAATTAATGTGTCTTTTGGAGTGTTTAATACTGACATGGCTCTTCAAATAAGAAGTAGAATTTTATTTGAACACTCTTTTGGAGATGCTCTAAGAAATTCTCCAACATTTTATTATCATTATTGTAGAAGTTTTGTCCAAACATTAACGGGCTGTAGGGCCAGAAAGTGATGAAAATTTAGAACAATAGCTATGAGAGCAAAATCTATGGTTGCATAGCGACTCATGGTCGTCCTTCGCCCTCTTAAGATAAAAAAATGTAGTATATGTGCATGGCTAGAAATAAAGTGCCATATGCATTTACTTGGAAACTCATATAATGAAAGCGTATAATAACAATTGACAAGCATATGCGTTTACGAGGAAACTCATGAGCTTCTTCTATTTATTTATTTATCTTTTGAAAGCCGTGTGCTCTTGTATAAATAATGCTATTTTTATTCACTTTAAAATTGTATCATTCTTGCTTAGTACCATTTACGTTGCTCTCTATCTATTAGAAAGACTGATATGAGCTTAATCTATTTTGTTTATTAAAAAGATCCATTAAGCTCTTGATATCAATAACTTAAGTGGTCCCATTCCACCCACAATCTCCAATGCTTCAATAATAACAGTCATTAATCTGGTTGGCAATCGACTCACTGGCCATCTACCATCAACACTTGGCCAATCCCTAAAAGACTTGTATGAAGGCTTGATTCATTTGGCTTGTAAATGTTACAACATATAGTGTGAGATATTCACATGATAATCTAGAGATAAGGCACAAGGTAGAGATAAGTTTATATGAGATATACGCAAAGCATAAATCAATAGATGACACTATATTATCAATGATGAGATAATGTGAAACGATTTTTCCTGGATTCTCTAGGTGAGTTTATCTAGTTTCATTAATATTCGACTAATAACAATTTAATAAATAAGGATCTTATAGAAAATTCAGCATAGTTCTTTCTATAATTATAGCACTCAACTTCCAAATATATAAAACAAGTACTCCCAAAATAAGAAAATAAACAACCAACCCCAACACTCAACATCTTCAACTATAATACTAAATTTTACCAAGATATCTCTCAAGTATTAAAAGATTATATTTTAACTAATATTGACATACATTGTTTTATTTTTAATCCCAAAAGTATAATATAACAAAATTATACAATCCCAAAAGAAATGAGATGATCAAAATACCTTAATAAAAAATCATCTATATCTTCTAATAGCATAACGTGGCCACAATTCAAATATCTACAGTCGTTGGGTTGATTTGGCACCTACAATCTCCTATAGAGGGGCATGGGTGAATCTAATAAAAAATCGAGTGATAAAAAAACTCAGTGAGCTCAGTGAGTAGATAATAGTTTTTAAAAATAAATGTAATCTTTCTTTAAACAATCTCATGGAAATATCATAAGAACTTAAATAAACTTATTTAATTTTAGTCTCTTACTAATATAACAATAATACATAATGCTGCATAAAATCAAAGTAATCATAACACTTAAAATAGTAAATACTAAATACTGAAACTATCACCATACAAGTACCCTGGGGAATAATATATATATTTATTTAATTAAAACATTAAACTTATAAATTTGGCATTAATACTTACTAATAAATAAATAAGTTAAAATATAATTATATTAACACTATATTATATTTTATATGATAATAATATAATATAAAAATAATTAAAAAACCATCGATAAGACAAATCAAAATGAAAAAAAAATTGTAAAAATTATTCTATCATGTGTTTGAGCCAAAAGTTTTATTTCTTTTTTGAATATTTTGCAATTTTAATCTATTTTACTTTTTTTTATTACTTCCTTTGTTTTTAGACATCATAATTTTGTCTATTTAGACTTAGAGAATTTTACTAAAAAGAATATTTTGATTTTCCTATTTTGATAGGGTTAGTGTAAAACTAAGATATTAGGAATCTTGGTTTCCTATTTTGTCTCATTTGTTATTTAGGAACTTTATTTCTCTAAAATTAAGATATGAAGAATTTATTGTGCCAAACTCCCTTGTTTGTCTACAATAAATCAAAATTTTAAAATATAAAATATGTATAAAATTAAATAGAGAACAATTCAATTTAAATAATTAAAAATAAAATTTAATTAAATCATATTTATTTGATAAGAGTTTCACCTTCCCCTAACTATTGTTATTTAGTTAAGCATAATTGATTAAATCATATCTATTCATATGCCTCTTGTATAAGTATATGCTAATTTTCTTCGCTTAAAACTTGTGTCAACCTCACCTAGCAATTAGATTGCTGCATCTATAGAAAAGAAATGACCAATATGCGTTTATCTTTATTCTTTTTCCTATGTTGTTGTTACAATATTCCATAGCTAGCTTAGCTATGACGACTTTAAACAACTTAACAACAGATTAATCAGCTCTTCCTGCGTTCAAAGTCCATGTCGTTGATCATCGAAGTGTCCTGACAAATAATTGATCTATATCTTATCCAATATGCACCTGGATCGGCATTTCTTGGCATAGAAAATTCCGGACCCAGCTGATGAAACAAGCTTGATAACTTTTACAGGGGTAGAAAAAGAGTGAAAGTGACAAAAATTTATGAGTCAAACGGACTCTATACTCTGTTGGTGGTCCTGGTGGAGAAGATGCAAAATACTTCGGTGGAATTTTCGAAACCACATTGCTGGTCTGTTTCTTTGCAAAAACATTTCTGTTACTCTATTCATGGACGGCCCATCCGATGGACAAGCCTGAATACACCATAAACCAACAATAATTTATGTACGGTAGTTACATAGAAGTAGCATGGTACTTTCTAGAGATCATAATCAGTGTTAAAGCTTTTTGTTTGGAGCATATAATATAAAAATTGTAAAAGCTGTTCTATCCTGTGTTTGAGCCAAAAGTTTCATTTCTTTTTTGAACATTTTGCAATTTTAAGCTATTTTACTTTTTTTTTTTTTAGACATCAGAATTTTGTCTATTTAAACTTAGAGAATTTTAGTAAAAAAAAAAATTTGGTTTTCCTATTTTAATAGGGTTAGTGCGAAAAGAAACAAATTCTAGTTTTATTTATTAAGGCTTATGAATAATATTCTAATTATTTAGGAGCTTTTTTTCTCTAAAATTTATTAATCTTTACGTTTTCGTATCAGTAATTGATCGTATTCTTTGCAATTTCACTCTCTTCGCTTGTCGCACACGGCAGAAAAAGCTGTAGCTTTTTTACCCAAAATAAACATGTCTTTGGGGGAAAAGATCAACACTGGAAGTACTTGGGTAGGAGGAGGGGGAGGGGGACGAAAGTAATTACATGAATGAAGCCAAAATAAAGCTGAACTTATCATGAGTTCTGCAATGAATTTGGATAATGTGAATAATGACGCAGCCGCAGTTTTTGAGCTTGTAATGTGTCAGCAAACTTTAATTAATTCATTACTGACTTATAAGAGATAAAGCCACATTCGCAAAATCACACAAGATCATAATCTTTCGTCATGCTCAGATTACGTGGTCAAAATCGAGAGTAAATATTTAATTAGAGATAGTAAAACCTTGATTTTACGAACATTATGGAAGATCAGACTTCGAGAAAAATACTTCCAATGAATTTATCATATTAATTTTGATCAAAATCTCCCAATCATGAACGAGATTTATAATTTAAGAAAAATAATTCTTTTACGAGACTATGACTTCGTAAATTTCATCCCAGAGTTAACTGCCACAAATTGCAATACCTGCCCCGCTTTTACTTTGAAGAGAAGTAAATTTTTTTACTTCAAAAAAGTAATTGAATATTATATGATTGCATAAATGCACGCGTCGTAAAAGATTACTTAAAAATAAGCCCTAAAATTCATTGAAGTTGGCTTGAACATACTTTTGAAAAGAGTGAAGGTGATGAAACCTACGAATCAAACAGACTCTAGCTCTGATAAGCCCAAAATGTCACACTGAATCCAAAAGTCATTAAAGATTGGCGGCCTCTTTGAAAAGAGTGATTGTCCATCCAAAATCCTATAATATGGCTTTCACGAGCTTTTGGAATGAGTGAAAGCGACAAAAATTTATGAGTCAAACGGATTCCATTGGCGGTGTTGGAGGAGAAGATGCAAAGGCTCTGGCGGACTTATTCAAGGCGTCACTGCCAGTCCGCTTCTTTGCGATGACATTTCTGTCACTCTATTTCCGATAGACGATTCTAAATACACCCTGAGCCGAAAGTAATCATCTTCTTTGCAATTTCACTTTCATCGCTGCTTACAATTCCGAGTAATTTAAAATCATTATCCTGCTCGAAATGCTTGTGTTTATATATCGCTAATCCCAGTAATTTAAATTATGTAATGCCTCACCAAAATTTCTATTAAGCACTTATGGAGCACTGTAACGAATCGTCCTTCCACTTCCAACACCGGCACAATACTCTTTTGGGAAAAGGACTTTTAGCCCCCACAGTTTTAAGGAAAAGAACACCTTTAATATCTTAAAAAGGATATATAATTCCCAAATCCTATTAATTTTCAGGCCTGGGGCAGTTAGAGTTTTAGGGAGGAAGACAATTTTGAGAATTTTATCCGTCATTTCTTGTAAATACAAATGTATTTTTTTAATATATTATAGTTATTTAATATATAATTATAATTAATTAATATATTAATATATTATTAACAATAATTAATAATAATAATTTTTAATAAATAATCACAACAATTAAAATATAAAATAATAATTATGACAATTATTCATTAAGTACTTTTTAATAATTTATTATAATATAATTTATTTCAATTCTGATTTTAAGACAAAGTAAAGGTATTAATAACAACCTAGCTCATTTAATTCTTACAATTCAAATAAACAACTTATTGTAATTTTAATTTTTCATTCTCATTCTGATTCATTCTCATCCTTGTCTATTTCAATTCTAGTTTAGTAAATGTATTATAAAAGTAATTGAAACTATAGCCATACGATGATATAAATAGACACATGTAAAAGATTACTTAAAGATAAGTCCCAAAATATCTAACACCGAATCTATAGATCAAGAGGGTTAGTAATTATTCAAGGAAGCAGATCCTGTCTAAGCTTAAGTAAATTATATGATGATAAACTATAAGTAAGAGTCTTAAGTTTGGTAAATCTATAAGTTGTAATATTTCAACTTAGTGAATTGCTTTTCATTTAGGTGTGCTCTCGTGCATGTAGAATTGATTAATTCGATCCAAGTAAAAGTCTCTAGGTCATTTAATTTCTGTAATCTATTGCGTTTTGAAAAATTAATTTTTTTATATAAATAAACAATATTGGTGAACAGTAACTGTAAACAATAACCGTGAACAATAATTTCAAAAATTAATTAAGTTGTTATTTTAAGATTTTAAGTACCTACATCTATTTGCAACAAATTTAAATTCCTTTCAATAATTTCAAATTTTTACTCTTTTTAAACCACAGTCAATTTTTAGCCACCTTAACGGTCAAAATATTTTTTAGTTATCAATTGTTTCATGATGACACATCTATTTGATCAGTTGGAACCAAAAAAATGCAGAGTATGGATTAGAAGGAATCATTTAAGCCAAACCTGATGTCTACAGTTATGGTGCTTTATTGATGGAAACTTTGACGGGAAAGAAGCCCACATTACCTCGTGCAATGAGTGATGTTGTTGATGCAAACTTGGTGAGAGAAGAACAAGCTTTTTTCTGTGAAAATGAATTGTTTATTAATCATCACGCATTTGGCATTGGATTGTTACGTGGAGTCACCAGAACAGAGGGTATCAACCAAAGATGCCGCTGAAAAGCTCAAGAAGATGATAGTGAAGTTTCGGGGTGATGCTGCTGCAAGTAGTTAATGTCATGTTTGCCATGTGTGTTTGTTAAATTTGTGCGCACTCTTTCTTGTTTGTGCTTGTTGAATAAGAGCCATTACTCTGAGCAGAACATAAATTGACATGATAAATCTAATCTTCGAATTTTTATCTTTGGACATATACGTAATGCTAGATATGGCATGTGTTTTATGTCAATATTCTGGAGATTTATGAAATTGTTCCTCCAACAAAGTGGTGAAATCTTTGAATCTCTGCATCTTTCGTACCGTCTTTCTTTTCTTTCATGCCCTGTGAATCGAGTTATTACTGTTTTCCATATATTATTATTCCAGATGACTGTATTGGAAGGTGAAATATATTATAAAAAACTCTTAGGTTCAACTTCATAATTAATATTTGCAGTTATCAAAATTCGACTCTGAATATTGAAAATAGAACTAGACATCACTCAACGTTTTTTATTTTTTTATTTTATTTTTTTCAGATATTTAAAGTCGCTTGTTATCACTCATTCATTTATAAACAAACTCTTGTATAAACATGAATTCAAAGTTTCCATTTGGCCTCCCTTACTAGCGCTAGAAATACAGAAATAAATACTCTAATTTAATAGCTTGTTGCATAGGGCTGGAAAAGCTATAGCTTTGTTACCCTGAACCAATGTTGAACATGTTTTAGGGGAAGACATCTACAGGGGAATGATATTACACGAAGTACTTGGGATTTGGGGAAAAGAAAGCATAAAACTTCCGGAAAACTGATGATAAGTTGTGCACTGAATTTGGATACTGTAGACAATGAAGCAGCAACAGTTTCTGAGTTCGTAATTTGTCAGCGAACTTTAAATAATTCATTACGGACTTACATGAGATAAGACCACATTCATAAAATCACGCAAGATCATAGTCTTTCATCAAGTTCAGATTAGGTGGTCCAAATCAAGAGTAAATATTTTGTCAGAGATGCAAATATATTTATTTCGAAAACATTATGAAAGGTGAGACTTCAAGGAACAACACTTGCAAAGAATTTATCATATTAATTTTGTTCAAAATCTCCGAGTCGTAAACGGGACCGTTTCCAATTTAAGAAAACTAGTTCTTGCCAAGAATTGACTGCTACCCATAGCAGCTGCATTGCAATACGTCAGTAGCTGCCCTGCTTTCACTCTCAAGAGAAGTAGTTTTTTTCTTAAAGACTATGATCTTTAGAAGTAATCGATGACCGCACAATGACTTAAATGCATGCGTGGCAAAAAATTACTTAAAAATAAGCACTGAATTTAAAATTCATTAAAGATTGAGCTGTTGCGCGCTTTTGGGTTTCGAAAAAGAGTAAAAGTGACAAATATTTGAGTCAAACGGACTGTACACGGGCTAGCTAGTTAAACCCGCCATTGACTTTTGCCACCACAAATTCACAAGTTGCACTCAGGAAACTTACAAGCATCCTATAATTCAATTCTGATCTCCGCATTACGTGTCACAACCCGTCTCCAATCCTACTATGAGTTTTTATAATCTTGAAATTAAATTAATAACGATTTTATAATAATAATAATAATATTTTTTCTGAAATTTTATTAATTTTCCTTATGGTTTTGACTTCTCTAATCTATAATTAATAAAATAACACTTCCAAAATTTTCTTAAATACAACAAACTCTACCAATCAACATCCCAACAAATACCAAATATCAATTAAAATATTTTAATACTAAATATAGTAAATTATTCTTAATCATATATTATACAATCCAAAATATTTCAACTAAAAATTCTGTGACTCCTAACACTATTATGTCATCAAAATATAAATAACTATCATTGCTGAGTCGACTGTTGTACCTGAAAATTTCTTGTAGAAGAAAAATTATGATAAAAATAGGGGTGAGTATAAAACGCTGTGAAAGTCAGTAAGTTGATAGCAATTTTCAAAAATAAATTTATTTTAAAAATAATCTATCATTTTTTAAATATGCAATTTCATCAGACCATAAATGAAAAATATTAACTATCGTTGCTGAGTCAACTATTATACCTGAAAATCTCTTATGGAAGAAAATTATGATAAAAACAAGGGTGAGTATAAAACGCTGTGAAAGTCAGTAAGTGGATAGTAATTTTTGAAAATAATTTTATTTTAAAAATAATCGTATCATTTTTTAAATATGCAATTTTATCAGACCATAAACAAGAAATATTAATAAATCACTTAACATTTATAATCAAATCACTGACTTCGAAAATATATATAATGTCATGTGAAATAACTCGCAAAGAACATGTCATAACATCATATAAATACTCAATTTGAAATCGTCACAAAATACTATGTAAAACTAAAGAAAATTCACAACACATGATATCAATACTGAATGCTGAAAATTATCACTAAATGATTACCCAGAGAAAAAAATCCCATCATATCTAGACCTCAATAGATGAGTAATCAAGAAACCATCATGCCCCAGAGCTACACGGATAATCTGGACCTCAATGGACGGCCATCAAGAAACTATCATACCCTAGAGCTACACGGATAGCTGGAGAAATAACATCTCATATGTCATCACATCTCAACATATCTCATCATCATAACTATGCATGCATAAATAGTCTCCAAAAGACAAAAACGACTAAGTACACAGCTCAAAACCTCTATGTGTACTTAGACGGGCCCCAAAAGTCTGTATCTCACAACATCACATATATATGGGAAAAGGTACTAGCATGAAAGTTGATCTATTACGAACAACCACGCTGGTCGTAATATCCGTATGTGCCTTCTTAGCCTATATTTCAAAAGTAATGGCTTCTTTAGATCCACTTCAATGCACAACCTAGCATACTTCCCTCTTTCTGCCAAGGAGTAGTCTTGTCAACTTTGACAATCCGTCCTATTTTGCTTCTAAGCCTTTCTAGGAAAGGTTGATCAAAATATTCAATAGAGGTTTAGCGTAGCCCATACAGCCAGATTCTTAATGGCATCCTCCTCTGGTTGGAAAGAATGACACCATTTACGGATAGTGAGGTAGTGGTTTGCAATCATCCATGGTCCTTCACTCAAAACATAATTATAATCCTCTAGGTTAGCAAAATTGGCTAAGTAGTTTCCCTAAATCAATAAGCTTCAACTCTTCTTTTGGAGACCACATCTGCCTTAATTGTAAACTCAAATAATTGAACCCTATGGTTTTACCCTACAGTTTCACAATCAGTGTTTTGTGCCATGGCCACCTCAGTCTTCTCTTATCATCCACTGTCAAAAGGATTTTTGGGCAAGTCTCCTCATCAACATCTTCATCATCAGGGGTAATGGAATCTTACCCACTTTCTTACTCTTAAAGCAGGGCTGACGCTCTGTTTTTCGCTTGAAGCTTATCCGCATGTCTTTGCTTGACAATAAGAGTAGTATGAAGCTCGGAATCTAGTTAATAAGTTAGCATTCAGCGATGGGAAATAGAATATCAGACTATAGAACTTATTCAATAGAAGAGAAGCCCTATTGAGACTTGCGCATGAGAAAAGCGAGCTGAAGCTTCCTAGAAATAGAACACCCCTACTTTCATATAAAATATGTCTTCCCTTGCACTTTATGTCTTCATGTCGTTAGCTTCGCTTTCCTTCTCTTCTCAAAGAATAGTTATTTGAAATACGAGAATAGGTTATTTAAGAGAGTCAATATTCACTCGGACCTTTCAACTGAGCTTGACTTGAGCATTTCCCTCTAGTACCTTCACCTAACAAGTGATCAAAGAAATGGATTGGCTTTTTTTTTTCTTTCATCGAGATTAACTTGGTGTTCAGTTATTGTACAGCTAAGTAGAAAAGCAGCGAAGTAGAATTTCTCGTAGATAAGATAAGTGTTTTTTTGTTATTCGTGGAGGGGTTCATGGAAAATAAGAATGGAATTGGGTTCGATTCCCATTGCCCCTTTATGATGAAAAAGACTGATTCAACAAGATATGCCATGTTTGCATTAAGATTTAAAACTTGTTGTCTACTTTCAGGAAATGTTCGGAAGAGAGAACTTACAATAATACAATACCGCATTCTCTAAAGATTGAGGAAGAAAATGAGATCTATTAAGAGAAAGATTTATCCGAGAGAAAATCTTAACAGTTACATCTAATCACAAACTACACGAAAGTTGCCCCTTTTTCATGGGGATTTACCATCACAGAAATGCATAGAGGAACAGAACAAACTTCATCTATCCCTTTTCTACTCAATCCAGAAACAAGATTGGACGTTATTCTGGTTTGTCTCTATTTTTGTGAAACTATTCCTCAAGCAAGGCAGCTGATAATTCATCGAAGGGTTTGTGTGAATAATGGAGTGGTAAGCATTACTCATTTGAGACTTTCCCATGGTGATATAATATCTTTTCAAGAAAATGACCCGAGAATCTACTGTGAAGGAATAAGGAGATCTTTCTACATCGAAATATCAGTTCATAAAATAATAGGAAAATTCCTGGATCACCCGGTAAGAATGCGGAGAAAAACCAAAACAGAATGGTTCCACCTACTCAAAACTAAGAGGGGATGCCGCCTACTACTAAAATCCCAGTTTTTGCAATAGTTGTGTTCTTCTATGCAAGAAGAAGACTTTGAAAGAACAAAGAAGTTTGGATCTGAAAAAGTATGCTTAGGAAGTTCCTTCACTGAGCACAACAGAATAAAGAGGAATTTATATCATTTCAAATCCCTATTCTTATCTAAGAGAAAGAACGAGATAAACTGAAATTTTCTTACTCGAACAAGAAGTCCTATAGTTTACAACTCTTCTTTATATAGTAATTCGACCTATTGCTTTGCATCCCCTCATCAGTTTACTATGAAGAGAAGAATCAAAAGGATTGAACTAGCCACTCATTATTTGGAGGTGAATCATAGAACACCAAAAGCTGTGGTATCTTATAGACATAACTGTTGTGCAAATTTTAATGAACTCGCAAGCGCACGAATCTATTGTAGAATAGATTAATAGTGACGAGTGTCGATCCCACGAGGAGGTTGATTTTAATTATATGCTGAATTAATTTTCTTTTAATGGAAACAATTAAATTATGGTGATTTTATCATAAATTGTGAATTAAAATGGCGGGAATAATTAAAACTGTAACTGTTATAATAAAGCACTTGGGTATCCGGATCCGCATCAACATGATCCATGGGCTAAATATTCCATATTAATACCAATTAAATCATAAGGGGGGATTCCATACCTTATAAACCACTCTCCAATAAGTATGGTGCCAAGGGCTTATCGTGCCAAATAATAATAATCTTGTACTAGGGTGCCGGTATAACCAGGGTTATAACTAGACAAAACTATTATTATTTGTCGACGAAAAGTCAAAACAACCACAAATATTAGAGGGGAAGAGAAAGTAAATTTACTAAATTAAGCCCATGGAACATGTTGAGACTTCACCTTCCACCCAAGCTCAAAAGAAATTAGCCACTCATATTTTAACTAAGGATAAAAAAGGAAATTTTATTAAAATACAAAGAAACTACAAGAAGGAGAAGGAATTTCAGAAATCTAAGCTTAGAAATGAATTCAAGGGTGCCAAATTAGGGGGGTAGAGCCCCCTTTTTATAGATACATTGAGTGAATCATCACCATTGGATTAAAAACAATTCGGATGCTCAGGATTGCGCCACGTCATCAGTCAACAGTCAACAATCAACAGCGATCACAAATCAGCGATTAACATTTTTGACAAGAATGCCGCTGAATAGTAAATAATCCCATGTAGCGCGCGTATCTTTGTACACATGATTTTTGCTCCACTGAGATGCTGCCACGTCATCGATCTACAGTACATAAGAAATTTAGTCCAATAAGATCCTGACACATCATTGGTCAACGCCACGTCATCGGTCAACGCCACATAAGCAGTCAATCCACATAATTCATCCATTCTTTCAAGCAACTTATATTTGTCCCCAACATCAACATGTAGAATAGTAAACATGGTGTAACATTACTCAAGACCAAAGATAATACAAATACTAAAATTCGAAAGTCATCATATCATCCAATATCAAGAATTCACAAATTTTTTTTTAAACATAATTATTTCCCCCCAACCTATTTTAAACATAAAAAGAAAACATACATGCAGAAAAATTAAAGAAAAATGAATTTTTTTCTTTCTTTTTTTTTTAAAAGAAGATGCGTTTCTAGAGTTACTACACTCCATATTCAGCCATCTTCGACTTTAAAAACTTGAAAACATATATTTATAAAGGAGAAATTATCAGCTATTCCCTCCCCCCAACCAGAACGAAACATTGTCCTCAATGTTTTAAAGGAAAGAAGTAGAGATTAGAAGATATCACCTGGGCATTGCAATACAGAAGAAAATATTAACAAGTAGTTGCGACTGTGGCTCACATCGTCCTCTGGTTTTACGTCCAGAAACAGCCTGAACGCCCTCTATGGGTTGAGGATAGGCTTCACATCCAGTTTTCTTACAAACTAACAAACAGGGTCTTTTATAGTCAGATTCCCGAGACTACAGTTTGCACATTCTTTCTGAAATAATGGCCATAATTAGAGTATTGCATTTTGGACGTATTTACTGGGATGCGTTTCAAGAGACAAAAGGATATCATCCAATGACTCCTTATTCAAGCCATCCCTAATGAATTGAATCTTATCTTCTCTGTTATCAGACACCATTTCTAAAGAACATGATTTTTTTTTATTGCATATTATTCTGGCACACTTATTCAAGAAAAAAAAATATCAATAATAGTTAAACTTTACAAAAAAATAATTTAAAAAAAAATTAAATCACCGAAAATAGAAAGAAAGAAAATTCAGGTCACTTCAATGTTTTGTGCTGTTTTCTCCATATGATTGGTATTCGTGATATGACTTTACTTTTCTGACCATTAACTTTAAAAATTACATTGTTCTTTGGATTCTTAAATTTAATGGCTCCATGTGAAAAAAACAATATGATCAGTAGATGGACCAGACCATCGAGAACGTAACTTACTTGGAGAAACGTGCCATTGAGAATTGAAAGAAAATACTTTCTGACCTGGTGTGAAAGATTTTCCAATGCTCCGCTTGTCACAGAGGATTTTCATTCGCTTTCTGTAGTCCTTAGCATTTTTGTTGTTACGAATCTCCACTGGTTTTGCCAGTTGTATCCTCCTTTTTGAACCAAAAATGGGGTCAATGATGTCTGTGTTCTTTTGTTTATAATCAGGAGAGGATGGGATGATTTCTGACAATATTTCTTCTTCCTCCAAGAATGTAGAATTCAAAGGGTCGAGTGAAGGTTTGAGCTCAATTTCTAGTGGTGATTCTGATGATGGGATGAGATTTTCTTTTAATGGTGCCAATTGCTCTATCCTTGTCTTCCACTTATCAATGTCCATGCATGGCGATGAATCCAATAAGGCATTAACCTCATCAATTGATCTGTCAATATTAAAATCCAAACCAAAGTGAGTTAAACATGTCAGTAAAGGGTCATCACTAAGGTTTAAAGGAAATGTGTGATCAATTAATTCATTAACTAAATCCACATCTACAATTTCATCATTAGTACTGTGAGGTTGTTTGGCAATGTTAAAAATATTTAGTTCCATGGTCATATTGCCAAATGACAACTGCATATTTCCAGTCCTGCATTGAATGTGAGCATCGGCAGTTGCCAAAAATGGAGGACCCAAGATAATGGGGATATGCTTCCTTGAATCTTGCACTGGTTGAGTGTCAATTACAATGAAATCAACAGGAAAATAAAACTTATCTACCTGGATAAGCACGTCCTCCACAATACCACGTGGTATTTTCATAGATCGATCTGCAAGCTGTAACACCACTGGAGTTGGGTGTAATTCGCCCAATCCAAGTTTCACAAATACAGAGTAAGGTAACAGATTTACACTAGCTCTTAAATCCAACAAAGCATTCTCAATTGTGTGGTTCCCTATACTACATGAGATAGTGGGGGAGGCTGGATCTTTGCATTTTAAAGGCATTTTATGTTGGAGTATAGAACTAATATTTTCTGTTAAAAAGGCCTTTTTCTGAACATGAATATTTCTCTTTTTAGTACAAAGGTCTTTAAGAAACTTGGCATATGATGGCACTTGTTTTATGGCTTCAAGTAAAAGGATGTTAACACTTACCTGTTTGAAGATTTCAAGAAACTCACCTGTGGATTTTCCTTTCTTCCCTTTAGCTAACCTCTGAGGAAATGGAGCTTTAGGAACATATTCTCGTGGGTTAGTTTCCTCTTTCTCCTCTGATGATGATTCCTCAGTGTTCACAGGTACAATCTGAGTTGATTTTGGCATCTCCACTTTGTTGTCGACTTCTTTTCCTTTTCGCAAGGTCATCACTGCTTTGACCTCTCCATGCTGCTGTGGTGAACTAGAACTTACTTCATTCACTGCTTTAGGATTGGGCACTGGTTGACTTGGGAATTTGCCTTTTTCAACGGTCATGGCCAAAGTTTGAACTGAAGAGGCAAGTTGTCCCACCATTTTCTCAAGGTTAGAAATTGATTTGGCCTGTGAGTTGAAGCCTGCTCTCATCTCATTTCGTAACTCATCAATGGTGCGGTTCTGCTGCTCGATCTTGGGGTTAGTAAGATTTCTGAAATTTTGGGATGTCTCCTCCCATGGTTTGGGTTGAGAATGGTTTGGATTTTGATTGTATGGTCTGAATGGTGGTTGAGAGGCTTGAGACATTTGAGGAACTGGTTGCATTGGTGGAGGTGGAGCTGATGGTCCATTTTGTTGGAATCCTTGAGACCATGAGAAGTTGGGGTGGTCTCTCCATCTAGGGTTATATGTGTTGGAGTAAGGGTTGTAGTTTGATGGTTTTCTCATGATACCTATGGCATTGGCTTGATCTGAATATGAGTCATGGTCATGTGGCTCTGTTGATTTAGCGGTTGTCAAAGATGCTATTTGTCGAGCAAGACCTTCAACCATCTCTTTGACTTCTTTAATTCCTGAGCTTGACTCGCCAATATTAACCTCATTCACTCCCTTAATTCTCCTGGTATTTCTGAGTGATCGACTCCGTTGTTGAGAATTATCCGATTGCCGTTGGAAGAATTCCCAAATCTCTGATGCACTTTTGGACATTAACTCTCCTCCACTGGTTGCCATTAGCCATTCTTGCATATGTGGCAATAATCCCTCCAAAAAATATTGGTATTGGTGCCATTTCTCGTACCCATAATGTGGACACTTCAAGAGTAGCCCATTAAATCGCTCCCATGCTTCGAAAAACTGCTCGTCATCTCTTTGAGTAAACTCTGAAATTTCTCTGCGAATAGCATTGGTTTTATGAACTGGGAAATATTTATTTAAAAATTTAGTTACCATTTGTTCCCATGATGTAATGCTATTAGCAGGCATTGTATTAAATCATGAACGAGCTCTATCTTTTAATGAAAATGGGAATAATCTAAGTTTAACATCATCATCTGAAAAATTCTCATATTTAAAAGTTTGACAAATAGCATCAAAATCATTCAGATGATTATATGGGTCCTCATTTTCTAGGCCATAGAATGTGGGGAGATAGTTTAGCACACTAGGTTTTAATTCAAAACTCCTAGCAGCTACATTTGGGTACCTTATGCATGATGTGCTCAAATTAGCTAAAGGACTAAAATAATCCTTAAATGGCCTCCCTTGTGGTTCTGGTTGCTGATGTTGCAATTCCATTTCAAGTTTCTTTTGAAAAACAATTTGTTTGTGTGTGCGAAGTGTTTTATCCAAATCAAGGTCTAAAGGTTCAAGATTACGTAATAATGACCTTCGACCATGCATGCAAAGAATAAAATAAATGAAGATAAAACAAATAAAAATAAAGAGGAGGGAGAAATTACAATACTAACCTTGTGACATTGTTATAACCGTACTATAAACATACACTCAAGTGCTAAAAAGAAAATATAAGAAATAGATTAACTAAAAATAAAATAAGAAGATAAATTACAACGAAAAATAAAAAATTAAATTACAGAAATATAAAGAAGAGAAAAAGAAACAAAATTAAATTACAGGAAAAAAATTACTTAAAAAGTTTAATTCTATAGAATAATAAATTAACAGAATAAATAAAAATTACAAGGAAAAATAACTCAGAAATTAAATTATAGAAATTTAAAGAAATTACAAAGAAATTAAATTATTGAAATTTAAATTACCAAAATTAAATTACAGATTCACTTTTTTTTACATTTTGTAATATTTTTTAATTTTTTTTATAATTTTTAAGGAAAGCAAAAAAAATTACTTAAAAAAAACTAATTCTATGAATTAATTTTACGAATAAATTAAAATAAATTACAAGATAAACAAAACAAATTACAAAGCAAAAATTAAAGTACAGAAAGTTAAAGAAATCACACAATAAAATTAAAGTGCAAAAATTTAAATTACAAAAATTAAATTGCAAAAATTTAAATTACAAAAATTAAATTATAGAATTATTTTGTTATAAGGAAAAATACAAGAAAACAAAAAAAATTAATTCAACAAATTAAAATAACTCACCTCCCCGGCAACGGCGCCAAAAACTTGTTGTACAAATTTTAATGAACTCGCAAGCGCACGAATTTATTGTAGAATAGATTAATGGTGACAAGTGTCGATCCCACGAGGAGGTTGATTTTAATTATGTACTGAATTAATTTTCTTTTAATGAGAACAATTAAATTATGATAACTTTATCCTGAATTGTGAATTAAAATGGCGGGAATAATTAAAACTGTAACTGTTATAATAAAACACTTGGGTATCCGGATCCGCATCAACATGATCCATGGGCTAAATATTCCATATTAATACCAATTAAATCATAAGGGGGGATTCCACACCTTATGAACCACTCTCCAATAAGTATGGTGCCAAGGGCTTATCGTGCCAAATAATAATAACCTTGTACTAAGGTGCCGGTATAACCAGGGCTGTAACTAGACAAGACTATTATTATTTGTCGACAAAAAGTCAAAACAACCACAAATATTAGAGGGGAAGAGAAAGTAAATTTACTAAATTAAGCCCATGGAACATGTTGAGACTTCACCTTCCACCCAAGCTCAAAAGAAATTAGCTACTCATATTTTAACTAAGGATAAAAAAGGAAATTTTATTAAAATACAAAGAAACTACAAGAAGGAGAAGGAATTTCAGAAATCTAAGCTTAAAAATGAATTCAGGGGTGCCAAATTAAGGGGGGAGAGCCCCCTTTTTATAGATACATTGAGTGAATCGTGACCATCGGATTAAAACAATTCGGATGCTCAGGATTGCGCCACGTCAACAGTCAACAGTCAACATTTACACAGTAACGCCGCCTGAATAGTAAATAATCCCATGTAAGCGCATGTACTGTACACATGATTTTTGCTCTACTGAGATGCTGCCACGTCATCGATCTACAGTACATAAGAAATTTAGTCCAATAAGATCGTGACACATCATCGGTCAACGCCACGTCATCGGTCAACGCCACATAAGCAGTCAATCCACATAATTCATCTAATCAGATACTGCCACGTCATAGGTAGTTGCCACATCATCGGTCCGTATACATGAACAGTGTCGTGAACAGTACCATGAACAGTACCGTATGTGTGAACAGTGACTTTTTTCCTTTAATGCTCCTCTTAAGATTTTCGACCGTCCTGAGTCCAAATATGACGTTTGTTTTGCTGTCTGATCACTCGTTCATTGTGAAACGATTGTAATGCCCCTAAAATACATAAAATACATAGTTATAATAAAACATATATAATTAAATAACAAAATACTTAAATAAATAAAAGTAGTAATGTTAGTGAGATTTAAAGTGTAAAATGACTATTTTCTCCTTTATAAATATACACTTTCTAATACTCAACAGTAACATAGGTCATATCCCTCATGACATAAGATTGAAAGATCCAAACCTTCCTTTTCGAAGTGGAAACGGACATGGCCAAAACATATAAAGATCGATGTTGTCACTCATAGGGACATATTTATCCAAATAGAGGATAGTCTAGATCGATTCATATATAGATTTCTATTCATATAGATAAGTATCTCCGTGAATAGAGATAAAGATAGAGATTCATCTAGATCTTGATTCACTATTTCCATTTTTTTATATAGATTTTTATTATTTTCGATGACAAGTTTTAAATCTTAATGCAGGTAAGGTCGCTTGTGCGCTTTATTTTACAAGGAAACATTGTTTTTCAATTATTACTTGCTGGGTCGGGGCATAGACGAGTGAGCAGAGCCCAAGAAAAAGGAAAGGGAAGCCCCTCATCGAATAGAGCAGTCAACTAGAAGTAGAAGACTGCTGGCCTGAGAGAAGTCGGCCTCTCTCGGGAAAGATGGTCCAATTTCTCTTCTTTCTTTTTGAAATTCGAGTTTCTTTCTTTTTTTTCAGGGGCCCAAACGCTAAAAGGTGGGGGAGAAGCAAGCTGAACCTTTGATCGACCTGGACATATAAAAAATTATCGGCGTTGAGAGAGATTTGAGATTCCGTAAGTAACTCAGTGAGTGCTCTAAGAAGGGCTTAGAAAAAGAAAATGAAATACGAACAACCGCGCTGGTCGTAATAGATCGACTTTCATGCTAGTTCTTGACCTTGCAATATATGGGAAAAGGTACTGTCTAATGACCGTGCAACTGAAATCACATTTTTTTTTTATTTTCAACGACCTTTAAAATCTATTTTCTTTTCTTTAAAAATATAATTATTATGCATAAATTCAAAATCAGAAATAAAATCATTTATCATACACATTTCATATAATAAATACCATTATTCAGATAAAATTTATTTTTCATAAGATCATTAAATCAAGCATTTAAAATTAATTTGTAAACATGCTTTACCATAATTAAAAATCATAATAATCCATAGAGAAAATAGGTTTTGTATATGCCACTCACATTAATGACGATCAAATTCGGTATCGTCAATGTTTGTGGGTTGATTCTTGTTCGCGGGTTCTCCTAATCAAATAAACGGCATAATTATTATCGATAACATAAAGTACAACTAATTGTACTCAATAAAACTTGAACTTACATAATATAACTCCTAAATATTTAAAATTACTAAAATATCCTTATGTTCAAAAATTACAAAAATGCCCTTGATATCAAAATTTGCTAAATTGCCCTCAAAACTATAATTTATTGATTTATCCTAGAATCTTAAATTACCGAAATATCCTCAAATCTTTTAAAATTACTAAAATGCCCTTGAATTTAAAATTACCAAAATATTTCAAAAATCATAATTTACCAACTTAACCTCAAGATTTTAAATTACCAACCTATCCTCAATTTCATCAATTAATAAAATACCCACAGATTAGAAATTATGAAATTATCACTAAGGTGCAAAATTATCAAATTACCCCTAATCACTTAAATTACCGATTTACCCTCAAAATCTCAAATTATCTAACTGTCCTTGTCCATAATTATCAAATTACCCATAACTTTTAGAAATTATAGAATTAACCATAAATTTTATAAACTTTACCGAATTGTCTCTCACCAGTCAACGGTAATCAGACTTCAGTCAACGGTAACGGGAAGCTTAGGTCTTATAGTTCTAACCTTGATGAGTCCAACTGTGCCGGCGATAAACTCCCATGCATGGTGACATCGGCGGATCGAGCTCCCAAAGCTGTGGATTTGTAAGTAACTGTTCACCGACAATCTGATCGTTTCAGGTGACGAGACTGGTCGAAAATAGAAGCTAGAGGTGAAAGGAGTGGAACCCAGTTGGTGGTAGGGCCAAACTCTAGTGGGATCAATGGCAGCAAAAATGGGTTTTTAGCTAAAACTTTCGAGCTTTACCGGTGGTGTTTTAGTCATTTTCCGACGGTGGGAATGACAGGATTTGACCAGCATCTCACAAGCTTCAAATCGATACTAAGCTTGCTTGGATCGATGGTTGGAATTGTGAGTTCCTATTGGGTTATGGTCGCGGGTCACGGGTTCGAATCGATCAACCCAGTCAACTCTCTTTCTCCTTCTCTTTATCTCTTTCTCTCCCCTCTCTCGAGTCCTCTCTCTCTTTCTCTATTTAAAGAAAATGATTTGATTTTTTTATACCGATTAAGTCGATATCAATTTCACGATAACAAAAATTTGACTAATTGACTTTGAAATCACATTTGATTGTGTCAATGAGGTTCGTTCCCTTTTCAGATCCCTTATATATGGTGCACAGAGTCTATTAGTCATGACTTAAACTCCATCATCTATCACTGCAAAATCAGTTCGCAAACGTTTTTGCACATCTTCTCTCAACTTCACTAACTATGGGTCTTGATCTTGCATTTGATGGACTTTATCAACCAAAGTCGGTTTAACTCAAAAATTAGCTATCAAAGCCCTAACCATTATCAGCTTTTAACTCAACTTCCAAAAATCTCAACTTAATCAATAGAGGCATATAGGTCACTTGCAGATGAGCTATAGAGCTAGAGGACTTCCTACTTAATGCATCCGCTACTACATTTGCTTTGCTCATATGATAACCAATAGTGCAATCGTAGTCCTTAATAAGCTCAATCAATCTTCTCTGTCTCAAATTTAACTCTTTATGAGTGAACAAGTACTTGAGACTCTTATGATCAGTGAAAATCTAACATGTTGCTCTATACAAATAATGTCTCCATATTTTAAGTACAAACACTATTGCTGCCAACTCTTGATCATGTGTCAAAAAGTTATGTTCATGTTTCTTAAGTTGTCTAGAAGGACAAGCCACAACATTTCCTTATTGCATTAGTACACATCCCAATACTTGTCTAGAGGCATCATTATCTACCATAAATCCTTCATTACGGGATAGAAGTGTAAAAACCGATGCTAAAGCCAAACATGCCCTAAGTTCTTGAAAACTCTTTTCACAGTCATCATCCCAGTGGAACTTAACACTCTTCCTAGTTAATCGCATTGGAGGAGTTACAATCTTGGAGAATTCCTCCATATATCTACTGTAATAACCAGCCAATCCAAGGAAACTTCTAACTTTTTTAATATTCATAGGTCGCTCCTAGTTCACTACTGCTTCAATCTTTTGAGGATCAACATAAATACTTTCAGCTGATATCACATGGCCCAAAAATATTACTTTGTTTAACCAAAACTTACACTTGTTGAATTTGGCATACAATTGCTTTTGTCTCAAGATTTACAGTACAGTCCATAAATGCTTAGTGTGCTTCTCTTGTTTTTGAGAATATATCAAAATATCATCAATAAATACAATCCCAAATCGATCAAAATAAGATCGAAATACCTTATTCATAAGATCCATAAAAGCACTAGAGCATTAGTAAACCTAAATAGTGGTGTGCAAATTTTATTGAACTCGCAAGCGCACGAATCTATTGTAGAATAGATTAACGGTGACGAGTGTTGATCCCACGAGGAGGTTGATTTTAATTATATGCCGAATTAATTTTCTTTTAATGTGAACAATTAAATTATGGTAAATTTATCCTAAATTGTGAATTAAAATGGCGGAAATAATTAGAAATGAAACTGTTATAATAAAGCACTTGGGTATCCGGATTTGCATCAACATGCTTCATGGGCTAAATATTCCATATTAATACCAATTAAATCATAAGGGGGGATTCCACACCTCATGAACCACTCTCCAATAAGTATGGTGGCAAGGGCTTATCGTGGCAAATAATAATAACCTTGTAATAGGGTGCTGGTTTAACCAGAGCTGTATCGAGACAAGACTATTATTATTTGTCGACGAAAAGTCAAAACAACCACAAATATTAGAGGGGAAGAGAAAGTAAATTTACCAAATTAAGCCCATGGAACATGTTGAGACTTCACCTTCAACCTAAGCTCAAAAAGAAATTAGCTACTCATATTTTAACTAAGGATAAAAAAGAAAATTTTATTAAACTACAAAGAAACTACAAGAAGGAGAAGGAATTTCAGAAGTCTAAGCTTAAAAATGAATTTACGGGTATCAAATTAGGGGGGGAGAGCCCCCTTTTTATAGATACATTGAGTGAATCGTGACCATCGGATTAAAAAAAGTTCGGATGCTCAAGATTGTACCACGTCATCAGTCAACAGTCAACAGTCAACAGTCAACATTTACACAGTAATGCCGCCTGAATAGTAAATAATCCCATGTAAGCACATGTACTGTACACACAATTTTTGCTCCACTGAGATGCTGCCACGTCATCGATCTACAGTACATAAGAAATTTAGTCCAATAAGTTCGCGACACATCATCGGTCAACGCCACATAAACAGTCAATACCACATAATTCGTCCAATCAGATACTGCCACATCATAGGTAGTTGCCACATCATCGGTCCGTATATATGAACAGTATCGTGAACAGTACCGTGAACAGTACCGTATGTGTGAATAGAGACTTTTTTCCTTTAATGCTTCTCTTTAGGTTTTTGACCGTCCTGAGTCCAAATATGACATCCGTTTTGCTGTTTGATCACTCGTTCATTGTGAAACAATCATAATGCCCCTAAAATACATAAAATACATAATTATAATAAAATACATATAATTAAATAACAAAATACTTAAATAAATAAAAATAGCAATGTTAGTGAGATTTAAAGTGTAAAATAACGATTTTCTCCTTTATAAATATACACTTTCTAACACTCAACAAATAGCATCACCAAAAACTCATAGTATCTATAGGGGGTTCTGAATGCTATTTTAGGAACACCGGCCTTTTTAATTCTAAGCTGGTGATATCCTGAATGTAAATTGATCTTAGAAAACATCTTCGCTCTCTAAAGTTGGTCAAACAAATTATCAATATGTGGAAGTGGATACTTATTACGTACTATAACTTTGTTTAACTGTTTGTAATTGATGCAAAGTCTGAGTGTACCATTCTTTTTCTTGATGAGCAAGCTGGAGCTTCTCACGGTGGTACACTTAGTTGGATAAACGTCTTGAAATACAAATGTGCAACCTAAGAGGGGGGTGAATTGGGTTTTTAAAATTCTAGCAAATAAAAGACTCAAAGTGATATAAATTAAGCAATCAAATTTGAGATAAATAAATAAATGAACAATAAAAATAGAGGAGTGGAGTAAGAGAGATCAAACACAGTTATTTTTACGTGGTTCAGCTATCCCCACCTACGTCCACGCCTCCAAGCACACCAAGTTTGAGGATTCCACTAAGCAAACTTCCAAGGCTTCAAGATTTTACTATTGACTTCCAAGGTGTCAATAAACCTTTACATAAAGAGATTTTTTCCAATCTCTTAATCTAAGTGTATCCCAACACTAACAATCACTCAAAATAAAGATTACAAATTGATTTTTCTCTCACACAATTTTTTTAAAATTACAAATCAATGCCCCATGTGTGAATAGATGAAGTAAAAATCTATTTAAAGCTTAATGTAGATCATATATTCGTGTATATACTCAGTAGTTGTGTTGTTATCTCTTGTTTTAATTTGATTTAGTTGAGTTTATTTATAGTTGGAGCTAAGAACTAGCCGTTATTCATCCTTGTTAACAAAAAACGGATTACCGTTATCCATTAACAGATAACCATTTCCGTTGGTCAATGTTACGTTGGGCTTGATTTCAAACTAACGATTGACGGTTTGTAATTGCTCTCTCACCGTTAACATCTAAAGACCTGCACAACAAAAATCTTATATCAGTTTTAGGTAAATGGTTAAAGATTAACAAAGAATGTTAGTCTATATATTATCAGTTAGCCGTTATCAGTTAACGGTTTGCCGTTAATTTCCAGCAATTTATAAAACAAAATGCTTAACCGGTTTCCTTTAAGCGGTAAAGGATTAACAAGATATGAAGTTCTGGATATTGTCGGTTAGCCATTATTGGTTAAAGATTTGCCGTTAATTTCCAGCAACTTATGAAACAAAATGCTTAACCGGTTTCCTTTAAACGATAGAAGATTAACACATGATGCAGGTTTGAACATTATCAGTTAACAGTTAAAATTAACAGTTTACCGTTTACTCTTAGCAAGCTTAGAGACTTATCGGTTAAGGCTTAATAAGATAACCCTTTTTCTGAGCATGAAGGTTAAGCTTACCCTAAACGGTTAGTTGTTTAAAAATAACAGTTAGCCGTTTAATTTCAGTGTTTGATTTTAAGTGAGTTATAAAACACTTGGTTGAAGTTTTTAGAAAACAACCTCTCTGCATTTTATCGGTTAACCGTTTAAATTAACAGTTTAGTAAAATTTCGACAGAGTCTCCCTTTAAAATTTGAGAAATCCTTGAATACAATATAAGAACAAAAGCACTTCTAAAATTAAGTATGCATATCCTAATAACTCCAATGCCATATAATCTAGAACAACAATGTAAACAGTCATAAAAAAAATAAATATGTATAAATATCTCAACTAAAGAAACTCAATGAAACAGCTCATCCATCAACAAAACATAGTTAAGATAAAAGAAAATGCAATCAATTTATGTAATGTATGTGAGAAACAAAAAAAAATTTGGAACTAAGAGTCTCATCGCGAAGTAGAAGGTCGTGTAAAAGAGGGTCGTGAAGAGGTAGGTCTCGTAGTGGAAGGTCGTAAAGAGGTAGGTCAGGAAGAGGTATGTCGTGAAAGAGAAGTTGCCGCAGAGGTGCTGCCATGGTTATACCTAAAATACCCTAGAAGTTTTCGCTGTCTAACAATGATCTCATATTGATGATTGAGGCTCAGCTCCTGAAAGGTCTGAAGCTGAGATTGGAGCTGCTGCTGATCATGAGAAATAGCATCCATACGATCAAGAATCATTTACTAGTTCTCAGAAACCTAGCGAACCTCAGCAACCAGCTGCTGTAAAATATCAGAGATAGGGAGTTGAGCTAGAGCTGGAGGCTGCTAAGGACTATAGGGTTGCTCAGGAGCTGGAGGTGCCGTGAAAACTGAGGGATGATCAAAATCCATCTCAGGTATGACAGAACTAGAGGGGGCTGATGGTTGAGGAGCATGACGATGAGAATGTGGAGGATGAGCTCCAAGTCAAAAATCAAGAAGCTGATCGGGAGGATAAATATCATTAAGCATTCTATCATCCTCAGGAGCAATCAAGGTGTCCTGATTCTTGGTATTAGCAATCTTGTGCCATTTGTCGTTCCTCCTAGTGAAACCGATGCTACTCATTGCATCTCGACCAATTCTCTTAGGCTCTTTATACACCACTTCCCGTATTGGTACATGAAAATGTCATAATATCTTAGTTATGATATTGCCATAGGGAAGCAAGCGATGGGTGACTGCAGGAGTAGTTAACATATGACGCATAATAATATACCCTAAGTTAACAAGTCGCCCACTAAGTAAACTATCCAACAACCCAACATCCATACATGCAATCTCATCTGAATGACCCTTCTTAGGAGTGATTATATGCTGCAAAATACTATGAAGAATGTGAACCTGAAAAGGCAGCAACTGAGCCCGGAAAGATAGGCCACAAACCTCATCACTAAACTCCCTACGACGACATATATTTCTCACACCCTCATTGTGGACAAAATCATCAAAAGACAGGGTTTTTTAGAAGTATAAAATGTATGACCCTCATCCTCAATCCCAAGAATTACGGTATTCAAAAATTCTACATCAAAATCAATAGATATACCACCAAACACAATAACTACTCTATCTAAATTGCTAGCTAATAATTCCATATTATAATAGAAAACCTAAACTAAATTAAGGTAAAATCTATCGTCAACATTAATAGCAGATTCCCAGGGTCTAAGCTTATTTCTAACACTTCTACTTCACACAATTAGGTCTTAAAAATCATCTATGTTTACAAAATAAGAGTATAATACCTGTCTACCCATAAAACGATCTTTAAATTGTTTGCACAATACGGCTGTAGGGAAGTGTAGTCTTTCAAATTTAGAAGTTTTACATGGTCGTATTAGGTTGACAACGGGCGTATGTTTCCTCCTCTGAGATCTCCAAGATGACTCAGCCATGATGAATAAAAGAAAATCTTTCAGAATATGAATTTTGGAGTAAATGGACCGAGTATTATGTGAAAGGGAAGTAGAGGAAGAGGAATTTTGGTTCAGTATGTCAAGAAATTGTGAAAAATTTGATCAAAATGATCAAACACCAGTCAGCTGCCCTTAGGGTTTTGATTTGGAATTTTTTAATTTTAAGCATGATTTCGAGTTTTGAATCGGTAGAATTACTCTAAAAGTAATAAGGAAGCTTTCTATTGGTGTACTATGTTGCGAAAAAGGAGAAAATTTGAGAAAAAATAAGATGAAAAGCTTCAGTTTCGTAACAATGGTGAAAACAGTGAGAAGGTGAGTGAGAAGAAAGAGGAAACCCCTGACCAGTTATATATTTTGCAAAAATGGTGAATCTTTTCATAAACGATGAGAGACTAAATTCCCGAAAGTATGTAATGGTAAGCAGTTAAGGGTTAAGGATAAACGGTGATGGGGTAATGTTAAGGTAGCTCTCTGTCTTTAATCGATTTACCGTTACTCTTAAACGTTGAGGGGGTAACAGTTCAGATACTTCCTATCTTTAAACAACTTACCGTTATCTTCAAACGGTGTGAGGGTAGAGAGTAATTAAAAAATATCTTAGTTTATGAAAATAAACAGTGAACCATTTAAAAGAAAAAGGTTATTCATTTATTTGTTTCGCATATTAAATTCAATATATGGCCATCAAGATAATATATTAAGATCACGACTTTGATTTAAAAGTATTCCAAGGCCATTTTAATGCAAAATTCATGAATAAATATTTTTTAAAAAAAAATTAATTCATACAGAACAAACATACACACTACTAGGATATTAAAACATCATATCATAAGTCAAGTTATTGAGTAAACTCAATAACATAATTAGATATGTCAATGTGAAAATTTCATCATCCCAAGTTCATGCCGAATTTTTGAAAATTGTTATTCGCAAAGAGGTTTTGTAAAAATATCAGCGAGTTGTTTTTTCGTAGAAATAACTCCAATGCAATATCACCCTTTTGAACATGATCTCTCAAGAAGTGATTTCTAACCTCTATATGCTTGGTTCTGGAATGTTGAATGGGATTCTTTGATAGGTTTATGGGGATTTGTTCAAGGTTTACTTATAATCTTTCAGAGTTTGTTTCATCCAAAGAGCTTGTGCACAATAACTACCTGCAGTAATATATTCGACCTTAGTGGTTGAAAGTGCAACTGAGTTTTGTTTTTTACTAAACCATGAAATAAGTGCATGACCTAGGAAATGATAAGTATCACTGGTACTTTTCCTATCAACTTTATTACCAGCAAAATCAGCATCCGAATAACAATTTAAATCTATATTAGTTCCCCTAATATACCAAAGGCCAAGATCTATGGTTCCATTCAAATAACGAAAAATTCTTTTCATAGCAAACAAATGAGATTCCTTGGGACATGATTGAAATCTTGTACATAAACATATACTAAACATGATATCAGGTCTACTAGCAGTTCAATAGAGTAAAGAACCAATCATACCTCGATACATCTTGATATTAACCTTTTTACCTTTTTCATCTTTGTCTAGCTTGGTTGTTGAGCTCATTGGATTACTTTTGGTTTTTGAGTTATCAATCCTAAAACGTCTGAGCAAATTTCTAATGTATTTAGCTTGATTGATGAATATTCCCTCATTGTTTTATTTTATTTGCAGTCCAAGAAAATATTTCAACTCTCCCATCAAACTTATTTCAAACTCTTTACTCATACATGTAGAAAACTCTTTACACAAATACTCATTAGTAAAACAAAAAATAATATCATCTACATAAATTTGAACTACAAGAATATCCTGATTCTTATGTTTAACAAAAAGAGTAGTGTCTACTTTTCCCATTAAAAAATCGCTATCAAGCAAGAAATTTTTAAGCCTATTATACCATGCTCTAGGTGTTTGTTTCAATCTATACAATGCTTTTGATAGCTTATAAACATGATCTAGAAATTTTTCATTTTTAAAAGCATGGGGTTGTTTCACATAAATGTTCTCCATAATATAACAATTTAGAAAAGCACTTTTGACATTCATTTGAAATAAAATGAAATCTTTATAACATGCATATGCTATCAACATTCTAATGGATTTTAATCTAACTACAGGTGTAAATGTCTTATCAAAATCAATTCCTTCTTCTTGGTTATATCCTTAAGCCACTAATCTAGCTTTATTCCTTACAACCACACTGGATTCATCCATCTTATTTCTAAATACCCATTTAGTACCTATGATGGATTGATGTTCCAGTTTAAGAACTAATTCCTACACTTTATTTCTCTCAAATTAATTTAACTTCTCTTGCATTGCCATAATCTAAGATTCATCATTTTTTTTGCATCCACAAAGGATTTGGTTCAATTTGAGAAATAAATGCAGTATGCTTATATGTATTCCTAAGTGATGATCTAGTTGTAACACCTCTTGATGGATCTCTTAAAATGACATTCTTTGGGTGAGAAGAAACATACCTCCACTCCTTAAAGAGTGCTTGAGAAGTACCTTGATTTTGTTTTGCACTTATTTCTTCATGTTACCCCACTTGATTTTCTACATTCTTTTGGTTGTTCTTTGATGAATCTTCTTGTATATTATTATCTGCATAATCACTAATAGTAACTTTCTCCGTAGATGAGGTATTAGACTCATCAAATGTAACATGCATAGACTCTTCCACAACCAAAGTTCTTTTATTATAAACTCTATAAGATTTGCTTGAGTTTGAATACTAAAAAAAGATACCAACATCAGATTTTAGATCAAATTTTCTAAGATTGTCTTTTGTGTTTAAAATAAAACATTTACTTCCAAAAACTTTGAAATAACCAATGTTGGGTTTTCTATCTTTCTAAAGCTCACAAGGAGTTTTATTGAGATGAGATCTAATCAACACTCGATTTAAAACATAACAAGCAGTGTTGACGGCTTCGGCCCAAAAATATTTAGGTAATGCATTTTTATTTAACATGGTCCTAACCATTTCTTGAATAGATCTATTCTGTCTCTCAACAACTCTATTTTATTGTGGAGTTTTAGGTGATGAAAATTGATGCTCAATTCCAAAGTCATTACAAAAAATCTCAAATGCATGATTTTTAAATTCTCTACCATGATTACTTCTAATACAAGAAATAGAATAGCCTTTTTTATTTTGAACTTTTTTATAGAAAATTCTAAATGCATCAAAAGCATCATCCTTATTAACTAAGAACAATACCTATGTGTATTTAGAATAATCATCCACAATTACAAAAGCATAATACTTGCCATTTAAGCTAGCATATCTAGATGGTCCAAACAAATCCATGTGAAGTAATTGAAGTGATTTTGAGGTAGAGACATGATTCTTGTTTTCAAAAGAAGTTTTGATTTGTTTTCCAAATTGATAAGCTTCATAAATTTTATCCTTTTGAAAACTAATTTTTTGAAATCCTTTAACCAAATCATTTTTTGAAATTTTTGAAATCAGATCCACATTTGCATGACCTACTCTTCTTTGCCATAACCATCCATCATCATGCAATGCCGAGAAACATTTATCAATGGTAGATGCACAATCTATATTAATGGTATAAACATTAACGCATCTAGTTCCTACAAACAAAACTATTCCATCACATGTATTTTCAATAACGCATCTAGATTTATCAAAAGCTACTTTATAACCCTTATCACATAATTGACTAATGCTAAGTAAATTATGTTTCAAGTTTACAACTAAGCACACATTTTTAATAAGAGTAAAAGATACATTACCGACATTACCAATACCAATGATCTGTCCTTTTGAATTATCTCCAAAGGACACATCTCTACGATTTTTTATTTTGGTAAAACTTAAAAACCAAGCATAATTTCCTATCATGTGTCTTGAACACCCGTTGTCCAAGTACCATTTATTCTTCTTCTTCTTTAAGCCCTGTAGAGAAAATTTCAAGTCTTAGGTACCCAAATCTTTTTGGGTCCTTGAGTGCTAGCAGTAGTTCTTTTTGGAACCCAAACATATTTCACACCATAATAAGTATTTCTTTTCACAGGACATCTATTTTTCATGTGACTATTTCTATTGCAATAGTGACAAGTAATTTTATGATCACTTGTGGATGTAGTTTTAACAAAATAATTCTTATAATATTTTTATTTCAAGTTAGACTTATACCCAAGTCCTTCTTTATCAAAAACATATTTTAGAGAGTTAAGCAAATTATCCAATATCTTTTGGCCATTTGTGAATTTTATCACAATTTCATTTAACTCATTATTCTTCTTCTTAAACACTTCATTCTCTTTTATCAATTCTTCAATATATAATTTCTCATGCTCATATGAGGTATTAGGTTTCTTATTTGAAGATCTAACTTTATCATGCAATGTTTTATTTTCTAGTTCTAAGCATGTAATCTTTGCATTCAATAATTCATTTTCATTTTTGAGATTTACCAATTTCTTTTTAAAACATACATTCTTTTTACCTATTTTCATTAACTCACGATGCAATTCTTTAAAGGGATCATGTAATTCATCATAGGTAAGAAGATCATTTACCTTATCTAATTCATTATTCGATTCATCTCTAATCGCCATGAGAGCTAGATTTGTCATTTCTTGATGCTCTTCATCATCATTTGTTTCTTCATTGGTATCATCCCACGTGGCCACTATTGCTTTCTTCTTGAACTTGTTGAGAAGAGGGCATTCTGATCTTATATGGCCAGACTTTTTACAATCATAACATTTGATTGCTTCATTCTTCTCCTTTTGGTTCTTGAAATCTTTAAATTTTCTTCGCTCAACAGTTTTCTTAAAAAACTTTTTGAACCTCTTAGCAAGCATAGCCAACTCCTCATCATCCGGCTCACTTTCTCTATCACTTTTATATTTTGTAACTTTGAGAGTAATGTTTTTCTTCTTCTCTTTATTGCCTCTTTCAGCTACCAAATCTTCCTCATATGAATAAGAAAACCGATTAGATCATCAATAGGTAAGATATTTAAATCTTTGGCTTCCTCAATAGCAGTTCCTTTTGGTCTTCATTCCTTAGAATGTGATCTAATGATTTTCTTAACTTTCTCACTATTTGAAAAAATCTTTCCTAGGGCTTCTAGAGTGTTCACTATGTCTGTAAATCTAGTGTACATAGAATATACATTCTTATTTTGTTCTATTTGAAACAATTCATATTGTCGAGTGTACCTACTAATTTTAGACTCTTTCACTTGATTTGTGTCTTCATAAATAACTTCAAAATTGTGCTAAATTTTATAAGCACTTTCACAACTTGACACTATGAAATTCTTTCTTATCTAGTGTACAAAATAAGGCATTCATAGCTTCAAAATTTAGAGAAGCTTTTCTCTAACTAAAAATAAGGCATTCATTTTTAGTCAAAGGCATAAATGGACCATTACATACAACTTTCTAAATTTCGTAATCTAGGGCTTATAAGTAAATTCTCATCCTAATTTTCTAATATGGAGAGTCATTTCCGTCAAAGAATGATAGTCTAGTTGTCGATTGTCCTTCCCTAAAGGTTGAATCACTTTGGGCTGCCATGGATCTTTTACTCTAGACGGTTAAGTCCTAATAAGAGAACCAAGTTCTGATACCAAATGAAATATAAATGTGCAACCCAAGAGCCGGGGTGAATTGTTTTAAAATTCCAACAAACAAAAAAATCAAAGTGATATAAATTAAGCAATAAAATTTGAGATAAATAAATAAATGAATAATAAAAATAGAGGAATGAAGTAAGAGAGATCAAGCACAATTATTTTTACGTGGTTCGGCTATCCCCGCCTACGTCCAATCGTGGGTCCCCCTGATTAAATAAATGGCATAATTATTACCGATAACGTAAAGTATAACTAATTGTACTCAATAAAACTCAAACTCACATAATATAACTCTCGAATATTTAAAATTACTAAAATATACTTATGTCTAAAAATTATCAAAATGCCCCCAATATTAAAATTCACCAAATTATCCTAAAAAATATAATTGATTAATTTATCCTCAGAATCTTAAATTATCGAAATATTCTCAAATCCTTTAAAATTACCAAAATGTCCTTAAATTCAGCATTACCAAAATATCCCAAAAATAATAATTTATCAATTTAACCTCAAAATCATAAAATACCAATCCATCCTCAATTTCATCAATTACTAAAATACCCAGAGATTAAAAATTATGAAATTACCCCTAGGATGTAAAATTATCAAATTACCCTGATCACTTAAATTATCAATTTACTCTTGAAATCTCAAATTATCTAATTGTCCTTGTCCATAATAACCAAGTTACACATAACTTTTAGAAATTACAGAATTAATCAGAAATTTTACAAACTTTACCGAATTGTCCCTCACTGGTCAAGGGTGATAAAACTTCAGTCAATGGTGACGGGAACCTTAGGTCTTGTAGTTCCAACTTTAGTGAGTCCAATGGTGACCTCCCACGTGTGGTGACAGCGGCGGATTGAGCATCCAAAATCATGGGTTTGCAAGTTGCTGTTCACTGGTAATTTGACCGTTTTAGGTGATGGGACTAGTTGAAAATGGAAGTTGGAGGTGAGAGGAGTGGAACCCAACTGTTGGCATGGCCAAACTCTAACGGAATCAACGGCAGCAACAATGGGTTTTTGGCCGAAACGTTCGAGCTTCACCAGTGGCGTTTTGGTTGTTATCTGGCAGTGGGAACAGCAAGGATATGACCGAAATCTCACAAGGTTCAAATCGATCCCAAGTTCGCCTAGATCGGTGGCTGGAATCATGTGAGTTCCAGCCAGGTCACGGCGATGAGTCACATGTCTGGATTGGTCAACTCTCTCTCTCTCTCTCTCTCTCTCTCTCTCCCCCCTCTCTTGGCTCCTCTCTCTCTCCATTTAAAGAACTTGATTTGCTTTTTTATATCGATTAAATCGATATCGGTTCTGTGATAAGAAAAATCTAACTAACCGACTTCGAAATCATATTCGGTTTTGTCTTAATTTTCCATTGCGATAAAATTTAAAATTATTCATGCGTGATTAATTTAATAGTGCGTCGAATTTTCTCGCGATAACATATAACGAGTCTGAAATTTATAAAATCGATACCGAACAGAAAAATAAATAATTCACTCAATAAGAAAATTAAAGTACATATATTACATCACGACATGGAAATGGTGGAAGAATATATTGGTGGTCTTGGAGGAGAAGATGTTTGCTGGACTTTTCAAAGCTCCCACCTTGCAAGCAAGGTAACAGCAACAGAACCAAGAAAATTGCTCTAATTGTCCTTAAATATATTTTGCCTCGATAGTATCCGCCGTGCTCATAGTGACTACCATCATTATGTACATAAGATGCCGAAATAGAAGTACAAAAAGATCAGATCATGACCATTTTTTGCCTCTCTCAACATGGAGAAGAACATCGTACCTAGACATTCAATGAGCAACTGATGAACTGAATGAATGTAACTTGCTTGGTACAGGTAGTGTTGGATCAGTTTATAAAGAAACCATTTCCGACGGGACTAGTGTTGCAATAAAGATTTTCAATCTGCAATTGGATAGAGCATTTAGGAGTTTTGATTCTGAATGTGAAGTTTTACGGAATGTTCGTCATCGAAATTTCATAAAGATGCTTAGCAGTTGTTCTAATCCAGATTTTAAAGCATTGGTACTTGAGTTCATGCCAAATGGTAGTCTCGAGAAGTGGTTGGATTCTCATAACTATTTCTTATACATTCTGGAGAGGTTGAATATAATGATAGATGTGGGGTCGGCTCTTGAATATCTCCATCATGGTCATTCTTCGGCACCCATAATTCGTTGTGATTTGAAGCCTACCAACATTCTCTTGGATGAAAATATGGTGGCACATGTGAGCGGCTTCGGCATTTCCAAACTCTTAGGTGAAGAAGAAGATTCTATGACACAAACCATTACAATGTCGACAATTGGTTATATGGCATCGGGTAAAGTTTCAATTGTAATTAAAATTTTTGCTGTTTTTTCAAGCACGGGCAAAGTTTGGGTTACCTTAATTATCAAAAAATTACTTGTATTCTCATTTGTTTCACAATGACGTATCTACTTGATACATTGAAATTAAAAAATGCAGAGTACGACTTAGAAGGAATTGTTTCAGCCAAATGTGATGTCTACAGCTATGGTGTTTTATTGATGGAAACTTTTACGAGAAAGAAGCCCAGCGATGAAATGTTCATCTGAGAAATGAGTTTAAGGAGATAGGTAAAGGAGTCATTACCTCACGGATTGACTGAAGTTGTTGACACAAATTTGGTGCGAGAAGAGCAAGCTTTTTCTTCCAAAATGGATTGTTTATTAAGCATCATGGATTTAGCATTAGATTGTTGTATGGACTTACCCGACAACAGGATCCATATGACAGATGCTGCAGCAAAGCTCAGTCACGGCAACTAATTAATGTAGTTTGTTAACTTTGTGCGTACTCTTTCTTGTTTGTGCTTGTGGAATAAAAGCCATTGTTTTGTACAAAACATAAATTGAAATAGAAATCTAATCATCAAATTTTCATCTTTGTACGTGAGCCTTTGCTTTCTATTATATTAGTAAAGCGTGCCATATATATTGAGTGAAGGGAAAAAGTGGTCTCTTTCCTCGCCCGATGGTTGTGGTCGATGCCTCCTTGTGGTCTTTCTTTTTAGCTTTTCCATACACACTTGATACGGTCTGTGTTTTATTTCAATATTCTAAAGATTGACGTAAATTTCCTCTTTTTTTTTTAAATGAGAAATGGAGATTTATGCAATTGTCACTCCAACAAAGTGGTCAAATATTTGAGTCTCTGCTTCTTTCTTAGCGTCATTCTTTTTCTTCTTACCCTGTAAATCGAGTTATTATTATTCTTTTTTTATATGTATAGATATATATTCTTTAGAAAGGTGAATTATATTATAACAAATTCTTAGCTCAACTTCATAATTAAAATTCCCAGTGAGGGTAATTATATTACACTCGATAACAATTGGACTCAGAACACTAACAGAACTGGACAGCACTCACGTATATTCCAAATATTTCAAATGACTCTTGATGAACTCATTTATTTATAAACAAACTGTTGTACGAACCCACACAGTGAATCCATATTCAAACATGAACTCAAGTTTCCATTTCGCCTCTCCACTAGTAGTAGTAATACAGAAATAAATAATCCAGTTTAATTGTAGTCAGGTCTCGTTGCAAACTTTAGGTACGAGTGAAAAGCATTAGCTTTGGAAGCTCCAGTGCTTTGTTGCGGCCAAAAACCTTCTCCGCAATTGCCAGTGCAAACTACGTGGAAGTTCCTGGCTTTCTGCTAGTGATAAGATTGCCATCAACCACAACTCTGCTTTAGATTTCACTCTGATCTGACAGCTTGTTGAACTTTTTACCGGAGTACTTCATTATAAAGTATTTTTTTATTTTCACCGAAGTACTTCATTATGTGTGAGTGAGAGATGGGTTGCATGATATAATTATAGAGTATTTTTACCGGAGTACTTCATTTAGGAACCGCTTCAACTATTTTGAGTCACCCCCATCTTTCACCGAAGTAACGGAAATGATGTCATGGTAGATTTTTCATTTTTTCTCATTTGATTGATTTAAAAAACAAACAAAAATGAAATTTAAAAAACCACCATTCTACATCTACGTGAAGATAAATCACAATAAATATAATAAATTTGACGATTAGGAAAACTTAATATTTTAAAAGCAAGCAAGCTAGTTAGCTAGCTAGCTTTTTAGTGATGGGCTTGTTAGTCATTGTTGATTCCCACCCCCCCACCCCCCCCAATTATTTCAACCAAAGTATTACATTATATAATTTACCCATGTATGAATTAAGGCCCAATTAATGTTTTAGGTGACCTAGCCTCGAGGGAGCAATAAACGAAAACAGAATAATTGGGTCTTTTAGAGTACATACGTGAGGGTAAAAACTATGATTATTTTTGCATTTTTTTTTAAACTCATTCCTGCGGTAAAGATACTCATTTGTTGAAAAATAAACCATAAAGAATGTATGCAGCGGCATAGTCACAAAATTAAATTAACGAAAGTATATTTTGAAACAAGCACAAAATATAACGAGAAAAAAATCTCCACAGGAGAAAAAAATCTCCACAGGAACGTACTTTCACATTTGATATCAAACAATATTACTGGATATATATACATGGAAATTACATGAATGAAGCCAAAATAAAGAAGCATAAAAATTTTGGAAAACTTATGATATGTTCTGAGCTGAATTCGGGTGATGTGATAAATGAAGTAGAAGCAGTTCTTGATTTGTAATTTGTCAGCAAATTTTATTTAATTCATTACTGATTTACATGAGATAAGACTGGGTTGTTCAACAGTCATAAAATCATACAAGACCATAATCTTTGGTTTAGATGATCCAAATCAAGAGTAAATACTTAATCAGATGATTTTGAGATAACGATGACAATTGACACAATTGTTTACGCAACACCAGGTAATATCTCTGTTGAAAAGTCAAGCATGAAATTATTTAACAAGACAGCTAGCATGCAAACATGCAAATTTATTGAATAAATTGCTAGTGACAGCCAATATCATGTTTGACTACAATTGTATAAAGTTGGCACCGATTGCCAACTTTTACAATTTGGCAAATTAAGACAAATTCAATATAACGATAGGTGAGCAATGATTATAAATAGAGAAGAGAGGAAGAGCTTCAAATCATCCCAATTTTGAGAGCAATTACAAGTGAAGTAATTAAGAGATTTGAGACAGCTTTTAATTGAGTGTTTTAGTGAGTATTTATTTTGGTGTATTGGGGTATTGGTTACTGAGAATTTTTTCCATTTTATAAATTTCCATTATTAATGAAAAATTATCTTCTAGTCTTTGCCCGTGGACGTAAACTTTACACTGAACCACGTAAATTATTGTATCTTATTTTTTGTATATTTATTCATCACATTTATATTTCTCCAGAAGCTGCATTTATCGTAATTTGGTAATTGCTCAACCCGACGTTTCCCCAACAATCTCGAGTCTATTTCAAACTTTGCCCCACCTTTTTTGAAACACATGCAAAATTTATTCCAAACTTATTCATTTACAATTTATTTCATAAAAAAACATCTTTTGAAATTTAAAAGCAAAAAAAAGCGGACTACGGAAAGAAGCCCACATATGATATGTTTAGAGACATTGTGATTTGATCCGAAAATAATATCCTAGCACCACAATGCTTGGACAGCAAATGTTCAAGATTCACAAACACTGATTTGAAATCAACAATAAATAGATCAGTAAACAATGAAACACAAAGATTTATAATAGCTCAGCACCAGAAATGACTACATCTACGGTGGATCAAGCTCAAATTAATGGCTTCACTAATCTCAAGAGAACAAGTGTAATATATGCATATATATATATTTAAATAGAGTGAGAGAAAGAGAGAGAGAGAGAGAGCTGGTCGGATCTCTCAATTCCGGCCATCGTTTCCGACGATCTTAGTACCGATTTGAAGCCCTCGATACGTTGGTCATATCCTTGCCATCCTCACTGCTGGAAAACGACCAGAACGCCGCCGGTGAAGCTCGAAAGTTTCGGCCAAAAATCCATTCTTGCTGCCGTCGATTCCACCGGAGTTTGGCCACGCCACCAGCTAGGTTCCACTGCTCTCACTTTCAGCTTCCATTTCCAACCAGTCTAGTCACCTGAAACGGCCGAATTGCCGGTGAACGGCAACTTGAATCCGTGGCTTTAGGGAGCTCGATCCGCCGCCGTCGCCGCGCTTGGGAGGACACCGCCGATACTGTTGGACTTACTGAGGTCGGAACTACAAAACCTAAGGTTCCCGTCACTGTTGACTGAAGTCCGGTCATCGTTGACCGATGAGGGGCAATTTGATAAAGCTTGAGAATTTTGGGGTTAATTCTGTAGTTTCTGAAAGTTATGGGTAATTTGATAATTATGGACAAGGACAGTTAGGTAATTTGAGATTTTGAGGGTAAATCGGTAATTTAAGTGATCATGGGTAATTTGGTAATTTTACACTTCAAGGGTAAATTCATAAATTCTAATACGTGGGTATTTTGATAATTGATAAAATTGAGGATAGGTTGGTAATTTATGATTTTGAGATTAAATTGGTAAATTATGATTTTTGGGATATTTCGATAATTTTGAATTTAAGGACATTTTGGTAATTTTAAAGGATTTGAGGATATTTCGGTAATTAAGAATTCTAAGGATAAATTAATAAAATATATTATTGAGGGCAATTAAGTAAATTTTGATATCGGGAGTATTTTGGTAATTTTTAGAAATAAGGATAATTTGGTAATTTTGGACATAAGGATAATTTAGTAATTTTAAATATTCGGGAGTTATATTATGTGAGTTCAAGTTTTATTGAGTACAATTAATTGTACTTTAAGTGATTAATAATAATTATGCGATTTATTTGATTAGGAGGACCCGCGAACGAGAACCAACCCCCGGACATCGACGATACCGGATTTGATTGTCGTCATTGTCAGTGGAATATACAAAACTTATTTTCTCCGTAGATTATTATGATTTTTAATTATGATAAAGCATGATTGCAAATGAATTTTTAAATGCTTGATTTAATGATTTTATGAAAAATAGATTTTATCTGCATAATGTTGTTTATTATCGGAATTCTACATGATAAATGATTTTATTTCTGATTTTGAATATATGCATATTAATACTATTTTTAAAGAAAAAAATGGATTTTAAATGTTGTTGAAAGTAAAAGAGAATGTGTTTTCAGATATTATCGGATATTTATGTACATGTGTATTTTTGATTGTTTACAAGTCATTAGACAGTACCCTTCCCCATACACTGTGATGAGATGATATGTGATGATATGAAATACAGGCCTTTCGGGCCCGTCTGAGTACACACAAAGGGTTTAGGTTGTGTGCTTGGGCGCTTTTGTCCTTTGACGACTATGCATGCATAATTATGATGATGAGATTTATCGAGATGTGATGACATATGAGATATTATTTTTCCGTCTGTCTGTGTAGCTCCGGGGTATGATGGTTTCTTTTTGCCCGTCCGTTGAGGTCCGGATTATCCATGTAGCTTCGGGGCATAATGGTTTGTTGATTGTCCATCCGTTGAGGTCTGGATATGATGAGATTATTTCCTTGGGTACTTGTTTGGTGAAAGTTTTCAGTATTCGGTATTGATATTATATGTTGTGAATTTTTCTTTGGATTTACGCAGTATTTTGTGATGATTTCAGATTGAGTATTTATACAGTGTTATAACATATTCTTCCTTGGTTATTTCACATGACATTATATATATATTCGAAGTTAGTGATTTGAATATAAATATTAAGTGATTTATTAATATTTCTCATTTATGATTTGATGAAATTGTATATTTAAAAGTGATGCGATTATTTTAAAAATAAAGTTATTTTCGAAAACTACTATCCACTCACTAACCTTCACTGAGATTTATACTCACCTTTATTCTTTTCGTTTTTATTATATTTTTCCCTCAGGAGATTTGCAGGTATAACAATTGACTCAACAACAATAGTTATTTGTAATTTGGCCACGTATTTGTCCTAGGAATTATAGAGTTCTGTGTAGAATATTTCGGATTGTATAATATTACAATTAAAAATAACTTACTGTGTTTGTCACTAAAATATTTCAGATGATAATTGGTATTTATTGGGATGTTGATTGACGGAGTTGGTTGTATTTGGAAATTATTTTGAGAGTGTTATCTTACTAATTGCAGGATTGGGAATTTTAAAAATATAGAGAAATTCTGTCGGAATTTTGATAGAAATATTATTATTATTATTTATAGAATCGTTATTAGTTAAATTTCGAGAATTAGTGAAGATTTGTCCTAGGATTCGGGACGGATCATGACAACAAGGTTACAAGAGCCTCAAGGGCATTATAGAGAACAAATCAAGATGATTTTCTCTCTTTAACTCTCTTAATCAGCCTTCATACAAATGCTGTTTCTTCTCTTCTGGTGTTCGGGCAGTTCGGCAAGCTGCCCAGATTTTTTTTCCGCCAAAAAAAGGGCCGGTAACCGGTTCTTGCACGTGCTCCACGCGTGCAACTTAGATGATGACCAGAACGGCCTCCTGAGCTTGACGTTTCTCATCTAATCTAATCTACTTGCTCACGAGCTTAACAGTAATAACCGACGTTAGTCACTTGTCATACACGTATAATATTCGACGTCGTTTAATGTAGAACGACATATTGGGGAAAATTCAAACTCAGAATGACATGGCAGAATTTGAGTTCATTCTCAATGTTGCTGCTCTGTCTTGTTCGCGCTTGCGGAATGGGGACCAATTGTTTTAATCACAACAGAAATGGGACTAAGAAATCTTATGGTCATTTATCAATGTGATGTATTTTATTTTTCCCCATAATCAAACGATTCATCCCACCAAGAAGTAGCCCAGCTGCCTCCGAATGTAGTTTTATTCTAACTAATCCTGACAGTCATTTCCTTCCACAAGAGACTATTCACAATCAAATACCTACATTGTTTTTGTGTATCCTTAGCATATAACAAAATAAATAATGAGAAAAAAAAATTAAGCAAACTAGATCCCACGAATAAAGAGAATGCATGCTGGTTCTTCCAATTTGTATAATAAACAAATTGCTTTTTTTCATGAGACCAAGACCTAGGACCGTTAACACTGTTTTTCCCACGAACTAATAAGACTTAGGTCTTAGTTCGAGTCTCTTGTAACGTGTGTGAATGTTTAGATAATAATTTTTTCTAAGAAAAAAAAATGCGTTTCTCCATCAACATTTGATAACACGAATTCAGCATAGAATATTTTTAATTCTGAATCCTTTTAAAACTTGAATAATATTATGGATATAAGTAGTTTTCTCATTAAAATTATTAGTTAATTTAGTCTCTAATTAAAATGAAAGGCCCAATTTAAACATTCTCCATTATATATATAATATTAGCTTTTTCATCCAAGATCTTAAAGTGTGGGAAAGGTCAATTAGATTTAAAGCTTTCCCAAACCTTTTCCAATAATTTAACAGGTTCTATCCCACCCATAATCTTTAATATTTCAACCAAAACAAGAATTATCCTAGTTGATAACTACTTCTTAGGGCATTTATTGTCAACGATTGCTCACATATTAGAAAATTGATGGGTGAAGTTGAGTTATAGTTAAAATAAAATTAGAAGAAAAATAAATAACAAGTACACACAGGGCACTAAAAATTACGTGGTTTGACTTTTAGCCTATGTTCACAGATAAAGACAGAAAGAAATAATTTTACTAGTGATATAAGAATTAGAAGTATTGTAATATTTTGACACTATCCAAAACACCAATACATCCAATTTCTCACTCACTAATAACATAAGAGTAACAAAACTTTTAATTTTCTCCCACAAAATAGAGAAGAGAAACTTAAAAAAATGAATGTTGAGAGGGGAAATTACAAGTATTGTAATATTTTGACACTATCCAAAACCTCAATACATCCAATTTCTCATTCACTAATAACATAAGAGTAACAAAACTCTTAATTTTCTCCCACAAAATAGAGAAGAGAAACTTAAAAAAATGAATGTTGAGAGGGGAAATTACAAGTATTGTAATATTTTGACACTATCCAAAACTCCAATACATCCAATTTCTCACTCACTAATAACATAAAAGTAACAAAACTCTTAATTTTCTCCCACAAAATAGAGAAGAGAAACTTAAAAAAATGAATGTTTATAGGCTTCAGTTCCTTTCTTTTTTTTCTAATTGAATAATATTTTATTAGTATTTCATTAAATTTTTGCTTCCTTACTGTGTTTGATTTCTTCTTCTTCTTCTTTCATGTCAAACTCTTTAGCTTTCTTTTCTTCTTCATTCTTCTAGATTGGTGGCTGTTAAAGCCATCATTTTCTTTTGAATTTAGCCTATTAAAGTCGTGGCTTTGACAACCATTTTCTTTAACATTCTTATACTTAGAGATTTGATTGAGAACCAATCAATCTCCACACCATACATTCTGCTTCGTCATTTTTATATTGCTTATGCTTCTGTTAGGCCATAAGAGGATATACTCCATATAAACTTGTCTACATTGATTGGCTTGGTCAAAACATCTGCTAGATTCTCTTTTATATGTACTTTCTACAAATCTACATTTCGATTTTCCATTACTTCATGAACAAAGTGATATTGAACCTCTGTGTGCTTTGTTCTGGAATGAAAGACTGAATTACTTGCAATGTACAAGGTACTTTGACTGTCACAAAGCACAAAACTTTTCTCTTTTCTGTGCCTGAGATCCTCCAATAACCTTTGTAACCAAATAGTTTCCTTACAAACTTGTGTAACTGCCATGTATTCAGCTTCTGTTATAGGTAGAGCCATAATAATCTATAGTTTTGAAACCTAGCTTACAGCTCCTCCTACAAATGTAAACACATAGCCAATAGTGAATTTCTTCTTATCAAGATCTCTTGTAAAATCTGAATTTACATAGCCCCTGATAGTAAACTCTGATCCTCCATAACATAATTCAACATCTGAGGTTCTTCTTATGTATCTTATAATCGTTTTCACAACTTTCCAATACTCTCCACCAGGATTTACCATGTATCGACTAACAGCTCCCACTACTTGTGCAATGTTTGGTCTTGTATATATCATAGTGAACATCAAACTTCCCACTACTGATATATGCAATATTAGAGACATCTCATTCCTTTTTGCTTTATTGCTAGAATACATACTTAAGAAGAACTTGAAATTAACAAGATAATATCCAAGTCTTCATATCTTGTTAATCCTTTACCGTTTAAAGGAAATCGGTTAAGTATTTTATTTTATAAGTTACTGAGATTTAACAGCAAACCGTTAATATATAACGGCTAACCGATAATATTCAAATCTTCATATCTTGTTAATCCTTTACCGTTTAAAAGAAACCGATTAAGCATTTTGTTTTATAAAGTTGCTGAATTTAACGGCGAACCATTAATATATAACGGTTAATCGATAATATCCAGACTAACATTCTTTGTTAATCTTTAACCATTTACCTAAAACGGATAGAAGATTTTTGTTGTGCAAGTATTTGGATGTTAACGGCGAAAGAATTACAAACAGTCAACCATTAATTTGAAATCAAACCCAACGATAACATTCACCAACGCAAACGGTTCCATTAATGGCTAACAGTAATCCATTTTCTGTCAACAAGAATGAATAACGGTTAGTTTTTAGCTCCAACTATAAATAAACCCATCCAAATTAAATCAAAGAGAGATGACAACACAACTAATGAGTATATACACGAATATACGATTTACATTAAGCTTTAAACAGATTCTTACTTCATCTATTCACACATTGGGCATTGATTTGTAATCTTAAAAACTGTGTGAGAGAAAATCAATTTGTAATCTTTATTTTGAGTGATTATAAGTATTGGGATACACTTAGATTAAGAGATTGGGAGAAATCTCCTTTTGTAAAGGTTTATTGACATCTTGGAAGTCAATTGTAAGATTTTAAAGCCTTGAAGGCTTGCTTAGTGGAATCCTCAAGCCCAGTGCACTTGGAAGCATGGATGTAGGCGGAGATAGCCGAACCACGTAAAAATTATTGTGTTTGATCTCTCTTACTCTATCTTTTTATTCTTCATTGTATATTTATTTATTTATTTCGAATTTGATTGCTTTGTTGACATCACTTTAAGTTTTTATTTGTTTAATTTTTTAAAAACCTAATTCGCCCCTCCTCTTGGGTTGTCTAGTTAGCATTTCAGTCTCAAATTTGATGGGTTCTTGTTCCTCATGCTCTAGTGCTATTTCAAAAGATTCTGAATTTTTAAAATTATTTTTGACATATACCGACACAGACTCTGACCTTTCTTTTATAGTGTTATCATTCCTATCTCTCTTTTGCAGTTGATCTTTTATAAAGATAACATCTCTACTAATGACAATATTGTGGGTAGTGGAGTCCTACAAATGATACCCCTTTACTCCATTAGCATACCCTAAGAAAATGTACATCCTAGATTTTGGATCCAGCTTTATTCTTTCTTAGACATTGTATATTACATACATAGGATATCCAAATGTATGTAGATGAGAATAATCTGCTAGCTTTCCAGTCTACATCTCCATGGGAGTTTTTAATCCAATTACAGTTGATGGAGATCGATTAACCATATAACAGGCAATTTTGGCTACTCTATCCAAAATGAGTTGGGTAGACCAGCACTCCTCAACATATCTCTTATTCTTTCTGTAAGAGTCATGTTCATCTGCTCGGCCACTCCATTTTATTGAGGAGTGTATGCCACAGTGAACTATCTCTAAGTACTTTATTACTTATAGAAAGTAATAAAGTCGTCGTCTATATATTCTCTACCATTATCTGTACTCAAGCATTTAATCCTCTTTTCATATTCAAGTTCACCCGCATTTTATACTGTTCGAACACTGGAAAAACATCTCACTTTATCTTAATTAGATACGCCCAACACCTCTTAGAATAATCATTTATAAAAGTCACCAAGTACTTTGTATCTCCCATGGACTTGTCTGGCGATTCCCAAATATCAGAATGAACTAACTCTAGAATACATTTACTTTTAGTAACATTTCTACTAAACTTTAATCTATGCTGCTTCCTTGTAACACAATGTTTACAAAATTATAAATTTACCAATTTAAGTCCCATAAGTAACTTTCGCTCAGAGATAATCTTCAAAACTTATCCTGACATGTGGCTGAGTCTGAAATACCACATCATTATTAAATCTTCTCTATTTGACGCAACACACTCATCAGCTTCCTGTATTGTCTCTCTTTTAAGCATGGAAAGATTAGCACCAATCTTTTTTGCCTTCATCAATACATGTGCCCTTCTGGCAATCTTCATAATTCTATTTTCAACATGAGTTGTGCACCTATGGCTATTTATTTTTCTTAAAGATAATAGATTCTTTTTCAGGCCTTTGACATGTCATATCTTCTCAAGTATACGAATTATACCATCAAACATCTTGATTTTGATAGTACTAATACCAGCGATCTTCATGGCATGATCAACACCCATGTATGCAGATCATTATGAGATATCTTCATATGTATGAAATCATTCTCTCTCAGAGGTCATATGCTAGGTAACTCTTGGATTTATAAGTTAGACATCAGATAGTTATTTCTTATCTTCTGTAATAGTTAATACTTCGTTGTAGAGTATTTCTCTATCATTTGAGGTACTTGCTATACACCCCTAAACACTCTTTCTTGATGTGCCTTTTTTTACTACAGTTATAGCATTTGATATTCTTCTTACTTCTCAATTTTGATCTACCATGATTCTGACTCCCATTGGGGCCACGTTCCGTCGATCTCTCTCTCGTCACTAATAACGCTTTTCCCTATTAAGAACTCGCTTATCTATCTTTCTTATTTTTCCATTTACTCTCCTTATTTAATATAGAAGCTGCAACATCATCAAAGACTAAATTATTTGTCTAGTTGTTGTTCGTCAAATTGATGATAAGTTAATCATATGAATCTGATAGACTCTGAAGTAAAAGCTCTGCATGTTTGTTTTCCTCTATTTTATGACCCAGCGTTGTGAGTTGTGAAAATAGAGTCTTCAAGGTGTTGATATGGTCAGTCACCATTGTAGATTTTGCCATTCCAAGAGTATAGAGTCTTCTCTTCAAAAAGAGTTTAATGTTTAGTGACTTAGCCTCATACAATTTTGTAAGAGTATCCCATATTTCTTTTGCTGTCTTTTTCTCTGCCACACTAGATGAGATACCCTATTTGCAAGTGGCAAGTGTAGATTAGCAATTGTATTACTATTCATCTCGTTCCACTTATCATCAATGATTTCTTCATGTCTTTCGCCAATTGCAGCTAAGCAATTATTTTTTCGCAAAATTACCTGCATCTTTATTTTCACAATAAGAAATTATTCCTGTTGAACTTTTCAATTTCGTATTTTGCTGTAATTACTTTTCACCACGGACTACTTTTCATTAGAATAAGCTCCCACTATTTTATGTGAATAGTAACTATATATGAATAGTACTGTATACGTGAACAATGCCCTCATGTAAATAGTATCCCGACTCTGAATTACAACCAATAGCTTTGATACCACTGTTGAGAAATTAATGGGTAAAGTACGGTCATAGTTCAAATGAAATTGGAAGAAAAATAAAGAATAAATACACGCAGGACACTAGAAATTAAGTGATAAGGCTTTAAACGTACATCCACGGATAAAGAAAGAAAAAAATAATTTTACTAGTGATATGAGAATTATAAATATTATAATATTTTAGTTCACTATCCAAAATTCTAATATACCTAATTTTTCACTCACTAATAATATAAGAATAACAAAATTCTTAATTTTTTCTCACTAAATAAAGAAGAGAAGCTTAAAAAAATAAATGTCGAGAGGGCAAATGAACGGGGACAATTTACAATTTAAGAAAACTAGTTCTTTCCAAGAATTGACTACTACACATAGCAGCTGCATTACAGTGCGCCAATAGCTGTCACTGTTTCACTTTTTGGGGAAGTAATTTTTTCTTAAAGATTGTGATCTCTAAAAGTAACCGATCACCGTACAATGATATAAATGCATGCGTCGTAAAAGTCTACTCAAAAAGTAAACCCAAAATATCATCACTGAATTTAAAATTCATTACAGATTGAGCTTCGGCGCGCTTTTGGGTTTTGAAAAACAGTGAAAGTGACAAATATTTGAGTCAAACGGACTCTACACGGGCTAGCCAGTTACATGCGTGATTGACATTTGCCATCACAAATTCACAAGTTCCACAGAGGAAACATACAAGCATCCTATAATTCAATTCTGATCACCGCGTCACGTCGTGGAAATGGTGGAAGAATATATTGGTGGTCTTGGAGGAGAAGATGTTTGGTGGACTTTTCAAAGCGTCAGTGCTAATCAGTCTGCTTCTTTGCAATAACATTTCTACCACTCTGTTCATGGGCGACCTATCCGATGAACGAGTCTTTATACACCACAAAACAATAATATTTATGTTCTCTGCAATTTCACTTCCTCACTTTATCCCGCTCGAAATACTTGTAAATCCAATATGGATAATATATATATCTCGCTAAATCTAGTATTTTAAAATTAATTTTAATTATGTGTGCCTCACCAAAGTATCTACTAAACACTTCTGAAGCAATGTAACCAATTGTCCATCGAGCCTCCAACATCGACACAATACTCTCTTTAATTCCCAAGGCTCAAAAATCTTCAGTCCCCTATTAGATCTGCATAAATTCAATTGAATCCTCAGATTAGAATTAAACGTTCCAAATTTAAAATTACACATTAAGTCGTTGATACTCTTCCAATTCCAGAATATATTGGAATGCCAATAAGGCGGATCTGGTAATTGGATATATCCACCCTGTTCGAGATCCAACATCATGATAAAAATGAAGATTTATTTAATTGGAATTATTGTGGAAGTGTAGCTATCTTTAGGGTAATCAGAAGACTATATCTGATTGGATGAGTTTTATTTTTATTTTTTGGAAAAACAATCAATATGTGTTACAGCAAGTGATGACATGATATGGGAATAACTGTAAACTTAGCGTTTGACATCCACTTTGAAAATTTAAAAAAAAAAAAAATTGACAGCCAAATAAATAGTAAAAAATTACAGAAGTGTGTCTTAGTGTCTATTATTAAAAGTTTTAAAGTTTACATGATTATTTCATCAAATAATAGAGATATAACTATATTTATTTTTATTTTTAGGCACAACTAATAATAATTATTTTAAAATTGAATTACCATTTACTCTCAGCATTATTAATTGTTTAGTGATAACTATTGGCCAAATCAAGTGAAGGTCGTCTTTTTTCAATTTTTGGAGAAAAGAGAAAGAACATATTGTGGCTGCCATGAGCCTCGGCATAGTGTGATCAAATGGACAGCATGCATACGCCTTGCCAATGTTGAGCATGGTAAAGTGCCATAAGCCCTTTATTAACGGTTCAAGTGCTGCGGCGTATAACAATTTACAGGTCTATATGCGTTTGCTTGGACGACTCGCTCAATGACGAAATAAGACAATTTGCAAGTGTCCACTCCTCCTGTACATTTTTTTATTTTCTTGTTTTCAAATTCATACGTCTCTTGTATTCAGCTTCACCTAGCAATTAGATTGTTGCATCTATATAAAAGAACGACCAATATGCGCTTATCATTCTTCTTTGTTCCTATGTTGTTGTTACAATATTCCATAGCTAGCTTAGCTGCGACGACTTTAAACAATTTAACAACAGATCAATCGGCTCTTCTTGCATTCCTAGCCCGTGTAATAGATTATCGAAGTGTCCTGACAACTAATTGGTCTATATCTTATCCAATATGTACCTGGATTGCCATTTCTTTTGGTTCACGCCATCAAAGGGTCACGGCTTTGAATCTTTCAGACATAGGTCTTGGAGGTACCATTCCTCCGCACTTGGAAAATCTCTCATTCTTAGTATCTCTTGATATTACTCTGAATAATGTTGCGGAAACACCGGGTTAAGTAATTACTAAATTACGGTAAATACGGCTTCTGCAGAAATATAAATGCGACGAATAAATATACAGAAAAATAGGACAAATAATTTACATGGTTAAGTGTAAAACCTATGTCAATGGGTAAAGACTGAAAGATAATTTTTACTAATAATGGGAATTTACAAAATGAAAAAACTCTCGATACTCAATATCCCAATACACCCAAATAAATACTCATTAGAGCACTCAAGTAAAAGCTTTCTCAAATTTCTCAATTCTTCACTTGCAATGCTCTCAAAATTAGGATGCCTTCAATTGCAAAAATGCTTCTCTATTTATAGCCAAAAAAATGGCCTAAGAAGCAAGCGGGCAATTTGCCCATTTGTGCAAGCTTGCATGCTAGTTGTAGCAAGCTTACTGCCAACAGCGTAAAGAAAGCTAAATTGACTTTGACTTTGACTTTTCAACAATTCTCCACCTCGGGAAAAATTTAATAAATATGAGCCGACTATCAACAAACTATCCTCTAGTCGTTGCCTTCTTTGACTGCTTTTAAACTTATAGGATATTGATCAAGTTTAGACAATGCCCAAACTTGATCGTTATCATTACCTTGGTCAACATATCTGCGGGATTCTATACAATCTTAATTTTTTAAAGACGAATCTTTCCCTCACAAAATGAAATCATACGTCAATATGCTTTGTACGTGCATGAAAACTTGATTCTTTGTTAAGTGAATAGCACTTTGTCTGTCGCAATACACATTAATGTGCTCATGTATAAATCCTAAGTTTTCAAGCAAGCCTCATAACCAAATAACCTCTTTAACAGCCTCTGTAATTGCAATGTACTTAGCTTCTATAGTTGACAGAGCAACTGTAAACTGTAGTGTAGACTTCTAACTAATTGACCCTCCAGTAAAAGTAAATACATATCTAATGGTTGATCGTCTTTTGTCCAAATCATCAACATAATCAGAATCGACATATCCAATCACATTTTGACCAAGTGTATTATTTCGCTCAAACAGTAAACCAACATCTATGGTTTTCTGAATATATCGTAGAATCCATTTCACAACTTGTCAATATCCCTTACAAGGATTATGCATGTACCTGCTTACTATACCAACTACATGTAAAATGTCAGACCTTGTACATATCATTGCATACATCAAGCTACCCACTACATTTGAGTACGAAACTTGTAACAGGTATTCTTGTTCCGCATCTGTCAAACGGGATAGTTGTGCAGAAAGCTTCAAATGAGAAGCCAATAGGGTACTCATTGATTTTGTTTGTTTAATCATACCAAACTATTGTAGTACCTTCTATAAATATTGCTTTTCAGATAAGCTAACTTTGCCATGAATTTTATCTCTGCATATCTCTATACCAAAAATCTTCTTAACTTTACCTAAATCTTTCATCTCAAATTCTTGATTGAGTTGAGTCTTTAATTTATCAATCTCATTTTTACTCTTAGATGCTATTAGCATATCATCAACATACAAGAGCAAATATATGAATGATCCATACTGTAACTTGTGAAAATAAACACAATAATCAAATTTATTTCTTGTGTATCTTTGTCCTTTTATAAACTGATCAAATCGCTTATACCATTACCTCAGAGATTGTTTCAATCCATAAAGCGACTTTGTCAATTTAGAAACGTAGTTTTCTTTTTCAGCAACTTTGAATTCATCTAGTTAAGTCATGTAGATTTCCTTTTCCAAATCACCATGTAAAAATGCAGTTTTTACATCAAGTTGAACTAGTTCAAGATTAAATTGTGCTACCATAACTAGCAGAATTCGAATAGACGAGTGTTTCACAATTGGAGAAAATACCTTATTGTAGTATATTTCTTCTTTCTGAGCATAACCCTTTGCTACCAATCTAGCTTTATATCGAATTTCATTCTTGTGAGGAAATCCTTCCTTTTTTGCATTACCCATTTGCACCTAATTGCCTTATTTTCCTTGGGCAGTGTGACTAACTCCCAAGTTCAATTTGGATAAAGTGACTGCATTTCTTTATCCATTGCTAGCTTCCACTGTACACTTTCAGGGCTACTTATTGCTTCTCTATAAGTGAAAAGGACATCATCAGCTATAATTAGAAGTGCATAAGCCACCATATCAATAAAGCAAGCAGGTTTGTAAATTTCTCTTCGTGGCCTTCTATATGCAATTGAATTTTGTTGCTGTGAAAATCTTTGGGTCAGAACCTCTTTTTTATCAATATTTGTCTCCCCAATACTAGCTGGATCATTTTTAACCTTTTCAAGCTTTACCTGCTGTAAAGTATTATTGGTCTGTTTATTCTTTTAAGAATCTTTTTGTTTCAACATAATCAATTCATCAAAAGTCACATCTCTACTAAAAATAATCTTCTTTGTAATAGGACACCAGAGATGGTATCCTTTTACTCTATTAGTTATACTCATGAACAATGTTTTCTTTGCTCTTAGGTCTAACTTAGATTCATTTATATGATAATAAGTAGTGCAACCAAAAACAAGTAAAGAATCATAATCAATAGCAAGTTTACCAGTCCACATCTCCATAGGTATTTTGTCATTAATTGGAGCTGATGGTAAATGGTTGATTAGATGGCATGCATATACAACTACCTCAGCCCAAAATTCTTTGCCCAATCTGGCATTAGATAACATACACCGAACTTTCTCCAGTATTGTTCGATTTATGCATTCTGCCGCCTCATTCTGCTATGGTGTATCTCGAACAGTAAAGTATCGCACAATACCCTCGTCTTAACATATTTACAGAAATGGATTATTTTTATACTCACCACCATTGTCTGAGTGAAGTCTTTTAACCTTTCGACCAGTCTGAGTTTCAACCATCTTTCTTTTTTATTTTATAAATATACCAAAAACTTCATTTTTGTTCTTTATTAAATATACTCATACTTTTCTTGAATAACCATCAACAAAAGTAACCAAATAATGCATGCCTCTCAAAGAAGTTGTTTTGGTAGGTCTTCACATGTCACTGTAAACATAGTCCAGAATTCCTTTTGTATTGTGAATTATTGAACTAAACTTTAACTTTGTCTGCTTACCCAAAACACAATGTTCACAAAATTCTAATTTGTAAGAATTTATACCTTTTAATAAGTCTTGCTATACCAAAGTTTGCATTGCTTTTTCACTAGTATGCCCCAAACGCATATGCCATAATTTGGTTGCTTCAAAATCTGTATCTTTCCTAGAAATTATTTATGCTGATCCAATAACCGTACTTCCTTGGAAATAGTAGAAGTTATTTTTTCTTGTGCCTTTCATCATCGTCAGTACCCTACCTACTATTTTTAAAAATTCATCTTTCAAAGTGATTGTAAACCCTTTTAGATTTTAGGACTCCTAATGAGATAAGATTTTTCATCAAACTTGGAATATAGAGAATATTCATCAAGACTTGGATTGAGCCATCATGATTCTTTAACTGGATTGTACCTATCCCTGTTGTTTTACAAGCATTATCATTGCCTATAAAAATAACTCCACCATCTAGCTCTTTGAAGCTAGAAAACCAACATTTATTAGGACACATATGGTAAGTACAACTCAAATCCAAAATCCATTCATCTGAGTGACATATTAATATCATGCCAACCAGACTAAAGTTTAACTCCTTATCATATTCTGCTATACATGCATCAAAATTAGCTTTGCCCTTTTGCAACTTAAGCTAATTCTTTTTCCAATGCCTTTTTATCGTGACAAAAGGCACATTCATTTTTAGCAAGCCTCCCTTTAGACTTGCCTCTTTTTTTAGGTTTGTGGCTTTGTGAACGACCTCTTGTTATCAATGCTTCTGCAACTGTATCTTTGTGATCCTTTTTGTCTTTCTTTCTAGTCTCAAAGTTATATAATGCACTGCATACAGCATCAAATGTGACATTATCTTTTCCTTAAAGCAAAGTGGTAGTGAGATGATTATATTCATCAGGAAGGGAATTCAATAGCAGTAATGCCTTTTCTTCATCTTTAAATTTCTCATCCAAAATTAGCAAATCTGCCAATATCTTATTGAATGAGTTCACATGGTCATTCATTGACATGCCAGGTGCATACATGAATCTATAAAATTTTTTCTTTATATAAAGCCTATTTTCAAGGCAAAACTTTATATATTTTTCTTCCAGTACCTCTCACGATTTCTTTGTTGATGTCTCCCTCATGACACAATATTTCTAATCTTTAGCCAAACATAGGTAAATAGTACCACATGTCTATCTATTGATATTTATCCACTTCTTGTCATCCATAGTGTTAGGCTTTTCTTCCAGGGCAATATCCAACTCCTACCGACAAATAGACATCTAAAATCTCACATTGCCACACACCAAAATTATTGGTACCATCAAATTTCTCAACTTTAAATTTTGCATTTGTTACAATAGTTCTTGCTAATGAGGATGACAATGATGCCTCTATCATTTTTCTTAATTCAAACGATCAGTGATTTCAACAACTATTTACACTTGACAAATAGTCTCTATGATGTTTATTTTACGTGAATAAATGCACCAGGAAAGTTCCCAAGAGAACGGAGGGGTTACAATAGTCTACTTAAAACCCAGACTCCTTAGGCTCTTATCGCCTTGTTGATAGAACTTTTCTAGACATACAAAAAATACACACTACTTACAATAGACTATCTCCTAAATATAAATGGTCATCTCTACCGTATTAATGAACAGTACTGTATTGTGAACAGTTCTATATATGTGAATAGTACCGTAAGGCCTAAACATGAACCTTTAGCTCTGATACCAATTGTTGTGGAAATTCTGGGTTGAGCAATTATCAAATTACGGTAAATGCGACTTCTAGAGAAATATAAATATGACGAATAAATACACAGAAAAATAAGACACAATAATTTACGTGGTTCAGCATAAAGCCTACGTCCAACAGGCAAAGATTGGAAGATAATTTTTACTAATAATAGAAATTTATAAAATGGAAAAAACACTCAGTACCCAATACCCTAAACAACCAAATAAATGCCTATTAGAGCACTCAAGTAAAAACTATCTCAAATTTCTCAATTACTTCACTTGCAATTGCTCTCAAAATTGGGACACTTTCAATTGCAAAATACTTCTCTATTTATAGCCAAAAAAATGGCCTAAGAAGTAAGCAGGCAATTTGCCCATTTGTGCAAGCTTGCATGCTAGCTGTAGTAAGCTTGCATGTAGCTGTGGCAAGCTTGTGCCAACCGCATAAAGAAAGCGAAATTGGCTTTGACTTTTCAACAAATAATTTTCATGGCCATCCACCAAATGAATTGGAGCAATTACACCGACTCAAATTCATTATATTCACTTTTAATAAATTGAGTGGAAGCATTCCAACATGGATTGGTGGCTTATCCAAATTACAAATGTTGAGTCTTAGTAATAACAATTTCACCGGTCCAATCCCAAATTCTCTCTTCAATTTATCGAAGCTAGAGGTGTACATGTAATGTACAAAGATATTGATGGAAATATTCCTCCAGGGATAGGAAATTTAAGCAGTCTTTTCATTCTGAATATAGGTTATAACAACCTATAAGGTACCTTCTACATTTTTGCATTTGTATAGCTGTGAATTTCTTTTTATTTTATAGGTTGGGATATTTCCACTCAGTACTCTTGGAAACCCACCTCGTTTTGATAAGATAGTTAAAATAAGTTCACATTATCTTATAGAATTATAAATTAATGATAAGTCTAAACAATTAATAATTTATTCTTATAATATTTTTCTTTTATGACTTAGGGCTTTTAACAATCTTTGCTGTTTACGGTTACTTTAAAAATAAGTTTAATTTGACTCTTTTGCTCTTATAATATAAAATGACCAAATTACCCTAAAAAGCATGTACTATTATATCTAATATATTGTTTCGACATCTTTTTAATGTTTTATAATACAATATTTTGAAAATAAAATTCAATAACTATTAGTGCCTCAAATGTAACAAATAAATTTTGTAAGTTTAGTTGAAGTTGAAGTAAATTTATAGGTATTTTAGTAATTCTACCTTATGAAAGTAAAGTAGTCATATTATATTTATGTGAAGGCAACCTCAGTTATTCTGTATAACAAAAGCATATAAGTTTCAAAAAAAAATTAAGATGGATTTAATTGGACTTAATCGTTATGACGGGTCAAATTCCAATTGAGATCGGCAATCTACAAAATTTGGAGCAGGTTAGCTTTATGAAGAATAATTTAAGTGGCCTCACTCCACCCACGATCTTCAATATTTCAACCATAAAGACTCATTAATCTAGTTCTCAATCAACTTTCAGGACACTTACCATCAATAAATATAGAGACTTTAGAGTTACTGAGCAATAATCTCATCGGAACAATTCCCAACTCCATTACTAATGCATCTAACCTCCTTAACCTGGACTTGAGCTTTAACTCATTCTCAGGCCATATTCCAAATACATTTGGCAACTTGAGACGCCAGGTCGCGCTCAGCTTAGGAAATAATTACTTGACGATAGAATCATCTTTAGCAAACCAGTGGAGTCCTCTCTCTTCGTTGACTAATTACAGAAATCAAGAACATTTAAACCTAGGTTCTAATCCATTAGGCGTCATTCTTCCACCAGTAATTGGGAATTTCTCTACTTCTTTTAAAAAATTTTATGCATATAACTGTTAACTCAAGGCCAACATTCCTCAAAAATTAGTAATTTATATGGCTTGACACTTTTAAGCCTCTGGAACAATGACTTGAAGGGAACTATTCCATCAACGATAGGAAGACTTAAACGGCTACAAGGTTTATCTTTTAGGTATAATAATTTGGAAGGATCCATTCCCTATGATCTTTGCCATTTGAAGCAGATGTATGGAATAAGGTTAAATAGAAATAAGCTCTATGGACAAGTAACACCATGCTTGGGAGGTTTGACATCTCTAAGAGAACTCAACTTAGGCTCCAACAAGCTCACTTCTAGTATACCGTCATCCTTATGGAGCCTTGAGTACATCTTAGAGACAAACTTGTCGTCAAATTCATTAAATGATTCTCTCCATTCCAATGTACAAAAGGTAAAGGTCTTGAGAGTTTTTCAATTATCAAGGAATCAATTATCAGGTGATATTCCTTCAACCATTGGTGCCCTCATAGATCTAGAAATTCTATCATTGGCCAGTAATAAATTTCAGGGACCTATTCCTGAATCAGCTGGCAGTTTGATAAGCTTAGAATCCCTAGATCTCTCTGGCAACAATCTCTCTTGAAAAATTCCAAAGACATTAAAGACAATTACACATCTTAAACAAATTAAAGTGTCTCATAATAGGCTAGAAGGGGAAATTCCTGTTAACATGTCTTTTAGAAACTTCTCAACTTAATCATTTTTTAAAATTATGCACTCTGTGGTCCACCGAGTTGCAAGTAAGATAATAGCAAAAGAACCAAGAAAATTGCTTCAATTGTCCTTAAGTATATTTTACCTCCGATAGCATCCACTGTACTTATGGTGATTACCATTATTATGTACATAAGGTGCCAAAATAGGAGTACTAAAAATTAAGTCATGAAGATTTTTTGCCACTTGCAACATGGAAAAGAACATCATACCTAGACATTCAATGAGCAATTGATGAATTTAATGAATGTAACTTACTTGGTACCGATAGTTTTGGATTAGTTTATAAAGGAACAATTTCCTACGGGACCAATACTGCAATAAAGATTTTCAATATGCAATTAGAGAGAGCATTCAGGAGTTTTCATTCTGAATGTGAAGTTTTATGGAATCTTCGACATCTAAATCTCATAAAGATCCTCAGTAGCTGTTTAAATCCAGATTTTAAAGCATTGGTACTTGAGTTCATGCCAACTGGTAATCTCGAGAAGTGGTTGTATTCTCATAACTATTTCTTATACATTCTAAAGAGGTTGAATATAATGATAGATGTGGTGTCGGCTCTTGAACATCTCCATCATGGTCACCCATAATTCATTGTGATTTGAAGCCCACCAAAATTCTCTTGGATGAAAATATGGTGGCACATGTGAGCGGCTTCAGCATTTCCAAACTCTTAGATGAAGGAGAAGATTATGTGACACAAACCATGACCATGTCGACAATTAGTTATATGGCACCGGGTAAAGTTTCAAAAGTAATTAAAATTTTTACTATTTTTTCAAGCAAGAGCAAAGTTTGGGTTACCTTAATTATCAAAAAATTATTTGTTTTCTCATTTGTTTCACAATGACGTATCTACTTGATACATTGAAATCAAAAAATGCAGAGTACAACTTAGAAGGAATTATTTCAGCCAAATGTGTGTCTACAGTTATGGTGTTTTATTGATGGAAACTTTTACAAGAAAAAAGCCCACCGATGAAATGTTCATCAAAGAAATGAGTTTAAGGAGATAGGTAAAGGAGTCATTACCTCACAGATTGACTGAAGTTGTTGAAGCAAATTTGGTGTGAGAAGAGCAACCTTTTTCTTCCAAAATGGATTGTTTATTAAGCATCATAGATTTGGCATTAGATTGTTATATGGACTTACTCGACAGTAGGATCCATATGACAGAAGCTGCAGCAATGCTCAAGAAGATTAGAATGAAGTTTCTGCAGCAAAGCTCAGTCGCTGCAACTAATTAATGTAGTTTGTTAACTTTGTGCGTACACTTTCTTGTTTGTGCTTGTGGAATAAAAGTCATTGTTTTCTACAAAACATAAATTGAAAAGAGAAATCTAATCATCGAATTTTTGTCTTTGTACGTGAGCCTTTACTTTCTATTATATGAGTAAAGTGCGCCATATGGATTGAGTGAAGGGAAAAAGTGGTCTCTTTCCTCGCCCGATGGTAGTGGTCCATCCCCTCTTCGGTGCTTTCTTCCTGTCCTTCTCTTTAGCTTTTCCATACATACTTAATATGGTATGTGTTTTATTTCAATATCCTGAAGATCTAAGTAAATGTCCTTTTTTTTTTTAATGAGAAGTGGAGATTTATGCAATTGTCACTCCAACAAAGTGGTCAAATCTTTAAATATCTACTTCTTTCTTATCGCCTTTTCTTGTATGTATGTATATATATATATTAATAGAGAGAGGAGCCGAGAGAAAGAAAGAGAGAGAAAGGAGTTGACCCATTGACCCAGATCTGAATCCGACCTGTGACCATAACCCAACTAGATCTTCCAATTCCGGCCACCATTCCAACAAGCTTGGTATCGATTTGAAGCTTGCGAGACGCCAGTCATATCCCTGCTGTTCTCACCTCCGGAAACCGACCAGAACGTCACCGGTAAGGCTCGAAAGTTTCGGCCAAAAGATCCTTTCTTGCTGCAGTCGATCCCGCCAGATTTTGGCCATGCCACCGGCTGGATTCCACTCCTCTCACCTCTACTTTCCATTTTCGACCAGTCTCGTCACCTGAAACGGCCCAATTGTCGATGAAAAGCAACTTGCAACCCACGGCTTTAGGGAGCTCGATCCGCCGCCGTCACGGTTGGACTCACCGAGGCCGCAGCTACAAGAGCTAAACCTCCTGTCACCATTGACCGAAGTCTAATCACTGTTGACCGGTGAGGGGCAATTCGATAAAGCATGAGAATTTTAGGGTTAATTCTATAATTTTTAAAAGTTATGGGTAATTTGATAATTATGGACAAGGATAGCTAGGTAATTGAGATGTAGAGGGTAAATCGATAATTTAAGTGATCAGGGATAATTTAGTAATTTTACACCCCAAGGATAATTTTATAATTTTTAATATGTGAATATTTTAGTAATTGATAAATTTGAGGATAAGTTGGTAATTTATGATCTTGAGGTTAAATTAGTAAATTATGATTTCTGGGATATTTTGGTAATTTTGAATTCAAGGGCATTTTGATAATTTCAAAGAATTTGAGGATATTTCGGTAATTAAGAATTTTGAGGATAAATTAATAAATTATATTTTTTAGGGTAATTAAGTAAAATTTGATATGGGGGCATTTTGATAATTTTTAGACATAAGGATAATTTAGTAATTTTAAATATTTGAGAGTTATATTATGTAAGGTCGAGTTTTATTAAGTACAATTAATTGTACTTTATGTGATTAATAATAATTACGCGATTTATTTGATTAAGGGGACTCGCAAACGAGAACCAACCCATGAATGTCGACGATACTAGATTTAATAGTCGTCACTATAAGTGGAATACACAAAACCTATTTTTTCTGTGAATTATTATGATTTTTAATTATGATAAAGCATGATTGCAAATGAATTTTTAAATGCTTGATTTAATGATTTTATGAAAAATAGATTTTATCTGCATAATGTTGTTTATTATCGGAATTATGTATAATAAATTATTTTTATTCTGATTTTGAATATATGCGTATTAATAATATTTTTAAAGAAAAGAAAATAAATTTTAAATGTTGTTGAAAATAAAAAAGAATGTGATTTTGGATATTCTCGAATGTTTATGTACATGTTTATTTTCGATTGTTTACAAGTCATTAAACGATACCCTTCCCCGTACACTGTGATGAGATGATATGAGATGATATGTGATGATACGTGATGATATGAGATATAGGTCTTTAGGGCCTGTTGGAGTACACATAGAGGCTTTAGGCCATGTGCTTGGTCATTTTTTTTTTTGGGACTATTTATGCATGCATAATTATGATGACGAGATGTGATGACATATGAGATGTTATTTCCCCATCTATCTGTATAGCTCCGGGGTATGATAGTTTCTTGATTGCCCATCCGTTGAGATTCAGATTATCTGTGTAGCTCCACGGCATGATGGTTTCTTGATTACTCGTCCGTTAAGGTCCGGATATGATGAGATTATTTTCCCAGGTACTCGTTTGGTGAAAGTTTTCAATATTCGGTAAAGATACCATATGTTGTTAATTTTCTTTGGTTTTATGCAGTATTTTGTGACGATTTCAGATTGAGTATTCATACGATGTTATGACATATTCTTCCTTGGTTATTTCACATGACATTATATATGTTTTCAAAGTTAGTGATTTGATTATAAACATTAAGTGATTTATTGATATTTCTCGTTTATGGTTTGATGAAATTGTGTATTTAAAAGTGTTACAATTATTTTAAAAATAAAATTATTTTTGAAAACTACTATCCACTCACTGACCTTTACTAAGTTTTATACTCACCCCCATTTTTTTCGTTTTATTATATTTTTTCCCCTATAAGAGATTTGCAGGTACAACAGTTGACTCAACAACGATAGCTATTTGTATTTTGGCCACGTATTTGTCTTAAGAGTTGTAGAGTTTCTGTGTGGAATATTTCAAATTGTATAATATTATAATTAAGAATAATTTACTGTGTTTGGTATAAAAATATTTTAGATGATATTTAATATTTATTGGGATATTGATTAACGGAGTTGGTTGTATTTGGAAATTATTTTGGGAGTGCTATTTTTTTAGTTGCAGGATTGAGAATGTCAAAACCATAGAAAAACTCTGCCGGAATTTCTGTAGAAATATTATTATTATTATTTATGGAATCGTTATTAGTTGAATTTCGAAAATTAGTGAGACTCGTCCCAAGATTGGGGACGGGTTGTGATATTTCTTTTTGTTCCTACCCTGTGAATCGAGTTATTGTTATTATTCTTTTATATACCTATTCTTTAGAAAGGTGGAATATATTATAACAAATTCTTAGTTCAACTTCATAGTTAAAATTCCCAGTGAGGATAATTATAGTACTAGCGATCACAATTGGACTCAACGTTAACAGAGACAGCACTCATGTTTATTCCAAATATTTAAAATGACTCTTTGCGAACTCATTTATTTATAAACAAACTGTTGTACAAACCCACACAGTGAATCCATATGGTAATACAGAAATAAATAATCCAGTTTAGTAGGTGTCAGGTCTCGTTACAAACTTTAGGTACGAGTGAAAAGCATTATCTTTGGAAGCTCCAGTGCTTTGTTGCGGTCAAAAGGGCAAACTAAATGGAAGTTCCTGGCTTTCTGCTGATGATAAGACTGCCATCAACCACAACCCTGCTTTCGGTTTCACTCTGATCTGATAGCTTGTTGAGCTTTCTTATCCTGAGCCAAAGTTAAAAATGCGTAAGGGGAAAAATCTGCACAGGAACGTACTTTCACATTTGATATCAAACAATATTGCTGGATATATATATACCTGGAAATTACATGAATGAAGCCAAAATAAAGAAGCACAAAAATTTGGAAAACTTATGATATGTTCTGAGCTGAATTTGGGTGATGTGATTAATGAAGCGACAGCAGTTCTTCAGTTTGTAATTTGTCAGCAAATTTTATTTAATTCATTGCTGATTTACATGAGATAAGATTGGGTTGTTCAACATTCATAAAATCATACAAGACCATAATCTTTCATCGAGTTCGGATTAGGTGATCCAAATCAGCAGTAAAGACTTAATCAGATGATTCTGCGATAACGATGACGATTGCCACAATTGTTTACACGACGCCAGGTAATGTCTCAAATCTATTTCGAACTTTGCCCCACCTTTTTTGAAACACGAGCAAAATTTTTACCGAACGCTATTCTTTACAATTTATTTCATAAAAGACATCTTTCTGATATGTTGAAATTTAAAAAGAAAAAAAATGCAGACTGCGAAATAGAGGGAATTATTCCTTCCAGATGCGATGTCTATAGCTATAGCGTTTTATTGGTGGAAAGAAAGAAGCCCATAGGTGATATGTTTAGAGGCATTGTGTTTCGATCCCAACTTAACATCCCAGCACTACAATGTTTGGACAGCAAATGCTCGAGATTCACAGACACTGATTTGAAATCAACAATAAATATATCAATAAACAAAGAAATACAAAGATTTATAGTAGTTCATCACAAAAAATGACTACATCCTCAGTGGATCAAGGTCGAATTAATGGCTTCACTAATCTCATGAGAACAAGGTTACAAGACCCTCAAGGACGTTACAGAGAACAAATCAAGATAAATTTCTCTCTCTAACTCTCTTTAAGGTATCTCAAAGACCTCTGAAATTAATAGCTCTTAATCAGCCCTCATACGAACGTTGTTTCTTCTCTTCTGGTGTTCGGCAAGCTGCCCAGATTTTTTTTTTTTTTCCGCCAGAAAAAGAGCCCGTAACCGCTTCTTGCACGTGCTCCACGCGTGCAACTCATATGATGACCAAAACGGCCTCCTCAGCTTGACGATTCTCATCCAATCTAATTTAGTTGCTCACGTGTTTCCCCTAAAACAGAAAAAATTTAGTTGCTCACGTGCTTAACAGCGATAACCGACGTTAGTCACTTGTCACACGCGTATTATATGCGACGTCGTTTAATGTGCAACAACATACTACGAAAGAAAAGTTGTTTGTTCTGATAGAAAATTTTCAGAGAAAGAATATTCTTATTAATTCTCGATTATTCTAATACAATCTAATATCTTCGATCACTTGACTTTATGTATTCGAGAGTACACATGTGCAACTAAATTCAATTTACAAATTAAAACTAAATTCACTCAGTCGCACATACACTCTTAATGACTAATAACAAACTTTAACTTGAGTGTTGATCTGTCAGCTTCTTAACTAATTCTGGTGAGCTGGCACAGCTGACTTGTTTGGCTTCTTCATCTCTGTACCCTTTGTAAGCTCAGCACAATGAGCTTCCTTAACATATCGAGGAAAATTCAAACTTAGAATGACATGGCATGCATATCAATTTGAGTTCATTCTCAATGTTGCTGCTCTGTCTTGTTTGTGCTTGCGGAATAGGAACCAATTGTTTTATACATGTTTCATTAGCATTGCTTTTCCCACGAACTAATAGGATTTAGGTCTTAGTTGGATCTCTTGTAGCGTATGTGAATGTTTAGATAATAATTTTTTCTAAGAAAAAAATGTGTTTCTCTATCAACATTTGACAACACGAATTCAGCATAGAATATTTTTAACTCTGAATCTTTTTAAAAGCTTAAATAATATTATGAATATAAGTATTTTTTTAATTAAAATTATTAGTTAATTTAGTCTCTAATTAGAATAAAGGGAAATTATCATTCGTATATCCTAAATTTACACATCTATCAAAAATACTACAACACTTTTAGAGTGTATCAATATATATATATTATAAGTTAACAAAATTTATTGGTCATCCACCAAACTGTTAGCTATCATTTAAAAGTTAACAGAACTATAGTTAATTGATAATTTTACCCTTAAAAATTTCACTTGAATACTCTTAAAATCTCTTATTATCACTTATATACCCTTAAATTATCACTTATATCATATGAAAAGACCATATTATCTCTCTGATGTCATCATATTTAAATAACAACTAACGGCTTGGTGGACGATAAATACATTTTGTCAACTTAAGGTTGATGACTGATAAACCCTAAAAGTATTGTGGTAAATTTAATTATGAAGTAAACTATGGGTATACAATTGATAATTTCCCTAGAATAAAAGGCCTAATTTAAACATCCTCTATTACACACACACCCCCCCCCCACACACATATATGTATTAGTAATTCTTTTCATTCAGAATCTTAAAGCGAGAAAGATCGTGCAGATTTAAAGTTTTCTCAAACCTTTTCCTCATTCTTGGTGTCAAATGAAACTTGCAACTTTCATGCATTTTAACATATACATTACTCTACTTGTACTTTCAGCTCAATAACTGTTAATAAAATGAGGGCATTAATTCTGATAGGTGAAATTCCAACTGAGATGGACAATCTACAAAATTTGATCTATATAGCTCTTAATTCCAATATCTTAACTGGTTCTATCCCACCCACAATCTTCAATATTTCAACCATAACAAGAATTACTCTAGCTAATAAATACTCCTCAGGTCATTTATCGTCGACTATTTGTCACTCACATCCAAACATGGAGAAGTTAATTTTGGCGAATAATAAAGTTAGCAAGACATTTCTCAACTCCATCACCAACACTTTTGAACTTAATGTCATAGACTTGAGCTACAGCTCTTTCTCCAGCCTTATCCTAACACATTTGGTGTAATATATGCACTTTTATTTTTCTTATGGAATGAATTATTTATTTTTCCATTTGGTGTTGATTTTATAAATCTCAGACTCGTGACATGTTATCGTGAATAAAAATTCATCACATTTATTAAATTATTGTATATGAATAATTTTAAATTTATCATAATGTAAAATTGAGACAAAACCAAGCGCGATTTTAAAGTCAGTTTGGCAGATTTTTGTTTATCATGGAGTCGATATCGACTTAATTTATATTAAGTTATAAAAAAAAGATTTTCTTTAAATAGAGAGAGAGAAGAGTCGAGAGAGGAGTCGAGAGAGGAGAGAAAGAGAGAGAGAGAGAGAGAGAGAGAGAGTTGACTGGGTTGAGCTAATACAAATCTGACCCACAGTCGTGACTCGGCCAAGTCTCACAATTTTGGCCATTGTTTCTGACGAACCTGATACCATTTTGAAGCCGATGAGAGACGGGTCACACCTTTGCCATTCTCATTGTCTAAAAACAGCTAGAACGACGTCAATGAAGTTAGAAAACCCGCGGCTGGAAACCCATCTTTGTTGCCATTGATTCGGTCGGAGTTAGGCTACGCCACCAACTGGATTCCACTCTTCTTACCTCCAGCTTCCATTTTTGACCGATCCCGTCACAACGTGGGTTTTAAGATCTATTGAGTATAATTACTTGTATTTCATATAACTGATAATAATTATATTATTTTTTAAATTAGGAGGACCCATGAACGAGAACCAACCAATGGACATTGATGATATCGAATTTGGTCGTTATCACTATGATATACAAAATCTATTTTCTTTGTGGATTATTACAATTTTAAATATGATAAAGCATGTTTACAAATGAATTTTAAATGCTTTGATTTAATGATTTTATGAAAATAGATTTTATCTATATAATGGTATTTATTATCGAAAATGTACATGATTAATGATTTTATTCTCAATTTTGAATATTTGTGTAAAAATAATATTTTTAAAGAAAAGAAAATGGATTTAAAGTTTATTTGATGAAAAATGAAACGAGATTTCGGATATTATTAGACATTTACGTATTTGTGTATATATGGTTATTTTCAAATCATTGAACAATACCGTTCCCTAGATATGGTGCAATTGATACTAATGAGATGATATGAAACGATATGTGATGATTGTTGTGCAAATTTTATTGAACTCGCAAGCGTACGAATCTATTGTAGAATAGATTAATGGTGACGAGTGTCGATCCCACGAGGAGGTTGATTTTAATTATGTGCTGAATTAATTTTCTTTTAATGGGAACAATTAAATTATGGTAACTTTATCCTAAATTGTGAATTAAAATGGCGGGAATAATTAAGAATGAAATTGTTATAATAAAGCACTTGGGTATCCGGATCCGCATCAACATGCTCCATGAGCTAAATATTCCATATTAATACCAATTAGATCATAAGGGGGGATTCCACACCTCATGAACCACTCTCCAATAAGTATGGTGCCAAGGGCTTATCGTACCAAATAATAATAACCTTGTACTAGGGTGCCAGTTTAACCAGGGCTGTAACTAGACAAGACTATTATTATTTGTCGACGAAAAGTCAAAACAACCACAACTATTAGAGGGGAAGAGAAAGTAAATTTACCAAATTAAGCCCATGGAACATGTTGAGACTTCACCTTCAACCCAAGCTCAAAAAGAAATTAACTACTCATATTTTAACTGAGGATAAAAAAGGAAATTTTATTAAAATATAAATAAACTACAAGAAGGAGAAGGAATTTCAAAAATCTAAGTTTAAAAATGAATTCAGGGGTATCAAATTAGGGGGGGAGAGCCCCTTTTTTATAGATACATTGAGTGAATCGTGACCATCGGATTAAAAACAATTCGGATGCTCAGGATTGCGCCACGTCATCAGTCAACAGTCAATAGTCAATATTTGTACAGTAATGTCGCCTGAATAGTAAATAATCCCATGTAAGTGCATGTACTGTACACACGATTTTTGCTCCTCTGAAATGCTGCGACGTCATCGATCTACAATATATAAGAAATTTAGTCCAATAAGATCGTGACACATCATCGGTCAACGCCACATAAGCAGTCAATCCACATAATTCGTCTAATCAAATACTGCCATATCATAGATAGTTGCCACATCATGGGTCTGTATATATAAACAGTGTCGTGAACAGTATCCGTGAACAGTACCATACGTATAAACAGTACCATATATATGAACAGTAATTTTTTCCTTTAATGCTCTTCTTAAGGTTTTCGACCGTCCTGAGTCCAAATATGACGTCCGTCTTGCTGTTTGATCACTCATTTATTGTGAAACGATTATGATACCCCTAAAATATATAAAATACACAATTATAATAAAATACATATAATTGACTAACAAAATACTTAAATAAATAAAAATAGCAATGTTAGTGAGATTTAAAGTGTAAAATGATAATTTTCTCCTTTATAAATATACACTTTCTAACACTCAACAATGATATGAGATATAGACTTTTGGGGCCCGTCTAAGTACACACAGAGGCTTTGGGCCATATACTTAGTCGCTTTTATCTTTGGGAGACTATTTATGTATGTATAGTTATGATGATGAGATATGTTGAGATTTGATGACATATGAAATATTATTTCCCTGTCTATCTATATAACTATGGGGTATAATAGTTTCTTCATTGCCCGTCCATTGAGGTCTGAATTATTTGTATAGCTCTGAAGCATGATGGTTTCTTGATTACTCATCTGTTGAGGTCCGGATATGATGAGATTATTTCCCCAAGGTACTCGTTTGGTGATAGTTTTCAGTATTTAGTATTAATATCATGTGTTTTGAATTTTCCTTGACTTTACGCAATATTATGTGACGATTTCAGATTGTGTATTTATATGATGCTATGATATGTTCTTCCTTGGTTATTTTATGTGATATTGCATATGTTTTCCAAAGTTAGTGATTTGATTTTAAATGTCGAGTGATTTATTAACAGTTCTTGCTTATGGTTTGATGAAATCGTATATTTAAAAATAATACAATTATATTCAAAGTAAAATTATTTTTGAAAACTACTATCCACTCATTGACTTTCACTGAGTTTTTTACTCACCCTCATTTTTATTGTATTTTCCCCCTCTACAAAATATTTGAAAGTACAATAGTCGACTCAGTAATGATAACTATTTATATTTTGACCATGTAATAGCGTTAGAAGTCATAGAATTTTTAGTTGAAGTATTTCAGATTATATAATAATATAATTAAGAATAACTTCTTGTATTTGATACTAAAATATTTTGGATGATATTTGATATTTGCTAGGATGTTGATTGGCGAAGTTTGTTGAAATTTAAAATTATTCTGAGAGTGCTATTTTGTTACTTACACGATTTGAGAATATTAAAACTATAGGAGAAACTCTGCCAAAAACTCGATAGAAATATTATTATTATTATTATTATTATTATTATTATTATTATTATTATTATTATTATTATTATTATTATTATTATTATTATTATTATTATTATTATAGAATCATTAATAGTTTGATTTTGAGGATTTGATAGATTCGTCCTAGGGTTCGGAACGAGTCGTGACATTTGGCAACCTGAGACTCTTTCGCATTCTCAACCTAGCATATAATTGTTGGACAACTGAATCATCAACTAATGGGTGGAGTTTTCTCTCTTCTTTGACTTCTTGTAGGATGCTGGCATTTTTAAGCTTAGATTCTAATCTATTAAGTGGCATCTTTCCACCATTAATTAGGAATTTCTTTTAGCCGCTTTAAAAAATGTTTGCACATTGATGATTGCAGACTTAACGGCAACATTTCTTAAGAGATTGGTAATTTACGTGGCTTGATACTTTTAGGCCTCTTTAATAACGACTAGGATGAAACTATTCCAACATCAATGGGAAAGTTAAAGACACTATAAGTTTTATATCTCGATGCCAATAATTTGAAAGGATACATTCCTAATGATCTTTGCTGCTTATAGCAGTTCACCAATTTATTTTTAAATGAAAATAGGCTCTTCGGACAAATACCACAATAAGTAGTGAGTCTGACTTCTCTAAGAACACTTTTTTTAAGCTCCAACATGCTCACTTCTAATATCCCATCATCCTTGTGGACTTTTGAGTAAAGGTGTTCATGGATTAGATTTTACAGAGTGGGCATCAATCTATATCTAATACATGGTTTTATGGATTATAAATTTTTAATTCATAGATTAGTGAAACTCAATCCAAATCAAATTCATATGTTTGCGAATCAAATGCAGTTTTAACTAAATCTATATCCAATCTACCATTTTTGTGGTTTTTTTTTTTTACTAAAAATTTTTAATTCTGTCCAATCCATGAACTAACTAAATAAAAAAATTTAATGTAAAAATAACTTTACTACTAATCAAATTTATAATTAAATAAGATTTAACTAAATTAATTATTTCAATAAAGATAGAAAATGCATTCAAAGTTTTAAAATATATCACAAAAAATCTAATTTATTTATACCAGTAAATAAAAGTAAATTGTTTAAGAAGCTATATTTATTTATTTATTTTATATTATTATTAGATAAGATATAATATAGTATTAATGTAACTATATTTTAAAGGGTTATTATTATTTTACCACCAAAGTTATTCTGACATATCATGCTAGTATCATGATTTGATGAAAAGTATATTTTACCACCAAACATTTGTGCCGTTATTAATTTACCACTGTTGAGTGCTAGAAAATGTATATTTATAAAGAAGAAAATCGTCATTTTACACTTCAAGTTCCACTAACTTTCTTGCTTTTATGTATTCAAGTCTCTTTTGATTTTAATTATATATGTTTTATTATAATTAAGTATTTTATGTATTTAGAGGCATCATGGTCATTTCACAATAAAGGAGACATTGAATGATAAAACAAACAGCAAATCCGAACTCAATGATCAAAAACCTTAGGAGGAGTATAAAAGTATGAATATCACTATTCACACATATGGTACTGTTCATGATACTATTCATGACACTGTTTATATATACTATACGATGACATGATATTAACCGATGATGTGGCACCGACTAATGACATGGTAGCATTTGATTAAAGGAATGATATGGCATTAACTGAGTATGTGGCATTGACTGATGACATGGCTTGACTGATGAGATGTCACAATCTTATTGGATTAAAATATTTATAAACTGTTGACCGATGACATGGCAGTATATTAGTAGATCATAAAATCATATATACGATACATGTATATATACTGAATAATAGCCTTGATGATGTGTTCAAACCAATCAGAACTTACCACGTGGTGGAATTCTGTGCGTCTAAATTGTTTTAATCTGATGGTTATGATTTACTCATTGTATCTATAAAAGGAGGACTCCTCCCCCTCTAATTTAATACCTCTGAGTTCATTTTTTAGCTCTATTTTTTGTAATTCCTTCTCCATCTTGTATTTTCTATGTATTTTAATAAAAATTATCATTTTACCCCTAGTTTAAATATGAGTAACTAAATTTCTTTTAATCTTGGGTTGAAGGTGAAGTCTCAACATGTTCTATAAGCTTAATTGGTAAATTTATTTTCTCTTCCCCTCTAATTTCTGCGGATATTTTAACTTTTTATCGACAGATAGTAATAACACAGTTATTACTGTTAGGCACAATAAGTCTTTAGCATCATATTAATTAGAGCGTGGTTCATGAGAAGTGAATTTTTATCTCATGATTTACTTTACTAATACAGAATATTGAACCTTAGTGCATGTTGATGTGGCAGATACCCAACTGTTTTACTATAATAGTTATCATTTTTAATTATTCCCGTCATTCCAATTCAAAATTTAGAACAATTTCACCATAATTTCAACCACCCACTCAAAAAATTGATTCGACACATAATTAAAACCCACCTCCTCGTAGAATTAACACTCGTCACTATTAATCTATTTTATAATAGATTTTTACACTTATAAGTTCAATAAAATTTGCACAACAACCACCCTTCCATTAAAAATGTTGAAAATTTATCGAGGTCTGGCTAATGTCACAAGGGCATCAAAAACATTTTTTTGCTGACGTCAAAACATTGTTGCAAATGCAAAATAAACAATAAAATAAAGTGAAAATTTTCAAGGAAAATAATTAAAGAACTAGGAAATTGATAATAGGCTAAAAGGGAGATTTCCTATCAAAGGACCTTTTAAAAACATTTCAACTCGATCATTTTTTAGGAATTATGCACTCTGCGGTCTACCATGATTTCAGGTCCCACCTTGCAAAGAAGATAATATGAATAGATCCAAGAAAGCTACTCTACTTGTCCTGAAATATACTTTGCCATCGATTACATCTAGTGTACTAAAAACAATTGTTATCATCTTTGTCATAAGATGTCGAAATAGGAAAACAAGAATTCCAGATCATAAAGATTTATTCTCTCGACAACATGAAGAAGAATATCCTATCATAATATTCAAATGGCAACTGATGGATTTAACAAATGTAACTTGTTAGGTATGGTTAGCTTCCAATTAGTGTATAAAAGCACATTCTATGATAGGAATATTGTTTCAATAAATGTATTGTCTACAGCTACGTAGTGCCTTTAGGAGTGTTGATAGTAAATGCAAAGTACTATGAAATTTTCATCATCAATATCTCATAAAGATCATTAACAACTATTGTAATCTAAACTCTAAAGCACTAATGCTTGAGTTAATGCTCAAAGGTAGTCTTAAGAAATGGTTGTGCTCTTATAACTATTTCCTAGATATCCTAGAAGGTTGAATATAATGATAAATGTAGAGCCAACACTTGAATATCTCCATGACAATCATTGATCAGCACCTATAATTCATGTGATTTAAAGCCTCGCAACATTCTCTTGGATGAAAATATGGTGGCACATGTGAGTTCGGCATTTCCTAGCTCGTAGGTGATAAAGAAGTTCTGTGACCTAAATCATGACAGGGTTACAACTAGTTATATGGCATCAGGTAAGGTTTCAATTTAATTGTTGAGTTTATTATTTATAGAGTTGGCATTTTATGGCAAGTCTAGTCAAATTAAAATTTTATTTATTGTATATCTTGTAATAGGGATTAATTTATTAATTCCCTAATTTAGTGAGATTCCAATTTATTAAAAATATTTGTTTCCTAAGTTAATTAGATGTCTAATTTAGAAAGTCAATTAATGATGGGATTTTATAATTGGTGCATATGATTTATTTAGAGCAAAAAGTTAGTTCAAACAAGCAGTTTATTAAATGCTCTAGATATTTTTTAGGAGACAAATAAGGCAAAAGATTAGATTCATTTCTATTTAGATTCTATGAATTATAAGAGGAAGGAAACTTTTATTTTGGAAAGAGTCCAAGCCTTTTAAAACTTGCAATTTTGGTGAAATCCTAGTACCTATATAAAGAAAGGTATTTTAGAATTGAAGTTGCACAACATAGATCATAAAACAGCGAAGCAAAATTTAGCCTCCTCCCTTGAGAATCCAAATTGCATAATGTTGTGTTAATTTATTTTCTTATCTTCCTTTCATCTTTATAGAGAGTTATGTGAATCTTGATTCACTAGACATTGAAGAGTTGAAGAATTATTATTGATTACTATGCGAATTGCCTTGAGGATCATTAATCAAGAGGGATAGCAATTATTCAAGAGAAGTAGATTCAATCTAAGTTGGAATAAGTTATATGGTGATAAACTATAAGTGAGAGTCTTAAATTTGACAAATTCATAGGTCATAACATCTCAACTTAGTGAAATACTTTTTTTATTGGGGCATGGCCTCATGGATGTAGGATTGATTAAAAAAATCTCTAGGTCATTTAATTCCTATAATTTATTGTGTTTTGAAAAATTAATATTTTTATGCAGACTACCAGTACCAGTAATTGTAACTAGTTACCATGAACAACAATTTTAAAAATTAATTAAGTTGTTCTTTTTATGATTTTAATTACCTACATCTATTTGCAATAGGTCTAAATTCCTTTCAATAATTTCAAATTGTTGTTCTTTTTTAAGCACGGTCAAATTTTGGGCCACATTGACTGTCAAAAGATTATTTGTTGTTCTTTTTTAAGCACGGTCAAATTTTGGGCCACATTGACTGTCAAAAGATTATTTGTTTATCAATTGCTGTATGATGACACATCTATTTGATCAATTGGAAACAAAAAATGCAGAGTATGGATTAGAAGGAATCATTTCTACCAAATGTGATGTCTACCGTTAAGGTACTTTATTGATGGAAACATTGACGGGAAAGAAGCCCACAAATCAAATGCTTGCCGGATAAATATGTTTAGGAGACCGGGTAAGGGAGTCATTACCTCGTGCATTGAGTGATGTTGTTGATGTAAATTTGGTGAGAGAAGAGGATGCTTTTGATGCTAAAATGAATTGTTTATTACGCATCACGCATTCGGCATTGGATTGTTACATGGAGTCACACAGAGCAGAGAGCATCTACGAAAGATGCAGCTGAACAGCTCAAGAAGATTATAGTGAATTTTCTGGGTGATGCTGCTGCAAGTAGTTAATGTCATGTTTGTCATGTGTGTTTGTTAACTTTTTGCGAATTCTTTCTTGTTTGTGCTTGCGGAATAAAAGCCATTGCCTTGAGCAGAACATAAATTGACTTGATAAATCTAATCTTCGAATTTTTATCTCTGGGTATATATAAATAAATTTAATGTTAGATTTGGCACGTGTTTTATGTCTATATTCTGGAGATTTATGAAATTGTTCCTCCAACAAAGTGGTGAAGTTCTTGAATCTCTGCTTCTCTCGTAGCGTGTTTATTTTATTTCTTACCCTGTAAATCGAGTTATTACTGCTTTTGATATATTATTGTTCCAGATGACTGTCTAGGATGGTGGAATATATTATAACAAATTGTTAGTTCAACTTCATAATTAAAGTTTCCAGTAATCAAAATTCGACTTTGATCATTGAAAATAGAACTAGGCATTACGCACCCTTTTTTTTTCTTTTTGGGCAAAAAAAACATGTGTGTTCGTCTCTTAGTTAATGTCATGTTTGCCATGTACGTTTGTTAAAATGGCTTGTTATCAACTCATTTATTTGTAAACAAACTGTTGTATAAACACGAATTCAAGTTTCCATTTTGCCTCACTTACTAGTAGGAGTAATGCAGAAATAAATATTCTAATTTAATGGCTTGTTGCACATGTCAGCAAAAGCTATAGCTTTGTTACCCTTAAACAAAGTTAAACATGTCTTAGGGGAAGACATCTAAAGGGAAATGATATGACAGGAAGTACTTAGGAAAGCATAAAACTTTCAGAAAGCTGATGATAAGCTGTGCACTAAATTTGGATATCGTGAATAATGAAGCAGCAGCAGTTTTTGAGTTCGTAATTTGTCAGCAAACTTTAATTAATTCATTACTGACTTACATGAGATAAGACCACATTCATAAAATTGCGCAAGATCATAATCTTTCATCAAGTTCAGATTAGGTGGTCCATGTCAAGAGTAAATATTTAGTCAGAGATGGTAATATATTTATTTCAAAAACATAATGAAAGATGAGACTTCAAGGAAAAACACATGCAAAGAATTTATGATATTAATTTTGTTCTAAGTCTCCCAGTCATAAACGGGACCGTTACAATTTAAGAAAACTAGTTCTTTCCAATAATTGACTGCTACACATAGCAGCTGCACTGCAATACGCCAATAGCTTCCTTGCTTTCACTTTGAAGAGAAGTAATTTTTTCTTAAAGGCTATGATCTTTAGAAGTAATCGATGACCGCACAATGACGTACATGCATGCGTGGTAAAAGATTACTTAAATATAAGCCCAAAATATCAGCACTGAATTTAAAATTCATTCAAGATTGAGCTTTAGCGTGCTTTTGGGTTTTGTTAAAGAGTAAAAGTGTCAAACGGAATCTACACGGGCTAGCTAGTTACATGCATCATTGACTTTTGCCCTCACAAATTCACAAATTCCACAAAGGAAACTTACAAGCATCCTATAATTCAATTCTGATCCCCAGGTCAGGAAGTCGAAATGAAGGAAGAATATATTCGTGGTCTTGGAGGAGAAAATGCGACAGGCTTTGGCGGACTTTTCAAAGCGTCACTGCTTCTTTGAAATAACATTTCTATCACTCTGTTCATGGGCGACCTATTCGATGGACGAGTCCGTATACACCACAAAACAAAAATATTCATCTTCTAAGCAATTTCACTTTCCTCGCTGTCTCCAATTCCGAGTAATTGAAATTCATTATCCTGCTCGTAATGCTTGTAAATCCAATATGGAAAATATATATATCTCGCTAAATCTAGTAATTCAAATTATGTGATGCCTCACCAAATTAAAGTTTCTACTGAACACCTCTAGCCTTCAGCATCGACACACTACTCTCTTTAATTCGTAAGGCACAAAAATCTTCATCAAGAAAAATGTTATATTACCTCTCTCTCTCTCTCTCTCTCTCTCTCTCTCTCTCTATATATATATATATATATAGATATATGTATGTATGCATGCTAATCTTCAGTCCCCTTTTAGATCCGCATGAATTCATTTGAATCCTCAGATTAGAATTAAACGATACAAATTTAAAATTACGCATTAAGTCGTTGGAACGCCAATCAATCGGATCTGGTTGGATATATCCATCCTTCTCGAGATCCAAAATCATGGCAAAAATGAAGATTTATTTAACTGGAATTAATACGGGGGTATAACTATCTTTAGGTCAACTAGAAGATGTATATCTGGTTGGATGATTTTTTGGTTAGGTTAATTAGAATTTTTTTAATTCAATTTAAAACTTTGGAAAAACAATCAATATGTGTAGAAGCAAGCGATGACATGATATGGGAATAACAGTAAATTTATCATTTGATATCCACTGAGAAAATTGGAAAAAAAAAAACCATGTGACCTCAAAATAAATGGTAAAAAATAACAGAAGAGTGTCTTGGTATATATTGTTAAAAACTTCAGAGTTTACATAATTATTTCATTAAATTATGGCAGTAGAGCTATCTTTTTTTCTTTATTTTTAAGTCACAACTAATAACAATTATTTTAAAACTACATTACCTCTTAACCTCAGCATTATTAATTGTTTAGTGATAATTATTAGCCCAAATGTGAAGGTCGTCTTTTTTCGATTTTAGAGGAAAGAAAAAGAACATATTGTGGTCGCCATGAGCCTGGCATAATGTGAACAAATGGACAGAATGCATACGCCTGGCCAATGTTGAGCATCTTCTTCTTTTTGGTAAGTAAAGTGCCATAAGCCCTTTATTCACGGTTCAAATACGGCGGCGTATAACAATTTACAAGTCCATATGTATTATTAATTGTTTAGTGATAATTATTAGCCCAAATGTGAAGGTCGTCTTTTTTAATTCTAGAGGAAAGAAAAAGAACATATTGTGGTTGCCATGAGCCTCAGCATAACGTGAACAAATGGACAGAATGCATACGCTTTGCCAATGTTGAGCATCTTCTCCTTTTCGGTAAGTAAAGTGCCATAAGCCCTTTACTCACGGTTCAACTACAGCGGCGTATAACAATTAACAAGTCCATTTGCGTTTGCTCGGACGACTAGCTCAATGATAAAATATAACAATTTGCAAGTCCCCACTCTCCTGTATATTTTTTCTTTTCTTGTTTCCAAATTCATACGCATCTTGTATAAGTATATGCTAATTTCCTTCGCTTAAAACTTGTATCAACCCCACCTAGCAATTAGATTGCTGCATCTATTAAAAAGACGGCCAATATGCGCTTATCATTCTTCTATGTTCCTATGTTGTTGTTACAATATTCCATAGCTAGCTTAGCTGTGACTACTTTAAACAATTTAACAACAGATCAATCAGCTCTTCTTGCATTTAAAGCCCACGTGGTTGATTATCGAAGTGTCCTGACAAATAATTGGTCTATATCTTATCCAATATGTACCTGGATTGGCATTTCTTGTGGTTCACGCCATCAAAGAGTTACGACCTTGAATCTTTCAAACATAGGTCTCGGAGGTGCCATTCCTCCACACTTGGGAAATCTCTCGTTCTTAGTATCTCTTGATGTTACTCTGAACGATTTTCATGGCCATCTACCTAATGAATTGGGGCAATTACACCGACTCAGATTTATTAGTTTTGCTTTCAATAAATTGAGTGGAAGCATTCCAACATGGATTGGTGTCTTATACAAATTACAAATGTTGAGTCTTCGTAATAACAGTTTCATGGGTCCAATCCCAAATTCTCTCTTCAATTTATCGAAGCTGGAGATGTTCGACACAAAGAATAACGTTATTGTTGGGAATATTCCTTCAGGGATAGGAAATTTGAGCAATCTTTTGAATCTGAATACAGGTGATAACAACCTACAAGGTACGTTCTACGTATTTGCATTTGCATAACTGCAAAATTCTTTTTATTTTAGAGGTTGGGGATATTTCCTCTCATTATTCTTGCAAACACACCTTATCTTGATAAGATAGTTATAATAAGTTCACATTATCTTATAGAATTATAAACTAACAATAAGTCTGAACAACTAACGACATAAATTATTCTTATAATATTTCCTTTTATGACTAATGGGCTTTTAACAATCTTTGGCCAGTTGCGGTCGCTGTAAAATAAGTTTAATTTGATTGTCTCATTCCTATAATATAAAAAGATCAGAATACCCCCCAAAAAAATATACTATTGTATCTAATTTATAGTTTCGGCATTTTGTTATGTTTTGTAATACAATATTTCTAAAATAAAATTCAATAATTTTTAGTGGCCCACATTTAACAAGTACATTTTGTTAGTTTAGATGAAGTTAAAGTAAAATTTTTTTGGTATTTTAATACTTTTACCTTATGAGAGTAAACTAATGATATTAAATTTATATTAAAGCAAACTCAATTATTAAATGTAATAAAAGAATATAAGTTTTAAAAATAGATTAAGATTGATTTAATTGATTAATTCTCCAAACTTCTTTATTTTATTTATTTTTTATAAGAATCTTGTTGCAATAATTTTTAAAAAGCGGTGGGGTTTTACAAAAACTATGTGGTAGAAATTAGGGATGGCAAAATTGGAATGAAACCTCACATTATTTATTCTTATTAATAAGTCTCAAGATAGATAATCATTATTCATAATCCGTCTAAATTCTTATGCAAAACATCTAAAATAAGTCTCTAAAGAAAAGTCTCTAATCCAACAAAAAAAAAATTAGCCAAATTTTATCTTTAAAACAACTCCAAAAATCTACTAAAAGAAATCTCTATCTAAGTACCCAAGCCGCATTTCTAATCAATCTGTAAAATATTAGAGATAAGGGGTTAGTCATCAACTCAGTAAGTAAATTCATGCACAATGTTTGAAAACCTTTATTATTATACCTTTAAACATTTATATCATCTTATAATAACATTTTCATTTAGCATAAGAGATGGATTCATATAAAAGCATTAAAAATATCAAAAACATTCATAAAAATATTAAAATATAAATATTTAGTAGTTCATGTATTGTAGTCATCATCATTCATCATTCATGGTACTATACCCCGCGTTATTCCTCATTCATGGTAGTATACTCCACATTATTCCTCATTCAATATCATTATGCACAAGATCATCTTCATACCAATAAGTTGGCAAAAGCATTATATACCATCATAACATTAGCATCATATATATTATTACAAACTATGAGCCAGAACAATTTTGAATCCACCTTACCTCTTTTTATGAATAGCATTAAAGGTGTTCTAAAACATTTAAGAACTTTTTTGTGATCATTTAATTCTTTAAGAAAATATTTTGTTTAAGGGAATTAGTTTCCTTAGAAAAATTCATTTTAAAGTACATTTTTATAAATTCATTTAAAAGTGTTTTATTTTACAAAATTCTTTTAGATATTTTAAAAATCATTTTTGCAAAAATTTTCATTTAAACATATTTCTTACTAACATAAATTGCATTTATTATAAAGCACATCACGCATGAATCTACTTACTATGATCCGCAGCAATCAACTCAATATCACAAGGCAAATCAACAAGCTCACCCATGTCCTAAAATTATCATAAAAATATTCTTTACCAATATTATCTCTAACTTTAAACGTAATCCCAGTCATCCTTATTCTAGACATAAACATGATTATCCTGCACATGCTAATTTTTAATAACCTATGCACATGTTGGAAAACCATGAAAATTAATAGAAATACTGTGAACATGCATAGCATTGCATACAAAATTTCTCAAAAAATACGTACAATTAAGATATTGACCTTTCACCAAAGTAACAAAATTATCCAACATTGACCAAACATACCTTTACCACATAGGAAATTCATAAAATATTATCTAGTACTCGAAATAATATGTTTCATTTTTTTCTAATTACAAAAGACACAATAAGAAAACATATAATTAAAATTCAAAATTTTTGGATGCTGAAAACTATTTTAAAAGTATTTTATTTCCAAAAACATCTAACCTATTCAGAAAATTTTAGATTTGAAGATAGAATTTCAAAAACTCATATCTTTTATTTTACATGCTTAAAAATCGTGATTCCAATTTTTAAAGATAGAGGAAAGACTGAAATTTCATTATAAATCCTAACATGGCATATAGTGTTTACAAATTAGTCCAACCTATTATGTGTTTTAGCTTCTGCAATTCTAGAAAATAGTTTCCAAATCTGCAGCAGCTGCATGATATGATTTTTAATAATTTAACCATAATGAATAAAATTACAAAATTAAATATGCAATCATACGAAACATATATCACCATAATTTTTAAAAATGTGTAACCTCACAAAAAAATTTCAAGAAACGAGAATTGTTGCTGAAAATCAAAATTTTTCATGACTAGTAACCTAACTTTGAAAAATCATAACAATTTGCGTACTCACAAGATTTTAACACAAAACCTATCAATGAAAAGCTTAGGATATCTAGTTTCACAAAATGTAAACATACTCATATGATCTAAATAAAAAAAAAATGATTTGACGCAAAGAATACAGACTATTCATATCATCACAGCATTGCAAACACACTTGTATTACCCAAATTATACTACAGGTATTTAAAGGCAAATAATAAAAAAAATAAATCATATAAGTCAAAAAAATACCTAATACCTTAAGGCAAAAACCAAGCAAAGTAGTTATAAAACTTTCTTTTCCACCTCCAAAGACTTATGTTTATTTCCTTTTTTTTATAACGGTGTAGAAAATAAAAGACAACTTCCTCTTAATTACTTTTGGTAATTAATAAATATTTTTAAAATAATAGAAAGCAAGAAAACGTGAGTTTAATAAAAAAATTTTAATTAAAGTTAATAACTTACGTAACTTATTTTAAAAAAATTGATAATTTTTACTCACACAAAACACTCAATATTAAATATTATAACCAATTTAATAAGGGTGAAAAAAAGGAAAGCAAATAATTGGCGTTATATCACCCTAAATGGGGTGAATCTTAAATATTTTTAGGGAATGGGAGAAAAATAGTCCTCATATTCTTAATAGAGTAAGATTTGATTTTATACTTCCCATCCCACCTGCACCCCAATTCTCATTTTATATAAATATTTTTAATTTTTATTCAATAATTTTTATTTTTCAATTATAATGTTAGTTAATAAATTTTCTTTTACTTTTACTTAATATAAATAAAATATAACCAAATAAAAACCCTATAATATAATTCTTATTAACCTTTAAAACATTGATTTATTTATAAAGAATGATAAACCATACGATCAGGTATATGAATATGATAAAGAGAAAATGAAGCCACTAACAAAGAAGAGTTTGAAACATTGCTATACATTTTTATTTTTTAGTTATTATTTATATATCCAAATATTTTTACAATTTTGATATTACTTCAAGATATTGATTGAAATTTTTTAAGATTTTTTAAAAAATTTAAATACTTTATAATATGGTGATGATTTTATTTAAGTCTTTAATTTTTTATTTACTAAAATTATGTATTCATATTTATTATAAAACAATAAATGGGGAATATGGTGGAGATGGGAAATCGTTCCCCACATGGGAATTCTCCATCGCTACTCTATTAAATTTATTGGAGAATGAGTTAAGAAATAAAAGTGAAATTTTTAATAAGACAGGAAATGAGATAGGCCCCTTACTCCCGCCCTATCCCATTACCATCCGTAGTAGAAATGTCAACACCCACCACTCCCAAAAAAACAAAAAAAAAAAACATAAAACTAATTATACATATTTTGTGAGCAAATTTGATTTCATACATTATGAAGTTAAATTTATGTTAAGCAAAAAGCTCAGTAACTCATCAATGTTGGCGTTAATCATTATGACAGGTCAAATTCCAACCGAAATTGGCAATCTACAACATTTGAAGATTCTTGTTCTGTTTGCGAATAATTTAAGCGGCCTCATTCCAACCACGATCTTCAATATTTCAACCATAAGAATCCTTAATCTGGTTGGCAATCACCTGTCTGGCCACTTACCATCAACGACTGGCCACTCCCTTCCGAATATAAAGTATTTACTCTTGTCGATCAATAATCTCATCGGAACAATTCCCAACTCTATTACCAATGCTTCTAAACTCCTTGGCCTAGACTTGAGCCGTAACTTATTCTCAGGCCATATTCCAAATACATTTGGCAACCTGAGACACCTCAGCGACCTCAGGCTTGTGAGCAATAACTTGACGACAGAATCATCTTCTGCAGACAAGTGGAGTTTTCTCTCTTCTTTGACTAATTGCAGAAATCTAAAGACTTTAGGCCTAGCTTTGAATCCATTAGGTGGCGTCCTTCCATCATTAATCGGAAATTTCTCTGCTTCTCTTCAAAACTTTTACGCATACGATTGCAAACTCAAGGGCCACATTCCTCTAGAAATTGCTAATTTACGCGGCTTGACACTTTTAAGCCTCTACAACAATGACTTGAATGGAACTATTTCACCAACGATGGGAAGACTTAAGCGGCTACAAGGTTTATCTCTTGAAAATAATAGTTTGGAAGGATCCATTCCCTATGATCTTTGCCACTTAGAGCTGATATACGGAATAAGGTTAAATGGAAATAAGCTCTCAGGACATATACCACCATGCTTGGGGAGTTTGACATCTCTAAGGCAACTTCATTTAGGCTCCAACAAGCTCACTTCTAGTATACCGTCATCCTTGTGGAGCCTTGAGTACATCTTAGAAATAAACTTGTCGTCAAACTCATTAAATGATTCTCTCCCTTCAAATGTACAAAAGTTAAAGGTCTTGAGAAGTTTAGATTTATCAAGGAATCAATTATCAGGTGACATTCCTTCAACCATTGGCGCCCTCATAGGTCTAGAGTCTCTATCCTTGGCTAGTAATAAATTCCAGGGACCTATTCCTGAATCAGTTGACAGATTGATAAGCTTAGAATCCTTAGATCTCTCCGGCAACAATCTCTCTGGAAAAATTCCGAAGTCATTGGAGAAACTTCAACATCTCAAACAATTTAATGCTTCTCATAATAGGCTAGAAGGGGAAATTCCTGTTAACGGGTCTTTTAAAAATTTCTTAGCTCAATCTTTTTCTGGAAATTATGCACTTTGTGGTCCACCTAGACTCCAAGTCCCACCTTGCAAGCAAGATAACAGCAACAGAACCAAGAAAATTGCTCTAATTGTCCTTAAATATATTTTGCCTGCGATAGCATCCACTGTACTTATAGTGATTACCATCATTATGTACATAAGATGCCGAAATAGGAGTACAAAAAAATCAGATCATGAAGATTTTTTGCCTCTTGCAACATGGAGAAGAACATCGTACCTAGACATTCAACGAGCAACTGATGAATTTAATGAATGTAACTTGCTTGGTACAGGTGGCTTTGGATCAGTTTATAAAGGAACCATTTCCGATGGGACTAATGTTGCAATAAAGATTTTCAATCTGCAATTAGAGAGAGCATTTAGGAGTTTTGATTCCGAATGTGCCGTTTTACGGAATGTTCGTCATCGAAATCTCATAAAGATCCTTAGCAGTTGTTCGAATCCTGATTTTAAAGCATTGGTACTTGAGTTCATGCCAAATGGTAGTCTCGAGAAATGGTTGTATTCTCATAACTATTTCTTGGACATTCTAGAGAGGTTGAATATAATGATAGATGTGGGGTCGGCTCTTGAATATCTCCATCATGCTTATTCTTCGGCACCCATAATTCATTGTGATTTGAAGCCGACCAACATTCTCTTGGATGAAAATATGGTGGCACATGTGAGCGACTTCGGCATTTCCAAACTCTTAGGTGAAGGAGAAGATTCTGTGACACAAACCATGACAATTGCTACAATTGGTTATATGGCACCAGGTAAAGTTTCAGATGTAATTAAAATTTTTGCTCTTTTTTCAGGCACGGGCAAAGTTTGGGTTACCTTAATGATCAAAAAATTATTCGTTTTCTCATTTGTTTCATATATCTACTTGATACATTGAAATTAAAAAATGCAGAGTACGGCTCAGAAGGAATTGTTTCAACAAAATGTGATGTCTACAGTTATGGTGTTTTATTGATGGAAACTTTTACGAGAAAGAAGCCCACAAATGAAATGTTCACAGGAGAAATGAGTTTAAGGAGATGGGTAACGGAGTCATTACCTCACGGATTGATTGAAGTTGTTGACGCGAATTTGGTGCTAGAAGAGCAAGCTTTTTCTGCCAAAATGGATTGTTTATTAAGCATCATGGATTTGGCATTGGATTGTTGTACGGACTCACCTGACAACAGGATCCATATGACAGACGTTGCAGCAAAGCTCAAGAAGATTAAAGTCAAGTTCCTGGATCATGTTGCTGCATGTAGTTAATGCAACGTTTGCTATGTGTGTTGGTTAACTTTATGCGTACTCTTTGTTGTTTGTGCCTGTGGAATAAGAGCCATTACTCTGAGCGGAACATAAATTGAAATGAGAAACCCAATCTTCGAATTTGTATCTTCTTGCATATACGTACATAATATAGACATGGACCCTATGGCATGTGTTGTATTTCAATATTCTAGAGACTTATGTCCTAACAAACTGTTCAATTCTTTATTTTATTTTATTTATGAGTCTCTGCTTTTTTTTTCCTGAAAATTGATGTATGCACATGTAGATGTATCATTCCAAATGATTCTGTAGAAAGGTGGAATATAATATAACAAATTTTTAGTTCACAATTAAAATTCCCAGCGATGGTAATTATATCGCTCTCAACCACAATTAGACTCCTAACATTGATAACAGAACTATACAGCACTCACGCTTGTTCCAGAATATTTAAAATGACTCTTACCAACTCATTTATTTATAAACAAACTGTTGTGCAGACACGCTGGGTGAATCCATATTCAAACATGAATTCAAGTTTCCATTTCCCGTCTCTACAAGCATTAGTAATGCAGAAATAAATTTAATAGTAGTCAGGTCTCGGTACAAACTTTAGGTATGAGCAAAAAGCGTTATCTCCGCAAGCTCAAGCGCTTCGTTGCGGCCAAAAACCACCTGGCCCTCGGTGATGAGATTGCCATCAACCACAACTCTGTTTTCGATTTCACTCTGATCTGACAGCTTATTGCACATGGCAGGAAAAGCTGTAGCTTTTTTACCCTGAAGCAAAAATAAACATGTCTTGAGGGGAAAACCAATACACAGGAATGATATTGCGGGACGTACTTGGGATTTTTTTTTTTTTTTTGGTGTTGGGGGGAATTACATAAATGAAACCAAAACAAATGTCACGACCTGCTCCGAATCCCTAGAACGAGTCTTTATAATCCATGAAACTGAACTAATAATGATGCTATAAAAATAAGAAGTTCACCAAAATTTCAACAGAATTTCTCTTATAGATATGATATTACTAATCTGGCAAATATTAAAATAACACTCCTAAAATATTCCTAAAATACAACAAACTCTACCAACCAATATCACAACAAATACCAAATATCATCTGAAGTATTTTAGTACCAAATACAGTAAGTTATCCTTAATTAATAAAATATACAATCCGAAATATTTCAACTCAAAAATTCTATGATTTCTAATGCAATTCCGTGATCAAAATATAAATACCTATCATTACTGAGTCCACTGTTGTACTTGCAAATCTCCTGTAGGAAGGGAAATATAATAAAAAAAGGGTGAGCATAAAACTCAGTGAAAGTTAGTGAGTGTATAGTATTTTTAAAAAATAGTTTTACTTTAAAAATAATTTGCTCGTTTCTAAATAAATTCATCAATGTCATTATAACTTAAACAAACATATTTAAATCAAATCGTGCACTGATATAATAAAATCACATAATACTGCATAAAGCCAAGAAAAATTCATAACACATGATATCAATACTGAATATTAAAAAACTATCACTAAACAGTACCTAGGGAAAATAAACTCATCATACCCGGACCTCAAATAGACGAGTAATCAAGAAACCATCATGCCCAAAGCTACACAGATAATTTAGACCTCAACCGACAGGCAATTAAGAAACTATCGTAGCCCAAAGTTACATAGATAGACGAAAAAATAACATCTCATATATCATTATAACTCATCATCATAGCTATGCATTCATAACTAGTCCTTAAAAAATAAAAACGACCAAGTACACGGCTCAAAGCCTCTGTGTGAGCATGTATCTCATATCATCACATATTATCTCATCAGTATCAGTAGCACTGTATCAGGGGAAAGGTACTGTTCAATGATTTTGAAAACAACCATATATACACATATACGTGAACATCTGATGATATCCGAAATTTCATTTCCTTTTTCATTAAACAAACTTTAAATCCATTTTCTTTTGTTTAAAATATCATCATTATGTATATATTCAAAATCGATAGTAAGATCATTAAATCATAAAGATCTTTAACAATAAATACTGATTCTATCGATAAAATTTATTTTTTAAAAAATCATTAAATCAAATCCTTTAAAATTATTTTCACAACATATTTTATCATATTTTCAAATCATAATAAACTATAACGAAAATAGGTTTTGGATATTCAACTCATAATGATAACGATCAAATTCGATATCGTCGATGTCCGCAGGTTGATTCTCATTCGTAGATCCTCCTGATTAGATAAATAACATAATTATTATCGAGATAACATAAAGTACGACCAATTGTACTCAATAAAGCTTGAACCCATATAATATAACTCTCGAATAGTTAAAGTTATTAAAATACCCTTTTATCTAAAAATTACCAACATGCACCGAATATCGAAATTTAGTACATTACCTTTAGAATCATAATTTATTAAATTATCCTCAGAATCCTAAATTACCAAAATATCCTTAATTTAAATTATAAAAATAATGTGATTTTTTAATTTATGGAATTACCCCTATGGTGTAAAATTATCAAAATACCCCTGATAACATAAATTATCGATTTACCCTCAAAATCTCAAATTACCTAGCTGCCCTAATCTATAATTACCAAATTACTCAAAACTTTTAGAAATTATAGAATTGACCTCATAGTTTATAAATTTATCGAATTACCCCTCAAAAGTCAACGTTGACAGGAAGCTCAAGTCTAGTAGTTCCAGCACAGTGAGTCCAAAGGTGCCAGCAATGTCCTCCCACGCGTGGCAACGGCGGCGGATCAAGCTCCAAAAGCCATGGGTTTGCAATTTGTCATTTGCCTGTGATCCGACTATTTCAATTGACAGGACCAATCAGAAATAGAAGCTGAAGGTGAGAGGAGTGGCACCCAACCAGTGGTGTGGCCAAATTTTAACGGAATCAACAGCAGCAAAAATGGGTTTTTGGTTGAAACTTTCGAGCTTCACCAGTGGTGTTATGGTCATTTTCCTGCGATGGCGATGGCAGAGATATGACCAACGTCTCGATGGCTTCAATTGATGGCCGAAATCATGAATCCAGTCGGGTCACGGCAGCAAATCAAATTCGAGTCACGGGTCAAATGGGCCAACCTGACTTGTCTCTATCTCCTTCTTTCTCTCTCTCTCTATCTCTCTCTCTCGAGTCCCCTCTCTCTATTTAAAGAAATTTTTCTTTTTTTTTTTGTTAATACAGATTAAACTAGTTCTAGACCTGGGTGGGAATAAAATTCGGCTAACCCACCATGCAATTGCTCTCGATTTTATCTTAATTTTATGTCGCGGTAAATTTAAAATTATTAATACGTGATTAATTTAATAATGCGTCAAATTTTTCTCCCGATAACATGTAATAAATCCATTAATTTATAAAATCGCCACCGAAAAGAAAAATTAAATAATTCAATTCATAAGAAAAATAAAAGTGCATATATTATAATAAATCAACATAAAAATTTGCTACACATCACAAATTTTTTATCTCAAAAAAATCTCAAATCGTGTGACATTCGTTAGTTGGCTGCTTAGATAATAAAATTAATTCATTTGGATCTTGTAAAAAATTTCCAACCACTTAATAAATGTCATATCATTTGGGATAGAATTTGGGATATCAAAATTGGGATGTCTATCTTAACTCTTTGGGTTATCATATCATTTGGGATAAAGTTTGGGATAACAAAATTGGGATGTCTATGTTAACTCTTTGGGTAATGTAACTAATGAAGAAGTAGCGGTTTTTGAGTTAGGACCACATTCATAAAATCACACAACATCATAATCTTTGATCAAGTTCAGATTAGGTGACCCAAATGAGTAAATAATTAAAGCAGAACTGGTCGTACCTTGAGTAAGCCATGGGGCTCCAACACTAAAGCTGGGGATGCACATATAGCACCGTAAGGTCTATTTGATTCCTTTGCTTCTTTAGCATATTCACCAATTTCTCTGACTTCGCAAATGCTTGAGTGCCTCCGAGTCCACCCTCTGCAGTGTGCATAGATAAATTGTAGTTAATAGGTCAATAATGTGGTAAAGACTATGAAGCAAGAATAAGCACCCCAACTCACTGGTAAGACAATTAAATCATACGAAAGTTTAGCTGCCACATCAATGAGCACATTTGCCACTAATTCAAGGCGTCACTGCCAGTCTGCTACTCTGCTTCTTTGCAATAACATTGCTATCACTCTATATCCGATAGACGATTCTATATACACCCGAAGCCAAAAATAATCATCTTCTTTGCAATTTCAATTTCATCTCTGCTAACAATTCCGAGTAATTTAAATTCATTATCCTGTTTAAAATGCTAGTGTGTATATATCGCTAATTCCGGTAACTTAAATTATGTGATGACTCACCAAAATTTCTATTAAGCACTTCTGGAGCAATGTAACGAGTTGTCCTTCTAGCCTCCAACAGCGGCACAATACTCTTTTGGGAAAAGGACTTTTAGCCCCACTGTTTTAAGGAAACAATTAAACGCACACCCTTTAAGATTTTAAAAAAGATATATAATTCCCAAATCCTATTAATTTTTAAGGCTGGGGCAGTTAGAGTTTTAGGGTAGAAGACGATTTTAGGAATTTTATCCGACATTTCTTGTAAATACAAATGTATTATTTAATATATTATTAAAATTAATTCATATATTATATATTATTAACAATAATTAATAATAATAATTTTTTAATAAATAGTCATAATAATTGAAATACAAAATAATAATTATGATAATAGTTCATTAAGTACTTTTAGTAATTTGTTACAATCTAATTTATTTTAATTCTTATTCCAAAATAAAGTAAATGCATTATTAACAATTCAACTCATTTAATTCCTACAATTCAAATAAATAACTTATCATAGTTTTGATTTTTCATTCACATTCTAACACATTCTCATTCTTGTCTATTTCAATTCTAGTTTAGTAAATGCATTATAAAAGTAATTGAATCTATAATCATACAATGATATAAAAGGGATGCGTGTAAAAGATTGCTTAAAGATAAGTCCCAAAATATCTAACACTGAATGTAAAATTCATTAAAAATATGGACTATATATATAATCTAGTTTTGATCAACCTAAAATATCTAACACTCAATTCAAAAGTAATAAAAAATTAGCTTTCATATGCCTTTTTTTTTTTATTCTATTATATATAGATTGTTACTAATATTATATCAGACATAGACATTACAATTAATATTTACAACTGATATTATAGACCATTGTCATACATTGACCACTAAAATACTTATCCAAATACTTTATACCCTCTCTAATATTTGAGGGGTACCTACTATACTCACATTTCGTGATAAAGAAATTATCTTCACTCACCCTCTCTAATATTAGAGGGGAAACTACTATGCTCACATTTCGTGAGAGAAAAATTATCTCCACTCAATTATTAGATAAATAAGAAAGAACTAAAATTTACCTCATAATATTTTTATGGAGACTCGAACGCTTGCATTTGACATTATAAGTGCAAGGCTCTCCTATAATGTCAAAGACTCACCCACTGGGCCAAAAGGTCATTGGTGCTTTCACATGCCTTTGAATAGAGTGAAAGTGATAGAAATTTAAAAGTCAAACGAACTCGACACGGGTTGGCTAGTTACATGTATCATTAACTTTTGCTAGCACCAATTCACAAATTGAACAAAAGAAACTTACATCATGTCATGACATTGAAATGGTAGAATTATTTATTAGCGGTCGAAGGACAAGAAGGTGCAAAAGGCTTCTGGGTGCCTATCAAAGCGTCGCTACTAGTCTTCTTTGCAATAACATGTGATTGATTATCTAAGAGTAACTTATTTCATCATTTTCTTTATTTTACCAGTAACTTTAAAAGCAAGCTGTAAGTTACTTTTCATAGTTTATTCAATAGTAGGTTACTTTTGATAGTTTATTCAATAAGGTACAATATTTTTAAAACATTTCTATTATAACCCTACTATTTTAATAAAAAGACAATTATATCTTATTTATTTATAAAATATTATATATAAATAATTAAATATCATATTACTGTCATAACCATGTACGTTCTCTCCAATTTTTATCCAGCAAGTTCATATTATAATTCCATAACTATGGCTTATTTTTTCCTATATATAGTTCCTATTCCAATTCTTATCTAGAAAGTTCATTTTTTCCTCTATATATTTTTTATATCCATTTTTTTCTATATTTGTATTGTTAATTGAGTTTTTTAATGTAAGTTTACATATTTAAAAAAAAAGTAACTAAACAATTTATTAAACATATTCTAAAAAAAAAGGATAACTTAAACTTATATATATTTTATCCATTATATAATGAAACAGTACTTTCATAATAAAATTTATCAAATGTATATATTATATTGTTTAAGCTCACAACAATTGCGACAACACAGTTACCAAATATTAGGCTATTTTTTAATCAACAATTTATTTCATCTACACAGCGCAAGTAATTTATTTCATCAGCCTCTACAATCCGAAACTAACCCATAGACTTCCATTATAAAATAAATTAAATATAATAATTAAACGCAATCAATTAATCAGAAACCCTAACAGCCGCTAGCAACTCCCTTCATACCGCAATTTTCTTCTTCACTTTCACATTCTTCATCTTCTTCCCCGTAATTTGTACAAAACAAAGAAGACATTAGCAATTATCATTTTGGAAATATGAGTAATTCGTGGTTTTCATGACGACTATAATCTATAACCCATAATCTGTGGCTTTAGCAAATGTTGGAGGTTTTGTCATTTTTAAGGTTTATGATCAGTTTTAGCAACTAATTTTGCATGCTTTGATTATTTGTTATATATATAAAATTGGGCGAGTCTTATTTTCTAATTTTGGGTTAATTAAAATGCTTCTAATTCAATTTAAAACTCTTGAAAGAAAGTCAATATACCGTTCCATGTATAGAAGCAAGTGATGACATGATATGCGCATAGTAGTAAATTAGCATTTGACATCCAAATTAATTGTAAAAAAATAATAAAAGGATCTTGCTATTTATTATTAAAAACTTGAGATCTACATAATCATTTTATCAAACTACAAGGATGCAACTCAAGGCGTGGCTAATCACACTTTTAAAATCGATTATTTTAAAGTTGCACCCTTAGCATCATTAGTTGTTTAATAATGGAAAGCTTTGTAATAGTAAGCCTCAGCACATAGTAAGCCTCGGCATAGGGTGAACAGATAGACAGCTTTGTAATATATGCACTTTTATTTTTCTAATAGAGCGTATTATTTAATTTTTTTCCTTTGGTGTCGATTTTCTAAATTACGGACTTATTATATGTTATCGAGATTAAATTTAACGCATTTATTAAATTAATCACATATGAATAATTTTAAATTATCGCGACATAAAATCGAAATAATTCAGACACGATTAGAAGGTGGATAAGTCGGATTTCATTTTGTCATGGATCCAGTATTAGTTTAATATGTATTAAGTTAAAAATATTCTTTAAATGGAGAGAGAGCAGCCAAGAGAGAGAGAGACAGACAGAGAAAGGAAATGAGGAGAGAGAGTTGACTAACCCGTGACTCGACCACCGATCCAGGCAAACTTGAAATGAATTTTAAAGACTTTAATTTAATTATTTTCTAAAATAAATTTTATTCGTAGAGCAGTATTTATTGCTAATGATATTTATGATTCAATGATTTTTCTATTGATTTTGAATATATGCATAATTGTGATATTTTAAAGAAAATGAAATGGATTTAAAGTTTGTTTAATGAAAAATAAATGGATTTCAGATATTATTAGATGTTTACATATATGTGTATATATGGTTGTTTTCAAAATCATTGAACAGTACCCTTCTCCAAATACAGTGCTATTAATACTAATGAGATGATATGGATGATATGTGATGATATGTGATGATATGAGATATAAGCTTTTGGGGCCTGTCTGAGTACAGCAGAGGCTTTTGGCCATGTACTTGATCGTTTTTGTCTTTTAGAGACTAATTATGAATGCATAGTTATGATGATGAGTTATGATGAGTTATAAAATGTTATGATGAGATGTGATGAGATGTGAAATGTTATTTCCCCGTCTATCCGTGTAGCTCCGAGGTATGATAGTTTCTTGATTACCCATCCATTGAGGTCTGAATTATCTGTGTAGCTCCGGAGCATGATGGTTTCTTGATTACTCGTCTGTCGAGGTTCGGATATGATGAGAATATTTTCCCTGAGTACTTGTTTGGTGATAGTTTTTAGTATTCAGTATTGATATCATGTGTTGTGAATTTTTTCTTGGCTTAATGTAGTATTTTATGATTTTATTATATCAATTCACGATTTGATTTAAATATGTTTGTTTAAGTTATTATGATATTTTGATGAATTTATTTAGAAATGAGCAAATTATTTTTAAAGTAAAACTATTTTCAAAAACTATTATCCACTCACTGATTTTTACTGCATTTTATACTCACCCTATTTTTATTATATTCCCTCCTACAGGAGATTTGTAGGTACAACAGTAGACTCAACAATGATAGCTATTTGTATTTTGGCAATGTGAGAGTATTAGGAGTCATAGAATTTTTGAGTTGAAATATTTCGGATAATATAATTTTATAATTAAGAATAATTTACTATATATTGATACTAAAATATTTCGGATGATAATTGGTATTTGTTGAGATGTTGATTAGCGAAGTTTGTTGTATTTTAAAAATATTTCGGAAGTGTTTTTTTATTAATTGCAGGATTGGGAATGTCATAACTATAGGGGAACCTCTGCTAAAATTTTGTTCGAATTTTTATTTTTATAGAATTGTTATTAGTTTGGTTTCGTGGATTAGAGAAACTCGTCTTAAGATTTGGGGCTGGTCGTGACAAGCTTACACATGTGTTGCAAATGTTGAGCATCGTCATCTTTAAGTGAAGTGCCATAAGGCCTTTATTTACGGTTCAAGTGCAACGGCATTTAACAATTTAAAAGTCTATACATGCGTTTACTTGGACGACTCGCTCGATGACAAAATATAACAATTTGCAAGTCTTCTGTATATTTTTTTCTTTTCTTATTGTCAAATCCATGTCTCTTGTATAAGTATATGCTAATTTCTTTCACTCAAAACTTGTTTCAATCTCACCTAGCAATTATGTTGCTGTATCGATTAAAAACGACCAATATGTTCCTATCCTTCTTCTTTGCTTTTATGTTGTTACAATATTCCATAGCTAAATGTCACGACCCATCCCACCCTAGGATGAGTCTATCTAATCCTCAAAAATTCAAACTAAAAATGATTCTATAATAATAATAATAATAATATTTCTACTGAAATTCCGACAAGGTTTTCCTATGGTTTTGACAGTTCCAATCCTGCAATTAATAAAATAGCACACCAAAATAAATTTCCAAATGCAACTAACTCTGTCAATCAACTTCCCAATAAATACTGAATAACATCCGAAATAATTTAGTACCAAACACAGCAAGTTATTTTTAATTATAATATTATACAATCCAAAATATTCCACACAAAACTCTACAACTCCTAGAACAAATACGTGGCTAAAAACAAATGGCTACCATTGCTAAATCAACTGTTGTACCTATAAATCTCTTGTGGAGAGAAAAGAAAAACATAATAAAACGGGGATGAGTATAAAACTCAGTGAAGGTTAGTGAGTGGATAATAATTTTTAAAAATAATTTTATTTTTAAAAAATAATTGTATCACTTTTAAATATACAATTTCATCAAACCATAAATATGAAATATTAATAAATCACTTAATATTTATAATCAAATCACTAACTTCGAAAACATATACAATGTCATGTGAAATAACCAGGAAAGAATATATCATAATATCGTATAAATACTCAATCAAAAATCATCACAAAATACTGCGTAAAATCAAAGAAAATTCACAATATATGATATCTTTACTGAATATTGCAAACTTTCATCAAACAAGTACCCAGGGAAATGATCTCATCATATCCGGACCTCAACGAACGAGTAATCAAGAAACCATCTTGCTCTGGAGCTATACGAATAATAAGGACCTCAACGGATGGGCAATCAAGAAACCATCATACCCCGAAGCTACACAAATAGATGAGGAAATAACATCTCATATGTCATCACATCTCAACATACTATGCATACATAAATAGTCCCCAAAGGACAAAAACGACCAAGTAAATGGCCTAAAGTCTCTGTGTATACTCAGACGGGCTCCAAAGGCCTATATCTCATATAATCACATATCATATCATATCATCTCATCACAGTGTATAGAGAAGGGTACTGTCTAAGGACTTTGCAAATAATTGAAAATATACATATACATAAGCATCCGATAATATCTGAAATCATATTTCCTTTTATTTTCAACAACATTTAAAATCCATTTCTTTTCTTTAAAAATATTATTATTACGCATATGATAATCACCATTATGCAAATAAAATTCATTTTTCATAAAATTATTAAATCAAGCATTTAAAAATTCATTTGCAATCATGCTTTATCATAATTAAAAATCATAATAATCTACAAAGAAAATAGGTTTTGTATATTCCACTCACAATAACGACGATCAAATCTGGCATCGTCGACATACGTGGGTTGGTTCTCGTTTGCGGGTTCCCCTAATCAAATAAATGGTATATTATTACTAATCACATAAAGTACAATTAATTGTACTCAATAAAACTTGAACTCACATAACATAACTCCTGAATATTTAAAATTACTAAATTATCCTTATAACCAAAAATTACCAGAATACCCCTGATATTGAAATTTATTTAATTGTCCTCAAAAATATAATTTATTAATTTATCCTCAAAATTCTAAATTACCGAAATATCCTTAAATTCTTAAATTACCAAAATACCCTTGAATTCAAAATTACCAAAATATCCCAAAAATCATAATTTATCAATTTAACCTCAAGATCATAAATTATCAACATATCCTCAATTTTATCAATTACTAAAATACTCATAGATTTAAAATTATGAAATTACCCTTGGGGTGTAAAGTTATCAAATTACCCCTGATCACTTAAATTATTGATTTACCGTTAAAATCTCAAATTACCTAACTGTCCTTGTCTATAATTACTAAATTACCCATAACTTTAAGAAATTACAGAATTGACCACAAAATGCTCAAGCTTTATCGAATTGCCCCTCACGGGTCAACGGTGACGGGAAGCTTAAGTCTTGTAGTTCTGGCCTTAGTGTCCAAAGGTGCCGGCAGTGACCTCCTATGCACGGATCGAGCTCCCTAAAACCGTGGGTTACAAGTTGTCGTTTACTGACAATCCGACCATTTCAGGTGACGAGATCAGTCGGAAATGGAAGCTGAAGGTAGGAAGAGTGGAATCTAGGTGGTGGGGTAGCCAAACTCAGATAGGATTGACGGCAGCAAGCACGAATCTTTTAGCCAGAACTTTCAAGTTTCACTGACGGCATTCTAGTCGATTTCCGACGGTGGGAACGACATGGATATGACCGGTGTCTCAAGGGCTTCAAATTGGTACCAAGATCATCGAGAATGGTGGTCGAAATTGAGAGATTCGGTTGAGTCACGGTCGCGAGTCCAATCCAGATCTGGGTCAACAAGTCAACTCCTCTCTCTCTCTCTCTCTCTCTCTCTCTCTCTCTCTCTCTATATATATATATATATATATATATTTAAAATTTTTTATTATTATTTTATTTGATTTAATTTATTTATTATTATTATTTTATACCAATTAGATTGATACCGGTTCTGTATTAACAATTTTCTAACTAGCTGACTCTGAAATCTTGTTCGATTTTGTCTCGATTTTTTATCGCAATAAAATATAATATTTCTACACACACGATTTGTTTATTAATGCGTCGAATTTTTCTTATGATGACATGTAACGGGTTTGAAATTGTAAAATCGATACCGAACGGAAATTAAAGGATCCACTTTAAGAGGAAAATAAAAGTGTATATATTACACTAAATTAGCTATTGCAACTTTAAACAATTTCACAATAGACCAATTAGCTCTTCTTACATTCAAAGATCATGTCGTTGATTACTGGAGTTTTCGGGCAAATAACTGGTCTATATCCCATCCAATAAGCAGCTGGGTTGGTATTTCTTGTGATTCACGCCATCAAAGAGTCAAGACTTTAAATCTTTCAGGTATGGGGCTCAGAGGCACTATTCCCCCACACTTGGAAAATCTCTCATTTCTAATGTCTCTTGATGTTTCTTTGAACAATTTTTGTGGCCATCTACCTAATGAATTGGGGAAATTATGCCGAATCAAATTCATTAGTTTGAATTTCAATAAATTGAGTGGAAGCATTCCAACTTGGATTGGCGTCTTATCCAAATTACAAATGATGAGTCTTCGCAGTAACAATTTCACGGGTCCAATCCCAAATTCTCTCTTCAACCTATTGAAATTGGAGGTGTTACAACCAAGGTTCAACGTTATTGATGGAAATATTCCCTCAGCGATAGGACATTTGAGCAATCTTTCTATTTTGGATCTTCGTCAAAACAACCTACAAGGTACATTCAGCATATTTGCATTTGCATGGCTGCAGAATTCTTTTTATTTTATAGACTGGCAATATTGTCGCTCATTATTCTAGTAAACCCACCTCATCTCTGTAAGATAATTACAAGATAATTACACAATGAGTTCACATTATCTTGTAAAATCATAAATTAACAATCAGTCTGATAATTAACTAAATAAATTATTCTTATAATTTTTTTTCTTTTATGACTTGGGTCTGTTAACAATCTTTGGCATTTATGGTTGCTTCAAGTTAAGTTTAATTTGACTATTCTTTCTTATAATGTAAAATGACTATATTACCCAAATAAGCTTGTACTACAGTATCTAGCATATAGTTCCGGCATTTAGTTTTATGTTTTGTAATATAATATTTTTAAATTAACATTCAATATTTTTAATGCCCCATATGTCATAAATGCTTTTTTTTTATTTTAGTTGAAGTAAATTTTTGAGGATTTTAGTACTTTTACCCTATGAGGGTAAAATAGTCAATTAATTTTTAATTTTATGATTAAGATTTACAAGATCAAATTCAAATCCACCAAGCAACAACAGGGCTGCATTGAGTAATGTGCAGGTCTTTAATTTCTCCCTTTTGCCAAACAAACGGAAACTTACAAAAATTTAAAAGCAGAACTCAACTTTGGAGACCAAAATAGGAAAATCAAAGAATAAAAACAACACTGAAACGGCCGATCAAAGTAGATTCAATGATCAGAAAATTGAAATGGCACTGCATACATATACTCACAGCCTCCGATTGGTTGCTGATAAAATGCAGGAAAAAGAAAATGAATGAAAATGATCAAAAAATCTTAAATCAACAAAGCTTGAAAATAAACCGAGCTTCAAATAAGTGCTTTTACTAAGTTCAAACTTTTTCTATTTAAAAAAAAATGCTGATGTTTCTTTCTTTTAGTATCCTTCCGTTTTTTTCTGAGCAACCAAACAGAAGCTGAATTATCAAAGAAAGCACAAACCAAGGAGTAAACAAAGCAAAATCTAGACTTATGTGCAGTGAACATTAATAATTAATAATCCAAACAAAGATAATAAAAATTAAAAGCAAAATCAGATCCTATATATATATATATATATATATATATATATATATATATTAACTGAATTATGAAACAGAAAAAAATGCAAAGAAAAAAAAAGAAAAGGAAAAGAAAAATTGACTGACCTTGTATAGATTGAAGAGAAACGCTCCTTCGCTTTAGATTATCGCTGTCGTTGTTTTTGAAAGAGTTTTCTTTTTTTTGTTGTTTTTATTATATTTGTGGTTGGTTATTTTTACGGGAGCTTTTATGTGCATATTTTATGAAACAGAGCGACTACAAACACACTATTGACTTGAAAGGATTCGTCTAAATTCTCTATAACTAATCATGAGGAGTCCGGAATATTAACCAAGTTGGTTCAGTGTAACAAAATTTTTCCAAGAGAAAGATACAACAGACTCTACTTGTGTAACTCAACTTCACATAAAATAGATACCGAAAAAGATGATGTAGCTTTCAGGAGGTCTGCAGTTTTGGTGAGCCTTGGAGAAGGACTTGGCGGCAGTCTTTGTTTCTTCAGCTTTCAAGTTAATGAATGAAGACTTGCTGAAGAAATTGGCCTAAAGCTAATACTCTAATCTAGCACATAGGCAGGAAGCCATATTTGGGAAGCTAACATTGATTTGTACAGTTACTTCTATCATCAGGACCGGCAGAAGACTTGCTATATAGCATTAAGATTTTCTTCGTAAAAAAGCTTTCTTCACTTCATCTCTACCATAGAGGTCAGAGGATTAGCTCAGAGGGTTAGTCATCCCTTACCAGTAACATTACCTTTCACCTAATTTCCAACACCATTTCCCCTCGCCCCTCCAAGACAACAATTTAAAAAAAAAAACTCAAAAAAAAACGTCTCAAACACTTTGACCTAGCCAAATGCATTACATGTTGAGTAGGAATGACATAAATCAAATCATCGACCATGCGACATTTTACATCTTCCTACTCCTATCTTCTTAAATCCTAATGTCAAATTAAATTTCTTGACAAACCCTCAGGATTGAAAAAAATAAAGAAAAATGTATGTTAAAGCTGCACATTCATCCAGTTATTACCTCCATTTTCACTTTCTCGCCTTGGACAAAATTGGAATTCTGCCTTTTTTCTGTTGGATATACAACTTAAGTTACCCATGGATTTCTAAACTCGATCGACTTTTTAATATTTGCTCAGGGTTTCATTCCCATTGTTTATACTCGCCCACTGTCATCTTTTGTTGATGTCAGTGGACTATTACCTAAACATTGAAATTAATTGAATACAGAACTACATATCATTCTCTGTTTGTTGTAAATATTTAAAATGTCTCTTTATGAACTCATTTATTTATTAACAAACTTTGTACAAACTTGAGTTCATATTTCCATTTCGCCTCTCTTACTAGCAGTAGTAATATAGAAATATATACTCTGATTTAATAACTTGTTGCACACTGCGGGAAAGGCTGTAGCCTTGTTTACCCTGAACCAATGTTAAACATGTCTTAGGGGAAAACATCTAAACAGCAACGATATTGCAGGAAGTACTTGGGATTTGGGTGGAAAAATTTTGCATGAATGAATTAAGGTCCGCACTGAATTTGAATAATGTGAAAAATGAAGCAGCAGCAGCTTTTGGGTAATTTGTCTGCAAACTTTAATTAATTCATTACTGACTTACACGAGATAGGACCGTATTCATAAAATCACACAAAATCATAATCTTTCATCAAGTTCAAATCAGGCGCTGTAAATCAAGAGTAAATATTTATTCAGAGATGGTAACCCCTTGATTTTACAAACTTTATGAAAGATGAGACTTCAAGGGAAAACACTTGCAAAGAATTCATCCTAGTAATTTTGATCGAAGTCTCCCAATCATAAACGGAATCATTTACAATTTAGGAAAACTACTTTCACAAGGCTATGCTCTAGCAATTTGTGGGCGCCTGTATCACCGGCAAGCATGCGATGCATGGATGTCTCAAAAAAAAAAAGTATGCGAGACATGGATTAAAATTACCATTGGATTAAATTGAGTGAATCCAACGGCTTATCTTCGTTTCAGTATTAAATAATAAAAAAATTTGAGAGAATTGAAAACTTGCGAAATCGGTCATACTTTTGGTTTAGGTTAAAAATATATTAAAAAAAAACAACAACAACACATGCCTTCACCGCACACGTGCCTCGCCACTCTCTCACCTGACCTTTCCTCTTTTCGTTCAGTGGGGGAAATTTAATTAAATATACTTTAAAAGTATGATATTTAGTTAAATATATCTCATGCTTGAAAATTATTTAGATATGTCGTTTGATGTGGTACATTGTCTAAAATATCCTTATAAAAAAATATAAAACACACACCACTCACCTCTAACACACTTTACTCTTTTTCACTCCATATATCCAAAACTCACTCCACACTCAAAAGCACTCATGAACGGCAATGTACTAAGATTTTAGTTCTAACTGGACTAAAGCACTCATTCTATGAATAAGGTATTTGAAACTTTATTTTTTATTTTGTGTTATTTATTCATTTTGTTGACATTATGTTATTTTTAGGGTTTTGTTTGGTTTGTGATAAACAATAAAGCAACTCACATTTTCACTATATTTGCATCATGTGACTGTTATTTGATGGATTTTATAACTACATTCATTAAAACCTGAAGTTGTTGCGAAAATTTTATTATGCACCCGATATACACGACAGCAGTCGTGTATATATGAATTTACATAACTGTAGTCGTGTATGTACAAATTTACACGACTGTAGTCGTATATGTATGAATTTACACGACTATAGTCGTGAAATAGTATAAAAGATTTATTAGTGTAAAAACAAAAATTCACTAGATATATTCTTTTACTATTACTGGACTATAGTCGTGTGTTTTAATAAGGACTATAGTCGTGTGTTTTAATAAGTTACACAACTATTGTCATATGTTATAAACTTATATACTATAATTGTGCCTATATGAAAAATGTTCCAATTATTATGAGCTCCCAACATCTTATTAGTGCAAGAAAAACTATTTTTAAAGAAGAAATATGTCATTTGACTATTTACTAAGTCATGTATTTTTTGAACTTACACGACTTTTGTCGTGTATATATGAATATACACGATAGCAATCGTGTAATTCTGAAAGATGTAGTAAATGTTATAACACCTAGCATTTTCTTAATATAAATATTACAGTTTTTTTACTAAATATATCATCTAACTATTTACTAAACTATAGTTGGGTATTTTAGTAAGTTACACAACCATGATTGTGTAAACTAGTAATTACACGACATCCGTCGTGTAAACTAGCAATTACACGATGTCTGTCGTGTAAATCTATAGGCAATTATATACTTCATTATATACTTTGTTAGATTTTATTTTTGTATTTGTTGTATAATTAACTGTTGTGTTATTTTAGGAAATGACTTAAGTGCGAGAAAAGGCAGTTAATTGTCACACACAACTGATAAAATGGGCTGAAAAGGAGTTGTTAAAAAAATCTGAAAATTTCCGTACATATAAAGTAGTGACACTAAATATGTACGAGTTTATTGTTAGAGATGGTGACCTAACAGTCACATCAACATTCTTGATAAGACATGCAGTTGTCGGGTATTTCAACTCGATCAACTACCTTGTGAACATGCATTAGTTGTTTGTAGATATTGAGAAATATTATCTGTATATGATATGTGTTTTCGTTACTATTCTAGTGAAGCATGGGTTATAGCATATGCAGAAACAATATATTCTGTTGGCACAGAAGAAGAATGGGAGATTTCAGAAGAAGTGTAAAGTAATGAGGTTTTTCCTCCTGTGGAAAAGCAGAAAAAGGATTGGCCACAAGAAATTAAGATAGCATCACAAGGTAAAAAGAAGTTGCGTTGTAAGTGTGGTAGGTGTGGTTCTCGAAGACATAATCGACTAACTTGTAGTGCACTTATCCCACTGTTTAATAATGAGCCTATACTTAGACCGAGTGAAACGTAAACAACCACATATACTACTATGAATCTTATATACTTGTCATTATTGTTATTTTAATTTTTTTAATATCTATAATATTTAATTGATAACTTTTTACCATTTTTGTTGTGCACATGAATGAACATGTTTGTGTGGCTTATGTTGTTTTCAAGGCATACGATCATGGACTTATAATTTTCTCATGGGCTAAATGTTTAAGTTGAAAATGCCAAATAATTATGATAATTATGCAACAATTCCCATTTTATTATATCTTATTTATGATTTCAATAAAGATTGGATTTATGTTGTTTGATGTACAACTACATTTATTATTTATTTCATTGAAGTTTGACATATTAAACACCTGACTATATATATTTGTCAGTACCTGACTGCAGTCGTGTATTTGTTTAAATACCCGACTGCAGTCGTGTATCTAAACACAAAGAACCAGATCAAGTATTGTAAATACACGAATGTAGTCGGGTATTTACACACAGAAAGCATGTATTATATTAGCTCAGATTTCCAACTGCAATCGTGTATCTAGGCAAATACCCAACTGCAGTTGTTTATTTTCTTACAGAGTATTTCCTGAACATATATGGTCATCCAGCTTTGTCACATATATTGTATAAACTATTTTCTTAATATATATAAAAACAAAAGATCACAATACTTGTACATTTTATTTTCAACGACATAAAATATCAATAACATCTTCATTGTAACCATTACATCTCAGGATCCAAAAAATGACACATCAATTAAGTTTTACAGGACAAAACACTACGAAATTTTTTCCACGACCTATGTGCAAATAATTTGACAGTCAATACTGTTCGAAATTGTGTAACATGATCTTGTTGGCAATATGAATTGACGTTCGGTCCATGGGCAAGGACTTCTAAATAACGCAACAAAAATGCTCTACAATCACTACTATAAAAATTAATATAAAGCAATTATTAAAAATCATCATTCTTATTACTAAGTTCAAACCACAATATGGATAGTACATATCCTGATTTAACAACAAAAACTAAACCAATAATACTAAGTATCCATTACATGACAACACAATATATATAAAGCATCCTTTACACAACTATGGTCTAGTAAAATATACATTACATGACTACATTTCAGTTAAATATACATTACACGATCCTCAGTTTTTATAATACTTGAACCCATCCATACCACCTAAATTGTGGTAATTAGGATTGGATCAGAGATATCTAGATGATCCTCGATTTGTTCATTTTGGTTTAGTTTAGGTTCAAGTTTTGGATCAGCTTACATTGAAAAGTCAGGTCTAACTTTTAATTTTGGTTGTAATTCGGGTTACCACCTATCCCAAAATTCAATTCTATTTCAAAATGAATCAAATCCCAGCCATGTAGCCACCTACAATTCCAAAAATCTCAAACACTAGCCTAGCTGAATGATGCAAAAATAAATAACAAAAATGAATACCAACCATCAAGCATCCTCAAAAAGTCTTTTTATATGACATAAGTTAACAAAGAATAAAAAAAGATAAATAAATAAATAAATTGCAGTCGAGAACCAAGGCACCAAGCTACTAAAGTTACATGTCCAAATAACAAACATGATTAATAACCCATCTCCATAAACACATCTCTAATTGACAAACAAATGCAATAGATTAATAATCTATCACCTTCAACACTCGAGATAACAACAATTACAATGTTAAGAAGCCAAATCAGCAACAATAACAGCCATTATATAAAAGAAGATTGAACAGTTTCAATATACCTTACCTTGTGTGATTAACGACAGCGAACGAATTAAATGACAGAGTAGACAGTAGCTAAAATGAGGAAGCAAATCGATGACGACTTTTACAGGGTCGGTGCACTTAAACGAAAGTGATGGCTGTGGTAGTGTAGGTGTAGGTGAACGAAACCGAAGACGGTGAACGAAGTCGGAGGCTTCAATGACAGAGACAACAGCAGCTGGAACGAGGAAGCAAATCGAGGATGACCGACTAGAAGTCACAGGGTCGGCGCACTTGAACGGAAGTGATGGTTGCGAGAGCGTGGGTGTAGGTTCATATAGGTAAATGTGAGATGTTTGAAGCTTCTCTTCTTTCCTTCTTTCACCATAAAGAAGATGAAGTGGCTGTGGCGCACTTGAATGTTAGAAGCAAATCGTGAATAATTTTGGGAAATAAAGTGTTTTAAGTAGAATATTTTAGTACTTGCACATCAAATAAGGTATATATGAGGAAATTTAAAGTATGAAAATTTATTTAGATAAATAACGTATTTTAAGAGTATAGCGGGGACAAATCCCGTTATTCGGATAAATAACGTATTTTAAGAGTATAGGTTAAAAATATATTAAAAAAAAACAACAACAACACATGCCTTCACCGCACACGTGCCTCGCCACTCTCCCACCTGACCTTTCCTCTTTTTGTTCCGTGGCCATCAACGTCGGCGCGAGACGGGAACGATCCACTGCGGCAGCTGATCTTCTTTTTGGCAACGATCAACGGCGGCACAAGCATGTCATCATTTGCGAATCAACCTCATGGCTTCTCATTTAGCGAACCAACTCTTACAAATCCCTCAAATCCTCAATCGACAAAGCCTTCAAGAACACGAGACTATGAAAGTCGAAAACCCAGCTAAAATCCCCGCCAAAAATTCCAAGACCAAAAAGATTGGCTGTGTCGAGACCAGCCTTAAAGAATTCAGCCGGGATATGTCGTTGTTCAAGTTCAAATCCGGAACCGTTGTTGCCCTCGTTCTGTTCGTCGTGTTTGGCCCCTAGAAGGGGAAGTTGTTGCGAAAATACCGTTCAAGCCCTTTGGCATTTTCATGAAGACGAGCCAACAGCGAACTTTGTTGATAAGATAGTGGTTTGTATTTTCTTCTTGCATTTCTTCTGCTCTTTTTTAGTCGCGAAATTATTTTTTAAAAAAATCAATTATTTTTAGCTATTTTAACAATGTTAGGTTCCAGGCGATGCGGTGCTTGACCTATCTAGCATGACAAACCAGACCATCAAGCTCGGTGGTGGCGTTCGACAGGTCTCTTTCAAGTTATAATTTGATATTCTGGTTATAGTTATTTCGTAAACCTGGTTGAAATCATAACGCTCTGCAAAAGTATTATGAATGATTTACTTCTTTGTGAGTATTCAGTGTATTAGATGTGATATACTTGAAGTAATAACACTGGTTTTTTAATGGAATTAGTTTCGAATTGTTAATATAGCTGAACTCAGTATCCTTTCAACTAGTTTACTCGTTTTAAGTTTAAGCTTTCAAAGATTTCATCTTTATATCAAGGAAACAAAGGAAAGGAAAATGCTTGATTGATATTGAAATTAGTTTCAAATGCTATTCAGGAATGTGATTCTGTTTCTGTCATTAAAGCTGGAAAACTGAGGTTCTCAAAGCTGAATGAATAGTGGGTCCTAGTTTGTTGAACAGATGTACTTGGAATGAATTTCCTAGCTAGAAAATCATAAAATTTTAGGAAAAACATTATTTTTTTCTATGTTTATACTTTATTGGTGGCATTCATGAACTAAAGTGAGTTTCTTCAGGATCATATGTTAAATCTATTCCTAGCTTTTGTGTAATGTTGTGTGAATCATGTCTCCATATTGTGGTAGTTGGGAAGAGTTAAATTGCTCAACTGGTTTAAAGTATTGAGCTTTTTAAGTGATCTTTTTTACTTATTAAAAAAAATGTTCTTTATTTAAATATCATGATATCCTGTAGAAGGAGATAATGCATACAATGTCGTAAAAGTGGTCTTTCTTTAAAGAGATAATGATATCCTGTGGATCCGATCTGTGCTGTTGCGGCTTTCTGCTCTTCTATAAATTTATTTTCATTGAAGATAGGCTGAACACTGGTATTAAAATGCTGTATTCTTTCTACGCAATGCAATGATCTTCCTTGCAGATCTTGGTGGCCTATATTGCTTCAGTATTGGCATATTTTTCTACTTGCTGGTGCAAGTATGATTCCCTTCTGAACATGCCTTCTTCAGTTTCTCTTCGTTATAAAAATTTGTAAAATGGATGAATACATTCATCTGTGCATCTTTGGTATATGATTTGGTTCTCTTGAGTTCTTCACAATATAGGGCTTTCATGCTAAAGATATATATGAACAACATTGATTTCTGTACACAAATATTATCAATAGTTTTGTTTAAATGCTGTAGTTTATTAAAGTACGATAAACAATTTATGAAATATCAAAACAGGCAGAAGTCTATAAATAATTGAAGTTTATTGATTCACTGCTATGTTCAATTTCCACTCAGTAATTTGAGTTTGGTTGCCATTATTTAGGCACATCTAATTCATTACTTAATAATTTAACTATTTTCTTATTGCTTATATTCTTAGTTCTTGTTTTTTATAAATATATTTTTCTTTTACTGGCAAAATATACAGTTCTATGTTCTGAAGTCCCCTGCATTTTAACCATTCTTGACTAGTTGTTGTCCTATAAGTTCAAATTATATCATTAACCTGAAAATAGGTTTCAGATTATGAGATCTTCATAATCTAGAGTCGCAATAAAATGCTACATGTTGTTTTGTTAAATTTGGTTTATACAGAATCGCCAGAATAGGTATAGCTGATAGATTATGCAAAAGGCAGTTTGATAATTGGATATTCTTTTCCAGTGCAGCCTGGATTAATATACTCTAAAGATAATGCTCAAGATTTTCTTTGGGATATTATTTCTTTCAATCATGTATTAATTCACTACATGCTACTTGTGATGCACTTACACATTAAAAGCAATTTTGGTGAATAGAACTGACAACTATTTTGGGGATAATGTGCCTTCAATTTCTTCTGATTTTATTTGCTTCTTGTGTAGAATACAACTGGAAGTGCTGCAAAGAAGCCAAAAGTAGCTGTTGCCTCAGTGTTCGCTGATGATGGTGATGAAGAACAGCGAAAATCAATCCCCATGCCTCCTTCCCAGCAATTTATTTCATGTAGTCTCTGATAAATTTAAATTGTTAAGAGAATCGTGAGAAATTTAAATCGTTAGAGAAAGTTGATTCTCATATGAAGCATTTCATTTCTTGTTTCTCATTAGTTGATAAAAAAAATATGTCAAAGTTGAAAAAAAAACAAATAAATTCTATTGGAAAATTATGAATTGTCAACCTGCTGTCTTCTCCAATTTCAAAAAGCCTACAAGAAATGAATTTAACAGTCTTCTGGAAATTTACAAATCATATCAGTTGTCTTTTTTCTTTTTTCTTTTTTTTTTTTGGTAGCAATGTTAGAGATTTTCAGCAAAAGGTGATTATTTTACCCTTAAATGTAATTAAATTATCAATGGTGGAAGATTGATATCTATTTGATTGAAAATTGATGCTTTTGATAAATATGAACTACCCTTTTGACATTATCAAAAGTTTACGTTTATTAATGACGCAAAGTATAAAATTGACACTTTGTAAACTGTGCATAGGCCTAATCGAGTTTCATAATGATTTTGGCTAAATTGGGTTTTTGGAATACCAACGGTGACCCGCTAACTTCAAGCCGTAAATTATGATTGGGTCAGTTTTTGGGACTGATACAATATTTGAAAATTTCCAAGCGGCGATCCATTTGTGCAATATCTATTTGATTGAAAATTGATGCTTTTGATAAATATGAACTACCCTTTTGACATTATCAAAAAGTTTACGTTTATTAATGACGCAAAGTATAAAATTGACACTTTGTAAACTGTGCATAGGCCTAATCGAGTTTCATAATGATTTTGGCTAAATTGGGTTTTTGGAATTCCAACGGTGACCCGCTAACTTCAAGCCGTAAATTATGATTGGGTCAGTTTTTGGGACTGATACAATATTTGAAAATTTCCAAGCGGCGATCCATTTGTGCAATATTTTCAAATTTAGTCATAATTATAACTTAGAGAAAACAAGCATGTGTTCATCTGAACCTGTAAAGATTTTTTGGCATTTTAGAATTCAATTATAAATATTTTGAAACCTTAGATTGTGACATTTGTTTAGTGGAATTCTCAATCTCAATTTGCTTATAAGCGTGAACTTAGACGGAGTTTGATAAACCACAAAAAAGTCTTGTATTTATTGTCTTTCTCTTTATCTTTGCAAGTTTATTCATTATTGTATTTATTGATATTGAATTCTTTAAATATTTGGTAGAATTGTTTTGTGATATTATTATCCAGTTTTTTACATACTGAATTCACTTCGCTCTTGGATTACTTAGCTAGAATTTCAAACTACACAAATAATTTTAATACATAATATTAAACTTAAATGATAAGCACACTATAAAACAAACGACAAGTCTCTATTGAATGTATTACAACATTAGGTGAAAGACTAATATAAGTCACTAAGGAGCATATTAGATGACGTCATATTTTCTCTTTTAACTCTACCATATTGAGTCCTTGCACTTCCTTCGATCAGTCATCATATACACATGCCTTACCAATGTAAGTCATTATGATATTGTACCAATTACAATATTTGTTGCTATGTTTGTATTTGTATCATCTCTATAATAACATTCTAATGAATATGAAATCTAAAAATAAAAAATGAAACTAACGATAATCTTAAATTACTTACATTAAAGACAATGTTAGTCATTGAATATGAAATCTCTTATTGCACACTTGATTTGTTCCTAATTATTTGGAAATGCAACCATTAATCTTGATGTTGGGACTATTAAACATGAAACTAACGTAACTTGATTGTTAGATATTTGGTTGTGCTTTGGATTTTAATTGATATTAAGTTATCTATTTTCTGATTTAATTGAATGTACAAGTTTATTTTCTTTCATAGTAGTTCAATGATTTAAATGTCAAAATCAAGAAACAAGATTATTTAAATTTAAAAAAATCAAAATTTGTGATAGTAAGTGTCAATCATAAATGTCTCATATTCCAATTCAATTTTCCTATCAAAACTAAATTTCAATTCACTGAAATCCCGTGTGGAAAATTTAAAACCCACGAGACATTCAAGTAATCACAAAATTGTGGTGTGACAAATATGTGATTTGAAAAAAAATATTATAAATTTCACGATAGAATGCATGTCATTTCATGAACCAATAAATATGAAATACATACCATTAATCTTGACGTTAGAACCATTAAGCTTAAAACCAAAATAACATGAAACTTAGCACAATGAACAAGAAACTTAAAATCATTAACTTGCAATTCTAAAAATATACAAATCATAGACCAATAAATATGAAACACATATTATTAATCTTGAAATTTAGACCATTAAATATAAAACTAAAATAACTTGAAACATAAGGCAATGAGCATGAAAAATAAGATCATTAACTTACAACCCTAAAAATTTTGTAAATAATGAACTAACAAATATGAAACACTTATCATTAATCTTAAAATCAAGAACCATTAAGTTTGAAACCGAAGTAACTTAAAACTTTAGGGCAATGAATATGAAACATAAGATACTTAACTTGAAACCAAAGATCATAAACTTACAACTTTGAAAATCTTCCAAATAATGGACTAATAAATATGAAACACCTATAATTAATTTTGAAATTGGAATCATTAAATTTGAAATCAAAGTAACTTGAAACTTATGGCAACAAACATGAAACATACCATCATTAAAATGAAAAATCATTAACTTATAACCCTGAAAATCTTCCACATAATGGATCAATAAATATGAAATACCTACCATTAATCTTGAAAACAACGTAACTTGAAACTTAAGGCAATGAATATGAAACATGAGATCATTAACTTGAAACCAAGGATCATTAACTTGTAACTTTGAAAATTTTCAATATATGGACCAATAAATATGAAACATCCATCGTTAATTTTATATTGGGACCATTAAGCTTGAAACTAAAGGAACTTAAAACTAAATGTAATGAACATGAAGTTTCGGATCACTAACTTGCAACCTTCAAAATCATGCAATTAATATACTAATAAATATCAAACACTTGCCATTAACTCGATACTGATGCCATCAAATCTTGAAACTAAAGGCAATAAATATAAAATTTAAGATCATTAACTTGTAACTTTTTAAATCATGCAATTAATAGATCAATAAATACGAAACGCCTACCGTTAACTTAATATTGGGACCAAAATCAAAGGAATTTGAAAACGAGGGCAATGAACATGAAACTCAAGGTCATTAACTCACAATCCTGAAAATCATGCAATTAATAGATAAATAAATATGAAACACCTACTGTTAACTTAATATTGGGACCATTAAATTTAAAACCAAAAGAATTTAAAATCGAGGGCAATGAACACAAAACTTGAGATTATTAATTTGCAACCCTAAAAATTATGTAATTAATGAATCAATGAACATGAAACATTTAATGTTAACTTGACAAATAGTACCATTAAACTTGAAATTAAATTTTTTATTGTTATCTAACTTTTATTATTAAAATAATTATTATTTTTTTATTATATTTGTTTATTATATCGTTTCATTTTTTTAATCGTTTAAAGAGCAACATGTTGCTCTTTACCGGTTGCTTTAATTTTTTTTTCTTTTTTTTAAATGTTTGGCTGCCACTTGCTAATATTTTTTATTTTTTTTCTCGTTGCATGTACGTGATACATGCATGTATTATAGCAGGAGCCAAATTTCAGCTCAGAATTCACTACTACAAATAACGTCTGCATTGCAATGCCTTCCCTGCTTTCACTTTTAAGAGAAGTAATTTTTTGACTTTAAAAATAACTGAATCTATAACCGTACAATGACATAAATGCACGAGTGGAAAAAAAAATTAGTTAAAGATAAGCTCAAGGTTCCAGCATTGAATTCAAAATTCTTAAAAAAAAAAAAAAATCTATAGTCTAGCTTTGACGAGCCCAAAATTACACTGAATCCAAAATTCATTAAAGACTGATAGTCCTTCGTAAAAGATGTGACCGTCCATCCAAAATTCTATAACCTAGCTTTCACGCACGTTTGGAAAGAGTGAAAGCGACAAAAATTTATGAGTGAAGCCAATTCTATTAGCGGTCTTCGCGGAGGAATTAGATGGTCTCCTAATCTAATTTTTCTGAATTTTTTAATATGATTATGACACATGACACTATACGGCTTTGATTCATTATTTATGTTTTTCCTCTTAATAATAACACAAACAATATTTTTTAAATAAAAATATAAGTGCAAAAAAGAATCTCATTTTATATAAACTCTGATCTATTGATGGAAACTTTGACGGGAGAGAAGCCCACAAATGAAATGTTTACCGGAGAAATAAGTTTAAGAGAAAGTAGCCCACATTACCTCGTGCAGTGAGTGATGTTGTTGATGCAAACTTGGTGAGAGAAGAACAAGCTTTTTTCTGTGAAAATGAATTGTTTATTAATCATCACGCATTTGGCATTGGACTGTTACGTGAAGTCACCAGAACAGAGGGCATCTACCAAAGATGCCGCTGAAAAGCTCAAGAAGATTATAGTAAAGTTTCGGGGTGATGCTGCTGCAAGTAGTTAATGTCATGTTTGTCATGTGTGTTTGTTAAATTTGTGCGCACTCTTTCTTGTTTGTGCTTATGGAATAAGAGCCATTACTCTGAGCAGAACATAAATTGACATGATAAATCTAATCTTCGAATTTTTATCTTTGGACATATACTTAATGCTAGATATGGCATGTGTTTTATGTCAATATTCTGGAGATTTATGAAATTATTCCTCCAACAAAGTGGTGAAATCTTTGAATCTCTGCATCTTTCGTAGCGTCTTTCTTTTCTTTCATGCCCTGTGAATCGAGTTATTACTGTTTTCCATATATTATTATTCCAGATGACTGTATTGGAAGGTGAAATATATTATAAAAAATTCTTAGTTCAACTTCATAATTAATATTTGCAGTAATCAAAATTCGACTCTGAATATTGAAAATAGAACTAGACATCACTCAACGTTTTTTATTTTTTTATTTCATTTTTTTCAGATATTTAAAGTCGCTTGTTATCAACTCATTTATTTATAAACAAACTCTTGTATAAACATGAATTCAAAGTTTCCATTTCGCCTCCCTTACTAGCGCTAGAAATACAGAAATAAATACTCTAATTTAATAGCTTGTTGTACAGGACTGGAAAAGCTATAGCTTTGTTACCCTGAACCAATGCTGAACATGTCTTAGGGGAAGACATCTACAGGGGAATGATATTTACACGAAGTACTTGGGATTTGGGGAAAAGAAAGCATAAAACTTCCGGAAAACTGATGATAAGTTGTGCACTGAATTTGGATACTGTGGACAATGAAGCAGCAACAGTTTCTGAGTTCGTAATTTGTCAGCGAACTTTAAATAATTCATTACGGACTTACATGAGATAAGACCGCATTCATAAAATCACGCAAGATCATAATGTTTCATTAAGTTTAGATTAGGCGGTCCAAATCAAGAGTAGATATTTAGTCGGAGATGCAAATATATTTATTTCGAAACATTATGAAAGGTGAGACTTCAAGGAACAACACTTGCAAAGAATTTATCATATTAATTTTGTTCAAAATCTCCCGGTCATAAACGGGACCGTTTACAATTTAAGAAAACTAGTTCTTGCCAAGAACTGGCTGCTACACATAGCAGCTGCATTCCAATACGCCAGTAGCTGCCCTGCTTTCATTTTCAAGAGAAGTAATTTTTTTCTTAAAGACTATGATCTTTAGAGTAATCGATGACCGCACAATGACTTAAATGCAAGCGTGGCAAAAAATTACTTAAAAATAAGCCCAAAATATCAGCGCTGAATTTAAAATTCATTAAAGATTGAGCTGTAGCGCGCTTTTGGTTTCGAAAAAGAGTAAAAGTGACAAATATTTTTGAGTCAAACGGACTGTACACGGGCTAGCTAGTTAAACGCGTCATTGACATTCACAAGTTGCCCAGAGGAAACTTACAAGCATCCTATAATTCAATTCTGATCCACGCGTCGCGACGTGGAAATGGTGGAAGAATATATTTGTGGTCTTGGAGGAGAAGATGTTTGGTGGACTTTTCAAAGCCTCAGTGCTAGTCCGTCTGCTTCTTTGCAGTAACATTTCTATCACTCTGTTCATTGGCGACCTATCCGATGGACGAGTCTGTATACACCACAAAACAATAATATTTATCTTCTTTGCAATGTCACTTTCCTCACTTTATCTTGCTCGAAATGCTTGTAAATCCAATATGGAAAATATATATATCTCGCTAAATCTAGTAATTTAAATTAATTTTAATTATGTGATGTGACACAACTTAAAAATAAATTTTAATTCTTAAATATAAGAGTGTCTTATTATATTATAATTTAGTGAGTCTGAGATCAATTCACATAATTGATTTATAATTCTACAATATAAGATAGTGTGAACTTGGGATAGCAAATGTATTATAAAAGTAATTAAACCTATAATCACACAATGATATATGTGAACTATATATGGATTAATTAATATTATGAATTTAGTAAAATATGAATTTTACCTCTATTTTATTATGAATTCAACCTTCATTTTTTTCTATATTCATATTGTTAATTGAGTTTTTTTAGTGTAAGTTTACATATTTAGGAAAAAAAAGTAACTAAATAATTTATTAAATATACTCTAAAAATAAAGATAATTTAAACTTATATCTATTTTTATTATTATATAATAAATAGTAGTTTTGTAATAAAATTTACCAGTGTGTGTATTATATTGTTTAAGGTCACAACAATTACAACGACATAGTTACCAAACATGAGGCTACTTTTTAATCAACTAACTTAGTTTATTTACACAGTATACTTAACTTATTTATCGACCTTTGCAATCCCAAATTGATCCATAGACTTCCATTGTAAAACAAATTAAATATAATAATTAAACGTCATCAACTAATCAAAAACCCTAACAGCTGCCAGCAGTTCCCTTCATGCCGCAATTTTCTTCTTCACTTTCACATACTTCGTCTTCTCCCCCATAATTTGTACAAAACAAAGAAAACATTAGCAATTATCATTTTGGAAATGCGAGAAATCCGTGGTTTTCATGACGACCACTGACTGATGAATTTGAAAATTTTATAACCCATACTCTGTGGCTAATCGCACTTATTTTAAAATCATTGATTTTAAAGCTGCATCCTTAGCATTATTAATTGTTTAATGATTATTATTAGCCAAGTTAGGTGAAGGTCGTTTTTTTTTTTTTTGGAAGAAAATAAAAAGAACGCAGTAAGCCTTGGCATAGGGTGAACAAATGGACAGCCTTGGCATAGGGTGAACAAATGGACAGCTTGCACACGCGTTGCCAATGTTGAGCATCTTCTTCTTTTTGGCACTTGAAGTGCCATAAACCCTTTATTTACGGTTCAAGTACAGCGGCGTTTAGCAATTTAAAAGTCTATACGTGCGTTTACTTGGACGAATCGCTTGATGACAAAATATAACAATTTGCAAAGTCTTCTGTATATTTTTTTATTTTCTTGTTTTCAAATCCACGCCTCTTGTATAAGTATAAGCTATTTTCCTTCACTCAAAACTTGTTTCAATCTCACCTAGCAATCATGTTGCTGTATCGATTAAAAATGACCAATATGCTCCTATCCTTCTTCTTTGCTCCTATGTTGTTACAATATTCCATAGCTAAATTAGCTATTGCGACTTTAAACAATTTAACAACAGATCAGTTAGCTCTTCTTGCATTCAGAGGCCATGTCGCTGATTATCGAAGTGTCCTGACAAATAATTGGTCTATGTCTCATCCAATATGCAGCTGGGTTGGTATTTCTTGTGACTCACGCCATCAAAGAGTCAAGACTTTAAATCTTTCAGGTATGGGGCTCGAAGGTACTATTCCCCCACACTTGGGAAATCTCTCATTCCTAATGTCTCTTGATGTTTCTTTGAACAATTTTTATGGCCATCTACCCAATGAATTGGGGAAATTACGCCGACTCAAATTCATTAGTTTGAATTTCAATAAATTGAGTGGAAGCATTCCAACTTGGATTGGTGTCTTATCCAAATTACAAATGATGAGTCTTCGTAATAACAATTTCACGGGTCCAATCCCAAATTCTCTCTCCAACTTATCGAAGCTGGAGGTGTTACAAGCAAGGTTCAACGTTATTGATGGAAATATTCCCTCAGCGATAGGAAATTTGAGCAGCCTTTCTATCTTGGATCTTCGTCAAAACAACCTACAAGGTACATTCAGCATATTTGCATTTGCATGGCTGCAGAATTCTTTTTATTTTATAGAGTGGCAATATTGTCGCTCATTATTCTTGTAAACCCACCTCATCTCTGTAAGATAATTACAATAAATTCACATTATCTTGTAAAATCATAAATTAACAATCAGTCTGATAATTAACTAAATAAATTATTCTTATAATTTTTTTCTTTTACGACTTGGGTCTTTTAACAATCTTTGGCATTTATGGTTGCTTCAAGTTAAGTTTAATTTGACCATTTCATTCTTATAATGTAAAATGACTATATTACCCAAAGAAACATGTACTATAGTATCTAGCATATAGTTTCGGCATTTGGTTTTATGTTTTTTAATATAATATTTTTAAATTAACATTCAATACTTTTAATGCCCCGTATGTCATAAATGCATTTTTGTTATTTTAGTTGAAGTAAATTTTTGAGGATTTTAGTATTTTTACCTTATGAGGGTAAAATCATCAACTAAATTTATGTTAAAGCAACCTTAGTACTTAAATATAATAAAAGAACATAAGTTTCAAAAACAAATTAAAATGGATTTAATTGATTAATTCTACAAACTTCTTCTTTATTTAATTTTTTTAAGAATATTGTTACTTTGTGGTAATAATTTTCTAAAACTGGTGGGTTTTACAAAAATCACAGGGTAGAAATATCATCACCCCCTAAATTATTATAAAACTATTAACACATATTTTGTGGGCCAATTTGATTTTCATCCATTGTGAAATTAAATTTATGTTGAGCAAAAAGCTCAATAACTCATCGATGTTGGGGTTAATCGTTATGACAGATCAAATTCCAACCGAGATTGGCAATCTACAAAATTTGGAGGTACTCCGTCTTGGTGAGAATAATTTAAGTGGCCTCATTCCACCCGCGATCTTCAATTTTTCAACCCTAAGGACCCTGACTCTGTTTGGCAACCAACTCTCAGGCCACCTACCATCAACGAATGGACACTCGCTTCCGAACTTAAAGTATGTAACCTTGGCGCTCAATAATCTTATCGGGACAATTCCCGCGTCTATTACCAATGCTTCCAAACTCATTGGTCTGGACTTGGGCTCTAACTCATTCTCAGGCCGTATTCCAAATACATTTGGCAACTTGAGATACCTCAACGTGCTCAGCCTAGTAGACAATAACTTTACGACAGAATCATCTTCAGCAGATCAGTGGAGTTTTCTCTCTTCTTTGACTAATTGCAGAAATCTATCCTTTTTAGTCTTAGGTGCTAATCCATTGGGTGGCGTCCTTCCGCCATCAATTGGAAATTTCTCTGATTCTCTTCGAGGATTTTATGCTGACGGGTGCAAACTGGGGGGCAGCATTCCTAAAGAGATTGGAAATTTACGTGGCTTGATCCTCTTAACCCCCGGCTTCAATGACTTGAATGGAACTATTCCAACATCTGTAGGAACATTACAGCAGCTACAAGGTTTGTTTCTCAGTGACAATAATTTGCAAGGATACGTTCCTTATGATCTTTGCCATTTGGAGAGGTTGAATAGGTTAGAATTAGATCGAAATAACCTCTCCGGACTTGTACCTCAATGCATAGCGAGTTTGACATCTCTAAGAGAACTCCACTTGGACTCCAACAAGCTCACTTCTAGCATACCATCATCCTTGTGGAGCCTTGAGTACATCTTACTGATAAACTTGTCGTCAAATTCATTAAATGGTTCTCTCCCTTCGAATGTACAAGAGTTAAAGGTCTTGAGAGTTTTAGATTTGTCAAGTAATCAATTATCAGGTGATGTTCCATCAACCATTGGTGCCCTCAAATATCTAGAAACTCTATCCTTGGCTGGTAATCAATTTCAGGGACCTATCCCTGAATCAGTTGGCAGTTTGTTAAGCTTAGAATCCTTAGATCTCTCTAACAACAATCTCTCTGGAAAAATTCCTAAATCATTGGAAGCACTTTCACATCTCAAACAGTTTAATGTGTCTTACAATAGGCTAGAAGGGGAAATTCCTGTTAAGGGGCCTTTTAAAGGCTTCTTAGCTCAATCGTTTTTTGGGAACTATGCACTCTGTGGTCCACCTAGACTCCAAGTCCCACCTTGCAAGGAAGATAACAACAAAAGAACTAAGAAAGTTGCTCTAATTTTCGTTAAATATATTTTGCCTCCAATAGTCTCCACTGCACTTATAATGATCATCACCATTACCTACATAAGATGCCGAAATAGGAGTACAGAAAAATCAGATCATGAAGATTTCTTGCGTCTTGCAACATGGAGAAGAACATCGTACCTAGACATTCAACGAGCAACTGATGAATTTAATGAATGTAACTTGCTTGGTACAGGTAGTTTTGGATCGGTTTATAGAGGAACCATTTCCAATGGGACTCATGTTGCAATAAAGATTTTCAATCTGCAACTAGAGAGAGCATTTAGGGGTTTTCATTCCGAATGTGAAGTTTTACGGAATGTTCGTCATCGAAATCTCATAAAGATCCTTAGCGGTTGTTCTAGTCCAGATTTTAAAGCATTGGTACTTGAGTTCATGCCAAATGGTAGCCTCAAGAAGTGGTTGTATTCTCACAACTATTTCTTAGACATTCTAGAGAGGTTGAATATAATGATAGATGTGGGGTCGGCTCTTGAATATCTCCATCTTGGTCATTCTTCGGCACCCATTATTCATTGTGATTTGAAGCCTACCAACATTCTCTTGGATGAAAATATGGTGGCACATGTGAGCGACTTCGGCATTTCCAAACTCTTAGGTGAAGGAGAAGATTCTGTGACACGAACCATGACAATGGCTACAATTGGTTACATGGCACCAGGTAAAGTGTCAATTGTAATTAAAATTTTTTATCTTTTTCAAGCGCGGGAAAAATTTGGGTTACCTTAATTATCAAAAATTTATTCGTTTTCTCATTTGTTTCATCATGACGTATCTACTTGATACATTGAAATTGAAAAATGCAGAGTACGGCTCAGAAGGAATTGTTTCTGCCAAATGTGATGTCTACAGTTATGGTGTTTTATTGATGGAAACTTTTACGAGAAAGAAGCCCACCGATGAAATGTTCACCGGAGAAATGAGTTTAAGGAGGTGGGTAAAGGAGTCATTACCTCACGGATTGACTGAAGTTGTTGACGCAAATTTGGTGCGAGAAGAGCAAGCTTCTTCTGCCAAAATGGATTGTTTATTAAGTATCATGGATTTGGCATTGGATTGTTGTATGGACTCACCAGAAAACAGGATCCATATGACAGGCGCTGCAGCAAAGCTCAAGAAAATTAAAGTCAAGTTCCTGGATGACGTTGCTGCTTGTTGTTAAGGCAACGTTTGCCATGTGTGTTGGTTAACTTTGTGCGTACTCTTTCCTTTATGTGCTTGTTGAATAAGAGCCATTACACTGAGCAGAACATAAATTGAAATGAGAAATCCAATCTTCGAATTTGCATCGTCTCGCACATACTTACTTGATACTAGATATGGACCCTATGGCATGTGATTTATCTCAATATTCTAGAGATTTATGCTAACGAAGTGTTCAATTCTTTTTTTCTTTTTTTTCTTTTTTGTAGTCTCTGCTTCTCTCTTAGCGTCTTGCTTTTCCTTTTTATCCTGAAAATTGATGTAGGCGTACATGTAAATGTATCATTCCAAATGATTCTGTAGAAAGGTGGAATATAATATAACAAATTTTTAGTTCACAATTAAAATTCCCAGCGACGGTAATTATATCACTCTCAACCACAATTAGACTCCCAACATTGACAACAGAACTAAACCGCACTCGCTCTTATTCCAAAATATTTAAAATGACTCCATGAACTCATTTATTTATAAACAAACTGTTGTACAAAACCGCACAGTGAATCCATATTCAAACATGAATTCAAGTTTCCATTTCCCGTCTCTACAAGCAGTAGTAATACAGAAATAAATTTAATAGTAGTCAGGTCTCAGTACAAACTTTAGGTATGAGCAAAAAGCATTATCTTTGCAAGCTCAAGTGCTTTGTTGCGGCCGAAAAATTTCTCCACAATTGCCAGTGCAAACTCCATAGAAGTTCCTGGCCCTCTGCTGGTAATAAGGTTGCCATCAACCACAACCCTGTTTTCGATTTCACTCTGATCTGACAGCTTATTGCACATGGCAGGAAAAGCTGTAGCTTTTTTACCCTGAAGAATCTCAAATGGTGTGGCAGTCGTCAGTTGGCTGGTTAGATAATACAATCAATTCATTTGGATCTTGTAAACAATTACCAACCACTTAATAAATGCCATATCATTTGGGATAGAATGCGGGATAATGAAATTGGGATGTCTATCTTAACTCTTTGGGTAATGTAAATTATGAAAAAGCAGCAGTTTTTGAGTTTCTAATTTGTCAGCAAACTTCTATTAATTCATTACTGACTTACATGAGATAAGACCAGAGTCAAAAAATCACACAACATCATAATCTTTCATCAAGTTCAGATTAGGTGATCCAAATGAGTAAATAATTAAAGCAGAAATGCCCATACCTTGAGTAAGCCATGGGGCTCCAACACTAATGCTGGGGATGCACATATAGCACCATAAGGTCTACTTGCTTCCTTTTGATTCTTCAGCATATTCACCAATTTCTCAGACTTCGCAAATGCTTGAGCGCCACCGAGTCCACCCTGTGCAAAGTGCATAGATAAATTGTAGTTAGTAGGTCAATCATGTGGTAAAGACTATGAAGCAAGAGTGAGCACCCCAACTTACTGGCAAGACAATTAAATCATACGAAAGTTTAGCTGCCTCATCAATGAGCACATCTGCCACTAATTTAACTTGACGAGAAGCCAGAATGTCTAGTTTATCCTCGACTGATGCAACCACAACATTTGCTTTAGCTCGTCGCAGAATATCAATTATCATAACAGCTTCCATCTCCTCTGAACCATTCGCAATAGGCACAAGAATCTGGAAGAAAAGAAAGTACAAAATTTCACCAAGATCTTTTAACATTTGAAGTTGTCAAGAATTCCATTTTAAGCACAAGTCAGCAATCCTAAGGATATCATGATCTCTAATTCAAAAGATTATGTCCCCATTTTACAGCTTGTTAATGGCATGAACTTTCACCCCTATAATTTCCTTTTGTCCGTGCGCCGCACACCCCCCAGCCCGCCAAGCCCCTAACCCCCCTGGTCCAGCACTGCTCATACTTCTTTTGTATTTGATCAAACTTTGGATTTTATTAGAGATATCATAAAAATATATCTACTACCTTCAATAAGTTCACAAATGAGTGAAGCCAATGATGTATGTGTACATGTATAGAAGATATCACAGGTTTTTATTTACTGCCAGATGGGTATCCCTGAGAACATCGGAAAAAGAAAAACTAATACAAGAAACTAGTAATTCCAATCTCACCTGGGGAGAACTGTCAAATGTCCACTGAATGGGATTGAACTCAGCAATAGTGTATTCATCTCCATGATTTGCACGCATTACCTAGGCACAAGGTGACAGTAAAGATGAAAGCATGAGGAACAGAAAATTCAAAGACAAATACCAAGGAAAAGAAACTACAGTAAAAACAATTTGATCAGTGGAGACATTGAAGCTCAACAAATGCATATATCAGGATTCCATTAATTAAATCAAACATTGTTTTCACCACCTTAAGATGGACCAGCAGGTATACATCTTCATCTAATGAATCACTAATGCAAAAAGTCATACTTTTCTCCTGAACTAATTGTTTTAAATACATTAGCATCTGAAGCTTCCAATTAGACACATCAAATGAATCTATTAGAATGGATTTCCACAAATTATATAACTCATATTTTTCTAAACAATGTTATCTATAAAGGTTAATACCAGTGGCCCAGAAACTTCATCAGCTTTCTCTTTCCCATACAACTGCTCAACAAGTGCAACGGCAAACTCCATGGTAGTGCCCGGTCCACGACTCGTAACAACTTTACCATCCTGGTGTACTCTTGATTCAACAGTTGCTGCACAAGCAGGAGCTAATTGCTCCATAAATGACGGATAACAAGTAGCCTACAAAAAATGAATAACTCTATAAATTAGAACTTAAAAATCATCCCCAAGAAAAAAACTGACCTCGAACATAAATATCAATGCAATTTCCAAAAGACCACAAAACATCAAGAAGGCCTATCTAATTCTTACCTTCAATCCCTTCAACAGACCCCAAGACCCTAGTGCTACAGCAGGTGAAGCACAGACTGCAGCATATAATCGCCCATCTGAAGCCTGCTTCTTCACAATGCTTTCTAATACTTCAGATTCTTTCAGATTGGTAGCACCAGGCATGCCACCCTACAAGGGAAACAAAAAAGGTTACAACATAATCAAAGAAACAGCAACAAAAGAAATTGAAAGGGAAAAATACACATGCCAGAATAACTATCGAAAAGAATTTCACAGACTACAACAACTTGAAATTTGTAACTAGGACCATATAATGAATGAGAACAGCAACGTTAAGGAAATCCCAAAAAATTTTAAAAAGTTAAAAAATTAAAACAAAATAAACATTTTTCTATATTTTTCTTTGCTCAAAATTATCATTTCTTCGTTTTCAATCGAAAATTAAATGAAGATGAAATAATAACGAATTATTTAGCTTAACATTCAGTATCAGCAATTATCATCTATAATTATACAGACATCACATAAACTGACAAGAGCTAAGGTGAGCTGCAATACATACGGGAAGAGCTATGAGATCATAAACGGCGTCGCGACAGTCCGACACGAGAGCATCGGCGACAATCTTGACACCATGACACGCATCGACACGAAGCTGTTTCTCCACAGACGCAACCGTGACGTCAGCTCCAGACCTTCTCAAAATATCGATCGTTATCACGGACTCAATCGGCTCACTCCCGTTCGCAACGGGCACCAAAACCTTAAAAGAAAAAAAGACACAGAAAATTCAAAAAACGAAACAAAACGACAACAGAAAGAAACTAACCAAAAAATAAAGTTAAAAAAATTACCTTTTTGGAAGTTGAAGACATTGTAGCTGTTGCAGTGAAAGAGAAAATGCGATTCTTCAAAGAAGGAAATTGTCTGGGGAGAAAATGTTGAGTGAGAGGAAAGTGACGAAGAAGGGAATGAGGAGTGACGTGGCGTACGCTTATTAATACCATTTTTTTAAGTTAGTTTCTGGAGGCTTCGATACGGTATGATGTGGGAAGCTTTGTATCAACTGGCAAAGTGGGTAATGCAGAAGCAGCTTAAGAATATGGATGACATGGCTTTTTACATGATGGGCTGGGCCGGACATCCCGGACCGCCATGATTGTATGGCTATCAGCCGTTAGGCTCAAATGTTAAAAGATAAATATTTATTTAGGTTTTATATTTTTAATTAAGTATTTATTTAATTGTTATCTTAAAAAATATCTCAAATTATTTTTACTGATAGTTATATTACAACCTTATATTCACTTTTTATTTTATTTTTTTAATAGTATCATTGCAACTATATTCTTGGAGATATTAACTAAAAAATTAAAATTTATCAAATAAACCTTAAAAGTAAGTTACAAATTAATTATTATTTTTTTAGAATTAATTTAATAAATTAATTTTTTACAAAAATTATTAGCAAGGTTGTTGCAATAATATTAAACATTACTTTAAATTAACATGTATTAATTAATTTATAAATAATAGCTAATAAAAACATTGTACGAGAATGAAAAATATCAATTGGTTTATGCTAATATTTATTTTTTAATTTACTAATAAGTAATTTTTTAATTAGCTTTTTTATTGATTAAAAAATTAATGTAAAAATATTAACAAATTAATTTATCAGTTAGTTTGCTACTTACCTTTTTAATTAAAAATTTAATGTAAGAACTACTGTTATAATAGTATTATTATAAAAACAAAGACAAAATAAAGACAAAAATATAACATATTTGATAATAGGGTATCTTGAGATATTTTTTAAAATATTGAAACTGAATAAGCAAGTTAAAATATATGGATCAAGCCAATATCTTATAACGAGGGAGCCTTGCGGTATTTTTCAAGTATAAAAACTAAATAAACACTGATATTAATTAAGCCAACGTTCACTCGAATATTAAGCTCCATAATGCTTGATGGGTAAAACTGTAATATCACAATTAAAAAAATTTATACATAAAAAAGCCAAAATTCTGATTGTTTCATGCTACTGCAAATTATATGTAGCATTGCAAAAAATGTTGCCCGTATTATCTTCAGAATGTTATGAAGAAAAACCAAAAACTGTTCTACAATGGAATTTGGATCCCGAGCCGAGTAAAACAAAACAAATGAAACGGTTGTTTATTTGCCACGGACTTTAACATTGAGAGTCCACTGGACCTTTCCTTCCGGTAGGGGTATGGCTTTGGGTAAGCGCATAGGAACCTCGTATTCCCCAAAAGCAGACAAAGGTGATGGTAGATGAAGGTTTTCAGGCTCAATAGAAATCGATAGTTGTCTTGCTACCTAAAATTGTATAAATGGTATCAGTAAAATAGAAATTTGAAAGAAATATCAATAACTAGGTGAAAGGAACTCTATCAATGACAAGTCCAGAACATTTAAGGCAACCCCCAGCACTTGTAAAATACTGCCAGATTCGATATCTTCACGGATTAATACGCAAAATTTCAATCTATATTACTATGTGGATCTGTTGCTCATAATTGGCTACCATACGATCACATCCTAGCAGAAATTTACCATGCCATCATGGAAATTCAATTTCACATATAGGAATTACACATTCATAATGATCAATAATATTGACAATGCCCAGCTGGACCTAACCACCTTGCAATCCTTTAATCAATTAATTCCTCCAGGCAAACAAATTGGAAAATTATTTAATCAGTAAATCCTTCTAAATTGTACCAAGTTTTTTTCATCTATTTAAACACGCTTGAAATTTATTTTATCATTACTGTTCATGGACGCTAAGCAATGTATTAGAAATGTATCAAATATGAAATTACATGGTAAAAGCAAAATATCTATACACACATGGTCACTAGTACTAAATGATAGAAATGGCAGTGACTGATAGTAGACCACACAGATCACTCAGAACAAACTGCTTTTGCTATTATGATGAGAAACAGCTATAAAGAACAACGAAGAAAGATAAATATCCATACCTCAGCTACAAGCTCCTCCTTTGTCACAGGTGAACGCAATTCTATGGGATCGTCTTTTGATGCGCGGGAACGTAATTTTTTGATATTGGGGAATCTCCTCAATACCTAGAAAATACAACATTCATCAGATAATCCATATCCGAAAGCAAGATTACATGTACTTAGTTCTTTCTCCAACGCGCCAAGAAGGAATTTGACTGAAGGAGTTCATTTATACTCGCAGGACTAGCATTCCACTAATCACATGGAGCTAAGATAGAAAAGTAAATTGAAACAAACAGCATAATTTAACATTCATTACTAAGTTCACCCCTAACTGTAGAAAATAGATTATTCAAGCTTAGAAAAAGATAAGACATCATATCAGTACACTCGAAGACAATTTGTCCCGAATCTGAAGAAATTAAAAGATAGGCCACAAACCAAGCGTGCATTCTCTACGCGCCTAGCTGCCTTCTCAAATTCTCTACTCATATTATCCTCGGACTTCCGGATAACTTTAACCTCTTCCTCTTCCTCGGGCTGGCAAATCTGATGAAAATAAGTCACAGCACAACAAATATTAATAACTTGCAATGCCCCTTCAAAAATAACAAATATTTCCAAACTGAGAATTTAGCAATAATTAGAAGCCATGAGTCAATGTAACTGACAAAATGGCTAAACAAAGTATCTAAAGAAAATGAGCAAATTTCTGTATCACTAGAATTAACCATTCTCAAAAATCATGAAAAACAAATACCCTGCGCTGCTCTCTAATAAGATGAGCAAACTTCTCAATATTTGGAACAGCAAGCAATTTGGGCATCAGGTGGTTGCGGAAATACCCTGGAGCAACCTTCACGGTTTCACCAGCTTTACCAAGCTTATCAACTTTCTGAACGTATAAAACCAATCATTAATACACAAGTTAAAACTCAAACCGGCTGACCAGTCGAGATTCAAACTGGTGAAAAGGGAAAAAAAATCAATTTACTCACTGTTGTTAGAATCACTTCCAACCGTCTATATCTAACTCCTTGACAGGAAAATAGCAAAGGGTGATGCAACATGCAATCAGAGCTCTCTTTAGTAATCTGCCTGAGAGCATTTCTACCATGCCGAGAAAAAGCCATCCAATGCATTATAGCTGACTATATGATGCAAACAAAACTTCACTGATTAATCACATAAGCACTCATTGATTTTTCATCCAAAACAAAATTAACTGAACTTCAATATATAACCTATTCAACAACTAAAGCACAGCATAAAAAAAATAATAAAAATAGAAGTTAAAAAACAGATTTTTAGCCAAAATTATTTTGAAGACCTTTCCTTTATGTTCTGGGTACTTCTCAGTAAGGGTGGACAAATCGGATTTCAATTCGGGTTGTTTGGGCTTCAGTTTGAGTTGCAAGCCAATCAGGTTGGAAGAATTGAACCCAATATGGTTGAAAATGTGAACCCGAACCAAACCAAACTTCAGATTCACAATTCGGATTGGTTCGATTTGATAATTTGGGTTCATTCGGGTTAAATGCGGGTTAAGCTGTTTAAGCTTCTTTGCCATGTAACATTTACCAAAATTTTTATCCAACTTAAACACACTAGGCAAGCTCACCAGACATTTGGCATTAGAAAAAAGAAGAAGAAGAAGTTTATTTCTTATCTGTAAATAATAGATAATTAAATGAAATTTTCACTTTTTCAGTTTCTTATCTGTAAATAATAGATAATTAAATGAAATTTTCACTTTTTCAGTAAAGCTCCAATGTAAGCAACGCTATGCTGTTAAAACACATGCATCAATCAATAATATTTAATACATTTTGCTTCAGGACAAACCAGTCCAATCCAGAGCACAAAAGAAGAAAGCATGAACCAGGAAAGTGCGGTGATTGTTTATAATAATAATAATAATAATAATTACAATAATAAAAAAAATACTAATAAGTAACCTAGTGACTGCAGAGATGGATTGGAAGCGATGGCAGAGATGGAAGCGACCGCAGCTGGATTGGAAGCGAGCGGGTGTCGGCGGAGTGTGTGAATGAGACTTTGACTCTATGAGAGTGAGTCAGCCGTGAGGTGAGTCAGTCCGAGCGTGGGCGTCGGCTAGACGGCTGTGGGCTGCGCTAGGAGGGCTGTGCTGCCGTTTTGGAGGCAGATGAGACGAAGGGATTGTAAAAGGCTAGACATTTACTTTAGGGATTCCGGAATTGGAATTGGACGTGCGTGAGTGAGTGGTGAGAGAGAGAGCTTTATGCACACACACGCATATAACCTTTAATTTTTTCAAAGGCCCAACCCGGTCGGATTTTATATTCATCCGAACCGAAATTAAAACCAATCAGATTGCAATATTCAACCCATTCGGATTTTATATGTTGACCCGAACCGAGCGTGTTCTCAGAAAACACAATTATACAGTTCATTTCAGTTTAGTTGGCCAGAAAAGTACTTAATTCAGAAGCACTTTAAATTAAAATTAATAATAATAATAATAATAATAGATACTAGCTTTTATCTGTGCTTATACTTCATTAATCACCCTGAGAAAGAGGGTCAGAAGGGCTCACCTCGGCGGTGAGAGGAAGACGAAGAACCGACGACTGAACTGCTGGGGAACTGCCGGGGGTTAAGCGCCGAGAGTGGGGTTTAGAGACGTGAGGACTGAAGACAAATTACGGCGCCAGTGGTGGGCTACGTGCATAAGTTTTCTCGAGAAAAAAAAGCCCAATGAGCATTGCTTGCTTCCATGGTAGTAGTTTGAATAAGCTGAGGCCCAATCGAACACACAACGTGTTTTGTGAGAATTTGCATTTTACGAGTGCTTTCGGAGAAACCACATTTCGTAGAACTAAAAAAAATGCTTTTTTAAAGCTGTTATAAAGTGACTTTCTAAAATGTTCTTGATTGGCACGTAAAATTAAATTGAACTAATCCTTAAGATTAAATTACGTTAGATTAGAATAGATTGACTGCACTATATAAAATACACTATATAAAATACTATCATTTGTTTAGTTTGGTATCGAACAACAATATGTTAAATTTAATTTAATGTAGCTAAATAATTATTTGAATCGGGGCTTTCAAAACTATTTAATAGTGTAATGATTTTAAATCATTAATAATTGTTGAATTTGGTATTTAATATTTTTATAAATAAATTATTAAATAAAATTTTGGTGTTTAATATTATATTAAATTGTAGTATAAATAAATTATTGGATTAAAATTTGGATATTTAACATAATATAAAATTTTAGTTTAAATAAATTATGAAATTCATTCTTTATATTTACTTATATGAATTTTAATCTAATGAAAATTAAAAGAGCAATAAAGAAGATTTTATACTACTTAAACCTAAGTTGAATTAAGGATTAATAGTCCCATTACTTTTGAACTAAACTTTGAACTAATCAACTAGATTCAATAGCCATATTGGGAAAAAAAAATCTTTAGCGAAATTATCACCTATAACATATATCATTAAGAATTAATAACAAAATATATACAAAATGTGAATCTATAGTATTTAATTACTCTAAAATTGTGTTGTTAGTCTTTTAAATCTATATGTTTTTCTAGAAAGTACTCTAGTTCTATTTGCCTTCTCTCTCTAATGATAGAATATTAAAAATAAGAAAAAAGATACGTGAAACCTAAGGATCATAACCACTTATATAAATAATTTTTTTCTATTGTCATTAAGTATTCTTAATTCTATCCATCATATAATTAAAATACTATTAACTCTCTACACATTAAAAGCTCACAGCATATTAGATACATTAAATTGTATAATGCCAAAATATTAATAAATCACTTTTAATTGAGTTTAACATTATATGACATTTTGCTATATATAATTATTTATATATAATTTTAATTTTAGATTAAAAAATCCAACAAGCCAAACATGCCTAAGATTGAATTACTTTTTTATCCTAAAAAATTGTCCAATCCTACCTTTAGCTTTAGCATCTAACATAGTCCTAATGTTTCTATAATAACAATAAATCTTAGAGATAGATACATGGTTTTGTTGTTTTATTAGTTCCTTTAGACAAAATTACTCTAAACGTGCTCTTCATCTTTTTTCCTAAAGTGTTTACAGCATTTACTTCTAACAATATACCAGAAAATTAAGCAAAGAACAATCAGCTTGAGGATACAAAAAATGCTGCAAACATGCAGATTTAAATTTACTATACTCTCATATGATTATATCCAAGGGGCGATCCATGAAAATTTGATGGAAAGAGGAAGAATTTTGATGGAATAAAAGAAGGCTGGGTTGATCAAGGGTGAGAAATAAGAACTGATTAAAAGGACTCTGTTCGTTTAATTGAGGAAAGAGAGCGGCGTGCATGAGATTTGAGAGAGAGGCTCGAAATCATCTTTGTCAATATGTTGAATTGAGTTGAAAAATACTACTATTTGCCCCCAATATAAAAGATAACTTAAAAAAAAAATTGAGCAAAGGAGAGAAAATTTTACCGAATTAACTAACTAAGAACGTGCAGAGAGAGTATGATATTTGTACTACATTCATGGAACTAACTCAGAACAAATCCCGCCAATAAGAGATTGACAGCTGTACAATTATAACAATCTGATGCCACGCCGGTCCACGCACCCGCACCCGCAAGCGTGAATAATAACTAAATATTGAGCTTGCTGACCTTCGGCTGAGCTTCCAGCAGCAGCAACAACTGCATTCTCGAACAATCTAGAACTCGCTCGAGCCTTCTGGAATATTCCTAAAAATAGATGTTCGCATTTTAAATTCATCTAAGCAGACGCACCCGAACACCGCCTCCCCAACCCTTTCCATTGTTTTATGCTTCTTCACTTTTATCCTACTACCCAGTTCAAGTAGTGCTCATATCAAGTTTTTATGAACGCTTGTATTATTACTAGGGTTTATTAGTTAACACAAATCTTAATGATTAGTTGAGATGAAGAACATAGTTTGGGCTTCTTTCACTTTTTGCCACATTCGACATCTATAATATTCTACTTCAAAATTTATCAACATCAAACAAACCATCTTCTAATGAACCAAGAGAAATCAATTGTTAATCTCTTATACATGCCTCGACCCTTACAAGAATATGTCTTCTGCTAAGAAACTGAAAAGATTTCCTTAATTGGTAGTGTTGGTAGGAGCACTGCCAATATAACGTATTATACAATCCATTATGCTGTTATTGTGCAGTTATAGTCATTTGTGGACGAGTCATAATAAACCGATAAAAAAACATTGATGCAAGTATAAGTTATTGAAAATGTATTAAATCCGGTTTAAATAGCCATTGTCCGTTGATTCCGTAACTCAACACTTAAAAGAGTTAAACGAAAACTATTAAATCGTTACTTTTGATGCATCGCGTTGACATGATTTAATGGACTTTGTTGACTGGACAAAGGATTAAACGCTTAAACAATTTTATATATATACATATATATAATATGAGACTAAGCAGCTATTGAAGCTTTTTTCTTGTTTCTTTGCATTAATTAAAATTTCCCTCCATCTTTCTATGGCTTGACCTTGACATCTCCTATGCATTCTTTCTTTGTGACTTTGTTGTAATCCGTCTAACCGCCATTAAGAATTTAAAATAACACAATATGAAAGAGAAAAGAGGTTAATTTTCTTTCTTTCTTTCTTTCTTTTTTTTTCCTAAAGAAATGCTCTTTTGTTGTAAAAAAAATTATATAATATTCGAGGAAGGACAAAAAGAAAGAAAATTGAAATGGATTAATTACGTTTTGAAAAACTCATATGCATAAATTCAACTGCCTAAAAAAATTGAAAAAAAAAAAGGTACGTTTAAATAAAACTATATATTACAACCTTCTTGTAGAGCATTGAAAGATCTCTAAATCTCTACATTATTTTATTTCGCGGCGCATCTTCTTTTCTTTTGTTATGATTTTACTCACCATATCTACATTATTAGCATTTTATAAACTCTGTTTTATCATTTATTATTGAACAAAAGTTTTGCGAACAGTCTTTCACTGACAAAAGAAGGAAACTACAAATCATCTCCACACACATACACACACAGAGGCACACGTATAAGATTATTGTGTAGAATGAACGCACACAGCATAATCTTGCCTAATTGTGTATAAATAAGCAAGAAATTTAATCTCATTGCGAAATCCAATATAACACAACAAATTAATAAATGAAAAACCCCATTTCAGCGTTGAGGGGTTCATGCAAAAGTGAATAGAGTGTGAACATAAACGCCGGCAGTCAAACAGAATCAGAAAGAGACAATATTAACTAAACCAGAGTGGGAGAAGAAAGAGAATTTGTAAAATGTACATGACATATTATTATTATAAGTTCATAACAGCATATGCGCGCACGCTTACAGCCTCGCATGAAAGATGAGATGTGGAGAGAGAGTGAGAGAGAAAGAGAGTGGCGCTAGAGAGAGAAAGATGGGTACGTGACATCTGGAATAGCAGGGAGCAAAATTCGGGTTTTACGAAGCAACCCTGCCTTTTTACTTACTGGTGGGGCTTTGGTCTTTTGCTCAGTTTTTCAGCTGATAAAGGCCAAAGAAGCAAAAGAAAATATATATAAAAAAAAGGAAAACCCATTTCATGCATCTCTCTTTCTCTCTCTCTCTTTGAAACCAACCCCATTAAGCTTTTCAAACCCTAATTCAATTGGCATTTTCTCACTGATCCTGTTTTGCATGTTGTAATCAACGTGCATTGCAACGGTGAGCTGATTTAATGGATTTTTTTTTCTTGGCGTAATTTTGGTTATTTAATGTTGAATTTTTTATTCTATATGATATTTGGGATTTGGTTATGTGGGTTTTGATCTGTGTGAAATTTTTGTTTCTGGGCTGGTGCTGTTTTTGGTTTTTTGATTTTGTCATGCATTTTTTGGAAATGGTTTTGATGAATTGCTGTGATATGTTAGTAGGTGGTTTATTATTTATTTATTTATTTTTTGTTTCTTTGGGTAATTGGGTTATTGTTTTAGTGATTTCATGCTCTTTTGATTCAATGCCTTTACGGTTTATGCTGTTTGTTTGCGGAGAATTTGAGGGTATGTTTGTGTTTCGACATTTCTGATTCCTATTTAATCTTTAAACACTCTTGTAACTGTTAATTGAGAGATTAAAAGTTTATGCTACTGGGTTTAACAATTTTTTTTTTTTGAATGTTACTGTTAGATCATGCATTCAGAATTTCTTAAGGTGGTACATTTGCATTTACTTCTATGTGTTAGATAGATATTCATTTATGTTTGTTTGGATGCTGTATAAAGCAGTGAGGGTTTTGTGTTGTAGAGAACGCTGTGCCAGAGAGTTGCATACTTCTTGCAAGCCGAAGAGGGTTGCTTAGTGTAATTTATTGTGCATGATGCATTTTGAATCACTGAGAAATGCTGTTTTCCCCCCTTTTTTCTATATATTGAGCTTTTTTATTTATTTTGTGGATTTTCATACTGAGGTAATGTAGTGGTTTTAAAGCGGGGGATGTCAGCTGAGGAGGGTTTCTCGTGGCCTACTCTATCTTGCATGCAATTTGTAGAAGAATAGCTCATAATAGACTCTTTCTGATTTTGTCTTTTTTGCATGGGCTGTCACACTGAAGCAACATAGTGGTTCTATGCCTTCCTGAAACTTTTAAAATATTTCTATACTGGTGAGCTTTAAGGTCCATCATTCCATTAGAGTATGGTTATGGCATGATAACCAGGAAATTGATATAGAAATGGAATCTGGTGAGCTGGTTGCTTTATATTAGATTGAGCCATTTACATATGGATCATATTTTTGTCGCCTAAACTGTGAAAATGGGGTTTTCTAAATAAGATAAGTCTTGTGTGTGTGTGTGTGTGTGTACACTTTTATGTGGTGTTGTTTTTCGTTTCTAGCTTTCAGTGTTTCTCTTTTATTCTCTATTGTGTGCTACAACAGTAAAATTTTGTGCTTCTAATAAATTTGTTACTCGTAAAGGAAACAGCTGAAGGAATTATATAACGCTACATTTTTTCAATGCGCAATTAAATTAGGTCTGCATTATATTTATTCTATAAACTCATAAACCGTGCATCCATAATCTTATAATTCATATAGAAAATTTTGTCTTTTTACATGTTGCAGCTCAAGCACAATAGAAGATAGTTCAGTAGTGTGTATGTGTGTGTGTATCTTAAGGAGAAAGGTTGCATATGCTTCATGTTTAATATTTCAAATTAAGATAGCTAGTTATTGTGGTTCAACATGTGTTAATTTGCCAAATTCTTTGGAAATAGTGATTTGGAAATGTTTGTATTTTCTATATTTGCTTTCAGTAAGATCAAGAGTCACATGGCACTTGTTTTAGTGCGTCCTGTGAGATATACAACTGAACCGATGAAGTGTAGCCATATCACATTTGGGAATTTATATTGATTATCAGTACTACTGGAGACAGTTGCAGATATTAGTGTAAGAATAGTGAACCCAAATTATCTGTTTTATGACCACCTTCAGCATCTTTTCGACGAGATTTCTAAAATTGCATTCTATGTTTGCAGCCATTCATTGCCATATTTTAACATGCTGTGGGGTCTGTTTGTGTGATTACCATGTCCAATTAAGTCTCAATCTTAAGGCAAAAGAAATGCTTAAGAAGTAGCTTCCTCTTTCCTAATTAGCAATGCCATATTTTTTCCATCAACTAGTTCTCCTAGGGCTGACAGATATTACTTGCAGGAGGAAGGAAAAAAATAAATTGTATGAATGATATGTATTGAGTAATACCTCATATTCTTGGTTAATTGTGAAAGAGCTATTCTTTTAGGTATATTCACTTCCATTTACTATGAATTAAGCTCCACTTTATTTGAAGAAGATATTAGTGTCTGTCTTCTGAGGTCTTTCTTTTTTCTCAACCAGTGGACAGACAATGCATGGAGATCAGTAGGTGAAGCTCAGAAGAAACTGCAGATGCAGACATTGAGTGGCTGAGCGAGGTAGAAAAGATGCATTTTTGATTGGGGATGGTGCTCCAGTAAGTTACGCCCGTAGTCTGTGCATAATAGTTTGTTGCATGAGGTTGTTTCCCAAGCCAAATGCAAAGGTTAGGCCTCTTGATGAGCATAACAGTCAATACACTATGACTGGCCACAGCCTTGTTGTTTAGTTTGCATCTTCCAATGCCAGATCTGCATTCACTTCCTTGTTTATTAGTGCATTGATCAATTAGGAGAGTTGACAAACTAAAGAATAATGTTTAATGCTTATTTGTAATTCATTCGGCTTCTATGCTAACATATACGGAAATCCACCTGTTACAGCTGAAAGAGCTTATATTTAAAATCATAGAGTGTGTGATGATCTGATGTGTTGATGAGGTGTGTTTAATATTGCTCTACACATGACAATCTTAGTACACTTGCTAATCAATTGTAATGCATGGGATAGGAATTCGAGTTTGTGGATATCTTTTCAGTAGATCATTGCTAATACATTTTTTGATAAATGATTTCAAAACTTAGGTCAACTTATACACTTATGTCCTTGATTAGATCATCTCCACATATTATTAAAAAAGATGAGCATGGTGCGTGTGGAATACCATCCATGCTACATAAAGTATTTAGTTTCGTCAATTTGTTTTAGGCCTCTAGCCCATATACTAAAATGTTCCCAGAGATACCATGGATGCCTTGTATTCACAGCACTGCTTTCAAATCAAAGACAAATAGATGTATTATTCTCGTTGTATTTGGTTATAACAAAGTGCACTTGCTGAGAAACTCAGTTTTTGGTCCCATGAAACTCTCTCTCTAATTACTGGTTGTTGCATTAAATGAATTTACTAATTACCGGTTGTTGTTCCCAAAACTGTATTACAAAAGGCTTATTGAGATCCTTACCATATTTGCATCTTTTAAGTGTAATGTTTTCCTTTATTATTGTTAAGATTTTAGTGACTAAGTTAAGGCTTAATAGTCTTCTTAATCTTATAATTACAGGCTTTATAGTCTACTTGATATTATGATTACAGGGTGTGATATGTGCACCTTCTTCAATGCTTTCCTGATTCCTTTGCAGGAGTTATAGCATCCATTTGATGGTTTAAATGAAACAGATTGTTCACTGGTGCTTGCTCCAAATCGACGGCAGATGAGATTTAACCGGTGGATCTCTTTTACTTGGTGAAAGTTATTTGCAGATCAAAGTTATACATTGTAGTGCTAGTGGGATTGCTATCAGTTGATGGATATGTCCTTCAATGCAGTTATTGAGGACGTGCGTGATGATGATTTTGAGGGCTCTCGCGATGAGCACCAAATTTTCTCAGAGGTCTTCTTCAGAAATGATCCAGGTGGCACAAGTAAGAGGTGTCTTGTTACTGGAGTCATTAACTTTGAACGTGATGACAGTAAGATCTCCGATATACTGTTATGTTCAAACAGTGACAACTCATCAATAACAAGTCAAGCTTCTTCTAAAAATTTATATGCTGAGGATTCTCATAATGCAACTGAGAATTATGGGGGTGCTTGTGGATCAAGATGTCATCCAGAAAGGTCCTCGTTGGAAGGTGGGAATGACCAGAATTTTAGTGCTAAGCGGATGAAGTTTTCAGTTGACAACCTTACTTATATCAAACCTGAATCCGGGCAGGTTTTGCCCCGGACAGAGATATTGAAAGGAACTGTTGCTGCTACATCATGTCCATCTACAAACTCTGTTTTTCGAACTGTTGCGCTTCATTTAGTTGAATCGTCCAATGAGGGCATTACATCTGGTCGCTATCTGTTAAAGCAAAATGTGGACATTAGCATTGTGGGTGACCTGGATGTTATAAAGCAAAGTTTGCCAAGCTTGGATGGACATGATGGGAAGGAAGCGATTGTAGGGAAAGCTATTGCTTCTCCTATTTCCCAGGAGAGTTCTGCCACCAGGCTTACAGTTGCAAGTCCATCTGTTACTGTTGCTGAGAAATCTGGATTTGCTCAATGTGCTTTGGAAAGAGTCAATGGATCCATTTCAGTTGGGCCGGATGCATCTAATAGTTCTTTCAAGCTAGATGCCAAGATGGATCCTCGATCTCTTCTTCAAAATCATATTTTTAACTTGCTCACAGCAGCAGGCTGGGCTATTGCGAGGCGTAAAAGACCTAGTAGGAAATATATGGATACAATTTATAGATCACCCAGTGGAAGGTTATTTCGCGAATTTCCCAAGGTTTGGAGAGTTTGTGGGGAAAATTTACTTGCCGATGGATCTAATGTGGTGCCGGCAGATGATGGTAAGGAATGGACTGACATTGATCACTTCCACACTGATCTGTTTGATACCTTGATAAACATGGAGAAAGTAATGTGTAAGTCAAATCTTGCTGATGAATTGGCTTGTCGATGGTGTCTTTTACATCCCTTTGTCTTAGTTATATTTATTGAAAGAAAGATTGGTTCACTGAGGAAGGGAGATGTGGTTAAAGCAGCAAGAAGTTTTATAGTTGACAAAAGGGAACAAAGTGATTCTATTTTGGCCTTGGAAAATGTGAGTAGTTTTGAAACCCACTGTTCCCAAAGAGATTTGCCAGTTTGTTTTGATGATGCTACTCTGGCCACTAAAAGTGCTCTCACGGTGTCTGAAGGCAGCTACCATTCCTGTGATGGGCAATCCAGCAATCAGAATTTCTCAAAATGTAGTAAACAGACAAATGATATTGCAACTAAATGTTTAGCAGGTTTATCTATTTGTACAGCTGATAAAGTTGGCATGTATGGGGTAGATACTTCCAATGCAATTGGAATCTCTGGGAACAAACAAAGCAGTGCTCACACCTCTTTACCTCCTTGTGGGTCGGATAGTAACTGTGTCCAGATAGGTGGTTGCCCACGTGGTGTACCTCCTGCTTCTCAAGATTTTAGCAATTTGCCTCAGGGGTCTGAATCTGCTTCCCCTCATCAAGACAGCAACCCGAATTCCCCAAGCTTTGATAAGAAAACTTCTGTGCTTGACGTGGAAGCACCTAAGGAAGATGCCGGAGACATGTCAATGCAGTCTTGGAATGAAAAGGAAAAAATATATAAAGACCAAAATACTGAAAATGAGGAAAATCATTTGCATGGATCTCTGGATGACAATCCAAACTGCAGACAAAATGGTGTGGTTCATTATGATGACGTGAATACAGCTTGCCCTCAGTTTGATCCCTCTGTACATGAATTTGTATCTTCAGGGGTCACACAGCAGTCTGGGCAAAGTGCGGATGACGGCAGGAAGTGCATTAAGGCTTCAGATATCAATATGGAGGATGATTATTCTGCTGCAGACGTTAGAATGAAAAAGAAGACACGCAGGAAGTCCAGAAAGATATCTGAATTGAGATCAACCACACTCAGTCAAAGTGACATTCAGGGTTCAACTTTGGATATTAAGACTGAGGCGCAGGATGCTGATGCAAGTGGTGTTCAGTTAGAGCCAAAAGAAGCTCAGAAGCAGTTTCAGATTGCAAAAAGAGGCTCAAAGTTTGAGAAGATTCATCATGTCTGTGATGAATCTAAAAATGGACGAAAGAGACCAGTTGCATGCAGAATCAAAGACGATGACTTGCTAGTTTCAGCTATTTTAAAGAACAAAGATTACAGCCCAAAGACCACCAAATCTAATTCTAAAATAAAGTCCTGCAAATTAAGAGCAAGGGCGAATCCCAAGAACCGAAAGGGGGGTTGCAGATTGCTTCCCCAAACAATGGTTAAGGGGGGTGAGCTGATTAAGAATGGCATGTGGTTCACGGAAGGGACAAGAACTGTTTTGTCCTGGTTGATCATTACTGGTATCATATCTCTGAATGATGTGATCCAGTATCGGAACCCAAAGGATGATGCTGTGATAAAAGATGGTCTAGTAACCAATAATGGGATTATCTGCAAGTGCTGCAACCTAGTGTTCTCAGTTTCTCAGTTCAAGATTCATGCTGGCTTCAAGCCAAACCGGCCCTGTTTAAATCTTGTCATGGAATCTGGCAAGCCCTTTACTTTATGTCAGCTGCAAGCATGGTCAGATGAATACAAAAGCAGGAAGAGTGCAACTAGAGCTGGAACTGTGGAAACTGATGAAGATGATAAAAATGATGATTCTTGTGGAATTTGTGGTGACGGGGGTGAGTTGATATGTTGTGATAACTGCCCTTCTGCTTTTCATCAAGCTTGCTTGTCCATCCAGGTTTGTTCTTTGCTGATATTTTGGCAGTCTTTACTGCCTTATCTTCTCTACTCCATATTGCTGAAATTTAGTTGATATGCGTCTAATTAAGTGCTTAGAGATTATTAAGTTGTTTTCACTAACATGTGATGATTATTTATTTTTTGCTCCACAATGTGTAAAACTCACGCTATGATTTACAAATTGTCCTTCTGGCATTCTAGAGGATGAATTTATTTTAAATTGAAGTTGCAATCTTTTCTTTTCTTTTTATAGTACTTTATCAAAAAATCATCTTTGTTTTCACTATTGCTACTTTCATGGATCTATTCACAATATGATTTTATTAACATTGGATTCTTTACATGCTTTGGATGCCATGACTAAACTTGATTCTGTCCTTTTTCTATTAATTATTATACTTTAGGATCTTCCTACTGGCAGTTGGTTTTGCTCAAACTGCACCTGTTGGATATGCGGGGATTTGGTTAATGATAAAGAGGCTTCAAGTTCCTTTGATGCTTTAAAATGTTCTCAATGCGAGCATAAATGTAATATTTCTATTCCTCATTTTTAGTTTGATTATTTTGCATGGATAAAATTGTTTCAATATCTAGTGGAGAGCTTGCATGTTGCTGCTGTGAATGAAAGATGTAAGCTAATTAAAATTGGACTTGATTCTTAAATTTTAAATGTAAACTAGCAAATACTTTATAGTTTTTGTTGAGAATACAAGTTGCTCACTCTTTTTCTTACCTTTATTTTCACTCTTGTGTAATATGTTTCTAAACATGTGTCAGCTCAAAATTCTTCTGTATATAAGTGAAGCTGTGATTTGGATTTGAGTTTTAGTTAATGTCTCTAATCAACATATCATTTAGGCCATAGAATGAAGCAAGGATGATATGGATTTTGATCTAGGCGAGACCAAGTAATATTTTAGTAAAGATAGATAATAATAAATGCTAGAAGTGAATGTAATTCATACCATGAGAAAGGAGGGAATGAAAACTGTAAAGAGTTTGGCTAATACAGTATATCTTAGTGAGTCAAATTTCAGAGAAACAAAATCAATAACGGCTTTAACGCATGTATTCAGCTCTCGCTGTTCATTAGCCAAGAAGGAAACAGTGAAAAAGGAAATAGGTTTATGAAAATCAAATTTGCTTCTTTTTACTTAGATTATAATGGGAAAGCTAGCAATTCATGCAAAAATTTTGGGGGATTTTCTGCTGGAAACCAACAAGATATAATGATTTTAAATGCCTATATAAATTTTTTAGACCTTTCTGTACATTTTCATTTGGTAATTTTTATCTGTAACTATTTTGAGAGAGTAAATGCATTTGAATCAGCCACTTTTATAGAAGGTTACTTCACACACACACACACACACACACACATATAGCAAAAAGACATTTGCCAAAAATGAGTCAGTTGGGTTCCAGGAATTGAAATAAATAAGTTTGAAGCATTATCTCTGACAGGGGGTACTATATGATCATTTTCCCAATATTTTTCTTCTTAGTGGTGCATAACAACCTAATCTGATTCTGCGTTGTTTGGATATCCTATTATTTTCACTTTTCCTCATGAAGCTTTTCTTGGCTATTAGTTTCTAAGAACCTGACATTATTAATTAAAATGCTTGTAAACAGATCATGGCGAATGCTTGAAAGATATGAGCAAAGGAGTGGCTTCTGAAGCTTGGTTTTGCAATCAAAGCTGTCAGGATGTACGTTTGCTTGATTGCCAATCATTCTAATTCTTTCTCATTCTTTCTCATGAGTATCTCTTGAATATCGCAATCAAGACCTTTTAGGCTTTCACTGTACAGCTTTTGGTGCATGAGTGTTTGTCATATTTTTTCTTGCATCTTGTTTGAATGAGTATCTGTTCATGCATAGGTTGCCAACAAGCTGGGGCAGGGGAGGGTCAGTGCTTTGCCAAACTTTTCTTGAGAAAACTGATAGTCTCCCCTGACCTTTTATCACCTACAAATGAAACAATTGTAGCTGGTTGGAGCAGAGGGTATTTTTCTTTTCCTCGAAAAATAAAAGGAAAATAATTAACCAGCAGGTCATTCTTAGAAACTCTGAATTCCTGTTCCTGATCTGCATATCCTATGAAATCCTAGCAGTGTTGTGACTGGATGAGGCGGGTTATAGGATATCTCTGCTCCTCATCTGGCGCAACAACACCAGTGAATTTGCCTTGTATTTCTATATGAGGTAAAACAATGACTTTAGCCTTAAATCTACACAATCCATTGACCAGTAATTAAGTTGTAATAGCCATGATGATAGCTGTTTACTCCTGATAGTTTTAATAGCTATGACCTTTTTCAAAGGTACTTGTATTACAATACCACTAACACACAACCAGAATAGGTCTGCCCTAAACAATCCCCAACTGAAACCCAGTCTTGTTTCTAAACTCAAACTAAGTTCTTATCCTGCCTTTTGTGTCTTTAATATCGAACCGAGGGGATATAGATCTGGGCAAATGTAAAGATTTTGATTCTCATTCTGATACTAAAGGCTGGAAGTACTTTTTAGTTGTGTGAGTCTGGGGAAATAGTTTTTGCTTGTTGTCTGCCAAGAGATTGATGCATTTCAATGTATTAGAGGTGGTATAAACAGATGCTATGTGTTCCTATGCATTTAGATTGCTTCTACATTTATTTTGAGATTTTTCCAGAGCGGTTGCCCCTGTTGTAATGCTTGCCATGTATTTAGATTCACTGAAACAGACATGTATTTCAGAACTTTCCTTACTGTAGAAACTTTAATATTAACATTCTAGAGATGGGATTCGAAATCCTTCCTTGCATTGTCTGTCTTCAGTATCTAGCTGAGGAGACCAGTACAGAAAATATTGATGAAGAATTCATTACTTTTTCTGAAACTATTAGGTGCACCAGCTTTGAAATGCTCTTTCAAGAGTAGGTTTTTCATAAAACTCTGTTATACCTTTATTTTCTTTTGCTTACAAATTCCATATAACTTAATTCCTTGCATTTTACCATATATCATGGCCGGCCTTTGATTGTTAGGTTTTAACATATGGTTAGATTTGCACATATACCTCTCTTAACACAATTCTACAAGAAGTCCATAGCCTTCAAATTTAATGATGAATGACTATGAAAATGCTTTCAATCTTTTGTCCTAATAAAAGTTCTCTTTGTTTCTTCCCCATGCCACCCCCCCCCCCCCGGCGCCGGGGGGGGGGGGTGTGCGGTGGAAGGAGCTTAGTACATTACATTTGATTACCTCTCAATTTATTTATATTCTTTTAATCTTTTGCCTCTCTTACTCTTCCACTTTAGGATACAGTAGATCATGGTCTGAAGCAGAAAATAGCCTCGAAATCAGGTTTTATATAGAAACTTTAAGCAGATAAAAACCTAAAGTGGAGAATTAAATGGAGAATGAAGAAGAGGATAACCTAATTAACACCTGAAAAACTTTTCGGCAATAGAACCAAGGTTCTTGAACGTCACTGCCTAGAGAATGATAGCATCAGATATCGAACACGGCTACCCGTTCTCATTTTCTCTTCATTAACTTTTGATAAGAGATTTCTATAGCCAGTCTGCCTAGAGCTAAGAAGCCAATGGTAAAACAAAAAGATCCATATGACTTGCTAATGGTAAAACAAAAAGACCCATGTAACCAACTGTAGTGGCCTTCTAACTATCAGAAGAGTCCAAAAAGCATGGCCCTATTTTGTCAGTCTAACTAAATTGCTAAAATGGCACTCAACATTATGGAAAAGAAAATGAATGAACATTAATGTACTAATACATCCTCAAGGAAGTCACACCTGAAAGTCTTGCAAAACCTCTATAATCAATCCCTGTCTGTGGTGTTTCTTCTTTGTTTCATTAGAATTGCTGATAATTATGTTATTTTATCTCTCTTCTTATTTTTCATTCAAATGAAAAATAGTATTGCTTATCAACCTCTTAATTGTGACTCAAGTATTTGCATTTCTGGTATCCACAACAGGTTTATTCCGGTCTTCATTCTCATATTGGGGTCATTAACCATACTGCTGATGGCTTTTCTTGGACACTCCTTAGATGCATTCATGAAGACCAAAAGGTTCATTCTGCTCAGCGGTTTGCCCTAAAGGCTGAATGCAACTCAAAGTTAGCTGTTGCTCTCACGATTATGGAGGAATGCTTTCTATCCATGCTGGACCCAAGAACAGGAATAGATATGATACCCCATCTCTTGTATAACTGGAGGTAGGTGCTTCAATTTTGTTTTGCTGCTGCTGCTGTTGCAATTATCATCATTATTGTGGCAGGGCTTATTGAAGGGACCACATGTTGTATTAGGCCATGTGGATTAGTAAATTGTTGCACTAATAATTTTGTTTTATTATATTAGCATGTATAGCAAGAGCATTTGGGTTGGGTTCTTTTATGGGTCTTGAATTTGTCAAGGGAGAGACCATAAAGATACCTCTGTCAAAGACAATACCCCTCCTTTTATTAGCTAGCAAATCCTGAACTGATTTGGAGCATTTGCCTGGGTCCATTGCTCTGTAGCTGTGGAGGCAGTGCTCCAGGTCAAAGAGTTTGTAACTGCAGAAGGCTGTTCATCTTTGCATTTTTGGAGACCTTTATGAGCTGTGTATATTTTGTTTTCTGAAGCTTAGCTGACCCTTCTCTGTTTATAAATTTTTCTCTTCTAAGTTTTGTTGATAAATACAGTTATAGTACTTTATCTATTACCTAATTATTGCTAGAAAGCTAACTACAGAGACTTGAACTTGGAAAACCCATGCCTTGGTTCTTTTGGTTGTGGTCTTCTATTTATGGCAGATTTCAGTTGGCAATCAGACACATGATTATTGCACATTGTACCAAATACATTGCGTAGCTCATTGGGTATAGTCCTGCAGATTTTACATCATTTCAAATTTGGTATTATCTCAAATCTCATACCTCTTTGTATGGAACATCTTATAGTTTGCTGACATCTAGAATTGATTCCTTAAAACCAAAAACCTTGCTTGATCCATATGTTGGTGGAGAAAGGCAGGACTTTGGTTACATTATACATAATAGGCTACTTTGGAAAGGTAAAAGTCAGTGTTCCTGGTACTTAAAGTTTTTGTTAGTACTGATATGAGATTAGTTACGCTTTGTGTAATGTTTCATGCTTTCTTTGCCTGGTGTGAGACATTATACTTCTTTGTGCCTTAGTTCAATCTGATCTCAAAAGAAAATGTTCAAATTTTGTGTTATTATGTTGCATTTGTTCTTTCTTTACAGGTCAGATTTTGCACGGTTAAACTTTCATGGATTTTATGCAGCAGTCTTGGAAAAAGACGATGTTTTGATATCTGTTGCATCAATCAGGTACTGTTGATTCTAGCATGTAGTGGTTCCATATAATAAAACATCTTTCCAAAACAATTCATACTTGTTAGTTTCCTTAATGACTTAGTGCATTGTGATTAGTTGTCATTCAGTGAAAATATCTGTTGCATCAATCAGGGAGTATTATTTTTGATGCAGTCGTTCAACATAATAAAAAAATAAAAATAAAAATCTCCAAAACATTTCATACTTGTTATTTTTCATTTTGATTAGTTGTCACTTGCTGCAATTCTTGCGTGTAATACTTTGAACTCTCAGCCATTGATCCAATGACTAGAATGAAACACCTACTTTACTCCTTATGGCTTGACATAATAAGTTATGTAGGCCTTAACTTCATGGGATGCTGCATTTGAGCACTATGCAGTTAGCTTCCTGAATTATAGGAATAAAATCACTCTGGAAACATAAGTTTGATAGATGCTCCACTTGGACATTGTTCCATGCAATTGTCTGGTATATATTTGTATATTACATATAAATGGATAATCTTTGGGAATCTACTGTGAAAGACTTTTAAGAGATTTTCAACTTTTTGGAGTTCTAATTCCTTAGATTTAGGCCATTCTCTTTATATTTTTACCATTATTTTGGAACTAAAAGAAAAATATTTTTATTTGTAGAGTGCATGGAAAATCAGTTGCAGAGATGCCCCTAATTGCTACCTGCAGCAACTACCGTCGGAAGGGAATGTGCAGATGCCTTATGGCTGCTATAGAAGAGGTATAATTACACTACCATGCTTAGATGCTCTGTCCATGTGGTAATTTGCTGTATTCTTTTGTCAAACTAAACAAATTTGATTATCCTTGAATTATGCTCATCTCACCCTCAATAGGTGATGTTCCTTGATTTTGAAGGCATTTGTTCCTTGAATTTCTTTGTTGCATTGCCTTGGTTCATTTTTCAACTCATATCATCTGTGTCACTCTTGTCAGCAAGATAACTTTCTGGCTGCTTCTTATTGAAAAGATAGGTTTCCTTGAAATGGCTATAAGATATTGACATTTGGTTCAATAAGCCTTGCATAAAATGCATAAGATTTGCCCCCATTTTGTTTTGCTCTCAAAATCATATTGTGAAGAATGATAAAACAATTTTATTTTCTTCTCAATTCATGAAAATTATATTCTTCTTCCTTTTCACATTAGCCAAAAACACCTGAAACAATCGTTTTGTGATCATGCAACACAGTTCTGGGAACTCCATAGAATAAAATTTGTTTCCAAAAACTGGGCATATCAAGAATGTTTTCTTGAACTGTTTCCCAATATGGCTAACCTAATACTTTCTTAATTGAGAAAATATATTAGTGTTTTAGAAACAGAGAACCAATCACACACTACCATCTTTGGTCTTTTGCTTCATTTTGAATTTTCTATGCACTGAGCTCTGGAGTAGCATCACAACTAAAATTCTTGTACTATACTGCTGTATTGCATTGCGTTTTCCTTTCAATAATTATACCTGTGACTTATGTATTTCCTTTCTGTTCAATGATGCCTCTAGATGCTAACATCCTTAAAGGTGGAAAAGCTCATCATATCAGCTATTCCCAGTTTAGTTGAAACATGGACTGAGGGTTTTGGCTTTAAGCCAGTTGATAAAGATGAAAAGAAAACTCTAAACAATGTCAACTTGATGGTATTTCCTGGAACAGTACTTCTTAAAAAGACCTTGTATGGAGATCAAAAAGCAAACGCACAATCTGGTAGACTCTTCTTTGACGGTAATGCATTTTTCTTCTCTATTCATTTTTCTCAAAACATAAGCTTAACTTTTCCAATGATTCATCAGCAGGGTTGGGAATCAACGAATTAACTGAACCGGCTACTTCTTCAAAAGCGGAGCCTATCGCAGATTCACTGAACGGAGGCTTAGAGGGCCTACAACAATCTCAATCTGATCAAAGCAATGACCGAATTGGAGCTGAAATGCCAAACAAGCTTACTGAATGCAAGAACCTACGAGATAGCATAGATGGTGGAGTCTGGCATACGCAGGAACAATTTTCAAAGCTGTCCTGCAAAAAGCCGGGGTCTGCTTCTGCTTCAGGGGAAAGCAAAGCTGAAATGGTTTGTAATGTTGAACTCCTATCATCCCCATGTGTGTGCGATGAGTCACAGGATTTTGCGGACAAACAGACGGAGGAAAGTTCTGTGTAGATGAGAAAGTAGAAATGAAATGTGCATATGTTAGAAACTGTAGGTGTTGTACTGTGCTCAAAAGCAAAACTTGTTGAGACAGTTCAGTTTTACCTGTTAGCTTTTAGAATTGGGGGATAATGGAAGTTAAAAGGAAATAAGATCAAAAGGAAATAAAATAAAAATTAAAACCAAATTGGAAAATTATAGAATAAAAGCCGATTTTTTCGGTGCTGCGAATGTGGTGCCATATTTTACAGTCTAGACACGCCTAAATGGTCAGACTTTGTTGGATGGATACCGTACTCCTTGGGAATGGAATAGACTTTTTCTCTTACACAAATTGCAAAAGGATAAGATGTTGCTTTTTTACGTATTATTAAAAAAAAAATGAAATTTTAAAAGTCATTGAAAGTTACTCTTAAATTTTTGGGGATATTATAATATTTTCATCAAATTTTTTCTGGCACATTGAGATAATATTGTGGTTTGGCGAAAATTATATTTTACCATCATATTTTTATGCTGTTAGTATTTTATTAATATTTCATTAAAAATAAGTTAATATTTAGTAGAATATGAGTTAAAAGTTGATTTTGTCGTTGGAGAATAAAAGATAATTTTATCTATTAAAAAAATTATAAAAAGTGAAATCTATCATTTGTCCATCAGAAGTTTTTTAACATGTCAATTTACGATTAAGATTTTTTAAAAATTATATTTTACCACTTAATATTTAGGTTGTTATTATTTTATTACTGAAATATTAAAATAATTAAATATTCAACCAAAAATGTAAAAGATAATTTTTTATTTTTAAAAAAATATATAAGAGAAATTATCTTAGAAAACTAACCGTTAGTTTTAAAGAATGACTACTTATATATATAAAGGTATTGTTGTGCAAGTAAATATCAAATTCCTAATAATACCAGCGAAACACTTCAATTTGATAATATAATTCAACGTCAGAAACAGTAAACAATTTCAAACACTACAAAGACAACTAAATACTCTAAATTTGTCAATTCATCATTAAAAAATTATGTTAATATTTTTTGTTTTAATATAAAATTCCTTAAATATCTTATGATATCAATAGATTTTTTTACTTTGTTAATATTTTTGTGGTGAAGTGACAATAGCTTAAACATCCATTTAAAGTACTAACAACATTACTATCCGATGATAAATTATAATTTTTACAAAATAGTAATATTGATTTAATGTTTTTAAAAAAAACTTAGGTAGAAAAATGATAATATCTCAAATTTTTATAACTGTCACTTGCCTTCTTGAGAGGAAAATAAAGAGGTTGAAATGTCTCTTTCCCCTGCACCCTCCGATAGCTTTCATTTTCATCATGATCATTTTCGCCATGTGTGTGTGTGTAGAAATAATAAACGGGAAAAAAATTAAAAAGCCTTCTCAGAATGGTTTTGAGATTAGAGCTGCTTTAAGCATTAGTAAAAATAATCTTAAAAATGGTCAAAATGGTTTCCTAATTTAATATTTGATTAAAAAACCAAAATGAGATATAAGAAATTATAATTAATTATCGATAAACCAAAAATGAGTAACTGGTTTCGAAAAGAATAACTGGAGCTACAGAAACCGAATGCCGTTTTATGGAAACCGACAGCATTTGATTTAATTTTGGCTTCTCTTACACTCAAAACAATGAGCTCAAATTTCCTCTACTTCTTTTTCTTCTTCTCTGATTCTGCTTCTCTTCTTCACCCAACAACTTGACTAACCAACTTAAACCAAATAACGCGATACAATACAATGCCTTCATCTCCCAAATTCTTCCACGCGCGATCAGTGGCGTCGCCGTCACCTCGCAAATCGACGGTCCTGATATCCTCCTGCCTTATCATCGGCATCGCCGGATTCTTCTTCGGCATCTCGGCCTTTCTCTACGCCAGCGGCGGCGCCCACCGCTGCTCCAACTTTAACCCGACATCGGTCAGAGTCGTCTGGGACAACCGCGGCGAGGGCAGTAATGGAATTAGCGGGAGCCAAGACAACGACAATAATAACAATAATAATAATATCAAGAGGCATAAAGTTATGGGCTTCGTCGGGATTCAAACCGGGTTCGGGTCCAGTGGTCGGCGAAGATCGTTAAGGATGACGTGGATGCCTTCTGATCACCAAGGCCTCCAACAGTAACGGATCTTCTCACTTTTCGTTTAATTTAATTTATTTGATTTATTTATTATTATTATTAGAAATGAAATATGTATTAGATGTTTTTAGAAACATTTTATTAGCGAAATATTCTTGTGATTATCTGACTAATTATTTAGAAATTTTTACACTATCCAAATTTATCCGACTAATTTGGATGGGGTAAAAGGAAATATTGATAAGAATATTCTAGTAATTATCCTTGTTTTTTCCGGTAATTGTAGTAATTGTTAATTTTTTAGAATTTTTACTGTGTGGAAATTATCATTCTAATTTGAATCTACTGGATATTCTGGTACTCATACTCTGAATCTAGTAGCTGTTCGTACACATGAAAACTGTTATTGGCATTTATAGATTTGTTTATTTATTACATGTTTATGTCTTTCATTTTGCCGTAGAGATTTAATTTAGATGAAATATGCCTTTACAGGTTGGAAGAAGCTACTGGTTTGGCTTTCAGGTTTATCATTGGAAGAACCAATGATCAGTCCAAGATGGCAGAGCTCAGAAAGGAGATTGCAGAATACGATGATTTCATTTTGTTGGATATCGAGGAGGAGTATAGTAAGCTCCCATACAAAACGTTAGTAGTGACAGTAAATTTCTCGATGTTACTTAAAGAAAATGGTAGTGGTAAAATCATTCTTATATGGGTTCCTTATTACAGGTTAGCATTCTTCAAAGCGGCTTATGCACTCTATGATTCTGAGTTTTATGTCAAAGCTGATGATGACATATACCTGAGGCCAGGTGATTAAATTTACAAAATATTTATTTATACTTGGTGCATGATCGCACCTGAAGAAGAGTCGATTTAGAAAAATTATTTTGTTTCTCCTCTCTCTTTTATTTTAAGTGTCTTCTCATGACATTGCTTTCTTGTTTATGTACTCTCAGACCGCTTGTCACTGCTTTTGGCAAAAGAACGTCCTCACTCTCAGACTTATCTTGGATGCATGAAGAAGGGTCCAGTTTTTACTGATCCCCATCTCAAATGGTTAGTTCTAAGCTGTTCATATCTATCACATTATTTATTTAACTTTTTTCTTTGCTTCTTTCTTACTTGGTGTTTCTGGTGATTATTTCTCCTTCCATTGATCAGATTCCTTGGCATACTTAAATGATAAATACAAAACAAACGGAAGTGCCAGCTCAGTTGTCAATGTATTTAATCAAACAGTTCAAAGCAATTGGGTATAAAAGGAGCTTATTGGAGCTCTTCTTAATGAATGTAAATGAATATATGTAGTCATCATGATTTTGAATTTAAAATTGATTCAGTCACTTGCTGATATTAAAGCTGTTAACCGTGGGAAATAGCGGCTTATATAATTTTTGGCCTAGGATAAGACTTTATGATTCAAAAATTACCTTACATGAACGGAAAGTCAGATCAATGCTGAAATAGTGGCAGATTTGGTTTTGATGAGTATTTTGCGACCAGCAAACTATGAATTGATCTGAACGAGCTGTCACCAAACTATAGTCCAAATATGTTAGATAAATAATCCTGGCAGAGTCACAAACACCACCCTGAAACATTTTCTTGAACTTCTGATTAGTAGCTATGGAGTTATTACAAGGGCTTTGTATAGGATGGTTTCTGAATCTGTTACTAAGCTGGAGTAGTTACTAATTAGTCAGATCTACTAAATCCATGCAGGTTTGAACCACAGTCCTATTTACTTGGGAAAGAGTACTTCCTTCATGCTTATGGACCTTTATACGCTCTTTCAGCAGATGTCGTTGTAAGTTTGGTAGCTCTCAAGAACAACAGGTTTGTCTGCTTTCTCAACAACCTACTGCCTGAAATGCACGGGTTATAACAAATGGTTTGTTCTCATTTTTCTTTATGATGCTGTATTTATCAACAATTGTGATACAGCTTATCTCAGAGAATTGCATTGAGTTGGTGAGTTACTGATGTCATTGTGCAAGGTAAAAAAAAGGGGACAAAACAGGGAGGTCCCCCAAAAAAAAAAAAAACCAACAACAACAACAACGCCCTCTGTGGAATCTCCTAAGAATGATTCGATTTGCTTTTTCTTGATGAAACCGCTGGCCCATGGCCAACTTACGTCCTTGTTTCTGCCATACAGAAAATGCATGGGATGAGATCTGCAATGGTAGATTAGCTTTTTGGCTGCTAGGGAACTTGGAGTTTAGAGGTTGAAAAATGAACAGGAAACAATCCTTTTACATGATACATGTTCCTTGTTTCTGCCAAACAGAAAATGCATGGGATGAAATCTGCAATGGTAGATTAACTTTTTGGCTGCTAGGGAACTTGGAGTTTAGAGGTTGAAAAATGAACAGGAAACCATCCTTTTACATGATACATGTCCTAATGAATTTGAAGAGCTGCTTTCTTAACTTAAAATGGCTATAGGGATTAAAACTAAGTAGTTTTTTTGAAGTCTACCTTGAATATGATGATTTCTATGTTGTTTGTATCGCAGCTTTCGGATGTTCAGCAATGAGGATGTTACAATTGGTTCGTGGATGCTTGCAATGAATGTCAACCATGAAAATAACAAAGAACTGTGTCAATCAGATTGTACATCATCATTTATTGCTGTCTGGGATATTCCCAAATGTTCAGGTTGGTGGCATATCTGAACCAAACAAACATAGAGGTGAAATGTTCTATAGGATTATGTTCTAAGCTACGTATGATTTCTTACCTTCTCATGGAAATTTATCTTGGAAGCTCATCTTCATAATAACCTGTGCACTAGAATATGAAATTCAACAAATTTGTTTAGCTATTCAACAGCGTGAATAGCATTCTAGTTGAATTTTCTATCTTTCAAACATTTATGAAAGCAGAGCAATGGCAACTTGTATCTGGCAATCACTACGGATAAAACTTTATGTTTGCCAACGAAGTTCACATGATTTTCAATAACATTCAGCAGAAGTGGCTAGCTGAAAATGATAAAAATAGGTGTATCTTTTCTTAAGTGTCTTTAACATGCTTGTCTATTACATCATTAACAACAGCTTCATTCAAAAGCTATTGATATGATAATTGAGTCATTTGAAAATGTCGCATGCATAGTCAACGGATTTATATCATTTTCATTGATTTTCCAGATTTTTTTTTTTTATATGGAGATATATTCATGCTGACTTCTAAAAATTTGGATGGAAATGGTGCTCTGATATTACTCTTATTATCTAGGTCTCTGCAATCCAGAAAAGAGGTTACTGGAACTTCATCAACAGGAGAGCTGCTCAAAGAGCTCAACAATGGTGTCTGATGACTAGAAAGTTTTTCCTAAATCTTTCCCAATTTTGTTAAAATTTTTGAAAGGTACTTGCATAACTACCCCCATTTCTCTAAGGGTGTTGTTTTGCCATCAGGTACATCTATTTAATCATACCTTCATACAATTCTATTCCTTGCAATCCTTCTCCCACTCCACCCAAACCCCTTGTTTTCCTTGTAACATATCATTTTTTTCATGAGATTACTTTTACCGAGCTGGAGTTTTACATTACAGTTTGTTTCATTAGGTTGTAGATTCTACGAATACCGGTGGTTGACTTTTAAAAACCCATGTAAGCTGTATTCTTTTCAACAAAATAGTGAAAATCTTGAAAATTATTGTTTTTTACATTATTGTTGTTAGAATTTTTGTCTAGTAGTTTACAAATAAATAATGGCTCGTACAGTTACTTGATTGTAAAGGTTCATCGTATGTGCCCATCTAAATCTTTGTAAGAGGCATTGGGGTGGTTGAAAGTTAATAATCTTTCTGTTTAATCATATTCTGGGTTTAAATCAATAGTGTATAGGATTTGGATTCTTTATTGATGTAAGCTATTCTCCTCTTTAAAAGATTTCAAAATGTCTGAACATTCTTAATGAGTACGTTGTTAATTCTCATGGCACATCAATTTGGGAACGTACGTAAGATTTGGATTCGTTTTTGGTATAAGCTCTACTCAGCTTTAAAAGATTTGGAAATGTCCGATTCTGCAATACCAACCAACAATCACAAAGTAGTTTCAAAATGACAATAATTCTAATAATAACTAATAATATTCAATCAATCACAAGCTCAAAACCAAGTCTGGATGTGTACGTTGTACGCTCCTTTTTTTGTTGACCAAAAGCTTCAAGAGTCAATATTCCATTACTTCGTTAGAATTGAGAACATTGAGGATTTATTTCTAAATGGCTTAGTTGTATAAAATTTCAACTGAGTTTGTGTACAATTCCAAATGCCCGTGAAGGCCCAGTCCTTGGTGAGCCACCGCACATGCAATATAGGCCCAAACCTTGACCAGCAGCCTAGGAAGTACTAGGAACATGTAATGTAGTCCCAGGGAAGGGTGAGGCTACGGCTGGGCTAAAAGCCCACTGGCAATTGCCCCACCGTGGTTCTCGCCCTTGAGGGCGTTGAGGGGTACACGTTCGAGTTCCGGCTGTCTCATGATTAAGGAGGGCTAGACATCTCTTCAATAAATGGAAGTAGGATAAATACATCGGCCAAATATATTAGTCAGAATTTTATCATAAGAGAATTAAACTAGATTAGGTCTACAAGATTCTCAATTATAAAGATCTTTACATCTCGCATTGTATAAGCGTTTCAGTATTACCCAAAGACCAAAAAATTTTTAAAAAATAATAATAAAGTGGAGCCTTTTAGATTTTAGGTTTAGAAGAGTCAATTGCTATTTAGCAAGACAGATTTGCCTACATTTTAGGCCTTGAGTTTTCAGACAACAGACTCTTTTTTTTTAAAAAAAATGTAATAGTATAAGGTTGCTCTTAAAAACTGGATCATTGGGGATTTGGATTAAATAAGATTAGTTCTGGCTGATACACAAAGGGTAACACCCAGATCAAGGTAATTATTTATTTACCATATATTCTTAAGCCTTATCCCACCAATACAAATATTTTTGAAGGATCTTTAGTAGACACGTGAGATGCTCGGTTGATACCAGTCCTCTTTGTCCTCAGCCCAACTCAAATCCTAACACAACACCGATTATTTTAACTTCCCACTGGATTGATCTACTTGAATCGGACACAGACAATTGGAACAGAGATAAATTGGAAAAGAAAAAAAAAAATTGCAGCCTGTAGGTCAAACTTAGCAGCCAATCCCTTGAAAGAATTTGATTTCATCAAAACCCCCATGTGAGACATCTCTCTCTCTCTCTCTCATTCTCATTGAATTTGATGTTATGGTCGCCCATGTTCTGATTAACTGAGTATAATGTAGAGTTGTCGATGCATGTGGTTGACATACACAAAAGTCATTTCTGTTATGATATTTCTGAATGCCTCTACTAATGGATTTGCATTTGCCATGTCGGTTCCCACCATACACACAGTCCAAACTAGATTTATTTTTTAAGTAACTCAAGATTTTGAATTAAATTTGCTGTCATTCATATCAGATCCACTGTTTTATTGCTTTATATATAATATTATTGGAGGTATGTTAGTCATACTATCCTTGTGCTTTCGTTCAAGTTCAAATTCTCCAAAGAGGTGGGGAAGGAAAAAAATTGGAGACAAATCCTTTAAAGAATTTGTTATCAGATTTAAATGACAATTCATGAACTCAAAAATGCTAACATAAGATCTTATGTTCTAACTGCAACAACTCACAAATATTCTTGAGAGAATTGAAACAAGAAAGTCAATACTTAGTTGAAAAAAAAAACAATTTAGTAGGTAGCGTAAATTTTATTTTTCCTATTTTAAAATCGTTTATATTTATTTAAGAGATCTTCATCAATTGAATCAATTAGTACTGGTAACAATAGTAGCACCTTGAGCAAATTAATCTATTTCATATTTTATATATGCTTCTGGTTGTCACATAATTTTTAAGCTATACGTAGAAGTATTGGATCAAATACGATTTATAGTAAGAAATTGTTCATTTATAAGGATTTGAGAATCAAATAATAAGAAATCATTGGTGGGAATCAGCGTGTTCCAACCTAAAAGTTTGAGCAATGATTTGAGTGATTAGAGCTAAGCTTTAATAATTAAAAACTGAAAAGGAGTGTAGTTGAAGTGAAGTTTATTTTTGCTTTATTTAATTAAGGAGCTTACGATGATCTTAAAATGATTGGCACAATAGTAGTGTTCTCTAAGTCAAGGAAGCTATTGCCATTATGGGCCTACGAAATCATTCACCTTCTAATTGGCCCATTTAGAAGCAATCATTTTCTTCCATTTTATTGCTCAATAATTATTTTATGATTTCTATCTTATTTGAAAAAGAAAAATGGTTGCACCAACAAAAGTAATAAGTCTTTTTTTCTTTTCTTTTTTTTTTAGTGGGCAAATGAAAAGTGAACTTTACAATAAAAAAACTATCCCCTGATGATTAATATTTAATCTATCTTTAAAAACATTTAATCGTTTAATAATTAGTATAACCAATATTCTAAAAAAAGACAAGTCTATTGATTCTATAAATCTTTGCAGAAAGTAAATTAATAATTGAACAAAAATGTTTATTACCATTAGAAGATGGATAAATTGTCAAGTTTTGCTCTAAAGATCTATTTTTGTGTTAGAATTTTTTAGTCGGGACTTCAACCTGAGTTGGAGTTTTCAATTTTTTAGAATTTAAAACAAAATTAATTTCTAATGGATTGTTACAGCTTTACCTGATTATCAAATTAATTTCTTTATATCAATTTAATTAGAAACTTGAAGAAAAATAAATGGCTACTTGGCGAGTTTTTATGCAAGCATTGGCAACTATAAATGCAAGCTGCATCAAGTTAGTTAAGCCTTTCCAAGTACCCCCTCCAAGTACTCCTAACACTATTTAAATCTATGCCGTGGCATATTGGCATTACATAGAAGTTTCTTAAGGCTAGATAAATCCCTTGATTTAAAAGTTTATGCTGATAGATAAGGATCGAACAATAGCTCTCGTCATATAAAATATAATTCAAGAAAGAACCTCATAGATAGTTTGAAAGATAAGAACACAAAGTGAATCGGAAAATTAAAGAAATTGTTGAAAGAGTTCTCACAATGAAAGAGTCAAATTTGAGAATTTTACTTCAACACTATATCAGAAAAACCGCTTAACCTAAAAATTTATACATTGATAACTAAGGGCACAACAATAATATTCAATTAAGGCAAGCCTTAACACATTTTAATTCTTCTCGAACTAAGCTTGTTCCTAAAACTTTAAACAATGGAGAAGATTTTCTACTTTCAGTTTACCAAAAAAAAAAAAATTCCTTTCAAATAAAATAGGTTAGTTTCTTGTGCTTTAATTCATAATTCATATTCATACAGTCCATGTGAGCACTTATTAGAAAACGATAGCATCAACCACCAAACGATCAACCCATATTGATTGCCAATATATTTATTTTCGCATTCAATGAAAAATTTGAAGTGTTTGTAAAATTATGGCAAAGCATCTTAAAAAATGAAAAATATGATAATGAATATTCACTGATTTTGGCTTAGAAGTTAGAAGCACGCCTAATTCAGTGTATTACTTGTCCCCCAATCATCCATAATGTATAGGAATCTTGATCTTCCCCTCAGTGAAAAGATTACCGAAATTTCACTCTTTCAATTGTTAAATTTGACTGTCAGTAATTGTTATCTTGAGGGGCGGCAATTGATGATACGACTCGTGAGTTAGAACAATGGATTTGGATTGATCTAAAACTGATACAATTATTAATTATGTTGGATCGGTGTAGCTTGTGTGTTTTCTGAATGTGTCAAATTCGAGCTTAAAGTTCCTAATGCTCAAACTCATTTATGATACAATTAACTACTTTGTTAACTCATTTTTAATCAAATAAATCTACGTTATATATTTCCATATTTCAAATGAGAGAATTTATTTTTAAAAAAAAAATCGTAAAAATGTGTCAAACGGTTAATAAAATTCGTAAACAGATTGAATTATTATTGAAATTCTTAATTCAAATAATAAATTGATTTCGATTTATCTATCTGCACTCAAATTTAACTGAAACATGTCAAATTAAATTGTCACCACTTGCCCCATGAATAACCTATAAAATTTTTAACCATAATAAAATTAATGACTGTCACACTGGTAGTAACAGCCACCGTCTTACTTCTGGTTAACACTTCAATTTCCCAACAAAACAAAATTTGAGTAGCTAAAGAATAGCAAATTGATTCTGCAATGACTAATAAAATACTCAGTTCATACATACATGATTCAATATTTTTATAATCTTATGTCCTGATTGAAACCTCTGATCTCGTCTCATCTGCCCACAGATTGATTAAAAATTGGTAATCAAATCCAATAAAAATGAATTAAAAAAATAGAGTTAAACATAAGGGTTTTTTGCAATTTCCAATGGTATCTGACTTTGGCATGTGAGAGTCATGAAGGAAGAAAGCTCCAGCTTAGAATGTCTCGAAGTTTGATTTATCTCAGCAGTGACTGCGAGTGTGTAAGAGTACGGACACCCAAAAACACTTTTAAGGTTTTATAAATATAACCCAATAATCATGGGTTCATCGCCACCATGTTCCTCACATGAGACCAATAATTAAGGTTGAAAGAAATTAATAGATCTGGCAAAAAAGATAAATTTTCATCTGATGGAGGGGAAAGGGGTGATGAATTTTCCTCAATGTGCATGGCTTTATGACATATACATTTGTCTCTAACTTGTATATTTATTTTCTGATAATTTTTTTTTGTGGGGTTTCTTTGTTTCTTTTGCTGTCATTGCAGTATTAAAGATTCAAAACAAAAAAATCAGAAAGGGCAGAAGCTGATTTTAGCTTTTTTAATGCAAAAATTTTGAGTCATTCAAAAGGATCAAATATGTCTGTAGAAAACTGAGAGCTGTACAGTTTGCAAAAGGAGGAGGTCAGTCTCATGCTTGATATATTTGCATAGATCATCATGAAGTTGCAGAGTGTGATGACCAATCAATTTATTTTGGTAAAATGTATTTCATTTAGCAATTAAAATTCTTTTAAAATTCTATCAATATTGCATTGATCCACACTATCAAGACGATATTAATTTCACAAGATTTTGAGAATAATCTAAGTTCTCGCATAAGAAAATATGATATCACAGTCAACTAATGCACAGGTAGCATCAAACTCATACATAAATGTATGGTTCAAGTGCCAAAAGTTGAACATAGTCCACGTAACAAGGACCAAAAAGACTGAACTATATAAAGCGAAGATTTTTAGTATAGTTCTTACACCAAATATTTATGAAGTTCAACTAGAAGTTTTGATTTTTTTTTTTTAATTCTCAAGTATATAAAAATTAAGGGGTCAAGTAGAAATCTCACCTTTGCCAAGAGTTAATAATTCTTAAGCTAAGTATGTAAATATGAGAATGCAATATAAGAGAAATCTCACAAGAGTTGAAATAGAATTTAAGCTAAGTATTAAACTAAAATTTTGGGGTGATAATGGTTAAAAATTATATTTGGAGCTGCTAGTTCACATAATCTAAACGTAGAGTTATATGATAAATTTAATGTAAGACCTTTTCGTCACGGCGACCAAAAATCGGCATTATTGGTTTTTGGTTGATGGCCTTCTAATTGTGAATAATAATAATGCGTTCTCTCTCATTCATCTATCTATCTAAATAGATAGTGTTTTATTGGTGATGGATAAGGGAAATTTGTCATAGAGCAGAAGGAAATCACGTGACGCCCACATGAAAATGGACGATAAACCATGATTTTAAGGGAGACTTTGGCAGTGTAAGATCCTTTTCGCCAAGAGCAAGAGGCTGGAGCTTTGGGGTTTCTGTCAAATTATAATAAACGGACATGATTCCCTTTTCTCATTTCTCATCATCATCATCATCATCATCATCATTATCATTTTGATTATCTATATGACCTATCCTTTTCGTACCCATCACCATGCATGCTTTTGTGGCAGCCATTTCATTTCATCACTTCATCTTCATCTTCTGCGACTGCTAGCATTCCCGTACCTTTTGTCTTCTTTTTGACCAACACCATTCAACACTGAAAGCCAAAATTTATGCTACCTTGTAATGGCTGCACCCGAGCTTTGCACTCCTAGCTAGAAGCCTAGCACTTGACTGCCACGGCCTGTTAGCTGCATTCCCTTTTAAATTTCACGTATTAGCTAGCTAGTTTTAGTAGTAGGCTGAGTTGTACTTTAATTGCATGGCTGCGTCATTTCCTTATATGTATGGTGTACGCAACTCCAGGGACAGGCCAATAAATATGCGGTCTATTCAGAGTCTGAATTCATGTATTTATACACAACTTATAGGTTTGTTGAGAACAGCTCAGAAATCAATTAAAGGCAGGACTTCTACATCTACATCAAAGAAATTATATAAAATCCCACTAGTATTTGAGAAAATATATTATATATCACTGCCCAAATCAAAATTACGAGAGGAAACTTTAATAGTGAATCCTTGAGGAAGGCACCAGCCTAACATGCCTTGATTGCAGTCTTTAAACAACCTAAGGAAGGGGGAGAGTTAGAAAGAAATGTTTTTAACAAATCCCTAAAAATATTAAAACACCTCCGATAAATTAACAGCCGTAACAAAATTTAGATTTAATGTTAATCTGATGTTTATGCGGAGTTTTTTTTATGTATAAAATTATGATTGGTAGTTACTGAATAAAATTATAAATTTAAACACATATGATATGTTTAAAAGGTTTTAAAATAATAATATATAATAACTTTTACTTGATGAACACACTTGAGTATTTTTTTTGTTAATTAGAGCATGGTTTTGGCTTAGAAGTGACAGTGTGCATTACAGTATATACCAGATGGAACTTAATTCTGCAACAAAATTTAATAAATAAATAAATAAAGAAACCATACTTGATGAAGTTTGGATAGACTGTTAATATGATTTTGTGTTAATCTTTTAAAGGTTGTGGATTAGTGTTTATTAAATAAGGATGTATGCGCAATTACATTTCATTAGTAAAAGACTAACACACTTCAGATGAATACTTGACCCAAATCGGACAAAATTAAAGACCTCTCCACAGACCATTTCATGAAATGGCAACCAAATTATGTTTTCAACCAAATTATTTCCAAAGAAAAAGCAGAACTAATGAGAGAAGGATTAGAAAATCTATAATTTTAAAAAAAAAAAAAAGAAAAGAAAAGAAAAGGCGGCCGCAAGAGGGAAAATTCAATGAGTTTCTAGCACTTTTGCAAATACAACAAATACTTAAACCGTTTTAGTCATTCCGTACAGCTCCTATGCGAGTGTATATCCCTCTCAAATTCCAAGCCAATGCAATATAAATTCTAGCAAATTGATTAAAATTAAATTAGTTAAAGACAATTTATAAATTTTTTACAAACGCCATGTGAGTAAAACTGGAAAAAGCTTCCAAAAATAGGAATGTCTGCTTGTGAGGAACCTCAGACGGAAAGAAAAGTACGGATTACAAAAGTTTTAAGGAAAATTTTGGGACAGAAATAATGATGGGTGTCAGATCAATTTTGGAGGGATCAGTTGATCGATTGCAATGTCTCATAAATAAAGCAATAAAAACCACTCTTCCAGGCTTTCGTGTTACATCATTTCACACAGCTTGTTTTGGCCCCCCGCATTTTGCATTTTGGTCCCATTCCTCCATGGCCGTATATATTTACTTGTAATTGACATGTAGTTACAATCTACACTACTATGTTATATGTTATACAGTCATTATTTAGTCCACTATAGAATAAACAGACTGGACCGGAGTGTATATTTTTTTATCTTTTATCTTATGGCCAAATTTATATATGGGTTTTATTTGACAGCAGTTACAAACTATGGAGGTGGCTTATTCAATTAGAAAAGGAGTTCAATCATTTGAGAAAAAAATTATTAGGACAAGAGGGGAGCCAAAAAAACAAAAAACCAAAAATCTCGTTGCTTGAAAAAATTAGTCGAAACCCTCCTTAAATTTTAAAATACATCCAAACCCCCTTGGATGTCGAGTTTTTTTTTATTGATTTTATTATTTTATCTTGTTGATTATTTGATTTTAGGAATATAAATACCTTTAATTATTTAATTTATTAAATAATTTTAAATCATAACTAAATGAAAAATTATGGAAACTAAGAAAATGAAGAAAATAAACTATTGCCAGAAAAATAACTCATTTTTTAAGCTTAATCATTCTCTATATTTTTTCTCCATCGACGGCGATAGAGCTAGGACTAAAATTTTGGAGGGCCAATCTTTGTAAGACTAAATTGTTAGGGTTTAAATTCAGTTAAATTGTTAGAATACTAAACTTGTGGGGGCGCACAATTTTATAAAAGTAAATGTTAGGGGTTAAAGTTGAAAAAAATTATTTAATTATTGAGTTAAATTACACTTTTTCAAAAGTTAGATATCTTACATGCGTTTATGTAACCGTTTTTAAGATTAGCAGGTCATTTACTATCCTACTACTACTTATTAGCCTCAAGAGCGATCCGACTCTGTCCACCAGCATCTATCATTTTAAATCCCATCATACTGAACAATTAATTAATTTCTATTTTTCCCAAATAAATTCTGATAAAATTATATAAAAAATCTAGTCCAATATTTTATTCCACATAACAAAAAACATTGCGAATGTATTTTATGACTCCGTTTAGTGTAGTTTTTCAAAGAGAGTGGAGTTTTTATTTCATCTTTAAATTTTTTATTTAAAATATGACCAAAAAACAATAAGAATTTTGAGTGGAACTTTTGAAATTAATTAAGTACTTATAATTATTTAATAAATCATATAATAAAGTATTTATTAATTCAATCTAGTTCGGTCTTATCTTAACTAATCCTACAAAATTCAGTCCAAGTACCAATCGCCTCCATATATAGTAGTGTATAATGTTATTGATTTTTTTTTTCTTTTTGGGAAGAAAATATCGGTATTAACTTAGGTGGGTACTTTATTTGCGGGTCCATTGAGATAAGAAATACAATGCATAACTAGAACATGCAGGCAGGCACAACATGCAAAAGTGGTGCAGATATGAGCTAAGCTTTGTTTTGTGTCTGATAAAGTTAGCACCTTGGATTCCTCACAGACACAGAGAAAGAGAGAGATGATCATGAATTGTTTAAAGAAAGGCAGACGAGTTTCATTCAATTGGCAGAAAACTTGTTCAATGGCCTTACTCCATTTTGTTTTTTTTCAATTGGCCGAGCTTGCGCTTGTCTATCTTCTTTTCAATTATTTCTTTTCCTCTTCTGTAGGGGCGGGAGCTGGACTCTTTATAAGATCCCTCGCAACAAAGTTGGTTATTTTGAGTTAAATTACATACATACATACATACATACATATATATATATATATATTCCAGGAAACTATTTATCCCCTTCCAAGGTATAAATTAAACTAAGTGGCAGTTGTTTTGTTTTATTAAAGTTAGTCTCTGAGTTCCATATTCTATAAATAATAACACTTTCGTTATTTATATAATTTATAATTTCAGTGTTCATGTGCAAGTTCTCACTCTCTTTCATATGTAAAATAAGCATGGTGATTGAGAGAAATGAGGAGAAAGAGGCACGTGATGCCCATTTTTTTTTTCGAGGTCATCAGAACAGAAACCGTCACACTGGTGTTTTTTTTTTAAATGAGAATTAATCATTATATTTGTGCTATGAATTGTGTTCTATGCACGTCTCATATTGATTTCATGGTGTAACTAATATTTCAAGATTATTGATTAGTACAAAGAGCAATGCTTTGTGCTTGCTTCCGATAACCTCTTACTATAATGCAATTACTAAAAAAGAATTAGAATAGGTTAAAATCGAAAAAAGCAAGAATTAGAATGAGAATTAAAATAAGTTATTTATTTAAATTATAGGAATTAGAATCAAAATAAGTTGGATTGCGATTAATATGTATACTTTGTTTTGGAATCAAAATCAAAATAAATTATATTATTACAAATTCCTAAAAAGTCCTCAATTAGCTATTGTTATTATGAGTATTTATTCAAAAATTACCATTAATAATTATTATTTTTGATAATATATTAATATATTAACTACTACTAATTATTATTATATCAATTAATTATAACAATATATTAACTAATTATTATAATTTTTTATTGAACTAAGGACAAAATGGGTATTTTTTCAAGCAGAGACAAATGGTTATTCCTGAAAATAAGAGATTCATTACTATCATTCCCCTAAGAGAATCAATCTATCATTTTTTGTTTCCAAAATGAGGTAAGCTTGATGATTTCGATTTCAACTTTGATTCTCGATTCTACTTTGCAAAGTAAACACTGTTAACAGTTATGAGGCCGAATCCTGATTCCATGATGCAGAAATAAATACACCATAATGCTCACTGACGGCTTGAAAATATTGATGTAGGGTTTTAGAAAGATTTAGGTCAAAGTAAGAAAGAAATAGTGCAATTAGTTTTTCTATTTGCCTGCAAATTAATTTATTGTTGGTTTTTTGTTGTATTCATAAGAATCTTGAGCTTGCAACTCAATGGCAAGGATTGTTCGGCAAGAGACAGAGTCAGAATTGAAAATTCTAGGAAGAAATACTACCAAAGGACTTGTTCTAGAATTAAAATTAAAAAGAGAGTATGCAGTCATTGAGGATAAAACGATACCTTTAAAAACTCTAGGTGCTACATCAGAAAATTATATATTTTTAAAAAAATTTGAAATTTTAAAATTATATTATAGCTTTATAATTTATTTTAGGCCAGGCATTGTCATCTCCGATCCTTGTTGAGGGCATCAATTGGAGCCTTGGTGGGAGCCTCTTCTCCATTCCGCAAAATTATGGCATAAGAAATTTCACGTAATATTGTTAGTACGAATAAATGTCCGAAAATAGCTAGTCTTGATCGAATCGATTAGAAGGTTTATAAATCTTGTCCCACGTGTATATTATACGATATACATAGCCAAAATTACGATTCCTTCGTTAATTTTTATTTTGTTAAGATAAAAAATCACGCATTCCCATTTTGTTTAGTTAGAAACTTACGTGATGAGGAGAAAATTATATCATGTAAGACATATAATTAACAGAATTTGAAGCTTGTGAATTATAAAGACGGCTAAATAATATGATGTGGTTTAAGTTAGTAGCCAAAATAGTAGTCAACATCGTTGATTGTTAGAGTAATTCGGTCTGGTCGCCGTGAAAGGCAGACAGAATCCGACATCAATCATGCAAAGCTACATAGGCTTCTTTAAATTCTCTCCAGCGATAATTTTGTATTCATGGTTTTGACTCTTGGGCCTAGATTCAAATTGAGCCAAAATTGAATGATTAATAAATTAACTTTACATTATTCTCACTTAGAATTAACAAATCTAACTTCATGACCGCACCAACTATCCATTCCATATGATGATCTCATGCGTGCATTAAGCATCAAAAAAAGCAAATAATTATGAAAATATTTTGCCAAATGAATGGTTCTACCTAACCCAACTCTTTTTTTAGAATAAAATTTTCCATATTTCAATAATCTTTTATTAAATAAACAAATAAAGCCCTCCAAAGACACTTGGAATAAAGATTTCAATGTATAAAATTAAGTATATGGATTAGGTTTCTGTTGCTAGTTAATAATAACTAATTTCCATTTTACCTAACAAAAAGATCAAATAGATCAAATTATCATATTAATTAAGTTGGTAGAAAACCCATTCGTGTAGTGATAAGAGCACTTCAGTTATGAACATTTTTAATTGGGATTTAAATATTATTAAAGCATCTTTCCTATTATTTATTTTTTTAAAAAAATTGTTTCCTCATAGTATTATATAATAAAAGTCTAATTGATCGCCAATAGATTTGTATTCAAATCGCTTAATATATTAATTATATCACTTACATCAAGAAAGGAAAAAAATTGGAGCTGAGAAGTATTAGATCTTAAATTACTCTTTGGTCTTTCTTGTAAAATTATAATTATTAAGGGAATAATGTATTTAATATCAATTTTAAGAGTAATGATAGAGTTATAAATTCTCATGTAAATTTATTTATATGAATTGATGTGATATAAATTCATTAATTAGATAAAAATATAAAATAATAAAAAAATTATGTGTTATAATTCACTTCAATTTTAATACTTAGAATTTGAAAACGATAAATTAAAAAAAATTAAACGAGATAGGAGATGGGATCAAACGCAAGTTCTTTGTTAGTGAGGTAATTAATTTATATAAATCACCGGCTAAAAAATTAAAAAAAATCAATCTTTTTAATTATATAATTAAAAATTTGTGTCCGTTTGTGTTTACGTGTCTCTCAATGTGTGTGTAATTAAACACTAAGTTAGTGGACTTGCTAAAAATAGAATATGAGATTTATATATTGCAAAGATGCCTTGCTTCTATGTGTGCATTGAACTACAAGTCATATAATATTAAATTAATGGCGAATTTACAGAAACTAAGTGTTGTAATTAATGAAATCGTATTTTGCTCTTTTGGCATAGTACAGTGAATTTGCCCTAGAACATGCAATGCTTAAAGAAAAAAAAATCGATTCCGTTCTTCTTCCAAGGAAAAGAAGTAACCCCAGTGCTTCTAATCTGATTCCTTAGTTATAGCCATATTTAAACTATTTTATACTTTTCATTTTAAATACAAAAGTCCTCTATATATAGTCCATATTCTCTTCTTTCTGTTCTTTTTTTAATAGAATAAAAGTACAAAGAAAAAAGCATTCTACTTTCCCTCTAATAATTTTTTTTTCCTTTAATTTATTTAATTTCTTTTTTTTATAATATCCTTTTTTGAAATGACATGAGTAAGAGATTAAAGTATCCACCACATTTAACAACTGTATATAAAATTGAATTGATAGGATTAAAATATAATGTACCCTATTAAGTTGCACGCGCGTTAGAATTTTATGTTGTACGTATTATTTGGTGCAACGTGTGGCTACATTCACTAGTATCCATAAAGCGATCGCCATTAAACAGCGACAAGAACCCTGAGGGACACTACACTAAAGCACCATCTGCTCCAGCACCATCGTTCTCCTACAGGACATATGTGTTTACTTACCCTGAAAGAAATTAACATTTTGCGTGTTTATAAGCTAAATGTTAGCATCGAACTTTCAAAGCAGCTTTATTAAATTTTATACCTTTTAAAAGAGTTAGGCAAAAAAAAAAAAAAAAGGGCAAAAAATGAAGACTTAATTAAACAAGGCACCTAAAAAAGTAAAAAGAAATGCGTCTCGCCTGTACAAAAGCTCGAGGGGTCGTTGTGTTCTTGCTTCTACGCAATTTGACCTTATCATTTCACAACGACAAACAACTCTCACTCGTAATCGTATGCGAGACCCCACCAGCGTTCCAGCGGCGGGCCCTTTCCCTTGTCGGATGTACCTTAAATCAAGGGTGATCGCCTTCCGTAGTTTGAGTTAATTAATTTTAATTAGCCTCTGTATTTTAAATAAAGAATTATTTAAAATATACTTTTAGGGGCCGTCATTAATTATTTCAGTAGCTGTTAAATCTAACATTTTTCAAAGATAAGTTAAAATTCAACGAAATCTCGGATGCAACTCGTGAAAAACACAACCGGTGAAGAATAAAGAATAATTAAATAAAATTTTAATAGAAACACATATACAATAAAATCCTTTTGAGTGGTTTTTGAAATTACGATAGATGATTGGAAAATTGACTCTTGGTGCTGCAGTATGTTTCAAAGATTGAATTGTTCACCAATTAAAAGAATAATAATCTTGATTATATCTGAGTTTTGAAGGATCTTTTGGTGCATATGCACTTCTACTTATATATAGTCAAAATTTGTTTATTATTTTCTTATTTATTAACAATTAATCTTAAAAATTGTATTTGTTTGAATAAAAAATCAAATCATAAAAGAATCTTATTTCTCTTTAAAACAGTAGTGAGTGAGTTGGAACGTCCTGAAATAGTTCGGTGTATTGCCAATAAATCAATAAATTCAAAATTTTGAAAGAGCAAGACTAGTCGGCTTAAAGAAGAAGAAGAAGAAGAAGAAGAAAGGAAGATTTTTGATACAACAGAGTCAGAATGAGACATTTGTATCGTGGCATAAAACAAAGACCGCCCGTAGAGTTCAAATCGAGTTGTTGAGGTCAACATAAGAAAGGAATCATGACGTTGGTGGGTATACATATATACACACATAAAGAATTCAAAAAGATACCAACTGCAGAATTCCAGCAAGCCACGAACGAAACGATGGCTATAATAATAAATTTATATTGGATTCCTTTCACTACGTACCCTGAATACATGATGGTGACCGGTGAGAAATTAAATATTGTTGGAGCTGTTTTAAACATTGTATTTTCAGATATTTATTATTTGGGTTGCGGATCAAGGTGACTGGTTCTCAACTGTGCAACGTTGAAGGGGTCTTATAGAGGTTCCAAAAGCCATTGGATCTACGCTGTTTGTTTCGAATTATTTGTTTTTAAGTAAAAAGAGACGCTACGCCAATTGCCGGAGGCTTGGTTTCTTAATGCTATCGCGTTTGAATTAATTGTTTCCTTTGAACTATGTAACACTACCCAATATCCGAATGATAAGCCATTTTCTTTTCACATGCATGCACGGTTGTGGAAATATTCAGATTGCACTCTCATATTATTTGACTAGAAATGAGAATCTGCCGTTTGGTATTCTTAATAACATGTGCACTTGTTGGAAACATGCTAACATCGAATGCGAAGAGTCAAACAATGTGATTATTTCAATGTTATTTGCTTGGTTGATAAACTGAGTTAGTATTTAACGGGAGATATTTTGGATGATCTAAGGTATCTAAAAGTGGAAGATAGCTAGTAATATTTCTTTTGTTACACATATTTTCAGATGTACGGGCCAAAATACTCATATGATGACTAATTTTTCATTAAAGATTCGTGACTTTGATGGCTTAGTCGAAAGATTTTTCAATCAAAATTTCTGAGTTCTTTGTAATCTTGTTTGGCTAGTGAATTAAAATTTCTGATTTCATTAAAAGGTAAATAAATGAATAAATAAACAAACTATATATACAACCGCGAATGGGTTTTTACTGAGAAATTCTTGATGAGATAAAAAAATTTTTTTCTTTAATTTTTTTAACTAATCGTGAATTAAATATAATCAGAGTCCGCATTTAAAAAATTATTCGGACAACTGCTATTTTGCCTGGTCTCGCCTTCATTTTCAGACCAAAACTATCCCTGGTGACGAAAGATTCCCATAAAACAAAAAGAAAAAACAAAACGGGTCCATCTGTGCCCACATCACATCAACGAAACCGCCACCTGATAGCCACGTGGAATATTCTAGCTGCGTACACCAATGTTACGGTGCACCGCATCACACGGCGTGATTCTGCCCCTGCTCCTCTCTTTTGCTTACCTGGCCTACGAATTAGACCGCCCGGTCATCATTCTCCCTACTGCTCCTGCTGTCACTACAGAAGGATGGTCTCCCTCCTCTGCTGTCACAATCTCGTTGACGTCCGTTAAAGGGAAATCTCCACCGTTTGCGGGAACATGCCGGGGCACTCCCTTGACGGCGTTTGCATTGCGCCGTTAAACGCTTAGCTGGATGCCACTGTCACGCTTGAGGCTTGCTCTGAATGGCCCAGCTGGCACTCCACTGTATCTAGCACATGGCCAGCTTCTCCTGTCGCGAGTTCATTTAAATTCACCAAAATACCCCTTATTGTACGCCGTATATGCCATAATGCCATTTCCCATTCTTTTCATCTGGGTTGTTGACGTTTTCTGCAGAATTGTAGTAAACGTGCTTACGAGTATTTTGATGCTAAACCGTAAAATTAAACTCTTCTATAATAAAAAAGTCAATGGAATACTTCATTGTTATTATATATATAAGTAAGTGTTGGTTGGCTCTATTAATAAAATTATTCTGTGGACAGTATAAGATATTTCAAATTTAAATCTATTCGCATTAGATATTAGAAAATTCACAAACATTTTATGCATCAGTTTCATAATTCCATTAAAATTTATTTAGATATTAATTACAGCAAATTTGTTGCATTTTTGTGAATAATGGGTAATTTGACATCACGATTTACGAATATTATTCTTAATTAATGAGGTCCAAATTCACTTTATCCAATTTTGTTGTACAACAAGAATACGCTGGAGCTCTTTTGAAGCAATCGGATTTGCGTTTTCACTTTGTTTGAAGCATTCTCGTAAATAAGGGCATGGAGGAAAAGGTTGTTAGGACCTTTGATAAACCGATCGAGAAAGGGGATGTATTAAGTGTTGTTGATTTCGAATGGTGGTTCTTTTAATTTTGTGCTACCTTCTTGCTTGCATATGAAAGTGAAATTACTGGAAAGTACAGTAATCTAGGATAATAATAATTCTATTACACATACAAATTTTTAGGGTTCAACTATTTTAAAATTGTGGTAAGGTAAATCATGAATTATAATTTCATGATCAAAGTTATAATTTATTTTTTTATTATTTATTATTTTACGTGTGTAGTTATTATTCGTATTCTATCTTAGAGTAACTCTAACTTATATTAGGTTAAATTTTTATTAAATAAGATACTCTTATTGTAATGTAAAATTACTTACACATTTTACTTATGTATGTCAGACAGTCTAAAAATCATTTAAAAGTTAAAAAAAAAATCAATTATCTTAAAAGTATCTGAGTTGTAAGATATAATATACATATAAAATTTAATTTTATAACCGTATTCTTTACACAAATTGTAACAAAATTTTCACACCATCTAATAACATATTTTTAACGATTGAGATTAAGTCATAATTAATTAGAAAATACAAATGCCATATTCAATAGTTAATAATAGTAACCATTGATATTTAATGCTAAAGAAGGAGATTAATCCATACAAATTATATACTGTTGATTTAAAAAAAAAAACAATAAGGAGAACAGACTTTTTTTATTTTTTGAAAGCACAAAATCAAATTTGGACATACTAGTAGTAAGTTTCAATTGGAGCGAATAAGTTTCACAAGAGTAGGACAGCGAAGTACAGGAGTCGTTCACATTTCAAGTGGATTTCTGTTAGTAGTGTCCATGCGGTAAATTTATTAGATTCATCAACTATTTTGCTTGATTGACGCGTGGCTTTGCGAAAGCGTGCACCAAAGCAGTAATTATTCATTCACACAAGGGAGAAAAGTCCAACATGAACTCCCCTACGCTCATCTCTTTAACCTACGCGCTCTCGCGTTCGCACTCCGCCATTTTAATCACTTCCATTTCTTGCTTTCACGCGCATTCTCGCGCGTCCAATTTACATTTTTTATTTGGAATTGTTGTTCCAAGTCTTCATATGGCATTTTTTTTAAATGAAATATTTGGCTATTTCCTTCAGATTGTAATTTAATTTGTTAATGTTTTTAAGTATAGTATCCTGAAAATTAAATATCCTCCACGTGTGCTAATGGGTTCAGATCAACTTACACTTAAAATTATATTTGTTAATTTATATACGTGTGAATACCTATTTAAATACGCAATCTCTTTTGATAATATTATCTATTTATAGAATTCGAGAAGATTTTTTCTGTACTGGTGATGATTAGGCTTGTTGACATATAATTTTGATGGTTTTGTGATAATGATTTTTGTGTTAGGTCTATAATTAATAGTTTGATAAGGGAGATTTTTTTTTTTGCATAGTTGATCTTATTATATTAGGATTTTTCTTATCCCAATGAGAAATAAGAATGATTGTGCACATGTATGATAATGCAGTTGCTATTTTTCTAGTTCTTCTAAAGATAATGTACAAGATTTTATTTTTACAAATTTATACTTTTATGCATAAATAGAGGAGAAAAATTCAATTGAGCAATATTGATTCATTTTTCCTTTTATTATGCCGTATTTTTTTGATAATTCTAAATATGTTGATGTAATTATTAAATTAAATATTAATTAAGAGCATCAGATTCCAAATGGAAATAGACTTCATAAACGGTCTTTGCAATTAAGAATTTAATATAATCATTGGAAAGGAAAATTCAAACCATCTTAAATTTAAAACTGTCCAGCAACAATATAATAGTAAAAAGGAAAATTACATAAGAAGTCAAAACCAAAATCTTAGATATAACCGGGAATAGACACAAAATAAAACAAAAGCCGCGAGTGTATGCAATTTCCGTAGATAGAGAGTGGGCATTATAATTACATAAATACAATACATCAAACATAGCCAATTTTATAGACAATTAAGTGAGAGAGAATATTAGATAGGGAGAAGAGTGTCCAAGCAAAGCAACCCAACCGGTGGCCCTTCTTAATGCAAATCACAAAAGAACAAAAAAAAAAAAAATTAATTTCTATAAAACTTTGTTTATTGCCATTAAAAATTAAAATTGTCTTATAAAAAACAAAAGCGAATATAGAAATCAGAAAATGAGGGAGAAGAGACGAAATGAAATGAAACCTGTCTCGTGAAGCAGCAGGTGAATGAAAAGAGAAAAATGAATAAATAAATTAAAAAAGAAAATAAAAAGTTCTTTCATTTCATTTCATTTCTTCTTTCTCTTTCCTTCTCTCCCCAGTGTAAAAACCCCATTCTCTCTCTAAAAAAGAAAAAAACTCTCTCTCTCAAAGCTTCACATTCATTCTTTGCTTCCTTCTTTTTATATCACGAGATCCCCATCTCTTTCTCTCTTTCCTTTCTTATGTCTTCTTCAAAGCAACACTCGCTTCTGTGGAGTTCCATTTACACACATTGCTGCTGAGAGAGAGGAGAGAGGAGAAGAAAGAATAAGAGGATTGAAGAATAATTGATATTATAAGTGCTTTCCCCTGTTTTCGTTTTTCTTGTCTGGTTACTCGGAAAAACGAAAAAACCAAAAAAACTAAATTCAAAAATGTCGCATTCTGGCAAAAATAACAATACTACCGCCACCACCAACATTACCGAGTTAGGGTTTCATAATCTCTCCTTGTGTGATGATGCATTGAGTTGCGAGGCCAACAAGCCCGATTTTCGAGAACTTGATCTGGGTTCGCCCGTTTCGCCTCTGCGAACTCGCCCGAGTGGACTCAATGCAACTAGTACGACCACTACAACGACGACGAGCTCCAGTTCTAGCTCATCCGGATCCGTTTCGGGCCAAACGAGACTCAACCCACTTAACAAGAGGCACGATTCTAGCCCGAACAGCCACTCTGGTGAGCTCTCCGGCTCTTCTGAAACCAGCCCAACTTCTTCAACGCGGAAGCCGGGTCACGCTAGATCAGACTCCGGATCCGTATCCGTATCCGGTCACCCGTTGATATACTCTGGTCAGAGCAGCCATCAGAGCTCTGTCAGCTCACCGCCGCCCAATGTGCTTCCCACGGGGAATATATGTCCGTCTGGGAAAATTTTGAAAACGGGGATTGGGTTAACGTCGAACCGGAGCTCCAGAACTGACACGCTCGGATCCGGAATGGGCCATTACGGTCACGGAAGCATAATGCGTGGAGGAAGTAATCATATTGTTGGTGGAGGTTCTGCCGCTTCCGTCAAGAGCGGAGGAAGTTTGGCTGTGGGCCCGGAGAATGCAAATGTGAATAGGAATAGAGGCGGAATCTACGGCGGAGATGCGGAGGAGTTGAAGAGAATGGGGAATGAGTTGTACAGAAAGGGTTGTTTTGGTGAGGCATTGAGTATGTACGATAAGGCAATATCTTTAGCCCCGGCAAACGCAGCGTTTAGGAGTAATAGAGCAGCGGCACTTACGGGGTTGGGGAGAATTGGGGAGGCGGTGAAGGAATGCGAGGAGGCGGTGAGGTTGGATCCTAAGTATTGGAGAGCTCATCAACGTTTGGGTTCTTTGCTTGTAAGGTGAGAGCGTGAGGAAAGTTGGTTTGTTTAGGGGCTTTGTGCTTGTTTTTGTGATAACTTTGGCTTGATTTTTGAGGGGTTTGCTTAATCTTGATGATCTTTTGTTCTATATTTGGTCAGTTTTATTGATGTTTTGAGCTACATTGGCCAGAATGGTTGATGTTTGAAGTAAATCTGGGCTTTTGGATAATTTGTTGATTGTATTGATATTGATAATGCCTGGTTTTTATCTGCGGGAATGTGTGATTTTCATCGACTTAAGCTAAAATGGTTAGTCATATTACTTAACTTATTCCATTAGACGTTGCGTGTGATGAAAATAATTTTCTGGGTCAATGTGAGTAAAGGGATGATTGATTGTTCCTTTCTATGTTGTTGTATGTGGCTGAAGGGAATTAGTTTTGGCTTTTGCTTTTTAGTTTATTGCTAAGATGCTGGATTTGTGGAAACTTTGGCATTGTTGGTGGGTTAATAGAAGTTTTGTTGATACTTGATGTGCTTTGGCTAAAAATTTTAGTGGTTATTTATTGGATTTTTAGGGCTGGTTCATGTGTCGGTGTTAGCTAATGACACTTTTTGTCTTTTGCTCTTGTAATACCCACATCTGCCATCTAAATCTAATCCACTGTTTTTCTTTTCAATCCTCTTTTCTTTTTCTTTTGTTCGTAGCTCGACTGCACAGTTACCTGGATTTCTTATTTAAAGGCTTCGTTCTTTTGGCGACTCTGCTTCTCATTACGGATTCATGATCTCTCATCTTTTATGGCAATTTGATCTCCATTGTCTAAGTTTTTGGATATTCTATCTGATCGGGGTTCATTGAACGCAGTCTTGTTCTTGTTCTTGTTTATCCTAGTTTAGCATAGTTGGATCTTGGTTTCTTCATCAAGCCCTAAGCTACACAAAATCAAATTCACGTAGGAGTTTTGGCTGCATGTTTAACTACATTTTGTCACAGGTTAGGGCAAGTTGAAAATGCCCGGAGGCACCTTTGTTTGTCTGGGCAGCAGGCAGATCAAAGTGAAGTGCAGAAGTTGCAGGTAGTGGAGAAACATCTCAGCAAATGCACAGATGCCCGGAAGGTTGGTGACTGGAAAAGTGCACTGAGGGAAGGTGATGCCGCCATTGCTGCTGGAGCTGACTTTTCTCCTCAGGTAAAACTCTAGCTTGAATATTTTCCTAGTGAATTTGGTGCGGATAAAAAAGTAACAGTTGGCTTAACTGGTTTGATTTGAAATTTCAGCTCTCAATGTGTAGAGTAGAAGCCCTTTTGAAGCTTCATCAACTTGAAGATGCTGAGTCAAGCCTATCAAACATTCCTAAAATAGAACCATCGACAGTCTCTAGCTTACAAACTAGATTTTTTGGGATTCTTTCTGAAGCTTATACCTTCTTTGTCCGAGCTCAGATTGAGATGGCACTGGGAAGGTATGTTCCAAAATGCTAGGCTTGTCAGAAATCAGATACCTTAGGGAGAGTGAGAATAGATGATGGATGTCTTGCAGGTTTGAGAATGCAGTTACAGCTGCTGAAAAAGCTGGGCAAATTGATCCCCGGAATGTTGAAGTTGCAGTACTGCTTAACAATGTCAAGTTGGTTGCTAGAGCTCGTACCCGTGGCAATGATCTATTTAAATCTGAAAGGTTCACTGAAGCCTGCCAAGCATATGGAGAAGGCCTCAGGTTTGATCCATCAAACTCTGTTCTCTATTGCAATAGAGCAGCTTGTTGGTTCAAGTTGGGGCAGTGGGAGCGGTCTGTTGAGGACAGCAACCAAGCTTTACTTATTCAACCCAATTACACAAAAGCACTTCTTCGACGAGCTGCCTCAAACAGCAAGGTACAGTTTTCAATAAGAGTTATTTTCTATTTTTCCCTTTGATACTTGTAAAATACATGAAATGATAATTGCTTTAAACAACAGCTAGAAAGATGGGTAGACGCTGTCAGAGATTATGAGGTTTTGAGGAGAGAACTTCCAGATGACAATGAAATTGCAGAATGCCTCTTTCACGCTCAGATTTCCTTGAAGAAATCTCGTGGTGAAGAAGTTTATAACATGAAGTTTGGTGGTGAAGTAGAGGAAGTGTCAAGTCTTGAGCAGCTCAGAGCTGCAGTATCTTTGCCTGGTAAGCCTTCTGCCTGCAATATTCAATTCAAATGGTCTTCATCAATCATCTGGCCATTTCAAGCTGTGTTCAAAAGAACAGTTTTGAGATGTTATTGAAATAATTACAGGTGTCTCAGTAGTCCATTTCAAATCAGCTTCCAACTTGCATTGCAAACAAATATCTCCATATGTTGAAACACTATGTGGCCGCTACCCATCCATAAATTTTCTCAAGGTAAATATTCACTTAATATCTAGCTGATTTAGTTTTGCTTGTCTGTATGAAAATGAGAAACAATGTGAATCTCTTACATGTATCTGGTGCTCTTTAACTAACAGGTCGACATTGATGAGAGTCCGGGAGTTGCACATGCTGAGAACGTGAGGATTGTACCAACATTCAAGATATACAAAAATGGTAGCCGAATGAAGGAAATTGTCTGCCCTAGTCGTGATATGTTGGAACACTCGGTGAGGCATTACAGCTTTTAGCACTCAAGACTGTACCGTAATTGTTTCTTTTTAGTGATTTCTCACTACCCAGACCCCCATTTTGATGGGAAAACACTTCCACAGCCTTCCCAGTCATTTCTCCCACCATAAAATTATTATTAGATAACTGTGACATAAATCAGAGCCACATAATAATCTCACTAGCCAGAGGAACCCAGAGAGATAGCTTAGTCCCTTTTGCAGTTTTTATTTATTCATTCATTCCTCATTGCTCTGTGGTTCCACCTTCTTTCTGCCATCTCCTTTTATTGTTTTGCTTTTCGTTTTTGGAACTTCATTTCCATTTTGTTGTAGGCCAGCCTGGTTCTTGTATCCCCATTCCCCATCTCCATTAAGAGAAACTATTGAAAAGTATGTACAATTTAATTAAATTTGGTCCTTAGCTGAATTTTAGAGAGAGAGAGAGAGAGAGAGAGAGAGAGAACTGGCAGGCTCTTAGAATATTGATCTGTACATGTATATATGTGATGATATATATACGAAGTATTGGAAGCCCTGAGGGAGATTGGATGTCTGGTTGGTACTTAGTGACTGGGTTAGTGAACGAAGGATGAATATGTTGTTATTAATATTGTTGTTTTTTCTCAACCATTTCCGGCAATAAAAAAAAAAAAAAATCCCATTTTTTCTTCCTTCACTTGACACTTCACCATTCTTGAATGCAAGCATAGTATGTTGAATCCTCTATCAAATCAAGACCATGATTTCATTTTCCCATCTGTATATTATGTCCAATTATTATGCTCTCATGTTTTCGTCCATTATGTTATCAATTTATTGTGCCTTGTGTTATTGATATAATGTTTCATTGAATATACTTTTTGAGTTTCCATCTGCATTGCAGTTAGCATAGCATTGTTGAGAAACCTAATACATGATTTATATATATATATATATGTAGAGACACACACACACATCTGTTTGTTCATTTAGTGATGGCATGAGAAACCTGACTCGATATTAGTACAGATAAGTTAGAAAAGTACATGTATTGTTTAATGGAGGGTTGGTTTTCTTATTAAGGAGTGGACAAGGGTGGTTGACACAATTCATTACTCTTTCTCCATCTACACTGTCCTTTTTAGATAGGGGCCGGGTTGACCTTTGAAAGCCCACTCTATTTTTTTTGTAAACATTTGTAATCACAATGTTATCATTGTTTTTAGATTAAGTGCAATTAATGCCTCGTTTAACTTTAATATTCTATAAAATGTGCTTTTGATAAGCACTTTTTTTGGCTGGAAGTGATTTCTAGTGAAGTTCTTTATTGCCTCCTTGTGGGGGCAACATGCCTTATTTTGAAGGGCTTCTCTTCTAATTTCAAATCACATGCGAGCATTTAAGTGCCCCACATTGCACCCACCTAACCCAAATATACAACAAAGTTAGAAGAGAAGAAAACCAAATGGTCCAAAAGTGAGGTGGTCGGTGATAATCTACGCCGGTGGCGGAGGTAACCTCCCTTTCTGGTTGTGTGGGACCTTGGTCAGCATTCGCCACGTGTTCTGCCGTTGTAATAAATGACGAATGCTGTCAGCGTCATGGTGTTTGTAGTTTCGATTTATGCCTAGGGGCACCGTTGGGAATTCAGATAAAGTTCTTGATGGCGTAGAGGACAAAATATCGACGTACATATTTTTTAAAAAGAAAAAACAAAAAGAAAAATGACGATGCTAAAATCCTACCATGTAAGTTTCAAATACATGCGCGTCATCAGGTGGAAAAGATCAATATTAACAGTTGTATTTATTTTATTTGGCTGATTACCATATATTATGAGTATCATAATTAGATTTTATTAATTTTTAATTGATTTTCTGAACTATGTCTGAGTTGCGAAAGGGTATGGACTATATTTCCATTTTTTTTTGGTGAAAATATAACAGTAAAAGGTGTTGAATAAAAAAAAATTGACTTATCATCCTAATATTACCACAAAAATAGTAGAGAGAGAGAGATGGAACAGAGGCATTGTCGTTATCAAATAATTCTTTGAATGTTGTTGACAAACGACGAGAGACCGAAAAAAATTAAATCAAAAAAATTAAAAAAAGGGCGACTTCCGAAGCGCGTGGATGCACTTTCCAGGCCGCGATTGACTGTCGATGGACCACTCTTCATTTTTTCACCAGTGAGCTGAAAAAGTAAAATTTTTCAATTTTTCCAATTATAAGAAGACATAAAGTCGATAAAAAGCAAACAATCATGACGGGATGCGTATACTACTGTGCTGTAAATATAAAGTACTGTACAATTGTACGGTGTAGGTAAAACTTGTTCGTTTACAGACAAGCTAGATGTAGCCGTTACTCATAGCTCAGGTTGAGATTTAGATCTTTTAGATTTGATGTGCCGGCTGAAAATCCGTGTCGTTTTATGGAATTTTGATTATTTATTTTATCCGTTTGTGTCAAATTTTAACGGCTAGTTGAATTAGTCAGCCTAGTGATGTAATTCGGTCATTTAGATTCATTTTTCATGAGATCAGTGACGGATAGCATTTAGTTCTGAACTAAGAGTTGGCAGCCAGATCGTGTTCGTTCGTATTAAATTTAAGTTAATTTAAACACCATTTATTTAAAGAAAATTATTCATCAATCATTTATTTTTTTAATATTTTTTTAAAAATATATAATTTATTTTATTAGACTTTACCTATAATTATATTATTTTACATCTATTCATTTTTATTTTCAAACTATTATAATGTTATTGATGTATTTTTAAAAAAATTGTTAAAAAAATAAGTGGTTGTAGATAATTATTCTTTTATATTTTGGGGATAAAAAAATTATTTATACAATATTCTTTTAATTTTCTTTACAGTTTAAAAATGAAATGGACAAAAGTAAAATAATATAATTTCAAGCGAATAAATACAACTGCTAATATTGATACACACATACATATTTAACACACATACAAATATTTACATTTAATTATATACACACATACATATTTTAGTTATCGATATTACAAAATATATACGATTATTAATATTTTACTCATTTATATTGTTAAATTCTAAATTTATATATTTTTATAAATGAAGCACCATAGATATATTTATTCTTTTTAAAAAAAATAGGAAGAATTATATCTAATATTTAATTTTTGATAATAAAAATTTATATATTAATTTAGAATAGAAAATATAATCATGTCATTAGTCAGATAAATAAATAAAAAATTTTAACTTTAACCTAACATGAAAAAATAATTATGTCAATTCGAATATAATTTATTTAATAAATATATTAAATTTAATAGTCCATGTTTGTTTTTCCATCCTATTCGTGTTATTAATTCCAGTGGTTGACACGCGGGCGACTGAGATGACATCATTTTGCAGTGCACTGTTTGATTATTAGTTACACTTTTAAAGTACAATTCGAATAAGATAATTGCTAGTACAGTAGGTAATTGGAGCGGCTTTGCTTGCGCTGTTATTGCAATTAATAACATTATTTCTGTATGCCTTTTGTTACTATTATAACCAAATATCATTATCAATTATATAAAAAAGCATTGCAATTACTTTCCCAATTCTTTTTCTTTTTCTGAAGAAATCGTTAAAATAAGACTAGACGAAGTGATTTTTTTTTTCATTTTTAATTAACGGTTACCCAATTTTTTTTTTAATTGAAGCATATCATGACTGATGATTGCATTTACATTTCTTTTTGTTTTGTCTGCATAAGATTTGAACTCCAATACTTTTTTTTTTTCAATTTCAAAATTTTACCATCTGAATTCTTTAGTAGTCGCTTATTGTTACTTGCTTTTGCCTTATATAGGATGTGTTTTTCTCTTTTTCTAGGACGGAATTTAAGTGAGTATGAAATAGGTTTAAATAAAAATATGTAAATGATATTTTTTTAAACATCTGAATAGAAAAAATTAAAAAAATGAAAAATTTGACATAAATATCTTTGAAATGGTGCATATATTTATTCTTCATAATTTAAAAATTTAACAAATTGACTAGTTCTATATAATTAAAAAAATAATGCTATCATTGTTTCTTAATTTAATTTTGTAACAAAAGTTGTAACTATCACATCAACTCTTGTTATGAAGTCAATACTAATGACATAATTTGATTTATTTAATATTTTATTTAAAGAATGTTATCGTGCGAATAAAAATTTAAAGTAAATTAAAAATAATGTAATAATATAAAAATTTTATAGTTTCATGCCTAATAAAAAAAATACATAAACTGTTATATTTGAGATTTGAAATTTGAAATTTCTATTCTTATCTCAAACTTTGAATAAAAGTGATTTTTTCTCTATATTTTCTATTCAAATAAAATTATACTAAGTTAAGAAAATCAATAGTCCAAAAAAATTAATATTTTTTTGAAAATTAGATTCAAACTTTAGATTAAAAAGTAAATAGCACCATAATTTACTACTTAAGGATAAAACCAGTGATTAATTTTATCTTAAAAGGAAAAATAAGTGTTAAAAGGATCGAATGGGACATACGCCTATGGGTTTTGGCTTGTAATTACGAAATGGAAAAAAGCAATAGTTGAAACTCGGGTCCGTGTTAGACTTAAAATCCCCACTTTTTGAAAAGGCTGCATCCGTTCCACGTTGACAATGACTACTTTGATCTAAATCTGACATTAGAACTTGCTAATCTGATTGGTTCATTTTCCCTCAGCTATTATTATGCTATAGTTTTTTGATAAAGGCAAATTTATCTCTGATTGATATAAATGTGCTTTGCACGTGAGGTGTTAAAATGGGCTAGTTGTGTTGGATCCTATCCAAAAAATAGGCCCACTAAATAATGGGCCAGGATAGTCGAAGAATCAAAGTTGACCTATATATATTGGTGAAATTCAAGCGAATCCGAGACCTGGGTTTTAAGAAAGTTGTTCCTTAACCTCCACAATGCAGAATATTAATCAAGCTTACTTTCTGTCATTTTATTTTATTAGATTATTTGATTGTATGGATAAGGTGGTGATGAAGATAATGATTATAAAATTAATGTGATAATGATTACTCGAAAGAGATCTAAGAGTGATGACAAATAAAAGGTCAAGTATAGAGACACACCCACCGAAATAAATGTATTGGGAAACAAGGGGAAAAGACCTTGAGAAAGGTGGAGTTGCGTCGAAGCATTAAATCCCGCTTACGACAGGCCAACAATGGCATTAGTAAACCAGTTAACAACTAAGATGTGAAAGATTTTATAAGAAGGAATACTGATTTAGTTGGTAACGGTGCTTATTTAATGGTGGGGCAACATTACGATGCGGCGTTGTATAATTAATTCATAGTTTAAATATTATTTATACATAGCTACAAAATATTGTCACATATTTAGGTGTTTATGATATAGTGGGCATTGATTTTCGCTTCATTAGAGGTAGTATATATATAAATCATTGAGGTAGTGAATATTTTATGGAGTAAGAGTAAGGAGTATAGATTTCTTTTATTTTAGTGTTTATTTATAAATTTAAGAGAGAGAGTGAGAATCCCACTTCATAGAGCCTATTATTTTTTAGAGTAGAGATTGAGATTCCCACTCTCGTGAAGGGGGGTGGGAGTGGGAATCTACTCTTTTTTTTTATTTACCTTATATTTAATAAAATAAAAAATAAATTATACCTTATATTTACTAAAATAAAAAATAAATTAAATAAAATATTATATTTAATAAAATAAAATAAATAATTTAATATTTTATTAAATATTAATATTTTATTTTATTAAATATGTTTAATAAACATAATTTATAAAATAATATAATAATATTATTTAAATAAATATGATATTATTTATTTAATTTTATTAAATGTGTTTAATATTATTAATCATATCTACTAATAAAATAAATAAAGCATATTTAATAAAATAAAATAAATAATATTTAATAAAAAATTATATTTACTAAAATAAAATAAATAATATCATATTGATTTAAATAATATTATTATATTTATTTTTATAAATAATGTTTATTTAAGATAATAATGTTAAACATTTATTACATAAAACATTATCATATTTAGTTAAAAATAATAATTTACATTAATACTAAGTTAAAAGTACTTAAAAATATATTATTATACTCATAGAGAATTAATAATATTACAATGTACTATCTTTATTTGAAAATATAATGTTATTATATTTATTTAAAAATAATAGTATTATATTAATTTAATATTAGTGATTAACTATAATAAATATTTTATTCTATGAAAATATTAACTTTGTACTATATTATTAGCAATGATGTTTCATTTGTGTTGCTCTTATTAATAAATTTTTATTTACATAATTAAAATTAATAAAAAATTATGATTTATATAATTAAAATATTAATAATTATTATTAATTTACAAATATAATAAAATAAATATTTTAATTTTCAAATATAATTTTTTTATTAATTTTTAATTAAAAACTATAATTCTTTAAATAATAGTAAAACTGTAAGTTGAAATCATTTACTCTCAATCCAAGACAATATAAACCCATAAATTGGATTATAGTTTCAATTTCATACACCTATTATAGTGTAAGTAAACAACTTACTTATTACTCTCACTCTATACTTCTAATATTAGGATTCCCACTCCAGTCTAAAATATAAACGCAACATAAGAGTAATATTAGTAATCTCAACAATTTGCATCGCTTGTGTAGTATTTATTTGTTAGATAGTAAAATCAAAATTTCGGAAGTTATGAAATTCATCATTATACATGAGTAACGCATATCGATTAAGGCTTGAGTTAAAAATAAACTGTTTGGATACTACCAACGAATGTTTACAATAAACACTTTTGGTTCTTGCTTATGCCTAAACTGGCGTGAGCCTTATTTCAATCAAGTCAAAAGTATACGGAAGAATTCAATATGAAAAATTAACGAGAGCAAAGCCATGGGTCGAAGATTTGGCTAACTTGAAAGTGCTGTTTTTGCTAATATTATGTTTATTTATTATTAGTTTCATGTTGTCGTTTTTTCCCCCCATTATTGGATTGTGAGTGAGTGAGTGAGTAATGGTGTGATTTCATGGTAGTCACATTCAGTGAGAAAAGAAGATGAATACTATATTTCACATTAAGTAGCCAAATATGGTAGTCCCAGATATGAAAAGCGAAATGGATAGCATGTTTTTGTTTCTTGGTTTTTTATCTAGGTTTTTCTTTTTCTTAAGTTCACAGACTTCGAGAAGTAAGACTTATTATGTCTTCTCTAATTAAATGTTATGTATTCCGCTTCTTATAAATAAAAATCCTTTCTCTCAAGTCCATCTACAAGAAAAGAACAATGAAAAAAAATTAGTTGTTCAAATATTGTAGAACAAAAAGTGGTTGATGTGGAAATTAAATTTAAAAACGTTAACAAAAATAACAAAAGTATAATTAGCGTAAATTCTAAATTGGAAACTAATGAAACGAAAGGATAATATTATTACCGTTGCCATCGGGTTTAACTTAAATTATCTTATTTGGGCTTTCTCCGTGGAAGATATAATGAAATTGGGTTTTGTTCATAAAATTTTGGATGGGAGTTACTAGGACGACAAAATTCGGATTTGGGTCTAGATTTAAGCACATCAAGATTCGAATTCGCATTAATATTTTGAAATCTAAATTCGCATCCATATATTAAAAAAAATAGAAATGGACAAATAAGGATGCAAGTAATGCTTGTATAGACTGTAGACATATTTCTAGATATCTGGATTCACAAAATGATATTGTAGTGAGCTAGTAATGTAGTGATGTTCAATGACAACTATGAGTGCTCAGCAAGGGGAGGCATGTTGGAAAAAAATCATAATTTTTCTCAGAAAATAAATTTTAGAATTAATCTTATATAATATATAAGAAATTCGAAATTTAGAAAATCATACCTTGATAATTTGAGAAGATAAATGATAGGAAATAATAAATTTGTCACTAACCGATCTTTCAGGTTATAATTCAAGTTTGATCTGCACTGAATGTGTGGGCGTTCGTTTTACCATTCTAAAAAACTACGGGAAATCTATGAAAATAGCCATAATAATTTTACAATTTTCAATTCTAACCCTTTAAAGCTTATTCAGTCAACATTTACCAAATAAATTTTTTGATGACCAAATTACCCCTACCATTCTCACCCTTCTCTCTCACCCAAATTCTCCCTCTTTCAAAGAACCAAAATTGGGTATACATCATCGGAGGCGTATATCGATTTTAGAGTATGTCAGCAGCATTGATTGGCACCCTGATCATTCCCATTCTTCAAAATCCTAGGTGAGCTATTACTTCCTCATTGATTTGTGATGCAATTTTCTAGTGTTTTTGTGTTTTATACTTATTGTCGTTTTTGTGTTTGTTGGTTGTATGTTAATAGCGGCGGTGGGCTAAAGTTAAATAGTTTGGGGGTTTCAGCACACAAGTAGTTAGGGTGATTTTGTACGTTGGCTGGGTTGGCCATCATGCAAAAATCTTGCAATGGCCGTATCAGCCCTCGTGTAAAAATTTGGCGTGATGGCCGGCCCAACCATCGTGCAAAAATCACGTGCATGGCCAGACTTGCCATCGCACATTTTTATAGGCAATGGCTGGACCATCGCGCAATTAGTCATCACATAAAAATATGGGCGACAGTAAAGAAACAGTGTATTATTATTATTTTTTTAAAAAAGAGCCCATTGCACATATTCATAGAACAAGCCTTTGTTTTTTTGTACGATGGGAAACCGTTGCTCACATTTTTGTGCAATGATTACGGAACATAATCAACTTGAATTTGGGACATCCCGTTGCCCAAAAAAACAGTCATTGTTTTGTGCTTACTCGCTAATTCTTTTGCGCGATGAGTTTACTGTCACACATAATTATGAGCTATAATCGGCCAGTCGCATAAAAAATCATTTCTTTTATTTTGTAAATAAAGAGTCTATTGTACAAAGCAAGACTTTTTTTTGTGCGATGAGAAACTGTCGCTCACATTTTTGTGTGATGATTAACTGTCGCCTAAAAAGACAATCGTTGTTTTGTGTTTGCTCGCTATTTTTTTTATACGACGAGCTTACCGTTGCACATAATTTTGTGCAAAGAGCTTACCATTCGCAAAAAAACATATAGAGTATACTTGCCTACTCTTTTTGTTTTTTGTGTGATGAGATCACAGTGGCACATAATTATATGCCACTGTCTTACCGTCGTACAAGAAACACATTATGTAAAAATCGTGTATTTTGTTATGTAATTCGTTTTCATTTGCTTATTTTTTTCAAACATTTTTATTGTTATAAATTTATAAATTTTTATAATGAATATAATTTTCCTTTTGTTATAGATACATGGTAAAAAAGAAGTTACCAAAGCATAATCCGCCCAAACTGAGGAAGGATCTTGGTGTGATGAATTTAGGCTTTGATGATAATTTTCCAGGCTATATTATAGAAACATCAAAATTTAAGAGAGTTACCGAAGCTATCCGAAGTAGGTTAATGCGAAAACAATTATCTTTATTTAAGCGTGATATTTTTGGCCACTTCTTGGATTTGGAGAGTTATGCATTCAGTAGTGTTATAACCCACAACCTTCTACTTAGGCAAGTCATTCATGGTAAAACCAATGAAGATTAGTTGTGGTTTCAAATAGGAGAGCATTTGACACGTTTATCGATTGGTGAGTGGTGCCTAATAACGGGACTCTTTGGTGGTCAGCACATCATACCTATAAATCCACCAGTGCACCATAGAATACTCTATGAGTATTTTGATGGCAGATTTAAAGACTTGAATCTCAAGCAGTTGGATATTACATTTGTTAATTTGGACTTTCGTGCTATGAACGATAATTATGCCCTGAGAATTACGCTGTATTACTTTGTGAATAAGGTTTTGAATGGGCGAAAGGATAACAGTCAGGCTAATTTCAATTTGATGAATTATGTTGATGAAATTGATGATTTTTGAAGCACCCATGGGATGGTATATAATGGGAAATGGTATACAATAGTATTGATAATGCACTGAATCAGAAAGCTGGTAAATATAAAATTGATCGCTTGAAAGATCCTTCTCATAATATTGAGAAATACAATCTCTATAGCTTAACTTTTGGAGTTCAGGTAGGGTGGGAAAAAAATTTAAGTTTGTTTATATACTTATGAATTAAAGATGTTATTTTTTTCAATTTTATAACCTTGCTTGTCGTAGGCTTGGATATTTGAAGTGATTGAGGGGCTCCATCAAAGTGGGTCATCAAAACAAAGAAGAAAATTCCGCGCATCTTAAAATAGAAGCCATCTGGTTCTCCGAAAATAACTTATGATGTGGTGCATTCATTTTTTAGTGACAGCACTCATGTTGTAAGTTTTATAATATTAATGTAACCATCTAAGATTATTATGTACTATAAGATTATTCCATGTTAAAAACTATTGTTTGCTTTATGGCAGGTGAATGTTAAACAAATCATCTAGCAATATGAGAACGAGAAGGTTAAAAATTATTGGAAGGTGGTTGAGGATTATGTGCCGCACATCCCTAGACGGGTTGGCTTTATAAAGTAAGTATTATTGAGTACATTATATATATATATATATATAATTTATGTGCCGCTCACTCGAGGGGAAGTTTCAAATGAGCTTAAAGATACTATGTATGAAACAGTTCCGGAGCAGCCCAATCGAGGGGATATTCTGAAAGAGACTGTTGCGGATAACAATGACGATCAATCCAATAAACCTGATGACAAACAATATGCGGAGGTTGTATAATCATTAATGATCATTTCTATTTTTTTTATATAAATTGATAAATGTTTTTAACAATGTGTCGTTATATTTTTTATTTATTTATAACAGTTAAGGACAAAGTTCTGTTATGACTTTGTTTTTCAAAGTTCTGTTAAGGACATGTTTGAATTTAAGTCGACGTTTAAAGCAGGATACGAAGAACTTGGCTGTTCCATGTCTAAATTGAAGTCAGCATTTGAAGCAGAGTGCGTTGAACAAAAGGAGTTCAAAAAAGTTGTCATGGGATTTATTGGTTCAAATTATAACAGACCCTCAAAGTGGTCATATGATGATTCTCTGCCTGGACACTCATATACAGTAAGCAAGTTTAACAATTTATATTTGCTTTTCTTTACCTTTTAATTCAACACGAGTTTGATATATCTATCTTGGCTAATTGATAGGTTCTTGATGACTGGCCAATTTATATGGACGTTAGTGATTGTAATGATTACAGTCCTCTATCCCTGTATAGTTTCTATAGGGATCCAAGCAGTGATAGCTGTTGAGTGTTAGAAAATGTATATTTATAAAGGAGAAAATTGTCATTTTACATTTCAAGTTCTATTAACTTTTTTACTTTTATGCATTCAAGTTCTTGTGAATTTAATTATGTGTATTTTATTATAATTAAGTATTTCACATATTTTAGGGGCATTATGGTTATTTCACAATAAAAGAGATATCGAATGATAAAACGGATAACAAATTTAAAGTCAGAATGGTCGAAAACCTTAAGAGAAGCATAAAAGTAAAAATGTTACTGTTCACATATATGGTACTATTCACATGTATAGTGTTCATGGTACTATTCATGACACTGTTTATATATACTGTATGATGACGTGGCGTTGATCAATGACTTGGTGTTGACTGATGATGTGACATCGACCAATGACGTGACAACATTTGATTGGAGGAATGATGTGGCATTGACTGATTATGTGGTGTTGATTGATGACGTCGCTTGATTGATGAGGTGTCCCAATCTTATTAGATGAAAATATTTATTCACTGTTGACCGATGACGTGGTAGTATATTAGTGGATTAGAAAAACATGCATATGGTACATGCATATACACGTAATCATAGCCCTGATGATATATTCAAATTAATCAGAATTTGTCACGTGACGTAATCCTGTGTATCCAAATTGTTTTAATTCGATGGCCATGATTTACTCGTTATATCTATAAAAAGAGGGCTCTTCCTTCCAATTTGACATCTCTGAATTCATTTTTGAGCTCTATTTTTTGAAATTCCTTCTCTATCTTGCATTTTCTTCATATTTTAGTAAAATTTCTATTTTAGTCCTAGTTCAAATATGAGTAGTTAATTTTCTTTCAAGTTTGGGTTGAACATGAAGTCTCAACATGTTCTATGAACTTAATTGGTAAATTTATTTTATTTTCTCCTCTAATTTCTGTGAATGTTTTAATTTTTCATTGATAGATAGTAATAACACAATTATTACCGTTTGGCATGATAAACCCTTAGCACCATATTAATTAAAGCGTAGTTCATAAGGAGTGGATTTTCCTCTCATGATATAATTGGTATTAATAAGGAATATTGAACCTTAAAGCATGTTGATGTAGATTCAGATACCTAAGTATTTTACTATAACAGTTGCCTTTTTAATTATTGCTGCCATTTTAATTTAAAATTTAGGATAAATTTACCATAATTTAACCACTCACTTAGTAATTAGAGTGTAGTTCATAAGGACTGCGCTTAGCACCATATTAATTAGAGCGTAGTTCATAAGGAGTAGATTTCTCCCTCATGATTTAATTGGTATTAATAAGGAATATTGAGCCCTCTTGCATGTTGATGTAGATTCAGATACCCAAGTGCTTTATTATAATAGTTGCATTTTTAATTATTTCTACCATTTTAATTTAAAATTTAGGATAAATTTACCATAATTTAACCACTCACTTAGTAACTTAATTCAACACATAGTTAAAATTTACCTCTTCGTAGGATCGACACTCCTCACCATTAAACTATTCTATAATATATTCGCGTATTTGCGAGTTCAATAAAATTTACACGATAAGTTTTTGGCGTCGTTACAGAGGAAGTAAGTTATTTTAATTTATTGAATTAATTTTTTTGTATTTTTTCTGTAATTTAACTTTTGTAATTTAAATTTCTTTAAAATTCTGTAATTTAATTTTCAAGTTATTTTCTTTGGTAATTTTTTTGTTTTATCTTGTTAATTTATTTTAATTAATTCGTAGAATTAATTTTTAAGTAATTTTTTTGTGTGTTTTCCTTTAAAATTGTTATTAAAAAATTAAAATAAAAAATAGAAAAAGTGAATTTGTAATTCCTTTAAATTAATTTCTTTTCTTTTTCTCTTTTGAAATTATTAAAAAAGTAAACAATTAAAATTAAAAAATTAAAAAAATAAATATGTAATTTAATTTTTATAATTTAAATTTCTTTAAATTTTAGTAATTCAATTTCTTTGTAATTTCTTTAAATCTCTATAATTTCATTTTTAAGTTATTTTTCTTTGTAATTTTTTGTTTATTTGGTTAATTTATTAGTTCACAGAATAAAATTTTTTAAGTAATTTTTTAGTCGTTTTCTTTTAAATTTTTATTAAAAAAATAATTCTGTAATTTATGTAATTTAATTTCTTTTCTTCTTTAAATTTCTGTAATTTTATTTTCATGTTATATTAATTCGTTGAATTTATTTTTATAAATAATTTTTAGTATTCTTTTCGTATATCTTTTTCTTATAAAAATGTTTCGCAATTTAACTTTTGTTTGTAATTTTTTAAATTTTTGTTATTTTTGCTTTACTTTTCTTGGTAAATTTTTTTGTTTATCTTGTAATTTATTTTAATTTTAGTTAATCTTTTTCTTGTATTTTCTTTTTAGTACTTGAGTGTATGTTCATATTAAGTGGTAACAGCGTGATAAGGTTAGTATCGTAAATTCTCCATCTTCTTTATTTTTATTAATTTTATTCTCATTTTTTTGTTACATTTTTTTATGCATGGTCGAAGGTCGCAATTATCTAAGTTTGCACCTATAGACTTAGAATTGAAAAAAACACTTCTCACATAAATACATTTCATTTAAAGATAAAATTGAAATGGATTTGCAACAACAAGAACCACCACAAGAGAGACCATTTAAGAATTATTTCAGTTCTTTAGCTAACTTGAGCACATTATATATACGATACCCAAATGTAGCTGTTAGGAGTTTTGAATTAAAACTTAGTGTGTTAAATTGTCTCCCAACATTTTCTAGCCTAGAAAATGAGGACCTATATAATCATTTAAATGATTTTTATGCTGTTTGTCAAACTTTTAGATATGAAAATTTTTCAGATGATGATGTTAAACTTAGACTATTCCCATTTTCTTTAAAGGATAGAGCTATTTCATGGTTTAATACATTGCCCGCTAATAGCATTACATCATGGGAATAAATGGTTATAAAATTTTTAAATAAATACTTTCCAGTTCATAAAATCAAATCTTTTTGGAGGGAAATTTTAGAGTTCATCTAGAGAGAAGACGAGTAATTTTTTGAAGTATGGGAGCGATTCAACGGGTTACTCTTGAAATGTCCATATATGGATATGAAAAATGGCACTAATGCCAATACCTTTTGGAGGGATTATTGACAAATGTGCAAGAATGACTAATGAGAGCAAATGGAGGAGAACTAATGTCTAAATGGTTCACAAATGTCGATATGGTGTGTATTAATCCGACAAACTTATTGTGCTCTTATTGTTTTCTTTTTTTTCTTATTTTTTTATGATTGTAGCCATAACAGAATGGGTAAATTTATGAAACTTTTTGTGTTTAGGTATTCAGTTCCATAAATATTGGCGGCGATCACTGGATATTAGCCCAAGTAGACCTGTACAGGAAGAGCGTATGGATCTATGAATTGTTAGTGGAACTTCGCGATGATAAGATATACAAACAAAAGTTCAAGCCATTTATGATTGTTTTCCCTCAATGGCTAGAAGATGTTAGATTCTATAACATTCAGCAAGAGCTACGAATGCCCTTAGAAAATTAGAGTTGTCAAGAACGTGCCACAACAAGAGCCTGGAACTAGTGATTACGGTGTTTTTTTTTTTAAATGTTCACAATGTATTTAATGTTTGGTCTTAGACTTAATTTTAGTGGTATTCATGGTCAAATTTAATGGTGACATTGAACTTTAGTGTTAACATAGATGTATCTTTACTTTGTTATTTATTCAACTTATTATTTTACAATTTAATTCAAATCAAATACTTCATTATTTATAGTTACGAATTGTTAAATTTGAAATTAAATATGTCGTTATATATAATTTGCAATAAATTAAAATTAAGTATTGAAAACACGTAAGTATTTAGAATGATACAATAAATTAAAATTAAGTGCTGAAAATATATTACTATTTGGAACAATACAATAAATTAAACTTAAGTGCTGAAAATACATAAATATGGTATTGACGATACAATCAGTTTTGATTTGACACAATGGGATTCTTATATCTCTTATAGTTATGACCCGTTTCATTGTACGCCCACATTTTATAGTTCTCCGACTTACACCCTTACCAATAAAGGGTATTCTGAGCTCGCGATAACGACCAAGTGGTCGTACTTCCATTGGTGGTTAACTTTCATTGCTCGGATGTCCTTGGGAACCTCCCAATCCACTATGTCACCAACGGGCTCTACTGGTTATGCAGAAGCCATCATTAATGATTCCTTAGTATAAAATTCAGAACAAAGGCTTATATAATCTACTCGAACGCTTAGGCAAGTAGCAATTGCATGCACACAAACAAAGTGATCAAGTTGGAACATTCTATAGGAGCAAGTCTTGTCACGAATGTCAACTATCCCTTCTTTAATACTACCACTCAAAACATGAAATCGATATTGAGATACAGGACGAACAATCATTCTTTCGGCCAAAGTTCTCCTGTCAGAGATAATTTCGTCGGCCTATGTTGTTAGAGGAGTACTCATTGATTCAGTAGTAATTTTCTTATCATAAAACCATTGCTGCAATGTTTTCCTAAAGTAATCAATGAAATGAGTAATCGAAAATTTATGTTGTTCCCTCACGAAAGAATTTACGCTCTCTGCAATGTTGGTGGTAAGAATACTGTATTTCTTGCCTTTAAACTCAGACCTAGTCCAATTACATATGCCAACATTATTCTCTAAGTAGTCAGTAGCACCTAGTGGAGTTATCATAACCCCTCAAGTTAGTTTTTAAATTCTTCATATCTGTATGTTTTTGCTGTATTTATGGAGACTGGCTTAAATCATCCCAAAGAGCTTTAGATATATTGAATTTTGACTTCACGTTACCTTTCACATGGTAAAAATAAACGCCATGGACAGCAGTGTGAAATACTTTTAGAATGACTTTTTTTTATGGCAGTTCATTGATCAAAGATAAATACTAACTCTGACCTATCACCAATCACTCCATGTAACTTTGTCATAAACCATTCTCAAGCATCATTATTTTTCGAATCTATGACCCCAATAGCTAACGGATATAATTGATTGTTTCCATCTAAGCATGTCGCAATAAATATATTTTTATGATATAACCCTTTTATATGAGTACCATCTATAGTACCATCTATAGCAAACACTGGCCTGATGCATTGCATGAAACCCTTGATAGAAGATCCAAGAGCTATAAAGTAGTATAAGAAATTATCATCTTCATCTTGCTGCAGGTGAGTAACGGTACCTTTATTTGTTTGAGTCAAAATATGAGAGTATTTCAGAAGTAAGTTGTATGACTTAGAAGGGTTCCCTCGAACTATTTTAAAGTCAACTTCTTTAGCATGATATGCTTGCTGATATATTAACTGAACACCGTTTTGTTGTTGAATATTAGCTTTGATGTCATTTGGAGTGTATATTCATTTTTCTTGGATAAAATTATCTGTAATAATATGACCAATAACCTAACTCCTTACTCGACGAATACCACTAGCCAATACCTCATGATAATAAGTGTGTATATTATTAACTCTTCTCACACACCAAGGAATATTTTGGTCATTCAAAGATTTTATTACTCAAATACACCATTTACATGATTCCAAAGAACACTGGGCCTCAAAACGTGTTGTTGTCGACCGCGTGATCTTGAAATCAAATTTAACCTTCAAGGTAATTTTTCGCAATTCTAATATTAATTCATTCTTATCAGCAAACAATTTACCCACACTAATATCATTATAATTACAATTTCTAACCAAGTCTGGAGCAGGTATGTTTGAAGGCGAAATTGGAGCAAAACTCACAAGGTGGTTAATTATTATTCTCCTTCTTACATGAACCACTAAAAAAATAGGTCCACTATCTCTAATATTAATTGGAATATCATTCTAATCCTCATCTTTATAATAAATAGGAATATTAAAAGAACCAACGCCCATATCATTATTTATTACTGTATTGCCAATGTCATCAATAGGATTATCATTGTCATGAAATTCATTATTGTAGAATAGAGAGCAACGTTGCTCTAAAGACGTTGTTACTGGTATTGCCTCTTCTTCAACATCTGCTAAGGAAATGCCATTATCATTAATGGTGACATTGTTGTCATGGAATGGTAAATAAAATTGTTGGAAAGCGTGTGTCTGTGGTAATACCTCTTGTTTACTATCTGGGACATAGATGTTTGCTTTAAAAGAAGTTTCAGTTTTTATAGGTGGCTCAATATCTTAGTTTTAAACTCGAGGAGCCGTGATAACAAATAGAGGAATGCATCTGTAATTGACTACATCAGAGGTCATATGTAATATAACATTAATCATTTTATCCTTAAAAATATCTATAGGTAGTGAACATGTATGATACATTGTATTATTAGACTTCAAAGTAGTCTTCATGGTGATAGTGTATTTATTACGATTTATCTAAAATATCATAAACTCTTGCCAGACATTGATCAAAGGTATAGGCTTTCTAAATTAAAAATGCTATATTATTGCTACTCACATACTCCACATGCCTATCTGCGGATGTCTCCCACCAACCGTTGTAAAAGAATTGAAGTACAACTGAATCCATTAAATATGAAAAAATATTAAAAAATAAAATAAATGTGATTACATATTAAAAAATATTATAAAATTTATATGCAATAAATTAAAAGATAAATATATTTTTTTGTGTGATGGGTAACCGTCGCCCAAAATTTTGGGCGACAGTCAACCGTTGCACAAAATTTCAAATTTATGTTTTGTACGATGGACAGTTCTAAAATTTTGTGCGACAGTTGAGTATCACCTAAAAGGGCGACAGTCAACTGTTGCACAAAATTTTTACTTAATGATTCGTGCGACGGGTAGTTCTAAAATTTTATGTGATGGGTGATTGTCGCACAAAATTTTGTACGACAGTATAACAGTAACCCATCACATAAAATTTAAGATATACTCGCCGTATTGTGTCGATAGGTACTGATTATTATTTTGAATTTTCATGAATTGGACAGCACCCATTGTAAGATATTTCCACCATCACATTCAACACACTCCGACAATGCATGAGACCACCAACAACCTCCACCACCACCATCATTACAATAACAATATACAACCACAACACAACATAAGAATAAAATAAAGCATATGTTTCAAATTGCTAATCTAGGATTTTTAAACTTCAACTATTGATCTTAGAGATGTTAATTGATATTACATGTGATTTTGATAGAAACGATGTTGTTAAATGTGATTCTGGTGAGATTGTCACCGGTGATGGACTCCAATTTTGCTTTGCTGGTGAGTGGTGAGAAGTTTGGGTGAGTTACAGGTTTTGGTGAGCTTGAGTGAGATCGACGCGGGCATTTTAGTCCATAAGTTTGTTAGTTGGCTAGTTTTGATAGAAAAAAACATGTGGGGTTAATTTTATAATTTCCTAAAGTATTATAACTAGTTTCATAAATTTTCTAAAAACTACTGACTTCTTTTTTCTATTGTTTTTTTCAAAAGCCGTCTGTCACTTTTTTTAGAGAAAAGAATACTTATATAATATTTCCTAGTAAAATCCTAACATGTATTTTCTTTTCCTTTAATAATTCAAAATATTAAATATTTTAAATTTAATATATTATTATGTCTCTACTTACGTAAAAGTAAAGATAATGTGTAATCACTTTGGGGCCTACTTTGTAAAATAACAAAAGACCCCATTTACAGATTAATTTAACACATAAGTTCTTAACAAATATCATAATTAGGTTTTTCAACTAATATGCGAGTTTTCTTATTTTTAGATCTAATAGTGGAGTTTTCAATTAAATGAGCTAACCTAGGGATCATTTGGGAACATACAATAATGACTATGACAATTAAGCCTGTAATTAAACAAGCATAATAATTTAGTTCGTCTCAAGCCACATTGATCTCTTTACTACACAAGCCTTTGTACTACATTATTAATTAAATTGATATCTCAACTATTAATCAATTTAATAACATATTGTTCCCTGATACTTATTGGTTTTCTCTAATATTATTTTCAGTATATTAAATATGTCGACACACTCTGGCCAGAGAATTCTATGATCAAGTACTGAAAACCCATCAAGAGGTGTGTTATATAAATTTCATATTGTTAATCTATAACTTTAATATTTATAATTGCTCCTATCAAGATACTAGGTAATCTTAACTACAAGTATATGTCGTGCCCATTAGTTACTCAAATGGAATGACAACCACAATTATGAAATTATAACTAACTCAAGATTAAGATTACAGTAAAGTCAATGCCTATGAGATTTAATAAGATTGATAGTTATTATAAAGTTAATTAAATCTCATATGTGATCTAGTTCAATGTAGTTGTACTATATCAATAAATTCATACATGATTAAGATAAATGATTCAATGAATTTATTATAGTTTATACCTAAATAAAGTATCTAACTTTATTTATCAATTGCGAACTCAGTTTATTAAATCATAAGATAACTTGTATTTATTTCTTCTGTGAATCCACATAGTGATCATATAAATATATATAATATGATTAAATAGACTATACTAAAAAATTAATACAAATAAGATATTTGAATAAAATATCTCAATTATTTTATTAATCAGAAAAAATATTTTTTACAATTAAATAAATCTATATACTTTTAAAGAACATATTTTCCCAACAATCTCCCACTAGCTCTTAAAACATATTTGACATTTCATACATGCTTATGGATTCTAAGTATAAGTTAAAGAGTTTCCCAAGTATGGCCTTCGTAAAAAGATCTGTCAAGTTTTGCTGTGATTCAATCTGAGTAACTTCACATTACCTCTTTGTACTATATCCCTTATAAGATGATATTTTTTCTCAATGTGTTTTTATTTCTTGTAGTTCCTTGATTCCTTAGATTGAGCTACCACATCACTATTATCACAAAATAACTTAAGTGGTACAGTTACAACAAGTATCATCTCAAGATCTTATAGGAACTTGTAGAGCCATATAACTTTTTTTGCAGCTTCAGATGCAGCCACATATTCAGGTTCTATTGTGGAGTCTTTGATACAAGACTGTTTCACACTCCTCCAAATAATAGCTCCACTTTCTAATGTAAACACATAGTCGAAAGTTGATTTTCTGGAATCCTTATTTGACATAAAGTCAGAATTAGTATAACCCACTAGAATAAGTTCATTACCAAAATACACAAGTATATAATTTTTAGTTTTTTTCAGATACTTCATTATATGCTTGACTGCAGTCCAGTTGTTGTTCAAATTTTATTAAACTCACAACTGCCCAAATCTATTATAGAATAGATTAATGGTGATGAGTGTCGATCCCACAAGGAGGTGGATTTCAATTATATGTTGAATTTAATTTTTTAAGTGAGTGGTTAAATTATAGTAAATTTATCTTAAATTTTGAATTAAAATGGCGTGAATAATTAAAAATACAATTATTATAATAAAGCACTTGGGTATCTGGATCTACATTAACATGCTTTAGGACTCAATATTCCTTATTAATATCAATTAAATCATAAGGGGAAAATCCATTTCTCATGAACCACGCTCTAATTAATATGATGCTAAGGGCTTATCGTGCGAAATAGTAATAACTGTGTTATTACTATCTATCAATGAAAAGTTAAAACATCCACAGAAATTAGAGAGAAAAATAAAATAAATTATCAATTACGCCCATAGAACATGTTCAGACTTTAGCTTCAATCAAATTTGAAAGAAAATTAGCTACTCATATTTGAAATAGGGATAAAATGGAAATTTTAATAAAATACAAAGAAAATACAAGATAGAGAAGGAATTTAAGAAAATGAAGCAATAAATGAACCCAGGGGTGTCAAATTAGGGGAGAGAGCCCTCCTTTATAGATACAACGAGTAAATCATGGCCATTAGATTAAAACAATTTGGATGCACTGGATTGCACCACGTGACAAGTTCTGATTAGTTTGAACACATCATCAGGGCTATTATCCCGTGTATATGAATATACCGTACGCACGTTGTTTTTGAGCCACTAACATACTGCCACGTCATCTATCAACAGTACATAGATATTTTTATCCAATAAGATTGTGACACTTTATCAGTCAAGCCACGTCATCAGTCAACGCCACATTATCAGTTAATGCCATATCATTCCTCCAATCAATTACTGCCACGTCATTGGTCGGTGCCACATCATCAATCAACGCCATGTCATTGGTCAATGTCACGTTATTGTACAGTATATATGAACAGTATCATGAATAATATCATGAATAATACTGTACATGTAAACAGTGCCGTATATATAAACAGTGATATTTTTACTTTTATGCTCCTGCTAAGGTTTTCGACTTATTCTGAGTTCATATTTACCGTCCGTTTTGTCATTCGATATCTCGTTTATTATGAAATGACCATGATATTCCTAAAATAAATAAAATACTTAATTATAATAAAATACACATAATTAAATTCACAAGAAACTTGAATACATAAAAGTAAAGAAGTTAGTAGAACTTGAAGTGTAAAATGACAATTTTCTCCTTTATAAATATACATTTTCTAGCACTCAACACCAGTGCGCAGGTCTAAGATTAGATTGATATTTGTTAACCATCCTTGCTACAAAATAGAGGTCTGGTTTAGTACAAAGCATAGCATACATAGGACTTCTTACAGCTTCTACATAGGAAGCTCGTCTTATTTTATCTATTTCTTTAGATGTTTTAGGTGATTGATTCTTAGAGAATGCAATTTTATGTCTAAATAGTAATAAATCAGTCTTGAAATTTTTCATGTTAAATCTAGCAAATATCTTATCGATATAGACTGCTTGAGACAAGGTTAAAGTTTTATTCTTTTGGTCTCGTAGTAATTTGATACCGAAAATATAACTTATCTCTTCCAAGACTTTCATATCAAACTGTTTTGATAATCAATTCTTTACTGCAGTCAACACTCCTATATCATTTTCAATTAGAAGAATATCATCTACATAAAAAACTAGAAAGGCTATAGATTTTTCCTGAATTTTCTTATACACACATGGTTCATCAATATTCTGAATGAATCCAAATAATTTAATCGCTTGATTAAATCTAATGTTTTATGATTGAGATGCTTATTTCAATTTATAAATAGATCTCTGTAACTTATATACCATGTGCTCTTAACCTTTGTATATGAATCTATCTGGTTGCTGCATGTAGATGTCTTTTTTAAGATGCCTATTAAGAAAAGCAGTCTTGTCATCTATTTGTCAAATTTCATAATCTAACAATACAACAATAGAGAGTAGAATCTTGATGGATTTAAGCATAGCAACCAGAGAAAATGTTCCCTCATAATCAATTCTCTTTTTTTGAGTAAATCTTTAGACTTTGTTGGAATACATAGATTCCATTTATGGATTTATACCATTTTTTTTATAATTCAACATCTTTATTCATTAGAGTTTCATTATAGTTAGTGGGATCTTGTATATATTCATCTGAGATAGCTATATAGATTTCTCCTAATAACATGTGTCTAGCAGGTAACCTAATTACCCTCTTACCACAATAAGGTTTCAAAAAGGATTGTTACTCAATGATAATCCTATAGTGATCATCTAGTTGTTGTTGTTCTTCTTATTCTATATTAAGCGTTGAAAGTTGAGTATCAACCTGATCACCTAACAATTCTTCAAGTATTACCTACTCTTACGTTTAAAGTTATTCATATAGTTCTCCTCGAAGGTAGTGAAATATGTGCTCACAATCACTTTCCTATTTTAAGAACTAGAAAATAAGTCTCCTCTTATTTTTTTGGGATACCCCACAAACATAAACCTCAGAACGTGAATCCATTTTGTTTGCCTTCGATTTTAGCACATGTGCTGGTGCTCCCTAAATACAGATATATTATAAACTTGGTTTGCGACCTGAGCATAATTCTATTGGGGCTTTAGGGACTGAATTAGATGGAACTAAGTTCACGAGGTAAACTGCAGTTTCTATTGCTAGTCCTTAAAAAGAGATTGATAATGATGAATAACTAAACATAGATCTCACCATATCCAAAAGAGTTCTATTTCTTCTTTCAGCTACTCTATTTTCTTGTGGTGTTCCTAGGGCAGTCATCTAAAATATAATCTTATTTTTAATCATATACTCTTTGAAATCTCTTGAGAAAAATTCACCATCTCGATCAGATCAAATTTTCTTTATGCTCTTATCTAATTATTTTTCTGTCTCAGCCTTATACTTTTTGAATTTCTCAATAGCTTCAAACTTATGATACATTAGATAAACATAACCGTATCTTGAATAATCATTAGTGAAAGTGATAAAATATTTATAACCTCTCCTTACTTATACATTGATTGATCTATATATATCTGTATGTACCAATTCAAGTGGTACTATTGCAAGCACTCCTTTGGCTGAGAATATGCCTTTTTGATCATTTTGCCTTCTAAACAGGATTCATAAAGTGGCAATGATTCATTTTCTAATGGATCCAAGAGTCCATCTTTGATAATTCTTTGTATCCTATTTTGGTTTATGCGATCCAAGCGCAAATGCCAGAGGTAGCATTGGCTGGAAGAAATATTTCTTTTTTTAGATAAATATACTTACTGATCATTATTAATCTGTGTGTTATACATAGAATATATCATACGACTTAAATGATATAAATTATTTTTCAATGCATTAGAACAAGTAAGTCTCTCATTATAAAAAATAGAAATAGAGGATTTAAAATTTGCAGCGTACCCTTGCTTTGCCAAATAAGCTGTTGAAATTAAATTCTTCTTAATGTCTGTAACATAAAGATAATTATTCAAAACTAAAATTTCATTATTAAAAGATAATAAAATAGATCCAGTCGTCACTGCTGACATAAACTATCCTGTCCGTAATTGCAACTTGATGCTTTCCTCACTTAGTTTCCTGGTTTCCTGAAACCAATAAAGTAAATTAAAAATATGATTAGTTGCTCCTGAATCCAACATTCAAGTGTCACTAGGATTCTGAAATAAATAGGTCTTAATTACAAAAAGATTTCCCATGCCTAATTTCATAATCTTAAAGCAATCCTTTTTCCAGTGGCCTTTTTGTCTATACTTGAAGTATTTGCCCTTTGGCTTGCCATCTTGCTTAGTAGACAATTTCTTTTTTCTTAACTTTCTTCTTACCCTTTCCTTTCGACTTAGATCTAGAAGAAGAACATTTTTTAGCAATATTTATGCTTCTTAGAAATTTCTCAACATGATAGATCTCTTCAGCAGAATGAAGTACGTTCATCAATTTAGTTAAGGTCATATTTCCTTTGTTCATATTATAGTTGACCTTAAATTTTTTGAATGTTTCTGATAGAGATTCTAGCACCATGTCAATCTTTGAGTTATCATCGATTTGTGCACCTTGAATCTCAGTCTCATTCAAATGGCTCATTATTCTAAAAACATGATCACGAACTCTTGTATCCTTCACCATTTTACTGTTTATAATACCTTTCAGCTTGTTTGTCTTGCAAAGCTAGTATTTTGCTCGAACATCTCTTGGAGACTATTCATTATTTTAGTAGTAGTCTCCAAGTTTTGTTGTTTGGTTTGTAGAATATTAAAAATCGAGGCTAAAATATAATATTTTGCCATTTCATTGGCCTTTTTTCATTTTTCATAAAGTCTCCTCTGATTTCTATGTGCATCTGCCGCTAGAAATGGGGGACATGGTTGGGTTAAATTATATTTGTAATCTTCAGCAGTTAGAATAATAAATAGAATTCTTTTCTAATCTATATAGTTTTCTTCAGTGAGTTTATTTTGATTCAGAATAATAGTAAGTGGGCTTAGGGAAGACATTTTCTGAAAATTAAAACATCTATGTATAAATAATTTGATAAAATATTTACAATAAATGACAAAAATGCAAAAAACCATAAAAGTATTTTAATTTATTACAACGATAATCTAGTATTGTTTCGATAAGCTATCAATTGGGGAAGTCATGTCTATACTTACTAGACTTAATTATTTATTGGATTATTTACTTTTATGTAGTGACATGATAAATAACTATCATTATCTTTTTGGGCCTAAATTTGTTAACAGAGGTTCGTTGGGAAGGTTAATAATAAATTTTAGTTGAATGTAAAACTATTGTTTCAATCTACATACTTTTCATATCAATAGTCACCATTGGGGTAAACAACCGATTAAAAAATTTTCAATTTTATCTATAAAGAAGTTTATCAAATAAAATATCTAATATATCTATCTTCCGAAGGGAGTATCAGCGTATCATAAAGTCAAGGTATATATATAATTTTATTATTGAACTAACAACGGAGCCAATGGTAAAAATTATCTTGAATTTTTTTTCTCTCACTCAATATTTTAAAATTGATTTTTTCTTTTTAAAGTATATATTAATTATATATTGTTAATTACATGTTTCCTATAATATTATCTAGATAATATATAATATTATTAAGTATTTGTAAATTTCAAACAATATAATGATATTCATAATTAATGAATGACATATATCATTATGCATAGAGTGACATTATCTATTCTATATGACATGTTATCATAAAAAAAATAGCATATAGAAAAATATTTAAATAATTTTAATTTATGGCTTCCTAAAATAAAATAAAAAATTACATTAACCTTAAGCCCAATTTTCATTGGGCTTTTTGTCAATGTCCATCTTCCATAAACTTGTCTTTATTGATGGATTAAGGCAAATTAGGCTTTTAAATTTATTATTGGTCCAATTTGATTTTGAATAAAATAAATAATATAATTTTTTATTTAAAAATAATAAATAAAACTTTTGGACAAAAATAAATTTAATATATTAAAAATTTATCTATACATTTTAATCTATTAAACCCATTTTAAATTGAACCTAAAACTCGGATTTGCCAAACCCAAAAACATTTTTAGACTTAAATGCGTAAAATTAAAATCATTCTGTCCAAAAAGAAAAAACTTAGGAACCATAGGGACTTAAAGGATAAAAATCCTTGGAGCCCTAGCATCTATCTTTTTCTTCTACTTTTTCCCCTGCCACCACCATTAACAAGACTCGCTACCACACCAAAAGCCACCAAATGTTGCCCTTGGTCAATAGCCTGCGCGCGCATGCCACGAGCCCTTGCTTGCGCTACTGGCCCTGCGGGCTGCGCAAGTTGTTAACAACGTGTTGTCACAGATCGCCAGAGGTTTTCGCAAGTTCGGGCCATTTTCGCCGAGGAATTACGCTATTGGAGGCTAAATCCACGCACATGGGAAGGTTTCGGACGAATCCGCCACAAATCAAAGTGCACAGCGCATGCGGGATGCGTTTAGCGCTCAACACAGTTAGCAGTTAGAAAACGGGTGAGCTTAGCACAAGAGGCGAGTTAACTTAAAAGTTGGCTGCACTTAGCAATGGGCCAACCACACAACTAAACCATGAGTGGTGCACTTAGTATCCGGCCCAGTCCAAGTTCTAGAGGTTTCCACTAATTACACAAGTGTTGGAATTCTCTAAAGACTTGCACAAACACCCTTGGCTAGCACCTCTATAAATACGGGTTCACCCCTCATTTTGAGCAACACTTCCACACACATCCTTGAGCATTTCCAGCACACACTTGCTCACTTGTTCTCAAGCTCTCTTGTACAAAGCATAGTGTAATTACGCATTTGAGTGTAATATAAACACAATTGGCCATTCCGCTTGATTCTCTCTAGCATTTTTTCGTAAATTTCTCCGCTTAGACTAGGTAGAGAAGGGTTGGGCTTACTTAGCGATTTAGGGTGCTAAGAAGTCATCTAAGTGCCACACGGGAGTGCCGGGCAGTAACTCTCATCCCGTGACAGTGTCTTTGCCTGCAGTAGCATCTTTGTCAAAGACGTGTTGTAGCCTTTGCATTGCGCGTTCTTTGCTTGCTGCAGCAGCGTGTTTTCGTTATGCCTGTAGCGACGATGCTTTGCGCCGCACATGCACATGCAGCTTGACTTCTTTATTAATCTGGTCGGTGCTTGTTGTTGAAATTTCCAGCTTTGTTCCTCCAATTTGTTTTCCTTAATTTACGAACATTTAGAGTAATTGACGAATTTCCTAGGCCAATTTTTGGCTTACATAATTTCTATTGCAGTAAATTAAATTAAGAGAGAAATTTGGTGATAAATAACCATCCCTCTTGTTATAGATCCAAAAGAAAAGTATAAAAGAAAATCTAACCATGAATTAAGACAAACCATTAACAATCTTTATTCATATATTAAACAAATAATTAATATCTAAATAAAATTATGCCACTCTAATGCATAAATATCGTGACTGATTTCATATGATATTCTTATATATGAATATGAAATGGCTATGATACCAATAGTTGGTGAAAAATTATAATTTTTTTCATAAAAAAATTTTGAGGATCGATATCATATAATATATAAAAAATTCATAATCTACAAAATCAGACCTTGGTAATTTGAAAAGATGAACGACAGGAAGCAACAAATCCGTCACCAAACAATCTTTCAGGTTATGAGTCAAGTTTGATCCGCACTCAACACGTGAGTGTTCATTTCTTTTTTTTGGTATTTTTCTCAAAAGCCATCTGTCACCTTTTTCTTAGAAAAAAGAATACTTATATAATATTTCCTAATAAAATCCTAATATGTGTTTTCCTTTTCCTTTAATAATTTAAAATATTAAATATTTTAAATTTAATATATTAATGTCTCTCTATTTACGTAAACGTAGAGATAATATATAACCATTTCATGGCCCACATTGTAAAATAAAACAAGGCCCTATTACACATTAATATAACACATAGGATCTTAATAAATTTTACAATTAGGTTTTTCACCTAATATGTCAACTTTCTTGGTTTTAGATCTAATAATGATGTAGTCAATTAAATGAGCTAACCTGAGGATCATTTAGTAACATACAATAATGGCTACAACAATTAAGCCAGTACTGAAACAAGCCAAATAATGTAATTCTAACTCTACTCTACTATAGGATTGGAACTGATCTCTATAATTGTATTTTTGAATAATAATTCGTCCTAAGCCACATTGATCTCTTTACTGAATAATCCTTTGCACCAGATCTTTAATTAAATTGATATCCTAATTATCTAATCAATTTAATAACATATTGTTCTTTGATAATTATTTGTTTTCTCTAATGATAATTTTCAACATATTAATTATGTCGACACACTCTAATAAGAGAATTCTATGATCAAGTATCGAAAACCTATCAAGAGATGTATTGTACAAATTTTATATTGTTATTTTATAACTTCAATACTTATAATTGCTCCAATTAAGATACCAGATAATCTTGACTACAAGTATGTGTCGTGCCCATTAGTAACTCAAATGGAATGACAACCATAATCATGAAATTATAACTAACTCAAGATTAAGATTACAGTAAAGTCAATGCCTATGAGATTTAATAAGTTTGTCAGTTATATAAAATTAATTAAATCTCATATGTGATTCAGTTCAATGTAGTCGTACTACATCAATAAATTCATACATGATTAAGACAAATAATTCAATAAATTTATTATAGTTTATACCTAAATAAAGTGTTGAACTTTATTTATCAACTATGAGATCAATTTATTAAATCATAAGATAACTTGTATTTATATTTTTTGTGAATCCATATAGTGATCACAAAAATACATATAATATGATTAAATGAAATTTACTCAAAAATTAATGCAAATAAGATATTTGAATAAAATACCTCATTTATTTTATTACAAAAATATTTATTATAATTAAAGAAACCTATATGCTTTTAAAGAGCATATTTTCCAAACAAGGTTGACTATGCTCGATGACAACAATGCATGCTTAGCTTAGGCGTGGTAGACAATGTTCGATAGTTAGGGATATGGGGGCTAGTCGAGGAAGATTGAGCAATGAGCTAATGGTAAGCTAGTGATGCAGTGGCATTCGACATGTGTTCAACTTAGGAATGATGTTTGTCTGCAGATTTTATTTTTTAGTTTCCAGATCCATATTTTTAAATGTGTGATTTTTTATCTTTAGGATTTTAGCCCAAACCTTTTTGCCATCCATAAGAGTTATTTTTAATTAAGAGTTACTCAACCCCAAATTGTTATTATTTTTTATTTTTTTGTATCTCATCAACCCTCATTATAATTAATATCTTTTAATTAATGAATTGCATTAAAAGGATAAAAAATAGGGATGACAATAGGGGCAGGAGGCCTAATCCATTCTCCACTCCACTAAAAATTCCACCCTATTATCCATTAAATTTAGTGGGGTAGAGGAATTCTTATATTGGAATGATTTCCCCCTCTCACTTCATCCCCATTTGCTTATTTTATTATAGGCATGGATGTATAATTTTAGTAAATTAAAAATTAGAGACATAAATAAAATAATCACATATTATAAAAAATTTAAATTATTAAAAAATGACCAAAAATTTTGAAATAATATCTTAAAATGATATTAAAACTATAAAATGTTTCAAGAGATGGCAACTTAAAAGAGAAAAGAAAATATAATAATATATCAAAATTGAATAAAAGTTACATTGTAGGGTTTTCTTTCGATTATAACTTATTTATATTATATAAAAATAAAAAATTTATTAACTAACATTATAATTGATAAAATAAAAATTATTAAATAAAAATTAAAAATATTTAAATATAATGGGAATGAATCGGGATGTGATGGAGAGTACAAAATTAAACCTTATTATATTAAGAATTTGATGATTATTTTTCTCTTTTTTCCTACTCATTCTTTAGAATTATTTAAAATACACCCTATGTGGGAGCCTTAAACCGTGGAAGATTTTACCATCCTTAATAAAAAAGAGGGCAATAATATATCACCCCATTGATGTTAATAAACATTGCAATACAAGGTCACATTAAGCTCTAATACAGTACTTACAATTGCCAAATATTGAGTATTAGTTAGGAAAATGCCTAACAATGGAAATAAAATAAAACATTCACTATAAGTTATTAGAAATATGAGTCAATATTGCTTCTGTGAATCCTAAAATTAGCCAAAACAACAATTTCAATATGAAGAACAAAACTCTATGAATAGTAATTGTAGGTATTGCTTACATAATTGTTCACTGATACTATTCATCCACTACTATTTACGATGCTGTTCACTTAGCATTATTCATGGTACTAGTTATTTGACAGTAGTTATAAATTCATCAAGGCTTATGCTATACATTATCCTTAAGACTAATTTCTACTTCTCTAGGAAGATTTTTGATATAATAAAGATAAATAACGCGAATTGATTTTTAGGATTTAATAATGTTGCTATTATAAGGTTGTACTCTAAACAACAGTACAGAATAGCATATAATTCATATAGTATGGACTAAAAGTCATAAAGGAATCGTATCGTAATCAATCTGAGGATTTTCTCAAAAGTAAGTCTAGGAAGATTTTTCCTTACTTAAGGCTAGTGTGGACTAAAAGTCATAAAGGAATACAAATTCTTCTCCTTCCCTCACTTGGGTATAATCAACTATGCTTATCTCGAATACAATCACAATAATAAAGTCATCTCTTTTAGCCAAATGAGCTTATAGAAGATTATGTTTAGATATGACTTATTCAACTCTATTGTATAATTAAATAAAAGAATGACTAATTTTAAATCAAATGTAAAAGTTATTGTTCTTACTTCTTTGCATTGTCAGATTAATATTTGGAAATACCAATAAAGTTCCCACATAAATTCCTTTTAGATGAAAGGAAAAAGACTCCACACACTATGACCTCTCGTTTAAGCAGGTAATCCACCAAAAAAACTAAGTTTTTTTGTCCTTGTTTATCCCATGACTTAAAGTCCTCTTTATAATCATTTAAGAAGTATATATATAGGCAGCATTTACTTCTCGAATTGAATTGAGAATCTTGAAGAGTGAGAATCTAGAGATTAAGACTGTGGAGTAGAAATGAGAGTATGTTGTTTAGTTACACCAAAATGGGAGTGTGAAATAAAAATTAGAATCCTATTTATATATTTATATATCTTAGATTGAGAGTAAATTGTTTCAAATTATAATTTTATCCTTATTTAAAAAATTATAATTTTAGTTACAAAGTTGATAAAAAAATATATTTATGAAATAAACTATTTATTCTATCATTAATTTTAATTATGTAACTTAATAATAATTATTAATATTCTTCATAGTGTAGATCATAATTTTTATTAATTTTAATTGTAATTATTTACATTAAAATTATTGATAAGAACAAGACAAATATAATAATATTATTAATACTATAATATAAAATTAATATTTTTCTTTGAATAAACTATTTTTTTATTATTTTTTTAATAGTAAATAAATATAATAATATTATATTTTTAAATAAAGATCGTATATAGTGATATTAAATAAAGATAGTATATAGTGATATTATTAATTCTCTATAAATATAATAATATTATTTTTAAAGGATTTTTAATTTAGATTACATAAGTTATTATTTTTGAGTAAATATAATAATATTATTTAAAATAAATATAATATTATTTTATTTTAATAAAAATAATTATATTATATTAATAAAAAAAGATAAAAAAAGAAAGAGATAGGAGTAGATTCCCACTCCCATCTCTCTTTATGGGAGTAAAAATCTCACTTTACACTATAAAAGTGAGTGGGACTTATAGAGTGGGACTCCGACTATCTCTTTTAAACAAACAAGTAAATAATAAAGTAATGAGACTCCACATTCTTTATTTCTAGTCTAATAAATAAACACTACAAAAATATTACGTTCATGAGCACCCTTGGAGTAAGTAATATATCACTACGCTTAGTCCATTATTATTCAACAAATATATTTTAACTTTGAAAAACAAATTATCAAAATGTTCTTTTTTAGGCCCAAAAATCTGTGCTTGAGAGATTAATCCATTTATAAATAGCCCAAATAGTTAGATACTGTCATTAATGTAAAGAAAATTCTAGTAGAAAGTATCAAAACGTTTTTTTTTAGGCCTAAAAGTCTGTGCTTAAGAGATTAATCCACTTATAAATAGCACAAATAGTTAGATACTGCCATGAATGTATCCATCTATTTTTATCATTTATCATTCTTTAAAGGTGAATAAATAAGAGACGAAAAAATTTTTTGTGCTTTAAAAGGTCTCTTTAACTTTTGGTTGACAAATTTTCTCTCAACTGACAAGACTCGACTTATGTTGATTGGCAGAACTACTCCAAACAAAACTTTTACAAACTTGGTCAATTTTGTTCTTGACTCTCGAAGGTAAAGATTGTGGTGGCCTAGGTTTCAAAAATTTAAATGTGATGAATAAAGCTTTATTAATGAAAGTTGCATGGGGGCTAATTTCGTCACCTGATAGCGTTTGGGCTCAACATCTTTACACTAAATATGGAACGGATGTTTTGAATATTCCTTCAACCTTGCCCACATGTTCTGGCTCACATTTACGGAGGTCGATTGGTAGCATCTAGCATGATACCTTACAGGGAGCGTATTGGCAATGGCAGGAATGTTAAGTTTTGATGGGATTGTTGGGCTGTGAAAATAAATTTTTGATGTGCTTTGCTACAGCACCCATTCCAGATGACTTACTATCCAGAATTTATAGAGGACAGTGGCAACTAGAAGTGGTACGCTTTTGGTAACCTCCTTTCTAAGCACATTATTTGAAAAATTACAGCAATTCAGCCACCGGCTGCAAATAAAATTAGGATGATGATCAAATTTTTTGGGCTGCGTCAAGAAAAGGACAGTTTGCTGTTAAGTCAGCATATCTTACTGCAAGCCAAATAGTATTGAGGATTTAACTTGGAAGTTAATTTAGAAGTGGCACGACTCTTAAACTAGTTGAACTTTTCTGTGGCTGGCTATGCACGACAGACTTAAAAACAAAGTCAGAGATTGTGAGCATTCCAATTGAGTGCAATTATAGTAGATGTAGGGCTAACATAGAAACAAGTATACATGTGCTATGTGACTGCTTCATTGCTAAACGATTCTGGAATCTATTCATCCCAATGCCCTGTCATCAGCAGTTTTGTTCCTTAAGCCTTCGGGAATGGGTTGTCCGGACTTTGAAAAGTACTTGGACTTTAGAGGGGGATCTAGAGTGGCCTTGTGTCTTTGGGTTAGTGATTTAGAGATTGTGGTATTGGCGCAACTAGTTTCAATTTAATCATTTCTCCACTTTTAATGATATCATGTATCAGGATATCTTGATAAGAGTTGAAGAGATAAAACAGATGAACACTTCAAGAGTCTACTAAAGAATACAAGGTGGAGCAATTAACCGATTGGCATCCCCCAGTTTGTTGGTGGTGCAAATTAAATAAAGATGGCACTTGTAAAAACAATAGAGATGCTGTTGGAAAGTTGATGGGTAAAGCAAGACTACAGTTAAAATAAAATTAAAAGAAAATAAAGAATAATCATACACAGGATACCAGAAATTACATTGTTTGGCTTTTAGCCTATGTTCACGGACGAAGACAAAAGAAACTAATTTTATTAGTGATATAGAGTATACAAGTATTGTGGTAATTTGTCTCACTACCCAAAATCTCAATACACACAATCTCTCACTCACTAATATCTTTGGAGCTTTTTATTTTAAACTCTTAAAAAAACTCTCTCAAAAATAGAAAAAAAAATTAAGAAAATAGAATTAAGAAATGAGAGGGCGAGCCACTTTATTTATAGCCGAAGTTTTGGCTATTATTTTAATTTTGTTTCTACACCACCATTCTTTGCTTGTCAAAATTGGTTAACAAATCCAATTTTGCTTCTTTCTTTCTTCAACAATCATTATTGCTGTTAAAGTTTCTTCATTTTTCTTCTAGCTTCTTCCTTGCCAAAATTTGTTGCAACACTTATATCTCGGCTTATAGAATTTGGCAGCCACTTCTCTTGACATTCTTTCACTTGAAGATTTAATTGAGAACTAATCAATCTCCACACTATCCTTTCTGTTTCTCCATTTGCATGTTGCTTACATTTCTGCTAAGTCACAAGAGGATCTACTTTATACAAACTTGTCAGTATTTATTAGCTTGGTTATAACATTTGCTAAGTTCTTTTTCGTATGGATTTTTTACAAATCTACATTTTCATTTTCCACTACCTCTTGAATAAAGTGATACTACACTTCTAAATGCTTTGTTCTGAAATGAAAGACTGGATTCCTTATAATGTATAAGGCACTCTGACTGTTACATAACATAAAAATTTTCTATTATTTGTGCCCGAACTCCTCCAATAACCTTTGAATCCAAATAGCTTCCTTGCAAACTTATGAAGATGTCATGCATTATATTTCTATTGTAGATAAAGCCAAAACGGTCTGCAGTTTTGAAATGTAGCTTATAGCTCCTCCTGTAAGTGTAAACACATAGCCAGTAGTAGATTTCCTCTTATCAGGATCTCTTGCAAAATTTGAATCTACATAGTCCCTAACGACAAACTTTGATCCTTCATAACATAATGCAACATCTGATGTTCCTTTAATGTATCTCAGAATTCTTTTCATAGCTTTTCAATACTCTTCATTAGGATTTGCCATGTGTCGACTGATTACTCCTACTACTTGTGCAATGTCTGGTCTTATGCATATCATAATGAATATCAAACTTCTCATTGCTGATGCATACGATACTTAAGACATCTCCTTCCTTTCTACTTCATTGCTAAGACATATACTTGAGGATAATTTGAAATTAATAGGAAATGGGGTAAAAATTGATTTATAATAACCCATATTGAAGTATCGCAAGATTTTCTTCAAGTAATTCTTTTGAGAAAGCCAAAGCTTTCTATTATTTTTGTCTCAATAAATTTGCATCCTTAGAATCTTGATTGATGATCTCAAGTCCTTTATTTTAAACTCCCTAGCTAATTCTACTTCAATCTTTTAGATTTAATAAGTCTTCCACATACAACAGTAAAATGATGAAATTATTATCTTCAAACCTCTTGTAATAGGCACAATAGTTTGAATTAAGTCTGTTATATCCAAGATGATGAAGGAATCAAATCTCTGATACCAACACCTCAGCGCCTGTTTGAGACTATATAGAGATTTGTTCAACCTATAAACTAAGTTCTTTTTTTTTTTCAGTAAAATCTTCTGGTTAGAGCATATAAAATTCTTCTTCAAGTTCTCTATAAAGAAATATAATTTTAATAACTAACTACTCTAGATGTAGGTAAAATATAGCACACATCACAAGACTACTCTGATTGTTGTGAGTTAAACAACCAGAGAAAATATCTCGTTGAAATCAATACTTTCTTTTTGAGCATATCCTTTCACAACCAATCTCGCACGATATGCTCCACTTGGTCATTGTTATCACGCTTGCTCTTGTAGATTATTTGTTACTAATAGCTTTTCTTCTATATGGTAGTGGTATAAATTCCCATGTCTTGTTCTTGTGTAGAGCCTTAATTTCTTCCTGTATTACTATCTTTCACAAAGTAACATCTGAGCTGTTTAAAACTTTATAGAAAGTTGATGGCTCTCTAACATTTGTTAAAAGACAATATGCAACATTGATCTTAGTGAGATAATCCCAGTGCCACACTAGCAGTCGTCTTTCATGAGTTGATCGGTGAGCTAGAGCCTCAGATTCGATTGGTTCTTATTCCTCATGCTTTGATGCTGCTTCAGAAGATTCTGAATTATTTTCGATATATACTGGCACATACTCTAACTTTTCTTTTACAGTGCTATAATTCCCATCTCTCATTTGTAGTTGATCTTCTATAAAGATAATATCTTTGCTGATGATAATCTTGTGGTAGTGGAGTCCCTTAGAAGATACCTTTTTACTCCATCAGCATACCTCAAGAAAATGCACCTTCTAAATTTTAGATCTAACTTTATTCTTTCTTAGACATTGTACATCATTTACATAGGATATCTAAATGTATGTAGGTGAGAATAATCTGCTGACTTTCTAGTCTATATTTCCATCAGAGTCTTTAATCTGATTACAGTTGACGGAGATCGATTAATCACATAACAGGTAGTTTTGGCAGCTTCTGTCTAAAATGAGTTGGGTAAACCAGCAATCTTTAATATAGCTCTTATTCTTTTTATAAGATTCTTGTTCATCCGCTCTGCCACTCCATTTTATTAAGGAGTGTATGCTACTGTGAATTGCCTTTACATATCTTCTTGCTTATAGAAAGTAAAAAATTCGCCGTTTGTATACTTTTTACCATTATATGTCTTCAAGCACTTTATTCTCTTTTCGGATTGAAATTCTACCCGTGCTTTGTATTGCTTGAATGCTACATCTGAGTTTTTCTTGATTGGATACGCCTAACATCTTTTGAAATAATTATCTATAAAATTCACCAAGTACTTTGCACCTCCCATGGACATATCCGACGATTCCCAAACATCAGAATGAATTAAGTCTATAATGCATTTACTTTTAGTAATAAATCTACTAAACTTTAATCTATGTTGCTTACTTGTACATAATGTTCATAAAATGATAAATTTACCTATTTGAACCCTAGAAATAACTTTCGCTCAGAGAGAATCTTCAAATCTTATTCTGCCATGTGATTGGGTTTAAGATGTCACGTTATCATTGAATCTTTTCTATTTGACGTAAACAAGCATCAGCTTCTTGTAGTGTCTCTTCTTTAAATATGAATAGATTAGCATCGATCTTTTTTACTTTTATCAATATAAGCACACCTCTAGCAATCTTTATAATCAGATTTTCAACATGTGTTTTGCACCCATGGTTATTTATTTATCCTAAAGACAATAGATTCTTCTTCAAGTATTTGACATGTCGTACCTCCTTAATTTTGTAAAACCGTACCATCAAATATTTTGATTTTGACAGTACTAATACCAGTGATCTCCAAGGTGTACCATCAAACATTTTGATTTTGACAGTATTAATGCCAGTGATCTCCAAGGTATGATCATCACCCATGTATATAGATTCTCCTGAGATATATTCATATGTGTGGAACCATTCTCTCTTAGAGGTCATATGCTAGGTAGCTCTTGAGTCTATAAGCCAAAAATCAGATAGTCATTTTTTTCCTTTGTAACTGTTAGTGCTTTGCTATAGAGGATTTCTCTATCATTTGAGGTACTTGTTATATAATCTTAAGCATTTGATGACTCAGGATCTTTACCTTCTTCTCTTTTATGGTTACTCTAACACTTTTTCTTGATATGCTCTTTCTTGCTACAATTATAGAACTTGACATTCTTCTTACTTTTTGACTTTAATCTATCATGATTCTAACTCCCACTGGGGCCACGTTATGTTAATCTCCCTCTTATTACTAATAATGCTTCTGCTTATTGCAAACTCGCTTATCTATCTTTCTTACTTTTTTGCCTGCTTTTCTTATTTAATACAGAGGCTGTAACATCATTGAATACTAAAATATTTACTTAGTTGTTGTTCGTAAGATTGATGATAAGTTGATCACTGAATCTAGTAAACTCTGAAGTATAAGCTCTGCACGTTCATTTTCCTTTATTTTATGACCAAAGATTGTGAGTTGTGAAAATAGAGTCTTTAAGGTATGGATATGGTTAGTCACCGTTGTAGATTCTGTCATTTGAAAAGTATAGAGTTTTCTTTTCAAGAAGATTTTGTCGTGCAACGACTTGGCCTCGTACAGTCTTGTGAGAGTATCCCAAATTTCCTTTACTGTCCTTTGTTCTACGACACTAGATAATACCTCATTTGCAAGTGCCAAGTGTAGATTAGCAATTACATTGCTATCTATCACATTCCACTTGTCATTAGTGATTTCTACGTGCCTTGTTCCAATTGCTACCAGGTAATTATTTTTTCTTAAAATTACTCGTATCTTTATTTTCCATAACAAGAAATTATTTCCATTGAACTTCTCAATTTCGTATTTTGTCGTCATTACTTTTCACCACAAATTACATTTCACTAAAATCAACTCCTTTCATTTCACGTGAACAGTAACTGTATATGTGAACAATACCATATAAGTGAACATTACCGTATACGTGAATAGTGCCCCTCACGTGAATAGTATCTTGACTTTAGAAAAAAATACAACTAATGTCTCTGATACCACTGTTAGGAAATTGATAGGTAAAGTAGGACCTCAGCTAAAATAAGATTGAAAAAAATAAAGAACAAACATACACAGGATACCAGAAATTATGTGGTTTGGCTTTTAACCTATATTCATGGACAAAGACAGAAGGAAATAACTTTACTAGTGATGTAGAGTATATAAGTATAATGGTATTTTGTTTTACTACCCAAAATCCCAATATACCTAATCTTTCACTCATTAACCTCTTTAGAGCTTTTTATTTTAAGCTCTGAAAAAGCTCTTTCATGAAATAGAGAAGAACTAATAAAATATAATTAAGAAATAAGGGGGCAAGCCCCTCTATTTATAGAGAAAAGTTTTGACTATTCTTTTAATGTTTTTTTTCTTCACTGCCATTCTTTGCTTGTCAAAATTGGTTAGCAAATCCAATTTTGCTTCTTTCTTTCTTCAACAAGCGTTGCTGCTGTCAAAGTTTGTTCATTCTTCTTCCTTTTTTTTTCTAACTTCTTCTTTGCCAAAATTAGTTGCAACACTTATATTTCAGCTTTTAAAATTTGGTACCCACTTTTCTTGATAGATGCTGATGCTGGTGGGATTATTCTTGACTGCAATAAAAAATGGGTTGGTGGATTCTCGATGAATGACAAATGCTCAATTACATTAATGAAACTTTGGGAGTTATATCAAGGTTTAACCATGGCTTGTCATGGTGGGGTTCGATGGCTATAGGTTGAAGTTGACAGCTTGTATTTTGTTCAACCGATTATAATTCAGTTGGTTCAAATTAATGAGCATAGACCATTGGTTCAATTGATTAAAGAGTTTATGCAAAGAGATTGACACATTTCTATTAATCATATTTACCGAGAGGCAAATTCAATGGCAGTCTTAGCCAATTTTGCATTTTTTTCTACCTCTGGGAATGCATTATTTTGATAATTCTCCTGTAGGTTATACTCAATTTCTTATCTAGGATATGTATTGGGTTACTTTTCCTGCCTTATTTTGTTTTAGTTTTTTTTTCATAAAGAACCCCATTGTACTAAAAAAAAAATTCTCCTCAATTATGAACGGATCTAGTATTGGATTTGCTGAGGCATGAACTCACTTTTAAATTTTTTTAATGATTTTAAATAAAAATATTTTTTATTTGTTATTCAAGAAATACCCTAGTTTGATTATAAAAAAAAAATGTAGTGCCCCAATTAATTTTAAAAAATTTCATGTGGCGCCTATTTTAAGTGTCTAATTCTTAGTAATTTGATTAACTATTAAAAGATTTAGAAACTTAAATGAAGACAAAAAATAATAGATATTAAATAAAATGAAAAATCAAATAAAAAAAAGATATTCACTTTGCTCTTTTTGCTTTTTTGATCTGTTTCCAATGTTTTGAATTTTTTTTTAAAAAACTTCATTTGTTTGTTGTCACAATGGTATTGGAGCAATCAATTAAGGGAGTGCTCTATGCATGGATTTCCCATAAATCAAAAGCACTTTCCTTTAATTATTCAGTCTTTCAATATTGATTCATAAAGGAAAATTATCTACCGACCACCTGTTGTTTGCTCTTTTTTAACAATATATAAATCTTACTTTTTTTTTCTAGATTCCACCTAAAGTTATATTGTTTTGCACTTGTCCACTTTCGTTTTGAACTGTTATAACAATGCTAATGTCATAAGGGTTAAATGGTCATTCCACAATTAAGACTTGTATATTTTTGAAAAAGTGCAAAAAAATAGATGGTTGGCGGATAATTTCTTTTTTACATTTTCGGGATGAACAATTCATTTATACAATATTTTGTTAGTTGTCTTAACATTTTAAAGACGGAAGTGGAAAAGTAGTAAACAATATAATTTCAGGTGGAGCCTAGCAAAAAAAAAAAAAAAGCATTGTATTTTTTTGAAAAAGTACAAAAAAAAAAAGTGGTCGGTGGGTAATTGTCCATTTCTAAATCATAAGTCTAGTGAATTCTAACTTTTAATTTTTCCGATTGATCGTTTATTTAGTTTCAAAATCTCAAATTTTGTCATATATTCATGTTTGCTCTTCATCTTGCATGATATGAATATTTTTGCTGTTACTACAAGATTTTAAGAATAACTTTAGTAATGACTTAGTTGGGCGTATTCAAAAAGATGTTTTTACTCTATTTTCAATATATGAAACTATTTTACTCTATTTTCAACATATGAAATCCCATCGTGAAGTCTTTGACGAGGACAATCATAATAAGTAAATTTATTATTAATAAATATCATAGTTAGGTTGTTTTATCTTGCTATCTACATGTCCAAAATTGTATTATATTTTCAATGAGGTTTGAAACAAGTCCATGCAGTCGTACACTTTGTAGAGCACGATTGCTCACATGGCAAGTTTCTATTTGAGGGTTGAAGCTAGAGCATGGCCCTTCAAATGAGAGATTGCTACGTGTGTAGTGGCACATTTGAACATGTTTGATTTTAAATGTGCCTCAATTCGATCAAAATCTTAATTAACTGCATCCTTCATCGAATGCATACATTAGTCCATACATTATGGATTTTTTTAGGTATGAATGCCCAATTTCCTATAAAAACTTGGAAAATTGTTAATATCTAAGTCCCAAAGCACTTTACGATCCATGTGAAAAGAATAGGTAATAATAGATTTTAGAAGACATACTATTCAGGATTCAAAATACATTGGATTTTATTTGTTTATATTCTAATACTTCTCCACAGGATATGAATAGACAAACAACTTGGTATTCATTTTCGAAGCATACATATATACTATAATCAAGGTTCCATAATATTGACAACATATATTGAAGTATGCACAATACAATCAAAACAGTAGTAAGCTTCTGTGCTTCCATAAAGCGTGTACTTTAACTTCCCTATGATAGTTTAAAAGTCAAACTTGAGCCAACAAACTTTTCTTTCATCATTTTTATCATATGCTCTGACATTGAATGAGTTAAATAATTTTTCCAATCTCTAACATCACCTTTCCTAAAGAAGAAAAAACTTATACTCCTATAAGGTTGTTTCCCAAATTTGGTCACTTCTAAATATTTCATGTTCACCTTTAAAGAAAAAGCATTCTAAGAAGTCAGCCAATCTCTACATAAAAAGGTTGAAGCCTCCTGGAGGTCTTCATATTTTCAACCAAAAAAAAAAAAAAAGAACTCGTGAGGTTATTCTACACTAGCTGTCCAGTAGTCTAACCAAATCGGTCCAAAACTATGGATGCCACAATAAGCCCTCTCGAAAGCTTCATCTGATTGAGATGGCACCAAATCTCGAAGCCTTTGTATGAATTGCCAAACCCACATGAATTGGTCTAAAATGTTCCTACAAAGGTAAACAATGCCATAATTAGAAGTAAAAGTGGAAAGATGTCACGACCCATCCCGAACTCTAGGACGAGTCTCTCTAATCCTCGCAATTAAACTAATAACGATTCTATAATAATAATAATAATAATAATATTTCTATCGAAATTGTGATAGAGTTTCTCTTATAATTATGACAGTCCCCAATCCTACAAATAACGAAAATAACACCCCTAAAATATTTTCAAAATACAATAAACTCTGCCAACTAACATCCCAACTGAAATTCTAACTAGACTACCCAAGAGGGGGGTGAATTGGGTTTTTAATAACTATGGAAATAAATCACTCAATCACTCTTTAACAAATTCGAAATAATTGAATAAATAAATGGACAGTGATAAATATATTAAGAGATAGGGAAGAGAAAGCAAATACAATAATTTTTACGTGGTTCGACTATCTCCATCTACGTCCACGCCTCCAAGCACTCCGAGCTTGAGGGTTCCACTATGCAAGCCTCCAAGGCTTCAACAACTTACAATTGACTTCCCAGGTGTCAATGGACCTTTACAACAAGAGATTATTCTCAATCTCTTAACCCAAATGTATCCCCACACTTGCAGTCACTCAAGACAGAGAAATACAGATTGATTTTTCTCTCACACAATCTTTTAGGTTACAAGTTAAAGCGCAACGTGTGAATGAATGAAGTACAAATCTATTTAAAGCTTTCTGTAGTTGGTAAACTCGTATATAAGCTCAGTAGTTGTGTTGTCGTCAGTCCTTGATTTGAATTGGATGAGCATATTTATAGTTGGAGCTGAAAACTAGTCGTTACTCTTCCATCTGATAGAAAACGGTTTGCCGTTAGTTGTTAGCGGTTAGCCGTTTTTCTTTGGTCAATATTACCGTTAAGCATGATTTCAAATAAACGGTTGACCGTTAAGAATTACCCTTTCGCCGTTAATTTCCAGAAACCTGCATAACAAAAACACTTGATCCGTTTTCTCTAAACGGTTAAAGATTAAAAAAGAATGTCAATTTTGAAACTTATCGGTTAACCGTTCTTTTTTAACGGTTTGCCGTTAAAATCCAAAATCCTTATAATTCAAAGCTCTGTAACCGATTCCTTTTACTATTAAAGTATTTTAAAGAATTGACGATATCGGTCAGCCGTTATAAATTAACGGTTCGCCGATTACTTCCAGTATCTCATAAAATACCTATCGGTTAAGGCTTAAGCTGTTAACCTTTTACAGTCTTAAGGCAGCTTCACTAACGGTTAACCGTTTAATCTAATCAGTTAGCCGTTTATATTCAGAATTTCATTTAACTTACAAATTGTTCTAGTTCTTCTAAGAAATGTTAAATACTACCTAGTTTTGACTCTTAAAAGAATACTTGAAACTTTTTTAAGTCTTAAAACATATTTATTAACTTAAATTCATTGTTTCTTATCATCAAAATCAATTACCAAAATATATATATGTTAACACCAACAAATACTAAAGATCATCCAAAGTAATTTAATACCAATACAGTGAATTATCCTTAATTACAAAAATTTTATAATTCAAAATATTTAGACTAAAAAATTCCATGATTCTAATACCATTACGTGGCCAAAATACAAATATCTATCGTTGCTGAGTCTACTATTGTACCTGCAAATCTCTCATGGAGGAAAAAATATAATAAAAATAGGGGTAAGCATAAAATTTAGTGAAAATTAGTAAGTGGATAGTAGTTTTTGAAAATAATTTTACTTTGAAAATAATCATATCATTTTTAAATATACGATTTCATTAAACCATAAGCGAGAAATGTTAATAAATCAGTTAACATTTAAAATCTAATTATGAACTTTAAAAAATATATATAATATCACATGAAATAACTAGGAAAGAACATATCATAGCATCATATAAATACACAATATAAAATCGTCAAATATTACTGCATAAAGCCAAGGAAAATTCACAGCACATGATATCAATACTGAATACTGAAAACTATCGCTAAACAAGTATTCAAGGAAAATAATCTTATCATACCTGGACCTCAATGGACGAGTAATCAAGAAATCATCATGCCCCAGAGCTATACAGATAATTTGGATCTCAACGGATGAGCAATTAAGAAACTATTATACCCTAGAACTACATGGATAGATAGAAAAATAACATCTCATATGTGATCACATCTCAACATATCTCATTATCATAACTATGTATGCATAAATAGTCTCTAAAAGACAAAAACGACCAAGCAAATGGCTCAAAGCCTTTGTGTGTACTCAGACGGGCTTAAAAAACTTGTATCTTATATCGTCACATATCATCCCACATCATCTTATTAGTATCAGTATCGCCATATCTGGGAAAAGTACTATTCAATGATTTCAAAAACAACCATATATACATATATACGTAAATGTCAGATAGTATCCGAAATCGCGTTTCATTTTCCATTAAACAAACTTTAAATCTATTTCTTTTTCTTTAAAAATAATATTTTTACGTAAATATTCAAATTGGGAATAAAATCATTAATCGTGCACATTTTTTATAATAAATACCATTATGCAGATAAAATATATTTTCATAAAATCATTAAATCAAAGCATTAAAAATTCATTTGCAAACATGCTTTACCATATTTAAAATCATAATAATCCACAAAGGAAATAGATTTTCTATATTCCACTCACAGTGATGATGATCAAATTCGGTATCATCAATGTCCGCGGGTTGATTCTAATTTGCGGGTACTCTTAATTTAAGAAATAATATAATTATTATCTGTAATATGAAATACAAGTGATTATACTCAATAAAGCTCGAAACCCATATAATACAACTCCCGATTATGTAAAATTACCAGAATACTCTTATATCTAAAAATTACTAAAATGCCCAAAATATCAAAAATTTATTAAATTGCCCTCAAGATCATAACTTATCAAATCATCCTAAAAATCCTAAATTACTGAAATATCCTCAATTTTTAAATTATAAAAATAATCTGTGAGTTCTAAATTTACAAAATTACTCATGGTGTGTAAAATTATCAAATTACCCCCGATAGCGTAAATTATCGATTTACCCTTAAAATCTCAAATTACCTAACTGTCCTAGTCCATAATTACCAAACTACCCATAACTTTCAAAAATTACAGAATTAACTTTAAGTTTTATAAATTTATCGAATTACCCTTTATCAGTCAACGGTGATTGGACTTCAGTCAACGGTGATAGAAAGCTCAAGTCTGGTAGTTCCAATCACAGTGAGTGCAACGGTGCCAGTGATGACTCCCCACAGACGGTGATGGCGGCAAGTTTGCAACTTGCCGATCGCAAGCAATCTGGCTGTTTTAGGTGACGGGACCCGTCAGAAATGGAAGTTAAAGGTGAGAGGAGTAGAACCCAGCTGGTGGCGTGGCCCAATTCTAGCTGAATCAACGGTAATAAAAATGGGTTTCCAGTCATGGGTTTTCGAGCTTCACCAATAGAGTTCCAGCTGCTTTTCAGCAACGAGCACGGCAAGGGTGTGACTGGTGTCTCACAAGCTTCAAAACAATACTAGGATTATCAGAAATGGTGGCCCGAATTGTAAGACTTGGCCGAGTCATGGTCGCGGCTCGAATTTAGATCGAGTCAACCCGGTTAACTCTCTCTCTCTCTTCTCTCTTGGATCCTCTCTCCCTATTTAAAGAAAATCCTTTTCTTTTTATATCTTAATATAAATTGAGTCAATACCGGTTCCGTGATAAACAAAAATCTGATGAACCGGCTTTAAAATCACGTTCGGTTTTGTCTTGGTTTTACATCGGGTTAAATTTAAAATTATTCATGTGTGATAATTTAATAAATGTGATGAATTTTTAATCGCGAAAATAAGTAACGAGTTTGAGATTTGTAAAATCGACATGGAATGGAAAAGTAAATGATTCATTCCATAAGAAAAATAAAAGTGCATACATTACAAAAGAGGAAGTGAAGCATATGGGGCGCGCGTTGAAAAAATCCTTGGTTTAGATAAGTGTTCAAGATTAGGTAATGGTTGATTTTCCATGTTAAAATTGAACTCAAGGAAAGGCACTAGCTGATGAGGATTCTTAGTGAGCAAAGGACTATTTTGTAGTCCATAACGAGATCGGTTTACAATGGCAAATGTTAGAGCCTTAAACCGAGTGGTGCCTGATATCGGGAAATATGTTGGTATTATGTCAATGTGCTTTACTTGGAAGTGCTTTTGAAAAGTGATTATGCCATGGAAACAAACATACGGATACCAAAATCCTTAGTATTGATAAACATCAAAACGATTGCAGAGTTGCACTTTTGGAAGCGGCCTCAAGTGAAGTTCTTCATCATCATCATGATCATGTTCTTTGCTTATTGGCTCAACCGAGGGATCTTCTGAGTGCTCCATAGAAAGGGTAACTTTTGAGGCTGACCAGATTAGGTTGGATAGTTTTACACAATTTCATAATCCCTTTTCAGTTTAGTGTTTTTCTGTTTCCTCCTTAGTAATAGTAATTTATTAAAGAAAAAAAGTTTATTCCAAATTGGGTTTTTTTTTTAATATCTATTCTTAATATTGTTTCTGTTCTTAATATCAAACAAAGAATGAAGATGACTTTTATGTTATTTTTTCAATGGCCTTTCAATATGAGAGAAGGCGAAGATAACTTACTTTTCATTCTTGGTAGCATTCGTTTTTGTCCTCGAATCTTTAAATAATATACCATTAAAGCTAATTAATCACAGTTCAGTTAAATTTGGGTCGAGTCTTATCTTGGCCAGCTTTAATTCAATTATTCCAACTAGATATGATATCTCAACGTGTTCTTTATTGCATGTGTCCGAAGTTTGTCTCCATCATTGAAAGAAATATAATTTACTTATAATTAACTGGATCAATATATGTAGTGGTCTTGCGTCAGAAAAATCTTGTCCTGCTTTAGGTTGCATCAATAAGATATGATCATATCAATCTATGGAAATAAAAAATTGTTGACAATCTATGAAAAGAGATTCCCATGACAAGATTTGGAAAAAAGAAATAAACTTCACCTTCACCCTTAATATTCCATATGGTTCGATTCCATACAATTAATAAACCATCGTTGATTCAACGAGAAACTTTAGCAAATTTGTTCAATTAATTTATACTCCTTACCAATCATGGTCTCGTGACTGAAATTTTTGTCCGAGGTTTGTCCAGTTTGGTGGTGAACGCGAAACTTCTAATGCTCTTGGTTCCTTGAGCGCCAAGGGCGTTTACTCTTTGCTGGATTGGTAAATTCTGATGGCCTTTCCGAGGGTAATCCAGGTCTTGTAACTTGTCTTGGCCTTTGTGTATAGATCATATATGGTGTTTTGTTAGGTAGTTTTGGTTGCTCTTTTGATATTCAAACTGCTCATTTTGGGGAAATTATTTTATGGCTGTGATCCAGGTTCCCGAGATAGCTTCAGCTAGGGGATGGTCTAAATTGTAGCTAGAGATTGATTCTTTACTGCTATAACCATTTTGCTCAGTTATTCTCCTTTGGCTTCCCCATGGTCTTTGCATAATCATTGGATTAATAGTCACTGCTGGATTCATCACATAACCTTTTATCTTACACGCATAAACATAATAGTACTACCGCAGATACTTTGGTAAACATTAGCCTTCGTTATTCCATTAGTGTTTGCTTTCGCTTATTTTGGTTATCTACATTTTCTTATCTCTTTTTTTCATACTTTTTTTTTTTTGAGGGGTTTAGCACATTATTCTCTTTTTGCCTGATTTATTTGTTGTTTTTATTTCAACAACAACAAAATCTCCTATTTTGGCCAAAAATATAAAAAATTATAATCCTATTTGGCAAATGACTTCATTTGATGTACATGTTTGATGAACAGGTAAGGATCCTTTTCTTATTTTTTTTCCCCGTCTGTTTTTTGTTACAAGTGAACAGTCACGGTTGAGTTTTTTAATTTCTTTTTCACTTTATCTACGATTCATTTTTTTTTTTTTTTTTTTGGGGGTCAGATAACTACATTATAAAGACAAACAGACGTAAAGAGAGAGGGGGGCAAAAGCAACAAAGAGATGATCGTAATCGTTGGTAAACACACCTAAAATGGTTGTACTTATTATGCTTGATCATATTATAACGAAGATTCTGTTAATTGATAATGTTATTTCAGCCAAGGTCAAGCAGCATTAACCCACCGCCACGGGAAGCTTTCGAAGTAACGTGGGATGATTATTTATAAAAGCACATATATATAATGTTCAAATTAACCAACACATTCAGTGCGAGGGAATTTATTGAAAGCCAAAGCATCGAACAAACCACTTTGAGGAACAAGCAACAGCAAGTTATTCAGAATTCAAACAAAGGGAAGGGGGAAAAAAGGGAAAAAGGAAAAGAGGGCGGCAAATGGAAACATAGTAATTAAACTTCACTCAATATCCAACTTCACCTTCTCTCAGAACTTGATGAAACCAAGCTTGGAACATAGTAATTAAACTTCACTCAACATCAATTCTGGTTCCTGCAATGATGTTTTAAAGGTAAGACCAGAGCCAGCCAACTTTTCTTCGATTATTTTCTCCAAACGCTCTGACATTGACGGGGTTAAATAATTTTTCCAATCTCCAACTTCACCTTTTCTCAAATAGTGAGAATTTTTCACCCCATTTGCGTAAGCTCTACCGGTTTTGGTGACTCCCAAGTTTTTGATATAATGAAAACTACATAACTTGGAGATTTCTTCCACTACCCCTTGGGTCACTTCCTCTTCCGAAAGAGGACATTCCAAGAAATCGGCCAATCTTTTAATGCAAGAGGCGACATCTTCTTTGAGATCCTCATATTTCAAGAACAATATCTTATCAGGTTGTTCTATAGTGGCTTTCCAGTAACCCAACGCATGTTCCCAAATGGGTCCAAAAATCTGGATTCCATTACAGGCCTTCTCAAAAGCTTCATCTAGGTCAGGTGGCTCCTTGTCCCGAGTTCTTGCTATAAATAGCCACTCTGAGATGAATTGGTCCAGTGGGTTCCTACAAATGTACACAATTCGACAGCTAGAATTCAGAATGGAGCCTGGTAAAAAAGTATACGGGACATGCGTTGCAAAAATCCTTGGTGCTGAAAGGCATTCAAGATTGGGGGATTGATGGTTGAGATAAAGATCGAACTCAAGGAAAGGTACAAGTTGATGAAGGGTAGTAGTATGCAAGGGGCTATTTCGTAATTCAAAACAGGAACGGTTCATAATAGTAAAAGTAAGGGCCTTGAGCCAAGTGGTGCCTGATTTCGGGTAAGTGGCCAGTATTACATCACTTTCTTGTGCTTGGAAGTGCTTTTGAAAGGAGATAACAGCATTAATGGCAGGTTCTGGACACCAAAATCCTTGATATTCATAAAAATAGAAACCATCGCCTTTTTCTTTCCGAAGCTGACTCAAGATTAATTCTTGATCCTCTTTGGCTTTTTCTTCTGCTGCAACATCAACTGAAGGATTTTTTGATTTTTCCATGGGAAATTTTAGACAAAAATTAAACTAAGGGAAAAGTTATCTTAAGACAAGTTGCAGCTCTGGCACATTAGGGTGGATTTTTATACATCTGTAATTCTTCATCCCTCTTTTTTTTCTTTTTTCTTTTATTACTGTTGATACATTTTTAATTTCGAAAAGAAAAGAAAAAAAATGGCGTTATGCGAGGGTCAAAATTATACCACTAAAATAAAAAACAAAAATATCAAAGTCAAGAAGTGGGGTTGCTCTTCCGTATTTTGTTCAAGAGCCAATCCACATTAAATATATGCCATAATTATTTAAGGAGATCTGATCAGGTACGCGCTGTTGTGGACATTATTGTACGTGACAGGCCACACATACGGAGAGCACCTAAATAGATTCATTATCTAAATATTATAATATGACCCCATTTATTAATTCCTAAAATTACCCTTTCTAAATTTCAAAAAGAAAAATCATGTTCCTTGTCGATCAAAACTTAATTGTTTATTTTAAATTTAATTTTGGACATATAATTGTAGACATTTCGATTTTTTTACGGCGGAATTTTTTTTATTAGAGAATTTATTAGCCAGTTTCATTACAAGTTTAGGGTTGAGTTGGCACTTTGAAGTAAAAAGAAAGGGATTCTTGAATTCTGTGTCATTAGTTTAGTTAACTACCGTTGATTTTGATAAGAAATTTTATCAAAAATGCTCAATTGATAGTCGCTGATCAACGTTTCTTGCACAATATAGTCTGTATTTCTTTCGATAATATCTCGCAATTACACATTCGATCAACCTTTACGAATGAAGCAACAATAAAAATCATCTTCCCAATCCCAGTAGAAATCAAATGAAAATCGGTAGTTTCAAGAGGTTTTCTCTCTCTCGGAATGAAATCCATATCATCTCAAATGATTAAGGATTACATCCTTAATTCCTTTTTGCATTTTTCATTGAATTTATTTTTTTATTAAAACAAGATAATTTTGGATTTATGTAACTGATTCCAAAAAAGGTGGAGGTATTTGAATTGAACCGACCAAAATATAAAATTTTACATCGTAAATCCACATTAATGCCTAAAATGCCTTTGTTAAGGTAAATTATCATTACAATAATGTTATACTTAGTTAAGATACAAACTTTGGATCTCAACTCTTGTGGTGAATAATATCTCACTATATAATTAGTTCAAGTGATATATAATTATGGGGTCTTATTATTTTTTTATTCAAACAGTAAATTTCTATCAGTGCCATATTAATTAGGATACAAATTAAATATTCCAACTAAGTATAGCATCACTCTTATCATTATTTCTTTTACCTTTCCCTTTTTACATCATTTCCATTATTTTCTCCATCTCTTCTTTATTCGTTTCTATACTATTAGCCATCACTGTTTCATCCAAATCCTTCAATTTTTATTTTATTATCTGATTTTCAGTAGCTTTTTCCCAACAATATCTTTAAATTTTTAAGAAACCTCTGATAATAAATTACATTATGTTTATACTAAATAAAAAAGATTAAGAATTAATAGTTCTTTCCTTATTTTTTACCCTTAGATATAGATAGCTTTGTTAACTAGGGAAAGAGTTCATTGTCCAATTCAGAGAAATTGAAAGCAAAATAGTGAATAATTTTTGTTTAATAATGTGGTCCAGCATATAATAGTAATTTATCAAATGAACCCTAAAAGTAAAATAAAAATTAATATAAAATTTTTGTTAAGATTTTGTTTTGCTTTTTATTATTTTGTTAATGTTGTTGTGTTGTTATTATTATTTTTATTTTTGTTTGTGGGGTTTGGTAAATTTTTATTTTATTTCATTAATGTCTCCAAGATTGTTACAAATGTATTATTTTAAAAGTTAAGAAAAAAAAGGACAAGCTGTAAAATACTGAAGGAATGTTATAAGACATTTTAAAAAATATAGTCTCTAAATAGACAATAAATCTAAATTATAAGGATGAATCAAACATTTGTAGTAACGATTAACAAATTCTCCCCTTTTCTATTTGTGAGGTTTAATTACAATTCTCTTCATATTGTCGGGACAAAAACATCCAAATTTCCTGTGTTCTATTTTTGTTTTATTTAGGAGTGGATAAACATTTCTTGCATGTTATAATACTCTGTTCCTCTTTATTTGATAATATCTCTCAGTGCAGTTACACATTCGAATTTTAGAATTATAAATTTATAATTATCATTTGGGGATTTGAAGTTTGCAGTTGTTGTAAAAGCATCTGCATCATCAATTCAATATGGTGGACGTCGACTTGACTATATCCCGGGAAGTTTCAAAAATCTTTTCCGAAAGCAGAAGTGGTATTTTGTAGGTCTAGTTTTGGTCGTACAAATTGAATTGTTGTCATTGATACAGATACTTAATTTATATGAGGTGAAAGCTTGCATTAAATATGCATACAGATGCATTTCTTGTTGATAGAGAATTATAAAGAAAATTTGTCTTTCTTTTTGTCCATTCAAATAATACTTTTTGAAAGCATGACTTGAAGTCTTCCAATCTCAGCTACTCTTCTCCTTCATGCAGATGACAAATTTGCGTACTTCTATATTCAACTATTAAGTAATTAGAACCAATTTGTAAATAACTTAATACTTATTTAGTATAACTTATCTAATATCATAAGTATTTACATGATCTCTAAGTTATTTTAAAATTTTTATTATTGTTTAACTTTTTTTAGTAAAACTTTTGAAGACTAGATAAAATATTTTACCTCTAATAATAAGCTAAAATGTTGGGTTTTTGAGAGTAAGATAAAAAAGCTTTTTCAAAATGTTTAAATGCTTAAACAATTTACTTATTTGACACTTTTATTTTCTTTCTTTCATAACAAAACTTTAAAAAACTTATTTATTAATATAATTTTATAATTTTTAATAAAAACTCCCATTGATAACTAAACAGCTAAATATTTTTTTTGGGATAAAAATTTTGATAATAAAAATTTTTTAAATAAATTTTATTTAAAAAATTATACCAAATGAATCCTCAATTTCATGTACAGGACAAACATCTGTAAAATAGTTTTTACTTTTGTTATTAGGATCTGAAAAGATTGAATTACATAGTTCATGGTGTTATGTTATTCCAAAAAAAATGACCTATTGACTCTATCAAAAGCCTACCACATGGGAATCTTTTGAAGAAAAACTAAACCAAGCTCCAATTTCAATGTAAGACTCTATTTGGAAAAAGTAGTATCTACGAAGTAAAAATTGATAATGTCTGGTAAAAGTGACTTTTGAGTAATAACTTTCGCTCCCACAAATTGTTATTTAATGCTTTTCTGTTGTGGCTTCCAATAAATTTAATGACCAAGCTCAATAGCAGATTATTCAGATTTAACAAAAAGGGAAAAAGAAAAATGCAAATGGGAATATGCTTTAAAACCTAATGAAATAAAGATTGAAACATCGTAAATACATTGATTCTTTGGTTTATCCAATGATGTTTTAAAGGTAAGACTAGAACCAAGTAACTTTTTGTTGATCATAAACTTGATCCAAGAGAAAAAAAAAAATTTAAAGCCTAAATTAGTAAGCCTAACCCATGGAAGGTTCCATGAGTAGTTGTAGTTAGTGAGGTTTGAATTATTTATTTTATGCGTGGTAGCTGAAATTATTAGTGATAAGTATAGTAGGTGTAGATGAGTAGTTATTAATTTTTTATAATTCCTTATTTAAATGATTTAGATTTATTTTCATGTACTATAAATATACCCCCTTGTGTCATCTAGCCATACATCAAGTGAACCAAGAAAGTTTTTAAGTGGTAAACAGTGAAAAATAAAAGTTATAGTTAAGGAGTGTTATCGAAGAAATAAAATAACATGTGTTTGAATTTTGATTTTTAAAATTCTCCAACAAAGTAGTATAAGAACTAATGTTTGATGTTATACATAATCATATAACATATCAAATTAAAGATCTCAATGAAACGAACAAAACACTATAAAAATTCGCTCAATCCAAGTTTGAATACGCTTGCAATCCTAGTTAGAAGTTTGTTATCCTAAAACTGAGACGATTCACCCAATTCAACTGAGTTGAGCATAACCAAACCAATTAGAACTAGACCGACTCGATCCTAACCAAGTCAAGTCAATTAAGTTGAACTGAACCATTGAACATTGACCAACATTGACTATTGACTAAATTTAACCGTTGACCAATATTGGTCATTGATCGTTGACCGTTGATTGAAAGTTAACTAGAGTCCCTCTAAGATTTTTCAATGTTTTGAATTCATCCATGCAATCAAAATTTTCAAATTCGTGAGTTATGGCAAATGGTGATATAATATCATTCCAAGTTCCATATTTAGAGGGAAGTAAGTTCAACAACTAAAATATCAAAATTAAGGCTCTATTCAGTGTATGTAATGTATGAGAAGTTATGGAAAAAGGTTTTACTCGACCAAAAAGATGACGTAGCTTTAACTGTGGTGTAGAAAAAAAATTTGAAAGACTTAAAAAAAAAAAGAAAAAAGTAAAGTATCTCATCTTTTAATCATTAGACGAAGATACTTTTGAAAAGATGGCTAGGGTAATCTTTTTAAAAGAAGCATAGGAGTAGTTAAAGATATTTTACAAAGGAGCAGAACAAGTTAAAAACATTCATTTATAAACATTATGAGGAGAATTTAAGTCCTTACACATGAAGGCATCTGAGTCAATTTTTCCTACTTTACTTAGGGTTTTGACTGTTTTCAATAAATTAAAAGAAATGGTGAGGAGCTAAAAGAGTTATGGACCACTAAAAACATACCTTCATAGTAGACTTGAAGTTTGACTATATTATTTTGACAATTAAGGAAATAAAAGATTTGGAGAATTTGACAATCGAGCAACTTCAAGGAAAGTTGCAAGCCTATAAAGAAAAATTGAAAAAAAGTAAGGAGTTGAACAATAACTTCTCAAGATGGAAATTAATCCAAAAAAGAAAGTAGGAAACTTCAACAATGAGAGAAGACATTATGTCAGAAGTAGAGGTTGTAGTTATAGACGGGATTAGAATTTTAATAACAACAACTCCAACTATGAAAAATAAGAAAGCTCAACTAAGAACGAGGCAAAGGTAATCCAAGATCAAGTTATGACATATCCTAAGTACAATGTTATAATTGTCAAAAGTTTAGGAATCATATTTCATAATGTAAAGCTCCAAGTACCAACTTTAATAAGAGAGTGAATTATGTTTAATAGAAGAATAATGAACACGATGCATTTTTTATAGCATGTAATGACACTAGTAGAGATTAAAAAAATATATGGTACTTTGACACGTGCTAGTAATCACAGAAGTAGAACCAAAAGCATGTTTGTAGAACTAAATAAACTTGAATGGTAGTGTCACTTTTGAAGATAAAAAATACTAGTAAAGAGGAGAAGTAATATCCTTTTTCGTACAAAAGATGGTAGCCACTAAATAATTTCAAATCTTTATTATATTCCCAATTTGAAAAGCAACATCCTTAATTTATGTCAACTCTTGAAAAAAGACTATAATAAATATTCACTTAAAATATTATAGTTTTTTCCTAAGAGATGACAGAGGAAACTTAATTACAAAAGTAAAAATATCAAAAAATAAAATATTTCTATTAAATATTCAAAATGATATTGCAAAGTATTTCAAAACCTTTCACAAACATCCATCCTAGATTTAATATCTTCAATATGGGCATCTTAACTTTAGAATACTAGGGCAAGAAGAACATGGTGAAAGGCTTACCATGCATCAATCACTCTGATAAACTTTGTTAAGGACATTTACTCGACAAATAGTTTAGAAAGAGCTTTCCAAATGAGTCAAACTCAAAAACTCAGAAGTCGCTCAAGCTTATCATACTAATGTGTGTGTGAATCATTCAATCTAAGATCTCTTGGTAAAAGTAACTACTTTTTTTTTATAGATGATATTTTTTAAAAAGCATTTGAGTGTATTTTTTTACAAATAAAAGTTTAAAGCTGTAATGAAAAGAAAAGGTTGACAGTAGATTAAAGCCATAAGATTTGATCGAGATAGATAGTTTATTTTTAAAGAATTAGTACAATTTTGTGAAGCAAATGGGATTCGATGCCCTTTGACAATTCTAGGATCTCCCAAGTAAGATAGTATTATGCAAAGGAAGAACAAAATTATTCTTGACATGGCAAGAAGCATGCTCAAGAGTAAGAGACTACCTTAAAGAATTTTGAGTTGAAGCTGTTATATGTACAATTTATTTATTCAACCAATTTTCATCAAGAAGTGTGTAAAGTAAGACACCATAAGAAGCATAGAGCGGAAAAAAAGCCTAGATCACTCTATCTAAGAGTTTTTGGAAACATGGCCTATGTACATGTACCAAATGAGAGAAGAGTCAAACTAAATAACAAAAGTGCGACGAATATAATCCAAATAGTGGGAATCATGATTGTTGACATGTATATATCTATACTATTGATTATGATGACAACAAACTTTATATGTTCTTTTAATTAAATTGTTAGAGTTTTTATTAATAAATCAATTTATAAAGTTTAAAAAGTAAGTGTAAACCAATTCATGATTTTTGGATAAAAGTTATTTTTTAATAAAAAAACCTTTTTCTAAAAAGAACTACAAACATACTTAATTTGAAAACTAACAGCAAATCGTTTATCTAGAAAATAGCTAACTGATAAAAACTGAGTCATTATTTTCTAAAATGGATAAACATAATAGATTTTGCAGACTTTTGAAAAAAAATGCTAACTAATAACTTTAAACAGTTAATCACTAATTTCCAATAAGCTAATGATACCTAACCTTGAACCATTTTGTAAAAACGGATAAGTTTAATTTGTTTGTAGGTTTTTAGAATTAACTGGCTAACTGATATTTTTAATGGTTAACTGATAACTTTTAGAAAGCAATTAATTTTAACACTGAACCGTTTAACAAGAATGGATAACCTCAAGTTATTTTACAGGTCTCTGAAATTAAATGGATAATTAATAAGGACAAACGATTAATTAATAATTTTCAAAATTGAATCATATGTTAATCGTGAACCATTTAGCAAAAATGGTCAAGCTCAAATTACTTTAGAAGATTTTGAAAATTAATGATAATCCAATAACTCCAAACAGTAAATCATTTATTTAAAATTTTAGCTTAACGGTCATTTAGACTAGTCAAAATGATGAACCAATAGCAGTTAATTATGATCTAATTATTCTTAGAAAAATCAACAATGACTAGCTTTCAGCTCCAACTATAAATTAAATCATTCAAATTTAAGAAAAGACTGATCCAATAATTATTATTAAGCTTGCTACTGAGAATACAATCTACATTGAATCTTAAATTTGTTTTCATTCTATTTATTCACACTTTGAACTTGTATTTGTAATTATTCATATTGTGTGAAAGAAAATACTTTTGTAATCTTTATTTTTTGAGTGATTGTAAGTGTTGGGATATACTTAAAATAATAGATTGGGTAAAATCTCTAATCATAAAAGTTTATTGACATCTTCGAAGTCAACTGTAAGTTTTTGAAGTCTTGGAGGTTTGGACAGTGGAATCTTCAACCCAGTGAGATTGAAGGTGTATACGTAGATGAGATTAGCTAAATCATATAAAACTCATTGTGTTTAAATATCTCTTCTCTTATCTCTTCATGTTTTGATTGGTTTATTTATTATTATTTTGAATTCTTTTAAAATTTACATTAAATTTAAATTAAGCATTGTATAATTTTTAGAAACTGAATTCGCCCTCTTTTTAGGTTGCCTAGATAGTATTTTAGTAATAAGTTGAGATGTTATTTTTGATGAAAAAAGAGATGAGATTTGGGCCATAGTATAGATGATTTCTACTTCTTTCCTATTAAAGAAAATGATCATATATAGATAAAATAAATAGAAGAACAACAAGAGCTAGTTATTCCACCTATATTACTAGAATTAACTATATATAAAATTCCCCACCATCTTTCTTAAATGAAAGAACTGAAGAACATATAATGAATCTTCAAGCTTTTTATGAAGTAATTGATAGACTTGACAATCTCATATTCTTTTGCCTCTATGTTGATTGTGAGCCAGTCAACTTCTAAGAAACTACACAAAATAAGAATTAGAGAATGATACTAACTTGCTACCCTTTTCAAAGATCACAAGGCAATCCATGTCAAATACCTATACAAAACGAATATAAATATAAATGAAGAAATTGAAAGACACAAAGTGAAGCTAGTTGTAAAAGGCTATAGTCAAAAGATTAACATAGACTATAATAAGGTATTTACTCTTGTAGCCCAACTTGAAACTATTAGACTAATTATTTTTTTAGCTACTTAGAAGAAAAGGAAAAACTTTTTAAATGAATGTGAATACTACTTTCTTGAATAGATTCCTTGAAGAAGAAGTTTATGTTAAACAACCATTAGGCTATGTAGTAAAAAGACATGAAGACAAAGTTTTGAGATTGAAGAAAGTTCTTTATAGGTTAAAACAAGCACGAAGAGCATGGAATAACTGAATTGACAAATATTTTTAAGAGAATGACTTTTATTAAATACCTATCTGAGCATGCTTTCTATGTTAAAGAAAATAATAGAGACATTCTGATTGTATGCCTATACATGGATGATCTCATCTTCATTAGAAAAAATCTAAGCTTATTTGAAGATTTTAATAGAGTGATAATTCAAGAGTTTGAGATGATTGACATTAGATTAATGGTATATTACTTCAGTATTGAAGTCAAGCAAAAGAAAAAAGACATATTTATCTTCCAAGAAAGTTATGCAAATGATATACTTAATAAATTCAAAATAAATGAATGCAGAGTCAAGTTATCTAAACATGATAAAGGCAAAGATGTAGATCCAACATTCTTTAAGAGTTTGGTCAAAAGCTTATGTTATTTGACATACACGAGACCAAATATCTTTTATGTTGTTAAACTTATAAGTTGATAAATGGAGAATCTAAAAACAAACCATTTTAAAGCTGCAACCAAAAAAAGAAAATTTCAGTACATCAGAGGAATAATTAATTCATGCTTGCTATACTCATTTTCTAATGACTATAAGCTTGTTAGATATAATGATAACGATTAGAGTGGAGATGTAGATGACTGAAAGAGCACTATTGGATTTGTGCTCTTTATAGGAGACACTATTTTCATATGGATGTCAAAGAAGGAACAAATTATAACACTTTCCTTCTGTGAACTAAGTATGTAGTAACTACATCAAGTGTTTACCGTGAAATTTGGTTAAAAAAATTACTGAAGAAGTTAGACTTACCATAAGAAGAGCCAGTTGAGATTTATGTTCATAACAAATCAACAATTACTTTATCCAAGAATCCAGTCTTTCTTGATTGGAGCAAACACATAGATACTCACTATTATTTCATGAGAGAGTATATTATAAGAAAAGAAATGTAAGTTAAATATGTGAAACCAATAAATAACTAAAAGAATTTTTCAGTTCTCGATTTCAATTCTTTAAACTGATGCCAAACCCAAAAAAGGAAATTTATAATAAAATAATGTCACGTGGCATGATATAAGAGAACATAACATGCAATTTCACATCCTAAATTATTAAATTATATAAAAAAATACATAATAAATATAATTGAAAAATCAATATTTGTTCGTTTCATAATTTATTTAATTTTTATGGCTTAATTTTGTATTGAATCGAACTACACTAATGCCTGATTCTATCCACCCCTCCATCCTTTTAAAAATAAATATATGAAAAACAAAAAGTAAATAGACTTGGCTTGCGGTTTATGCTAGCTTTAAATTATTCCAAAGATAATTATGATATCTCAATTATTTTTATCTTTTTAAAAAATCAATAGGAAAAGGAAAACTTCATACCTCAAGGTTAGAGAAAATGATCATAGATATTATCAAATTTTCAATATAGGATAGTAAGACCTTGTTTTAGCTATAATATTTTTTGAATACGTTAACTAAAAAAATTAACTTTAACTTTTTTAATAAATATGAACATAATATAAATAATTTAATATATCTAGTAGACTAATAATATCTTAAAAAATTAAAAAAAATAATTTAATACATTCATTTTCATATATATTTTTATTTATTAAAAAATTACAAACAACAACATTTTGTTTTAATAATAAAGTTCTACTCATTCTCTTAACCAGACTATTTTGCTAAGGTATGAATTTCACTATCTTATGCCTTGTAATTCCTTATTTCCGACAAAATTCCTCAAACTTCTTATTATAGAATTCTAGTCTATTATATGTTCTTAGATATTTGAGCTTGAAACTAGATTAAGTTTCCCCCAACGCCTTCCAAACTTTAAACTTCTCTAAAGCTTGACCTTTAGTTTTGACTATGTATATCTTTGCCTTAATAGAGTAATAATCTATTACAGACATAAAATACCTTCTATCATTTAGAGAAGAAACCTATGCAAGCCCCCTAAGATCAGTATGTACATAATCTAAGACTTATTTAGACATATACATAATTTATGTGCCTTATAAAAGATACAACTTTCACAAAACTCAAGTTCATGAATCTTGTCAACAGAAAGCAAATCTTGCTTACTTAGCTCTCGCATCTTTTTAACAGCCATTTGGCAAAGTCTAATGCCATAATTTGATTTTAGCTATCTCAGAAATAGCAGGCATTACAGCTGATGTAGATATTGATAACTATTCTTATACGTATAGATCACTCGTCTTAACACTTTTCGCCTTTATTTCAGTCCCTTTCATAATTTTCAAATCATTATTTTTAGACTTAAAAAAATATCTTGAGCTATCAAGCATACCTAAAGAAATTCAATTTCTTTTTAGCCTAGGCACATGCCTTCCATCTTATAGAATTCTTATGACCCTATTAAACATCTTGATTTTTATAGATCCTATGCCGATAATCTTACCATATTTGTTGTTTTCTATCAAGACTACCAATATCCACAAAATTCATACTCATAAAAGAGACTTTTATACTTATAGAAACAAATAAAAGAAACAACAAAAGTTAAGGACCCATTGATCTATTATGTTGCTATTGGAAGCCATTAGCAAGTCAACATTGGGATATCTATCATTAAATGAATCATCAGAAGCCATTATTAGATCCCCTATTCTTTCTTTGTCATCTCGCTTCTCTTCAATGTAATCTCTAATATAATGGTTTGGCCTTTTTTTTAAACAATAAAAGCACTTCCTATCCTTATTTGTTTCTTTAGCTATTCCAATATTATTCTTTATTTGATTCTTGTTCTTTTTCTGCCTTTTCATTTTTGTTTTTACCATTAAGTTGTACTATTAATTGCTTTGTGTTTATAATCCTTTTGTATTTCTTTTAAACTCAAAGAAGCTTTAACATATTTTCAAGGTTGTTTTATTATACAATATGGTGTCAACAAAGTCTTCATAAGACTTTGGCATTCAACTCAACATGAAGAAGGTTTTATCTTCATCATCGATTTTCATATTTTCAACTTCCTTAAGATCAAGAATGATCTTCTTGAAGATGTTAATGTATTCTTGAATGACACTCCTTTCATTAAAAAAGTGTACAATCTTTTCTTCAAGAAATGTCTATAAAGCAAAGACTTTTTCCTGCATAAAGCCTCCTTCTTATTCCAGATCCTCAAAAATGTCTCTTATTTGAAATTTCCTTTAAGATTGAGTCGCTAAGGTTTAAAATCAAGGTATTATAACTTCTACTTAAAGTCTATCTTATGTTTTTATTAGAGACAAAACTTGATGCTTTCATAAGATCTTTTTTTTTTTTAGAGTTAATTCCCTGATAAATAAGGAAAGTCTTTCTTTTCATCTTCCAAAGTGATAAAGTCACTACCAACATGAATTTCTCAATTTATGGTTTTGCAAGTAACATGGCCAAAAATAAATCAAGGTTCTAATAATACTTACTGAATCTTTGAAGGCTTAACTAGCTGATTCTTTATTATCTTAATGATTTTAAGACAATAAAATTAAATCAAAGGAATAAAAAAAGAAACCCAAATCAAAAATAAAATTAAAGACAACAATTGGACATGGCCACTTACTCAAATAAAATCAACTTATATTCTTGATCTAAACAGTCAATAAGCAAATCTAATCTACGGAAGAGATTATATAGATTAAAAAAATTATATGCAAAAAGAGTAAATAAAGAAAATAAGCCAACATAAAATGCTTTTTTTTATTCTAATATTTCTAAAAAATACATAATACAATCATAGTGTGGTTTGCCCTATTAGCGCAAAATATCAATAAAACCTATCAAATGAAGTCAATTTACACAAAGGACTATCATTTCTTCAAGATTTACATTTGAGTCCAAATTATCATATACTTATATCATCATGGCAAGACTCAAGTTTCTTGGATAATAGATTAAAAAGTAAAACTAAAAAGATAAGTTTTCCTCAAAATTTAGTTGCTGAAAACTATACAGCATTACATGGGAGAGTTAAAGATTAGTGTTGACACTAGTGCTCGTATGGTCACAATCCTTTATGTAATTTATGTTCTTGGTTGTTCACTTGAGAATGCTGTAAAGTTCTATCATGATATATCAGGTTTGTGCACACTATAATATATGTAGGACTACGCACAACACTAAATGTAGAATATAAGCCATTTAGTTGCACTCTTTTTAAGAAGAAAACTATGATGAAGAGCTTAATTTAAAATGAGAGATAGAAAAGTATAAATTAGTTTAGTTTTGTCATTGATACTAAAACTCTCAAGCAGTTTTTTCAAATAAGACTTTTAAGTCAATCACATGCTTCTACTTTTTTTTCTTTACAAATCTTCATCTCAAGTATTTTCTATGCATCACTTAAGTCGTTTATCTTAAACTCAGAATCTAACTGCGTCTTTAATCTATCAATCTCATCTTTAGTCATTGAAGGTATAAGTATATCATTGGCATAAAGTAACAATTAGATGAAAGCTTCATCTTGTAGTCTTCTAAAGTAAACACATCCATTATGTTTACGTTTAGTGAATTTCTCCCATTTATGAACTAATAAATCTCTTGTACCATTATCTTATTAATTATTTCAATCCATACAAGGATTTAATCTATCTATACACATGACTCTCCTTTCCAATAACTCTAAAATCAAAAGGCTAAGTCATTTAGATTTCCTCTTCCAAATCTCTATATTGCAATCTTAACATCTAATTAAGCTAATTTTAACTCATATTTAGCTATTAAGACAAGTAGAAAATGAATGAAAGTATGTTTCGCAATTAAAATAAAACACTCTATTATAATCTATACATTTCTTCTTAGCAAAACCTTTTGTTATGAGTCTTGTTTTGTATTATGAGTTGTTTAACTTAAAGATGGTTGGTACTTGATGTAGGCCTACTTATTACCAATAGTGTTTTCCCCTTAAGACAAGTCTTCAAGTGTAGTTTTGATGAAGATGACTTTATCTCTTCCTTCATAGTTGACTTCCACTAACCACTTTCATTGCTATGTAATATTACACTGAAAGTGTTAGGGATCTCATTAAGTGCGCAGGCTACCACTATGCCTTTAGTGAGCTTTTTTTTGTTAATCACTCTTTATATTATTCTTGTTGCTATAGTATAATTTTCATCTTTTATACCTTTAGTTGTTTCTTTCTCTTATAAGACATCGATAAAAACAAATTCTTCTTCAACTATTAGGTTCACCTTCAACGTTAAACTCTTTTTTGATATTGAGCTAACAGGTACATATGCATTCGTAGCAAACTCTACCTACTATAATTTCTCATTAGTCTTATTCTTTAACTGTTGAGAACTTAAAGCCTTTGACATAAAAGCTTTATAAAAATGATATCTTTGCTGTATATAAAATTTTAATTTTTGAGATCTCAGAGCGTGAAGCTTTTATTTCTACCTTTGAATCCCATAAAGATAACTTTTCTTAGAGAAAGATCGAGCTTATTATTCTTCACGTAATAATAAATTACAGCCTAAACACACAAATAGAGTCATAGTCTTATGCATATTTTCCGGACCACGTTCTATAAGAGTTTTACTTATAATTACACTAGAAGGTTGTCAGTTTATTAAGTGACTTGTGTAGTTCATAGTCTTAGCCTAAAGCTTTTTATCTAAACCAATATTAGATAGCATACATGGCACTTTCTCTAGTAAAGTACAATATCAGCTACTAAAATATTAACAAGGCAACCTAAGAGGGGGTGAATTAAGTTTTTAAAATTTAAACAATTAAAACTAAATAAAATTTAAACAAAATAACCAAAATGAAGAGATAGGAAAAGAGAGAACAAATATATAATTTTTACATGGTTTAACCATTCGTGTCTATGTCCCCGCTTTTAAGCTTACCAAGTTTGAGGAGCTCACTAAGCAACCCTCCAAAGTTTCAACAACTCTTACAATTAATTTTTATGGTGTTAATAGACCTTTATAACAAAATATTATCCCCAACATCTTAATCTAAATGTATCATAACACTTACAATCACTTATTTTCTCTCACACAATGTATATGATTACAAATGAATCAATAGAAATAAAAATAAGTTTAAACTCAATAATGGATGTATAATCACTAGTAAAATCATTGATATTTGCTTGATCTATCTTTGTTTGAATTTGATAAAGCCATTTTGTAGTAGAAGTTGAAAACTAGTTGTTGATTTTATAAGAAAAATTGGATCACCATTAACTATTGTCAGTTCATTATTTTAACTAGTCCAAATAACTATTGAGCTGAGATTTAAATAGTCAATTAACCATTTGGGATTATCCATTAATCATTTGGGATTATTCGTTAACCGTTAATAGATTATCTACTAATCATTAATTTTTAGAAACTTACAAAACAAATTTGACTTGACTGTTCTTGGTAAACGATTTATGGTTATACTGTAATTCTATTATGAAAATTATCGGTTAGCCATTTTGGATTATTAATTAATCGTTTATTTATAGAAATCTGTAAAATAAATTGTGGTTATTTGTTGTTGCTAAACGGTTTACGGTTACAATCTAATACCTTTTTGGAAATTATCGGTTAACTACTTTGAGTAAATATAGTTCATCATTATTTTCTGGAATCAACATTTTAATATACTTTTCTAGAAAATGATTTTTTGGTTAAAGTTAATGATTATCTAAATTCATAAACATGTCTAAAAAATTTGAATACTGCTTTTAAGAGTTTGCTTAATATTGATAGCTGCAACATTTTTACTCAAAAGCATATAAAGTTATTATCATCAAAATCAATATTATATAATTATTTATGTCAACAACTACACTATTCTAATGTGAATTCTATTGCGAAGTTTGTCTCACTATAAAATGTCTTTCTATATACTCACTCTAGAATACTTGTAATAATAGATCAGTAATATATTCACTATTATTTTTAGATCATAATGTTTTATCTTTCTATCAGTTTGAGTGCCCAATAGTTTCGTTGATTTTACAAAAATCTTTAAAACCTCATATTTTAGTTACATGTGTATACACCATATACATCTAAAGAAGCCATAAAAAAAATAATGGCTTTTATCAATTGATACAATCTTGGTTGATCTCTATACATCACTATGAACATATTTAAGAAACTTACGAGTATCATAATTAGCAATATCAAACTTGACTATGGTTTTCTTACCTACAACACCATGCTCTTAGAACTTCATTTTACAAGTATTAGTACCTTTTAAAAATTTTTACCTTATCAAAGTTTCTAAAGACTTTCCTCTATTATGTCTTAGTCTTAGATGTCATAGCTTGTTGGTGTCACTAGATAACACAAAAACATTATTTTATCAATTATATCTCTTTTTAGATAGTACAAATTATGACATCTGACCTCTTGCAAAATCATTATGGCGATATATATGAACTCATTATGCTATATTTAATAGTAATATATAGTCTTTAGCTTTCAAAATACCTTCAGAAATTAGATTTTTCTTTAAGGTTTAAGTAAATCTAACTTATTTTAGTTTTCTGACTACACCATAAATATTTTAAGCTAAATTATTCATATCCATATTGTGTGTAACAAGGTTGATCATTCCCCATCATAATCGCACTTGATCCCAAATTACAAAAATGTATAGACCATTCCCTTACAGGAGACATAGGTATAATACTTAATGAATAGTTAGAGTCTTTATTTTTACATGCTATATTTGTTATTGATTTCTTCCTATCTCTCTTTGGAGCCTTCAGAAAATCTTTCCTCCGATAACTTTTTTCATGATAAAAGGCACGCTTATCTTGAGTTATTTTTTTGCTTCTAGATATGGATCAAGAATGCTTTCTATTATACCTTTCTTTTTCTCCATCACTCTTTCTCTAGTTAATAAAGCTTTAAATGATGCTTTTTTGAAATATTTATTCATCATACTGAATTTTTAAATTTGTCAATGTTGTACAGACGTCCTTGAATATGATCATGTTTTTCCTATATGTTAATGTAGCTACAAAATGGCTAAATTCTTCTAGAAGTGACTGTAGTAAAATCATAACTTTAGTTTTATCCTTAATATCTTCATCAAGATTTTTTAAATTAGCAAGTAGCTTTTCAAATCCTGAGACACGATCATGCATTGACACTTGCGGCTTCATTTAAAAGCCATGTACCTAGCTTGCATGAAGGTGATTTTTAGGGCTTTTTAACAAATGCTTGTTCTCTATTGTATGCCATAAAGTCATTGTACATTCCTCATCTTTTACTATATACTTCATCTCTTTAGTCAAGCAAAATCTTATTTGAGCATAAGCGTTTTTGTTTATATGATCCCAAGTTTTCTTGTCATAAAAGTGTCTTTTATTTTTTAGAACAGCATCAAAAATGATTTGAATAAGGCCATATATAACTTCGCGCCTTCGCATGCTATAGTTGATTTTCTTATTAAACTTTTAAATATTGATTTTCTAGCCTCCCATCTAAAATATCTCTAGAAAGTTTCACATTTTGCCATTTTTTCAATATACTATTCCTACTTAAGAGATCAATTTCTATATGTCTAGATGCTTGGAATAATACAATAGGAAATTTTAGAAGGGTTACACTAATTCCTCTTAAAACCCAAATTCCTCAGACACCTAGCATTTTTCACAAAACTTTCTTAGACATGCATAACTCTACACCATTACACAAGCTATTGATACTCCCAAGCATAAATTATTGGCTTTGTTGTATTTAGGAACAGTACTATATATGTAAATAATATCATATATGTGAATAGTATCATATATAAAAATAGTGTCATCTACTCCAAGTACGAACCATCGTCTCTGATACCACTCATTGTGCATAAAATGCAAAATCAAGCGCACCAAATAATCATAAAAAAATAAAAGACACAAGAATTTAATATAGTTCGGTACTTATGTTTACCTTCACAAGAGTAAGGAAAATAATGATATAACTAACAATTGTTAGAGTACAATATTGAAGTTAAAAAACTCACTTCTGAGAACTTAAATATACTCAATACTCTTACACACACTTGAAAAGAAAGAATTTCTCAATTGCTCACACTTTCTAATTATTCACTCTCTCAATAATTCTTCACTTAAATTGTTTCTCTTAAATTTAAAATACTATAGAATAAAAAAAAATGCACTCTATTTATGAGCACCAAACTTATACTATTGCACCTAATGATCACACTCATTTAATACATTTATACTACGTTTACTTGTCTGGAATCATAATAGGATCAAATCGAAATGAGGTGCAATGAGCTGGAATAGGAATGATGAATGAGAATCAAAATAAATTGTTTATTTGACCAATAGGAATCATAATCGGATAAGTTAGATTCTCATTGATGTGTTTATTTTATCTTAGAATTAGAATCGAAATGAGTTAGATTCTAACAAATTACTCAAATGTACTTACTAAATTATTGTCATAATTAATATTTTATATTTTAATTATAGTGATTATTTATTCAAAAACTATTATTATTGTTACTTATTGTAAATAATGTACGATATATTAATTAATTGCAAACAAACTTAATTAATTAATTATAATAACATACTAATTAATTATATGAATTATTATTATTATAATTTGTTAATTATTGTGATTATTTATTTGAAAACCATAATTATTAATATAATTCTGTTAATAACATATTAATATATTAATTAATAATAATAATATATGATCTAATTATAATAATTATATTAATCATTATTATAGTAGTATATTAATTAATAATAATAATATATTAATTATTGTGATTATTTATTCAAATATTATAATTATTAATATATTATTGTTAATAATATATTAGTATATTTATTAATACTAATAATTAGATTAATTGATAATAACATATGAATTAATTAAAACAATTACATTAATAATATTATAATAGTTATTCATTAATAATAATATATTATTTATAATGATTGTTTATTAAAAATATAATTATGAATAATTATTGTTAATAATATATTAATATATTAATTAATTATAAATGATAACAATATAAGTATTTTTAATTTTAAGAAGGGTCAAATAGTCAATTCAAGAAATAAAATTCTCATTTTTACTCCTCTCATAAAAAATTGAACTCTAATAATTATTTTTAATTTTAAGTGGAACCTTCTACTTTAATTCTCATTCTATCTTCAATTTAGATAAATAAAATATCACTTATTCCCATTCTAATTCTCATAATGAAACAAACTGCTCGCCACATTCTCTTCGTACGTATCAAATGCGTGGCAAAAATTTCCAAACATTTATTATACTCGTCTTGACTAATAAATGCACATTTGTCTTGGCTAATAAATCCATGCTTGTCCTTAACACGTCAAAGCACATTATATGCTTATGTCTTCTTTTTTTCGTTTTCTTTCAGCCATTAAGCAAAAACCTCCGATAAGTATTTTATTAACAGTTGCTAAATCATCTCAAGTACATACGATCTTGCCAAATTGTTAATTTTTTGATAGATTGTGGTTTTTTTTATAGCAAAGAATATAATAAGATCCTAAGTTTTATATAAATGTATGTATACAAAAATCCTTTAGTTTACAAAAATTGCTCCTACCAAAAACTTAATCAAGTAATTTTTAAATGGTTTTATTTAATTGATCACATGAGGTAAATCTTGAAAGAGATAGAAGATCAAAAATTAATTTGTGATCACCAACTCTGAATACAAATTTATTCCCAAAAAAAAATTGGTTCAGTTCTTTCTATTATTATTATTTTGAATAGGTTGTTTTCTACCAAAAACATACATAAAACTAAATCAATAAAAATTAATTTTTATTTGGTTCTTGGCTCAAATTCTTCGAACTGATGCCAAAACCAAAAACGAAAAAACATAATACTTTTAATAACAAAATAATTTCACATGATATGATAGAAGAGGGCATAAGATGCAATTTCATATCGTAAAATTATTAAATTATAAAAAATAAATAATCGATATTTGTACATTTTACAATTTATTTTAGTTTTTCGTTCAGCTCAATTTTGTACCAAACCAAACTGATGTCTAACTCTACCATCACTATCTTTTTTAAAATAAATATATGACAAACAAAAGTAAATAGACTTTGCTCGTGTATCATGTTGGCCAACTTTCAATTATTCAAAAGCTAGATGCAACGTCTCAATTTCTTTTTTAAAAAATGAATAGAAGAAAGAAAAAGAATATTATTTTTAATTTTTTGAATTATTTATATTATATTTTTATCTTTTAAAAATTTGCGAGCATCAATAAGTCAATAACCATTTTCTGGAACACTGACACCTCAAATTTTTAATAAAAGGTGTCAAAACTCTATTTAATTATAATATTATTTGAATATATTAACATGTAAAACTTTCTAAAACCTATATTGTGAGGTTAATGTTTGTTTAGTTCATGTATTTTATAAATAATTTAAAGCATTCTTGCTATTAAATTATTGACATCTCTACCGGTACTTTTGTTTTTTAATTTACTTTTATAATATTATCCTCTTACAATAATATTTTTTTAAACATTAATAAAAATAAAAAATTAAATTACCAATTTAACTCCAAAAATAAAATAAAAACAAAAGGAATATATATTAATTCTTATGGAAGCTCATCTATGCCCATAAAAATTGATATTGTAAAAAAAATAAATTAATAATTTTTTGGACAATAACAAAAAACTAATATATTAACTCCTCAGCAAATATTCCACAAAGATTAATATATATTCTTTTTGTTTATGTTTTATTTTTGGATTAAATTTGTCATTTAATTTATTTTATTAATTTAAAAAAAACTTCATTGTTCCATTATTTAATATTATATAATATTTCAATTTATTAAATATATTAGAACCAATTTTTTGTATTAATAGAGCCAGAAGATATTGCAATAAAAATGATATGTGGTGCTCTTATAGAAAATTTTAGGGACTACTTGACCATTTCACCAAACCTTAGGATTTTGTAAACTTGTAGTTATCTTTCTTCCTTTTCTGTGTGGATGGTTAAATAAACATTTATTGTAGATTCACTATTAAATCATATAATATAATAGTTAATCGACTATGAACACTGCATCACCATATATATATATACATGCGAGTATGTGGTTTTTAATCTGTATTGTAGATTATAGTTATAATACGAGAGCCCATGTAAAGTGACCATGTGAAATCTTTTCTATATGTACAGGCGTCAGAATTGAACCCGTGTTCATGCTAAGTGATATTAATTTCTGGGCAGAAATGATTGTACGAAATCTGTAGGCTTGTTTTGATTTTTTTTTTTAAACTGGTTAAATAACAAATTACTGTATTATATAGATATTTACAATTGCTATTTTAGTATGTTAATATTGATATTTACAATCAAATATATAACTGAGATTTATAATATTAAGTATGTTCCAGCTTCACTCGTATTTCACGAGAGAAAAAGACTCATTTTATAAGTATTTTCACATAATTAAATTTTTTAATTAAGGGAATTTCAGTCCGCGAAGACTCAAACCATTACCCTTATAGTCAATTTAACTTTAAAGCTAATGGTTCACCACGGGACTAAAGTCCAAGTGATAACTTGTTTTGAATTTGGAGACCTATTTGTGAACAAATTTTACCTCTTGTACATCTTTCGCGAAGGTAAACTTATGTTACATCAGTTGTAACAGAAAGTCGATACATGTGGTCCTTAGATTTTGATATTTCTTAATCTAATAGATAAAAATAATTTTAACATAAAATAAGGTACAGGTGTAATAAATATTTAAAAAAAAATTTTGAATCACATATTTGTTTTTTTTTTAAATAAGTTCTCATTGATTTTGTGTAACTAAATGATTTTATTGTCCATATATTCTACATCTATTTTAAAAAATTTTTAAATTTTTAACTATATTTTATAAAGATGTAACTGATTATTATATTCATAAAGATTTATAAATTCTAAATATATATTTGCATCTGCATTTATAGTTTCTCGTCTTTCTTAAGATATAAACTAGACTTTTGTAAAATAAGTTTAGTATCTTGAATTATAAGAGATATTATAAATCATAAATATCTTATAAATCTAAGGAATTACTAAAAAGAAAGTATAATGAATAAATCAATAGAATCTCTAATAATTTCACAAAATATAGAAACTAATAAGTTATCAAATTCTAACTATACGCAAAGAGAATTTTTCTATGAAAGATTTTAATCATTTGATCTGATCAATGATTTAGATATATAAGAAAATAATCAATTAAATTAAATTTTACTATATTTATTAAATAAATTAAGAAATCCAAATTTATCTATAAATTTTGTGAAAATACAAATTAAATATTAGAAACTAATAATTTCAATGAAGAAAGCATAAAACAAATTAAAAAGTTAGGAGATCAAATGAGTAAAAAAATTTAATAAAGTTAAATAATTAATAAAAGACTTCAACATTAAAGATCATGATATATTAAAGTAAGAAATCATTAATAAAATGAATAAAAACTCGATAAATATAAGATTAAATAAGTTAGAAATTCAATTAAATAAAATAAAAATTTGGCACTAAATTTACTATAAATATAAATGAAATTTTAAAAAAAATTAAAGTACTTGCATTGCAGCTTGGTTTTAGGCTAGGGTTTAAAATAGAATTTTAAAGCTTATTGACTCTTTTTACAATTATCAACTTTTTTGAGGATTTTAAAATTTAGGTAAAAATTAACTTATAACTACGATAGGTCCTATATAATTTTGTGAGAACGATAACTTACAGTAAATTATAAGCTAACAGATCCCTAAAATTTATAACTATAATGTACAGCTGATGTAACTGTAAGGTTTGTGAGAGGAGGAATCTTTTATGATCAAATAATTGTGCTGACATTCAATACTGTGGCCAAATGTCCCCTCGGAGAATCAGACACACAGCCCAGCAATAGCTGGAACGGCAGCCCCGCCCACTACGTCCCGAAGGAAAGGGTGTAGGTTCGGCTCAGGTAGAAAGGCACCTGCTGAGATTTGGCAGTTTAAAAACTCTGGGGGTTTGGTCATCCCGAATATGAGCTTCCGAGAGTTGAGGATCGATCGATGGACTCCCAAAGCTTGACTTGCTCTTGAGGCAGCGGAGATTAATCATCTCCTTAATTTGTTTGAAACTACAATGCTCTGAGGCTAAATGCATATATAATCTCCAGGAATTTCTTCAAATGGATGGCTACATGCATCTGCAGCGGTTCTTCCTAAGAAAAAATGAGACATCACATAAAGGCATGAACTGTGTCAAATAGGACACCATGAATTAACTTAGTTTTGTCCCCAAAAAAATAATCATAATAATAATAACAACAAAAAAGAAAATTCCTAGCACATTTGATAAAGAGATAACATATTTAAAGCTGATAATTGTATTAGTTCATTTTATAATTAAGTCAGAATGGCACATCCATTTCTACATTAAGTTAGTACTCACCCATTTTGTTTTTTTTTTTTTTTAAGGGGTGGTGATATTTCCACCCCACATGTTATGTAAATTCACTTAATTTTTAAAAAATAATTACCAAAAATTCACATTATTTTTTAAAAAATACAAAATGGGTGAGTATTTTAAAATTTTCAAATAAAGAAGAATTTTGGAGAATTAATCAATTAAATCTATCTTAATCTATTTTGTGTGATTTAAAATTTTTTATTATATTTGAAGTAATATAGAAATTCTTGTACAAACTTTTTTATATAAACTAATATGGCATGATTTAATTGGTTGGACTAAATATTTCTTGATTCATATAATTTATTTTAATTATTTTATATTTTTATTCAATTAATAATTGAATATTACATCAATTTGAACAAAATAAATTTATACAAAAATTTATAACTGTAAAATCACTCTTATATTTGACTACTAAAATCGCTTTATCTGAATTTAAATTAACTACTTTACCCTTAAAATGTAAAAGTATCAAAAATTTAATTTTAATTTCAAAATTTTTAAATTTTATATAAATTATTACATGTAAAATATTAAAATTTATTAGATTTCATTTAAAAAGTTAGATTATAGGTCACAAAATGAAGTATCTAATTAAAGCATTAGATACAAGAACACATATTTTTTGGGCAATGGATTCATTTTATGTCATATAATACAATAATTAAATAGAACTTATATTAAAGCAAATTTAATAGTAAAAAAAGTAAGAAAACAATAAGATTGATTTAATTAATTAATTATATAAATATTTTTATTGATTTGTATTTATCAGACATAATATAAATTTATTGTAAATATTTTTTAAAGTGGGGTGAGTCTACACAAATAATGGGGTGGAGATATCCCCACCTTTTTTAAGTACTGTTAAACAATATTAACGGCAAAAATGCGATGCAATTTTATAGGGTAATTTAAAATCAACCCCTAGTGGTTTTGATATTTTGCATTGTGCCCCCATTTCCATGAAAAAAAAAAGTAAATATTTCTTGGAAAAAAAGCAAATATTCAACTGTTTAGGTTGTTATTTACCTAAAAGACTATACTACCCCTACCTTGAATTGCATTGAGTATGTAAGTAATGAAATACGCCTTACAACTTATAAAATTTACATCAAGAAATAAAAATTAATTATAATAATATCTGTTTTTATTATTTTTACAATTATATTGAAACGATTGTTTCTTATTTCACAGTCATAACAAAATTATAAAACCAGTAAACTTGAAAACGAGAGACAAAGCATGATTCCAAACTGAAAAAACATAATCAAACACAAAATCATCAATAGATATAAAATAATTCCAATAGTCCCACCTAAACAGACAAAACCCAATAATAAAGAAACCTAAGCAAATTATACCAAACCCTTGCTGTAAATTTCACTGTAAAATTCTATTACAAAGGAAACCCAAACCAAGAAAATTTAACAAAAAGGAACCAAAAATAAAAAACCCTTAAACTAAAGATATCAAAGCCTAAATTAAATTATAGAGGTGGCGGGGACGACAGCAGCTTCAAGTAATGGCATCGGCGGTTTCGTGCAAAAGAAATACATATTAAATAAGGGCAACACAAAAACCTTATCCCTATAAATATGTGCTATAGACAAAAATAATTATAAAAAAATAAAAAATAAAAGATAATTCAAATATCAAAATACTATTTTTCAATTATGAAATCTGATATTGCAACTCTAATGACATGTAAATTATATAAGGATTAAGAAATCAGTTAAGGATATAACTAAAATAGATCAATATACATAATTATAATTAATTAAAAATTCCAAGTAAAAATTATGTATTTGAAATCAAGTAGTAAATTACCATGCTTAATATATTGGACAATTAAGTTTATTCATTCATTCAAATTATAAAATATTATCAGTCATATGTTTCAATAATAAACTAAACTTAATTAAGCAAAAAGATATTTGGGTATAGTTGTTTCTTTGTCAAGTGTTCTAGTTCTCTTTAAAGAATTATATGTTAATGATCTTTCCATTAAAAACTCTTTAAAATACTCAAATTTTATTTTCTCACTTATTCTCTTAGTTAATGTAATTAAATAAAATCTGAAAATTCACATAAAAAGTTTATTGAAAATGTTGATAGCTGTTACTATATATTATTTTTGTAAGTATTTTTAATACTAGTGAGTATATTATATTACATTAACATACTTTTTTTTCAATTAGAAGTTTCTTAAAATAAATTAAAGTGGTAATCAAACTTTAACTCCCTAGTGCTTACAATTTATTCAATAAATATATAATCTAATCATTTTATAAAATAAGTCACCAATTTTAATTGAAAATAATATAATTGAATTAGGTACATATTTGAAAATAAAATAAGAACTCTATTCTTATATAAAATTGATGAAATTGAGTTAGGAAAATATCTTTTTGAAATAAAATAAAAACTCTACTGTTATACTAAATTGCTGAAAACATAAGGGTATTGAGTTAGGAATATATATGAAAATAAAATAAAAACTCTACTATTTTACTAAATTACTGAAAACATAAAGGGTATAAATGTTTTTTAGCCTAGACCGGGCTGCAAGTTCGCTAGTGTATCACACTGACAGGCAACGGTAGTGAAAGGCAAATTGAGAAGAAGAAGAAGAAGAGAAAAGGAGAATAAGAGGAAAAAAGAAAGAAGAAGAACGAGACGAAGAAGAATAAGAAGAAAGAAATAAAGAAGAATGAAGGAAAAAAGACTCAAAGAAGAAGAAGAGAAAGAAAAAGAAAAGAGAGAGACAAGATATAAGGATCCTCCTATCATACAACACTTGTATGGTACACCCACACACGAACAGTGTGTGGGAACAGTATATGGGTCCCACACACTATTCATGTGTGTGGGTGTAGTGTTGTATGGTAGGTATTTTCAAGATATAAACAAATGAAAGAAAAAAGATTTTTCTTTTAATTACCTTTTTATCCTTTTTTCCGTTAACTCGGCGCCCATGATCAAAAGATGAGGGTGACGGTGTAAAATGCCCAAACAACTGAAAGCTGATGCTAAATTTCTCAATTTTATGTAAGGGACTAAAGTTAACTTCTCTAATCAATGTTTAAATTGTGTTCCTTCGACGGTGTCAAAACTATTTATGTCACAAACTATGTTAATTTAAAGAAAAAATTATAATTAAACAATTATTGTTCCGTCAGCAAAATCCGATGAATTAATCAATCAATACATTGATGACTCAATTAACCGTGAATAAACATTTCTTCAAGAACTTTATTGCACTCGGGCAAGGATTCCTTCTTCATGAAGCCAAGATCATTGGCATAGCGAATCAGCTCAGGATCGGATCCAACAGAGGGGGTGAGATCAATCCTAGCACTACTGAGTCCGTCGGCAACGATCTCGCTGCAGTCTGGTTTAGGGCTCTTGACCAAACGAACATAGCATAATTTAGCATGACAACCAGCGATAGGTATCTTATAAGTACCGGATTGGTCACTCACAGCCTCGCGAGAGTACACAACTTCCCCGTCCTCACTTTCCTTGCATTCCAAGGCAACGGTTGCTCCTGCAATTTAAGAACAGCACCAATTATGCTAGTGCTTTTCAAGTAGCTTTCTCTGGCTTGCCACCAGCTTAAAATCCTAGTGAAATTGAAAGCTAAAACATAGATTTGTTTTTTGCCAACATCCTGTCTTAAATAAGGAGGAAACAAGAAAAAGAAAGAGGCTATTGCTAGTTGTACATGATGTTGTAGCTAAAATGATGGGTACGCTAATATTGTTAATTACCCGCAATGTAATCACTAAGCTCGGTCTTGTACTTGACGCGGCACGAGTCACAATACACCAAACCTTCAACGGTCTTGGGATCTTCCGCGGCAAAGGCGAAGCTGAGGAGGGAAGTGAAGCATAGAGCTGTGGCAACAACGGCCACAAGCTTCATTGATTTTGCCATTTGTATTGGTGAAGAGTGGTGGCTGCTAGGAGGTGCCATTTTATATGAAAATAATGTACATGTATGGAGGTTATATTTTTGAGCGGCATTTACCGATCCTTTCTATTTTTAGGGCTTCTGATGTTCTGAAGGAGAAAGACCCGCTCAACATTATTTACTTCCTTCAAATGTTTTCGGAGAAGTAAATTTGGATCATATATATATTTATGAACGCCTTTAGGGCATTTTCTTCATCTCTCTATAAATAGAATAGGCCGCGAGGTATCTTTGTACAATACATTACCGTTAAAATATGAATGTTATAGAAATTATATTAAATATGTAACAGCTACAATCAGATGTTTATTAGAATTTTTTTAATCAAAATATTTACAAAAAAATCAATCTCACCACAGCTAAACTCTTAACTCAAATGAGGTGTCTATCATCAATTTTAATGATGATGAATCAAATGAGATATTTATCTTAGTTTTAATAATAAATATTTATTTTTAACAGACACTATTTGTCAAATTCAATTTGTCACCCATACATAATGATTTCCATGATATCCATTTAGCTAAGAAATATTATTTTTTAAATTAATCATAGCATTAGTCGGAATTAAGGGCCTACAATACATTATTTTTTGGAGATTTAAAAGTGACTTTAAAAAGTTAATGCTAATGTTGATGTCTAGACATTATTTTTGGAAAATTTAAACGTGTCTTTAAAAAGTTAATGCTAATTTTGATGTTTAGACAGTTTCTTTTAGAAATCACTTTTGGCAACATCACCCTACCCTACATCAAATATTGCAAAATAAGAAAGAAGCAATTTTTTATAATGTAATTTTGATAATCACTTTTATACTTAACACAATTTTATATATATTCTTATATTTATTATAAAAATCTAAAATTATCTTATTAATTAAGAAATAAAATTATGAAATTTAAAGAGATTATTATTATTATTATTATTATTATTACTAATTATATTGTGATAAAAAAATAAAAAATAAAAGGAATAAAATAAAATATTATCTTAGTTATCAATTATCATATCACAACAAAAAAAAAATTGATGTACATGTTTATAAATATTTAAATAAATTTCATTCAATATTATTTCTAATTAGTTATTTATATTCTTCAGCTATCTAGCAATAAAATTTACTAAATATACATAAATACTTTTAAAACTCACAATACTTTTAAAAATAAATTTTATTAAATATATAATTGATTTTCTTTATAGCTAATCTTTTTTACAATACATGTGACAATAATTATTTTAAAATTTACAACATTACCAATATGGTTATAAATCTTTTCATGCTAACAAGAAATATCAAATACTGAAGAAATTAAAAAAAAAAGACAGCAACAAGAAGACATTTTAATTTTGAAAATAATCAACATAACACATTTTTGGACTGGCAGACCTTCTTCCATGTCTAGAAACAAACATTTTATCCTAAGAAAATGTCAATATATTCTTAAAGAAATTTATGTGGTCATAGACCTCCCTTTAGATTTACCCTTAGAAATAAACACAAAACCCACATTTTATGTGTTGTGTGATCATAAATTTTATTATATATTTAAAAATAATCAAGCAACCCATATTTTAAAATTTTATAGTAAATAATATAATATTTATTTTTTAATTTAAAATAATATAATTAATTCACGCCACATAAAATGTGGGTTCACGCGGGAATTGGCCAAAGTGACTCATTATCGACAATTAAAGCGGGAACTAGTCAAGTGTTTCTTAAACATCGTTGCTTTTCTCTGTGTTCGACAAGAAAATGGCGACCTCTTTGTGTTATGCAAAACCCCTTAAACCATTCTCTCTTCAACTCCCACAAACCCAAAATCCCCAAATCCCAACCCGAACAACCCACATCCGGGAAGCCGAAACACTTACAATCACCGGACCCACACAGCTTTCGGGCCATGTTCCCATTTCCGGGTCCAAGAACTCTTCTCTTTGTCTCCTGGCCGCTACTCTTTTATGCGCAAACTCTTGTCTACTCCATAATGTGCCCATAGGCCTGTCTGACACCAAAGCAATGCTTTCAATTTTACGCTCGTTAGGCGCCAAGATTGAGTTTAACGATACGAATAAGGAAGTTTTAGTTAACACTGATTGTGTTGGGCGTGTTGAGCCATGTATGGAGGAAATGAGGAAAATTCGAGGCGGGTTTTTTGTTATCGGACCGCTACTGACCCGATTCGGTGAAGCTGTTGTCGGTTTGCCTGGTGGGTGTGATATTGGGGAGAGACCTGTAGATTTGTACGTTCGTGGGCTAAGAGCTCTTGGGGCTGCTGTTGAGATAAGATATGCCCCCCCCCCCCTCTCTTTATTTTAATTGCATTATGTTTTCATTGAAAATTATCTTGATTGTTTTAATTGATTTTTCATGGAACATAATTGTTTATCACATGTGTAGGTAAAGAAGCTAGTTTGAAGGTATATTGTGTACTCAATAAGATTGATTCTAGTACGTTACGTTAAGCTGGTACCGTATTATTTTTAGGATTGGATTTCTCTGTGATACTAGTATGCAGAGAGCTGGTTAGTTTGAAGAAGGATGTTAGTATGATATATAATACATGTGAATATAGGAACCATTAGGTAATAGGATTTAAATGGGAAATGTAAGAAACTATCTGGGGTAATAAAAGTGTAAAATTTGAGAGTGAAGAGCAACACCTGGTGGATAAATAAGAAAATGGTCCATATGGTGAGGTTGATGATTATGTGAAATTTTCACCATATTGAAGGATTCTAGCTTGACCTTAATAGATCTAGCATTACTGTCGTTAATTTTTCCCCCCTGTGTGGCTAGAACAGAACTGGATTTTCTGGTGTGGATGAGTAGCTTTTAAGATATTTCCTTGTCAGTTTCTGATTTGCAGGAACAGGTTATGTAAGCCTACTTTATCTCACTTGAAAACAGAAAAGATGCCAGGGATTGCCACCTTTTGCATAATCACTAGTGATGACACTAGGCTTCACAGGTTTCTTTTTCTTTTCTTTTTTTTTTTTGGGCCTTTCCTTCTTCTTTCCTTAGGGATTATGCCTCTTTTGTTGGTGAGGAAAAACATAGTTATTGTTACAGTTAATAAGCAGGGCAACCTATTAACATAATTCTACTTTGTAAAGATTGATCACCAATTAGCTCATAGCTCAAGTTGACTAGACTTTGGCAAAGCATTTTATCATGAAATGTTTTCGGCCAGCACTGATTGTGGCATCGATTAAGGTGTACTTGTCTGCTTTTTTGCCAATTCTAAGTCAAGTCTCTGCAATCAGGCAAGAAAAAGTAGGATATTGCAAGAACTTTAACTATTGATATGTGTGTGTGTGACTGTCTGGACTTATCACCTGCTTGAATATGTAAAGAATTGGCTGAAATTAGTAAACTCTTCAAAATTACAGGGATGGGAAAGTGCTGGCACATTCTGCAAATGGCAGGGGATTGGTTGGGGGCAGTTTCCACCTTGATTTCCCTAGTGTTGGGGCAACTGAAACTCTTATGATGGCAGCTTCTATGGCCGACGGAGTAACTGTGCTTTCAAATGTTGCCAAAGTATGATCTAATACATCTCACTGTGCCTTTTTGTTTCTGAAAGAATTGGGGCAATTTAGTGTTCTCTTATGACAGAACTAATTGAATTATTTAAGTGGATTCTTCTCCCAAATTTCACCACAGGAACCAGAGGTGATTGATCTTGCCCGTTTTCTGAATGACAGTGGGGCATGTGTGTATGGAGCTGGGAGTGACAAGCTTTGGATTAAGGGAAAATGCCAATTGCGTGGCTGTGAAAGTTATGTGCCACCAGATCGAATTGAAGCAGGCACCTTTGTGCTTGCTGCTGCAATTACTCGCTCACTCATCTCAATATCACCTGTCAGTCCTTCTCACTTATCATGTCTGATAGACAAACTAAAAATTGCTGGTTGTAAAATTACAAGGTGTAACAATGACACATTGGAGGTAATGGTAATTCCCCATTATTCTGTTTTTCATTTTTTTTTCCCCACTCTCTCGCTGCTTGAGTCATTATAAATGATTGAAATTCCAGGTTTCAGCAATCCCTGAAAATGTTTCTAAAAATTTGCGAGGTTTCAATGTGAGGACAAGTCCATTTCCTGGGTTTCCTACAGATCTCCAACCTCCAACAATGGCACTACTCACCACATGTAGTGGTTCAAGTATAGTGGAGGAATCCGTGTTTGACAAACGCATGGGTCATGGTATTGCTATTGACCAATAATTATTTCCACCTCAACATTTTCTGTATTTATATTTTATCTTTTTTACCAGAACGATTTCCCTAGTAGAGTACATTGTGTTCAGAGTGTATATTTCAGAGAATGTTCTTTATTTTGCTTGGAGGCTTTGAAAATAAGCTCATTGGCTTGTTTCAAAGCAGATTTCTTTCAAGCAGCATGATGCATTAAAATATCTCTTATTTGTTTTGTGTATAAGTGTTTCTGTCTTCATGCTTTGATGATAAATTGTGGAATCACGCTGCGATTACACTGTTTTGTGGTGATTCTTCCAAAAGCTGGCACCTAATGTTCGGCAAAGCTGAAACTGGAAAACAAAGTTTTTACTTTCAAAGTACCCTTCATATCTGCTTCCTTTTTTCTTTGCCACAAGCAATTTGTAGTGTTTTTGTTTCATTAGCTGTACTAACTGTATATATGTCTAATTTTTACCCTCGTATTTGAACAGTAAGAGAACTGCAGAAGCTTGGCGCAAAAATTCAGGTCTGTGGGAGCACTGCACTAGTTTTTGGGAGAAAGACACAAAGGTACACTGCTTTCCATAGTGAGATTCTAGATTTTGTGATTATCATAAAATGAAATTTGATTTTGCTAATTGCTGCAAATTCTATCGTCAGTGCCCTGCATGGTTCTCAGCTTCATGCAGCTGACCTGAGAGGTGGGGTTGCCCTGGTATTAGCTGGATTGGCAGCAGAAGGAACTACTGAAATCAGCGGCATTGGTCATATTGACCGCGGTTATGAGAATTTAGACACCAAGCTTCAGTTTCTAGGAGCTGATATCGAAAGATCGATGCCCATGGTCCCTCAGCTATGACAATTATGATATCTTCTTAAACTAGAAATAGGTTTCCATAACATGGCATTGTCAGTTGGAGTTCATTTATTTGCATTACCCACTAATCCATTATAGCTCCATAGGCCTAACACAATAGAATGCCATCCTTTGCTACTTTCCCTTTATGTGAACCCCGCATCTCCTGTGGCGTTGTCATTGGGGTTCGGATCCAGATCTTCTAGTTGTCGGTTAAACCCTTAACCGCTAGCTAACCACTTACCGATTGTTCAATGTCATGTTTAGCAGGAAGCTTTCATATCCGGTCAACTTACACGTTCGGTAGTTTGCCAAAGGTGCAGCAAAAGCAGCAGCTGCTGTCCTATTACTCACATGATCGCTGCATTGTTGTCTCAAATAGAAAAGTCACTGAGTAGATAGAAATAATTCATTGTATTTGTGACAGCACATACTTTCCATGTTTCTAAATCCTCTGTTCATTTATTTATTCTCTGACCCTCTCTTCTTTTCTGTTTTTACTACGATTTCTGTGATTTCTATTTACGAATCAGAACGTAACAACAGAGTAAATATGATATGCAAGAAAGATTGATTAAACAATTAATTGAACAAATTTGTAAAATTTTTCTCATTAAAATTAACGAAGGTTAATTAATTACATTGAATTCAAGAACCCATTTCTTTAAAGTTATCAACTAAACCCTAAGCCATTGAATGATACAATCAACTACAAAATTTGTATACCCAAAATATATATATATATATATATATATATATATATATATATATATATATATATCATTGTGCAAATCCTAAAAATCTCCTCATCTAAACTATATACCCAACTGAAAAAATAAAAAATCGAATTTGATCAACGATCCGTTGATCGAAGCAAAATCAAACCCTAATTTCATTAACATCCTGGATCAAAATTGAATCAACAATTGAGCAAAGAAGAGACGAATTCGTCTTCTTCAATGTGCTTAAGTCTCTGCAAAACCTTCATTCTCAGTTCCTCCAATTCCTCCTTCACCACCGCCAAATCCTCCGCACTCCGACACCGTTTCATCTTGTCCTCCAGAACCATCAAGAATCCGCGGCACACATCGGCTTCATTGTGATGGGCACCCGCTTGGCCACTGCTGCTTGCACAGCCGTTGACGCTCAAGAATTCGTCAATAACGGCGTCAAATGAAGGAGACCCATGAACATACGGGTTGCCAGCCGGTGAGAAAATAAGAACGGCGATTTGAGAGCCGGTGATGTTAGCGTACTCTTCGGCTTTTTTGAAGAGACCTTGTCGTCGTTTTGAGAAGGTAACCATTCTCGCTCTTTGCTTCTCTATTTTCTTGATTTCGATTTTCGATTTTCCCTTTCCTGTCGGCGCCATTTTCATCAAAATTCAAAAGAGTTTTTCTTTTTTTTTTTTATAAGCAAAAGAGAACGGTGAGCATAAACAAGAGAGTTGTGTACATAGAGCAAGCTGAGAGTTGGCGTCCTTTTAGCGCGTTCCCGTTATATAGGGTCTAGCTACCGTGCAACTGTTGCACGGTACCCCTATTTTGTCTTCTTGTGCTCTCATAGTTAGATTTCATGCGAGAGTTAGGGATGGTAAAAAAATTCAATCTAAATTTTAGCTTAATTTTAATTTTTAGGTCTTTAACCTAAATTTAATGGTTAAAAATAAGACTCAGATTTAAAAAATAAAAATCCTATTAAATTTGGGTTAGGATGCAGGTTTTATATGATCCGATCTAACTCTATTATTTAACAATTAAAAATATTATATTAAATTACTTTCACACTTCTTTTTTTTATAGGTAGAATTCTTGAAAATGAAATTGTTACTAGAGAAAAATTGATAAATGAAAAAAAAATGTGGCCCGTAAATATTGGAGTGGTTTTTTTTAATATTATCTTTTGAATTGAAGCTTGTTAAATAAGTGAATTAATGAATTCATTTTTTAATTGTGGTATTGAGTTATATGTTGTTATTTTATTTGTTAAATTGATGAACTTTTTGGTTAGATTGTGTAACTAAATTATTTTTTTTTTAAGGAATGAGACATGATTTTAACTTTTTATTTATATTTAGTTATTTATATAATTAATTTATGGTTGAGATGTGCAGTAGAGTAATTTTTATATTTATGTTCTTTTAAATAATTTTTAAAGTTATTTTAAATTTTAGCATATTAAGAGATTTAAATTAAATTATTAAATATTAAAAAAATAAAAAAAATTAATAGGACTTGATCTTTTTTCGAGTTTGACCCTGACTCTATTCGGTCGGGTCAGGCCTAATCTAAAAGTAAAATAATATGACTTTTTGTAGGGTTAGGGTCTTTTAGTTGTATTATAGGGTCAGGCCCAATCTAAAAGTAAAATAATATGACTTTTTGTAGGGTTAGGGTCTTTTAGTTGTATTATAGGGTCAGGTTCGAACTTGACTAAGCTCGACCCTGACCCTGTAAATTACCAACTCTAGCAAGAGTAGATTCAATTAAAAAATGCTATAATTTAGTAATTAACGCTACACTCTTTGTTGTATATTAAAATTTCAAAATTAAATATTTCAAAATTTTAATACGTAAATTTAGATTGTTTTAAATTTATAAATAATTTAAACAATTAAAAAATGGGTAGGCTATCTCAATTTAAAAAATTCGAAATACAATTAAGCATTAATATTTAACTCTCTCTTTTTTTAACTTAAGAATGAGATAAGTAATGACTTCACATTAAAATTCAATCAATAAATTGGCTTAAAAATAAAACTTGCATGAGATTATTAAAATAAAATATTAAATAAATGATTATAAAAACTATGTATTTTTCTTTATGTTTTGGTTGTTACTTTAAAATATATAATTGAATTTCAAAATTATTAGTTATTCAAAAATAACAAAATTTAAACTTTATCCATAATATTGAACCAATATGACATCAATCACTTATAGTTGATATATTTGATTTATTATTTTAATTTATTCAATTGTCATGGCCTCTCAATTACTATCAGAATATTTAAATCAAATTGTTGTATTTTCTCTTGGCTGTGACTTGAAAAGTAATTGGGCTAATTGATTAGTTAAAGATATTTTAATTTGCAAAGAGTTGCTGACTAATGGTTAATTAATTATCGAAGTGGACAAGAAGGGAAAAGAAGATATGAATATGGAGGAGAGGAAAAGTGAATAAAAAATAAAATTATCATAAATTTAAAAATAAATTATAGGTAAAAGAGAAAGTTGGGTTCAAAAGATAAAAGACAAAAATTGTGTACCGTCCAACTGTTGCACCACGGTTTTATCCACGTATCTGTAATGGCGACAAAAAGTTTCTTTTAAAAAAAACTATTTTTTTGCTTTATTAAAATATTGAAAATTGGATTTATTGATGTAACCAGTTTTATTAAAATTAAAAGAAAACAAAACACAAAATTAACCCCTCAAAATTTAAATTTTAAAAATAACCAAACATGTAATTTAATGAATGAGTTATCCATAATTAAAATTTGACAAAGCTACAACGAATGCTTTTTACGCTACAGTATTCGTGTCCACAGAACTACTATAATAAGAGACGCGTACGTTGTAACTGATTACAACTTAGGGTCTCTCTTAAAATTTTCATCCCCCCATAAAAGGTTGTCACTGGTTGCACTCCTTAGAGTCGAGATTCTAATGAATGAGGGATTACTTGAATTTAAAATTTTTACGTGAGTATGAAGTCATTGATTTTGCACAATCGAAAGGTAGATGATAATTAGAAGTCAACGCAGCTTTAGAAATGACAATTTCTCCATCATCCAATTGTACAAGATCAGCAGCTCAAAGTCTTAAGTTGAAATAGCCTAGTTCATTTTCAATTGGTCATGCAGAAATATATCTTAAATCTAATATATTGAAATTTACAAATAAATTTGTCTTTGTTTTAACCGGCACCTTATAGTGAGGATAGGTTAATTGGATTGAAAAGAAAATTTTCTATGATTAGCTCCAAGCATGCCGTACATGAGTGAAGCTCCATAAGATCCAGTAGATTAAGGAAATGTGGCATAATCTGGATTATACTTTAGCTAGAGTCTAAATTGCTTACTTAATAGTATAGAAATTAGAAGTTAAAGATTCGAGAGAGAATTGTAAATTTTTTGAAGAATCAAAACCTTCTATTTTACGCGTGTTTACATGTGCGTATGTGTGCGCACGCACATAAATATAAAGATGGCAAGAAGTTTCTTTAATTATTTTTATTTTATTAAAAAATTAGATTGATTGTTACAACCGCTTTTGTTACCGTTAAAAGGAAAAACAAAAAGATGAAATTAACACTTAAAATTTAAATTTTAAAAGTAACCAAACATGTAATTAAATGACTGATTTGTTTTTAATTAACATTTTCTTTCCCCATAAAAAACTTAATTCTATTTGCATTCCTTAGAATTGAGATTTTGATGAATGAGGGATTGTTTTAATTTAAAATTGTTACATAAATGTTGAGTCATTGATTTTACAATTATATGACAAATGTTAATCAGAAGTCAATGTAACTTTACGGATGACAATTTATCGACCATTGGATTGTATAAGATCAATATATCAAAATTTTTAAATTGAAATATCCTATTCACTTAAATAGTTCATGTAGAAATATGTCTTTAATTTGCTATAATTATATTTGCAACTAAATGTGTCTTTGTTGTATCCAACATCGTTAGATATCCTTCTAACAATTAATTCTTAATGGCATCATTATTATAGAAGTAGAACTTTTGTACTTTGTTTATTGATATTCTTTTAACGATTAACTTTTGTGGTATATTTACTAAATTAAAATTAGAATAAAATAAAATCAAAACAAGGAATGGAAAAATAAGTTGTTTACTTAAATTGTAGGAATCGAAATTGAAATAAGTTAAATCATAACAAATCACTAAAAAGTATTTAATGGTTTATTTTATATTTTAATTATAATTATTATTTATTCAAAAATTATTATTATTATTATTATTAATTACTGTTAATTACAAAAAATTTTAATTAATTAATTGTTAATAGTATATTAATATATTAATTAATAATATTAATATTAATTAATTATAATAATATATTAATTAAAATAACTGAGAACAAAATAGGTATTTTCAATTTATTGTAAGGGCAAAATAGTCATGCTTGGGAATGAAAGACCTATTCTTCACTCTTTTTGAAAATTAATCTTCTATTCTTCGTTCCCAAATTAAGGTAGGTCACATAATTCCGATTCTAATTCGGACTCTACTTTATGAGGTAAAGATCGTCAATGATTATAATTTTGAATTTTAATTGTCTAATTCGAGAAGTAAACACATTATTAATGGCATTGCTGTTTTTCCTTTTCTTTAACAAAAGACTTAGAATATGATTTAAGTTTAGAATAATTGGAGTAAACTTTGATTATGTAGAATTATTCACACCAGCTTTTCATTTTTTCTTATTTAGATTTAGCCAGAATTGTTTAAAAAGAAAAAAGGTAATGCTCCTTCAATATTAATTGTTTATGAAGTATTAATTGGCCACTGCCATTGCTGGCAAAACTCTTATTAACACTAGGAAAAATATAATTCGGTCAGAAATTTCGAACTTTCATAAAATTCGGATGTAATTTTAACAACATTGTAAATGTAAGTTATAGTGTTGCAAAATTTTTAATGAAAATTAAGATCTTGTACAAAGGCTTGTATATATGTAATAATTCTTAGAAGTAAACCTTCTCATTTTTTAAAGGAAAAAAGATATTTACACCCCCAAGGTTTAAGGAAATAGTTATTAACATTTCCAAATTTTCAAAAAGAGATATCAATACCTTCTTTTAACCATTATACCGTTTACTTTTATTATTGTTAAAAATTAACTTTAAAACTTTTTGTAAATACAAATACTATAAAAAATAATGTAATTTATAAGTAGACTAATAATATTAAAATATTTATATTTTATTTATTGTAGAGATTTTAAATAAATATTTACATTAAATACATTCTACAATAAAAAACATTCTCATATACTAACATTGTTAAAATTATTTTACATAATATTCAAAATAATTTAAATTTTTAATACATTTATTTTAATATTATGATTCTATTTATCATAAAATTTACTTTAATATAAGATAATATATCTTATAGATTATAAAATATAAAAATATGTTTTAAATATTAAAATTATTTTAAAACGAATATATTATTACATTTATTTTAATATTATATTTCTATTTTTTGGAATCATAGAGGTAAAGAGTATAATAGTCTTAGTGTCTTATTGTCTCTCTTTAAAAATTTGAGAGTGTTACTGATCATTTCCCCAAATCTTAGAGTGTGGATGTCCTTTTTCCTTTTTAAAAATATGAATTTGAGATTTTTCAACATTGTAAAGTCTTTTACTCTAATGAAAAATCGTTTTATAACATCATAAATGCCTTTTCAATGTCGTAAAACTCTAAATTTGTATTTAGAAAATACAAACATCTGCATTAAAAAATAACTATATATGTGTAATCATTATTAAATGCAAGCACTATTGAGTGTTAGAAAGTGTATATTTATAAAGGAGAAAATCGTCATTTTACACTTTAAATCTCACTAACATTGCTATTTTTATTTATTTAAGTATTTTGTTATTTAATTATATATATTTTACTATATTATGTATTTTATGTATTTTAGGGGCATTATGATCGTTTCACAATGAACGAGTGATCAGACAGCAAAACGGACGTCATATTTGGACTCAGGACGGTCGAAAACCTTAAAAAGAGCATTAAAGGAAAAAAGTCATTGTTCACATGTACGGTACTGTTCATGGTACTGTTCACGACATTGTTCATATATACGGACCGATGATGTGGCAAGTACCTATGACGTGGTAGTATCTGATTGGACGAATTATGTGGTATTGACTACTTATGTGGTATTGACCGATGACGTGGCGTTGACCGATGACGTGGCATTGACCGATGATGTGTCAGGATCTTATTGGACTAAATTTCTTATGTACTGTAGATCGATGACGTGGCAGCATCTCAGTGGAGCAAAAATCGTGTGTACAGTACATGCGTTTACATGGGATTATTTACTATTCAGGCGGTGTTACTGTGTAAATGTTGACTGTTGACTGATGACGTGGCGCAATCCTGAGCATCCGAACTGTTTTTAATCCGATGGTCACGATTCACTCAATGTATCTATAAAAAGGGGGCTCTCTCCCCCTAATTTGATACCCCTGAATTTATTTTTAAGCTTAGATTTCTGAAATTCCTTCTCCTTCTTGTATTTTTTTATATTTTAATAAAATTTTCTTTTTTATCCTTATTTAAAATATGAGTAGCTAATTTCTTTTTGAGTTTGGATTGAAGGTGAAGTCTCAACATGTTCCATGGGCTTAATTTGGTAAATTTACTTTCTCTTCCCCTCTAATATTTGTGGTTGTTTTGACTTTTCGTCGACAAATAATAATAGTCTTGTCTAGATACAGCTCTGGTTAAACCTAAGACCCCTAAAGACAAGATTATTATTATTTGGCACGATAAGCCCTTGGCACCATACTTATTAGAGAGTGGTTCATGAGGTGTGGAATCCCCTCTTATGATTTAATTGGTATTAATATGGAATATTTAGCCCATGGAGCATGTTGATGCGGATCCGGATACCCAAGTGCTTTATTATAACAGTTTCATTTTTAATTATTCCCACTATTTTAATTCAACAATTTAGGACAAAATTACCATAATTTAATTGCTCCCATTAAAAAGAAAATTAATTCTACATATAATTAAAATCAACTTCCTTGTGGGATCGACACTCGTCACCATTAATCTATTCTACAATAAATTCATATTCTACAATAAATTCATGCGCTTGCGAGTTCAATAAAATTTGCACAACAAGCACCCTTATTTTTTAATATGCTGATTTGATGATTTACAACACAATTCTATAAAATGTAGATATTACATAATAAATAAAAATAGAGATTTCAGTACACTAAGAGATAAAGAAATATGATCTTCAATGTATTGAAATATATGTTCTAATCCAAGACACTGATTTGTTAAAGTTCAAAAAACCTATTGAGTCATGGTTTAATAGGATAAGGGAATTCTCACTTTGTTAAAGTAAAGAAGCTAGTAAAAATATTTTTTTAAAAAAAACTCATATTTCAATTACACTAGGAGATGAAAAATTACAGTGTTTAACATATTGAAATATGTGTTTTCTTATATTTTAGTAACATCCTCAATATAAAATGAGGACATTACACACACACACACACACACACATTAGAATTGGCAAAACTCAAATTTGTGTTCCGGCATTACAAAACTCGAACGTGGCCCAAATACATTTTTAGGCTCCCCGAGCCGAGCTTTTTAAGCCCGGCATCTGGTCTAGGTTTTTTAACCCAAATTTTGTATTTTGTAATATTATATATATATGTATTTTTTTTAACTTTTTAAATAATTTTATGATTTTTAAATTTATTTTAATAAAATTAGACAAAAAATTTAAATGTTTAAAAGTTTTTATATATATGTGTAAAATAAATATAATTATTTAAAATATTATATTTTTAATTTTTTAATAAAATACAGGTTTCAGATTTCTCAATTGAAGCTCAAGAATGGCTTGGCTTTATATCTAGGCCAAGCTAGTTTTTTTGCCACCTCACACACATATACACACACATATATATGTTAAAATTCAAGAAAGCTATTAAGTCATATGGCCTTAATAAGGTAATGATATAATATTATAAAATCTATAGCTTAGTAACTTTGTCAGACTTCAATAAAGTTTAGAATTTGGATCAAATATATATATATATATATAGTGTGTGTGTGTGTACGCACATAATTTTCGCTAATAAAAACATCTCAATCTTAACAAAGTAAAGATGATACTAACAAATAAAAAAAAGTATGATTTTTAATATATTGAAATCTACGTTATATTGTATTCTAATTGCATGCTCACTTTAATAAAATGAGAATATCTTACTCATTTTTTCTTACGTATATGCTTTTAAATAATGCGGTTTAATAAAGTTAATTTTTAACTCTCTTAAATTTTCAATCAAGATTGCTAACCATATTAAAATTAAAGTTAAGCTGAAAAATAAAGAACAATAGATTTTAATATATTACATGATATATATATATATATATATCTTATTTTTTAGCTCATTTCTTATTTTAATATAGTTAGGAATCCTTGATTAAAAAATTACACACACATGTATGTGTGTGTGTGTGTGTATATGTATCCCATTCCATTTTTGTTATAATAGCTCTTATTCCATTCACGAACGATGATATGAATAATCTGTTATCTTATATTTGATGCATGTAGCAATGTGGGCCAAAACACCAAATCATCCCAGTGATTTCTAGCGTTACAACACCAACTCGTTACCTTCTTCGCAAACAATTATTGCAGCGAAACCCTTTGCATAATGAATGTCTCCCATCGTCAAAGAATGAGCAACTTGCTAGTTTGTAGTATAATTAATTTAATTAGTATAATGGCCTTTTCATAAACCTTTTAATGCATAAATTAATTACTTATGGCCTTATGCAAAATCGATAAATATAAACTTATTTTTTTAAACCATTTTGCATGGCAATTGTAATTAGATGAAATAATCGTGAGTGAATGAGCCTTTAAAACTAATTATATAACTAAGTGAATATATTTTATTAAGTTAATTAAATGTTGAATATATTTTATTAAGTTAATTAAATGTTCTTTTATTCCCTACAACTTTAAAAAATATTAAAGATGATAAATTATTAAATAATTACTAAGTAAAATTATCTTAACTTTTAAAACACTCTGTCATAGCATACTCCTAGATAGAGTTAAAATAGAAGATCTTGTCCATGGCAGTAAAAGGAGTAAAAGGAGAAAGATACTTTGGTTCCTTTTAGAGATGTTTTTCACTTTTTTGGTTCATAGTGTATAGCTTTTATATATTTTATGTTGGTAATAAAAATTAAACCAACTAACGAAAGGACAATATATTTATAATAAAGGCGTGGCTAAATTATAGTTATTTGTAATTTATGTCTCTCACACATAATATAATATCAATGATTGATTATTATATTGTGTGTAAGAGACATAAGTTAGAAATAACTGTAATTTATCCTTTCCCTTATAATAAATTGTTTTAAATTTATTAGCTGCAAAGTCCTTGACGAGTTTAAAGCCGGGGTTCAAACGCTGAGGGCATTAAGAAAAAAATGAGGGCAAATGGTACGACTCACCCTAATATCTAAAAGGCCAAAGGATGTCTGCTTCTTGTTGCCGAAGTATTGCCAACCACAGCAATAGTAATGGGACTTCCATAAATATTTGTCATGTCAAGGTGGGAAGATCTTCCCATTGGGGCAGCTCCCCAACTTGAAAAACCTCAGGAATAGCCGCATTCAATCCAGTATAAGTATGTTATAATGATAAAGATATGAATCTTTTAGAAATTATATTAAAATATATCATTATGGTAAACATGTAACACATCCTCAATCTCTAAATTCGTAGTTTATTACAAAATTTTAATTAAAATATTTATAAAAAATCAACCTCACTGCAATTAAAATTTTTACTCTTAGAATCTTAAATTAACAATGAAGTGAGAGGTGTATATTATTAATATCATTCAAAATCTTTTAATAATGATGACCGAACAAGAAATTTATCTTAATTTTAAACTGATACTAATTGTCTAATTCAAATTACCACTGACACATTATGATATCCATTTAATTAAGAAATTTTATTTTTTAAATTAAGCAAAGTATCAACTGAAATTAAATCTTTTTGTACTAGCAAGAAGTATCGAATATAAAACAAATTTGAAGAAAAGGAAAAAAGTAAGTAATAAGGAGCCTCTTTAATTTTAAAAATAATCGCACATAACTCCTTAGACAAATAGACCTCCTTCTGTCCGCAATAAGGGTTGGCACTATCGGTTGGTTTGGTTTAGACCTAGAATCAAACCGAACCGAACCTAAACTAACTGGTTCATAGTTTTAGGAAAGAAATGCGAACCAAATACTAGAACTGAACCAAGCTGGGCCAATTTAATTTAGTTTGGTTTGGTGTGTTTCTATTGCTTGATTTGGTTTGGTTCAGTTTATTTCGAGCAATTTTATCCTATATATTTTATATAAAACGATACAATATTAATACACTATTATTACAACAGTAATTTTAAATTTATAAATATACAAACAGTAAAAAATAATAATAATAAAATCTAAGAATGGTCTAGAAATCTACTACAAATTATCTAAAAAAATACATTACGTCAAAGTTTCATTGTTACTTAGTACTCTTCAATCACCGATTCTTGATCCTTCAACTTTATCTACAATATCTTCATTATTCTCAAAATTAGTTGCTAGTCAAGCACCAACAATTAAAGAAAACAAAATAAGTGTATAATATCAAATTAATGATCACATGCATTAACTAATAAATAAAAGTGTCAGCTTCATTTCTTAAAAATTTTTCATGTTGAACCACATAAGAAAAAGGTTAAACAAATTAATATTGTGTAATTTACTTTAAATAAACTTAAATTTAAATTTGACAAAACGTACCTTTTGCAAAGTTAATCCACAAACTCATTTTCTTTAAATAATTCATTAATGTTTATTTTTGTGTCAATAAAAGAGATGACCACAACTAATTTTGTATTAATATCAGCATTTAAACTGTGTTAGAAGTCAAAGACCCTCTTTATTGATTTAGTTTAGGCTAGGGTTTTTCATTTTTAAATTTTTATTTTTATAAATTCTATTCTTAATTTTTTCTAGTGAACCATTTGGTTTGATAATTAGGTTTGGTTTGAGACTGAACTAAAAAAGAACCAATTAGTTCATAGATTTATGAATCATTTGGCTTTTGCTGCTCGAGCAAAACTACCATATTATAATTTATATTTTGGTTCGATTCAATTGCCCACCCCTACTTGTCTAGAAATAATCTCACAGCCCACATTTTATCTTAAAGAAGTGTCAATATATCCTAAAAGAAACTTGTCTGATCCTAAGCCTCCTTCTAGGTTTGGAAATAAATACAAAATCCATATTTCATGTGTTGTGTGATCATTGACCTCATTCTATATCTAGAAATAATTGCGCAACAAGAATTTTAAAATTTTATCTCAAATGCAGCATTTATTTTTTGATTGGTGAGATGATATACTTAAGGGTGAATATTTTTTTAATCCTTATATTTTAATTTTAAAGCCCATCTTGTTTTTATATTTTAAAGTACCTAAACAACCTTACTAGTAAATATATTACGTTCTTGCAATTAAATTTTCTTTCCTTTTATAATAGTACTCTTACAATAATATTTTGGGGATATTAATGAAAATAAAAAAAGTTAATGATCAAATTAGCCTTGAAAAAAATAAAAATTAATGTAAATTGTATGTTATCATTTTACTTTTATGATTAATTTAGTAAATTTAATTTTTTTATACAATTATATGTAAGATCCTTGCAAGGATATTAAACATTGTTCTAAGTTGGTTTATATTAATTAATTTATAAATAATTATTAGTAAGGTTATCACAAAAGTACAAAAAATATTACTTCTTTTATACGAATATCCATTAGTGGATTTGCTAATCCATAATTATGAGTTAATTTACTAATTAAATTTTGGATGCGGGGTTATTTAAACCCACTAAAACACTCTTTAAACCCAATTACTTATTAAATCTATTTCTAAATTTAAAATTTTTAAAATTTACTCTACAAACTCACCTAAATACCTAATATATCCTCGTTAAACTCAATTTCCTGTATAACAATATTTGTGGGAAAAGCAATGGGACAATGGGAGTTCTTTTTATTTTCTTTTTTGCTGATAGAGTCAAACACTGAAAATACATAATCGCTGCCTCTGATTCTTCTTGCCAAGGTGCATTGAATTTGGCTATTTTTTATTAGCTGAAACGTGTTTTTTTTTAATTCAAAAAATTAGAGTACACCACGAATTAAATTAATAGGAAATTATCATTCGTATACCTTAAATTTATACTTTTATTAAAAATACTATAACACTTTTATGGTGTATCAATCATCCACCCTAAGTTGAAAAAATATATTTGTCATCCACCAAACCGTTAACTACCATTTGAAAGTTAACATAACTATAGTTAATTGATAATTTTACCCTTAAATATTATCACTTATATACCCTTAAAATCTCTTAGTATCACTTATATTATCACTCATATAATATGAAAAGACCATATTGTCCCTCTGAGATCATCATATTTAAATGACAACTAACTATTTGGTGGACGACAGATATATTTTGTCAATTTAGAATGGACGACTGATATATTCTAAAAGTATTATAATAAATTTGATAATGAAGTAAATTATGGATATACAATTGGTAATTTTCCTAAACTAATTTGTTATCATTCGGATCTCAAAGTGTTAGGATGCTTCAAAACTTTGATTGAAACAAATCGCATCATTCCACTGAGAGAATTGAAACATATTAAATTATAAGGAAATTATCTTTTTATTTTTTATGAATTGAATTCTAAAGTGATTTGATTCATATGAGAAGAAGAAATTTAATAAAATTCAGTATCAAACACTGCATATCCAAATTACTAGAACAAGAAACAAAGTTAGGAAAGGCTCAACTTTGGTCGAGGGATGAACTTATTCAAAACTTTGTTGCTCTTGTTCACTCTCAGAGGAAGAAGAAAATGAGCACACTTGATTGGGTTTTGCCGTGGGTTCAAATAGAGAGTAAAAGTAAAATAATTGCATATAATTATTGTTTGTCTATAACAGTAATTTAGATTATAGGTAATTCTATAATAAAATTATTAATAGAAAAATGAGTTTGAGAAGTGATATGGTGGGTTCAAATATCTTCACTCTTAATTTTTTGTAATTAAATTAATTAATGTCTATAATATTGTTAAAAGAATATTATCATAATAAAAGTAAAAAAAGACTCAGCACAAGAATAGAATATATTTAACAATAAAATTATTTTGAGATAATTTTTAAAGTACGAAAATTAAACAAATAGTTAACTCAATATACATGAACTAAAAGTGCATTTTCACTCCCGCACACCCCCAGATCCCAACCCAAAAAGCCAGCTCCGAATCCCGCAACTCTTACCGTACCCACAAAGCTTTCGGGCCATATTCCCATTCTCGGTTCCAAGAACTTTTCTGTCTCCCAGCCGCACTCGTTTATGCTCAAACTCTTGTCTACTCCACAACGTGCCCACAGGCACATCTGCCACCAAAGCAATGCTTCCAATTTTATGCTTGTTAAGCGACAAGATTGAGTTTAACGATACGAATAAGGAAGTTTTGGTTAACACTGATTGTGTTGGGTGTGTTGAGCCATGTTTGGAGGAAATGAGGAAAATTGGAGGTGGTTTTTTTTTTTTGTGTCGGGCTGCTGGTGGCCCGGTTCGGTGAAGCTGTTATGGGTTTTCCAGGTGGGTGTGATAATGGGGAGACACTAGTAGATTTGTACGTTCGTCGACCAATGATCTTGGATTCATGATTACGGAGTCGATTGCTGGCTGCTCTCAAGTTCTTATAGAAATGGGTTTTATTCGTGTTCAATTAAGCTTTTTTATAACAACTTAAGCATGTGCCAAGTTAATATTTAAATAAATATTCTAATAATCTCGCGAGGTGTAATGTAATCTAGTGCCATGTGCGAAATTGAACCAGATTTTTTGTTTTTTTTCTTGGCGTACTTTGTTTATAGATATCCTTCTAACAATTAAGTCCTAATGGCATTGCTATTTTTCCTTTTCGTTGACACAAAACATAGAATTTGATTCAAATTCGAATGATTGAGTAAACTCTAATTATTTAGAATTATTCACACCGGCTTTTTATGTTTTTTCTTATTTAAATTTAGCTAGAATTTTTGAAAAAAGAAAAGGGGTAATGGTCCTTTAATATTGATTGTTTCTTTAGTGTTAATTGGCCAAAGCCGTCGCAGCCAAAATTCTTATTAACCTTACAAAAAATATAATTTGATAAGGAATTCCTAACTTTTATAAAGTTAATACTTACAACATTATAAATGTACTTTATAATATTGTAAAATTTTTAATGAAAATCAAGATCTCAGATGTAGGGTTATATACATGTATAATAATTCTAACGTGTGGACGTCCTATTTTTTAAAATATGGACTTAATAATTTTAGCATTATTAAAGTCCTTTACATTGCTGAAAAATCATTTTAAAGTATTATAAAAACATTTTACAATGTTGTAAAACTCTAAATCTATATTTTAAAAATATGAATATCTACACTAGAGAAAAACTACATATGTGTAATTATTCTTAAACATGCGCATCTCATTTTTCAAAATATAGATTGGGGCTTTACAAATTTATAAGTGCTAAAAAACCCAACTTAAACATTTTAGAACCTTTTATAGTGTTGTAAAATCCTAACTCTATATTTTATAAAATGCAAAACGTTTGAGTGCACACCCATGACACTCACATACACACATATACAGTAGTTTTCTAATTTGGAATCTTTAACTTTGATAAAGTTAAGAATAAGCTAAAAAGTAAAATAGATACAGACTCTAATGCACAATATTTTATCTTATAGTGTATTGAAATCTAATTTTTTTAATCTTTTAACTAATCCTTGATTAAAGTTAAAGAGTTTTCTTTTTTAAATTAACTTAGAGAAGTAAGTTTCTTCTATTATAAATAAAGAGGTTCTGTTATTATTTTGATAACTTCAATTTCAATTATTTAATAAAACCCACTTTTATAATTCTCATTGGGAATAACTATAAAAAAAACTCTCTTATAGAGTCATTTAGATTAAATTTTCTATAACATCCTACTTTATAAGCCTTGGGCTCTCCTAACTAAATAGATGCATTTTGGGTTGTAACACCTAATAACAAAATCATGATGGGTTAGACAACTAAAGCAAACAATATCTACTTAGTTTTTGGGCCTGGAATATTACAATCTCAACTAATCTCACTTAATATATTATTAAAAAATTCTCATTGAGTAATTTAGATTAAAACGAGATCTAATTATATTTCTATTAGAGTATAAGCTAGAAGTAAAAACTTATTTAGTCCTTGTATTTTAATATTAGTGCTCATATAGTCTATTTATTTTTAAAAATGCCTCCAAACGTCCCTGCCGTTAAACCATTAATACCCATGCCATTACTTTTTATTCTTTTAGTTTACTTTTACAATATTACTCTTTTATAATAATTCTTTTGTTTGGACATTAATATAATTTACCAGTCATTTAAGTTCTTAAAGCTTGGGTTTTTAAGAATATTAGTGTTAAAATACAATTTTACCATTATGAATCTAGGTTATTGTAATAGTTTTTTAATTTTAAATTTAAAAAAAATACATTTTTACCCTCATGAATCTAGAATTAACAATAATAGAGGTAATGTCGAAGGTGTTTGAGATATTTTTAAAAAGGAAAATTATCAATTTTCCACTAGCATTTAATGAAAGTCCAAAAATACCCTAAAAGTTTGAATTTATTTTATTTGACACTTACTATTTTATATTAGTTCATTTTTTTATCTTTATGTGAACATTGTTAACGAAATGCTGATATCATTAGGGTGAATGATGATTTTTTCCTTAATTTGTACTTTACAAGCAAAATATAATTTTACCCAAATAAAAAGACAAAAAAAAAATTAAAGCCTTAAAATTGGCCATTGGAATGGAAACGACTATATTATAGCATATACAATAACAAGCAAACAACAAAATTTCACAAACACATTTTGTTTTACTACTTCTCTTTCATTCAACATTTCTATTTCATTCACATACAAGTTCATTCACCAAAATTACATCATTCATAAGCAATTTCATTCATCAAATATTACATCATAACAAGCAAACAACAAAATTTCAAAAGCAATTGTATTTCATCACTTCTCTTCCATTCACCATTTCTATATCATTTATAAACTAGTTCATTTACCAAACATTTCATCATTCATAAGCAATTTCATTCACCAAATACTACATTATAACACTGCACACATTTCATAATAACATCAAATATTAATTCAAGTACTAGTTTCAGTGTTGAAGATAACAAAATCATAAAAGTGAAATGTTATCCAAAATATTGCCATTGTCATATGTAGGTAGTTGTTATGGTTTCTATTATATCTCAAAATCCTAATGCCATGTTTTAGTCTTACAGGCTGAATAAATGTGATTTTTGGCAATAATAAAAGGTTAATACACAATACAACCAATGAAAAGACAAGCATGGAGGAATAGCACTTAAAGCTTCATAATCAAATGACAAAAATATAGAAGAAACTAAAGAGCCTTGAAATTATGACTAAATATATATTATGGATAGTGTGTGCTATTGTAGTTGGGGTATATTTATGTAAGTAATGTAATAATAAATTAAGATTATAGCTATTCAAACTATTGTAATCCACAAGTTCCAAAATACAACTAAAGCAATAGCAACATATAATCACAATTCATAAATTCCAAAATAAAGCTCATACAAGAGCAATATAAATAAGTAAGTTCAAACTAAGTTCCAATATTAAAAGTAAGCTTATGTAAGAGCATATTTAAATAGAAAATAACTTAAGCACTAACTTAACACTAAAATTTTCACACTGGACCAGGTTGTGAATTTTGTGTCAATTGTGATGCTTGGGAGCAAGCTACAGAGGTCTTACCTAGAAAAAAAAAGATTAATAAATTGTTATTACATATATTAAATACAATTCTCAATTATTAATAGTAATTAACAAATAATATACCTATTTTTTTGTTTGTCCTAACTCCAACAATCACAACCCTTGTCTTTCCCTTTTTGACAATTTTTGAAGTCTCACTTGTATCTATATAAGATGTTTGAGATTGGTTTACTAATGAAGGCCTTCTTCTTTTCCTTATACCTTATGACACCTAAATTAAAAACGCATGAACTGTATGTTATTTGCTTAAAAAAAATAAAATTGTTGTATAGAATCTAAAAATGGAAAACAAAGAGCAGATTTGATTCTTTACAGCCTTAACTGCTCTTGCATTTGTTGGCCTTAGTGGACATTTCCTTACATTGTGATTAAATCCATTGTAAAAGCTACAATTAACTAAGAACTCTATATTGGTTTTTACAGGCTCATTCCTCTTTTACGAATTTTCTTTGGCCTTCCTATTGTTGTTTTTATATTTAGAGGATTAATTAAAGGTCTACTAGTTGGTTTCCATGTAACTTGATTTGAAATAGGTGCAAACATAACAAAATAAGTCCTATGGCAAGTTTGAGTATTAAAAATTTAGGAATGTATTCCTCAATCTTATGTCTTGCATAAAGGATGCCAGCAATAGCATGAGGACAAGAGATTCCAATTATCTCTCAATATCCACAATCACAGGTCTTACTTTCCAACTTCACTACAAACTTCCTTGTCATAAAATACCCTTTTATCCTCTACTTCAAAATTGAGGTCTTCAGAAGGAATTACAACCATCTTTTCTCCAAGCTTGAGTAATTTATGAATTTTTTTGCTCATTTTGAGTGGGAATTCAGCTTTCCATTTTTTTTCCTTTTTGCTTCTATTTGTCCATCTCTTCATAAGACATGGCTTGTCTCTATGGGCTAAAATTCAACTGTTAAAGCACTTTGAAGCATTGTTCTCAATTTTGTCTAACTTGTAATTTGTATCATAATCATACATAGTTCATGGATAATAAGCGAGCTTCCTGTCCAGCCATATAAATACCTCTATTTTTCCATTGCCTTTCTAAAGTCATGCTTTGTAGTACTTTTAACTGTCTTATAAAAAATACTCCTAAGTACCACTCCAATATGCAAAATTAGTGTACACATGTCTACAATATGGCTTATAATAAGTTGTAGGGCATGTGTTTGTTATTGCATTAATCAGACCATTCTGTCTATCACTATAGAATGTTATTTGTCTACCATCATTGAAATAATTATACAGATGATGCATAAACCATGACCAAGTTTCAGTGGATTCAATTGACAAACACATAATGCCAATGCGACAATCTCATCATTAGCATCTATACCAACTACAACCAGCAAAACTCCTTTATAGTTGCCCTTTAAGTGACACCTATCCACATCAATAAATGGGTCTGCAACCATTAAGAAATGCATTTTTCTGTGCTAGAAAAAGACAAAGAATCTCTTGAATAGAATTTTATCAACCACTAAAATAGCATTACAAGCAATTTTACAAATAGCCCCTGGAACAACCTTGTGTATGCCTACAGCGTACTTCAATAATTTTTCATACTTCTTTAAATGATCACTATCTAACTCAATTCTTGCCCTTTCTTTAACTTACACATTGTAAGTCTCTTCACTCTGACTCTATATGTCTCAAGCATTTAATTTTTAAGAACTGAAATCTTCAATCCTCGATCAACTTCAATATAAATTTTCACTTTGCTAGAAATCTATTTTGGAGTTACTTTAACAAATTTTTTTAGTTTGCCTAACTCCTTTAAAATGAAACAAGATTTATCAATCAACCTAACATAGCTAACTAACTATAGACATAAAGGTATCTTACAGGTTGCCCTAAAACTTTTTAGCTTACTGTATATCCTGTGAATATCAAATCCCTTTTGTACTATCACCTCATTCAAGACAAATTTAAAATATGCCACATCTTTAAAGACATCATTTTACTTTAAACTGTGTTTCCTATTTTTCCTTATTTTGTACTTTTGTTTGTCTAAGTAATTCACCAACTTCGTAGTGCCAAGATGTTCCTCATCATTAGAAAAGTTAATCACCAATGTAGGCTCATCATCATCATCCTTTGACAAACCATTTGCTGTATCAGAGTCACTACCTTCAGATTCACCACTGCTCTCATTATTCTCGCTACTGTCTTCACACACATCAACTATTGCACTATCCTCACACCCATCAACTGTTTGTAAGTTTTGTTGCACAGTATTGCTATATTAGTATCGTTATCACCATCATTGAGAAGCCCTCTCTCATCACAGTCTGATAGTAAGGCATCATCATCTTTAGAAGATGATGAATCTATAATTTCCTAAATGTCTTCTATTTTTCCTCTTTCATTGCCTTGTGAATGCGACTGTTGTGTAAATTTTACTGAACTTACTACAAGTGCACGAATCTATTGTAGAATAGATTAATGGTGACGAGTGTCGATCCTACGAGGAAGTGAATTTTAATTATGTGTTGAATTAATTTTATAAGTGAGTAGTTAAATTATAATAAATTTATCCTAAATTTTGAAGTAAAATGGTCAAAATAATTAAAAATGCAACTGTTATAATAAAGTGCTTGGGTATCTGGATCTACATTAATATGCTTTATGGCTCAATATTCTTTATTAATACTAATTAAATTATAAGAGAAAAATTCACTCCTCATGAACCATACTCTAATTAATATGGTGCTAAGGGTTTATCGTGCCAAACAGTAATAACTGTATTATTACTATCTGTCAACGAAAAGTCAAAACATCTACAGAAATTAGAGGGGAAAATAAAATAAATTTACCAATTAACCCCATAGAACATGTTGAGACTTCATCTTCAACCCAAGTTAGAAAGAAAATTAGCTACTCATATTTGAACTAGGGATAAAAAGAAAATTTTACTAAAATACAAAGAAAATACAAGATAAAGAAGGAATTTCAAAAAATGAAGCTAAAAAATGAACTCAAGGGATGTCAATTTAAGGGGGGAGCCCTTCTTTTATAGATACAACGAGTAAATCATGGCCATCGGATTAAAACAATTTGGATGCACAAGATTATGCCACGTGGTAAGTTTTGATTGGTTTGAACACACCATTAGGGCTACTATCTCGTGTATATGCATGAACCGTACGCACGTTTTTTCTAATCCACTAACATACTACCAACAACACATAAATATTTTTATCCAATAAGATTGTGACACCTCATCAGTCAAGCCACGTCATCAGTCAACACCACATAATCAGTCAATGTCACATCATTTCTTCAATCAAATGTTGTCACGTCATTGGTCAGTACCATATCATCGGTCAACACTGTTGAGTGTTAGAAAGTATATATTTATAAAGGAGAAAATCATCATTTTACACTTTAAGTCTCACTAACATTGTTACTTTTATTTATTTAAGTATTTTGTTATTTAATTATATGTGTTTTATTATAATTATATATTTTATGTATTTTAGGGGCATTACGATCGTTTCACAATGAACGAGTGATCAGACAGCAAAACGGACGTCATATTTGGACTCAGGACGGTCGAAAACCTTAAGAAGAACATTAAAGGAAAAGTCACTGTTCACATATACGGTACTGTTCATAATACTATTCATATATACGGACCGATGATGTGACAACTACCTATGACGTGACAGTATCTGATTGAACAAAGTATGTGGTATTGACTGTTTATGTGGCGTGAACCGATGACGTGGTATCGACCGATGATGTGTCACGATCTTATTGGGCTAAATTTCTTATATACTATAGATCGATGACGTGGCAGCATCTCAGTGGAGCAAAAATCGTGTGTACAGTACATGCGCATATATGAGATTATTTACTATTCAGACGGCGTTACTGTACAAATATTGACTGTTGATTATTGACTGATGAGGTGGCACAATCCTGAGCATCCGAATTGTTTTTAATCTGATGGTCACGATTCACTCAATGTATCTATAAAAAAGGGGCTCTCCCCCCCTAATTTGATATCCCTGAATTCATTTTTAAGCTTGAATTTCTGAAATTCTTTCTCTTCTTGTAGTTTCTTTGTATTTTAATAAAATTTCCTTTTTTATCCTTAGTTAAAATATGAGTAGCTAATTTCTTTTTTAGCTTGGGTTAAAGGTAAAGTCTCAACATATTTCATGGGCTTAATTTGGTAAATTTACTTTCTCTTCCCCTCTAATATTTGTGGTTGTTTTGACTTTTCGTCGATAAATAATAATAGTCTTATCTAGATATAACCCTGGTTAAACCAATACCCTAGTATAAGGTTATTATTATTTAGCACGATAAGCCCTTAGCACCATACTTATTGGAGAGTGGTTCATAAGGTGTGGAATCCTCCCTTATGATTTAATTGGTATTAATATGGAATATTTAGCCCATGGAGCATGTTGATGCAGATCCGGATATCCAAGTGCTTTATTATAATAGTTTCATTCTTAATTATTCCCGCCATTTAATTCACAATTTAGGATAAAGTTACCATAATTTAATTGTTCCCATTAAAAGAAAATTAATTCTGCACATAATTAAAATCAACCTCCTCGTGGGATCGACACTCGTCACCATTAATCTATTCTACAATAGATTCATGCACTTGCGAGTTCAATAAAATTTGCACAACAAACACCACGTCATCGGTCAATGCCACATCATTTTATAATACATATGAATAGTGTCATAAACAATACCATGAACAATATCGTATATGTAAACAATACTGTATATGTGACTAGTAATATTTTTACTTTTATGCTCCTCTTAAGGTTTTTTACTGTTCTGAGTTTAGATTTATCGTAAGTTTTGTCATCCGATGTCTCGTTTATTATGAAATGACCATGATGCCCTTAAAATGCATAAAATATTAAATTATAATAAAACACAAATAATTAAATTTACAAGAAACTTGAATACATAAAAGTAAAAAAGTTAGTATAACTTAAAGTAAAAAATAATGATTTTCTCCTTTATAAATATATATTTTTTAGTACTCAACAGTGACAACTGAATGGTTCATCAGAATTTTCATTCAGATGAGTTATTACTTCTTTAGGTAGCTACACTCCAAGGTTAAAAAATATGCTTGTATTAGTCTAGTGTCTTCAAATTGAGAACATAGAACTGGTATCACCTCGATTTCAAATTTTATGATTCCCAGGGATGTAAAGATACCAAACCAACACATTATACAAAAATCAAAATCAATTACAACCTTCACCTTATTCTCTAAACTAGTTACAATCAACTGAATCTTATCTTCTGTATCTAACTTGTATTTACAAGTAATGTTCAATGTATCAGTCTTCATTCTTGCAATATTGTATCCATCAAGATCAATCAATCCGATAGGGTGTCTTTTGCCCCTAAATGACATTACTAAATCTACTGGCATTATTTTTCCTAAATATATTAAATAACTTTTATTAGTATCATAACAGTCAGTTAACATCACAATAATAACAACAATAAAAGGAATAGTTTCATAGTCATGCAAACATTATAACATGCTTTAATCACTGTAAATTTAAATAAGTCCCAATATTTTATAATTAAAGCTCATAAATCCCTAAATATACATATCTACAGTTTTAGCTAGCAATACCATAACCATACATTCATTATTATCACAATCCAATCATCTATTCACACTACCAAAAGCCCTAAAATAAAAAGTAATTGCACATAAACAAAGCCACCAAAACAGAAAGCATAAATCCTCAATATATACACCTAGGGTTTGCCAAAAAAAAAAAATTGAGGTACGAAGTGAAATGCTTTCATCAAATATGATTTCATACATGAAATAAATAGAAATTAAGGATTAGAAGATGAAACTTTCTTGTTCATACAACAATGTCCAAACCCGAGCGTTTAAGGTTCTCTACTAATCAAATCACCAACACTAGTGAACATAACTTTAAATTAACTTGTACATAATAATTAAAGATTAATTTATGAATAAAATTATACCTTTGTTGGTGCAAAATATGGCGGGATTGAGCAGTGAAGGAAAGATGGCTTATTGCATGTAAAGTGAGGCTTTTTCGAATTAAAGGAAGGGAATAAGCAAGACTACTTCTAATTTTTTAAGCTATGCCATAATAAATGACGTCATTTTATTGTCTAATGAAACGAATGATGTCCTTTAACTGTAGTATTGTTTCAAAAATATTAGTTAAAATGATGTCTAGTTATTGTAGTATTATTAAAAGACATTATTATCTAATGACATTAATATTCCATTAACAGTGTTCACAGAAAGGTGGAAAAATGAACTAGTGTGAAACAGTAAGTGTCAAACAATATAAATTCAAACTTTTGGAGTATTTTTTTACTTTCATTAGACATTAGGTAGAAAATTGATAATTTTCCTTTTAAAAATAAAGGGACTAAATGGGTACTAATTTTAAAATACAGGTATAAAATAAGCTTTTACTTGTGTAAGCTAATTCAGTTGGCTTGGTCTAGTAGTAAAATGATATCTAGTATTATCTGCCCTATCAACTCCACTTCTACAACACTCGCTGCATCATGTTCTCATTTTAATAAAGTAAGGATACTGTTAATAGAGGAAAAAAAATGCAAATTTCAATGTACTAAGAGCAAAAAAACACAGTATCTAATATATTGAAATATATTTTTATTGTATTTTAATTGCATCTTTACTTTAATATAATGAGAATATTTTTATCTAAGAAAAACCATATAATTAAATATTCGTGACTATGTTAAGTTAAAGATATGTTAAAAAATAAAAAGTGATAAATTTCAATATATTACATAACAAAATACACTATATTAAAATTTATATTTTTTTATCCATTAACTCATTTATGGTGATATGGTCCAGAATGCTTGATTGAAAAATTATATACATCTCATTCCATTTTTGTTGTACTGGCTCTTATTCTATACGCGAAAACACAAGTGATACGTGGCCATGTGGGCCAAAAGCTCACCAAACCACGCCAGTGATTTCTAGTGTTATAACCACGCCAGGTCGGTACCTCATTTGCAAACAATTATGGCAAGGAAATGCTATGCATAATGAATCTTTCCTATTGTCAACTTGTAAAGAATTAGCAACTTGCTTGTTTGTAATATAATAAATCTATTAGTATAATGGCCTTTTCACAAATCTTTTATTACATAAATTAACTACATGTAGCATTATGGAAAGTTGGTAACCATAAACTTGTTTATTTAAACCATTTAGTATGGCAATTGTAATTGTGAAATTGGTGTGAGTGAATAGTCTCTAAAACTAAATAAAGAAATAAATGAATATATTTTATTAAGGTAAATGTTCTTTATTCCCTACAAACATATATACCTAGAAATTGATAATTGTAGTATGATCTTTAAAGTTAATAATTTAATCTAAAAAAAAAGGAAAACAAATATGATAAATTATCAAACAAGTATTGACTAAAATCATCTTAATTCTTAAAACAATTTATAACTATAGGTTAAAAGCCATGATCGTTGAACATACTACTAAATAGGGCCAAATTGGAAAATCTTGTTCAGAGCAACTTATTGTTAGAAAGAAAAGGAAAAAGAAAAATGAAAATCTTGTTCAGAGCAACTTATTGTTAGAAAGAAAAGGAAAAAGAAAAATGAAGTAAAGGTAGGAAGATACTTTGGTTCCATAGAGTTGTTTTTAACCTTCTTGGATCGCGGTATACATATATATATAATTTTTATGTACTTTATATTGGTAGTAAATTTTGAACCAAGTAATGAAAGGGTGACAATGGATCTATTTTAGATGAAAAGTTCTTGACAAGTTCAAAAAGGGGATTCAAAAGTTGAGAGCAATGAGGTAAAAAAGGATGTCAAATAGTTTTAGCCATTCTAATATCTGGAAAAAAAAAAATCAAAGGGTGTCTCCTACTTGTTGCTTAAGTGCTGTCATATGTCAACCAAAGCCTACGGCAACAGTGATAGGACTTCTACAAATATTTGTCCTGTCAAGTAGAAAGATCTCTCGATTGTATTAGCTTGAAAAACCTCACAAATAACCACTGCAAAGGTTATGCAGGGAAACGACCAGCCAAGACGTCCATATGCAGCTATGCACTTATCAGTTAGCCCGAAAGGATAATCGTACGATTCAAACAGAATCTCTAATTGAGGAAACACCACATGTCAAACTCAACCCGAGAAAAGATCCTTAAATTTCATCGTAATATTAATAAAAAGATCTTAATGGAAGAGGATAACATTCAACCATGGCTCGCCACATGTGGCGGAGGACTAAAGGCACATTACGCCAAGTCCATCACATCATCGAGGAGACCTCCCTTCGCTCTTTCGACTTTTTTTGTGCATACTTTTGGGGTTTTCACTAAAAATTTAGCCTCTCCACTATTTATTAACTTGACTGTCGGAATGTTGTCATTGACGATGTCTTTAATGGCTATGTTCCTCTATTTATAGGCTCTAAAGTGTCTTTGTTCCTAAATTCTTCCTAAAAAATCAGAGGAATCATCTCCAATAATAAGTCCTTAAATATTTTAGATAAAATAACAGTTTAATTCAAATTTTAATAAAATATTATTTTTTCATCACTAGAGTTAGATTAATAATAAAGAAAAACATTAATAAAGAACTTTTTTTTTTTACGCACACATGATTATTTTAATTTCTATAAGTTAAAACTAGTTAAATTGTCTGTTAACACGCTATACATTTAAGTAGTAAAATGAAATGACATATGCAGTGAAAATCCATAAGGGACAAAAATGTAAAAACAACTTCTAAAGAAAAGACTATAGTAATATTCTCGCACAAAGAAATAATAAATGGCAATAAACAAATAAATAAAATTAAAATTATATAAAATTTATTTAAAAAAGAAAAAACAACGTTGATTCATTATTTCACTTAAAACTTCTTGTATTCCATTTGCCATTCTGTTACACTTAAAGAAAACCCTATTAGCGTTCTTTCTCTGCAACAACAAGAAGTTAAAGAAAAAAAAAATCGATTTTGGAAATGGCAAACAGTAATCTCCCTCGACGTATCATCAAGGTTTTCCCTCTTTCTCTTTAGTTCTCGATTACCGTTTCAAATTTTCAGATCGGTTGGTTTGTGAATCAAAAATTCCAACTTGTTATCTGTTTGACAAATTTGGTGAGGGGGATAATAGTGTGTCAGATGCTCAAATTCTGTTGTATAGGGTTTATCGGGTGATGGGTTTTGATTGCTTTGCTCATTTGATCGTTCAATCGAAGAATCTTTAGCTTAATTAAGACCTTTGGCGACAATAAAATAGAGATTTTATAAAATTGTATTTGATTTTTGTTTCTTTGTTGATCCAAACAGGAAACGCAGCGACTACTCAGCGAACCAGGTAAGTACTTTTTCATTTAGATTTTGAAAATGTGCGTTTTGTTGCCGTTCAGCTGTCAAATTTGGGTCTTTTATGTGTTGGATAATTTTATGGTTTGTGGATACAGCACCGGGAATAAGTGCATCTCCCTCAGAAGATAATATGCGATACTTTAATGTGATGATCCTTGGTCCGACACAATCTCCATACGAAGGTAAATTGCTATGTGAATTTGGATTATGTTAAGATTTTTGGTTGTTGTTTTGGTTTGTTTTTATTTGTGATGTTAGAAATGTTTAGTGGAAGGCCATTTTAGTTTCAAAGGTTTGTTCATGGTGATGTCTTTGTCTATACATTACATGTTAGCAACCTTTTTAGACTTCATTGCTTCTAATTTGTTTCAGCCTGTTAGGTGAATAGTGCTTCTAAAAAAATTATAATAATTTTCATGTGTTTGAGCTAGACTTATGTAAAAGTATGTATTTCTAGTAGACGGATGTGTGACACTTAGTGTGCTTTGTTGTTTCAGTTCTTATGATTGTATGCTTATATGGTTATTTGTTGCAAATGATGATGATTATCTATCTTTTTTTCGATTGTGGTAGATGTCAATACCAATTTGGGGTGTATCCTTGGTATCATACATTCTGTTGGCTTTGTGTTTACGAACTAGTTAATACAAATGGTCCAGTTCTATTGGTAACTCTTTCTCATTAGACTGTTAAAAGAAAGGGCCTTCTCACATTGTTGCCTATTGGTCTCTTCAATCACTACATTTTGAAATGTGTGCTAGCGAAAGTGTAACTATGCAACCATTTAAAGGTCCAAATTTCGTTATTCAACTAATATGTATGCATAAGTTGTGTTATAGTGCATTGCCTTAAGTCGATGCATATACAGCCACGGTTTCATGTTATATCTTTGTCACAACCTTATTTAATTTTTGAGGGGTAGAACATGGCTATCAGTGTAAATCAAAGGCTTCATGGGTTCAATGATGTAGTTCGTAATACTGCTTGTAATTGGTGTTTTTAATGGAAACGAATGCTCTTTTTTCTTTTTGGGGTTTTCATAGTGAAGTCTGCTATGAGTGGTTTGGGTGTAAATACTTATTAAGAGTGAAAACTGTTACATTACGGTGATAGGTATTAGGTGGGAATGAGAGGTTTAGTTTATCTATCAGCCCCTCCCCCCACCCCCCTTCTTTATTATTTTTCATGGCTTCTTCAGGTGAGTATTATGTTGTTAGATCTAGCCTTGTTCTTTTACGTAAAGCAGATATAGTTTTCAATTATTCCAAAAAGGGACCTGCCTATTGTACAGGCATCGAGAGACTATTGTTTTAAGACTGTCTGGTTGAGACTAAAATAACAGAAGTGAGTGAATAAATATTCACTTCATCCATCTGGCCACTAAATAACCTATATGTTTGTTTGCATACATTTGCTAAAGCAAAGATTTCCAATCCTTTTGTTTGTTCGGATGTTGTCAATTGTAGGAATTTCAATGTGTTGTTTGGAATTATTAGCCCTGGTTTACTTCTATCTCTTTCGTTTCTACTTGTTCACTAATATATTTGTTCTCCAGAATAATATGTCACGGCTTTCCATTGTTTGTTTAGGAGGGGTTTTCAAGTTGGAATTATTTTTGCCTGAAGAATATCCAATGGCTGCTCCAAAGGTATGTTTACTTGAATTTAGGGTATTTAATCGGCATGCTGCCATCCTACAATTTCAAGCAGTTTCTTTTCTTTCTGCACCCTGGCAATGTTTGAGTCTGGCATATCTCATGATGGTATTTGATTCTTATTACAAAAAGTAGAAAAGGAAAAATGAATTATTATGACACTAGCTGATTCTTTCTCCCCCCTTCCCCCCACCCTCCTGGTCCCCCAGTTAAAAATAATAATAATAATAATAATATAAGCAAAAGGGAAGTTTTAAATGATGCTGGCTGACTGTTATGAATTCAAATCTAATGGCGCACTGATTGGAATGTATTTTCAGTCCTGATCATAATGTGACTAAGTTTGTTGAAGATTTACATCCATGGTAGTCTCTGGTGCTTCCAGAAGAACTTTGTCTGGATAAACCTGGATGTTCCCTTGCCTCTGGTGGTACAGGATGCTTAAAATATGGCGAGTGCTTGAACTGCTTATTTAATCTGAATAAACAGTATCTTTGTAATAGGCTCCGGCTGCTGAAAGTCCTTCATTGCAGCATAGTTTGAAATTAATCTATTGGGACTGAATAGGATCAAAGGTGTTTGACAGGTCTATTGAAAATTGTTTCTTCTCAAGATGTCTTATGGTTAATGTGGTCCATGTTTGATTTATTTTCTTGAGACATTTGCTTTATTTTTCTTACAACTATACCTAATTGTTGGAATTCTGTTTATTATCTTCCTTTTAAGTATACAATTTCTGTTGTCTTTGTGATGCAAGTACTCCAGGTTTTACTATGTTTAGCAATGAGAATTCAGTGACAATGTCTTTAATTTTTAGTTTATTTCAATTTTCCTTGGCACAGGTCCGATTTCTTACCAAGATATATCATCCTAACATTGATAAGGTTGGTTGTTATATAGTTTGCCTGACCTTCTAGGCTGCATGTATTAATCTGCACAATTTGTGACTTCTGTTTCTTGCTTCTCATAAAATGGGATTTTTAATGCAGCTTGGAAGGATTTGTCTTGATATTCTGAAAGACAAGTGGAGTCCAGCTCTCCAGATTCGAACTGTACTTTTGAGGTACTTTGAGCTGTGATTTTATGGTTGGAGATTTCTATTGTTATGGACTTATTGGATTGCCACATCTCAGGGGAGAATACTTTTTGTTTTCGAGGGGAAGAATTTGAACAGTTTCAACAATGATTTTTCAGTTTATATTTTATGGAATTAAAAAAATTGTATATTGACTTGACATTATTGGGACAAATTTTTTCTATTAGCATTCAAGCACTTCTGAGTGCTCCTAACCCTGATGATCCTCTGTCCGAGAATATTGCCAAACACTGGAAAACAAACGAGGCCGAAGCAGTTGAAACGGGTATAATGCTTGGACTTTCCTTAATCTGTACTTTGGTTGAGCTTATAATTTCAAATTGTAAATCACTAAATACACTTCGCTGATTCTTCTTGTTCACTGTGCTTGTGTTCATGATACCTTGCAGCAAAGGAATGGACACGTTTATATGCCAGTGGTGCTTGACGACATGGTGGAAAATATCACTTCATTCAAATAACAATTGTGCAATGTATGCTATTCACTGTCTGTTTAAAATGGAAAATTTGGAAGAATTGAACTGATGTTTGAACATTCGGAGTTTGACATTCTGAAAGCTTCCTTGTTACCAGACATGTCAATTATTTTCTTCTTGTGGAAGCCATGTCTTTGAACTTGTATGATAAGATGATATACATTGTTTCTCAACTCTTAAATTTCGAAGCAATGACTATTGTCTGCTATAATCTGAAATACCTGTAAATTAGTGACGATATCTGCCAATAAGATCTCATGTGATTGTAAAAGGGAGATGACGTTCAAAATTCTGTTTGGGATCACTTCAAATTTTAATGTGCCGTGTAAGGATGTGAAAATAAAAGTTGGAAGCCTCAGCGCTCGCCTGTTTTCTACCTTTGAAAATATATGACAGCTAAATATTAACTTAGAAATTATTATGCCAGGGATCGAACCATAGATTTGGAAAGAGCATTCGTCATCAAGGTTTAATTTAAAACAATTAAATAACGCACAGAAGTAATTTGTGATAGAGATTCTCATGAAACTGTTGTTTTGAGAGAAACCTGTAAAGACTGGAAAAGTTTCAGTCGCATTTATTTGGAGAAAGGCAAAATATTCATTTCAGACATTTTGAAAGAGCTGTGCTACATATACAAAGTGTCTATTCCAACTACTGCGATTGAGACGGGACTTTCATATGAATCATTATTATTTATGAGGGCTATGATACATGATGATATCATCAAATATCACGTAACGTAAATAAAAAGTTTGCCAAGTGGAGTCTATCATAATTTACAATTAACTAAAATAATACAAAAACTACAAAAGTAAGTAATAGAACAGTGGATTTAGGTGGACCAACGAGTGAATCTTGCTATCCATAGGTGTAGAACGGAATCATATCTTTTAACAGCCAGGATCATACTGAAGTTCAAAGATTACATTCCGTAATTTGTCTCCTCGGGGTCGTCAAGCATTTTTTTCTCCCCATTTTTTGAACTTTGTTTCGGTTTCTCTGTCTGCCAGTGTGTTGACTGCATTATTTATTTCAAAAGATTGGAAAGCATTTTTAACATTAATAGGTGTCTGAGAGATTCTTAGAACTCCCAAATAAAACCCATATGTCGTGAAACTCTCTTTCGACCAATGGCAGTCTAACTCGGAAAACTGTTATTTTATTCCTAGTGTTTGTTTTCCCGAAGTCTTATTCTTTAACATCCATTATTTTCTAGTTTGAACACTAGCTGAATCCCTTTTGGACCAAATGAGTTGTCTTTCAGTAGAGGCCGATTATGAGTGCTGTTTAAGTCTCACCATTTGTCTATGGAAGGCATGAATGTGGTTGCAACATGCATGTTACAAACACCAGCCAGAGAGATGAGTAAAACTTGCGCCAGAACTTAGAAGAAAGAAGCATCTGCTTCTTCACTATCAATTCATTGACAAAATTATATTGGGAGCAGCGGCAGCTTCTCTCTCGCTGTTGCTTTTCTCTCTCACCACAGAATGTGATGGCTGTTTTTCAAATTTGCGGCGCTCTCTAGCATTAAGGTAAAGTATGAACCTTAAGTTATCAACTCTGGCACTACAAATTCTTTTGCAGTAGAGGATAATACAAGGTGCTTATCATTTCTTCGGGTTGAAATCCCTTTCTGTTTGGTTGGTTTGGTCCCTGGAGAACTGTCAGCTTCCATATAGAAATCATAGGCATGGTTTTCTGGCCAGGTCCTGCACCAATCTTGTTTTATCCAATCAGTAGCACTGAGATTCGCTGTTTGGTGGATGTACCAGGCCAAAGGTACCATCCATTTCTAATGGTGAAATGACTCATTATTTGAACACTGGGTGGCTCCCCAAGTATAAGTCATTAGCTTGATACACACTCGACATCTTGTGATTCATATTATTGCCGATGCATACTAATGTTCACCATGGCGCGCCCTTAAGCAAAAGAAGATGTTGCTTTTCAGTTTCCCCGAACTTGATTCTGCTTTCATGTCTGCAATCGAGAAAGGACACATCAGAACAATGACTAATAGAAGCATGCCAGCAGCTTCACATCCGACTCAAGGTGCTCTTTTACTTGGTGACTCATTCAATATGCGGCATCCTTTAACAGGAGGAGGAATGACTGTGGCTTTGATGTTTTTGTACTAAGAGATCTTCTAAGATCTCTCCGCAATCTCCATGATGCACCTTCCCTTTGCAAGTATCTCAAATCGTTTTACACCCTGCGCAAAATAAGCAGCATTCATAAACTTACACAGCTAATAGTTCTTATGCACTCTGGCTTGTAATATTTTACTCACTTAGACAGTGAGTGATCTTTGCTTGCAGCCAGTGGCGTCTACAATAAACACATTGGCAGGTGACCTTTAAAAAGGTCTTCTGTGCATCATCTGATCCATCAAGAAATGAATTGCGACAAGCATGTTTTGGCCAATTGAGCCTTGAAGGTGTTTTTACGAACGGACCAATAGCTCTACTATCTGGTCTAAATCCTTGTCCATTGACCTCGGTAATCCATTTCTTTGCTGTGGCAGTCTCTGGAGTCGGACGCTTGTTAATTGTATTTCCTTCTCCCAAACGCATATTGATTGGAACCAGGCTCATTTCAGAAAGTATATCTGCCGCTGGTAAGCTATTAGTCAATAATCCATAATTAGTTTCTGCAATTTAAAACATGAAATCGATTTCTGAGATATGTTTCTTTGGTTCAATTGCCAGGGTGCATCAGCAATAATATTCCCCAGAATAAAGGCTAAAGGACGTGGAGAAAGGTTCTTCCCAGCTAGCTTGCCAAGATATTACAGAGCAGCTTCTGCTAGCTGTTGAAATTTAAAGGGCAGGACGAAGGAGGCATTGATTTAATTTTAACAGGGTTGTAATTATTTAACATATTAGTTGATTTTTTCGGTTGTATTTCGAGGATTCTGCTTTGAAATTAGTATACACCTTAACTTGGAACATAGTCACGATACACTCTGTATGATGTAAACTTTCTACTCAACTAACATCATTCTTTCTTCACCAGCAAACTTGCATGATGAAATTCATAGCTGAAGTTCACTGCGAAACCAACAATTGCATGTTCCTTTGGAAATGGCATTAACTGCCCTTGAAAATGAGATTGGACATACCCCAAATGATTACTATTGGCATTTTCTCTCATTTTAGCTGTTATCACAGTTGAACAGAATATTTGAAACTTCTTATTACCACATTTCTTTATTTTAATTCATCAAACTGAACTACACGACTGCCGCATATTTAAGGAACGAGAAAATGCTAGAAAATGAAAAGTAAATACCTCTAACGAAAAACTTTTCACTCATATTATCAGGGTTTGTGTCTGAAACATCAAAATCTCTTGAGACGAGCAAAAAACTGGGGAATTACTAGTTATTTAGAACATACTACCTCATAACCAAAATGAAGCTAGATATAGTTGGAACATTGTCATCTCGTCATGAAAACAGGCCACCAAGTCCATATTCTTCCAGTTTCTAGCCGTACAGGTCAATCACAAACAAATCACCAAGTTGCTTATATGAACCATCCACTTAACTCAGAAAAATCACAGCCGAGGAATCATTAGAATGTCATCTAATCAATTTCGTATTCGTCTAAATAGCTTGTACATTCCAAAGACATTCCTCTGCTGCCACAGGTATGGAATGAAAAATGATCGATAGACGGGAGGTGAGAACTCCCTGTCAAGGTAAGGCAGTGCTGCAATAGGCTGAAATGCACATGATTTTAGAGTAATAATCAAGCAAGAAAAGGTGATATTTGAAGAAATATATGTAGAGAATGAGAGAAAGATAAAGAAAGATACTAATTTTACCTCCCACTTTGACAAGTCACTCCCACGTGAAGAATAAGGTCGATTGAGCTGCAGCTCAACAAGGAAAGTACAAGCTTCAACATCCTGGAGCTGCAATGTAGAATGCCAGTTTAGTTACTTCACAGACAAAAGGAAAAAAAGAAAAAAGGGGATGAAGGATACACAAGCAAAGAGCAGTATATATTTCTATTAGTTCAGCGGGGAGAGGTAATATTACAAATTGCTGGTCTGATGCCTTATTCTTATTGTTAAAATATGATGGCGCTCCTGAAGTCCCACCCAAGGTGGAATTAAATGGGAGGGGAAGAAGTCCACGGAACCCATCATCAAGCCATTGAACTTCGTGAACATATTTAGGAATGAAAAATGATGATGGGTATCGGTGCCACTCACTCCCAACACAAACCACAGAACCTGCATGTATGCAATTCAAAAAATAAGCTAAATGAGTTTTTTCTACTCACTAAGAATGCTAAAATTTGTTTGATGCCACTTGTTAAGATCATGCTTTCATACATATATGTGTATGTCGATTGAAATCAGAAATATAGAGCAAATGATTTAGAGGATGAACAACAATGAGAGTCTACTCAACGAGTACAAGCAAAAATTGATAAAATTTGACTAAATAGAACGAAAAGCATAGAAAATAAAAGATCCTCAATGCATGATCACAATCAACAAAGTGACATCGCTGTTTAAAGGCAATCTGCCTTTCTGCCGCAAAAATTATTCATAACAAGATAGAAATTTGAACGAGTTCCAGATCATTACTTCAATGCCCCCATTGTGCAACTTGAACAAAAGTTAGCATTGTCAACAATAAAATGTCGGAGCATTCTTACATATAATGATATTTCCAAGCCTGACTGTCCTCTACTTTTTCGAAACAAAACACATCACAATAACAAAGCCAACAATAATTTGAGAGTTTAACTAAAACATCAGGAGAGGCTTATCACAATACCCAACACTATTTCAATATATCCTTTCGTCAGTAACTATCTCAACATTAATGCCTCACACAACCTAGTAAAGCAAGATAATAGTTAATTACCCGGTCCTGCATCATCATGGTGCTCCAAGATCTTGTATACCTCAATAGGAGCACCATAGCCATTAACCAGCGAAAATGTTCGAGAATGGGAAGCACATAATATGAGACCAAGAACAAAAGGTCTGAGGACTTTTGCTGTCTGCAAATAGAATCAATTAAAGTTTACCATCCTGAGAGTTAATTTACATAGAAAGAAAGAACTATAAGAATATTAAAGGAGCCTACCGTAACCACCACAAAATTAGCATTTGGATCATACTTGTCTCTGAAAATATCAGGAAAGCTCTCGATGACAGCTGAAGCAGCAACACAAATAAGAGGGTATATTGGATAAAGGAACCTGCAATGGTGGTCACAAAGAGATCTAATTTTTCTTTTTTTCTCAGAAATAAAGTAAGTATATCAGATGTAAGAAATGTACATGTAGGGGAGACAAACAGGTCCATAAAGAAAAAAGTCAAAACTCCCCTAGCCCAAGAACTACAAATCCTATAAGATCATAAATTCTAACAAATGATATTGCACAATAGCTGCTTCCCAATCAATTAAATAAAGAAGAAAGACAAATCTTTAAGCTCCAGAGAGATAGAAGCCCATAGAGAACCCCAGAATTTAACTCTGTCCCAAAGAAACACGTAATCCTCCATCACTTTGTCCTAAAAAATATTCTTAAGTTTCTTTCAATCCACAGGACCCAAAATATAGCCGTAACTGCACAACCCCATAAGACAGAAGCCTTCACACTGCCTTTAACTCTCAAAATATTTTCCAAGAGAACAGAAAACTTGCTGCAGGTGATGCCCAACTCAATTTAAAAGTTCTAAACAGCTTGGACCATGAGAAAAAAGCAGGCAGGCGGTGAAGAAATAAGTGGTCAATACTTTCCAAAGCATTTTTGCACAAGACAAACCATCCTGGGATAAAGCCATAGTTGGTCTTCTCTTCTGAATTACACCAGTGGTATTAATATTCCAATGAACAACAGCCCACACCATCATCTTCACCTTTGAGGGAACTTTAGCTTTCTAAATCAGACAAGAGGGAGCAAAAAGAGGGGTAGGGCACCTATAAGACTCAGAAAATACCATTTGGTTGAAAATATTCTTGATTTTTCTAGAGTCCCAGCTCTCTTATCTTATTTCATGCTATCAATATGAACTCCTTCTAAAACCCCAAGCAAATTAGATCAGTGTTGAAGCTCTCTGTCATTCAAGTTTCTAAGGAATCCAAAGTCGCAACTCCACTGCACTGATGACAACCTCACAATACCAGCTATAGAACATTTATGACCCAAAAAAAGGACTATAAAACCGAAGAAAGGACTCACTAAGCATCCTCTCTCCCACCTAAACATCCTCCCAGAATCTAATCACAGAAAGATCTAATCACCAATTACAACTTCCCACTCTCCTTAATAATCATGCCGCAGGCTTGGTGGAATTAAAAGATCATCTAAATATGATCACGGAACCGAGAAGACATCAAGACATCACTAAAAGATTAGAAAGACAAAAAAAGATAAAGAAACAAATAAGTTTTAAGAAATTTCTAAAATCATGACAAATCAATAAAAAAGAACCGATGCTTGCCGAATAAAAAAGTCTACTGGTATATCCATCCAATGATCATCCCTAGGGATAAATTGAGAAAAACCTAGCAGACACTACCCAATTTCATCTGCTGATTGTACCTTTCTTCCTTGTGCGGCTGCAAGGACATAAATACCAGCCAAATATAAACGGGAGAGACAACAACCAGGAGATCTGGTGCATATTTTTTCCTTGCAATTGGCAAGATTCCCACGAAAAGCAAAGCAAGAACAAAACAGAAGTTAAAATTGTTGAATGCATTCCTCAGATAATACAGTGGTCCTTCAATCCCATACAAATGGCTCTCACCACCTCCTACGACATTATATAGCACCAAATTCAGAACAGATGATGTCCACCTTCTGTAATACTGGTAGTCAACACATACAGAGAGTGCCTGCAAAATTCAATTCCTTTTGATTGAACATCAATACAAACAATATACGACAGTTACAATTACTTAAACACAATATGAGATGGTTACATCTCAGTAATTGCCATCAGGTAATATACAAGTGAATAAATTCCCAATCCAGAGAAAATATATGTGAAAACATGAAACACAGCGAACCAATTAACTTACAAGAAGAGTGACAGAAGTCAAAGCACCAGAAAGAAATGCTTGCTTGAATCTTCTAGCTAAAGAGTAGAACACAACCGGCAGAAATGCCAATATTGAGAATGGCCAGCCAAGGATTACTCCAGCAGCTGATACTGCTACAGCCATTGCATACTTCTCCAATAGAAAAAATCCCGAAGCAAGACTGATAGCATACATGGAGAAGGAGCTAGGGAGGAAACCTGGAAAATAAGCACAACGTGTTGGAAACTAGAGAAATTCATGAAAATGGAGTATATAAGAACTTTAATCCATAAAATAGTAAACAGAAACAGCAGATAACTAAAGCATGGCTAACACAATAGAATTCATTCCAAGAAACACCGTACAAAATCAGAAGAAACTAAAATAATTTTTTGGACACACAACTAAAGACAAATTAAAAGTTGACTCACTTGTGCTAGCAAAGAAACAACCACTAGTTAAGCATAGCATTGCCAGTGTATAAGAGGCTAAACGCCTTCCATATTTTCTGGAAAGGGCTACTACCAGAACAGCATCTACAGTAACAGAAAGGAGACCAAGAAAGAGCCTCACTGCATAGAATACTCTCACCTGTTAAAGGAAGTAAAAATACCAGATATTAGATGAAAAAGAAAACTCCTGCCAAATCATGAAATAATCAGGTGAATATATCACAAGACAAAAATAAAACTTACTTTATCCTCAGCAAACAACCAGGAAGCTGGTCGACCCACTAATTCATGAAAAAGAATGTACAAATATGACCGAAGTGCAAACTCTGAACTGCAAATGGATATATAAACATGTTCAAGTTGCAACCGATTCCTTCAAAAGAATTCACTATCTCATTCTCTAGAAACCATTAGAATGCTATCATCATAAATTTACATGGGTGATACTACACATACGAACTATCTATGTCAAGGTAATAAATGAGAATAGAAAATGGGAATCACGTATATTATATTCTATAGCAAGCAAACATCTTTACACAATGAAATGACATGATAATTGAAAGAATGTTAATCAATTTTCTATCCTCAAACATCAGCTTGACCACTTTTACTTTCAGTCTCCCAATCATATCATGCCAAATCAATTTGCATCAATGTGATTGTAATTGTAGTTACACAAAGATAACATCTTGCATGTTAGAATCCTCGATCCACACCTGTGCTAAATATAATAATCATCTAAATGCAAAGACTATTAGCTCACGGGCGCCTTTCCCTTACATTTAAGAGTGAGTTCTACACATGGGTTCTTATCATTACACATAAAATTAATACCTACACAATAGAAAGACATAAAATAGCCGAATTTGATGATTGGTCTATAAGATGTTTGATAAAATTCCTAAGTGAGCAAAAACAAGACAGTTGTACATAAAAGCAGATACCTATACTCCCAAGTCTGGAAGCCAGATTTATAGAGCAAGTAATGAAGGGGCTCCCAGTAATTGAACACCTCGTCGCAGTCGTGAATGATGTTCGTCGTAGCGCTCATGTATCGAAGCATTCCCAATGCGAATACCGGCACGAACCACCCCAGTGACTTCTCCTCTTCGCGTCCGCCGACGCCGTCGCCCAACCGCCTCGACGGCTTGTCGTATTTCGTGTATTTCGGCGATGATGGCGGAGGATCCGACAGTAGCGGCCGCCTCTGCCGCGTCGTTAGAGCCATCGTTTCTCAGTGTTTAAGTGTTTGTGAGAATGATTGAGAGAGAAATGAAATGCGGACTGTTTTCAGATGATTCGTTGCTTCGACCCGAAGTTTATATCAGGGGTCTTTTTGCTCTTCTTCTTTTTATTTTTTTATTTTTTATTTTTTACTAGATTAATGTTTGAATGACATTTATAGAAGCAATAGCATTAAGAGAACTTATTTGTGTGTACGCGCGCGCGCTCGCGCTCGCGCGTGTACCGCCAAAATTATGAGTTTAGGTATATATAAGCATTTAATTACGAACACATCAATTACAGTGCGCGTGCATACACTAGTTTCATTGGCATTAGTTTCTTCATTATTTTTGTAAAATATATGCTTTTGACATAATTAGAAACATAAACACTTAAAAAAAATTGTAGAATTATCCTAAATCATTTTGTACTTAAAGAACATTAAAATAAGAAAAAAATCAGTTAATTTCATTGACAAAGATCCTTAGTAAGGATTCCTTGCGTGTAAAGGATTTGGACACGGTTAATTTTCCCGATTTCAACCGGGATTCCTAAACGCCGGGCAAACTCTCTCTCTGTATGTATAAAAAAAAGGCAATCCCTAAGTTGCAGTTCACGTAACTTACAATCTGATTAATCTCAAGCCTTTAAATATCTTCAAATGTAATCCAACGATTGAATTTTATTTCTGCAAAAGTAATCACAAAGCAGAAGTAATCACAAAAAGGAAACCGGTTGAATTGGTTAGCTCCAATTGATGGGCAACCGAACCAAACGGTTTGAGCTTTCAACATCATTTAGAAATGCCAAAATCACTAGGAATTAAAGAGAGAATGACCAGATTTAGGGATTGTGGATGGAGAAAAAGAGACGATACCAAATTGAAACGTAATAATCAAATCGTAATCGATTTGCAAGTCTTTGCTGTCGGTGCTTTTTCATTTTTCATCAGCACCGTTTTTCATTTGCATGCTAAGTTTGAAGCAGATCTCTCTGTTTCTTCATTTTACCTCACTCAATAAGAAAATTTTTAACCCTCTAGCCTTTAATCAACACACAATAACCCTATTGCTGTTCGTTTCTCTTTTTCATTTTTGTTCTACATTTATTTCTTTATCTATTTGTTTGCCGAGGCATCTATTGATTGCATCCGTGAGCTGCAGGCATGGATGGTACTGTCTAGGAATAACTTACAGGTCTGATTGGAATTTCTTTAAAAGCATTGGGACTACAATAGACAATTTCTCTTCTTCAACCGTAAGGACGCCACAGAGAGATAAGGGTACTGTTATGAGCAGATTAACCCCATTGTCTGGATTCAAAACCCTAGAACAGGAAATTACAATTGAACGAAATATTTGAAACGAAAAATTAATTTAATGAAATAAATATCAAAATAAACATATAATAATGAGATTGGGTCCTTATGGACTGGTGAAATTGCCAACGCAAGGGTAATGTCTATTGTCTTATGAGCTGTAACCACGTAGTTCCATGTACTCACCATTGTTTCTCTTTCGCTCGATGGTCTTTGGAGTCATTGATTTTGGCTGGAATTCGGTGGTGGAGCTCTGAATTCTGACGAGAATCGTGTTGGAAGAGATGGAACTCCTGTCGTAAATTCATGGTTAAAACGATGTCGTTACGTTTATTACCAGCTGTGAAAGGGAGTCCCTCGTGTTGATTATTTTTTGTGACCGGCTTCGACCACTTAAACCAGTTTCATTTTATCACTGTTTTGTTCGTCTGGCATATGTTTATTGGCCAATTAGTCAAATCACTGACTGTATGTTACGAGAAAACGTAACATAGAGCGATCAAAAAAATAAATACTCTCCACAGAATGGGAAGCAATCCCATCAATCAATCAAAGAAAGGTTAAAAAGAAACAAGGATCAGACGACAATGGCGAATTCCGTGAAGCGATTAGTGGAAGTATGCAGCAAAGAAAACGGGTTTCTGGGCTCGTACTTCGAGGCCAAAGTAGTGCAGAGAGTCAGCAAAGACAAGTTCTTGGTGGAGTTTTTGACGCTGGTGTCCGAGGATGATGAGAATGAGAAGCTGAGGGAGGGGGTGGACGTGACGGAAGTGCAGCCCTGCCCACCGCATATAACGGTGGCTGAGTTCGACGTGATGGAGAAGGTGGATGCATACGATAGAGACGGGTGGTGGGTCGGAAGAGTTACCGGGATAGAGTAGGGCGGAGATTAAGTACTTCGTGCACTTTGACAGCACAGGAGATGAGCTTCTTTATCCTGGTCGTTTGCTGAGAGTTCATCAAGAGTGGGAGAACCGAACCTGGGTTCTTTCCCATGGACGAAGCCATCAAGAACAGCATTGATCTTTCATTTTCTTTTTCATCATTTTGAAACGTTCTTGAAAAATGCAATTCTTTTCTAATGAGATAGCATGCAATGCAATTCTTCATTTTTCAGTTTTCAGGCATCTTTTAATTGCACTGATATTGATAGTTAAATTAGTAATAATCAAAGTGAAATCGAAAAAAGCCTTACGAACAAAATTTATTAAAAGGCTCAAAGCCACATTTTGTATTGAAGTATAATAATATCAGTTCTATTAAGCTCGACACCATTGTTGCAAAGTGAACAATGCTGGCTCTTCTATTATTAGAGCACAACCACATTATCATACAGATAGACGGGATTGCACAAGTGTTCCCGTGCATACAGTTATTGGCATATTCTCTGTAGAAAAAAGAGTAAAGAAAACAAAATAAAAGCACACAATCATGCAGTTTAACCAGTGTTCTGCAAGCCAGCAGCAATACCTTTCATGGTCAAGATGAGGGTATCCTCCAAACCAGGGGCATACTCACTTGACATATTCAGTTTCACCAGCTCATCAGCAGGTTTGACAGACTCTAATTCCATAATCTCCCTAGAGATATGCGGCCGCACCTTCACATGGTAGTTCGGATCACGGATCCGTTTCAGTGTGTAGGCCTGGCACACATTGAGAGTAGTGATGTATGCATCACGAAGACGGAGTCTTTGCTTCAAGTACGGGTCTCCTTCAAGAAGATCCTTGTGTCCAGCAATCTACAAATGTGAAAGAAAGAACAGATTTTTTTTTTAGAGCAAGGGGCTAGGAGAAAGAAACAAACTTAGTTAAAATAAGACAACTTTTTGGCTGGGAATATAGCTAGCAAGGAAAAGTTGACGTCCCCCTATTACTAACAATCAGGCCTATACAAATAATGCACAAACTTATGTTGGTTAGTTTGCCTAAAGCTAGAGAGAAATAAGACGACTTGAAATACTGATAACGTTGGAATGTTCTAGCACTCTTTTCTTGAAAAGCTAAAAGATAATTCCACAGAAAAATGGAGAGTTGATGAGATCAAAGACTGGGTATGACTAAGAAGAGTGGTAATCAAGAAGGTATGGTAATCAAGAAGGTAAACGTATTCCAGTAAAGGTTACCTGAAGAAGAAGGCCCTTGGTTTCTTCATAGTTAACTCTCAACTTCTCTCCAAATGACCACAACTCTTTAGAAACAAGGAGCTGGTCATACAATGCAGCTATCTTATGGTTTCCCTTGGCAAACACCATTTCAACCAAATCAATAGTGACTCTAAAGAATGGCCAATTATTGTACATCTCCTGCAGCATGTGAAGATTCCTGATGTCCTTCTGAATGACATGTTTGAAAGCAGCCCCAAAACCAAGCCACACTGGAAGATGAAATCTCGTTTGCGTCCACGCAAAGATCCAGGGGATTGCACGAAGAGATTCAATACCACCACTTGGCTTTCGCTTGGATGGACGGCTTCCAATGTTCATACGCCCATACTCCAACTCTGGTGTAGCCTATGATCATGTTCAGAATATGGTTACCTAGTTCAATAGAAGCATGTGATAGATTTACACAGAAGGGGAAAAACTCTATGAGTGTGGTTTGCTTACCAATCGGAAATATTCAACAAATCTAGGTTCTTTGAAGACAATGGAGCGGTATTCCTCTGTAGCAATAACTGCCATTTTGTCCATCATTGCACGCCATTCTGGTTTCGGTGAAATTGGGGGATGCATACCATGCTCCAGTGTTGCAGCCGTGAAACGTTGAAGTGTTCTAAAGCACAAGTGTTCCTCCCCAAATGACTGCTCAATAACTTCACCTTGAACAGTAACACGCAGTGAGCCATGAATTGTATCTGGGGGTTGAGACAATATGGCAAGATGGGTGGGACCACCTCCTCTTCCAACAGTTCCACCACGACCATGGAACATGGTTAATTTTATACCATATTGCTTTGCTACCTTTATAAGCTCCTCTTGAGCCTTGTATAACTGCCAGGCAGCCGAGAATCGCCCAGCATCTTTACCAGAATCTGAGTACCCAATCATGACTTCTTGCTTACCATCGATTCGATTCCTGTACCAATCGACGGAAAAGAGTCGGGCCAGAGCAGCAGGAGCTGCCTCCAAATCTGCCAGCTTCTCAAAAAGTGGAACAACTCTAAGTGGTTGTTTCACATGGCACTCACGCTGTAGGAGTTCAACAGCCAGCACATCAGATGGTGCTGTTGCCATCGATATGATGTATGCTCCAAAACTATCAGCTGGAAGTTCAGCTATGACATGAAATGTCTCCAAAACATCAGCAATTTCTTCAGTTTTAGGAAGGTCAGGGCCAAATAGCGGACGCTTGCCACTGAGTTCAGATAAAAGCCATTCCTGCCTCTTTTCTTCAGACCATTCTCTGTAGGAACCAATTTCCAGGTGCTTGGTAATGGCATCTATGACATCAGTATGACGATCAGACTCTTGCCTGATATCAAGCCTGACAAGTGAGAGTCCGAAGGTGGAGACTTGCCTCAAGAAATCAAGAAGGCTTCCATCAGCAATCGCCCGGTCACCGCAGGAGCACAGTGACCTATAACAGAGTTCAAGAGGTTCCAAGAACTACATGAAATTTAAAGTTAATGAGTAGTTATCAAGTTAAAAAGAGGTTTTATGGAAAGTGAATGAGAAAAAGATATTTCAAAACATCATAAAGAAACTCAAAATATCCAAATCGACACTTGAGTATGATTTTATAATAAGATGATTCACTAGTGTGTTCCTACTAGTGCCCTTCTAATAATTTGTAGTGTGGAGCTATTTACACTTTAAAAATTACTTTGAACACTCTAATTTTAATAAAATTGCTTACTGCAAAAAAAAACCCATGATGTGAATTACTATTAAGGACAATCTTTTATGAGCCAATATAATAAAATTACTTTGAACATTCATCTTGCACACCATTCAACTTATACTTATCTTCACATAGACCCTAATTTTGGTTCAGCATCTTAACCAATACTAAGTTGAATATCAGCAAATCAATATTTTGAAAGATTTTGACTGCAACAAGATATTTCTGACCCTTTTGATTATTTCATAATAATAATGGCTATAATAATCCTAGATGAAATTTATTGGCAATTAATTGTTAAAGTTGTTCCGATGCCACATTGAGACTAGGTGAGTAAAGAATCATACGCAAACACCTCATCTGCATATTAACCGCTTCTGGTATGTGGGAAGCAAACAATGAAGTTTTTTCTTATAAAAAGTCACACAAATTAAACTCTAATGGCCTAATTAATCCATTCACAATTAGCATTTGTTTTGTTACTCTTCATATTGGGAAAAAAAAATTAACACTCAGAACCTAAATCACTTTGAAATGTTTGATTATCTTCACCTGCAATGGGATGTTGAATAATTTTAGGAATGTGGAGAGTAAATAAAGATTAAAACGATGAAGAAGACGAGAAGAACAAGAAGAAGAAAATGTTATTTGGTGCAATAAATAATTTTATGGCTATAGAGAGAAAAAAATAAATAAAATATTTATTGCATAAAATTTAATTGAGGACTGTTTTTGGTATTTATAAGGGTGTGTGGAGTAAATATTAAAATGTTAAAATTTATAAATGAGTGTGCAAAGAAATAGAGTATTCAAAGAATAACTTAAGAGTGCAAATCGCCCGACCCTCATTTACAATAAAAGATTTAGAAAAGAAAATGAAGCACACTAAAGAGATACCTGATCCACATTGGTGAATACTGCTTCCTCTGGAATATCAGAGATACCATGGGCTAATAGCTGACGAACACGTTCACGGGTTTGATAGAGCTTATCCCTCACATCACCAAGAATCACACGGTAGGGTTCACTTGGAGGAACTTGTTTCCAAAACTCTGGATCATGAATGAATCCAATGAGAATGTAACCACAACGACAAATCAGTCAAATTCAAAACAGCAACCACTTGGATTTTTTAATTCAGAATAGAAAAGTAAACAAAAACGATGCACTTTACTCTGTTGAGTGTAGTGCTAGGTGTTTCACAACATTAGCCGGATAGTACATTTAGAATGTGTTACGTAAACATACCATTTGAAGAACAGTCTCTTTTACGAATACTAAGTGGATAAATATGTGAATAGCTGTCATAAAACTTTTGATAGACAGTCATCAAAACTTGCTTTTTTTCTTTTTTCTTTTTTTTATTTTCATTATTATTACATTACAAGTCCATTAGAGCCCAGCTTGGAAATCTGCTCCACACAAGGAGGGTTCACTCATTCCTTGCAACAAATGCTGGGGAGACTTGAACCCTTGACCTCAATCATGAGGCAATGAGATGACGACCGCCAAGTTAAAAGGATGAGGATGTCAGTCATCAAAACTTTGTTTTACCAAAATGCATCTTTTTGCCTTCAAACTTTGACAAATTCACATAAGAACACATAAAATATACGTTCAATAGCATATTTCAACCAATTGTATATGGTTCAAGGAAACCAACATTTAAGCCAAAAATAATAATAATAATAATAATAATATGACCAAAAAACAATATTTGCTATATCTGATGTCCACTTTAGAAGTGAACACAATTTTGAATCCTTTATATCCAAAGAAAACAACGATCTAGATAGAATTAAGGAGCATGAAAGAAAGTCCCTGTAGCGGTTACCTATGTAGTGCTTTGTGTCTCTCTTTGAGGATCTGTGAAGTACGTCAGCACGATGACGAAGCTCATCACTGCAACGCCACATGGACATCTGCCAAGACAAATCAGAAAATGAGATGAACATATTGAAGACAGCATCTTGCATCAAGGATATGCTGGTTAAATGCATTGTTCATATGAAGCTCCTTGTGAAAAAGACATTAAGGCATCATGATCATTAAGTACCTCAAACATAAGATCCTCAATTTGGGAATAGTACAAGTTAGCAGCCATCATTCTAGCCAATAGACAAACATCCCTCGTGACCTCAGGAGTTACCCTTGGATTGCCTGCATTTAATATCAAGCAAATGTTAAACATGGGGACAGAAAGTCGTAGAGAACTTAAATTTTAGGGACTGCCATTAAACAGTAAACCAACCAAATGAATGAGACATCCAGAAATCAAGCAGCAATAGAAACAATTCTAACATAAGCCTATGATACCAACAAATAACAAATTCAGCATTCAGATGGTTTTGGCTCCCTCCTATTAGTTTGAAAAATTTATAATGTAACTGATGTCATACATATTTTCCATTGGAGAAAAGATCATACCATCACGATCACCCCCCATCCAAGAAGAAAACTGAATAAGAGGGGCATTGTACGGAACACGCTCATTGATCCCTATGTTTTTCAAAGCTGTGTCAACACGGCGCAAAAATTTAGGGACACCCTTCCAGATTGTTTCATGGAAGTAGCTCATTCCGGCTCTCATTTCATCTTGTGGAGTTGGTTGGGTCCTCCGGATCTCATCTGTACGGAATGCAGCTTGAATCTAGATGAGAAATAAACATAGACAAAAAAATTAATAAAATTAATAAAGCTATTAAGTCAACATGTATATTACACCATTTTCTTTGAGAAAATTCCATGATGCAGATTATTCAAGGTCCATTAAGAAGAAAACTACTCCTACCAGAAGGATTACAATGCTTATACCGTAAGCATATTAAAGGCAGGAGTTTTGTCATCAGTACTTTAGCATAAAAAATTTTACACCAATTTTTTTACCAACCAAACAACATCAGTATAAACGTTCGGTAACAATATCAAAATCCAAAGTAGAAGTTTGAAGACAGATTAACCGAAAAACTGAGATTCTACCTCTCGCTGAAGAGCCTCATCAAGCTCCTGCTTGTCATCAGGAGTAATATCTTTGGCATGCAACTGTGCTAAACAATTCCGAATCCTGAAAATTTGAGATAGCCAGGAAAAAGAAGAGGTACATAAATAAAAAAATAAAAAAACCAAGCCATTCGCCAGAAGGACAGCAGCATTTTTCCCACACACATTCATGAAGATCTTCAAATGAGGAGCAGAAATCAATCTAACTTGTACATTCCAATTCACTTAGATATCTGAATGACACTGTACAAGTACTTCAAGAGAGAACAGACCTTGCATGTTTCTGAAGCAAAGATCTGCGGACTGATTGAGTAGGATGAGCAGTCAAGACCAGATCCACAGTTTGATTCTTCAAAGCATCAAAAATCTCCTCAGGAGACTTATTCAGCTCTCCCACAAGTCTCTTGAATGTTTCTTCAATGTCTGATTCAGTTGTTGCTGAGTTCTCATCAGCAAAATCACCCTTCTTCAACTTTTTGATCCTTCGACGATGGGCAATCTGAAGCTCCTCGGCCAAGTTGGCCAAGTTAAGCATGTGGGAGAAAGCTTTGGCAATGACAATGGAGTCCCCTGGATCCAGACTTGTCAGGACATTTCCAAGCTCCTCAAGTTTTCCGGGGTCATTCTTTCCTTCATACTCAGCTGCAAGCTCGTAACAATCTTGAACCTACGCAACCTTTACATCATTAGTCAAGTAATTCAATCAGACAAACCATATCTTCTTTTAAATTATTGCATAAATCTTCCATATCAAAAGAGAGATCCAAGGACCATTTGAGCACAGGTCCATAGGGCCCCTTAGCCAATCCAAATGTGGGTTTAAATCAATTCAAAGAGCTCCAAGTTTGCAGACAACAACTTGCTTTTTAAACACAAACACTAAAGCATTCACACCACACCAACAACAAACACATTGACTTGTCATCATAGACTGTCATTCTTACTGATCCTTTCAATCTAAACAAAAGTGTAACCTGGGTATCAATTAGAACCTCAGTCACCAAACCCGTTTGGGAAAAAAAAAGTCATAAATCACGTCAGCCTCACACTTTTCATACTCCAGACTGTGAATCAATCAGCAATCATTAAAAATATAAATTTTGGTCACATGGGCAACAATAAAAATAGACTATTAATCAAAAGAATAAATTGACAAAGGTCAAAAGAGAAAATGACACACCGTTTCTTTGAGATCCTCTCCATGCAAATCCTGAAGAATATCAAGAAACCGATCCAAAAGAAGAGCATCATACTCAACCAATTTGTCATCTTCACTCACTTTTCGAGGAACCAGAAGCCTCAGCTGCGCATCAATCGATGCCATCTTCTCTAAGTTCCTATTCGCCGCCATTGTCCTTCACTCTTCCTCCCAACTCGGCTTCACTCTGCCCACAAAATAAAAATTCAAAACTTGACTCAACAGCCAGCCAAAAATCACATTTTGATCATCACCCACATAAGAAAATCTTACAAAACAATGATTTGACAAGAAAAAAAGCCACGTGTAAATACTCTAAAATGTAAATTCATGAAAATCTAAAAGCCTGGGTTCATATAAAAACAGAAGGAAAGACACACACACAGAGGCAGACACATGGAATTAAGAAATGGCCGACTATGAGAGGGACCCAGGAAACAGGATAAGTGCAAAAAATTGTACCTGAATCTAGGCAAACGAGATCAGAAGAAGAAAAGACAGAAAGTCGAATCAGAAATTTTCAGAAAAGATAGGGAGGCTGAGGCCGGGGGGGGGGGGGTGATGCAGAGAAGTGATGGAAAGAGAGTGGTTTATATAGAGAGAGAGAGAGTTAAAGAGTTGCAAATAAAAATTTCTCTCGTCTCTTCTGTTTTTTTCTGTTATTATTATATTTTTAAACTTCTCTCAATGGGAGGCGAAATTTATGCCCAAATTATAAGGTGAGGACAGATGACTTGTGAGTTTATATGGAAGTAAATATCAGTTTAGTTTGCAATACGAGGTCATAGAATATACTGTGGAATACTCCTGTCACTTCTCCTCAGTCGAAACTGCCGTTGCTTTCCTTTGTTTAATTTTCATTAATAATTTTTTAATATTGATTACACATTATATTATTATATAAATATTTATAATTATTATTAAAATAAATATTACACTAATATTTATAATTAAATATGTATAACTGATAATTAATTTTATTTAATTGAAAATATTTGAACATATAAGATTTAAACTTTTATTTTTAAAATCTTTCTCAACTTTAAGAGTAATAATTTATTATTAAACTAAAATTCAAATGTCAATTTGGTTTAATGATACTTCAACAAAATGTTGTCAAAATGTCAATTACCTATTACATAAGTTAGTGGATATTATTAATGGTGGGTTTGGGGTAACTGTACTACCAGGGATGATGGAGAGCAACTACGTCGTGGCAGCGTAGCTATCCCAAACACATGCTAAGAAGGGTTGTTCGAGCAGTGGTTCGAGTTTTCGTGTTAAATATGAATTACACTCTAATTATAATATTAGTATAAAAATTAAGTGACATTTTTATTTTTTAATTTTAAAATGAAAGATATAATTTTTCTATAATTATAAGAGTTTATCATTATATTTGTCTTTTAATTTTATTTAATTATATTGAACTTTTATATTTTAAGTTAATTATACATTTAAGTAAATTTTAATTATACTGGACTTTAATTGATTTGTGAAAAAACGACAAAGTCACTGTCAAGCTAGGAATGAGGCCATAATTTCTTTTTAGACCAAGCTAAAATTGTTTCTGGCGATCTAGTCAAGTTATTATTATTCACCAGATTCTGGGGGCAAAAAAAAATCAAACTTCTAGTCAAGGTATTACTCACCTCATATTTACTAAAATTTGTATATACGGAGAATAACTATTTAGAATTAAAGATTCGATATAGCCATAATAAGTATTTTTTTATGTAAATTTTATACTTTCTTGAAAGATTCAACATCAGTGCAATTAGTTATCTACTTGTGAAAATACTCCTTTAGTCTCTATAGTGTAAGTTAATTATTTGTTTTGCTCTTAAAAAAAATATCTCTAAATACCGCAGATATTAATTATAGTTTTCCACTTTTACTTTTCTTATTTTTCTCAACTTTTACAATAAGAAACTTTCAATAATCTTTAGCATATTAATGAAAAGAAAAAAAAATAATTTAAATTATTAATACGATTAACCAACACATTGTATTTGCAACCATCTAAATGATTATTTTAACTTTGTTTGACGCGACTCGACAATTCATATTTGCACGATTTGTTATTCACATCATCATTTTTTTTCCTTTGAAATCCTTAGTGATTTTTTCTAGGAATTTTCTAACTAATGAGTTGAATTTTCAAGCAGTCCTTATGGAGTAAATCATTGAAGAATGAACGTCCGATTGTCCAAAATTCCTATACGATCAAAGTAATGCCCTAATAATTAAAATAATCTGTTGCCTATTGAGCAAAAATATCCCATGGTCAGTGTGCGTTCAGCAAACTTAAATAATTAACATTTTGTTTTCCTTGGAACTTGCTTTTAGGATGCGGAGTATTGCTTTGACAGATTAAAATAAGTTATATTCTTTTTGGCATATCATGAAAGTTAAATTACACACCCACATACATATGTAATAAAGGGCATTATCAAAAAACAATTTGTGATAAAGATAAGAGCTGGTGTAGATAACATCTATATATGATAATGCTTTTGAATTTTGAACATGTTGATAAGAAACCATTGTTGGGAAAATTGCACTTTATAAATTAGTTGAATTTTCTTTTTAAAAAAAATTAACAATCAATAATTTTTAACTACATTCTCTTAAGGTACTGTTTTCTATCTTTAATTTATTTTTAAAAAAAACTATTTGGATCAGGGATGGAACATGAAAACTTGACTGCACGGCTAGAGTGCATTACTATTTAGAAATAACATAGGATTCTACTCTAAATAATGATTTTTTAACATTGTGAAATAAAAATATTTACAAAAAAAATTCGAATGTTTTCATTTTTTTGGGTTATTTTAAAAAGTTTCTTCCTTCTGTATCAAAATGAAGAGGTGAAGATTATCTATATTGAATGTAAATTGAAGCTTTCTGCAATTTTCTTTTCCATGTAAATAACCAAATAATTTAAAAGAAATCACCTCTCACGGAGGCTTATTTTAAAACTTTCATAATTGAATTTTTCTTTTCAATAATTGTTATAAAAATTGAAAGTGTTAAAATAAGACGAATTAATTTATAAATTAGATGATAGCAATATAATTCTCACAAATGCTTCAATTTAGAGCGAATTAATCTGAGATTTAAAACTCACCTTTTAATTTACAGCCAATTATATTGAAAATAAAGAAAAAAATAACATAAGCACCATCTGTAATAATCAATTTGTATATAAAACCTAAAATAATTTAGGCTCTATTTAGTACAGCTTTTCAAGTAAAGTTTTTCCAAATAAAGTTTTTGTGGGTTGAATTTTTATTAATAGAGTTTTTAATTAAGAAGTTTTAGTAGTTTGATTGTCGATAAGAGATCTTATTAACAAATTATAAAATTAGTTTAATAGGTAAATTTTTAAAATCATGTTATCTAAAGAATAAAATAATACCACATTTACTAAACTGAAATCGGACTGAGCTGGAATAAGAATTAGAATAAGTTGTTTACTTGAATTGTTCAAATCGAAATCGGAAAGCGCTAGATTGTCATTAATATGTTTACTTTATCATGGAATCAGAATAAAAATGAATTAGATTGTAATAAATTATCAAAAAGTACTTAATCAATTATTGTCATTATTATTATTTTATATTTTAATTATAGTGATTATTTATTTTATTATTTTTTTTTCTTCAATAATAGATGATATATAATTAATTATAAAAATTATTAATCAATTAATTAATTATATTAATTATATTAATAATTTTTAAAAAATATATTAATTAATAATATTTATATTACTTACTAATTATAATAATATATTAATTATTGTGATTATTTATTAAAAAATTATTATTATTAATATATTATTGTTAATAATGTACTAATATATTAATGGATAGTAATAATTATATTAATTGATTAATAATAATAATATATGAATTAATTATAATAATTATATTAATAATTATTACAACAGTATATTAATAAGTTAATTATAAAAATAAAATATACTTATTACTGTGATTATTTAGTCAAAAACTATAATTATAAATAGATTATTGTTAATAATGTATTAATATATTAATTAATACTAATTATAATAATATATTAATAATTGTGACTATTTGTTCGAAAGTTATCATTATTAATAATATGTTAATATATTGATTAATAGTAATAATTATATAATTAACTGATAATATATGAATTAATTATAATTATAATATATTAACTATTATAATTATCTATTCAAAAATGATAATTATTAGTAATTATTGTTAATAATATATTAATTATTTATAAATGAGGACAAAATGAATATTTTTAATTGTAAGGAGGGTAAAATTATTAATCTAGGAAATCAAAGACTCATTCTCACCTTCCCCAGAAATGAGTCTCCCATTTCTCATTCCCAAATCACGGTGGATCCCATAATTTCGATTATGATTTTTTACTCTATTTTGTGAAGTGAACGCCACTAATAATTTTATTTTGAATTCCGATTATGGATTCCAATTCATTGATCTATGAATAAAATGCAACATGATATTATTAAATAAGTAATTATATTTTAAATACTTTAACATTTAAAAAAGATATTTTAACTTCTATTCTTAAAAGCTAAAAAAATTAAGTTTTTGTTAATAGAGGCAAAATGACTTACTTTAAACTTTAATAAAGGCTCTACTAGAAAATAACTAAATAAAAATAAAAATTATAATAAGAGCTTATAAGATTAAATAAATAGTTATAACCATTGAATGAGTCATTCCAAACAAATATTTAAGCTCTTCAAGTAACTATTTACATATATAAAACATTGGTTGGAAAAAAAAAGCCAAATAATAAACTAACATGCTCAACAATCAATAATTAATTTAGAAGAGTTGAAAAAATGAGTTTGGATTGAAAATTGAATTAAAAGAAAAGGAAAGAAAAGAGAGAGAGAGAATTGTGAACAAATTAAGATTTTGAGGTTTTTTAATTTTGCGGATTCAAAGGTTTATCACACTACATGCTTCGCCCCTGGTTTTGGACAAAAAGCAAACGTATAAAACTATAAATAATTCATTATAAAGCAATGTTTGTACATGTTATGGATAAAATTAATTAAACTGATTAATCAGAAATCCCGGTTGGGGGAGGTGACATGTGCTAATCAATTTTTCTGCTTCACACGAAGAAGTGAGTGGGTTCTGCAATTTGCAATTTAATACAAACGCATGTTGCTGTTGGGTGCAGTGTCAGCATCAACTGTGACACATTATGCCAATTACGCACATAATTGATCACCCTGCATGCCTGCATGCGATTCAATTGCTAGCTGTTAAAATATGATGAGAAGATTATGTAAGAGGTAACAGATATTAAGCCTAAAATATGATGAGGTCAACCATATAATTGGATGATTTATGCCCTAATTAGGCTACCAACAACATTACCCCCCATGCTTCAATAAATTTTTGGTAATTTTACCTTATCCGGCAGAAGAATGCTTCAATGTGGGCCGGTTATTATTTAAGAGAAATGTGGTAGAATTTTTCGATAAAATTAATGTTTTCTCAATCTTAAGAATAAGATAGGAAGATGTCTGCCACTAGAGCAGTTAGTGTTCCTAGTGTTTAATTTTCAAATTATTCGTGTGAAGTGGCTGTTTATTAAAGCCTAATCTAGGTGCGTGACTTGTTAAAGATAATTGAATTGTCGATAATGACATATGATTTGGACAATTAAAATTGTTTTAAGGCCCAACATGGCTATAGTTACTTGACGGAAAACCTAAGAGAAGTCGTTTTAATTCGTGAAAGTCATTATATGGAGTTCGACGTGTTGTGTTACGTAAGATGACGACTGGTGAGTCATATAATTGAGTTTTTGTAAACCCTCTCATAATCGGAGTGGGTTATGCATCACAATCCACGCACAGTTCATATAGAAAATAATTGTTGGAAAACAAGTCTCCACGCAACGCATGCTTTATGACTTATGAGTGAGAAGTTTTCCGAGAACAAATTGCATAATAAAACCACAAGAATTATACTGATGTAGGATGTTAATTTATTTTTTTTAAAAGAAATTTTAAGATTATAGAATTTTATTACTTAGTATTTTTTTATTTTAACTAGAATCAATTATGGTAGTTTATTATTTGAGAATTTTTATTTTTATTAGAGTCGATTAAGGTATGAAATTTAGTTAATTTAGAAAAATATTTTTTTTATTTCTATTATAATTATGAATTAATTTTTTATTTTCAAGTGAACTTAGGAAAAATATATTTCTATTATAATTGTGATTTATTTTTTCTTTTTAAATTAATTTAGGAAAGTGAGTTTATTCTATTATGAATATAGAGGTTTTGTAATCATTTTTATAACTTTAACTTCGATTTAATTATTCAATAAAATTCTTTTTTAATAATTGTCTCTGAAATTATCTATCAAAATCTTCATTTTAGAATCGTTTGAATTAGAGCGTCATATAATCATGCATTACTCGTTATCAAAATCTCATTGAATTGTTTAGATTAAAATATTATCTAATCATATTTCGATCAGACAATAACCTAATCCTAATCGTATTAGTTTGGTCCAATGTTAAAATGATATCTAATGTTTTTAATCCAATTAATTCTACTTCCGCTACGCCTGTTCCATTATATACCATTTCTCTATTATTGATATTTTTTATTAATTTTTTTATGCTAATAATGTTGCTCATCTCACAAGGTTTTTGATCGAGTAATTAAGCTCATTATTTGATTCTTGACGGTAAAATCCTTATCATTCATGTGAGTCAAATTCAAACTTTAGGATTTTTTAAGTTGATGGTTCTTTTTCCTATGCGCATAGAGCAATATTTTTTAAAAAAATATTTAAAAATAAACGTAGTTCCAGCTAATTTTTAAGCGCGATCTTTATCACTAGATATCAATTTCTGACTTTTGTTCGGGTTTTAGGTCTTATTTTTAGAAAAAAAAAAAAAAATTGGAAGCCGGTTCGGATACGCTTTAATTTCGATGGTAAGCACTTGAAAGGCTTGACTCTACGCGAAAAGTGCCTGTACTGATAAATAAGTTAAACGAAAATCAATTATAGGGGCGATGGCTTATTAAATAAAATACTGCAGTCGACGACTTATCAGATTTATGTCAATATGGTGAGCTCTGGAAAAAAGTACTCTCATGCTTTTACTTACCAAAGCTAACGCGTTCCTCCGCAACCAAGAAAAGAAAGAAAGAAAGAAAGACAAACAAACAAGCCGCAAAGCTAAAGCGATCACCACCCCTTATCCATGCTTTCCATAAAACAAGATAGGAGCGTTTGCGGGAGAATTTTTATGGTAACATTTTAATAAAGGATATTTTAAGTAGCATCTTTGAAATTGTCGATAGTGTCCTTATTTTTTTCTTTTTTTTTTGTTTTGTTAATAAAGTACTCTATGAGAGTCTAAGTGTCAGTTCGGTAATTTTATAGATTTTAAAATAATTACTAGTGGTTACATTGTAAAAATAATAAAGAAAATTAATTAAACATTTAATAAATTTTATTTTAAAAAAAGCTATAAGTTTGAAAAATAATTGTATGTGTTGGTAAATCTTAATATTAAATTGCTATAAAAATAAATGACTGAAATATATAAAATATTAACTAATATTTATTTAAATATTTTATAAAAATATGCAAAAAATATCTTTTTTATTGTGTACATATTGTTGATAACTAAAATAAATATTTTATTTATTAATTTTTATTTTCTTGATCTGAATATAATTGGCAATGGCAATAATCTTTTTAAAGTTAATGATTTTATTTTCTATTTAATAAAGATAATTTCAAATTTTTATATTGTATATATGTAATTGTATCAAGTTTAAAAGTGATTCTAAGAATCATATTTTAGAAAGCTATTTCTTCTCAAATTTTCAAAAAAAAAATTACTAAATTAACTTATAATTTTTTAAAATTACTTTTGAATCTCTTAAAAATAATGCCAAACGTCTTTTAAATGTCATCATTTAATTGTGGGAATATTTAATTTTCTATTTTGGACTCTGATTGCAGCTTATGTTCCTAAAATGTCATCGTGGCTTCTTATTTGTAATCATCGTTCCTGTATAAAATCATATGCCTTTAAATATGTTTTAAGAGATTTTTGGGCTTCTCGATAGAATTTTGACCACTTTTCCTCATCTAATTATTAAAAGTCGAGGGTTAGAGCTTTTTCTTTTTTTACCCGTTACCCGTATATTAAGGAACAATAATTTTTCTTCTTCTCTTCTGGTACATCTATCTATCCAATCAAATTGGAGTCATGTACAACGATGGAAACTGGAAAAATATGACATCGCTTGTTAGAAAATTTTAACTTGCTAGAGAAAATATGCATATTATCACGCCAAGTGGGACATTGGGATCATGTTGCGTGTTGGGTGAAGATGGGGCATCCGGTTTAAATGTTCTTGGAATATGCTACATAACATTATACATATTTTATCAATTTACCTGGAAATCTTGAACTTCTCTTTTGTCAAAACAACTTGAAGCAGGGGGTTGAAAAAAATGCCCAGATGATTTAGAAAGGTTTCGTTACAGCATGACTCTTGCACAATTCGATGGATTCACATCTTGATACACGAATGGTACATTTGGTGTCATAAAGAATATTCTTCTATTTAAATACGATGAAGAATATCCACAATTGACTTATATGGCTAATTGATTAATAAGTGGTCTTAAATTTAGCTATTATTAATTTCAAAATATCAAGGTTTATTATTTAATATATTACTCAACTCACACCCACAACAAAATTTTAAATAAAATAATTAGCTCTTAAATCTAGAACATTTGGATAATATAGTTTGAACCCTCGATTGACTGGTACGGGTATAGATAAAGTCATATGGGAACCTTAAATCTGGATCAATGCTTATAAAAGTTGTCTTAATTTATCAAATCGCTCATGTGTTCTCATATATGTGGGATACTTAAACTCTCAAGTTAACTAACGGTTTAAATAGTTGCTCCAAATTAATGGAGAAAATTTCACCGTACAAATATCGTAAATATTTTCTTTTTTGTTTTTTTAAAAAATTGAATTATTGGTTTTGAAAGTTGAACTTCTTTACACTGAAGGTCCAAGGGTTGAAATTTTCAAACACAATGAATGTTAGCATGGATCCCACGTTGTGTGGGGACATAATTGTTTTTGACCGCTTATGAGTGTTAAGCTTTCGACATCCCGTATTGTTTGGTATACGGAAATCATTTTTGACTTTTTTAATTCATCAACATGAAGCTTAAAAGTCATAAATTTATGGCTTTTGATTTGGCATATTCCAATTGATTCCGGGGACGGACGTATACAATTTGAATTATGTAGTCAAATAAACTGTGTGACGTTTACGCATTTTGGCATTGATCAATTTGAAGCTGGGCATATCATGCTCCATTTTTTATGACACGAATAAGACTAAAGGAATATTGAATTATGTGATATTTTAATATATCAGTCAAGTAAATGACAACAGATCTTGATAGAGACAATCTAGAATTATAATTTTATAAGCAAACCATTATTTCTAGCCAAATGCGTAAGTAGATCATAATCATATACTAAGCAGAAAGAAAGTGGGTTCTTTTATCTAGTTTGCTCTTTCATCTAATACTTCGATTAGTTTATGAATATAAAGAAAATAAAATCTTTCTGTGGCTTCTTCTGCATGGTCAACGACTGAACCAGATGTAATAAATCAATTAATAATGTCAATAATGGAGCAGCTTAAATTTTAACTTGCCTTTAGGTATGTTGGGACATAAAAAATACCGCTCAATTAGATTGAACTATATATATATAAAACTAGTTAAGAGAAAAAGACGGCCCACAAATTTAAAAAGTAAAAAAAAAATTATTAATGCACTCTTATCACTAGAGATGGAAGGGGAGATAAGCTGCATGAATGATTGAGAGGACGGCAATTTAACAATTATTTGATGGATAATTTTATTTAATAAAAAACAGCGAATTCAACCGGGTCGGGTTGGGTAATAATATAAAATTAATGAACCGATTTTGTTTATATTTTGTTTTTTGATACGATAAATTAATGGTTGGTTTTGAAGAAACAAAATTTAGCTTTGACATGATAATAACACAGCGTGATTCTGCTTCACCTTATTATCTGTTTCGATACCTGTATGCAAGGACAAAATTTGTATCTAACTTAAATGACACCCATTAATGATCACTGTATGCTGATGGCTCCAACATTACTCATGTGATCTGTATAATTGAGTTCCTGCCAAATATCTTATTTTTAATTAGTTAAAAGAGATACAAAACAAAGAATCTAACAATAAGACGCATGTGTGCCGTGAGAGTACCTAAAACTTTCTCATAAATAATTTTGTATCCACTTCTTCTTCTTCTTTTTTTTTTTTTTTCTTTTGAACACCTAATCTAAAACCTTTTGTATTTGTTACTCGCTTGAGTCAAATGACCGACCCTGTCAATAAGAAAAAAGGAGGGGAAGACTAGTCAGAATTGAATGGTGTGATTTGCAGATCCACATATATCGGAACACATGACAAGTGGGGCGGCAAATTTTGAGGCTGAAAACAAAAGTTCAGCAAAGTTAATTCCAAGAAATCAGCGCTATAAAATTACAATTTTGTGTGACTGGTTGCACTGGTTTAATAATCTAAAACGACTGACTCAAATTTCAAAAGGATATATTTTTGTGCATTTTTCCTTAACCGACATGATCGAGATTGGCTTGTGGAGTTTGTTTGATTGAAGCGTCCACTCTCATGCATGCCTGGTGCCTTCATGGCTCCAACCAAAAGTCATGAGAGGTGGAGCCTTTCAATCTTTACAAATTTTTTACAATGTCGAAACAATGTCTAATCGGAAAGGCCTTACGTTATTGTTAGAAAATTATATATAAAATTTCAAAAAAAAAAAGATCATAATTAAATATATTATAATATGATCTACCTCTTAATTTAAAATTTTATAGAGAATCTAAATCACTCATTGGATTAATAGCGGACACCTTATTTTACTGTCTATAAGTAAGTTTAAATAAATATTAGACTTATTTCATTAGACAATATTTATTTTTTATCTAGAAATTTAACAATATCCATTACATTAGACAATATCTTATTTCATTAAACTATGCCGTAAATCAAAAGGCGTTATGTTAAATTTTATAAGTTAGTACAAGTGAGCACTCAGTACCCTACAATGTGCTGGCAAAATGTTAAATTTTATATCGCAATGCCAATGCACCCTATATAAAATAGAAATATCCCTATCTAGTTAGAGTTTGTAATTATATTTTTCATTTACGGCATTCCGATGCTGACATTATTATTGTTATTATTTTATGTGTGACAATGATTTGTGTTGGAATATATTTAGAAGGCCCAACACAAAAATAAAAATGTCATAATTGAGGTCCAATTTAGGAGCACAAAAGGAGGCCCAACACAGAGCATCCAAGAAAGCATGCTCACACAGCATAATTTTTAAAGCATAAATAACCCATCATTAATTAATAAATCTACAGTAGGTCAGTTTGGTGAAGATATACGGATGCCTCCTTAGCCTAGAGGCTGTAATGGTGGCTCTGCTTACTGGAATCTCGAGCACTTGAGTTCTGCAAATATTGAAACTAGAACTGTTCGATGAAATGTGGCAAACAAATAGTGCATAGCTAATTTTGTGAAATGTAACAAATTGTCAAGTATACGCATATTGACAGAGTAAATCCAAGAACGCATTGACGCTTTGAACTCTGTCTCACGATAAGCCAATTTCACAATTAGCTTCTTGCTATGTTCTCATGTATTAAGAGACCACATAATGGTAATAAAATCATTAGTGGCTTCATCATCATTAGTGTATGTCTGCAAAATCAAGGCCTGGCCTAAGAGAATAACGTGTTGCTGGACATTTTATTTTTCATCATTTAAATTGTAGGCTTCAGCATACCTTAACACCCTTAACAACAGATTCTAACTCATAGAAGTGGTAAAAGAAAAGAATGATTCAAAGACTTCAATGTGAACCTTAGAATTCAAATCAACCCCATTAATGAGCATTTGGCTAGCTATAGGCTTTTCTTTTGCTTTATTCTGCTTTGCATGTTTTGATGCTTTACTTTTCTTAGGCTGTTGGTATACATCTCAGTGCTTGTGCCTTGCATGCCTTTTAGTTACCAAAATTAAACCATTGAAGTCAAACCCTCAAAAGGAGAAATTTCTTTTACATGGATATTTTATTGGCAATTGTAGGAAGGATTGCAGCGTGTCTGCTTCATGCAGCGCTTCGTCAGCTTGGTTACTTGCTTCACTACCGCCATAACATCGAGACATTAAAAGAGCAAACTCAGCTACTTGCATGTAGAAGAGAAAGTGTGCAAGGGAAAATTGATGCTGCCAAAAGAAATGGAGAAATTATCAAAACCGATGTTCAAAAGTGGATACAAGATGTGGATGAAAGGATAGCAGAAGCTCGGAAATTTTTAGATGATGAAGTTAAAGCAAATAAGAGTTGTTTAAGAGGATGGTGCATTAATGTCTGGTCAGTTTACAGATTCAGTAAGGAGGCACTGAATAAGGCTAAGGTCATTTCTCAAAAACTAGAGGACGTAAGATGTGGGTTTGTTGTTGTGTCTTCTCAGCCTGTTCCTTCACCGAAAAATGTATCTCGATCTGAAGAATTTTCTGGCGAAAGAAATGACGAGAAACGAGAATCGAGTGACAAGATTGTGGAACAGAACGACTAGATGTCAAGGATAAGTAAGCCCGTAGTTATTAATCAATAGTCTCTAGCTACCTTAAGTGCTTTCAAATTACAAGTACAATAGTTACAAACATGCCTTCAGTTAGTTCTTGTGTCTGAAGTTCCTAACATTAGGCATTGGTATTCTTGCTAATGCCCTTAGTTCATCCTAATAATTGAGCTACATGCAAGCTAATGGTATATAAGCAAAATAGTAGTTTTATTTATTTATTTATTTTTAAATAGAAAACAAGACAGAAGTAGCGATAGCATCTTTTGGTATAAAAGAAAAAAAATACAAAGTAATCAATTGACCCTTGAACATCATACGGTATTATAGTTTCTTCTATCTTCCTTCAGTTTATTTATAATTTTTTTACCCAAAACAACAGAGAAGTTATCCTTGTGGTTAGTTGTTTAATCTTAGTTTATTTAAAGAATTGTGGTTATACAATTTACCATTAGTCATTGATTTTCTTTTTTAATCTTTTGAGAGTTATATATGATGGTAATGCTGAAGTAATATTGCATGCGCGGATAGTTTAAGTCTTAGTACGTTGTAAAATATTTTGTGACACTATCATATGGATATCCACACAAAAAATCATACAAATATCCATACTTAAAAATTATATATATTCTTTAGTTTAAATGTTTACATATTTTCTTTTGTGTAAAAATTTATATTTTTTAAAATGTGAATTCAGGGTTATGTCACATTATGAGAAGTTTTACAACGTTATAAATTAATTTTTCAATAACACACAATATTATAGAAACTCAAATCCTATCGAAAAATGAAGATGTCTATTTGTATATATGTACATTCCACTCCAAAGTCCTGAATTTGTTATAATCTAAAAAACTTATTAAATGTTTAACAGCGTATATACATTTGTGGTGTAAAGAACAGATTAAAGGGTTGGAGCACTGATCGATGTGTCGCACAACAGTTGAGGAGGCCGAGCCGAAGATGTAGTCGAAAGGTCAAAACTATAGTTATTTTGGGATTAAGTTGATTTATTCAGATTTTTTTGAAGGTGTACTTAGAAATAGGCTTCGGTGCGATTAAATGTGGGGCTGGGAAGTATCCAACACCCAATAGCTCGAACAACATCTTGGACCTCAGCCGTGGATGGGCTTCTTTCCACATTGACAGAGTCTAAGAAGGAGAGCCGACCATTCACAAAGTGGCGGGCCCCACGTCCACAAAGGCTCCATCCATTCATCATTTGTTTTGAGTTTGTAAAGATTTTAAACGTCGTGTCATTTAATTATAATGTATAATTTTAATTCAATTATTTTAAAACTTTTATTTATTAAATCATCCACTTAAATTTTGCCTAAGAAAATTTATCTGAGAAAATTTGGTAAAACGAATTCTAAAAGGAAAAGTTTTGAAAATACCAACTTAACTTCCATCAGATGCCATTTGGTTCCTTGACTAAGTTTCATCAGTAGAGGGATTTGATAATGCGGTTAACAAATGTAGAAAGTGACTATTATTCCAGCGAGCTTTTCTTTTTTCTTTTTCTTTTTCCTTTTTTTTTAGCTTATATTAGCCTTATAGGATAAGATAACTCATAAGTCACAATTCTACATAGAGCACGCAAACTCATAAGTCGCAATTCTATGTAGAGTTAGTAAAATTTAATACGACTTGATTATCAAATATAAATGTAATATGAATAAATAAGTATGATTTATTAAATTTAATACGATTATTAAATAGACTGAGTCTAAATTGATATGATTTTTTTTTTACATTAGATTAGGATTAAAGTTTTTGACTCATTCATCTTATCAATGACATAAATATATTTTTTATTTTAAAATAATTTGTAAATTTTTGTAATCAAAATTCAATATCAGAAATGATTCCTTTTTTTTATAAATAATTATATAAACAACAATATTTTATTTATAAAATTTTATATACATTTAGAGGCTTAATAGTATAAATATATAAAATATTGGTTACATATATATATATATAATATTATTTACATATATGTTTTTAAAATTTCAATAATGTAAATATGTAATATTTTAGCAGATATGTAAATTATGTATGTATATATGTATTTATGTAAAAATAAATAAATAAATAAATAAATGATAATATGTAAATATTTTATGTAAATTTTGTTTAATATATAAATATTAAACAGATAATCTGATTATCTTTTTTATGTTAAATCAGATTTGAATCAATCTAAATTTAACATAAAATAAAACTATGATATGAACACAAACCAACAACCACTTTGCCAACTCTAATTCTATATGTGAAAAAGATTATCAAAAAGATTGCTAAGTAATGATAGAGACAGTCAACTTCAGCCTCATCTCAACCCGCCTAAAAATGAATAAAAGTTAAAATAATAATAAAGTTGTCTCAATTTTTGATTTCATAACAAATTTATTCAAAACTTTTGACTTGTTGGGGTTGAGATGAGTTTCATTGGTGGGATGCATACCATTTTTCAAGATTGATCAAGGGGATAATGTTAAAAATTAAGCTCAAGTGCATTGAATTGCCCTTAATTAGTTACTACATGTAGCCTGATTGTGGTAATAGTCAATCGTATTAGAAATTGTTTTAGGGATTGGCTAACAAAATTCACCCATCCATGATTTCACATTTCCGCAAGCAATTAGGATTATTTTTAATCAAAATTTTGGGGGCACTCTTGTTAGATCTTTGCACATATACATACATACATACATACATATGTATATATGTATATGTATAAGATATTTCAATTCAAAATATTATGGCCTTTTCTTTTTGTATGTAGACGTCAAACTTCTTTCAATTTTTTTTTTAATTAGCTTAACAATAGCTCAATCTCCTCCCTCCCAGATGAGTGGAGTTTAAATTTCAAACCTTTCTTTTTAATACAAGACTTTTACCATCTTTATTTGATGATATCGGCCAAACTTCATTCGATTTTCTCGCCATCAGAAAACCAAATGAATCAATCTGCTTTTTTTTTTTTTATTTCGATAGAAATATCCTTACAGTGTTAATAGTGTCAAATTTAGTGAAGGATTTAATTCTCTAAAACTACCATCATGGACTACTCAAATGATACATTACTGAAACATATGTTTTTTTTCATTCATTTTCAACAAATAAGGATTCAACTTATAAATATCACTTATTTAATAAAAAAAGAGTGATAATATGTTGACAAACTATTATATAAATTCTGCTTGTCCAAATTGACATAACAAATGTTACAAATTGTTATAACTATTAAGGAAACAACATAAAATAACCAAGACCAGCTGCAATAAATTAAAAAAAAAGAATCTTTGTACTTTATGGCAATAGTTTACTAGTTGAAAACCTTTATATATTCAACAGTTGTAGAGTTTGGGGATTTAGAAACAATCTTCAAGTCATATGCAATCCAAAATTTAGAAGTCTCTTGGTGGTAAGAATAACCCGAGCACTTGCAATCCAAAGTACATTTCTTGCCACAATCTTCAACTTTAATGGTTGTTCCACTTGTATACTTTCTCATATAATGATTAATCCTTCAACTTTATAATAATGAAAATCATTTGGCCTATAAGATGTCACTTTCTAGCCTCACACTTCTTGCTCCACCCAAGCAAGCCTTTTCTGTTGGCCAAACAGGGAATTGATTGTCGTCACATACCGCCAATTTGCCACATCTCTTTGTTAGCTGGCACTCACTTTCCAAAACTAAATCTCTGTCAAAGGTGAACGTTCCATGCGTTCGTTGCGAATCAACCTTATCGTTTATGATACGCATGTACCTCAACGATCCACTAGGCTTTTGCGACCTAACGTTATGTACAAAGGTTATGTTTGAGTTGTAGCTGCAGGATTTGAATGTTGGAGCCCTCCTTAAGGGTCGGTCATTGATTTGGTCTTAGAGGATCTTGCTAATTTTTTGTTATTTGATTATTTGTTATTGATTTGGTTGTTAGCTTAAGCTTAGGAATAAGTTTTGCCAACAGTCTTGACTAGGTTGTTTGGCTTAAAATTGTATAAATAAGGCTCCAAGAATATGAATAAAATCATTGTAGTATAAATTTTATTGAACTCGCAAGTGTATGAATCTATTGTAAAATAGATCAATGGTGATGAGCGTCGATCTCACAGGGAAGTGAATTTTAATTATATGTAAAATTAGTTTTCTAAAAGGATAGTCAAAATTATAGTGAAAGTAATTTAGATTATCCTAAAATTTAAATTGCAATAACAGAAATAAATTAAAGCAACAACTATTAAATTGAAATGTTTGGGTACTTGGATCTACATCAATATGCATCATGGGGTTGATATTTCTTATTAGTACCAATTAAATCCTAAGGGGATATTTACTCCTCATGAACCACGCTTTAATTAATATACTGTTAATAGCTTATCGTACCAAATAGTAATAAGCTTGTTACTATCTATCGACGAAATGTTAAAACATCTATAAAAATCAGAGGATAAAAAAAAGTAAATTTACCAAATTTAGCCCATGAAATATATTAAAACTTTACTTTCAACCCAAGTTTTAGAAAAAATTGACAACTTATATTTAAATTAGGGATAAAATAAAAATTTTATTAAAATATGTAGAAAATACAAAATGAGAAAGGAATTATAAAAAAATTGAGCTTAAAAATGGATTCAAGAGTATTAAATTAGGGGAGATGGAGCCTTTTTTTTTATAGATATAATGAATAAATCATAACCATCGGATTAAAATAATTTGTACACTCAGGATTGTACTACGTAATAAATTCTGATTAGATTGAACAAATCGTCAGAAATATCATTCTAGTATATCATGTACTATACGCACGTTTTTCTAATCGACTAATATACTGCTACATCATCGATTAACATTTCATAAATATTTTAATCTAATAGGATAACATCAGTTAATGCTATGTTATCAGTCAATACCACATTATCAGTCAACGATACATAAACAATCAATTCGACATCATTCGTCTAATCAAATATTGCCACATCATTGGTCAATGCCATGTCATCATACCGTATATGTGAACAGTATTTGTCAATAGTGCCATAAATAATATCATATATGTGAATAATACCATTTATCTTTTTATACTCCTTTTAAGATTTTTAACCGTTCTAAGTTAAGATTACTATTCATTTTACTATCTGATCTCTTGTTTGTTGTGAAATAATCATGATGTCATCTAGAATACATAAAATATTTAATTATAATAAAAAACACATAATTAAATCACAAGGAACTTAAATATATAAAACTAAGAATGTTAGTGAAACTTAGAATGTAAAATAATGAATTTCTCCTTTATAAAGACATACTTTCTAGCACTTAATGTTTTTTATTTAACAATTGTATTTATTCAATCAAACTTATTATAACAATCAAATAAAAGGATAAGCATTATCTTTAGACTTGAGAAATATCACTCTTACATCAATCATCTATATGAATCAGTTTAGTAGACTTTATCACAACTATAGTAATCAAGTCTCTTTTAAGAATGATGTGTCAAACCCCAAAATCTCATTGGTAGTGACACTTTTATAAGAAAATTAAATCTAATAATAATAATCAATTTCATGAATGATAACTTTAGAGAAAATTCACACACTCTCACCAAGATAAAATAAATATACTTACACCTTAGAAATAATACAATCTTAAGTCAAAATGTGAGTCAGGCTAACGTATTTATTTATTTATTTCTTTTTTCTATTCTTTTTTTAATTTATGAACCACTACATCTTTTCAGCTCATATAACTAGCTTCTACTTCAAACTATAATTTTTAAAAATCAAGAAGAATTTTTATTAAGACATAATGTATACTAGAGATATGGTGAACAAAAGAGAAGAAACAGAAACAAAATAAAATATATGTCTAAGTAAAAGTATATTTTTTTCTTGGAGATTATAAGATTCATCTCGTTTTTATTTTATTTTGAACTATATATAATTCTTTTTTTTTTTACCACAACTTTATTGAACATAATAATTATTTATATTTTTCTCAAACATGAATGGATGATGGAACTTTGTAGGATATTGGGTAATATTCCAAATAAGAATTAGGTTAAGATAATAAATTATCAAAGAAAAGTTTTTTTTAAAGACTTAAAAGGTTAATTATGGATATTTCACAAACGAAATGGTTATAAAGGCTCAAATAGATTAAAGATGACATTTTCATTATCTTTTAGAGCTCTAAATAATTTTTCATATCTATTAGTTAGATAGATATTTATATATATATTTTAAAATTTGACTCAAAAGAAATTTAGAGATCGTGTATAAAATAATAAACTAGTAAGCTCTATGAAGAATAGACAAAAATGATTATTTTCGAAGAAAAATAATAAGTTCAAAAACTCACTTAGAATTTATTATAACATGTGTACTCTTTCAAGCATTTCATATTTGTCCTCGATATCAACATGTAAAGCAGTGGACATGATGTAACATAACCCAAGACTAAAGATAATATAAATACTAAAATTTGAAAGTCATTGTGTCATCCACTATTAAAAGATCGCAAAAAAAAAAAAAATTAAAAGACTAAGAAAATACAATTCTAAAGTTACTGCGCTCTATATTCAATCATTTTCCATCTAAAAATTTGAAAATATATATTCATAAAGTAGAAGTTAAAAAGAAAAAGTTAGAAAAATTATACTTAAAAAATGAAGCTTAGTAATAAGAGAATAAGAAAATGTCTGGGAAAAAAATTATTTTTTCTTTTTGTTCTTAACTTTCAAACTAAGAAAATGCGTTTGTAGAGTTACTATACTTCATATTCAGTCTTTTTCAACTAAAAAATTAGTCACAATTAGTTTCTACAATAAAAATCAATAAAAACTTTATTAGGATTGAGACATTTCACGATTATCAACTATTTCCTCCCTTCAACCAGAACGAAACACTGTCTTCAATATTTTAAAGGAAAAAATAGAGATTAGAAGATAGCACATGTGTGCTATAATATAAAAAAAATATTTAAAAGTAAAGAGTTAAATCTAATTTACACTTCTTACTGCAGTTACTGCTACCGTCATTAGTTGGTACTCCAACATTAAGGTCTTGGGTCATAACTCTACTATATAAGTTTATAACAGATTAAGTAATTTATTAGTAGTATGAGCACAAATAAAGTTTTTTTTTCACTGTAGGATGGATGAAATAGTTTTTAATTGTATGGTTAAGAAATGTAATAAAGCCATCATAAAAGTTATTGACAGTTAATAAACAATGAGTTTATGATGAATCTTCAGATGAGCTTAAAATGCTAATGTCATTAGTGCCTCTAACGTTATAAAATCTTCGAGGAAGAAAATAAGGGCATTAGCATGATTTAGTATTTTAGTTATTTTTTCTTACATACTCGAGACAACTAATTCTTCTCCAGTTGGTGAGTCAGACAAACAGTCCAAAGACTTTAGGGTTATTAAGGTGATGCCTAACACTTGACTCTCTCTAGTATAAGTAATTTCTGACACTAATCAAGTGTAATTTTTTGACTGCTATGCTTCCACCAAGATCTAAGGCTGCCTCAATGATTTAAATTTACCATAATTAAACTGAGAAGGTACACAAATATTCTTGAATTGGTTATTAGAACAGTTACCATTAGGATATTTTTCAAAAATAATTGGTGAATGCTTTAAAAAAAACTCATATTTAATGGTATGAGTGACAATAGTTTATAACTGTATATGAGGTAGTATATCTATATCAAATAATGTGTGAAGCAAATGGCTCGAGAGTCAAAAAGAAAAGAGTGAAAAAAAAGCAAACAATGATAAAATGAAATTATTAAAGACAAAAATATAAAGAATCAAATAATAGTGAAATAAAATAATAGTAAAATAAAATGATATTTACAAGTAGTTGTGACTCTGGCTTAAATCTTTCTCTAAATTTATATATAGAAATAGCTTGAACACCCTTTATCTATACTTTCAGTTTAGAACATCAATTATTATAGAAAATTGAAGTAATCGACGTTGATTGTCATGAAGTACCATTATTCGCCACTTAACGAGAATGACAAATGATAACACACTAAAGAAAAAAATCTAGCAAAAAAAAAAAAACACACGTAAAGGTAAATAAAAAAATAACATATAATAAAAAAATGTTAACTTATTATTATCCTCTTATTGAGTTTACCTCAAGTTCTAATTAAGTTTCGTAGATTTCACCTTTTATTTTTTAGAGTTCTCTTTTTAGATCTTCAACATGAGATACCAACTTTGATAGCTATAGATTTCAAATTAGATGTGAAAATTAAATTAAGTCTTTTAAGAAACAATTCACAAATAGAAATTGCTTAAAGTGGTTGAAAAGGATTTGGCTCACTGAGGTACTCATAAGTGATAAGTGTAACTAAAACTACTAAAAAAATACTTTACCAATAATAATAATAAAATGACAAAAGGTTCAATCACAAAAAATATAAGAAAAAGATGTCAAATTCAGTAGGTCACTTAAATCTATTGCACTGTTTTCTCTATATGGTTGGTACTTATGATATGACTTTACTTTTCTGACTATTAACTTCAAAAATTCCACCGTTATTTGAATTCTTAAGTTTAATGGCTCTATTTAAAAAAATAATATAAATAATAAATGGACTAAATCATCAAAAGTGTAATTTACTTAAAAAAACATGTTAGTAAAAATTAAATAAAAACACTTCCTTAACATTTTTATCTTTACGAACTTATAATCTCCTTTTTGAACTAAAGATGGGATCAATGATGTCTGTATTTTTTTCTTTGTCATCAGAGGAGAATGAGATGATTTCTAATAATATATTTTATTCTCTTAAAAATATATAATTCAAATAATCAAGTGAAGATTTGGGCTCAATTTTTTACCGTGATTTTGATGATGGGAGAGATTTTCTCTTAATAGTGTCAATTGCTCTGTCTTTGTTTTTCATTTATAAATATCCATGCATGGCGATGAATTTAGTAAAATTTTAACCTCATCAATTAATCTGTTAATATTAAATTCGAAACTAAAGTAAGTTAAATATGTTAATAAAGAGTTATCAGTAATGTTCAAAGAAAAAGTATGATCAATTGATTTTTCAATTAAATCCACATATACAATTCCATCATTTACATTGTGAGGTTGTTTATCAATGTTAAAGATATTATATAACGCTATAATTATATTGCCATAGAAGAACTACATATTTTTAGTTTTGCATTGAATGTGAGTATCAATAGTTACAAAAAAAGGTCAACCTAAGATAATAGGGATGTGCTTTCTTGAATCATACACTGGTTAAGTATCAATTATAATAAAATTAGCAAGAAAGTAAAACTTATCTACTTGGATAAACACGTTCTCTACAATATCATGATATATTTTTATGAATCGATTTACAAGTTGTAATTTCACTGGAGTTTAGTACAATTTTAATAGTTCAAGTTTCATAAACACTGAATAAGGTAATAGATTAACGCTAGCTCTTAAGTCCTGTAAAACCTTCTCAATTGTGTGGTTTTCTATACTATATGAGCTAGTAGAGGAGCTTAGGTATTTATATTTTATAGGAATTTTGTATTAGAATATAGAACTAATATTTTCTTTTAAAAGTATCTTCTTTTGAATGTGAATATTTTTCTTTTTAGTGCAAAGATTTTTAAGAAAATTGACATAAAATGACACTTATTTTATAGCGTCAAACAAAAGAATGTTAACACTTACTTATTTAAAAATTTCAAAAATCTCATCTATGAATTTTTTTTTCTTTGCTTTAGTTAACTTCTGAGAAAATGAAGCTTTGGGAATGTATTATTATAGGTTGGTTTCTTTTTTTTCCTCTGATGATAAGACTCAACATGTACAGGTACAATTTAAGTTGTTTTTGTCATTGGCATCTCCACTTTATTGTCAACTTATTTTCTTTTTCGCAAGGTTATAATGACTTTGACCTCTCCATACCGTTGAGATAAACTGATATTTACTTCATGCACTTTTTTAGGATTTGACACTGGTTAACTTAAGAATTTGCTTTCATCAACAGTCATTGCCAAGGTTCGAGCTGAACAAACAACCTGTCCCACCATATTTTCAAGGTTTGAAATAGATTGGATCTATGAGTTGAAGTTTGTTCTCATCTTATTTCATAGTTCATCAATGGTGCATTTTTATTGCTTAATTTTTGAGTGAGTAAAATTCTTAGAATTCTGGAATGCATTCTCCCATAGTTTGGGTTGAAAGTAGTGTAATTGTATAGTCTAAATAGTAGCTTAGAAGCTTGAGAAATTTGAAGAATTTGTTGTATTAGTAGAGCTTGAGCTGTTGGTCCATCTAGGACTATATATGTTGGAGCTTGAGCTTGAGCTTGAGAAATTTGAAAAATTGATATAGTCTCTCTATCTAGGACTATATGTGTTGGAGTAAGGATTATAATTTAATAGGTTTCTCATTAAACCTACAGCATTGGCTTAATCTGGGTATGAGTTATGGTTATGTAACTATGTTGATTTAACAGCTGTTAAAGATGCTATTTGTTGGGAAAAACCTTTAATCATCTCTTTGATTTCTTGGATTCCTGAACTTGATTCACTAATGTAAACCTCATTCACACCCTCAATTTTTTTATTATTTCTAAGTGAGCAACTTCATTGTTGGGAAATTTTCCCTTTTCACTAGAAAAAATCTAAAATTTCTAATGCACCTTTTGACATTAGCTCTCCTTCACTTGTTTCTATTAGCCATTCTTGCACATTTGACAATAAACCCTCTAAAAAGTATTGGCAATGGTGCCATTTTTTGTACCCACGATGTGGACACTTTAAGAGTAGCCCGTTAAATCGCTTTTATGCTTCGAAAAACTGCTCATCTTCATGTTAGGTGAACATTAAAATTTTTCTACGAATAAAATTGATTTTATACACTGAGAAGTATTTATTCAAAAATTTTGTTACTATTTATTTCCATGGTATAATGCTATTAACAAGCAATATATTGAACCATGAACGAGCTTTGTCCTTTAAAGAAAATGAGAATAATCTAAGTTTAACATCATTATCTAAAAATTCTCATATTTAATAGTTTGACAAACAGCATAAAAATCATTTATATGATTATATGAATATTTATTTTATAGGTTATAGAATGTTAGGAAACAATTTAGTACACTAGATTTTAATTCAAAACTCTTAGCAGCTATATTTAGGTATCTTATGCAGGATGTACTTAACTTATCTAAGAGACTAAAATAATCCTTAAATGGTCTCTTCTGGGGTAATGGTTGTTGTTGTAAATTCATTTCAATTTTATCTTTAATATGTTTATATATGCAAGGTGTTTTTTTTTCCAATTTTAGGTCTATAAGTTCAAGATTAGGTAATTATGACCTTTGACTATGCATACAAATAATATAAAAAAAAGAGAACAAAAGTAATAAAAATCAAGAAGAAAAAGAAATTACAATACTAACCTTATTACGCTGTTGCAATCTTACTATAAAAACAAACTTAAGTGTTAAAAAAATACAAGAAATATATTAACCCAAATTAAAATAAAATAACTAGCTAAATAAAAATTGTAAAGAAAAATAACATGAAAATTAAATTACAAAAATTTAAAGAAAAGAAAAATAAATGAAAATTAAATTACAAAAATTACAGGTTTAATTTTTTTCTTTTTTTTAAGGAAAGAAAAATAAATTACAAGAAAACAACTATTTTTTTTTTTTACAAAAAAAATTAGTTCAACGAATTAAAATAACTCACCTCTCTGGGAACGGCACAAAAAACTTGTCATGCAATTTTTATTGAAATGCAAGTGTACGAATCTATTCTAGAATAGATAAATGATGATAAGTGTCGATCCTTAGAATGAATTTCATAAATGGATAGTTGAAATTGTAGTGAAAGTAATTTAGATTATCCTAAAATTTAAATTGTAATGATGGGAATATATTAAAGTAACAATATTAAATTGAAACACTTAGGTATACGGATCCATATCAACATGTACCATAGGCTTAATAATTCTTATTAGTATTAATTAAATCATGAGAAAGATACCCACTTCTCATGAATCATGTTCTAATTAATATAATGTTAAGGGCTTATCGTGCCAAATAATAATAATTTTCTTATCACTATCTATCGACGAAAAATCAAAACATCTATAGAAATCAGAGGGAAAGAGAAAGTAAAGTTATCAAATTTAGCTTATGAAATATGTTGAGACTTTACCTTCAAACTAAGCTTGAGAGAAAATTAGTTACTCATATTTGATTAAGGGTAAAATGAAAATTTTTTTAAAATACGTAGAAAATATATGATGGAGAAGGAATTATAGAAACAAAAATGAATTCAGGAGTGTCAAATTAAGGGGGAACCCATTTTTTATGGATATAATGAGTAAATTATGACCATCAAATTAAAACAATTTGGATACTCAAGATTTCGCCACATAGTAAGTTCTGACTATAGTGAACACATTATCAAGGCTATCATTCCGTGTATATGCATGTACTGTATTTACGTTTTTTTGGTCTACTAATATACTAACACGTCATTGGTTAAGATTTTATAAATATTTTAGTCTAATAGGATTGTGATACATATCAATTAATGTCACATCATCAGTCAACACCATATAAACAGTCAATACCACATCATTCATCTAATTAAATGATGACACGTCAACTGTTAGTGCCATGTCATCGTATCGTATATGTAAACAGTACTATACATGTAAACAATATCATTTATCATTTTATACTTTTCCTAAGATTTTTTACTGTCTTAAATTCAGATTTATTGTCCATTTTGCTATTTGATCTTTCGTTCATTGTGAAATAACCATAATATCTCTAGAATACATAAAATATTTAATTATAATAAAACACACATAATTAAATAAAAAAGAATCTAAAGACATAAAAATAAAAATATTAATAAAAATTAGAATATAAAATAGTAATTTTTTTCTCTATAAATATATAACTTTCATCGCTCCACAATCATCTACTATAATCCAAAAATCAAACACTTGCGGTAGAATCGAGCGTGTAGAATCAGACCAACTCACTGTGACTAGATCCACGTCAAGTGGTATCAGACCAACTCACTATGACTACAAACAAAGAGAGAATCGAGCGTGTAGAATAGAACCAGAAAACTTACAAGATGGCATTAAGCGCATAGAGATAGGACCGTTGGGGATCAACGACAAACTTCATCGGCTAGAGAAAACCATAAGTAAGCTAGCGGAGTCTATGTCAGCTTTAAAAGGGACCCCATGCCACACCCGTCGGGATCATCTCAAAACAACTGTGCAAACAAGAGGAATTGACAGCAAATTATATCTCAAGCCACCAAAGTTGAGTGTCCGAAATTTACTGGTGGCAATCCTATGGAGTGGCACAACCAGATATTATAATTTTTTGAGTATCAAGAAGCACCAACGAGCAAAAGGTGTATCTTGCTTCTTTTCATCTCGAAGACGAAGCCAACCAATGGTGGCAGCGGCTACGACGTGCATATAGATAGGAAAACAGGGCGGTGGCATGGGATAATTTTGTAAAGGAATTTTGGGCACATTTCAGACCCATGGAGTGTGAGGATTATGATGAAGCCCTGTCAAGAGTTAAATAAACAGGTTCCTTCTGCGAATATCAGATGGAATTTGAGAGATTGGGGAATAGGGTTAGCGGTTGGACACAAAGAGCATTAGTTGAAACCTTCATGGGCGGCCTGAAATAAGAAATTACAGAAGAAATCCAGATGTTTAGGGCGAAAAATTGAAGATTGCAATCAGTCTTGCATGTATGAGGGATAAACAGTTAGCTAAAAAAAAAAAAAAAAATAGCACGGCCCCCACTCGTTAATTTAGTGGTGGTAAATCCAATGACCAACAATCACTCACCAATAACCAACACCATCAAGAGATTATCATGGGAGATGTAGCGGAGAAGAGCATTAGGTTTGTGTTTCAACTGTAAAGATCGATTCACGACAGGTCATAAATGCCAAGGACCACAGTTTCTGTTGCTTGAAATATATGCAACTAATGATGAAAACACAAACAATGACCAATCACAAGAGATACAACCAGAATCGGAGATCATCTACTATGCACTCACAAGCTGGACAATCCCACAGACCATGAGGGTCACTGCTACAATTGTGCCTTATAACATCAGGGTGCTAAATTGATAGTGGGTCAATGCACAACTTTATCAGTAGTCACTTGGCAAATCTGTTACAATTACCATTGTGCCCACTTCAGGATTTTCTGTAAGGTTGCCAATGGCAAAACACTACTGTGCAAAGGTAAATTCGAGAGGGTATAGGTATCACTACAAGACATACCGTTCACTCTCACTCTTTATGCATTGCTAATTTCAAGTTTGGATATGGTGCTGGGAATACACTGTTAGAGTTATTAGGCTCAGCTGTGTGTAATTAGATACTCACCATGCAATTCGATTAGAAAGATAAGAAGCAGCATCTCTAAGCGATTGGGCCCCAGATTCCACAATTCGCATCGCTCAGATTAATTTCAAAAGAAATCAAACAGTGGTAATTCGGCATAGCGATTTGTTTTAATGTGAACCTTGAAACCATATTAAGCAAATCTGTTCCTGACATGCAAAAGTGTTAGATAAATATGCCGCCTTGTTCCAAGAGCTGACTCAGCTGCTGCCACGCTATGAAATCCAGCACGACATGATTCTAAAGAAAGGCACTGAACCCATCAATGTTAGGCCCTATCGCTACGCCTATTTTCAAAAGGCCGGAATTGAGGGACAAATAAGCGAAATGCTGAAATCAGGTCCGATACAGCCCAACAAAAGTTGTTCTCCTCACCCGTGCTACTTGTAAAAAAGGACGGAAGTTGGCAATTTTGCACAGATTATCGTGCTCTTAACCAAGCGACTGTCAAGGACTGTTTTCCAATTCCAACAGTCGATTACATGTTGCATGACCTCTACAGGGCCGCTTACTTACTAAATTGGACTTTTGAGTTAGGTATCATCAAGTCCGAGTCAAATTAGCCGATGTCCACAAAACAGCGTTCAGAGCTTACAACGACCATTACGAATATTTAGTGATGTCATTAAATTTGTGCAGTGCACCCTCTACTTTCCAAGCCATCATGAATTTAATTTTTCGCCCATACTTACGAAAATTTATTTTGGTATTCTTTGATGACCAACTGATTTACAGCCCTTCTTGGAATGTTGAACTTGTACAGCAAGCATTGGAAATTCTTAAGAAGCATTAGTTCTTTATTAAGGCTAGCAAGTGTCACTTTGGCCAATAGGAATTGGAGTATTTGGGGCACATCGTTACATGTCATTGTGTGAAGGTAGATGATGCTAAAATTGCCACCGTGGTCTCATGGCCGCCGTCAAAGAATATTAAGGAGTTAAAAGGCTTTCTCGGTTTAATTGGTTTCAACAGAAAATTTGTGCAAGGATATGAGATACTTGATTGGCCCCTCACAAACTTATTGAAGAAAGGTCAATTTTCGTGGAGCATAGAAGCCAACGATGTTTTTTGTAAGCTCAAAGAAACCATGACTAATACTTCTACATTGGCCCTGCCAAACTTCAACATTCATTTTGTAATTAGAACAGATACCTCCAGAGATAGAATATGAGTCATGCTTCAACAAGAAGGCTGTCCTATAGCGTTTATAAGCAGGACACTTGGAGCTTCAAAGAAATCATGGTTAGCTTACGCGAAAGAGATGTTCGCGATTTTGGCAGCTGTTTGGTTATAGAGATCGTACCTATTAGAGTGAAAATTTATCATTCAAACTAATAAATGTAGCCTGAAATATCTCTTAGAGTAGCAAGTCGCAACACTGAAACAGCAAGAATGGCTAGCGAAACTTATAGGTTATGAATATGAGATACACTACAGACCCAGAAAAGAAAATAAAGCAACAGATGCATTATCACGCAGCCCTGAGAGTCCTACTCTTAACACTTTATTTTGTCTACAGTTTTCAATTTGGCAAGACATCAAGCAGGCTGCTGTATCATGCGAGTACATGCAGAAAATTATAGCTGTGGCTCAATCGCAAGAACCTGGCCCATACACAGTTAGGTAGGGGTTGGTCTTCTATAAAAGTAGAGTTGTAGTACTAGTGCAACTATGAGAACTATTAATTATTTAGGCGCATCATACCAGACTTGGCGACTATTTTGGTACCTTTAGAACTTACAAGCATTTGAGAACTCAATTCTATTGGCCTGTTATGTTTAAATCCATATAAGATAATGTCAACCACTGCTGGATTTGCCGAAAGACAAAAGCATCGACTTTAAAGCTAGTAGGTCTCCTCCAACCTATTCCCATCCCATGTCAAGTTTGGGACGACATTACTCTAGACTTCATTGAAGGGCTGCCGAATTCTCAACGCAAGGATACTATATTGCTCGTCGTCGATCGACTTAGTAAATATGTCTATTTTATGGCCTTATCTCACCCCTTCATTGCCAAGATACTGGCAGAATGCTTTGTTGATGGAGTGGTCAAACTCCATGGGATGCCAAAGACCATCATTCGCTACCGGGACCTAATATTTGTTAGTAAATTCTGGCAACAGTTCTTTCACATGTTAGGAACTAAGCTTAAATTAAGCTCGACATATCACCGGTCAAATGGAAGTTACTAACAGTTGGTTAGAGCAGTACCTAAGGAGCTTTGTGCATCAGTGGCCACGTAAGTGCCATTCTTATCTCTCATGGGCAAAATACTGGTACAATACGACATACCACGTATCAACCGAAATGACTCTCTTTTTGGCTCTTCATGGCCGTGCATCGGCAGTCTTACCAATGTATTATGTCGGTACAACCCTTGTTCATAAGGTGGATCGAGCCTTGCTTGCACATGATGAAATTTGTCCTTCTTGAAAAAAATCTTACAGCAACTGCCAATAGCATAAAACAAGCAACAGACAAAAAGTGCCGCGAAGTTAAATAGCAAATTGGAGACATGGTGTATCTGTGGTTTATAACCCTACCACCAATCAACAATCTTTCAACGTGCACACTGAAAATTAGCAAGCAAGTTCTTTGAGCCGTATTTAATTCATGACAGCATTGGCAACATTGCTCATAAGTTGCAATTGCCTCTGGGGTCACGTGTGCACCCTGTTTTCCACGTATCGTTACTCAAGAAATTTGTTGTTGATAATCTAGCCCCTAGCACAGACCTACCCACCATTGATGATGATGGAGTAATTCTTTTGGAACCTGCTGCTGTTCGTGATGTTTATTGGCTTAAGTGAGGGGGAAAGTTTGTTGAGCAGCGGTTGGTTCAATGGAAATGTCTATCACCGAAGGATGCAACTTGGGAGGATACGACTATTCTCGCTGCTCAATTTCCACACCTCAAAGGTCCTCTTTGGGGGGAGGGGAGGGGAAATGATACACATACACCTCCACGGTCCACTGGGCTTCCGCGACCTAACAGTATGTACTAAGTTATGTTTGAGTTGTGGTGCATGCATGCATGGGCACTTGGGAGCCGAGTAGTCACATGAATTATAGCTGCAGGATTTGAACGTTAGAGCCCTCCTTAGGAATCGGTTATCGATTCGATCTTAGAGGATCTTTGTAATTTTGTATTATTTGATTATTTGTTATTGATTTGGTTGTTAGCTTACGCTTAGGAATAAGTTCTGCCAACAATCTCGACTAGTTTGTTTGGCTTAAAATTGTATAAGTAAGGCTCCAAGAATGTGAAGAACATCATCAAATATTATCTAAAAATCAAACACTTGCCGTATTTCTTACTCTAAAAAGAAAACAACTCTTATTTGCTTTGACTGGGACCACATCATTTTAAGTGTAGATGTTGACATTCCTATCAGTGCCTAGTCGCAAAAAAGATGATGTGTTGTTGTATTTTAGCCTAGACAAAATGACACTGCCACTGTCAGAAACATCTAGCGTTAATGTGTAAGCAAAAGCTTCATCAATTTTAGGGCTGGAATTGAATGTCAGATTCTGTACAGAGGGGCCATCTTCTTCGTTAAGAATAAATCATAATATAGAACAGGCCAAGGGGAGTTACTGCCCTTGTAGTACAGTGTAAATCCCTTACACTCAATCAACAAGCTGTAAGGGCAGCCGGCGTTTTCTTTAATGAAGAGTCAGCTGACAAGCTTGGTTCCGACACTTAGAGATTGGCCCACTAAGACAGCACCAGTTGGATAATCGAAACTCTGCCAAAAAAAAAGTTAATCTTAAGACATGAAACACCATGTTGCCATTTGGAAGCAACTCTAACCCTACAACACCTTTGTTGGCTGTGTTGAACTACTAAACGATAGTGCCGTCCGCTTCAGCCAAGACAAGATTTCCATCGGTGCCCGAAGTAAAAGTAGTGCTTTCACGAACCGATTTACCCTGCTTGCTTCCTAGACACAACGCTAATTGGAACGTTTCTTTAAAGGCCCAAGCGAAGAGGGGGTAAGCATTTGGTATTGTGCTATGAAAGCAAACCTGGAATGGAGCATTCAAGATGCCCAACATTTTGTAATTTGCGTCGTATTCATTAATGTATAGACCAGATTCTCTTGCGTTCACAAACTTAAATGCTTTATTGGCAGGAACTCGGACATTAGTTATGAAGAAAAAGAGTGATGTGAGCAATCAAAAAAAGATTAATACTACTGAGGAAGATGACATCTTGTTTGCTTATTGGTGATGCGAATATGGAGTTAAGGCTGTAGGATTTTGTATGTATTTCAAAATACTAATAAGAGAAGTGAGAGTAATCACTTTTTTACTAAATTTGAAATTAGTTATAAGTTTGATTTAATTATAAAATAGGGTTGAATAAGTAAAATCTATATGTGATTTGGATTATATTATTTAAATTAAATTATGAGACACAGAAATGATCAATTCAAATTAAATAAAGAAAGTGGGTGGCTAATTCAAATTGAATTAGGGAAAAGATTATAAGGAGATCTAAAAGGCCTTTAAGGAACACCAATCTTTATGACCTCCCTTTCTATCTTATGTATCTTTTACAATTTTTCTTTTGCTATTCTACACAATTATTTAGAGTACAACCTTAAAATAGTAGCATCATTGAATCTTAGAGATTAATCGATATCATTTATGTCCTTATTGTATCAGTAAATCTTTCTAAAGGAGCAAAAATTAGTTTTAAGGACAATGCATTATGCACGCCTTGATGAATTTGTGATTAGTATCAGATGAACATTACCCGCAAATAATGCTCCTAAATAGTGACATGAATAGTCCCTATAAACAATGATATAAACAATACCTACAACTAATATTCATAGAGTTCTATTCTTTATGTTAAAATTGTTGATTCAACTGATTTTGGAATCCACAGATTCCAATCATTATTTATCATTGCCAAATGGAGACAAGTTTAATAGGCATGGTGACTGGATCAATGGGAAAAATAATCGCCGCACAAGTCTCTATTGATTTCATTGATTTTTGACAATTTTGAGCTAGAAGTGTTAACATCAAATGAGATAAACAATAGGTAGGTTAATTGGGGTTAATATTTGAATATCAAGAAGACATCATCAAGATAGAAATGAGATAGTTGTTCAACCTACAGTATCACTATAGCGCACAAAATGACAATATTGTTTATGCTACAATGATGTTATTTTTATATTAATGGCGTCTACTTAGTGTCTCAATATTATTTTTCAAGCTAAATTGGCCATGTAAAAAAAAGAAAAAGAAAAAATTGTTTGGTGCTTGTGTTCCTTCATGCACATGAAAGATGAAGTGAGATGAATTGGATTTTTTAAAGAGTTTTGCAAACCTCGATTCTGGGCATCAAAACAAAACATAACACTGCTTCCTAGCCGACTTCCATGGGAGACGATAAACCAAGAGGCACGGCTTCAGGAGCAAAATGGGACAATCCCAATCATCAACTTTATCTTCATCATTCAGATCAACCTGGCGCCATTCTTGTGCCACAGCCTTTGGTCGAAGACAATTACAACACATGGAAACAATCCATGACTATAGCCTTGACAGTTAAAAACAAGATTGGACTTATAGATGGTTCAATCAATGAGCCAAATGAAAGAAATTTAGACGAGCATCAACAATGGAATCGCTGCAACAATTTGGTAAAGACTTGGCTGCTGGGATTGATGTCTAAAGAAATTGCTGGCAGTGTAATCAATTGCAAAAACGCTAGACAGATATGGCTGAAATTGCAGGAGAAGTTCTCACAAGTGAACGTGGTTGAGCTATTTAACATTGAAAATGAAATTCATAATTGTGTGCAAGGTAGCATGTCTGTGGGATCTTATTTTACCAAATTGAAGGGAATATGGGATGAACGTGAAGCAATCTATACTTTTCCTATCTGCACTTGTGGATCAATCAAAGAGGTGGCTGCATATTTGGAAACACAGAAAACCATGAAATTTCTCATGGGTCTCAATGAATCATATACAGGTATTTGGAGTAATACCTTATTACTAGATCCATTGCCCACGGTGAATAAAGCATACTCCCCAGTGCTTCGCCATAAGAAACAAGCAGAAGCGGCAATCGAAAAGAGTCAAGACCAACCAGAAGCGGCTGTCTTTGCCGTAAAGAATTCAAATCGCAAGACTGAAAATGAGCAAAAGTGCATAAAGTGTAACAAGACAAATCACACTACTAAAAATTGTCGTGCACATCTCAAATGCAGTTTTTACGACTGGAAAGGACATACAGTTGAATTTTTCCGTAAAAAAAAAGCAGCAACTGAGGATAATGCAACAATTTTGAAGGGAAATCAAGCTACGTATCTAACTGAAAAGAAAGAAACGAGTTTTTCGTTCACGGTTAAAGAGTGTAGACAAATACTAGAAATGTTGAAATCCAAAACCTCCTTTGCAAATCATGTTAGTAATTGCACAACTCATGATGAACTTTCCGGTAAAGCTTTTTCACTTATCCTTAATGGAAAAAGAAATACTTGGATCTTTGATAGTGGGTGTACACACCATATGGTTTATGATTAAAACTTATTTACACACTCGAAGCCTGTTAAAAATCATACCGTGGAATTGCCAAATGGTACAATGGCACAAGTGACTCATATTGACACAGTAGCTCTATCTCCAGATTTAATTCTTGACAATGTTTTATGTATTCCATATTTCCATCTGAATTTAATTTCAATTAGCAAGTTGACCCGCAATTCATCTAATATAGCCATTTTTTTTAACAATATTTGCTTTGTCCAAGACTTACGCTTGGGGAAGACGATTGGGACGGGAATTGAACGAGAGGGCCTTTACTATCTCGATCAAGCCAATAAAGGAATGTGTAATCACACCAAAACCTCAAATCCATTTTTTTGGCACCAACGTCTGGGGTATCCATCTCCTAAAGTCACTTCATTATTTAATTCTTCATGTTTCCGAAATAAAGCTTGTAATACAGACAAATGTTTGATTTGCCCTCTGGCAAAATAAACAAGACTTCCTTTTTCTTCAAGTTCCATCACTACTGAATCTAGTTTTGATTTGATACATGTTGACATTTGGGGGGGTTACAAAGTTGCTTCAATTTCAGGTGCAAAATATTTTCTTACTATCGTTGATGACTATACTAGATGCATATGGATTTACCTTATGAAACATAAATCAGATGTTGGAAATCTTTTGGTCAATTTTGTCAACATGGCTGAAAATCAATTCAATTCCAAAGTAAAGATCATTCGTAGTGACAATGGCCCAGAATTTAGACTTGAAACTTTCTATGCACAAAAGGGCATCATTCATCAAACTAGTTGCATTAATACACCACAGCAAAATGGTGTCGCTGAACGGAAACATAGACACTTGTTAAATATGGCACGTGCCCTCCTTATTCAAGCTGGCATTCCTCATCATTTTTGGGGGGATGCCATCCTTACTTCAGCTTATCTCATAAACTGCACACCAACTCCTCTTCTCCAAGGTAAAACCCCATATGAAAAGCTGTTTAACAAAGTTCCAAATTACTCACATTTACGAGTATTTGGTTGTTTGTGTTTTGTTTCCACACATGCTCAAAACCGTTCAAAATTTGATCCTCGAGCATCACGTTGCATATTTCTTAGATATCCTTATGGGAAAAAGGGCTATCGTGTTTTTGATATTACTTAGAAAAAGGTATTAGTCTCAAGAGATGTCATTTTCTTTGAGGATATTTTTCCTTTCCAGAATTATAAAGATTCCGTTGCACCACAAAAAGATTCAGAAATCTTATTTCCAAATCAATATTCAAATCTTGATTTCGACCTTTTACCTGAGTCCTCATCTCATACCAATACCAATGAACCAAACATATCGCCACCATCATCACATATAATAAATATGCCAGCTGTTACATTGTCTCGGCGTGGAAGTCACTCCATTAAAGCTCCACGATATTTATAAGACTTCCATATTGAGATGGCCCTCCCTTCAAGGACTGAACCAACGTCATCCACAAGCTTGGTTCAACATTCAGGTATTGTTCATCCGCTATCCCAATCTTTATGTTATATTAAACTTTCCCAAGCTCATAAAACATATGCTACTAAACTATCTCTCCATAAAGAACCTACTAGTTATTCACAGGCTATCAAAGATCCAAAGTGGCGTCAAGCCATGCTACAAGAAATTTCTGCTTTGTAAAATAATGGGACTTGGAGTTTAGTAACACTACCATCTCATAAGCAATCAATCGGCTGTAAATGGGTATACAAAATTAAATTCAAGGTTGATGGGACGGTAGAGAGATATAAAGCACGATTGGTGGCTAAGGGTTACAGTCAAATTGAGGACATTGATTACAGGGAAACTTTTGCACCTGTGGCTAAATTAGTTATAGTTCGTGTCCTACTTAGTGTGGTAGCATTGCGTGGTTGGCATTTACATCAATTAGATGTTAATAACGCATTTCTGAATGGTGAGCTTGATGAAGAAGTATACATGTCTTTGCCTCCTGGTTTCGGACGAAAGGGGGAGACTCGTGTTTGTAAGCTTCATAAATCACTATATGGATTGAAACAAGCCTCTTGACAGTGGTTTATAAAGTTATTCAATGCACTCAAAGCTACGGGATTCCACCAGTCCCTTTCTGATTATTCTTTGTTCGTCCAACAATGGCAAGGCACCTTTTTGGCATTACTTGTGTATATTGATGATGTGATATTGGCTGGAGATAATTTGCAAGACATAAAAGAAACTAAACTTTTCTTATCCAAGCAATTCAAACTTAAAGACTTGGGAAAGCTTAAATATTTCCTCGGCATAGAGATTGCAAGGTCAAGACAAGGAATCAGTTTGTCACAACGAAAATATGCTTTGGAAATTTTAGAAGATGTCGGGTTTTTAAGTGCTAAACCTTCTCGTTTTCCAGTAGATCAAAATTTGTCACTCACGCAATCAGATGAAGAACCTTTAAATGATGCATCAGCTTACAGAAGATTAGTAGGGAGGCTAGTTTATCTCACCATAACTAGACCAGACCTCACTTATATTGTTCATGTGTTGAGTCAGTTTATGGACAAACCTAGACAACCACACTTGGAGGCAGCACACAAGGTCCTTAGATATATCAAACATACTTCTGGACAAGGTATTTTATTACCATCTACAGGTTCTCTTCAATTAAGAGCATTTTGTGATGCATATTGGGCTCGTTGCAAGGATACAAGAAGGTCAATCACAGGTTTTTGCATCTTGATTGGTCAAGCACCAATTTCTTGGAAGACAAAGAAACAGACAACGATATCTCGTTCAAGTGCTGAAGCAGAGTATCGTTCTATGGCTACTACATGCTATGAGATCACATGGTTGAAAAATGTCTTAAAAGACTTGGGAGTAAGTCATATACAACCAATGAATTTATATTGCGATAATCAAGCAGCCATACATATAGCCGCAAATCCAGTCTTTCATGAGTGAACTAAACATATAGAGATAGATTGTCACTTAGTGCGTGAAAAGATTCAAAATGGAATGATTCAGACTGCTCACATTCGCACTTCAGATCAACCAGCAGATTTATTTACCAAGCCTTTGAGTACTGTGCAGTTTGAAGTTTTACTCAACAAGTTGAGTGTTATTAACATACACTCCAACTTGAAGGGGAGTGTTAAAGGAAGTTGAGCTGAATTGTAGCCACAGAATTCGTAGTCCATATTAGAGATTGATTCTCTATTATTTCTTTCCTTATCTATATATGATTTAGCTTAATTATAGGCTTTAGAATAGGATCATTGTGTATATATATATATATGCCTGTAATGATCATTTATTTAACAAGTGTGTAAAAAGATATTCATCACACCATTCATTTTATTTTCAAAAATTATACACAAAAAATAGACTAAGGATACTTGTATTTAAGGACAAAGTTAATAAAGGGAATGAGTTTGTTTTGCGGTTGTATTATGTAATTTTGTGTGTGATACCTAGTGAAAATAACATCACTTTTTAAAAAATACTTCTTAAGTGATCAACCTTATAGGATGATTCTTATTTCATAAAGACCCTAAATAAGTAAGAATCTTATTTATGAAAAAAAATTTATATGGGTTGCCTCACACCTTAGTGTTGAGATGATCTAGTGCTGCTATATCACATGAGTCTAGTTTTAAGCTTCACAAAATTTTTTGAATAAATAATTCTCATTAAGTTAGGAAAAAACTCAAAGATAATGACTCTGGAAAATCTTCTAACAATACAAAAGATACACATTTACGTAGAACGCTATTAGACCATGAACTACCTCAAAATGAAAGGACAGCCCATGAGTCTTTTCCCCAACTGGATGAGGAACTTGACTGAATGTAAGGCCCTTATTAAGCAAGGTCCTAACAGAGCGAACGCTGATTTAGCTTGTTTCTTGTCAAAATCGATGGTTGAAAGCACGCCATGTCATTAGACCAGGCACTGCTGGTTTCAATTAAATTATAAAGTACAAATTTCTCTTTCATCGGCTAGTAAAAGGCCCAAGTTGTTTGCCCTTGCTCTTCAGCCTTTTGGGAAGCCATTTGACGAAAAATTAAATTAAAAGGCTGAGTAATTGAGAATTTAAAAGCAGCTGATTCCATTGCTAATTTCAAAGTTGAGAGCTGCTTGCCTGAAGCTTTTCTACATTCTCAACCATATTTAAGTATAGCAATAGGCACCGGCTACTGTGAGTTTATTATTATTAAATCTATATTTATAAAAAAATTTAAATCATCAAGCTTACTTGCAATTTGCAATGAATTTTATTTTTTTAGAAAAATCTATCTGCTGTTGGTTTTAATAATTAGCAAACTCTCAAAATTACCCATAATCGATGAGTTGGATTTGCAGTTTAATGAGTAATTTGGGGACCCTAACCATATTTGAAGGGAGAAACTAATGTTATGCTTAGATTTAGTTAGAAAAAATGTAGAGACTAAAAACCTTGATTTTCATCTCTTCTAATTGAACTTTTGAAGATTAACTTAAGATTTAGATGTGAGGTATTTAAAAAATGAGATAATTTGTAAATTTTCTTCATTGTTTTTTAAAATTCACATATACTTTTATGTGAATTTTTTTTTATGTTTATATGTAGAGTAGGAATGACAATTAGTTGTAGTACGGGTGGGAAGGCCTACCCCATTCCCCACCCCAGGAAAAATTCTACTCCTATTCTCTAATAAATCTAGTAGAATGGGGACAAAAAATCCCCATTTAAAGAATAATTTGCCCATCCCTACTCCGTTTCCCATTTATTTATTTTATAGTAGATATAGATATATGGTTTTAATAAATTAAAAATTAAATATTTAAGTAAAATCATTAATATATTATAAAATATTTAATTATTTAAAAAATCCCCAAATGTTTAAAACAATAACTTAAAACAATGTAAAATTGAAAAATACTTGAAGAAAGCAGTATCTTAAAAGAGAAAAAAATATAACAATGTTTTAAAGTTAAATAAAAATTATATTGTAGGAATTTTTTTTTAGTTATAGTTTATTTATATCAAATAAATATATAAAAATTATTAATTAATATTATAATTGATGAAAAAATTAATAAATAAAAAATTATAAAAATATTTATATATAATGGAAATTAGGGTAAGGGTGGGGTGGGGAGTACAAAACCAACTCCTACCCATTAAGAATTTAAGATTATTTTTTCTGCATTCCCCAAAAATTATTTAAAATTCTCTCTATCTCGATACATGACAATATTTATACTCTAGATCATAATTGTAAAAGATTTTATTATAAAATTGTGCGTCTTATTGTTGCTCATTTAATTTAAATTTTTACAATTTATTTCCATTAATTTTACAGGAATTTTTAGGACAATATTTGAAAACTTTTCACATGGTCCTCACTGGTGATATTTACTTGATCAATGGATTTGTCGCTTTTTTTTTTTAAGTGAAAAAGAGAAATACGATCATAATTATTCAAGCTAAAAAGAAATTACGAAGCAAGGAAATGCAAGCTAACCCAAAAAAGAAGAAACTCGCTAAAACGGTACAAAGAAGATCCTTGAAAAGAAAGATTTAAAACACTTGAAGCAACATGCCCACTTTTTTTTCTAAATAAAGAAAAAGCGGAAAACCTTCTGCAGCACATACTTGAACTTCAAACTAAGTTGACGAGGTTCCTAATTGTCTGATTGTTGGGAACCTTTATGAATGCAACGTGTGTAAAGTTGGGGAATTTAGTCAGAGTCTTCAAGTCATAAGCAATCCAACATTTCGAAGTCTCCTGGTGATAAAAATATCCCAAACACTTGCAATCCGAAGTACATTTCTTGCCACAATCTTCCACTTTATTTGTTGTTCCCCTTGTGTACTTGCTCATAAAATGATTAACTCCTTCAACCTTGTAATAATGAAAGTCACTTGGGTTACAAGAAGTGACTTTCTTCGCCTCACACTCTTTATGCCAGCCAAGCAGACCCTTTTCCATAGGGCAACCAACACATTGATTTTCATCGCACAGTCCAAATTTGCCACATCTCTCTGGCAGCTGACACTCAGTAATATCCCAATCTGAATCCCTGTCGAAGAGAGTGAATGTCTTTTCCGTTGGACCCCAATCAACCCTTTCGTCGTATGTGTAGATCCCGAGATTACCATCCATTTCTAGCCGCAGCAACGATATTGTGCTGTTGTATCTTGGTCTAGCCAGCCGGACACCAACGACTGAAGAATCCAGGGACAGATGATAAGCAAAAGCTTCTTCAGTTTCTGGTTCGGAAGTGAATGTTATATTCTCTAAAGAGCCTTCTCGGAGAGTAAACCATTCAGATGAAGTGAAGTAGAGAACAGGCCGCGGAGAGTTGCTGCTTGTGTACTACATTGCCAATCTCTTAGGTTCCATCACAAAGCTGTAAGGGCCGTCGATGTTTTCTTTTTCGGAAGCTCGACTGACGAGCTTGGAGACCCCACCAGCACGAAGAGATTGACCCACCAAGAGAGTGTCGGTTGGATAATCAAAACTCTGCCAAATAAAGTTACCTTTTGAGTCATAAAGCACCATGTTGCCATTTGATAGCAAGTTGAAACGGACAACACCTTTGTTGGCAGTGTTAGTTTGCCAAACGACAGTGCCATCCGCTTCTGCCAAGACAAGATTTCCGTCGGTTCCCAAAGAAAAGGTGGCGTTTTCGTGAACCGGTTTGCCGCGGTTGGCTTCCCAAACCCAACGGAAAAACGGCTCCTGTCGAGTAAGACCCCAGCGGAGAGCAAGGGTGTAAGCATTGGGCGTTGTGTTGTAAAAGCCAAGCTGGAATGGAGCATTGAAGATGCCCAACATTCTGTAATTCCCGCCGTATTCAACTATGAAATCCCCAAAGTCTCCTTCATTGACAAACTGAAAAGTTTCAGAAGGAGGAACTTGTGCATTACCTATGGAGAAAATGAGTGATAAGAGAGAGAAGAAGGCAATTATTGCTGAGGAAGATGACATTTTCTTGGCTAGTGATGAATTTCGAGCTGAGGCAGGTCGTTATTTATAGAGCGACAAGTTGCATGTTAAATCATTGTACCACTTGTATCAAATTAATTAAATTGCTTTGATTTGGATCGAAAAAAATATATAACAATTACCTTACTTACTTTCTTGGAGTACATTATTGATTTTATAAAAAAATATGTCACATTAATTAATATGTGTGTTAATTAATTTTATTTTTTAATATTAATATGACAAATTTTACATCACCTATTAATTATCGAGTGTCTTTACCAGATCCTAACTATTTTCATCAAAGTTTCATATAATTCTTTTCAATCGGATACCAATACTCTTATCAACTATGTATATACATAGCATCCATCATCTCAACAAAACAATTTATATTATATATTCTAATCAAACAACCTCTTGTCTATATATTGAATAAATAATAAATAAAACGGGCTCTTGGATGCAAACATTATCTCATTGGTTAATGTCTTTCTTGGCCAGATTGTGACTGTGTCCGTTCTTGCACGTGGAAGGATGAGGTGAACAGTAAGAGCAGAGATAAGATTTATTTGTTTATTTAAATAGCAGCGTATCAATGTTTTTATATTGAATAAATAAATAAACAAACAAATAAATAAATAAAAACATTCTCTCAAGGGCAAACATTATCTCAGTGGTTAAAGTGTTCTTTTGGCCAGCCACATGCAAGGACGAGGAGAGCAGTGATATAAGATTTCTTTTTCAAAATAATATATTACAAATGTTGTCTAGGCTCTTTTGATTAGTCTTTCTATCCATATAAAATAAAGTAGTTAGTCAGTCTGATGGTGCCGATTTTATTTTTCTTTCTTTTTTTAATACATTCAAAGTTTTAAGTGTTATAAAAGTTATCAAACCTTAAATTTATATTTTTAAGAAAATACGAGCACTGCACTGAAGAGGGATTTATAATCTCATATCCAATAGAATGATTGTTTTTTTTTTCTCAAAGGATTCTCATAAAAAGAATTGGAGGATGGAATAGATAAGAATTAATAAATGATGACAAATATGAAATTAATTTTTTTAAAAAAGTGTTAAGCATAATGCAATTCTAATTTATATAAGACAATAGTCTTTTATCATTAATATTTTTTTTTGAAAATACAATGACAACAGAAAGTGAATTAGTGTCAAACCATGAGAATGTAACATGAGGTGAATTTTCCTAATAATGTTATATAGGACATTATAGAAATTCATAAAGAGTGTAACTTAAGTACCATTTGTTTTTTGTCCAAGATTTGAATAAGTTTAAATTTGAATGAAGTATGAATAGGTTTAAACATAAATTTTTAAATAATATGTTTATTTTTTAATATTTAAATATAAGTAACATCTTGATTATTTTTATGAATAAAAAATATCTTAAAATTATTATTTAACAATTATGTCCTTGTAAGTCAAAACAAATAAAGGGATTAAATTTTATAGTTAAGAAAATAACTATATTTAATGGAGACATTTTTAAAATTTAATACTTACTTTTCATTCAAATCTTTTTCTATTAATATAGAAGTTACAAAAATTTATGTTTTCTATTTAGATGTAAATATTTAAAAATCAAATATAAATTACAGACAACAACAATCAAATTTAAAAAATGTCTTAAATTAATATAATTTTATATTTCAAATGTTTAACAAGCAAGCTCTTACTCAAATGATAATTCTAGAATTAAGATGCTTAAAACTTATTTTATTAACTCTTATTTTATTAACTCCAAGGCTGCACTCAGCAAAATGAGATATTTGTTCAATCAATATACATATATTGATAGTAAAGACTAAATATTAATTAATTGAATAAGCTAATAAGTCCTTATTCATAGTGCACTATTATTTAATTTATTGAATATGAAAAATTAAAGTTGTTAATTTCCATATTATTATTCACATCAAGCATAGAATCATCATAAAAGTCACCTGTGGCCACTTGTGCGTGCAAATAAATTATTATTCAACTTTAAACATGAGATCCCTACAGTTAGGCGCTAACTGCAAATTGCATTTTAGTACTACACACATAATTTCTAACATCTACATTATTTACAGATATCACAAGCATTTGAATAATTATAATAACATGTACCAACATGTGGATGCGAATAAATTATATGCTGTTCAATTTCAACTATGAGATGCGTTACAGTTTTTCGCTTTGATACTGCAAATTGCATTTGAATGCTACGCTTTTCGAAATCCCCAATGTTGACTGATATCAAGTATAAATTATGAGGAGTGACATGGGCATCTGTCTCAGTCGCTAGTTTCCCTTCTCGCCAGGTGTTTTATTAATTTGATTTTTTTAATGTAATTTTAAAATAATAAAATATTGATCACTTTAATTTTTATTTTGATATTATCATCTTTATGCCGGAGAATTTACCTTAATATCCTCACCCACTTTCTCCAAATTTTTTTCTTTTCTTCTGCCCACTGCCACTGCTTCTTCAATTTGTTCATCAATTTCTTTTCTGGCCGGTGTAAGTGAGGATTGTGACGGATAATTTAACTGAGTGTATTTTTCATTAGGTTCAGCAAAAATTCAGTTCTCAATTGGCGTCAATCGCCTTCTTTTCAAAAAATTCAATTTAAAATTATTTTATTTTAAAAAGTAAATAACAAAATTATCTTAATCATGTAAACATGGTCGTGTAAATCCAAAAAAATACCATACCGGATTTTTTTTTTAACTTTTCAAACTTTCAAAAAAATAAAAAGGAAAGAAAAGAAGTTGATCAAAAAATTGAACGAGAAGTTGTAGTGGAAGCTTAGAGAGAGAGAGGGGATGAGGATACTAAGGTAATTTGTTCCGCATATTAATGATAATACTAAAATAAAATAAAATGTCATCAATATTGTATTATTGATTTAAAACTATACAGAAATCAAAATAATGAAACACGCGGCAAGGGGAAAAACTAATGACCGTCTCAGCAGCCCACATGGGCGACTGTTGCTGGCTCTCCTCATAAATTATTATCCGACTTTAACGGTGAAATAGCCTAAAGGTTTTGGCTATATTTTACTGCTAATTGCATTTTAATACAACAAATAGGTAAGCTTTTTAATGTAGAGTACTTTCGGCGGATAGAAAAGGGCATCTTGTTGGATACGATAAATGATTATTCAACATAAAAAATTGGATTATGCTGTGGATTAGGATGTCTATCCTATACCCTACATTTGATTCTCACTTTGGTGTATCTGTTCTGAAGTGCAAATTTGTTCTGCTCTTTGCTCCAATCGTGCTCCGCATACGTTCTGGTCTTCTCTATTGCATCACGTAATTTGCCACACAAAAGGACGGTGTATACTACAAATAGGCTTGATTGCCTTGCAAACAATGGATGTAGATTTTCTCTTAGTCTTCTTAATCTTTTAAAGATTTACTCGCATGTGTTATTAATAAAATTAAATAGTTGAGATTTTATTTTGATTAATTTTTATTTAAAGAGAAATTTAAACTCATGGGATTTTTGTCAAATTTTTTTCTAAATTTTCCAACTCACATCTCTCTCTACATTGACGCCCATCTCCAATAAATTGTTAAAAAAAAGGAAAAAAAAGCACATATGGAGAAAAGAAATCGATAATAATGTTTATTTTAATTAATTTCATTCTTTCCCTCCCTTCTCTTTCTAAATTGATGGTGATTCCAACAAATTAAAAATAAGAAAATGTCTTTATAAAGTTGGTTAGAAACATGAGTGTGGAAGGCTAAGGGACAACGACAATGATTATGGGTTCCAAGCTACATAGGATCAAATGGCTTTTGTTTGATTAAGGCATAGAGATAGATATGAGTAGAGCTAATAAAATTTGACATGACACGAACACTTGACATGAATAAATGGGTTTGGCTCGTCAAATTTAATATGATTATTAAATGAGTTGGGTCTGGATCAACATGACTTTTTTCCGTATTGGGTTAGTAGTTAAATTTTTAACTCATTTACCCAATCAATAAAATAATTATTAAAATAGTAATTATATCGTGTCAAACTAAACCCTTTAATACAACCTGCTAAAATATGACATTTAAAAGAAATATAAGAATAAATTTATAATTAAGATAAATAAAATTTAAAAAAATAAAAGTTAACATATTGTGTCAATAGATAAAATTTTCTTGCCACGAATTAGAAAAGTAATTACTGCCTAAAAGATCTAGATTGCTGCCAATTAGATTTTGATAATAAAAACCCCAAGTTGCTGTCATTTAAAAAACAAATTGCCACATTGTCAGTATGACAATCCATTTACGGGTATACCTTTGTCTTATCCACACGACACACACAATTTCTTTTCCATTAGCAAACACTTAATTAAATCTCAAGTTTCAATTCTAGCAAGTTGCAAGACTCTTGACAAGCTGTTCTTGTGCTCAAACGTTCATGGTTAGGTTAGTTTAAAAAATAATTTCTCAATTATTTAAATTTTGTTTGTATTCTTTAATGGGTTTTTCTTTCTATTGCCTTTTTGGTCTGTTTGCTTACACTTTTGCAATTTTGGTTTGATAGTAATCTTTTTAAATTTGTTTTTTCACACTTAGTTGCATTCCCCTGTTAATAACTTAATGTTACAATCATTATTGATTTTTTTTTTTCTGTGCATAGTAATAACATGGAAACAGATCCAAGTAATTGTAAGCCAGCTAACATTGAAGCCTTTTTACATGGATATTAGAACAAGATGGTGACGTTGATGTTCCAAACAAACAATGCAAGAGGAGAAGAACATATAAAGCATGGGTATGTTCACTAAATTGCCATTAGATGCATATCCATATGGAAAGGAAAGGTCTATGTGTATTTGTGGAAATGTTTACATTAGCGAAAGTAATTATGGGATTGGTAACATGATTAAGCATATTAAAAAATATCCTAAGTTAAAAAAGCCATGTGACCCTCGTTAAATGGTTTTAAACCACTCAGGTTTTATAAGGTCATGTTTTTCAGAACTTGATCAAGATATTTTTCGTAAGTTGTTGTCTACAACAATTGTGAAGAATGGGTTATCATTTTAGTTTGTTGCGTTTGATGCAATTAGAAATTGTTTTGAGTTTTTGAATTCCAAGGTTCAAAATATTTCTAGAAATATAGCAAAAGTGGATATCTTAAAAGCTTGTAATGTAGAAAGACTTAAGAGTAAAACTATGTTAGAGGAGGTTCCCGTTAGAATTTTTTTTACCTTTGATTTGTGGATTGCTTGCACTATTGATGGATATATGAGTCTCACTACACATTTTATTAATAAAAATTGGGTTTTACAAAAAAAGATTGGTGAACTTCACATTGATGCCATCTCCAAATATTGAACTTTGTTTGTCTAAAAAGTTATTATCTTTATAGATAGAATGGGGTGTTGAGAAAAATATTTTTTTTATAACATTGGACAATGCTTCAGCTAACGAGGCATTTGTTACTATGTTGAAATCTCAATTGAAAATTAAGAAAGCATTACTGTCTAATGGTGATTATTTACACATGCGTTGTTGTGATCATATTATCAATTTAATTATTCAAAATGGATTAAAAGCAATAGAGAGAGAACTTTATATATAAAGTTTGTGAAAGTGTGAAATATGTGAAAGCATCTTAAGGTAGAAAACAATGTTTTTGGAGTGTGTTAATCAAATGTGCAGGAAAAAAGACTTGAGACAAGATGTCCCAACAAGATGTAAATCCACTTATATTATGCTTGATTGTGCACTTTATTACAAAAGTGCTTTTTCACATTTAGCTTTAAGTGATTCTAATTATAAGTAATGCCCTTCCAAAGATGAGTGGAATAAATTGGAGAAAATTAGTAGTTTTTAGTACTTTTTTATGAGATTATTTGCATATTTTTGGGTTAAAGTATCTCACTTTGAATTTGTATTTTCTAAAAATATTTGCAGCTTATGTAACTTTGGGGGAATACTCAAAAAATGGTCATGGGTATATGAAAGATATGGACAAGAGGATGCTTGAGAAATTCTTGATGTACTGGTTTGACTTCTTTATAATTTTGACAATTGTTGTTATCTTGGATCCTCATTATAAGTTATAATTTATTGAATGGGCATACAAAAAGGTTTATGGTGATAATTCAAATGAGTTAAGAAATACTAGAGAAAAGTTGTTTTCATTGTTCAATGAATACATGCTCATTGGAACTCAAGCTACCACTACACCTTCTATGCAAGGTTCTATTTCTCACTCAAATGAGAATGATGATAGAAAGGGCTGAGGAAAATTAGATTCATGTCTTGAAATTAGTTTTATTTTATAGATATTTGAAATTGCAAATTATTATTGTTTACTTTACAATTACATTTTATGTTTAATGAATTTTAATTACATTTCATGTTTGTTGAATTACTCTTTTTTTTTTTTATTACAATAGGAATTTGATAATTTTAAGAGCATGGAATCTAGTTTACTCAAAAGACTTAGTTGGAGCTTTATTTAAGTGAACCACGAGCTGATAGGATTAATCACTTGGATATTTTAGGCTTTTAGAAAGACAATCAAATTCATTATCTTAAACTTGCTTCTATGGCTCGTGATGTTTTAACCATTTCAATATCAATAGTGGCATCCGAATTAGCTTTTAGTGTAGGTGGTCGGGTTGTTGATCAATTTCAGAGTTCGATTAAGCCCATAACAGAGGAATCAATAATTTGCAATAGAGACTGGATTTATGGGCAAAAAAGGTTTTCTTTTATTCTCAATTCTTTTGTCTTTATGAATATAATATTTATTTATTTGTAATGGTAGATATTGGATTATGATTATTTGCAATTCTGAATTAGATTTTATTTGTTTCTTTAGCTTACAATGTTGCTGCGTCTCCTTTCTAACTTGAAGTGTTCCTTTTTTTATTTATTTATTTATTTACTTTGGTAAATGCAATGGTCTCTATAGATGAGCTAACTAGTGATATACTAAAGCTCAACAATTAATAGTGCTCTATCCAAAGCAGCTGATATTGACAATTTAATCATTTACTAGTTTCTCTTTTTTCTTTTAATTCATATTTGTATTAAAATATATTTATATTTTTTATTTTAAATCAATTCGCAGGTGCTAATTATCATAACTCAAGAATTAGAGATGATTTTCCTTTCTTTTTTGTGAAGGATAAACATATATATGGACTAAGGCATTTTGTTTTGTAAAATTCTATATAGATTCATAACTTTAATAGTCTAAATGTACAATATTTTGATAGATATGTAATTTTATAGCATTATTGTATTATATATATATATATATATATATTTTGCATTGATTAGGTATGCAATATTTTATGTAAATATTGTTTAATTTATAAATGTTAAGCGGGTTATTAAGTAACTAATTTATTTTTAGTGTCGAATTTGGGTCTTAATGTCTCAGCATGATTATCAAATGGGTCGTGTTTGGGTCAGTCTAAATTTAGAATGATACGAACTCGATACGATACGAACACAATCCGATGACTCATTTTGCCATATCTAGATATGAGTTGGTATCTTATATTTCATAGTATTTTGTTTTGGTGAGATGTTCTCTAAAAGAAATTGACATGTTCGCAGAAAAAGTGATCAGAAAAGCATTGAAAACATAATAGTATGTTAGAGATTGCGCTCAAAATGTTTGATGAAATAGCTAAATGAAATTGGCTGTGGAAGTTAAGAAGATTTGTTGGTGGGAGAAATGCACAATTTCCAAATTTTTGAGTAGAGTTAATTTCATATATTAGCAAGAGCAAAAGGGGAATATAAACCTATCGAATGGAAGCTTTTAGCACATAAAATGTCATGATCATGTTGGAGATTTTGTCTACCTTTAACTTTTGCTAGCATTTTTATCACGTATAGCGGTGATGGCTTTTTTGGGAAGCAGTTCCTTGATTATTTTTAAAACATGCAAGAAAGAAGGAACCAAATGAATTGCTTGGGAAAAGAAAAAATAAGTAAACTGTCAAGCGTACTAATTGCAATGGTATAGGACACAACAAAAGGTCTTGCAAGAACCCCGCAAAAACTTCATCTCAGGTACATTCTTTGTTTTGCATTGTGTTAACTTGAGATCTCAAATTATTTACTGTATTAGCTGCAATGAGTTACTTTATTGTCTGCCCATTGTATGTTAATGTGCAGGTAGCAAAGTAACTAAATGCAGACTCAATTTGAAAGACAATCACAATTACAGCCACAAAGAATAGGCAATCATGTTAATGAATGGATTTGGATATTGCTACATTTGGATCGTAGACATATTTTTCAATCCGACTTTGTGGTGCATTTGAATTGAGCTCATATATCTCAGTCATTTCGTTTGTAAGAGCTAAACTATTGCAACAACGTGACTTGTTCTTAAATATCATGCCTCTATTCACTTTTTCATGAGTATTTGCCATTGATTTTGAACCTGATGAATTTTATTTCCATGAGATGAACTTGATGGATTAATGAACAATGGAACTTGATTGAATTAAAATTGATTTTTTAAGGAAAAAATGCAATCACCTAGCTAGTATTAATGGATTATATTTTAAAGCGTTGCAGTTGGCATCAAAATTTTAAAAATTGATTATATTCTAAGGATATTTGTGTGATTAAAATGATTCACAAGGATATAAATATAACTTAAAAATCTCATCGGCAATGATTTTATAAGATATTTTTTTTAATTTTACAATTTATATAGGGACAAAGTTGTAAATAAATGTTATTATGTTTAGCCACATTTGTCCAATATTTATTTATTCAATTTTTTAAAAAAGTAAGTGTAACAAAAGGGTATAATAGTAAATTTAATATTTTTCATCAAAGTTAACGGAAATATTAAAAGCTAAAAAAATTAATAAATTTCCTTCCGTTAATAAAAGTTAATTGAAGGGGGTTTTGATGTCCTTTATAAAAAATTTAGAGTTCTCATGACCATTTTCATAATTTTGATGAATATAAACATAAAATATTAAAAGCTAAACAGCTATGTACTTATAATGCTTATATTCATCAAAAGCTCTATAAGGAAAAGAACCTCCACTTCATCCTTTAAGGTAATAGAGAACTTGCCAATGAATCATAATTTTTAAAAAGCTGTTGCAATTCCTTTATGAAGTCAAATTCCCAAGATTGTACGTTGAGGCTATATTCAGACTTGATACCATGAAGATATAGATGTCCAGAAAACACAAGCAAGCATTAAAATGCAGAGAAGAGCAACAATTGCTGTACCTATACAAACAATGTCACTCCTGTAGTTTTTTTTTATCCATATAAAATTTCTTATGTTAATTAACTTAGAAAATTTAATTTGAAATGTTAACCGTTTGGAACAGAAAGTATTTTTCGTATTCACTTCGATGAGTGGTGGGTAGCTGTTGTCACATAAAATTAGGCTACTCGTTCAAGCTTTGATTAAGCTTTTCAAAGAACATGTTAATGATGATGTTCGTTATACAGAATTGAGCTTTATTAATGATGAAGTTTGTTATACAGAATTGACCTTGTTGGGTTCGTTTATCTCTTTGCCTTCTTGGGCTTCATTTTGGCTTCATTAACTTGTTTCTAACTTGGCTTCTATGTTGCTTGGCTTTTATAGTGTCTTCGTTGCTTGGTTTCTTTTGCTTCTACTCTGTTTGGCTGCTTTCTTGCTTTGTTCCTTCAATTTCTTATTGCGCTTCTACGCTGCTTGGCTTAGCTTTTTTCCTCTTCTACCATTCTTTGTATTTTTGGCCTCCTCATTACAGTCCTAATCCTGCCCTTTTATAAATACTTTGAGTTTATCTTTTATAGGTGTCGATACCTTATTAAGTTACACCTGCCATCAAAGATTATCAATAATGTTATCACCATAAAATACCATTAACTAATAACTTTAATTTAAGCTAGTTAGATTTTATTCTTTAACAATAGTCGCCCGTTGTATTATATTTTAAAAGAAAATATCATACAATATTTAGTGTGATTTAGATTGTATTTAGACACTTTTATATTTGTGTCAACATCTTAAGCCACTTGAGTTTGTATGACTTACAGTTCTAAATATTTAGATAACCCCCATTTTTAACTCTAAACACAATTCTTGATACTAGAGAGATTTATCAGAGGAAAAAAGTCAGACATGAGTAGACATAAAAATAATAGAGGAAGAGAGGATAGTTATCAATTGAAATTGAGAAAAAAAAAAAAGCCTTGTCATCGTGAACAATATTGCAAAGCTTAGAAATAATCGATGTCTAAGTTTTAGCTGAACTTTAATTTTCGGAGCTTTTTATTTTTTGATCAACTCTGTAAGTTTGTTTTGAAGACATAACCTTCTGTTTAGTGTGTAAAGAATAGCATTCACAATGGAACATGCAAGCTTTGTAAATATCTCTTTATTCATTTTTATAGAAGTTTGTCTGTAATATTAAACTAAAGTTTTAATTTGATTGGAGGAGGTTCAAGGGTGTATTTTTCTCTCTTCTAGATAGTCCTCTCTCAAAGAGAGCATAGAAGGGATGGAGAAAAAGATCCTTGGTGATCCAATTTTGTAACTCACGGGTTAGGTGGTGTTGAGTCACCCAAGGGTGGTGAAAAACGTGATCGAAAGTAGGAAAAAGATATAGAAAAGGGGCACTAAATTTGGAGAAGGAAGACATTAAAGTTAGAAGGGTTGGTAAGAGATTTGGTGAGCTTCATTAGTACAATTTATTAGACTTTAAGACGGAGCTGCACTTAGATAAGCTCATACAAAAATGCAAAGCTATAAGTTTAAAATCAAAGGAGGACAATATGTTCAATTTCATAGGAAGAATGAAAGCTAAAGGAGACAATATGTTCAATTTCATAAGAATGTAAGCTAAAAATAACAGCGTTTCAGTGGGAAAATTTTTCATACATGCGGTGTCTCTTGTGAAGGGCTTAGAGCAGCAATGCAGCAAGTATGGAGATCTATGAAGGAAGTGAAAGTGCAGAGTTTGAGGGAAAATATCTTCATTTGTAAATTCTTTTCAGAAGGGGAAAATGAGAGAATTACATATCAGACCAAGGTACCTCAATAATTCGTTAATGGTGCTTACAAAACAAACTGTGTTGATGACATCAAGCAGCAAACTGTCATCATATACCATCTTAGGTAAAAATTCATAATGCACCCATCATGTGTTTAGACAGGGACATAATGAGAGAAATAGGGGAGAAGGGCTAAAGGAAAAGAGTTAGAAACAGATGAAATAGAAGAGTGTCTTGGTTCTTTTGCTCGTATAAGAATTTTAAATAGATTTAACACAACCTCTGAAAAAAAAAAAAAAGGCCGTTGTTAAAATTAGAAGATGGTGAGAGGATTTCTCTAAGGGTGGCATATGAAAAACTACATGATTTCTAGACTAATTGGGTACCAATACAAAAAGTGCCTTGAGCACATAGGGCAACCAAAAGATAGGCTAATGTATGGAGCATGGATGAAGGCACTGACAAGAATGGAAAGAGCAAAGTAGAAAAGAAATCAAGATCACCAGAGTGGAAAGCAAATATCATGACAAGTAGCATCAACAAATCACAAACAACAAGAACAGTGACAAACAAAAATGGGTCAGGGGAAACCAAGTGTGGAAGGTGGATCCGGGTTAACACAATCTCATACGAGCCTTAGTATAAAGCCAATAAGGATCAGTCATGTGGAAGGAGTAGTTAAAGGTTTATTAATAAAGAATGGAGAGATTAAAAAACAGGGGGTCGTAGGCTGCAGCAAAATTACAGAGATAGTTGGCTGGGAGCTCTTGTCTAGAGAAATGAGCACTGTAATAGGAAAAAATAAACATAAAGGGTAGCTTTTCAAAAAAATAAAAATAAACAAAAAGAGTAGGAAAATGAGATGATAATTGAAAATGAAAACATGGGCTCAGTCGGCTCTAATGCTTGAAAAGTGATACAGGTCAAATACTAAAAAATAAGGGAATAAAAGCAGTTGTGACAGGCAAATTTGGGAAAGTAAAGAAATGAAAATCTCAAGCAAGGGGAAAACTGGAAAAGCAATCAAAGAAATCGAAAACTGCAGGCCAAGTTTACTTAAATAGCCCATAGAAGCGTAAGTGAGACCAAGCCCAGAATCCAAAAATATGAGAATGTTGAGCCATATTGATCCTCAAGTAGAGCAAATTTGGCTATCATTATTTTCATCAAAATAGCAATGAGAGGAAGATACAATAAGTGTAAAGAATGATCTGAAGATAACATAGAGAATGTAGCAGGAGAGGCTGGAAAATCATAAGTTGGACTATTTGGGGTTTAGGGAATCCCAAATGAGCTTAGCCCTAAGAGAAAAAAATCTAAATTATTGTTTCTATGTTAAACTAAATTAACAGTGAGGGTTAAAGATGAGTATAGAAGGTTGATGTTAGATAATTACTTTGCAATTGATAGAATTAGGAAAAGTGGTGGCTTAGCTCTAATGTGGAGCAAGGATATTACTGTTCAAATCATACCTTACAGTAGACATTAGATAGATATGCAAGTTCTGAATATAAATAGGAAGCTTTAGAAGTGTTTGTGAGTATACAGACATATCAAAGCAAATCAAAAGAAGAATATTTGGACTCTTTTAAGAAGGTTATTAGGTTTGTTTTCTCTCCCATGGCTATCTTTGGTGATTTCAATGAGATTTCAAATTTGAATAAGAAAATAGGGGGTTAGATAAAAATGTTAATGTGATTACTAATTTTAAGGGTGCTATGAAAGAATATGAGTCGATTAATTTAGGAAGTAAAGGGCATTCTTTGACTTGGTTTAATTGATAATTTCGATCATATTACATAGAAGAAAAATTGGATAGGTTTTTTTTTCCACAACCAAGAATAAGGAGTCAAATTTTATGATGATCTAGTTACAAATTTAGTCCATTGAGAGACTAATCATTGCGCGATTTTGATGGAAGCTGAAGAGAGGAAATGAAGCCTTGTGTACGATAGAAGGACTTTTAATAGAATTTACTTCAAAAATATGTAGAGCTCCTTAAGGCATGCTAAAACATAGTAAAACATGAGTTAGCATGCCTTATGGGAAATGAAGAGAGGAAATGAAGCCTTGTGCTAATTGGTAGCACAAGTTTTTTTCCAATGAAGGTATGAGGTTTTAATCAAGGCAATATTCAGGTATGCCATGAGTGTCTTCAAAGTACCTTTGGCTAAAATATAATGGCATTCAGCGAGTAATTATGTGTTTAAAAAAAGATAAGAAAGGAATTCACTAGGCAAAATGGGAGAAAATCAGTCATGCAAAAATTAAAGGAAGGTTAGGCTTTAAAGATCTCTCAAGTTTCAACTAAGTATTAGTTGAGAAATAAGGATAGAGATTACTTCAATACCTAATTCGCTAATGGCCAAAGTCTTGAAAGCTAGATATTTTAGGCAAATTGATTTTGTGGAGGCTAAATTTGCCTCTAATCCATCTTTCATTTGAAGAAGTATCTTATGGGGTAGACAAATTCTTCAACAAAGGAGAATGTGGAGAGTGGGAAAAAGAGATAAAGTTCAAGTCATGGCCAGCAATTGGGTTCCTAGCCCAACAACATTTAGGCTAATTTTCACCTTATCTTTGCTAACAAACACTAAAGTTTCAAATTTAGTTGGTATAGATAACTAAGAAAATAATAGCTTGATTGAACAACACATTCTAAAAGAAGATGTAGAAATAATAAGAGAATGCCACAGATATCCCCAAAATGATAAATGGTTGTAGCACTATGATTAAAAAAAAAAAAGCAATACACAGTTAGGAGTGACTACTAATTAACTCTCAGATTCAAGTTTGCCAATTTACTAACAAGATGAACAACAATTCTCATGGCTGGCAATCTATATGGAATCCCAACATTCCAAGGAAAATCAAAATATTCCTTTAGAATGAACTCTCAATTTTATTTAAAGTAGAGCTTATAAGGATGATAAAGGGGTGCCAATAGCTTCACTCTTGAATCATTTATTTCTTCTTAATGTTTTTATATTAAATTATAGATGAATCGTTATCAAATTAACTCTCAATTTAATAGTAATTATTTGTAATTTATCTAGACAAAAGTAACTAAATTTATTTATAATTCTATAACATTTGTTCTAGAATTTCTAAATTGTTAAACTTTTAACATTTCAATATGACCACAAAAAGTAAAATTAACTTGAAAAATGATAAAAATCAATAATATGCCTTTGAATACAAGTCCTTGTTGATCTTGTTGGCTTGCCTTTTGTGCTCAATCTTTGATTTGGCGTTGAAATATAGGCACCAGTTTGTCAATTTTTGCGCCAAAGCTCTTGGATTGGTCAAGGATTGACCTGTTAATCTTAAGTATGGTCGGAGCTTAAAAAATTAATTTTTTTTAATATATTAACTCTATAACTTTTAGAGTTGTGGGTTAGTCACAGATTAAATCTTTTAATTTAATGGCCATGAATGATGAATTAGTTAGTAGATCGATTTAATCTAAAAAAATAAACTAGTTTATCATTTCAATCGTACAAATAAACGAATATTCATTTCCCAGCAAGAAGATCATTGTTTCGTTGATATACATGTGTATATTTATAGCTCTTCGCCTCTTCTACTTTAATCATAGACTAATTGGGAGTTTTATACTTATTAGATGCATAAATTGGTAGGATTCCAAGGCCTTGGTAGTTTCTTAGCTCCAAGTCCGAGAGCCAATAGAAGCCTCTTTATTTGACTTTGAAAATGTTTTTAAGGACCATGCTAGTTTAGAACTAACTTTCCTGAGGACTTCTCAAATGAAATTGTCTATGTTTGAATTTTTGTTAAAGATTAACTTGGTTCGTTGGTGATATGTGTTAAATGTTAGAAAGTGTATATTTATAAAGGAGAAAATCGTTATTTTACACTTAAAATCTCATTAACATTGCTACTTTATTTATTTAAGTATTTTGTTATTTAATTATATGTATTTTATTATAATTATGTATTTTAGGGGCATTACAATCGTTTCACAATGAACGAGTGATCAGACAGTAAAACAGACGTCATATTTGGACTCAGGACGGTCGAAAACCTTAAGAGGAGCATTAAAGGAAAAAATCACTGTTCATACGTATGGATCGTTGTTCATACGTGACGTTCATTCATTCATAAAGATCGCATTTACACTGTTCATATATATAGATGATGTGGCAACTGATGTGGCAATTACCGAATTATGTGATATTGACTGCTTATGTGGCATTGACCGATGACGTGGCATCGACCGATGATGTGTCACGATCTTATTAGACTAAATTTCTTATATACTGTAGATCGATGACGTGGCAGCATCTCAGTGGAGTAAAAATCGTGTGTACAGTACATGCGCGTACATTTGATTATTTATTATTTAGGCGGCATTACTGTACAAATGTTGACTGTTGACTGATGACGTGGCGCAATCCTGAGCATCCGAACTGTTTTTAATCCGATGGTCACGATTCACTCAATGTATCTATAAATAGGGGGCTCTCCCCCCCTAATTTGATACCCCTGAATTCATTTTTAAGCTTAGATTTCTGAAATTCCTTCTCCTTCTTGTAGTTTATTTGTATTTTAATAAAATTTTCTTTTTTATCCTTAGTTAAAATATGAGCAGCTAATTTCTTTTTGAGCTTGGGTTGAAGGTGAAGTCTCAACATGTCCCATGGGCTTAATTTGGTAAATTTACTTTCTCTTCCCCTCTAATATTTGTGGTTGTTTTGACTTTTCGTCGACAAATAATAATAGTCTTGTCTAGATACAACCCTGGTTAAACCGGCACCCTAGTACAAGGTTATTATTATTTGGCACGATAAGCCCTTGGCACCATACTTATTGGAGAATGGTTCATGAGGTGTGGAATCCCCCCTTATGATTTAATTGGTATTAATATGGAATATTTAGCCCATAGAGCATGTTGATGCGAATCTGGATACCCAAGTGCTTTATTATAACAGTTACATTTTTAATTATTCCCGCCATTTTAATTTACAATTTAGCATAAAATCACCATAATTTAATTATTCCCATTAAAAGAAAATTAATTCTGCACATAATTAAAATCAACCTCCTCGTGGGATCGACACTCGTCACCATTAATCTATTCTACAATAGATTCGTGCGCTTGCGAATTCAATAAAATTTGCACAACAATATACTTCCAAATGGATCAATGCTTGTTCTCTTTTTTCTACTAATAAATCTAGATTATAGTTGAGCTCTTCTATGCTAGACATGGAAATTCCAAACTCAATTTGAAGTTTGGCATTCTAATTTCAATAGGGATAATTGCTTCTGACCCATATCCAAATGAAAATGGTGTTTCTCTAATAGCTTTTTTTTTTTCGGTAGTCCTTTATGCCTATAATACTCTAGCAAGTTCATTTACCCAGTTGCCTTTTGTAGTTTCTAGGCTTTTTTTCATGCCATTCAAAATCATTCAATTTGAAATTTTTGCTTGCCCATATCATTGAGAATATGGTGGAATAAAGTAATTTTTTTTTATACAATGCTCTTTGCAAAACTCTGAAACTTTTTTCCTTGTAAATTCTGTATCATTATAAAAAGCTAAAATTTATGGAATTCTAAATTAACATACAATATTTTTCCATATAAAGCTCTTGACTTCTTGTTCTTTAATTTTTTAAAAAGGCTCAACTCTTATCCATTTTGTTAAATAATCTGTGGCCATTATTAAAAAATCATTTTGCCTTGGTGCAATTGGTATAAGACCAATAATATGTAGCCCATATTGACAAAAAAGCCATGGACTTCTAATAACATTTACATCTTTTAAAGGTTGTATTGGCACTAAGGCAAAAGATTGACATTTATCGCATTTCTTCACATATTCTTGGCATATTCATGAATTTTAGGCCAATAATGTCCTATATTTAAAATCATGTGAGTTATAAAGTTCTTTCACATAAATGGTCACCATAATTCCATCATACACTTCAGTCTAGACATATTAAGCTTTTTTAGGAACTAAATCGTAAGGAATGAGATTATGTTATTGATGGCTTATTTGAAAAGTTTTAAGAATGTTGTGACCTAAGTGTAGATTGACTTCATTTTAGGGGTCGATTTGTAAATAGTTACTGATATAGCTGAAGGTCGTTATAGTTATTACAAATGATTTTGGAAAATTTTTAGAAATAAAGTTGTCTAAATTCAGTGATTTTTGTTTCTTTGTAAAGCTTCTAATCTCATTTACAAGACTTGATAGATTTGTAATCAATTTGAGTAATAAAAAGTGTTCCAATTTTTTCTTCAAACTGTGTTGTCTATAAGATGTGTTTGTTTATTTGTTTTTTTATCTTGATCTTTAATTCTTTATTTGCTTTGATTCTAAAGGTTTTTTAGGTATCCTTATTACCGAAAACATCACAATTAGTATCAGAGCCCTAGGTGATTGTAACAATGCTACTTTCAAAGTCAGATATTGAGAAGAATATAAAAATGAGGGTTCTATTTGTTCATCAGGGACTAGAGTTAGCATTGGAAGGAGAAGATCCAAAGACTACTAAAAGCTCTAGAACCAATAGGATGATGAAATAGATTCAGAATCAAGCCTATAGTACCTTGATATTGAGTCTTAATGACTCAAATTGAGAGAGATCTCAAACGAGAAGATAGTCTTTGGAATTTAGAATAAAGTGAAAGCTCTGTGTATGAAGAAATCTCTAGCTTACAGACTTTTCTTGAAGAAGAGATTGTATACTTTTTCCATAATAAAAGGGGTTTCAATTCAAGAACATGTTGATTTTGTTTAAGAAAACTACTCTTGATCTTAAAGAGGTAGAGAACATCAAGATTAATGATAAGGATAAGGCTTTTTTCTTGTCAAGTTCACTACCAAATTCTTATAAGGGTTTTATAGATATCATGCTCTATGATAGAACTACTCTCACTTTAGAAGATGTGAAGGTCTCTTTATGCTCGAAAGAAATGCTGAGGCACTTGGGAGATTTTGATCCAATCCTAGTGAAGGCTTAATGGAAAAGTTAGAAAAGAAGAATGATAAGAAGAAAAAGGAGAATAATAATCAGTTTAAAAAAGAGGATGAATCTAAAAAAAAGAAGATAAAGAGAAAAAAGTACTTTTATTACAAGAAACGAGTCTATTATATCAGAGATTATGCTGAGAAAAAGAAAGAAAACAAAGAGAAGTCATGTGATGCTACTATGGCCTCAGATGAGGCTTCAAATGAAGGTTATTAGAGTAGTGATTTACTAGTGGCATCAAATAGAAAGATTAAAGGTCAATGGGCTCTTAACTCTAGATGTTCTTTCCATTTGAGAGTGTAGATAGAGGTAGAGTCTTAATGGATAACCACAATACTTGTGAAATTGTTAGTGTTAGATCTGTTAAAATCAGAATGTATGATGGGATCACTAGGACTCTAGAGCATATGAGACATGTACCTAGATTAAAGAAGAATCTGATTTCTCTAAGCATGTAAGATAGCTCAGGTTATATCTCTAAATCTGACCATGATGGTTTAAAGATAATGAAAAACTCTGATATAGTTATAAAAAGAGTCAAGAGAAATGGATTGTATGTGCTGGAAGGCTCATCTATACCTATATTGTCTACATTACACATTGTTACTGATGGGGATAGTTTAAAATTGTGGCATTTAAGACTACGACATATGAGTGCAAGAGGCTTGTAAGAATTAAGCAGACAAGGGTTGTTTTGTGAAGATAAGGTTAAAGAGTTGGAGTTCTATGAAAATTATATCTTTCGAAAGACTCACAGGTTAAAATTTAAGAGAGGTCAGCATAAATCTAAAAATGTATTGGATTATGCACACTCAGACTTATGAGAGCCCGCTCAAGTGCCTTATTTATAGATGATCACTTAAGGAAAGTTTGGCTATACATACTCCTGACTGAAGATTAAGCTTTTGATAAGTTTAAAATATGGAAAGCACTTGTTGAAAATCAAACTGAAATAAAGTTAAAAGCTATGAGAACTGATAATAGACTTGAATTCTACAACAAGGAGTTTGATGAGTATTGTCAAAAGCATGGAATCACCATACACAAGACTATTAAGGTTCACTCCTCAGTAAAATGGCCTAGTTGAAAAGATGAACAAAACACTTATTGAGAAAACCAGATGCTTATTTATTAACTCTAAATTACCAAGATGTTTCTGGGTAAAAGCTGTAACCATAGCTTTCTACTCATTGAATAAAAGTCCATTTGTAGCTCTTAAGTTTAAAACACTAGAAGAAGATTAAGTTGGTGTGCCTGCAGACTACAAACACCTAAGAATCTTTACATGTCTAGCTTATATCCATGTTAAGTAGGGGAAGCTAGACTCAAGGGGTCTAAAAGGTGTATTTGTAAAATATCTTGAAGAAGTTAAAGGGTATAAAGTCTTGTGTGGCCTGCACATAAATGTATCATCAATAAAGATGCTATTTTTCGTGAAAAAGTAATGATAAAAAATAAAGACAAAATTGTCTTGGATTTGAGTTCTCGCACCAATGATTCAATGAAAGGCATTACAACTGAAGATGATTCCAAAATTGAGGTGGAGTTAATTAACAATAGTGATGGTGATATGCAAGATAAAAGTGTTGTGAAGAACGTATAAATTAGTCTGAGACTAATGAATTGAGAACTTCAGAAACTGATCTACATAGTTATCAGCTGGCAAGGTATAAAGTTAAAAGGAAAATAAAACTACCTTCTAAATATGCATATGTTGGGATGATTACATATGCATTTAACAGTATAAAAGATATAGCTATTGAGGAACCAAGAAACTATAGAGAAGCTATGGAAAGTAGTGAAAGCAGTAAATGGGTTAATGTTATGGTTAAAGAAATGGATTCATTAATAAAAAAAAATGAAACTTGGATTCTTATTCAAAATCTAGGTAATAAAAGGCTGGTGAGCTGTAAATGAATTTTCAAGAGAAAAAAAGAGATTCCAGATACTAAAGCTTTAAGATTCAAGGCCAGGATGGTTATTAGGGGTTTACCCAAAAGAAAGGTGTGGACTTCAATTAAGTTTTCTCACCTATGGTTAAACACAACTCTATAAGGATGTTATTGTCCATGGTAGCTTTGAGAAAGAAATATTGATGACTCAGCCAGAGAATTTTGAGGTTAAAGGAAAGGAGGATCGTGTTTGTCTCTTAAATAAGTCCTTCTATGGACTTAAGTAATCTTCAAGGCAATGGTATAGGAGATTTGATGAGCTCATAGTCTCTAATGAATATCTTAGAAGCAAATATAATAGTTATGTTTACCTTAGAAGCTTAAGCTCAAGTAGAGTTGTTTATCTTTTGTTGTATGTTGACGATATGTTACTTGCCAGTAAAGGTAAGGGTGAAATCAATTAGCTTAAGGAGCTATTAAATGTAGAATTTGAAATGAAAGACCTTGGATGTGCTAAGAGAATACTTGGGATGGATATTATCAGGGATAAAAGTGTTGGAACTGTGTTTGTAAGTTATGAGAGATATATTCTAAAGGTTCTTGATAGATTTAACATGCTAAATGCAAAACCTATTCAGACACCTTTAGGATCACAGTTTAAACTCTTGAAATTATAAGCCCATGTTACAAATCAAGATAAATTTATGATAAGTAAAGTGTCATATACACATGTAGTGGAGAGCCTCATGTATGCAATAATATGTACTAAGGTTGATATTGCTTATTTTGTGAGTGTTGTAAATAGCTTCATGAGTGATCCAAGAAAAGGGCATTGATATGTTGTAAAATGGACCATGAGGTATCTTAAAAGCATATCCAGTCATGGCTTAATATATAGAAGGTCTAAGTAAGGTGATAACAAGGTGGTATGGTATGTAGACTCTGATTTTGCTTGAAACTTGGATGGAAGAAAATCAATCTCAAGCTACTTATTCATGGTAAATGGTTGCTTGATTAGTTGGAAGGCAACTCTTCAATCTGTTGTTACTTTGTTATCAACAAAGGTTGAATTTATTGCTGCAACATAGGTAGTAAAGGAAAAAAAGTCGTTTAGTGAGATTATGAATGAACTTTGCTTAAAACAAAGGCTTTTACTATCTTTTATGATAATCAAAGTGATATCTACCTCATTAAAAACCAAGTCTATCACGAGAGGACCAAGCATGTTAATGTTAAACATTATTTATCAGAGATGAAGTAACTAAAGGTTTTATGATAGTTTCTAAAATACATACTAATGTTAACCTTGTTGATGTGCTTACTAAAGTCATTTTTACTGCAAAATTCAAGTTTTGTATAAACTTGATTGGGATTGTGACAACATCTGAGTCATTACTGTATGTAATTAAGTGATAGTTGTATTCTTTAAGGGTTGTTTAGGGTAGCTTTTACGGTCAAGTGTCAAACTGAATCAAATCTGCAAGGTGGAGAGTGTGAAGAATGAGATTATGTTTTTAGGAACCTATTTGAAAAGTTTTAAGACTATTGTGACCTAAGTGTAAATTGACTTTAGTTTAAAGGTCAATTTACAAATAGTTACTGATGTGGCTGAAGGTCGTTATAGTTGTTACGAATGATTCTGAAAAATTTTCAGAAACAAAGCTGTATAAAAGCCTCTGGGGTAGAGAGTTTTTCTTATTCTTTTTTCATCCAAATTTAGTGATTCTTATTTCTTTATAAAGCTTGTAATCTTGTTTACAAGGCTTGATGGATTTGTAATCAATTTGAGCAAATACAAGTGTACTAATTTTTCCTCCAAATTTACTGCTTGTAAACTGTGTTTATTCATTTGTTCTTTTATCTTGATCTTTAATTCTTTGTTTATTTCGATTCCAAAGGTTCTTTTGGGTATCGTTGTTGCCGAAATTATCACATAAACATCTTAAATAAAGCCTTTTATATGATCTTTTACAAAAATTTTGACCCATTATTGCATAACGGGCTGCCTTTTGCAGAACATTTCTTACTTCTTTCATTTTGGCAAGCAAAATTCCGCTTTGAATATATTGAAAAACAACGTCCTTCCAGCTTGGAGATTTATTTGATTGATAAACCTTCTTCTTCTACCGAATTCAAATTGGGATTTTGTATGTAATCTGTTGTAATTGTAAGCTTAAAAGAACATCTTGCCGCTGATCTTAAATTGGTTAGCGCATCTGCATGGCTGCTTTCTCCTTGAGGAATTTGTTCAATGGTACATGATGGAATTTTTATCATTAGATCACGAACAACTTTAAATAAGCTGACATGCGAGGTTCTTTAGTTAAGTAATTTCTACGAATATGATTTAATGTTAATTGTGAGTCATCGAAAACAGCCATCTTCTTGACTCCTAGATTGACAGCGACTTTAATCTTGAAATCATGACTTCACAGTATGCTTCTTTGTTTAATGCTTTGAAACCAAACATGAGAGCTTGTTCAATCATTGTTTAAATACGAATCAGTTAAATCTAGGCCTACTTTGGCGTTTGTGATCTAAAGATTCATTAACATGCAATTTCCAGGTGAATCCCTCATCTTCGAACTTTCTATTATTTTACAAATGGCTGTCCACTAGAGAAAATTATGCTATGAAATCAGCCAAAATTTGTTCCTTGATTACTGTTTGCGGTTGGAAACACTTATCATATTGCCCTCATTCCACTACCTACTTTGAGATTCTTCTCGACAAATTTGGATTTTGTAGAATACAGTGTAAGGGAAATTCAGTCACCACTATTATAATGTGGGCTTGAAAGCATCATTTGTGCTCAAACAAAGCCATTCTTTGTCTATAATGCCTGACGTGGCTGATTGGATCTGATATTCCGTTACAAAACTTGAATCTTGGCATTAATATATTTTCTTGGAGGTTGAACTTCCAAACCTTTTCACTAAGAGGAGAATTCTACGACAAAATCTTATGTTTAGGTAGTAATCTTCTGAATTATTGATACGTTTAACTCTCCTCAATTTTCTGTTCTATTAATTGTTCAATATACATGGAAGAGACTTTTTTATCCCATGAAGTCTTAGAACTGAATGATGATGTCTCATCACTGTCAGTTGTTGAATTTGAAATCAGAGATTTGTTTTGATGATTTTGGATTTTTCTTTCCAAGTTTTTATGTGCATTTCTTGAGTTAATTCTATCTTCTTTCCATTTGTCAACTCCAACGGATGGATCACTAATTTTCCGTTTATAAGTTGCAATTTAGCTGGCTTTTCTTAGTCTAATTGATTCAACCGTATCCGAATCTCTTTAATTTGTTGTTCTAAAGTTTCCACAAGATGTTGTTTCAATGAAGCTTTAATTCGGATTAAAATCTGATTTGCCAGTGATAATTGTTCTCGAGGTATCGAAAACAGATGAACCTGAATTCCTTCTTGAAGAGTTTCTGTTCTATGTTCCACAAAGTACTGGAAATTGTGATGGTTCTGCCATATTAATTCACGTACTTTAAGGTTGAATACTGGTTAAGCTATTTTTTCTTGAATTTGTTAGAATCCTCTCTCAATGAGAGCACCACTTTGTTGTGGCATAAAATTAAGCCGCTTGATTAAGTTTTCAAAGGAACACGTCAATGATGAAGTTTGCAATATAGAATTGAGCTTGCCAGGTTCGTTTATCTCTGTCTTCTTTGGCTTCTCTAACTTCCTCTCGGCCCTGGCTTCTATGTCGCCTGACTTCTTTAATGTCTTTGTCGCTTGGCTTCTTTTGCTTCTATGCTACTTGGCTTCGTTCTTGCTTTGTTCCTTCAATTTCTTGTTGTACTTCTATGCTGCTTAGCGTTGCCTTTTTTCTTTTATTGTTATGTTTTTTTGCCTCCTCATTACTATCACAATCTTACCCTTTTATAAATATTGAGTTTATCTTTTACTTTATTAAGTTACACGTGCTCACACAGATTTTTATTTGAGGACATTCTCCAACGTAATTTCACTAATTATCCAATTATTTAATTTATTTTTAATAGAAATGATAATTTTTATTTCAAATTAGAAATAAACTAAATATTCGATTCGATTTAACTTGACCCAACTTAATTTGAGAAATATTGAGTTTGGATAGATTGAATTGTTAACAAAATCCGATCGGATTTATTCTTTCCAACCCGATCAGATCATGGTCGGACCGAAGTCACCCGATTCGATTAGAAAAGTCCATCCATCTGGCTTTAAACTTGAAAAAAAAAAAACAAAAAACAAAACAAACATACTCACACCACACTCTCATGCCACATGCCGACACCACATAATGGCGCGCACACACAGAGTTCAGGCCTCGCAGATCGGAGAAAGCGAGACACCAAACAGTAATAATGCGAAGCAGCAGTAGCCAACAAATCGGTGATGCAACTGCGTGAAGTAGTAGCTAGCAGTCAACGACACAATTACACAAAGCCAAGCTATCGCTACTACTGTGACTCGCCAAAGTGATTTGCTGCACCTCAAATGCTGCTGCTTGTTGCATTTGCTCCACTGGTTGCCGCAATCACTGCATGTCACTTGAACTCGTTAGCGGCCATCACACCAAGCATTTCATGGTATTTGACTAGATTGTTTTAAATAATTAGTTTTAAAAAAATGTTGAAACAATATTATATGATGAAGTCTATTATTTTGTTCCATTGGCTTGGTGAAAAACTAAAGATTTTGAAATTATTAAGACAATGAAAATATAGAATAGAAATCGTATGATCTGAATGCTTTTTAACTCAAATCCAATCTGAACTCAACCCAAATTATTAATCCGATTGATTCGATCCGAATATTCAAGTTGAGTTTAAATGAATTTTTTCCTAATCCAATTAACTCGGGACTTAATTGGGATGATCTGAACCCAATGTTACCCACCCCTACTTCAAACTTTATAGTATCTTATAAATAAAATTGAATTAGGATCACATGTCCAATTGGCATTATGCTAGAGGCTCAACTTCAAAATGTGGTTGAATCAAAATCTCGGGTATGGCAAAGGCTGGTTCTAGACATGGCAAAGGCCAAGATGTGTCCAAGTCATTGTCTACATGAAATTATAGCATGGTCATATATGTTCAATAGACATTATGGTAGAAGCCTATGGCTAAGTCATAGTCAACCAAAGAAGACTAAGATGCAGAAGCAAGTCTACTAGAACGAGATGCCGATGCGAATACCGTCGGGGTAAGCCAATGGGATATGACGCTGCCTAACTCTCGCAGATCCAGAAAGACTGAGGGAAACGATGGATGTTTCGAGCTCAAATCAATTGTGCATGTATCCGCTGCTTCCCGCGCGACGGGGGGGAGGCAAGATTAAAGGATCATGTATCGCGTAAAACAGTAAAATATATCAGGATCTTTTCCTAATCTAATTTTTCCTAACTTCGTAATAAAATTATATCACATGACAACTATGATATTATAGGGCTTGAATTCATTTATTTAAAATAGTTTTAAAAAATAAATCTAACAGCAAATAAGAATCCCAATCTTGCCACACAAAAAAAAAAAAAAAAATCCTCTTCTTGTATACTCTTTTCATAGGTCGCTAACAACTTTTCAACCCATTGGGATAATTTTTACATTTATTTCAGCAGATAAACGTTTATATATATATAATTTTTTTTCTTTTGATGGAAAAATCGATGTGATGAAAATAAAAATTGATAAAATAAACGTGGAAAGTAATTATTTAAAATAACAGAAGAAAAAATTTATATTTGTCTTTGACTACCTAATAAAGAGAAAAGTTAATAAATATATAACTCTTAACCATTCAATATCATAGTTGTCATGTGCTATAGTTTTATTAAAATAGAAAAAATTAAATTAGGAAAAGAAAAAGCTAAGAAAAATTAGATTAAGAAGGATAAAATTGTAAACATACGCCAAAACCACTTTTTATTCAGCTTATTATTATTGTACGTTCAAACGAGGTAGCAAAAAAAATGAAAATTAATCGCTGCTCGATTAGGTCCCATAGAAAAAAAAAATCATAAATTTATTAGTTTATGAATAAACAAGACAAGACAAGAGGAACCTCTTGTTTGACGATATTTACTTGTTGGAAGCCTTTATGAATCCAACATGTGTAGAGTTTGGGAATCTAGTAAGAGTCTTCAAGTCATAAGCAATCCAACATCTCGATGTCTCTTGGTGGTAAAAATATCCCAAGCACTTGCAATCGGCAGTACATTTCTTGCCACAACCTTCAACTTTAATGGCTGCTCCACTTGTATACTTACTCATGTAATGATCGACCCCTTCAACTTTGTAATAATGAAAATCACTTGGCCTACAAGAAGTCACTTTTTTTGGCTCACAATCCTTGCTCCACCCAAGCAAACCCTTCTCTGTAGGGCAAGCAACGCATTGATTTTCATCACACAGTCCAAATTTGCCGCATCTCTCAGGCAGCTGACACTCATTCTCCCAACTTGAATCTCTGTCGAAGAGAGTGAACGTTACTTCCGTTGGACCCCAATCAACCTTGTCGTAATAAGTGTAGATCTTGAGATTTCCATCAATTCCAAGCCGCAGAAACGATATTGTGCTGTTGTATTTTGGTCTAGCCAAAATGTTACCATTGGCTGAAGAATCCAGGGTTTGTACAAAAGCAACCGCTTCATCAGTTTCCGGGCGGGAGTTGAATGTTACATTCTGTAAAGAGACGTCTCGGGCGTTAAACCAGTCATATGAAGTGAAGTAGAGAACCGGCCGGGGAGAGTTGCTGCTTTTGTAGTACATTGCCGCTCTTTTGGGCTCCATCACGAAGCTGTAAGGGCCGTCGACGTTTTCTTCAGCGGAGAGTCGGCTGACGAGCTTGGTAACCCCACCGACACGAAGGGATTGGCCCGCCAAGAGAGTATCAGTTGGATAATCAAAACTCTGCCAAATAAATTTACCCTTTGAGTCGTAAAGCACCATGTTGCCATTTGAGAGCAACTTAAACCCTACAACACCTTTGTTGGCAGTGTTGGTTTGCCAGACAACGGTGCCGTCGGCTTCGGCCAAGAGAAGATTCCCGTCGGTTCCCAAAGAGAAGGTCGCGCTCCCCCGAACGGGTTTGCCCCGATTGGCTTCCCAAACCCAAAGGAAAACCGGCTCGTTTCGTTGAAGACCCAAGCGGAGAGCAAGGGTGTAAGCATTTGGGGTTGTGTTGTAAAACGCAAGCTGGAATGGAGAGTTGAAGATGCTTAACATTCTGTAATTTGCGTCGTATTCATTAATGTATGGCCCGAACTCTCCTTCATTCACAAACTTAAATGTTTCAGAGGGAGGAACTTTAGCATCAGCTATCAAGAAAATGAATGATGTGAAGAAGAAGGAAAATAATATTGCTGAGGAAGATGGCATCTTCATGGCTTGGTGATGAATATCGAGCTGAGGCAGGTCGTGACTGATTTATAATGTCTAAAGATAGACAAGGTGCATCTGTTAAAATTTTGTTCCTCTTTCTTAAAACCCTGATCAAACTATAGTGTTTGCAGCTACGCGGCTATGCAAAGTCAATGCAATGCCAGTCTCTAATGTTATCTAAGTCAGGAAATTTTAGAATACATTAAAGTTATTATATTCAATTAATGCCTAAATCATATTTGTAATCTAATTAAAATATAACTGTCAGTTATATATATTTTTAAAATAAAAATGCATATATCATAATATATACTCTAAAATCTCTCTATTAATTATACATTTTACTATTATTCTAACACCCTACCCCTTGATTCCCATCATTAGCACCCTGCTTTGGGAGCAAACAAAATTACGTTTTGTCTCATTTTCAAGAGTTTCTATTGATTCAAACCTTAGCTCGTTGTTTTTTGAACAAATTTATTATTATATTTTAAAAAAAAAACAACTCAGCTGATTAATTGTAAACGAAGCTGAAAATGTCTTCTTTATAAGCTAAAAGAAAAGTTGTGTAATTGGCCACGATTATTCAGCGGCATTCCTTTACCATTGGCCAAAACTGAAGATGCCCAATGGGCGGAGCTACCAGAGCAGAGCACGGTCATAAAGCACATGCGCGAGCCTTGCAGGGGCTCGCATATGGGCATGACTGGGCCTAGATTTGACTTGCGGGTCATTAAAGTACTACCCGATTTATGCACACAAGGTTTGTTTCAAAGTTTACAACTTAATTTTAATTGAAATACTACATTCTTTAAATAAATTTTAACAAAATCTTATATACAACAATTTTTTTTTGTGGTGGTTAGCCCATTATATTATATTATTTAATGTAAATTTATTATATTATAATAATATTATAGAGTGCTGACTGATACATTGTGATATATTAATTTTATATTACTGTTAAATTAATAGTATTCTATCATTAATTACAATAAATTAGTTATTAAATAAGTATTTTATATTAATATTAATATATATTAATATTATTATATAATAATTTAAATAAATTATTGAATTATTAAATAAAATAATATTATGATATAATCTATTTTTTATATTTTATTTGTATAATAAAAACAAAAATATAATTAAAATATATTTGCCTCAATTGAGGTGAAATTTAACGCATTGTGCAAATGTTTATGCAATGTGCCTAAATGGCGAATTGCGGTGCATTTTTATGCGCCACAATGAGATTCTAAATTTTGCCAAACACACCCTTGGGAATAAATTAATGCGGACAGTAGTATAATATCATAAAATGCTTTATTTCAAATGAACTTTTAAGCAATTTTTAAAAGCACAAGAACAAACTTGATAATTAGCTAAAACTCTGGGGACTAGATATACAATTACACTGAGAAGAACCTGTATTCTTTTGCATTAAAATCAAAAAGTTATTATGTTTTCATTTTACTTGGAAATTATGCTGCTAAATATAGACTGTTCTTACAATGTGGAGATTTAAACATCTAAGTAATAACAGATATTTTGAAATTTTATTCTAAGTTATATTCCAAGTGATGTGGTAAGTGATGCATCATTTTTTAGATATCCCAAAATTTTATTTTAAAATATATTCCAAGCGATGTGGTATGTGATGCCTCATTTTTTAAAGTGATTAATAATTTTAGATAATTTATAAGTGAATTAATTATGTTATTTTATTATTCAATTAATGAACATTATATCATTTAATATAAAATTCATAGGACCTAGCACTATGATAGACCTTAATTTTCGCCTCTTATTTCAAGGCCATAAAAGTAGTTTTTAGGCTTTGATATAAATGTGAGGTTTTTAGGTTTTGATATAAACGTGAGGTTTTTGAGGCTTTGTTATAAATGTGGCTCTTTCTGGTCACTTGGCCCTTTTAGGTGTTCTGCTTAACTTAATGAATTAAGAAAGGAATAAACTTTTTGACTCCCTTTCAAATTCCTTATAAAACTCCTCCTTTAAATTAAATTATTGAAGTAACTAAAAGCAAATTATTTTTTTCTATTTTGCATGAAATTTAATTAAAAATTCTAATATTTAACTCTCTTATTACATCTCATTAGCCCTCACTAATCACTTTCACTAATACATATTTTATCTTTATGTGAATGACTTAAAAGGGTAAATAGCATTCAAGTACATCAACATGATTATTTTTATTAATATTATACACTCTACTTTTATTATCATTAAAAAATTAATTTACGGCACTCAAGAAAGGATGATGAAGAAGTATGGAAATTGTTATATAGTTATGGCAACAATGATAAAACATCTAGAAAAGAAGAGGGAGATTATAGTGATTATTAGAGTTTTGTCCTTTTAAAATAAATTTATAAGTTTTATATGGTGTGTGCTTGAAAAAAAAAGTGAAAATTATAATAACTGTAAATTAAGATTTGATGGGGTATGTTAAGATATAAAGATTAATTGAAAATTTTTAATGAGGTTAAATAGAAAATAAGGACCAGTAAGATATAATAAGGGAGTAAAAATATCACCTCTATTTTCTTAAACAAGAGCACTATAAGGATATTTTTTAGAGTGTTAAAAGCTCTACTCCTAAGAGAATTGAAATTATCCATTTCAAACAATTCGTCATTAACAAAATCTTTTTTTCATTCAATTATTATAAGCAATCTAAAAACATTTCCATTTTCCTTGACAAGAAAGGGGGTTGTTGTGGGGGCAAATTCGATCAGCAAATTAAGCAAGATGCTAGCCATATATAATCAAAGAAACGAGACAATAAAATAACCTTCACTATGCACATCACTTGAGCTTCAAGTTGATTACAAGCTTACTATCATTTGATAAAACTACATGCCGGCAACCTTTATGTATATAGCATGTGTGGTGTTGGGGAATTAGTTAGAATTTTCAAATTAATGATAAGCATTAATCCAACATTTCGATGACTCTTGTTGTATTAGAGTGCAATTTATGCATTAGTTTTTCATTATTTATTTCCCTTGATATCAATATTTTGCACTTAATAGTAGTGATTTACTTGTGTTTTATTTTTTTAGGTGCAATATTATTGATTAGTGTTAAAATTGAGTTATAAGATGATGTTTGAGGATGATCCTTTCCTAGAAATATTATTAGCTTCAAAAGAATTTTGTTGATAAGGCCTAGCCACATGCTGTCAAATAAGGATCTGCAGTTTTTATTTTAACGTGTTTTATCTTTTTTATTATTTTTGTAATTTTAAATTTAATATTTAGATAATACTTTAGATATTAGTATTTTATTTATGAAAAAATTCTATAAGAGGGGAAAGACATGAAAAATAATGGGGGATTCGACTTGAAAGAATGGAGGAAATCTTAAATCAAAATTTCTCTTTTTTTTTTTTTCTATGAAGAACTAAATTTATTATTTTGGTTGAAGGTTAACAAGGCTTTGATTCATCACTACTGTGAGATCTTTCTTATGCTTTAATTATTTTATTACTTTTTGGATATTTGTTTATTCTCTGAATTATTATCATGATTGAGTTTGTTAATTAGATAATTGACCACTATTTAATTATCAACTTAATCTATTGTTAATTAAAAGATGTATCGTATGAAGATTTTAATATTTGTGACAAATAACATAGCAGTGTGTTATGTTATGAGAATAAACAATCTAATTTAAATGAACCATTGTATGTGTTTGTTGATTAAAATTTGAGTCTCTTTGGTTTTTTAGGCTGTCAATTGATTAAATTCTATGATCATATCTGGGGTTGTCTATTGATTAGGAAAATAACCAATGGTCATACCTTAGTTATCGAATAGTTAAGGAGAGATTGGCTATTAAAGGGTCTCAATAGTTATAACTGATCTATTCATAAGTAGTAATGATTTATATTTGAATCGTGATCAAGAATCGAATCAAGCTGAGTTAGTTTCTTTGACCAAAGCTTTTCCTAATTTTAATTACAATTTTAATTTGCATTCTTATTATTTTTATTTGATTTTTATTATTTTCCTCAACCCTCAAATTTTACATTTTACATTTAAAAATGATTTAAATAATTACCGATCTCTGCAAATACGACCATACTCAATCACTATACACAATTTATTTAGAGTAAGTATTTATATTTGCTGCCTTCGACAACCATCAAAATTTTGGTGTCATTGCTGGGAATTGGTGTTATTTATTTAATCTTTTTAAGTTTTACTAGGTATAAGTTCGTTCTTCTCATATAGGTATACTTTCGTTTGATCCTAAAATTGAGAAAACAGCTTACCAGTTGAGACAGCAGACGAAGTAAGCTAATCAACGATCCTCGTTGCCTTTGCTTTTTGAAACAGATATGGTGCCTGATTTGGTTGAATCATTTAGCGATTCTGAAGAACAAGTGATGGATAGAGTTGCACCTGTAGAAAGAACTCTTAGAGAGTTAGCTAAATCAGACTTGAATCAGCAACCATTCTACATTTCATAGGTAGATTTGGAGGTAAATTTTGAATTAAAGTTTGGTGTTATTCATTTATTACCCAAGTTTTATGGTTTTACAGGTAAAAATCCTCATAAACACCTCAAGGAGTTTCATGTTGTATGTTCAAGTATGAGGCCACAAGATATAACTGAAGAGCAGATTAAGTTGTGTGCTTTTCTTTTCTCTTTAGATAGACTAGCTAAAGACTGGTTGTACTACTAGCCTCCTGGATCAATTACAACATGAAATGACTTGAAAAAGCAGTTTCTCGATAAGTACTTTCCTGCTTCAATAGCTACCAACATCAGAAAAGACATTTGTGGGATCAGACAACTTCTTAGAGAGACTTTATATAAGTATTGAGAGTGATTCAAATAATTGTGTGCTAGTTGTCCTCAACATTAGATTTCTAATCAATTTCTTATTCAATACTTTTACAAAAGGCTGTTATTGATGGATAGGAGTATGATAAATGTCGCTAGTAGAGGTGTATTGGTAAACAAGACTCCTACTCAAGTAAGAAAATTGATTTCAAATATGGCTGCTAATGCTCAACAGTTTGGCAGCAGGTAAGATCCCATTTCAAGAAAGGTGAATGAGGTCATTACTTCTTTTATTGATCAATATTTAGATAAACTTACTTTTCTTGTAGAAAAGTTTATTGTAGGTAATGTGCAACAAGTGAAGACTTGTGAAATTTATTCTAATATGGGTCATTCAACTGATATGTGTCCTATATTTAAAAAAAAAACCATTGAACAAGCCAATATAGTTGAAGGATATTCGAATATGCCTTAGAAGAGATATAATCCTTATGTACAAACATATAATCCAGGATGGAAGGATCACCCTAACTTTAGCAATGGAGTTAAGCCGTCAAAATTCCCACAACAGTACCTACCAAGACAACCAGCACTTTCATAATCAAACTCCAAGTCAAGTATATCTCTTAAATAAATTGTTAAATCACTTATTATTAATACTCAACAATTTCAATGGCAACTACAACAAGCTTTCAGAATTTAGAGAACTAAATAAGTCAATTAGTAACTACAATAAGCCGCTTGGAGTCTCAAGTATCAATGAGATTACATTCACAAACTGAAGTGAATCTAAAGCAAAACACTAGTGCTATTATCCTTAGAAGTGGGAAGGAGTTGTAAGAGCCTAGTAAGAAAGTGACAAAGTATGAAGAAAATGAGCTTGAGAAGGATGAATTAATGCCTAAATCTCACGATGCACAACCCACTAGATCGAAACCCTTACCTGTGGTGATACTTCTTTATTTTCCAAGCCAATTTATAAAATCCAAAAAGGAGGAGCAAAAGAAAGACATCCTTGAGACATTTCGTAAGGTTGAGATAAATATTCCTTTATTAAATGCTATAAAATAAATATCTCGATATGCTAAATTTCTTAAAGAATTGTTCACCTCTAAGAGAAAATTAAGAGGAGATGAAAGAGTTCACATGGGAGAGAATGTTTCAACAAGTCTCTAAAAGAAACTACCTCCTAAGTGCAAGGATCCAGGTATGTTTACAATCCCTTACAAAATTGGGAGTTTTAGAGTTAAGAAGGCTATGTTAGACTTAGAAGCTTCTATTAATATCATATCTCATTTCATTTATTCATCTTTGAATATTGGTCCATTAAAAGAAACTGGTGTGATAATTCAACTAGCTGATAGGTCTACTGCATATCCTGATGGAGTATTAAAAGATTTCTTAGTACAAATTAATGAGCTAGTTGTTCCTATTGATTTGTATGTACTTGATATGGAAGAGAATAACTCCTCTAATTCTGTCTTAATTTTATTAGGAAATCTTAGTCAAGATTTTTAGTTCGAGACTTGAGAATACGGCTATGTCAGTATTTGTTAGGAAAGTTTTGCCATCCTAATAATCATACTTGGTTTGAATATAAATTAATTGGGATCTAATATGATCTCTAGATACCATATGATTTGAGATTACAACATATACACATACACTCTCTCTTAATCTTGTGTTGCTTCTTTATTTTGTGTTGTCAACTAATAACTTTTCTAATAGTTTCATATTTATTTACATATAAAGGTGCAAAAAATATGCATCTTAACAAATTAACCTAGAAAAACCCTTAGACACTTCAGAGCATTGTTACTTTCCATTCGCTCCTTATCATCATTTGTACATATTCTTAACTCAAAAAAATATATACACATGTAATAAAATATTATAAATAAAAAGCAAAATAATACTCTTATAACACTCAAATATTCTTAACACTCAAAGTCTTTCATTTAAAGTTATGTTTGATATTAAGACTCAATAGTTATGGTTTAAACATTATATTATTAAAATCTTTAATAAATACTATTTGTTATTACTTAAAAATTAAGTTAAGTTGATCTCGTACCTATGTAATAAAAAAATTATTATATACTTATTATTTTTATTAAAATTATTATTTAAATATAAAATTTACACACACTTAATTTTTCATTCATAATTAGAGTAGGTTTTAGTGGTAGCCATTGTCGCAAAGGTCTGGCCATCTATTAAGTGAGCGGTAATGCATTTGTGCTTCTTGAACTGCATATAGCACGAATGACCATGAGTCCTTCGGCTTTCTAGGTGAAGTTTCAGGATACGAGGAGTTTCCGCTGGGAAGAAAATAAATAGAGTTCAAGTTGATGGGCTAACCACTCCACTTGTTCGTAAAAACTACGGCAAAACAACACCAAACCTGATATACTGATACAGCTCATCCGGATTTCCCACAGATTTCCCACAAGCGAAGGAAATCCAGACGATAATCTCCAAAAATTTCATTCATTTTCGGCGGCTTTGAAGTTTGAACGATCGACAAAAGTTGCAATCGATATGACAGACAATTAATGTCAAGTTAAGCCGGTCGTGAATAGCTGTATGGTACAAAAGTCAAACATAAAAAGGTTAATTCTTGCCCTGTCCAATTTAAAATCGATATATTTAACTCTTCCCCAAATTTAATTAAAATAAAACTGAGAGTACTTTTCGTAACAAAATCAATTAAATCCAACAACGGTTGACCACTTTGACGAATAATAAAATATAATATATATAGCATCGCAATTAACTCAACGGAATGGCTAAAATAATCGTTATAAGATTTATTCAGCTATGTCAAGTAATCTTTACACCAACAATAAAATAATACAGATGTAAGGAAAAATAATGTTTTCATGATTTAGAGGAAGAAACGAAGTAATTTTCTTCAAGGAATTTTCTTAGAATGGGAGGACCGACAAATTGCATGTGCTTCTTTATGAACGCCCCAATTGAAATTAGAATGCTTTGTTCTGGATCCCATACATGCTGACCGGCCTCCAATAATTTCACACACTTTTCGGCGGCTTTGAACGATATCCAGATAAATTGCGATGGATAAGATACAGAACAAAAGACGGAAAAATAAAATACTAGTAATTTGCAAAGTAAGAGTAATTTTGCGGTAAGGAAATTTTTTTATTTTATTAAAATAAAAAAATTAAAAAATATATATTTTAATATATTATAAAATAAAATACATGTGTTTTGTTATTTTTAATTTATTTTTTTTATTTTACTAGAGTAAAAATCTCCTTATAAATATTAACGCTACGTGTTCGACGAAATGCGCATTAATTAAACGTTGCTCTCACTGCTAGGTGATGAATATCGAGCTTAACCATTAGCCAACATTAATTTTGCAGAAATTTAGGATGGCGTAGCCGTGTAGGTACCACAATGAACAGAAAGGCACAATAATATTCATATTTTATTGAGTTGGCCCAACAAATAAACACCGTCTTAATCTCACTAAAGTAAAATTTTTAGGGTAATTTTATGGTTAATTCAAAATTTTAAAAATATTCATTAAAGTTTTTCAAATTTTATCTGCAGTTATTTGATGTTGAGGTCCTGTTGAAGTTGATTTTATCATTTAATAATAAAGGATGCTTGCCACGGAACGAAAAGGCACAATGTACATATTTTGTGCCAATTTGATAGGAAATGATGTTTGATTAGATCATTTTTAACATTCTTACAAAATAATATATGAACGCAAAACACGGTCATCAACAAAGAAATTTACTGAATACAGCTCTTGCTACATTGTGTATATATTATAAGTGAAGGCAGCTCTAAGTTAGGGATTTGACGAAGTGGTTTTTAGATAATTTTATTTAATTAGTCTACTCACCGAGAATTAAATTATAAAAGTAAGAAGAAAACAAAAAGAAAAGAATTAATTTAAAGTCTACTCACCCTCATCCTACCTTTCAACAAAGCCAAGATTAAGGTGTGTCAAGATAATTAATCAATTCACGTGATTGTATTGTGTTCGTATTTTGTTAATTTTATTCGTATCATGTTAAATTCAAGCAAACATAGACACCCCTCATTTATAAATTATGTCGAAACACCAAAATGTACATACGACTTGTTTATTAATCTTATTAATCATATAGACCAATTTAACATATTTATTAAAATAATAATAATAATTTAAAAATAATAAATATATCAATATTATTATTAAAATAGGTTATAAATAAGTCAGCATAACATAAATATGACATGAACAAGATTATAGAATAAGGGTGATATGACATAAGAAATTAACTTAGTGTTATTATACATGTATTAAATTTTTTAATAATATTATCATATATTTATTTAATTTTTATGTAATAAATTTATGACCGTATTGAGATGATTCAACTTAAATATGAAAAAATCATTTAACATGTCGCGTCATATCAATTTATTTATTAATTAAGTTAATATTTATCGGTACGAATATGAAAAAAAAAATCATATTGTATGCGTATTATGCAACCCTGTTGTGATTCATCTCACCGCGTCTAGCCTCAAACGAGTTCATTCATTTTCGGCGGCTTTGAACGATCTAATATCTATAAATGCAAGGGATAATAAGACAGACGCTGGGAAATGATGATTGACGAATTGCCCAAAACGAAAGAGCTTTCTTGATTGTGTTCCTAATGACGTAATAAGTCCCTTCCAGCACGTGAAAGCTTGCCAGATGAATCGTTGATGTACGTATGAATTATTAATGGAAGAGATAAAATCTCGTTGAGAGAGGATGTTATCATCTAATCACCTAATCATCTAATCAAAAACCTGTGTAACTGCTTATGGTGAGTTCATATTTACGCAAGAAGTAAGGATTATTGAAAGAAAATAATAAAAATAATAAATACAATAATTATGGACACGTGTATATTTTGGTAATTTCAGAATCTTCATCTTGAAAGTTTACAGATATCATGCAGATTATTTCCTTAACATAAGTACAAAACTATTCATTCTTTCCCGACAAATTAATTATTCTCCATAATTATAATTTGGATTGATATGTACTCTCTCTCTTCCTTTCATTATTTTAATAATTAATTCAACACTATCACCTAATCTGCACGTGCATGAAGTAATAAAGAACTTGGGTTGAACCAGAAAATTGTTCTTCTGGAACTTTGAATCGTGATATCAACATCGGCGTTCAGAAGAAATGCTTGAAATATGATATAATATAGCTCTGTTTTGGATCAAGATCTTCCTTCAGTATTTTTTTTGTTTTTAAGTTTCTCATGGTCATTTAGATTTACTGAAAAAAAAGATTTAATTATAAATAAAATAATAAAAATTTATTTAATTAACACTATCAAAATTTTAAATTTAATTTTGTCCATTTATTTTGATAAGACAGACCTAAAAACGGTGCTCGTCCTCTACCACCTCATTTCAACCTTTACCAAAAAAACAAAAACAAAAACCAAAACAAAAATAAAGCAAAGCAAAGAAAAGCTGTCAAACCATCGACCGCGAATAAATAAATTAATAGATTAGCATGCAACTTGTCTCCCTTTAGCCATTATAAATAACGACGTGCCTCAGCTCGATAATCATCATCAACTAAGCAAGCAATATGTCGTCTTCTTCGGCAATATTCTCCCTCTTCTTCTACTTTTCACTTATTTTCGCCATAGCTAATGCCCAAGTTCCTGCCAATGAAACATTTAAGTTTGTGAATGATGGAGAATTTGGTCCATTCATTAATGAATACGATGCAAATTACAGAATGATAAGCATCTTCAGTGCCCCATTCCAGTTTGGCTTTTACAACACAACACCAAATGCTTACACCCTTGCTCTCCGCTTGGGCCTTCAAAGAAACGAGCCAAATTACCGTTGGGTCTGGGAAGCAAACCGGGGCAAACCGGTACGCGAAAACGCCACCTTTTCTTTGGGAACCGACGGAAACCTTGTCTTGGCCGAGGCGGACGGCACTGTCGTCTGGCAATCCAACACATCCAACAAAGGTGTTGTAGGGTTCAAGTTGCTTCCAACTGGCAACATGGTGCTTCATGACTCAAAGGGCAACTTTGTCTGGCAGAGTTTTGATTATCCGACTGATACTCTCTTGGTGGGCCAGTCTCTTCGAGTCGGTGGGGTCACCAAGCTCGTAAGCAGACTTTCCATTAAAGAAAACGTCGACGGCCCTTACACCTTTGTAATGGAGTCTAATAGATTGTCGCTCTATTACAAAAGCAGCAATGCTCCCCGGCCTGTTGTTTACTTCACTTTCCCTGTTCAGTTTAGTGGCTTAAAGGATGTAACATTCAATTCTGCCCCGGAAACGGATGAAGCATTCGCTTATCAACTGACTCTAGAATCTTCATCAGGGGGCGGTCTGATTTTGGCCAGGCCAAAATATAACGCCACAATATCGTTCCTACGGCTAGGAGTAGATGGAAACCTCAAGATCTACACTTACTACGACAAGGTTGATTCGCAGCCAACGGAAATTACATTCACTCTCTTCGATAGAGACTCGATTTTTGAAACGGAGTGCCAGCTGCCGGAGAGATGCGGCAAACTGGGGGTGTGTGACGACAATCAATGCGTTGCTTGTCCTACAGAAAAGGGTTTGCTTGGGTGGAGCAAGGAGTGTGAGGCAAAGAAGGTGACATCTTGTAGGCCAAATGACTTTCATTATTATAAAGTCGACGGGGTTGATCATTATATGAGCAAGTACACAACTGGAACGGCCATTAAAGTGGAAGATTGTGGCAAGAAATGCACTTCGGATTGCAAGTGCTTGGGATACTTTTATCACCAGGAGAAATCGAGATGTTGGATTGCTTATGACTTGAAGACTTTGACTAAATTCCCCAACTCTACACATGTTGGATTCGTTAAGGTTCCCAACATGTAATAATTATCAAGATTGTATTGCTTGTTTTAAAAATAAGAGATTAGGAAGAATAATTCAAGGTTAACACGAAGTTGTTAACTTGTTTGCCAATCAAATAAACAAAAGAATGATTGATGTATTGTTACTGAGGGTAGAGACTTGTCTACTTCCAAGAGATTTTTTAACTATATTGTCATCCTATTGACGTAAACTCCAAATAAATCTTCTGTTTCTAAATGCATTAAAGTCATTGATGAAATTTTTACTCACTTCTCTTATCATAAAAAGATTAAACTGTCAATTTTAATAACTAAATTGCACATTCTTCTCAACAACGGCGTTCATCAAAGTCAAAATTAATAATAATTAAAACATTCCAATTAATCTAAAGACGGAGATTAGAAATTTGTAGTAGTACAATTGAATTGCCAGATGGAAAATTTTCATTAAAAAATGGGCTAACTTCTAGGGATCTGTCTGTGTCGTTTAGTTGCCCATTTATATCTCAATAGCTTAAACAGAGGTTGGGTGGTTTCATTTAAAAGGAAATTGTTGAGTTATGTCTTATATTAATTAACTAATGAAATCACATAAATTTATGTATAGTATAAGTTCCTTCACCTAATAGATTAGTATCTCAAATTAGATATTTTAATATTTAATATCCAATCCCCAACATATATAATAGGTTTGCATATTTTTAACATATACAGGTTTACAAATTTCTTAAAAGAAATTTTAAGAATGGTCCAACTCTTCAAATAAAAGTAATAAATGTGGTCTAATAGATTTCGTTTTCTTGAGGAAATGTTTAATGTTTGAGTGGAGCCCTTAACACCCTAGAAATTCGAAGTCTATAAATATAATCCTTTCAAAATAAATACAAGAACTCATCAACTAATTACTAATAAAAAAACAACAAATTAAGATCCTTAATCATTACTAGATCATAATTATGCCTCTTGAAGCATCTTATATGCCACCAATATAAACCCAATTAATTAAGATGTTTAATCATCACTAGATTGCAATTGTGCCTCTTGAAGCATCTTTCATTGTCAGATTATATACGCTAATAAATGAAGACGCACCAACCCACTAAACAGAAGGCCACAACGCTCAGATCCAATGACATCTTGTCAGCAAAAAGATGTATGATTAGGCCATTTTTAACGTTCTTTCAAAATAATTTATGTATGCAACAAATAAAATATGTCAAAATTAAAGAAAACTATAGTAGTATTGAAAGCAGCTCGCCATACGTTTTCTATTTCCCGCAGTGGCGAAGGCCTCCGAATCCAATTATTGCATTCATTTTCGGCGGCTTTGAACGGCATCTATAATTGCATTGCATTGGATAAAGACAGGCAATCAGCCACGAGTAAATTAGAGATCCATGTCTCATTGTCTTCTCCTTTGCTCCACCATTGGACTGATGCAGCATAGGACCAGCTGGATCCAGCTGGTTTTTGAAAATTTTTTGATGATTTTCTTAGAGGAAAAAAGAAATCAAAAAGCGCTCCAATTGAAATATAAAATTATGAAAGTATTCAGTAAATTTTAAAAGATTTCATATTCCCTCTTGTGTAAGTGTCTAATTCTAAATAATTTGATTGACGATTAAAACATTATAAAACTTAAATAAAAATAAAAGATAATAGATATTAAAACAAAATTAAAAAAATAAGGATTCACTCTTTTCCTTTTTCTTCTTTCCTTTGAGTGCTTTCAATCTGAAGTACATTCTTTATTTATTTTGTTTATCACGGCCATAATAAAAATAGTTGATCTGAGGAGTGCATGTGTGTTGTTGTATAAATTTTATTGAACTCACAAGCGCACGAATCTATTGTAAAATAGATTAATAGTGACGAGTGTCGATCCCACGAGGAGGTTGATTTTAATTATGTGTCGAATTAATTTTCTTTTTAATGGGAACAATTAAATTATGGTAATTCTATTCTAAATTGTGATTTAAAATGGCAGGAATAATTGAAAATGTAACTGTTATAATAAAGCACTTGGGTATCCGGATCCGCATCAACATGCTCCATGGGCTAAATATTCCATATTAATACCAATTAAATCATAAGGGGGGATTCCACACCTCATGAACCACTTTCCAATAAGTATGGTGCCAAGCGCTTATCGTGCCAAATAATAATAACATTGTATTAGGGTGCCGGTTTAACCAGAGCTGTAACTAGACAAGACTATTATTATTTGTCGACAAAAAGTCAAAACAACCACAAATATTAGAGGGGAAGAGAAAGTAAATTTACCAAATTAAGCCCATGGAACATGTTGAGACTTCACCTTCAACCCAAGTTCAAAAGAAATTAACTACTCATATTTTAACTAAGGATAAAAAAGGAAATTTTATTAAAATACAAAGAAACTACAAGAAGGAGAAGGAATTTCAGAAATCTAAGCTTATAAATGAATTCAGGGGTGCCAAATTAGGGGGAGAAAGCCCCATTTTTATAGATACATTGAGTGAATCGTGATCATCGGATTAAAAATAATTCGGATGCTCAGGATTGCGCCACGTCATCAGTCAACAGTCAACAGTCAACATTTGTACAGTAATGCCACCTGAATAGTACATAATCCCATGTAAGCGCATGTACTGTACATACGATTTTTGCTCCACTGAGATGCTGCCACGTCATCGATATACAGTACATAAGAAATTTAGTCCAATAAGATCGTGACACATCATCGGTCAATGCCACGTCATCGGTCAACGCCACATAAGCAGTCAATCCACATAATTCATCCAATCAGATACTGCCACGTTATAGGTAGTTGCCACATCATCGGTCCGTATATATGAATGTCGTGACGCGATCGTGACGTGAAAAAGCGATCATAAACAAAAGCGATGACGTACGTATGAACAATGCCGTATGTGTAAACAGTGACTTTTTTCCTTTAATGCTCCTCTTAAGGTTTTCGACCGTCCTGAATCTAAATATGACGTCCGTTTTGTTGTCTGATCACTCGTTCATTGTGAAACGATCGTAATGCCCCTAAAATACATAAAATACATAGTTATAATAAAACACATATAATTAAATAACAAAATACTTAAATAAATAAAAGTAGTAATATTAGTGAGATTTAAAGTATAAAATGACGATTTTCTCCTTTATAAATATACACTTTCTAATACTCAACATGTGTCAGTGCATGGACTATAATTACATCCTAGATCTCATAAATCAAAAGAACTTTCTTTCAATTATTTAGTCTTTCAACATTAATCCTTAAATAGTAAAGTTGGCTAACTATAATTTTAATTATTCCGACTATCTTTTTCGTTTTGTCTAATTTCAAAATTCTTAATTTTATGATATCATTACAACAAATTTGATAAATGATAGCACTCAATAAATGCTGCAAAAAGTAAATCATAGCATTTTAAGCAACACCATGTTAGGCATTAGCCTGTGTTGCTAAAGGTCTTACAATTTAGTAGCATTTATCAGATGCTACAAATTTGAAAGCATAGCATTGAAAAAAATCCACACAATTATATGAGATAGCTTTTGATAAATGCTACCATTTTAACATCAATAACATTAAAAAACTACTACTTAATTCAATTTACATCATTATGAAAGTGCTACTGTTATAATCTTTTGTAACACTTGAAAATGATACCTCTATTGCATCGAAAATGTGTAATATTTTAGTATTTGTAGCAAATGTTTTTAATATTGAATAAAATTTACAATATCTAGAATTAATAAATTTTTTAGTTTATTAGTGTGAATGAAGAAATCACAATTCACAACCCAAATAAATTAATTTAATTGAATGACTCAAACATTCAACTTTTCAATACATTCCATTAATAACAAAAAAATAAGTACAAAGGAACCAAAATAAACTTCATAATCAGATTACAAATTATCAAAAAAAAAAAAAAGAATTGCTCAAGCATATAGATGTAATTCATAATTTCTCAAAAAGATTACACACCAAACAAAAATAAAAATTATTTTTTATCTTCAATTTGCATCCAGTACTTCTCCAAATGCTCTTTTTCATCACAACTGCATCATAAACCAAGAACAAGGGACATCGAATAGTTACAATTTGGAGAAAAAATAAAAAAGGAAACCCACACCTTTGGCAGTGATTGAAATGGATATGAATCCATGAGTATTCAACCCCATAATCTGAAGTTTCGCAAAATAAATAAATAAATGATAAATAATAAATTATTATAAAATAAATAATAAAATATTTATCTTATACTTTTTATATTTAATTTTGAAACATTATAAAATATTTATTATAAGAAAATATTTATAACATTAAAAAGCACAAGAAAAAGATTTATTATTAAGTGATTTACATCAAAACATATATCCTTTTTTTTAATATTTAATTTTTATTTAGTTTCTATTCATATAATTTATTTAACTTATAATAAATATATATATATATTCAAAAATATAAATAATATTATAAATTTATATTGTTAGACGGTTATTGGGTATTATAAGATAATAGGGGAGCAAGCAGTGTATATTGGTTATAAAAAGGGAAAATTGGTGACCTCCCATAAAATAAGCAAATGCAATGAAAAGTATAGAGCATTTGAAGAGAAAGGAGTTGAGAATTGAGATTCCCAAATGAATATTAAGTTATGATTTTTCTAATGTGTGTTCTTCAAATAAAGATAATTTTGGATACTTATGCCTTAAAATTTCAATAAGAAGACGAGGTGAAAAACGAGGGATTTTGTTTTCTTTCCCTTTCAAAGTTGCATATTTTGAAAAGAACAAATATTTAGTTGCTGTTTATTATTTCATTTTGGCAGCACACAGAGTTTCTTTTTTATTTCTCTCTCTCATTTTATAACTATTTTTAAGTGCTCCTATATATAACAACATCTTATAACATTTTTAAAGTACTATATTATTTGTAAGTATACATAGCATTTAGAAATATGCTACTGAAAAAAAGATAAAATGGTACAAAATTTAAATGTTACGGTTTGGACAACTTACCATAACTTTCTTCTAAAAATATTACCAAAAGTCATATTTGTTGTAGTGTATATTCAAGTTGCTTTCAAATGTCAACATGGTGCTTTATGACTCAAAGGGAAACTTTAATCGACAGAGTTTTGATTATCCGAGGGATACTCTCCTGAAATCTCAAGATCTACACTTACGACGTAAGTGTTCATTAGGGTCCAACGCAGACGACATTCTTACTCTTTGACAGAGATTCAGATTGGGACATTACTGAGTGACAGCTGCCGGAGGGATGTGGTAATTTGGGAGAGTATGATCAGTCAATGTGTAGTGTGTCCTACGGAAAAGGGTCTGATTTGCTGGAACAAAGAATGTGAGGCGAAGAAAGTGGTTTCTTGTGCGCCAAATGATTTCATTATTTATAACGTTGAAGGAGTCGGTCATTTTACGAGCGAAGTACACAATGGAACAATGTACTTCAGATTGCAAGTGTTCGGAAAAGTTTTATCACCAGGGGACTTCGAAATTTTGGATTGCTTATGATTTGAAGACTCTGACTAAATTCCTAACTCTACACTTGTCGGATTCATTAAGGTTCCCACCATGTAATTATTGAAAAATGATTAAAAAAAAAAAACTTAATGGTAGCACAGCGGTGACAAATATAACAGTAAAAGTGGTGCATTTTAATTATGTGCTGCGTTTACTTTCTGCATTAAAGAATCAGAATCCAAAATCAGAATGATTGACAGTATTTACTTTGTAAAAATAGAGTACGAATCGAAATCGGAATAGTAGGACTCACCACTATTTGGGAATGGTAGATTGATTCCCATGGGGAAGTGAAAATCAATCTCCTATTCCTTAGACTTTCCATTTTGTCCCCATTAAAATTTTAATATTCCTAAAATGTCTCTCTTTTAATTTAATATATTTTATTATTATAATTAATTAATTAATATAAAATTACAATAATAATAATAATAATAGATAAAAAACCACAATAATCATTAATATAATTAATTTATAAATTATTATTATTATTATGAATTAACTAATATATTGTTATTATAACTATTATAATTAATTCATATATTATTATTATTATTATTATTATTATTACTCTTAATTAATATATTAATACATTATTAACAAGGATATATTAATAATTATAGTTTTTGAATAAATAATCGCAATAATTAATACACCTCTATTATTATAATTAATTAATTAATATAATTATTATTAATATATTAATAAATTATTAGAAACAATATATAAATAATTATAGTTTTTGAGTAAATAATCCCAATAATTCATTAAGTACTTTTTAGTAATTTGTTATAATTTAACTTATTTCAATTCTGATTTGAAGATAAAGTAAAACACATCTATAGCAATTAATTACGATTTCTACGGTTCAAGTAAATAACTTATTCTAATTCTCATTCCCTATTCCTATTTCAATCCATTCTCATTCCTTCTCACCCTAATTCCAACTCATTCTAATTTTAGTTTAGTAAATGCAGCAACGGTATAAATGAAAATAGCACTAGTCTTTTACTTAATACTTAAATACCATATGATTTTACTTTCATTTTGTTACTATTACATCAGATTCTTTCATCTACATGTCAATACTCTGTAATTATTTTACGGGAAGAAGTTTGTTATCCATTGTATTTTACTTTTTATTTTTATTTTTTTGTTTTGTGGTAGCTTGTTTTTCGGCCGTTTTTTTCTGACTGGGGTGATTGTATAGCTTGTTTTATTAAGATCAGAGATTTTGTATCCAATGTTAGCATGAAATGGATGAAGAGTGTTAATTTGTTTGTCATTATATATCAATTAAAGGAATGAATGAAGTGACTGGGGGCTGAACTTTAATTGGCTATATCGGCTGATTCTCTCAAATGCAATATCCTACAGAGGGTAGACCTTTCTGTTTCTTCAAACAAAATTTTGGACCGCTTTGTTGTCGCATCGATCTACTCTCAATGAATCTATGACTTTGCCGTGGTTTCCACTTGCTTCCTTTCCAAAAGTCGGGTCTATAGTGTGCTAGGGTGGATGGATAACCACAATCCAATCTAATCGGCTCCTTTCAACTGAATCCTACTCAATACGAATTTGAGTTGAATAAGTTATTGTGAGTTAATTGAGTCAAATTTTTACCGACTCAATTAATAATTAAGTTAAGTTGAATTAGATATAATGAATTCATTTAATCCAACTCAACTTACGTAAATAATAATAATAATAATAATAAATATGTTAATTCTCAATTATAAAATTCTAAAGTCTAAACGACTAAAGTGCTTTTTAACTTCTTTTTGTTCTTTTTTTGAAAATAATATTTTTGTTCTAGTATCTATTGCTCTAAGCTATAATTTCAAAACTAAAATCACTCTTGTAAATCTCAATTCTAAGTTAAAATAACGTATTTCATTCATTTGTTCATTCTTAAGTGTGCTTTTAACTTTTAATATTGAATTAGTTTATTTATTTTCACAGAACATGCATGTCTAGAAGTTCATTATCAAATATTTCTTAATTTTAAAATAATTCGTCTTAGTTTTCTTTATCGAACACTAGATATGGAATCAATTTTCATACTATAATGGATTTATATTTTATTTTAATAAGTTTCATTCTAAATTTTGTATCTTTTTTATTTTAATTTTTTATTTTGATCTATTTTCAACCTAATCAACTCAACCCAACCTAATCAGATGATTTAAGAGTTAAATTGGATTGAGATGAACATACTTATTTTAGTCGAGTTGACTTTATTTTATTTCAACCCATTCAATAATGACCTAATTAGATTTTCACAAATCTTATCCCGCCTAACCTATGCCTATGACTACTATTAGTGTGGAGACAATCCTAAGAGGGCAATGAGGATTACGGTATTCTTCTAGTCTCTTACACCAACATATTGAGTAAATGCATAATTCTCAATGGATCAAATCTTATATTTGGGTGAGAATAAAGACTTCCTCAAGTGCAAAGGCAAAAAAAAATCCATCCACTGTAAGTCAACATAAGATATAATAAGGTTGGATAAATGTTTGTTCAATCTCGATATTTAGAGTTAAATACTTGTTTAGTATTTATATCTTAAAAAATATCCCTAGACATTCATGTTATTCATTATACTTGCACTTTTTCCATTACCTTTTTTTTTATACAATAATACCATTGCAACAATCATGGAGAAATTAATAAAAAAAGTTAATTTTAGCAAGTCAACCTTAAAAGTTAAATAAAAGTTGTTGTACATTTGTTAGTATTATTATTATTATTATTATTATTATTATTTTAAATATGGGGCTCATTTAGAAAAAAATAACATTCTTTTCTTTTTTTAATGCCTCCAAAATTGTTGTAGTGATATTACTATAAATAAGTAACAATGGTAGAGCTACAAATAATTTTCAATGAAAAAGTGTGTACAAATTAATGTGGCATAAAGTGACTGACTGAAAAATAATAATAGTTAATGTAAATAGTTGTATAGGTTTATGATGATTTTATGCAACCAATTTTTTCCTTCTAAATCAGTAAGTACACATTTATTTATATAATATATTTATAACTCCATTATTATTTAGTCGGGGGAAAAAAAAAACAGAGTAGGATAATTAACAGGAGGATATCTTGGGCCTCGTAGCTGGTAAGACATCAGTCAGGCCCAATCTGTGCATTTCGTAGGCATGAACAGCACTTGATCCATTTTAATTTGGTTGTGCCTTTTAGCAACCATTAGCATGTCCAACTGCGCTGATGAGGATCGAATATGATAGGTAATCGTAAACAAAAACTTCATACGTTATTATAAATAAGTTTAAAAGACATTTCAATCAGAGATTAAACACGGCGCGATAGCCATAATAGACAACACGAACAATAAAATAACCTTGATCACCAAGCATTATTTGAGTTTCCAGTTATTTTATACTTACTTGTTGGGAACCTTTATCAATACAACATGTGTAGAGTTGGGGAACTTAGTGAGCGTCCTCAAGTCATAAGCAATCCAACATCTCGACGTCTCTTGGTGGTATAAGTACCCCAAACACTTGCAATCCGAAGTGCAAGTTAATAGTATACAATAAATATAGTTTTGAAATAATAATTTTGATAAAATTATTAAGAATATAATAAATTTTTTGTTATATAAGTAAAAAATGATATCACATAATTTTCAAATTATAACAATTAATATTTATCAAATATTTTAGTATTGTATTTTTTTTAAATTATAACTGCTCAACCTCAATTCTAAATAGGGTCACGATCAATTATTGCTTATGGCCATAAAGGCCTCATCTTGCTGTTTTCTTATTAGCTGCTCAAGTTATAATTTAGACAATCTCATGATCTGAATTTTTTTGAAGTATTAATTTTTTTTTTGTGATGTGTCTTTTAAGTAATAATATATAAATATAATTGAGTCCCTAAAATATATTATTGCCTTATTATATGGATCCATATCCGATACAACTGTGGTACCGTACCACAGTTGTCCTAAGCCGTTGGATCCTCGATTTTATTTTTTATTTCATACATCTAACGAGCACAGACAATGTGATGATTACTACGATTTATCGACGCTTGAACCCTTATTATATATAATAATACAATTCAATCCTTATCTTCATTAACTTTAATATGGATTCAATTCGAAAATGTATTCATCATCTACTAAAAGAAAATCTGTCCTATTGACTCATCAGTTTTGACCTTTTTTAAGTTTTATGTAACAATTAGCTTAATGATGTCCCTAACCTTAATTAGGAAAATATCAGTTTCTGTTAACTATTGGATTCGATATATAACAATTACATATGATGTTGTCTCCGATAATAATATAGAGAAGACGACATGGTGAGTTCTGTATTATCTACTCCATCTAATAACAATTAATCGGTGTGAAAGTTTAGTCTATTGCAAGAGCATTGTTTTTTTATTGTGAAAGTTTAGTCTATTGCAAGAGCATTGTTTTTTTATTTTTCATTCACATATTTCATGCGTGTTTGAATATTTTGATATTTAATTGGTTGAAAGTACACACAGTAAGTAGTGAATAAAAAAACACATCTTTGAATATTAAGTACTCTGATCTCTTACAACAATCAATTAATTAGCGGAGACCTTAATAAATTAAAATTATGTGTGTATTAGCTTTATGTAAAAGGGTTAAAATAGGTTGCAGCTTTTGCTTAAGGGAAAAGTATTGCTAGGTCCCCAATGTTTGAGGAAAATAATGTAAAAATCCCTAACATTTTAAAAAAGACATAGAAGCCCCTTTTCTGTTAAGAATTCCATTCATTTCAACAGAAAAAGGGTATTATTGTCCAATTGCAACAAAATACACAGAAAATGACTGTTAGCCGCCTCAATATCAACGAAAGGGGCATAAAAGTCCCTAAAATATGCGCCTCTTTCCATTAATAAATTTCTTTTATTTTAATTGAGGACAACAACAATACTAAAAAATATCTAAATTAATAATATTAATCAGAATAATAATGATGATGGTGACATTAACGATGATGATTAGAATGATAAAATAAGTAAATTTTAATAACAATAATAATAATTAAAATGATAAAAGTAATAAAATTCAATAATAATATTATTAATATAGTAATAATGACATTAATAAATAATAATGATGATGATATTAATATTATCCCTTTCTTAACAAAAATAAATGAAATTCATTAATGGAAAGGAGATTATTTGTCTTTTTCTAAAAATATTAGAAATTTTAGAGCCCTGTCCCCAAACATTACATTATCATTTTTTATTTAATAAATAAAATTATTTATGAAAGAATATATATATTTAAATGATTTGGTGCTTTTATATCTTTTTCCTCAAATATTAAGGGCCTAGTAGTTATTTTTCCTTTATTTAAATAAGATGATATTGAATAAGAAAAATAAGATATTTTAAATTTTTTATCCAAATTTCATTCGAAATGATATCTCATACATTAAGCGGTTTATAATTTGTTATAAGATTCAAATATATTAATTGTATTATCTCATCAAATAATTTATGAATGCCATGTCATTTGGATAGTTTTTCTGGATAAAAGCTTAGGACATGTAACATTACTTTATTGGATAATTGAATTAGTTATAGTAATCACTATATTATAATTGAAAAAGTGATAGATACTCTAAAAGATAATGATAAATATCTTAAATTTTTTTATTTTAAATTTTATCTCAATTAATGTGTCATTTATTGAGTAATTAATAATTCTTTATCAGATGAGTAATGGTACATTTTTTTAGTAAACTAAATATGTTATTTTTGTAATTAATTAATAAACATCACATGATTTAAAATAATTTTTTAAAATAAAAAATTGACTTATAACTGTCCTGTTGGAGTATCTTTCAATGACGCATGCTATAGTAATTAAAGGGTACGGCCACTAAACAAGAGGCCGAAATTAATGCTCAAAATATAATATTTGCCAATTTTCCTGAAAATGATGCGTGATTCGGCCACCGTTATTAACAAATTTTATATGCAAAACGAGAGTCTTGACAAATTAATTAAAAAGCATTGACAGCAGCTAGCTCTGGAGACGTTTTCTGCGTCCCGCATGCAAAGCAATATTAACAAAGTCAGTAGTAATAATCGGGATGTGTTAAATGATCAAGAACGTGCTACGCAATTTCCTCAAATGAACTCATTCTAGCTCGGCGGATTTGAACGATCTATAAATAGCAATAAACAAGACAATTGTTGAGATACAAAATAATGCGCTCACTAAATTGGCAAATAAAGTTTGACACGGAGGGGCCAAAAATGTTGACTTTTTTTTTTCTTTAAACTGAGTTGTTGACTTTGCCATTCATCATGGGGGAATTGCCCATTTTTCACCCGAAATTTTGGCAAAAATTTGAAAAAAACTTGAAAAACTTAAATTCCACTTATGATTATAAGCATCTAATTGTTGGAAAAGGATCGAGCAAAACAACAAGAAGTCACCTGGAACAGCAACTATAGAACAATGAACGCATTGTCAGACAAGAACAAGGTGGATTGATCTCCAGGATAATAGACCAAAACGCATCAAGAACAAAGAGTGTTTGGGTGAAAGAGGTTTTTAAAATGAAACCTTCGCTTTAGATTTGGTCTCATGTGCTTGGGCTTTTTACCTCGTTAAAGTTATTTTCTGGTATATAGGAATCAGCTTGTGCTCTCTTTTCGTAAAAGTTTGAATATTAGTATTTTAAAATACTATAAACAAATATACAACACTAATATATAAGTCTACAAAATCTTTGAGCGGATAATCGGCAATTGTTGATATACATGTGATGCGTCAAGGGCTGCAATAAAGAGAAGCGGTAAATATATCCATAAATGTTGTCGACTTTCCATGATATACTGATATAGCCTATTTATGGAAGATGGTAACGTGTCGCGAATCGGGAAATTGATAAGGACAATTGCAGAGGATCTTCATCTTATTAGCAGCTTCCAGATACAACAACAAACAATGAAGGCCACTTTTTATGTAGCTTCCATGTGTCAAGGGGAAAACGTTTTTCATTGACTCTAAGACGAGAGAAAGAAGAAAAAAAATTAAAAGAGAGGAAGACGCGAATATGTGTGTTTTTTTTTTTTTTTTTAACATAGATGCATTAGTGGGACTTCAACTTCGGACTTAAATTTTGGAGAGACCACTTCTTATGAAAGAACTACACTTTAACCTTAAAAAAAAAAAAATCCAAATTGATTTGTTCTTTTGTAGCTCCTATCTTATTAAACATAGGATGACTAAATTATATGCTTAAGTAATTACATTTTCTTCTGCTGACTATTGTTTTTATTTCGCCGCACCCCCCCCCCCCAAAAAAAAAAAAAAAGGCATTGAAAGTAATACAAAGCATTAATCAGAGAACAATGTACACAAACAGTTCGCTCATTCATTCATTATTTTATATATGGACAAACAACAGTTATTATTATGATAGCATCGAAAGCCACCTCTCTATCAGGAAATTAAACCAGATGTCTCATACACTTTTCCACTTATTTGATTTTTTTTGCTAGGGACCTTGATGAATCCAACATGTGTAGAGTTGGGGAATTTGGTAAGAGTCTTCAAGTCAAAAGCAATCCAACATTTCGATGTCTCCTCATGGTAAAAATACCCCACACATCTGCAATCCGTGTTACATGTGTTGCCACAATCTTCAACTCTAATGGGTCCAGTTCCATTATTATATTTGCTAATATAATGATCAACCCCTTCAACTTTATAATAATGGAAAGTCTTTGTCCTGCAAAAATTTACCTGCGTCGGTGCACACTCTTTGCTCCAGCCAAGCAAGCCTTTCTCTGTAGGACAAGCAACACATTGATTGTCGTCACACACTCCCAGTTTGCCGCATCTCTCCGGCAGCTGGCACTCGGTTTCCCTAATCGATTCTCTATCGAAGAGAGTGAATGTTTCCTCCGTTGGCTGCGAATCAACCTTGTCGTAATAAGTAAAGATCCTGAGATTCCCATCTATGCTTAGCCGAAGAAACGATACAGTGGCGTTGTATTTTGGCCTTGCCAAAATGAGACTGCTCCCGGAAGAAGAAGCTAGAGTCAGTTGATAGGCGAAAGCTTCATCAGTTTCCGGCGCAGAGTCCAACGTTACATTCTTTAAGCCACTAAACTGAACAGGGAAAGTGAAGTAAACAACAGGCCGGGGATCATTGCTGCTTTTGTAATAGAGTGGCAATCTATTAGACTCCATTACAAAGGTGTAAGGGCCGTCGACGTTTTCTTTAATGGAAAGTCTGCTTACGAGCTTGGTGACCCCACAGACTCGAAGAGACTGGCCCACCAAGAGAGTATCAGTCGGATAATCAAAACTCTGCCAGATAAAGTTGCCCTTTGAGTCATGAAGCACCATGTTTCCATTTGGAAGCAGCCTGAACCGTACAACACCTTTGTTGGCTGTGTTGGATTGCCAGACGACAGTGCCGTCCGCCTCGGCCAAGACAAGGTTTCCGTCTGTTCCCAGAGAAAAGGTGGCGTTTTCGCGAACCGGTTTGCCCCGGTTTGCTTCCCAGACCCAACGGTAATTTGGCTCGTTTCTTTGAAGGCCCAAGCGGAGAGCAAGGGTGTAAGCATTTGGTGTAGTGTTGTAAAACCCAACCTGGAAGGGGGCATTGAAGATGCCGATCATTCTGTAATTTGCATCATATTCATTAATGAATGGACCAAATTCTCCTTCATTCACAAACTTAAACGTTTCATTGGCAGGAACTTGAGCATTAACGGTGGAGAAAATGAGTGATGAGAGGAACAAGGAGAATAATAATGCTGAGGAAGATGACATTTTGGTAGTTTAATTAACTGCTATGCGATGAGGTTTGTGCTGAGGCCAGGCTCCATTTATAATGGGGGGAGTAAGGCACTTCATCAAATTAGACTGTTTTGTCTCAATCCAGTCATTCTTAAATAGTTTTATTAGAATCACTATTGAATTTAAATTTTACGTAAAAAATAAAAAAAAAGTGTTGGATTATTTACATTGTAAATATTGCTTTCAATTCCATATTGTTCTACACATTTATACACTATTTATAAAAAATTAAATTTTATTTTGTACAGTTTTTACAATTTCAGAAATATCGTTGCTTAAACTATTTTAGTTACTAAAATTTTATTTACTTAAAACACTAATAAGACTATTTAGCTATCGATTTTAAGAGATCAACTATTTATTTAAAGGAATATAATTAGATCAATTTATAAATAAATATTTTATCATTAATTTTTATTTATTTATATTCTTTATTAAATTTTACACCCAAAATAACTTATAATGATAACATCATAATATTTCATTAAATACTACTAAAAAAAGAAAAAAGATTAAAAAAAAGAGAAGAAGAAGAAGACAAAGAAGATGAAGAAGAGGGGCCAAGGCAAATTAAAAGAAAAAAAGTTCTTTTATAGCACTTTCGTTTCCTTTAAAAAAAAAATATCACGTATACTTTGTGGTCAAAATTTGTATAAAAATTAATTTCTTTATTGTTCATTTAAATAGTAATTAAGATATTAGAAATAAAAGTTTCATGATTTAAAATATGAGATTTATAAATTGAATAATGAGTATATTATATGGGTGTTCAAAGTAATTATATAATATTAATTTATAATAAATTATTTTTAATAATAATTCACATGATGAGTGATTTTGTAATATATATTTGTATTAAAATTAAATTTTTAGAGTATAAATAATTCCACCCTTTAAATTTTATCTATTCCCTTTTCTTTTACAAATAAATATGTATTAAAAAAAAAATAGACTGCCTCGATTTGGATCCAAAATCGGTTATATATTAATATGTGATTTTAGGTCGAGCACTGTCGGTGACGCCGACTTATTTTGATATCAGAATTCTACATGGAAATTGCAAAATGTCTTCATCGCGGTAGTGTCCGGGATTGACCCACAATTTTGACTTTATTCCTGTATAACGATCTGGTAATTTAAATCTGTGGATAGTTTTTTTTAAATCCGCTCCTACTGATTACGTGCGGGCAACAATTACATAAACAAGTTTCCATGATCTAAACGAGTATGATAAATCCGTTAACAAGCTAAATATTATAGGGCCCCAAATTGATTGTTTTGCTTGATGCTTTTGTTCCTTGATCTTATTTTATTTTATTTTAAAGATTTATATGCCAAAACTTCATATCGTAGAGAGAATGCCAGAAACGGTGAATAACAAAAACAGTTAACCTCTATGTGAAAGTGTTCAGAGTTTATTAATAAATTATAAAATTTATTGTAAAAATGCATAGTTGCGACGTTTGTCAATGTAATTTTTTTAATTAAAACATTGTTTGATAAATAAGAAAAAATTATAATTTTATTTTTTTCTCAAAAATATTATTTAAATATCATAATCACTAAACACAATTGACTTTTACTTACGGTTAGAATTTTTTCTTTCACATCAATCAGCTAAATTAGCTAGCTTGCTTCAAAACACCTTAACACCGAAGAAATCCTAAATTAACTAGCTTGCTTTACTTGATATCAAGATGATAATTCAATTACTTTAAGAGGCGTAAACACTAGATTATAATGTTTCGAGTAACGCATCTTCAATACCATCCATAAGATAACCAAGGATGATCCATCCCGCTTCTCAGTTCTCCAAAAAATTCAAGGATTGTGAGAGTTGGCTATCTTTAACGAACTTCATAATGGACTCGTACGCGCAAGAATCCTGACAAATTAAATTATTAATAATTCAATTAAAGCAAGGTTGTCTGATCACTACATTAACTAATTGCGAAGAAGCATGCATCTTCAATTGGACTATGCTAATAAACGACGATCCTTTATCCATCTTATCCGTTAATAAAATGTTCCAGAAATGGACGGTTGGATTTGGCCGTCTTTAACAAGACAACCCGAATTGACTTAATTCAAAACAAGACAATTGACATATAATTAAATTAAATTAAATTATTGATTACAACTCTTGAGACGTTTTCTGTATCCCGCAAGCAAAGCCACTCTAGTCAATAAAGAGAGAAAAGCTCGGGGCAGAATTATCGTACTACTTTATGAGGCCGACGTAGCTAGACAAACCATTAGTATTCTATCATACGGCACAGGAATGGATTCAAAATACTCACTATAAGATTTATTAAATTTAATATTTAAAAATTTGATAAAATAATAATGAGCTGTCACTCCGTCTTAATAGACTGAGGCGGTGCGGAAATTCCACACAAATTTCTCCCCGTATCAATTGATTGGAATGTGAAGAAGATCGAGGAGGTGCCACGCGAGGCCTATAATTATCTGTGTCTTTGTCGGAAGCGGAAAAACAAGGCAAGACAAATAATTGCTTACAAATAATTGATAATGTAAATATTCGATAAAATCTCTCGTGTGTTGCTGTCGAACTCAATGTAGCACCTGTACAAAAGTTGACGCTTATGAGTTGTGTTTCCATCTTTCTTGTGCGCGTAAGGGAATGCATGAAGGACAAATTAAGAAATTGAAAAAAAGAAAAAGAAAAAGAACAACGTGATGAAATTGTATATAAAAATTGGTAATAAACTGGCTTAATTACCGACTCTAGATAGCAGAGTCTCGGGTTTTCAATCTTGTTTTCAAAAGTAGAGCTATTTTAGTTCAGGTTGGTTTAATTATTAGTACCTAATTTAGTGAATTAATTGAAAGGTCGATTGATGCGTCAGTTAATTATGGTTTATTAGTGTAAACTTCTCTTTACTTCAAAGAGGCATCATTAGCTTTATTATGTATTATGGTGTGTTAAATTTATAACACATTATCCTGGTTGGTGTAATGTAGACTATATTACACATTTTACTACTTTTTATTGTCGGCCTTAAGAATTCAGGAGCCCAAATTTTAATGATAACAAGTAATTTTATGGATTTCTTAACCCAAATCTTCCTGTTGCTTTTACTGTGAGGCCCAAGTAATGCTTCCAAAAATTTCTGGCTAACCGGTGCCCTGATCATCTATATTGAAATCCAAGGGCTTGGGATGGGCCTGAGTTTCTTCGAACCATTGGCCTAGGGTTAAGCCGGGTGAGATCTCGAGCTCTTGTGCTGCAATAAATTCCTAAAAGCTATTAATGTATTATGTGCTTTTGTTTTGCTGAAATTTACACTAACAGCCCTTGTTTGCGGGTGTGACTAGACAATTAGTGGAAGGAGTTATCACCACCCTTGTGTTAGTATATTGACAAATTGACTTGGATAGAAACGAACCCAGATACATGGAGCAGTACTTAACACCCTAATAATATCTTGATAAAAGCCCTTTCCAACTAAATTAAAAAAAAAAAAGGCATGCAAATACAATTAATCCCAATTTATTTTCTCTCCTCTTTTATCCTCAAATGTAGGGACAGCAGTGGGAAGGTAAGGGAGGGGATTAATATCTCCATACTAATTTCCGATAATTTTATGTATGTCCCAATTCCCTCCTTGTATCCATCAAAATCGCTTAAAAGAATTTTCGTTCCCTCCCCCCAAATAATAAAAGGGGATCCCAAGAGTTTCAATCCTAAATAATTTCTAAATAGTTAATACATTTTTAGTTTTTAAATTTGATTTAATTTATTAAAATAAAAAATTAAATAAAAGTAAATTTTGCTAATATATCTTAATAAATTTGGATGTTATAGCTTTAGCTTTTCCTTTAATTTTTATTTACTACAAAAAAAAGTTTAAAACAAAAAAATTATACGTTAATCTCTTTTGAATAAAACCTAATCAAAATAGTAATTTAGAAGTACAATTTGTAAATTGGGCCCAAAAATATTTTGATTTTTGTTATTTATACTAATATTTAATATTTTATACTTTAAATTTTAGTATTTATTCATTAGTCTTTCTAAAAAAAATAGAATTGAAAATCAAAATGGGAAAATGGGGAATTAGAGTGGGGATAGAGATTTAAGCTCATCCTCATCCTTTTCACAAATAATAAATTGAGTACAAAATTATTCTCATACTCTCCCTAAATAGAAAAAAATCTCCAAGAGACCCTGTTCCAATGGGGATTTCTACCATCCCAACTCAAGCATGTCTTTTTTTCCCCCCTCAAGTCTTTTATGTAAATTGTTTAGATTCGTGGCGAATTAATTTTCTTGATTTTTTCCTTTTCTTTATTTTCTTAGATTAATTATTTTTAATCCAAGGGAAATTATTATTTTTTAACTCTTGAGAGAGAAAACTTAGAGAGATAGAAATAACAAAACCCTAGAGAATTATTTATGTGAAAAATAAGAGAAATAGCCTATGAAAAATTTCAATAGTGAGAAAATTGTTAGAAATAAAATAAAACAGTTAAAAAATAAAACCTATGTAAATGATGGTGATAATTTAGAAAGAAGTGATATTTTTTATATTAAATAGAGTGCAATTTAAAAGGATAATTGATGACGGTGTTATAAGTCTCTCTCTCTATGTGCGCACGTGTGTGTGTGTGTGTGTGTGTTCTCTAATGTGAGTACTCATATTTTTTTATACAAATATGTTGTTAAGCCATGTAGTTTAAAAAAATCATAGGCTGCTCAAATCTTCCACAATCAGATGTTAATTTTGTACCCAGGAGCTTACTTAGCAAAAGTATGCTTAGATCCAAAGTACACTTGGCAGCGGAATATGCTTAGCATTCAAGGCGGGCTCTACTTAAAAGGAGACTGTGCTTAAAAATGGGTCACTTACATAACCAAGTCAACCGTGGTGCACTTTGTAAAATGCCCAAGCATTACTGAAGATAAAATATCCAAGCCCGACTCAAGATAAAGAATTCTCTACAATTGTGATAAAAGTTTAAACTTTCTAAATTTAGTCATTTAAGTCTCCTTGTCTACTTGTCTAAGGAACACATCTATAAATAGGGATGAGCCCCCTTACTTTGTTCAACAACCACCATCACACCATTGAAAGCACACATAACACACTCAAGCTCTCAAATACTCTTATAAGCTCTCTTATAGGTTCTCTTGTATTTAATCTCTTTATACATAATACAATGATATTTAGCCATTTAACTCATACTTCTCTCTAGCATTTTTTACAAGTATAGTTAGTTGGCTAGACCGAGAAGTGTTTTAGGTTTACTTAGCAACTTAGGTGTTAGAAAGTCATTTAAATGTTGTACAGGAGCATTGCACAAAACTCTCATTTCATGACAATTGATAAGTACTTGAGAGCTTGAGTGTGTTGTGTGTGCTTTAAGTGGTTTGATGGTGGTTGTTGAGTAAAATGAGAGGGCCCACCTCTATTTATAGATGTGTCCTCTAAGCAAGTAAATAGTGGGACTTAAATGTCAAAATCTAGAAAGTTTTAGCTTTATCACAATTGTAGAGAATTCTAGATCTTGGGCCAGGGTTGGACATTTTACTAAGCGCACCATAGTTGGGTTACGTTGGTGGCCCATGTCTAAATTAGCCTGCTTCTAAGCACACCACCTTAAGTGCTAAGTGTGCCCCACTTCTAAATGCACTCCAAGTCTAAGCGGACTTTTGCTAAACGAGAATGTTGATACATAATTAACCTCTGATCACATGAGATTTGAGCTGGTGCCTGGACCTGTAGCTAGTGTGACTTCATTAAAGATAAATTAAAACATGAATTAGGAATTTTCCTTTGAATTGATTAGTTTTTTGAAATATTTAACATTTGTCATCATAAATTCAGCATCACATATACCTCGTACAAGAACCAAGCATTGTCTAAAAGAATAAATTTTTTACTTCAATAATATGAGGTAAAAAGTAAAATATGTAATTAAATTACATCATTAATGCTGTGATAAATATCAATTTAATAAATTTCAATTAAAACTAATAAATAAAAAATAAATTTAATTAATTAATATAAGATTGGTAAAATAAGAAAATTAATATAACAATGGTAAATTGGTATTTTAAAATTATAGAAAAACAAACACTTGTAAAAGTAATATGAAACTTATAAATTAATATTAAACTTCCATTGAAAAAAAGTTACTTATCAATTGAAAACAATTATAATAATTTTTATTGAGCTAGTTTAATCATAAATTCTATATTCATTTTAGGACATTCATAATTTTTTTAATTTTATATTATAGTATTATTTATCACATAGGTTAATTAAGTAAAATTATTATTATTTTTTATATGGATCCAGCCAAAGTAAAATAAAAAGACGTTCTTATATTACTAGACATATATAATATATATAGTTTAACATATATTTTATTTATATAATTCATGTTTAACTATAATATTGATGCTCAGATTAAAATCATAGCATCATAAAATGACCCATAAATGGATCGTAAAAATATTCATTCAATTAGTAAGATCTTAAGAATAATAAAAGAGATTTAACTTTACAACTTCTTCACATTATTCTATACTAATACAATTATTCAAATATTATTAAAATGTATTTGTTAAGAACGTTAGTAATGTTATATGAAAGGGTTAAAACCTAATTTGATAAAGAATTGAAATTTGCCATGTCGAATTACTCAACATTTGTAGCCACTTAAAAAAGGTGGGAGCTTGAAAAGGGTTTAAACACCATGGACGGCAAAACCCTACTTTAAATGTTGATTGACCCAAAACTTGCAAGTCCCAATAATTCGCATAAAACTTTTTGATACATTAGTTTTTTATATAATTTTAACCAATCTCAAATCTCTCAAGGATTTGGATTATAAAGGTGGATTGCCTTTTTTCACCTAGGAATATTTTTATATATTACCCCTTTCACTAGCAAAAAGGAATATTAGTCTAACGATTGATTTCATTATAGGTCTATCAGACCATGATGTTGAGATTTTTTTCTTCTTTAAAATAATGTAGGAATAAATCTGTAGAAGGTGATGACCAATAACAATTAGCTGTATATCATCATTTGCTTTCAATTATTGTCATAGGTATTCCAAGTGCATAAATTTAGCCATGCAATAGAGCTGCTTCTCTCTTTGGGAAAACTGTTGCTAATAACATAATACTAAACTGTTGTTGATGGGTTAATAATAACTAACCTCTCAAAAGAATAATAATAACTTAATCCCAAGCTTTTTTAAAAAGAAAATTTTGAAGTTTATTAAAAAATTTTGGACTTTGTTTCAAATAAGATTTTATTAAATCATTTTGAAGGAGTAGATTAATTAAGATATAAAAAATTGACTAAAAACGCCTGTTGTTTGAATTAATGAAGGTTCGAAGGGTTTTAAAATGTGGGAAACAGTAATTAGTTTGGTAAAACAATAGAGGAGCTCTCTCACTGTTCCCTGAAACTAAATATATATATATGTAATACAAAGTCAAAAAAGAAAAAGAATTTCTATCATTCTTCTTTTGTAGTGTTTTTATCTATTTGACTTGATGGGCACAGCAGTTTTTTGCTTTTATTTGTATGGATCACTCATTAATAATGTTGAAGGAAAGAATCAAATTAAAGAAAGCACTGTTCAGGTTTAAGAAAATAATCTCCAATCAATGAAACAATCAATCTCCATAAATCTCTAAGACTATGAGTCTAGATAATTCTAGAATCACAGGATTTGTTACTTAAATTATATTTATCTAGTTTCCTTATTTATTCTCTTGTAATGCCATATAAAAGGTTCATTCCTTATACCATCAATTTAAAGTTAAATGTATAATTTCTTTTTGTAGTCCATAACAAGTAAAAAGATCTTTCGACACAAAAAAAAAAAAAAAAAAATTCCAGGTCCGTATGAAATTAATGTGAAAGACAAAAGTCTGCAACAATATCCAATAACAGATTTGAGCAGGAAATTAAGCATAATGATCCTCAGCTATTGAATTGAAATAATTTGATCGTTGCCAATTTGCGAATGGATACCATATTAACGAACTTGTTCGAAATTTAATTGGAGAATATTAGCTCCAAAATTAGCAGCTTTTTATTTTTATTTTTTTTACTTTTATATATTTATTTTTTAAGTGTACGTTTTGCAAGAGTGCATTCTTGCAATGGGAGATGATTCCTTTGTTTGGTTACACAAATATTTGTTTTAGTTTGGTAGAAGAGCGTCTAAAATGTAAAATTATTCCGTTTCACATTTAAAAAAAAAATTCAGGAAAAAGTCATCCAATTATCCAACTTCAAATAAATGGTCACAAAGCCAGCTAAGTATAATTCCTGTTTACAAGAAATTGCATGCATTGAAAAATAAATTGACATACTAAAATGAATTTCTCAAAGAGGCTGCAAGGCTTTGATTTAATTCAATTGCCTGTGTGCATTTTTGTGTTGAAAATTCCAAAAGTAATGAGAGAAAAGGAAACCAGAAGAGAAAAAAACAAAAACATGACTAACATTCGTACAATTAGATATTATTTAGAATCATTCTGCATTATCAACAGTGATGATTGTGCTTGTAATTATTGGGATTATTATATCAAGAAATTGTTATAGTTACAAGACATTCCCAAACAAATCAATTACAATACAATACATGGCTATAATTTAGTTATGGAAAGCTTTAGTGCTTGGACATTTAAAATGTTTAATTGTAACCAATCTGTGAGATGATCATTTTGTGTATTATATATAATATGAAAAAAAAAACTCTTTGAGGGTCAACAAACTCATCAATAATATTACTGTACATATGTATACAAATGCCTAATCCTCCACCAGTGAGAGTCAAAATCAAAGTGTTTAATAATAACAATAGGAGTAATTTCATTAATGAATTATGAACAGTTTTGGATCAATGGAAGGCAACAAAATCCCGCAAAATCATGACGTTTTATTTAACTTAAACATTAATCATCACCATTAACATGAACAAAAGTGATCATGAGACTCTTCTTAATTTACTTAGTTTATTATTGAAGTGTAGATATGGATCCATTGAACGAAGTTGAATTAATTAGTTAATGTCAATTAAGGTTGTTAATTTTGTGAAAATTGTTTTTGGACTAAGAATATAAGCTTAGGTGATCCTCAAATCATAAGCTAACTTCTTCTTTCCTTTTTTTTTTTTTTCGGGGGGCTTAAGTATATGTTTTTATATAGTATCAAAACCAAATTTCATGAGCAACGGCTTATTCGTCACAGAGTGTTTAGAAGAATATGTCACATCAATTATGTTTTTGTAACTAAGATTATAAGTTAGAGGCAATCGTTAACTTATGACCTAATTTTTGAGTCATTTGTGTTTAACACGAGAGTTTTCTATTATAGAAAAAATTAGTAAATATTTATATACATGGTTTTTATTTTTATTTAAATTAAAAAAATATGTATATAAATGTCAATACGAGATTCTTCCTGGTGATATTGAAGTCATTTTTCACTTTTCAATTTTCAAATGAGAGTGAAACAGCTTAGTTCAACAATTTTATCATCGTAGTGGTTAATTTCCTATTAACATAATTAAAGGTTTGGTGAAGGGTATATTACTGCAATTAATTTGTACTTATATGAATGAGATATTAATAACATACACTCCATCCATATTAACGATGGATTGTTCATGGATTTTGATCCGTTCATTTTAACTTTCTTGATTGGTAATTACCTGCTGAATCCACCATGTACAGGCTAAGCCGAATTACACTTAGATCCCTAATTGTTTAAAATTCACACTCAGGTCCCAGATTCTTTTCAATTATCAATTACGTCTTAGACGTTAAAACCATTTTTCTAAAAAAAAAATGAACACATAGATTCTGGATAATTTATTATTTACCCATTTGTTAGTCTAATTCAGTGTGCTAATCAAAAGACAGGAAACATTTTATAAATAAAAGTGTCATACATGTGGTTCAGTAGGAAATTTTGAATGATAAAATTATAATGTCAAGGATGTAATATAGAGAATTAAAAAAAGAATAAATATTGGTTAAGTGTCTGTTAAACTCTATATTTTAAGAATTATCCAAACATATTCATGTTATTGATTATGTTATAATCTTAAGTATATTTTTTTTCCTTAACTTTTATAAAAATACCTTTACAACAATTCTAGGACATTAATGAAAAGAAATAAAGTGAAGGACCAATGACGAGCTATATAGAAGATAAGAGAAGCAGGAGTAGGAGGAGTTAGTCTTTCTTTAAGATCAAGGAAGAAATAAGACAATTTTGCCAGAGTCCTACCTAAAGGGAGACTACTCTTAGACATAACAAATGTACTTTCTCATGATAGACATACTAGTTCTCACATCGAGGAACAAAATTCAGGGAATCCTCCTCAACCGCCCTATACGAGGTATGATGCTTTCCCAAAGGACCTTAGGCAGGTAGAGTAAAACAATAACAAAAAATTACACTAGTTTTTAGTTTAACTTTAGAGTAAGTCACTAATTTGGTAATTAAACTTTTTTCTTTTCATTAATTTTTCAAGGTTGTTTTAAGGGTATTATTATAAGCAGGAATATTTTTTAAAAAAATATACCTTCTAACATAGTACTAATTAACTGAATATATATGTACTGAATGAGCATTTAATTACTCAAGATAACATTAAATCCTAAGTAATTAAAATTAGAAATACAAGAGAATTAATTGTCATTCTCTCTTCACGCTATTTGCACTGGATTTATTATTTAAACCGTAGTTCTCTAATTATGCTCATGTAATACACAATGATTGCTTACATGATGGAAGCACAATTATATAGTACACAGAAGAAAAAAAAAAGAAGGTAATAGTTAATGCTAACAGTACAATTAAAGGAAGAAAATAATGTTATAAGAAGAAAAAGAAGAGCTAAAGCACTTCCGATAGGACCCATTACATGTCTCCTCATTAGCCCCATGATGTGATCTTCATTTTTGTCCTCTCAAAAAATAAAAAATAAAACCCTCTCCTCTTATTTCTTTTCACACTCCAAAAGATTCTTAAACTTCTTCCTCTTTGCTTTGAGCTAGATAGCTAAGTGATCATGTCAAGCAACAAGGGGAAAGAGGTAGCTGAAGGATCATCATCAAGATCATCGACGTTGGCGACGCCTGCTGTTGCTGCTGCCCCTGATCAGCAAACTCCGGCGCCTCTTAGTCGATATGAATCACAAAAAAGGCGAGACTGGAACACTTTTGGTCAGTACTTGAGGAACCAGAGGCCTCCAGTGGCGCTTTCGCAGTGCAACTCGAATCATGTTCTTGATTTTCTCCGGTATCTTGATCAATTTGGCAAGACTAAAGTGCACCTCCAAGGGTGTGTTTTCTTTGGCCAGCCAGAGCCACCAGGCCCTTGTTCTTGCCCTCTTAAGCAAGCTTGGGGCAGCCTTGATGCACTCATCGGCCGGCTTAGGGCTGCTTATGAAGAAAACGGCGGCTTGCCAGAAACAAACCCTTTTGCAAGTGGTGCTATAAGGATTTATTTGCGTGAAGTGAGGGACTCTCAAGCTAAGGCTCGAGGAATCCCTTATAAGAAGAAAAAGAAGAAGAGGATGACTGTGAAGTCTACTAATGATCATAGCTCAAATTTTCCTATGCAATAAGAGCTTGATTCCTATTGCTTTCTTAGCTTTAGGAAATGGTAATTTTCTTTTTGATAATTAATGTTCTTCTGTTAGAAGCTAGCTAGATCTATAATATTAAATTATCAAACACTATGTGAATGTATATTACATACAGTTCTAAATTATTGATAATTTATATTGTTGAAGAGTCTGTGTATACATTTTGAAATTTAGGCCCCATATGATTCCTTTCATGATAAACCCTAGGCCAAGGGCTTCAAAACCCTAATTTTTCGTTAAAAAGGAAAAGACATAATTGCAGTATTACCACTTTTACCTTAACATGTTCAACAATCAATGTTTGATGCGATGATTAAAATAGAAGACTCTTTCACTCTCTCTCTCTCTCATATCAAAATTCACATTTTATTTTATATTTATATATGTGTTAGCTTTCCCTCCCTCTCTCTCTCTCTTTTTTTTTTTTTTTAAATCCCCCTTCTAGTCCTAGCTAGCTCTTTTAAGATTCCACACGATCTTGTGCTTGCCATGAATGTGCATATCATTGTATATAATACAATTTTTCATAATATTTGATTGAAAGATCTTTCGGTAATTGGGATAAAACAAATTAATATTTATTCAGGTCGTTTGTTTGCTGGTGGTAATACCACCATCCACTACTAAGATCCTACATATATTCAATCCTTTCGTTCTGCTCCTTTGTCTGTTTTCATATTTTTACAAGATTTTTATATCATTTTTTTAAGTTCACATTATTATATATAAATATGTGAATGTCCCTTTCTTTATAATCCTATATGTAATTTACCTTTGTTTAGAATAAGATTGTCCTTTTGTCTGCATTACAGAAGTGCTGATGGCATTCTACCCGTTTATATTACCCACGAATGATTTGCATCTAATTATATAATATCAGAAGCATTAGGACAATTTTTCTTGTGAATAATTAATATATAAGTTTGCAAATTTTTATTATCTTAAAAATCCAAAAAAGCATCATCCGTATCCCAATCGTTCAAATTTCAAATGTCTGACAAAATTCACAGCCTGGCAATTGTTTCATTCTTTTATTCTTTCATTTTTTTTATTTTTTTGGTTTTTCCTTTTTTGCTAGTCTCTGTCGCATAATACAATATTGGATATGCTGGTTACAAATTGCATTACCGTCGGTAAAAGTCATAAATGTTTTTGCATCAAACTTTCATTTATGTTCTGATGATCACTTCAACTATTTTCAGGCCCTCAATAAATCCTAGCTCTCGATTTCGCCTTCATGTTCCGGAGCCATATCTTGCTGGATGTTGCAAAACAACACTCCTTGAATGAAGTTCCTTATCTTTTTAATGCCTCAAGCAATCTAATTATGAGATTAAAGCGAGAATTATATATATGAATTGGTCAAGACAAATCCCGGAGCCGAAGAATTGGGTAAGTCCCTTTGCTCTTCCTTCTTTTAACCCTTTTCATAATCTTAAAGATACTTATTATTGTCAAACATATTTTGTTCTATAGCTTGTTGCATCCTAAAAAATTATGTAAATTCATAAAACCCATGGGAAGAAACTATCATTGCCACCATTGGATATTGTGGATTTTTATTGAAGTATTTATTTTACATATAGTAGGATTGGGAGGTTTTGTTTCCTTGTCATGCCTTTGAAAAGAATCGATAACCATACTAAATGTATGCTGTATATATACCGTATTTTTGCTAAATTTTCAAAGGAGAAGGAAATATGAATGTTTTCAGTTAAGAGTATAGGTAGTGCGCGTATTATGTTCTTTTGCATCTTTCTAATTTATTACATACTGCAAATTCAGCCACTCAGTTGCCAAAATATACCCATTTAATAGACATTTTTGTATTAATTGTTTGTTAAGTCCCTCTCAAATATTAAAACAAAAATGGCACAATCCCGATTGTTGAGACATCAAATTATTTTCTTGAGAATCCCTGGTGGTATCCCCACTGACATAATTTGTTGTCCCACATATTCAAAAAAAAATAAACTTTGGACTAATTACCATTTATATGTCATTGGATTCCTCATGTGTATCATCAGAATGTGCATTAACTCCTTAATTTACTTTTCAATTTTCCGCCCATTTATCCGTCACTGAAAGAATAACTCTCCTTCAAATTAATTGCTAATTATATTGACCCTATTTCATATTTTATCTGCACATTTTCATGCTAATTTACATACCACGATCAGGTCTGTAGTTGTTCATCTTATGATGTGCGACTGTGCACATGTTAGGCTCCCATTGAGGAACTTGTAATGTGTCCCCAACTATATATGTTTAAAATCCACATTTAGTTTGTATTATGTTTTTATATAGTCTCCTTTTCCATTCCTTTCATACTTTTAAACCAAGATATTGGCTGATATAGGGTCAGTAACTATTAATTAAAATCATAATAATGCTCAAAGGAAATTTGCCTTATTGGTTTCTCAATTCCTCTGTCTTCATGGAAAGGTCTGATATTCTATACAATTCATTCTTTTGATAAAGCATAAAATTGAGCCCAACATTACCTATATAGATTATTACTTTCTCTATCCTCCAGTCATAAATTTTAGCAATGCATTGTGTACTTTGTGTAGTTTAAACTCTCTATCTCTGAATGAATGTTGCATTTGTTTGGTGTTCTGGTGTTGTCACTTAAAAGTTATAATTACAATGAAATATAAGTTTTAACTATAAAATAAAAATTGTTGCTGTTTAATAAATATAACTTTTAAAGTTAATAATTTTAACAAATAATAAGTCATATAGATTTTTTTTTCATGAAACAATTATAGGGAAAGTAAAAGTCATTTTAACTTTCAAACTATAGTTGTCAGTGTTTATCAAATATTTTGTAGGTGTACCTTCTAGCTAGAGTCAAAATGGCCAAACAACTATACCAAATCCCTAGTATATGATTTAAGGAAATCTAAAAGCTTTCGGCACACACACATATGTATATATATCTATATATATATATATATATCAATTTGGATATATAGATCCATGGATACATACAAATTGTTAGAATAAGCTAATAAAGGGAGTGTAAATGTATAATAATATTGTTCTCTATCTTTAGTAGTTATGTATATATTAAAAAAAAAAAAAACACACACACACACACACAAAAACCTACACACAAACAATTGAATATGGATGTTAAAGAAACTTTTAATTTTTTAAAGTGAGACAATGAGAATATCTGATTCGATTAATTGAACTAAAAAGCAGAAAGTGCATGCATATAAGGTTGTTGAGAACATATTACTTTAAGAAAATAATATGTAGGAAGTTGGAACTTGGAGCATATCATCATAGTACATTAGTATTCGACAAACCTGACAGCACTTTGCTTATAACTGGGAGATTGTGACGGCCATGGCATCAATTAATTGCAGGTATATTATACCATGAGATTTAATTAAAATTCGGATACATATGTTCATTCATATTACAGCCTAAAAAAGATTAGCTTTAAGTTCTATTCTGCTATTACTTAGGAGAGATATCCGTTCATAATCTCAATTTTCTGAAAAGGTGATAAAAAAAATGTTTCATGAGAACTTGAAGTGTTGGGGAGAAATTTTAGAGTATATCAAAGATACTATACTTAACTAATGCATGCATGTTAAGTATGGTTCAATTAAATATACTCATTGATTACATGATGATTGTCAAAATAAACACACACATAACGTATTTATATACATTAATTGAGAATAGTACCTCCAACGTGACTTCTAACGTACTCAAAAATTTCTCAATGTCGAGAGCATCAGTCTAACATTCTTTGTTGCCCTACACCAATTAAATTGCACGAGATACTAAAGAAACTAAAATCCGCTCCAAAACTTCTTCAGCTGTCCCACTAGCTTCTTAGTTAAAACACTTGAGAATAAATCTATTTTCCATCTTTTTGACCAATGATGAAAGGCATCCCCACCCTTTCATTGTTTATGTGGTTGCTTTGAACATAGAGAATCCAACTTCTTGCTCACTCTTGTCTCTGTAGACTATATTACATGGATCGGAGTCAGATACATTCCTCTTCATATTTCTTTTGTTTTTAACTTTTTGTTCTTAGCAAAGTCTGTCGATTGAAAGTCAGAATATGTTTGTTTTCTAACTCTAGATGCCACCAAAAATTATAAAAATAATAATAACAACAATAACAATAACAATAATAATAATAAAAAAAATGTTAGCAGCAGAATGAACGGAATAGCTAGAAAATTAATGGCTAGCTATTATCATTTGTTTTGTGCATTTATGTGTTGTAAACGCCGTAGATCTCCTGTGAAAGTAGAGATATATTTGCATGCTTCGACCATTTATCCAGAAAGATTTGTATAAAATATTGTAGCTGAATTTATTCACCACAAAGAATGAGAATATGTTTCCGCAGAGATAACCCTTGATAGCTTCTAAATTCTAATTATATTAGCATCCTAAAGTCTATACTGTTTCTCGTGTCTCAACGTGTACGTATTGTACGTACGATCACTGCATGGTGCATGCATTAATTGCCGAGCGATTCAGAGATAAATCAGATTCTATGAGACTACAACGTTGATCTTTGGATCTCACTTTTCCAATTGGAGAAACTTGCATCAAATTGGTGATCTGATTTATTAGAATAGTTTGGTGTCTTCATATCGATCACCAAGGCTTCAAACACATCATAATAAATCAAATGCTTTAATATTAGTATAACAAACGCAAGACCATGATAAAAGTGAACCTTCAAGACAGTCAAGTGTATTGCGCGTGTGTATATATATATACATACATATATATATAATATGATTTTTTTTCCACATGGACTTTCATACAAAATAAAATACAGATTCTAGGTTGTACTATTGATGAAAACAATTAACATAATGAGCTGAATCCACTTTCTAATTTATTCGAGCATCCGTGATATATATATAGTGTTAATCTGATCTACGATTCTAGGCCTTATTAGAATTCAAGAAAACTATTAAACCTTATCGTTTAATAGTATAATGTCATTACACTATTAAACAGTTCAATTTAATAGATTTTTTTGAAATTTGACAAATCCAAAGATGATATTTAAATAGTCTGATATATAGAATATATGAAAAGGGTAAAGTGTTGGAATAGAGCATTTCTAGTGATCGGTTGTGTCATATAAGTCCCATTCGGACATCTAATTGCTTCAATTTGAATTATTTAGAGGATAATTTATATATATTAATATTATATCAAAAAGATGAACAATTAAACATATTTCTCAATTCAATATAAACTCAAAGAGGTAAATAGAGTCCCAAACAGATAACGAGAGATATATAAAAAGTAGATCCCATTATGCACAATCTTGAATTGGAACATTTCTTTATATATATATATATGTATGCATGTATGTATATATGCATATGCCTTCCTGCACTTTGATAAAAGCGCGGAATCCCACACTCGACGCTCATCCTATGTATATAGGTATATACTTTCGTCTGCCCTCTGGTGCGCGCATATAAGTGATGGTACTTTTTAATATTCATTTAATAGAATTTCAGATTAAGTGTAACGTGACTTTAGCTAAGCCAACGTCATTTAAAAGGTAATCGAGTTTAAGATCATATAAGAGTGTAAAATTACATTAGCTTAGCCAATGTCACTTAAAAATGTCGTCTACTGAAGGGGCAAAAAAAAAGAAAAAAAATTTACTGTCTTTTAGACAAATAAACAAACGACAGTGCTTTTCTAATTTTGTTCATTAAAATCATGTGCACGAAAATAATATTCCGTCCTAATAAAGCATGACAAGAGATCGAGAATACTACCGTTATAAAGTTCACAGCCCAAATTATGCGCCACCAATCAGTAACTGGCACGGTTTAAATCCACTACTTTTATCACAAAATTACTTTGATACAATACAAGAGCACTAAAGCACTGGTGTGGAGCAGGTCCTAAAGTTGAAAAGCCCAGGCAGGTTTCGCCTGCCATAGGCATCATCGCAAACTTCCTGGAGATAGTTCAGTAGTAGCTTCAAAAGTTGCAGTTGCAGAGACCCCTGGCTTTAAACAATATATACTTTGATGGAATTAAATAGTCAAATCATCGCCATATGCCACGATTGAATGAGAACAAAAGTCATTCATAGTATATTCCATTCTCGATAACTTACCACACGGCTGGTTATCTCACAATATGCAATTCTATGAGAGGAAAATTAATAAAGTCGCCAATTCAAAATTACTACACTCTCAGAAAGTGGCTTGAAAGATTTCTAGTTCCGCCTTGCTCATGGTGGATGACTAGCCAATTGATTTGGTTCTAAACATTGGTAAAATAATTTTACTTCACCCCAACATGATCTATCCCATATTGCAGCCATTCACAGCATGCATTATTGTTATCTGGTACAGGAAGCATCATCGCTGATTAAACTCTCCAGGAAATTGTCTTCCACCAGTCATACCGCTAAGAGTTAACATGCAGATTTGATTTCAATGCCTGACATACTAATTATACGGAAATGCAATGCACCAGCTACCACAACACAGCATGGTTTTGAAGTTCAACATTGTAATGTAAAGTTGCCACTGCATAGCATGGCATAGCAAGGGGTAAAAAGGCAGGAAAATTATAAACTAAGTATTTTGACATTGGTCAAAGAATGATTTCATAATGGTAAACAAGTAACTTCACTATCAATGAATTTACATGAAGATTGAAGGAAAACACCTAGTCACCTGCAACATCAAACCCTTGTACGTCCCAAAGTCCCCCCCCCCCCCCCACCAAAAAAAAAAAAAAGGTTCAAACTATTCTACAAAAGAAATCAGGATGAATGTAGCTTAAGTTCCAATTTTCACATTGTTATACCTCTACTGTAGCTTAAGTTCCAATTTTCACTTTGTTATACCTCTACCTTACATGAAAACTATCTGTAAGCTGGCCTATACTGCAAAAAATAGACATGTAAAAAGAAGGAAAAAGGAAGTGGAGAGATAGGGAAATTTTATTTACCTCCATCACCAAATCCATCTCAATTATTAACTCTCATGTTTCTCTATCTGACTGCCTGACGCTTCAATGATACCACCTCTTCCCGGGCTCGTTCACATACCATAAGAAATACAACTATTTGTATGAGACATGTAAGAAAGAGAGAATGGGAGAGGGGAGGACAGACAGAAAGCAATAAGGCCATCACCCACATAAGAAGAATAAGTGAGAAACCTAATAAAAGTCAGTATTTTTTATGCTCCTGTAGCCAATAGGTTGATCAGCTCTCTACCGGAAGAACTGATTCCCGAATAAAAATGTAATTACATGTGGAGTGGGCTCTCTAAAATAACAAATTTCATCAGCTAACATTTCTAAGATATTTATTCAGCTGGTTCTTAAAAGCTATGTCTTGATTAGCCAGATTAATGAACCAGTAGCAAGTTAATGGCACCAAAGAGGCAAATTATTAGCATATGCAGATAAATGTTACGAAAGGAATTCCCAAAATAAACCAATATATTGATTCGTTGTGAATATTTCAATAACAGATACAATGAAGTTAGCAACGCATGTACAGAACTCTAGCTTTAATCATCCTCTCCAGAAATTGTAAGTTAACCAAAGATCTCAGGCAGGAATAAGGTGTAACTGGACAAAGAGCTGCAAATTTACAAAACAAAATTGCTGGCTTGCACTTAGCAACAAGTAAATCCTCAAACTACCAATTTTGATTCCTCAAGAGAATGATTTCGAGAAGAATTATCATACTTCATGCTTTTTGCAACTTCAAAAAAATGTGCCACAGCTTCTTCGGGAGTCCCAACTAGAACTCCATGTCCTAGATTAAGGATGTGTCCTCTTGATCCTGCACACTTGACAACCCTGAAAACAAAAACAATCAGCATGAGCACTTGTATCATTGTTTGGAAATAAAATCTCAGTTGCTATTTTGAGCAGAAAGAAACTGCACGATTCATCAGCCAAGCCTTTATTATTTGTAAAATAATACTCTTGTAGTCTTGTTTCAACTATTCTTTTTATCTGAACTACCTAGCACTCAGAATACCAAAAAGTTATCATCATATACCAGAATGTAATTATGACGAAGCAGGATGTAAGGACGCACTCAAATAAGTAACAATCAGGTAAACGCTGAGAAGTAACCACTGCAGACCATAAAAGGCATCCAGCAATAGCCTATGGATTACCACTAGAAGTTGTTAAAGACAGTTGAAATTGTGAGGAGATATCAAAGCATTACACCACAAGCAATGAGATCGCCTTAAGAATACTTTAAACTTCAGATATGAATATCAAATAAGAGATACAGGAAATGGATATCAAGAAAAATATGAGGCAAGAGGATTCCAGCAAGGAGTAGGGCAGGAAGAAGTGCACTAGGTAAAGAGAAGCTGAGAGAACCAGAGTGAGGAATTTTGATTTTTCTCAAATCCATATTCAGTAAAATAAACACCAAGCATAAGAAGCCTAAAGAACCATTGCCCCAAAATTATAATTTATGGTGATTCCCTGCTGTGTCACTTACGTGATGTTTATAAGTACTCACATCCTAGGTGTAACAACAAACCCACAGAATTACAAATGCATCGTGGTGACAAAACCAAAACCAATTAAAAAGGGTAAACAAAAAATTATAAGCTACATCACCTTTGAATTTCATCAGTCAATGCAGGAAGAGGAGAAAACAAGCAAGCAGGATCCACATTCCCCTGCACACTAATGTCATATCCCAATCTCTTCCTCCCATCTGCCATATCCACTGTCCAGTCAAGCCCAATCACATCAACACGAGTTCCTTTCATACGCTCAAGAAAACCACCATTTCCATTAATGTAGAGAACGATTGGTGTTTCAGGGAATTTAGTCCTCACCAGACTAACAATCTGCATGTTCAGAAACATCAAAACTAGTTATCATAAATTTTGTAAAGTCTAAACAGGCAAAAGGCATGCAATATAGCATGCACAACAAATTTTCAAAAAATAAGAGTAGCAACATAAAATACTAATGATACTTCCCATTCATTATACTTCCATTTTTGGAAATTACCATTTTGTATTTATAGAAATCCTACTTGAGCTCCAGGTATATATTTTTATCATCAATAAACCTAAAATCACCCAAGAAAACTTCAATAGTTTATTAAGAGAGTCCAATCAATTCAAACAGACTAATGCACAGCAAGAATGAGACAAAAGCTCTTTGTGATAACCCGTTTATGCATTTAATTCATTAATTTTACCGAAAGAAAAACAATAAGATAGTGTTCACAATGCAGAGAACAAGATTTTTTTTTTTTTCATCGTTTAATAAAGTCCGCTGCAATTTACCTCTTTGATATAAGGCTCCGACCACTGTTCCCACATATGAGGTGGCAGTTGTCCACCCCATGAATCGAATATTTGTATGCAATGCGCCCCAGACTCCACTTGGTAGATAATATAATCAGATATTGCCTGTGTTAAATGAGAGAGAAGAGTCCTCAACACATGGGGTGCTGTATGGCACATACACTTTATGGTTGTATATGTGCGTGTTGTGCCCCCTTCAACTATATATGTAGCAATTGTCCATGGAGCTCCAACAAAACCGAGAACCGCAGCATGCTCCCCAACCTAAATAGGAAGAATAATTTGAAGAAACAGATCGACATGAAATCATATATTATCTATTACATAAATAAAAGGAGTATTTTACCCCTCTTGATGCATGTGAAGAAAAATAGAAGAATCACCTCTTTGCGCAAAATCTTAAGGGAATCCCCCACAAACTGAAGTTTTTCCAAATCAATAGGATGTAATGCTTTTAAACCCTCTTCAGACTGAATCGGTGACTGAATAACTGGACCTCTCACTTCTTCTATGTCAAATGGAACACCAAATGCAGGTAGAGGAGTAAGTATGTCAGAGAAAATGATAACTCCATCAGGATGGAAAGCTTCCCAAGGCTGCAAAGAAATTTGAACAATGAGATCAGTCGTCTCTGACCTCTGTCTGAACGATGGATGCTTCTCTGCAAGCTTTCTGTAAACAGCCATGTACCTTCCTGCCTGACGCATCATCCATGCTGGTGGTCGACTTACAGGATGCCCTTTTGCAGCCTTAACCAAGAGTGGATCTGCAAAAAATACAAATAAAAACTATGAACAAGATACATGTATCTCAAGATGTGGATCCACATTTCCTATATTGTGAATGAAAAGAAAAAGTTCAAGAAACAAAAAGGCCTGATCTTGGTCTTCCTTTTTAATCTTTTGGCAATCCGTGTCCATCACAATGTGAGGTTTAGCCAAATACTAATTCCTTTGGGACAAAAAGGGGAATGGTGCCAAGTAGGCTTGATAAATGCTAGCTAAAACGAGCTGTGCTTGTTTTCTGTGATTTTAAAACTCAGGAATTAAGTTATAAATGAAGGTGCAAAAGGAGTATCTGCAGCTAATAGGAGATATAGAAATAAGAATGTGCTCTCAATTTGTTTCATTGCAGTCACATTTTTATCCAAATCTTTATGATGCTCCACCTCCGATAGAATAAGTCCCTATTAACCTTACTGTATTGCCTAAGAAGTCAGTTAACCAGATTTTTACTCTCTTTAATAAAATGGAGTCAATTTTTTCCACGAAACCCAGATTTCAACCTAGCAATTCTTTTTTCATCTAAGTGACACACAGCAAGCAAACATGCATACAACGACGAGAATATGCTAGCAATCAACTACATTTGTTTCACTTTAGAAATCACCATGACTGCATAAATACCTTCACCTTAAATATTTTGATGTTGCTTCAGAACAGAAGGCATTAGGAGTCTGGAGGATCTTCTTCATTGCACAAAACGCACCCCATCATGTCTAACTATTTCTCATTCTTCCTTGATTAGTGCTAAATCTAGCCTCTTCAATCGACTTGAATTACAGTTGAAACAAGAATATATAAACGGTTCAAAAATTCCACCACTAAGCACAAATTCACTCTCTCAAAAAAGTACGAGTACAGTACAATGCTACTAAATTCTTAAATTCCAATCAGTTTAAGGACTAAGAATTTTTTCAAAAGAAAAACTAAAAGGACAGAATACCCAGATAAAACAAATGACCAATAAAGAAAACTGAACATACCAGAAGAAGAAGTAGAGCAAGATACAGTGAATTTTCTGAAAGCAAGCTTTTTCCTCTTCGAAGAAGTGTGTAAAGCTTCAGTTAAAAAATTAGAATGAAACCCTAACTGCACATATGAGCTTCCCAAGGCACTGCACGCACTGCACACAATTAGCAAAGCTGTAATTGATGATAAACAAACTCAAAATTATGTATAATTAAATAAATAACAAAATGTTCAGCAAAGTAATAGGAAAATAAAAGTAATAATAATAAGTGAACTCACCTAGTCAAAGAAGAGAAGCTCATTGTTGTATGAGAAAGAGAAGTTACCGGTTTTTTTTTTTTTAAATTCTTTTTCCTTTGTTCTGTTTTCTTATCTTCCCTTCATCTCCCCGCACATCTCTTCTCGCAGAGATGACCGTCATAGGGTTGACTTTAGTTAGTAATTGCAGAGAACGGCAACGATCTTGCCACGTTTCATCTTTGGATAAAATAGGACCCACGTTCTGAATACTGATTGGGAGAGGAGAAATGTGCACAACCTTGGCTTCTAATCGTTAAATGAGCTCACAAAACGTCTAGATCCATATTTTAATTTTTCATTTGGATCCGCATCCGAATATATATATATATATTTTTAAATTTATAATGGAAAAATATTTACAACGGATATTGGTGGATATTCTCAATATTTAGATTTATAAAAAGTAAATTTTAAAATATAATTTAATAATTTATTTACTAATATCAAATAAAATTTAATCATAATTTAATAATTAATTATTCAACATGAATAGCATATAACAACATCATAAATTTATAAATAAAAATTTAATTTTTAGTTTTTTATTCAATTTTAATTTAAGTTAAAATTTAATAATTTATCTCATAATACTAAATTAAATCCAATTATAATTTTATAATTAATAATTTAACATGAATAACATATAATAATCTCATAAATTATAAATTTTAATTTTTCTATTTTTATTTTTATTTTTATTTAATTATATTTATATTTTAATTTAAAATAAAATTCAATAATTTAAATTATATCAAATAAAATTCAATCATAATCAACAATTAATAATTCAATATGCAAAATATTCAACAATATCATAAATCTACAAATAAGATTTATTTTTTAAATTTCTATTTAATTTTTAATGTATATTTTTAATTTAATTTTTAATTTAAAATCAAAATTATCTAGATCCGAATATCTGATTTTCTGGATACAAGTGCATCCGGATCCGATCCGAAAATATCTGGATTTTAGATATTTGCATCCAAATCCACATTTTTTAATATGTAGATCCGGATTTTTATGGATTCGGATCTTCCAGATCTTTGCAGATCTAGGCCAGATCCGAATAAACTTGCCAACCCTATGTCGTAACATATTTGTATCTAGTCAAATTTAAACTAATTTAAATATGATAAATATAATAATTATGTAAAAATTTTAAAATTTTAATTTGAAATAAAATAAATAGATTACTAAATAACTTTATATATATATGTATATGTATATATGCATCTCTCACAATATTTATATCAAATATTTACACACACACACACTCTCTCTCTCTCTCTCTCTATATATATATATATATATATATATACATGATTAATATTATGAGATATACAAATCTCTTAATATTTCATACATTTACATTATCGAAGTTCTAAACCTATATTGAATTTTATATAAAAAAATATCACGTATTTATTCATTCTTCTCAAAATAAAAAAAGGAGAGATAATTATATCTAATATTTGAATTTTAAAGAGAACCCATAAATTAATTTAGAATAGAATATATAATAGTATCAGTAGTCAAGTAAGTGGATCAACAACTTTAAGCTTAATTCGACATAAAAAAAATATTGTCAATTACTATATATATCTATTAATATATAGATATGTACAGTAGATCAACAACTTTAAACCTATCTCAACATGAAAAAAATATCGTCAATTACTATAGATGTCTATTAATATTTTACATATTTATATTATTGAAGTTCCAAATTTATATAAAATGTTATATATAAAATATCATATATTTGTTCATCCTTCTCAAAAAACCAAAAAAAAAAGGAAAAAAGAAAAGAGATAATTAGGTCTAATGTTAAGTTATGATGAGATTCTATAAATTAATTTAGAATAGATCATATAATCGTATCGTTAATTGAGTAAATAGATTAATAACTTTAACCCTAACTCGATAAGAAAAAAATCATATTAATTTGGATCCGGTAATTTAATGATAGTATCAAATTTGATGATTCATATCTATTTATCCATATTACATTCATATCAGGTAATTAACTATGTTAAATTTGATTAGCTCTAATTGGATTCACAAATTGATTTTAAGAAGATCAAATTAGTATTCTAATAATAGGTAATGTTAAGTGACATCATCAACAATTTATATCAAATCAAAATCAATTTCTTTTGTATGATATAGTTATTGCTTGCCAAATAATTAAGAAATCATGAAATATTACTTCTAGATCAATTGTAAGTTATACATTATATAACCTAACAAAACCCTTTGGTAGAAAACCAATTTAGGGCCAGTTTGAAAATGTTATAATTTTTAAAATAATTATTATTAACTGTGCTGTAAAAATAATTAGTTGTAATGAGAATAAGTTGAATATTTGATAAATTTTATTTTCAAAAGTACTATGAGTTTTTAAAGTAGTTATTGGTGTTTAGTCAATTTTACTATTAAATTATTTTAAGAAAATAAATGATTAAAATGTACATAATATAAGATGAAATTTAATTATATATATATATATAATAATTTTTAATTGTGTATTATGATAATTTTAATTAAAAATAAAATTTTTATTATACTGCTATAAAGAACTTTTGATATAATGTAAAATATAAAGAAGAAATAAGGTGAACAAAAGGAATGCGTGAATTATAATAAAAATATTAAAATATTATTTTTTAAATTTAAATAAGGATAATTTTAGGTTTAAGTAATAATTATAAGAATATTTATGAAGTTATATTAAATGATAATATTAATTATCAAAATCAGAATGTAAAAATTACTGCTTTCTTATATTTCAAAATCAGCTATAAAAAGAACTGATTTTGATAAAAATAATTTTAATTTTTTTTATCAAATACCAAAATTATTTTTTAACCCTCCACAAAATAATTTCAAACGGACCCTTAACCCTCGGCACATAATAAATGATAAGAATTTATTGACTTTTTGATCATTTGATCGTGCACTAATAGCGGAGTAGAGGTAAGCATAGTGTTTAGACTCTCAAAGTGATGCCAAAGTATTTCTTTTTCTTTTCTTATCCTCCTCCTCCTCTCGAATTTGCACCCTTTTGCCACGGAGCATGATGAATATTTACTTCAAAAATGGGCTGCGTCTGTTGGCTTAAAAAATAATTCGAACTACACAACACCCAATATACTCGAACATCTTCTCTTACGTACGGAAAAGAAAATGATTCGCCATTCATCTAGTTGAAAGTTCATTATTGTAACCTATTTAATTGTTTACTGTCCTATAAGTGTTGCTCCTTTCTATGATCAAATACATTTCATTACACGGCCTATGTTTGCCATGCAACATAAGCTCATATTTGGCAATTGAAATGAAATACATTGTGTAACATTAATTAAAACCTTAATGCAGCTTTTGCTGCGTTATCAAAACCCGCGTCCACCCGAGTATAAGGTATATGACTTACCTTTAACATACAAAATTATTTAATGAATTAAAGCTTATTTAGTTTACTTATCACTAGTTTATAAAATAATAAATTTGAATGGTAAAAATATTAACCACCGTTAATATTAGTATAATCTTTATTACTGGAACTAAGCAACAATATATATATATATATATATATATATATATATATATATATATATATATAGTATGCCAACATAATTAACCTTGTAACTGCTCCGTTTAAGGAATCAAAGCCTTCTACGGTTGTTTTCTTTTATTTTCCTAATGCAATAGTCAAATAAATTAAGAATGAACAAACGAACTTGGTCTATTTCGAGATAGACTAAGGCTTCCGATACTAGATGAACTTTGAAGAAAATTAATGTGCTGCTTTTATTCACCTTTAAACTCTAAATTTATACAAAATTTTAACAGAAAATGATGAAAACACAGCTAAATAATAGCAACAACTGCTGACAGATTGTACGATTCATGGCGACTCACTGTGCCAAGCAGTCTGTAATTTATTTATAAAATTAAATAACAAACATAAATTATAAAAATTTTAAGATATTTACAATTATGAAAAAATTAGTATTTATATTGTTATTTGTAATATTATATGATATAGCTCCAGACATTATACAATATTAATATAGTACAATTCTAATGCTTATGCAATATAGATTAATGCAATACATATTACATTAATTAATGCAATACATTGTAATGTAATATAGAGCGCTAAAGATATCAAAGTGATTTAATACTTTATCAATTGGTGATATAATATATAATAAATTTATTGATACTTTAGAATTCGTGTCGACTGCAACTAACAACAATGTTACGCGTTAAAAATTAAAATTGTGATAATGATGTTGATTCTAGTTTATTGATTTCATATTATAATTGATTGATAATTGGACAAGAGATATTGAAATCAAAAAGTTGCTCATCTCATACCAATCATAGGAGGAATTAAACTGATATTTAATAAAAAGATTGTCTAGAAAACATTAACATTTTGAAATGTTGTCACCTAACACAATAATCAAATAATACAGGAAAGTATTGGTGTGTTAGATTTGAAGGAAGCAGAGTGACAGCCAAAATCCTCTCAGTTTCTCCTTCTATATCATCTTTTTAATCTCTTAAATTTTCTTTTTTCAATAGCATTTCATTTTTTTTAAATTACATAAATTCTACAAAATCATTTCTCGACCGAATTATTTACATTGACTTATTTCTTTTTTAATATTTTCAAAGAAATATAATTCATTTTAATTCTAAATAAGAAAATCGTACAAAAAAAAAGGATAAGAGAGTGAGCAAAATCTGAATTATTTTTTTTTAATCCTACTCTCATGAGTTAAAAGATCCGAAATATATTAGTTAATACTACCGCACATAAATCAGATATTATCATAAATAGAATTCTATTTGGAGTAAAATAATCTGAAATGTCCATGATAGGCCAAAACTTGTTCAATCAGACATTCCACTGCCATCTTTGTCTCTTTCATCAGCAGCAGCATTGTTTTTCCAGTCACCAAAACATTAATCTTGCATTTACACAAAACAAGAAACTGTAACCAAAGTAATCGAACGAACAAGAATCAACATCGACAATAGCAAAAGCAAAAGCAAAAATAAAAATAAACAACGGAAACACAACACAACAACAATCCCATGGCTTCCTTTCATTTCCCTCTATTCCTCTGCATCTCACTCTTTCTCCTTCACCGAACACAACCCATTAATGCAAATCTTCACAAAACCAAAGCCCTCTTCAGAAACTCAAATCTTTACCCATCAGAGCTCTCAACTCTCCCTCTCAACACCGCCCAAATCCCACCAACGCGCTACTTTGAAGTAACCAAACCCATCGAGATCCCCAAAACCAACCCTTGTTCCCACCACATTCTTCACCATGACTTTGCTTTCACTTATGGGAGGTCCCCAGTTCTTGCTAACTACACCCCTCCTTCACATTGCTCATCCAAAAAGTTCTCAAAAATTGTCCTTGAATGGAATGCAACTTGTGAAGGGAGGCAGTTTGATAGAATCTTTGGAGTGTGGTTAGGTGGCGTTGAGCTTTTGAGGAGTTGCACAGCTGAGCCAAGAGCAACTGGGATTGTGTGGAGTGTTAAGAAGGATTTAACAAGGTATCATTCTTTGCTTGTTAAAAATGAGACTCAAACTTTTGCTGTTTATCTTGGCAACCTTGTTGATAGGACTTATACTGGTGTGTATCACGTGGATATAACTCTGTATTTTTACCCTGTTGATGTCGATACTAATGATCACGAGTATGGTTTGGGTGTGTTGGCATCTGGCCATGGTTCCAAGGCTGATTTGATCTTGCCCATTTCTCGAAATTTGCCATTGAATGATGGGCTGTGGTTTGAGATTGAGAATTCGACAGATATTGGGGTGAAGGATTTTGTGATTCCTCAGAATGTGTATAGGGCTGTGTTGGAGATTTATGTTTCGTTTCATGAGAACGATGAATTTTGGTATTCAAATGTTCCTAATGATTACATTGTCGCTAATAATCTGACCGATACTCCTGGAAATGGACCTTTTAGGGAGGTGGTGGTGAGTCTTGATGGTGAGGTAGTTGGTGCCGTTTGGCCTTTTACCGTTGTGTTTACCGGAGGGATTAATCCTCTCTTATGGAGGCCCATTACTGCAATTGGTTCGTTTGATCTTCCTACTTATGATATTGAAATCACTCCATTTTTAGGGAATATATTGGATGGGAAGACTCATGAGGTTGGGTTTAGTGTTACAAATGCTTTGAATGTGTGGTATATAGATGCAAATTTGCACCTTTGGTTGGACCATAAAAGTGAAAAAACGGTGGGGAAGCTGCTGAAACATAGTTCTGTGCCTCTTCAAGTATATTTTGAGTCAAAATTTAAGGATTTAAATGGAACATTTCTAACAGATGTAAATAGGTCTGTATCTTCGATTGGTTGGGTTGAGTCGTCTCATGGAAAGATTACAACCCACTTCATTCAAGATTTTGCTTACAGTAACTCAATGGTGATGGGAAATAATGGAAGTTTGCAGATTGTGAATCAGACGATCCATTTTGATGACACTGTTTCTGCTGAGATGCAGTCCTCTAATGCTTACTTCATGAAATCATTCAAAGTATTTCCCATTTACTTGTACTTGAATGACGAAGATAAAGGAAACAGAACTTCTTTATCTTTGGCAAATGTGATGTTGGGATTTAATGAGAAGAATTCTAAGAGTGCCAGTTCTGGATTCTCAGAGAGCTCTCTCAAGAACTTGCAGAAGGGGCAGGGTGCTATGCTTGTGAAGGACCATTTGGTGGTCAGTGGATTGGGAAGCACACAACAGGTGTACAACTATCATGGTAAGAACTGCTGCTATTTTAGGAACATAAGCAGCTCGAACTACACCATTCTTTATGATAAGGTAGGAAATAAGTGTGACAAAGGAACAGAATCTCATTTAGATCCTAGCTTGTTGAAAATAAAGGCCTCTGCCAGCTAGTGTGGCTTCTCTGATATCCGAGTAGTTCAACAACATGTGAGGAATTTAATCATCAGATGCAATTGATCCTTCAGTATTACGGGAATTCAATTGGATGTTCCAGAGGTTTCTTCAATGTGGCTGTGACAAATAAATTGCATGTCTCCCCTGGTTTTTATCTGTAATGTACTCAGATATGCTTCATTAGATGCTATTTCACATTTTGTTTTTCTTCCAACCGCTTGTTTAGTGTAAAATCTTTGTTTCTCCAGGATATTAGTGAATGCATTATGTCTTAATATTATGTGTTCATAGTTAGAATTGCGACTGCATTGAAATTTGAATATCATGAATCAGATTTTTGATGCTTAGTTTCATCTTTATCATGATAGATATCTGGTGGAAGCATGAGCTGCAGATAGTTTTTAATATCTTAATATTAATATTATGTGTTCATAATTAGAACTGCAACTGTGTTCATAATATCTTAATGTTGATATCAGATTTTTCATGCTTAGTTTCATCTTTATCATGATAGATATCTGGAGGAAGCATGAGTTTCAGATAATTTTTAAACTTAGTTTCCTTGTTCATTTAATTAATGCTAGCTTTAGGCTGTTACCTCTGTTGGGTGTCTTGTGACAACAGAACTTCATTTTTGCCCTTCAGATATTCATGCCATGTATTGTTTCAATAGAAGTGTTGCCTGTTTGTAGTACTGGGAAAAGGTCCTGTTATGACTAGAGTGAAAATCTTCTACTGTCCTTATCAATTTAGCTTGGAACAATCTGGTGGTTATCTCTTTCTTGCTAGATCATTGTCCATTGATAATTATAATAGTTATCATTTCTAAAATTCTCAGTTCTGTTGGTTTTTACTTTGAATTTTGTTCTTCCATATTCATGCAGTTTCTTTAAACATGATATTGTCCAATACGTTAGCCGCTGTATACACCAAAGTATACCCAACGAGTAAGAAAATATGTTTTTCATATAGTAAGATTATATAAACTAACATATAGTATACAGACAACTTTATAATCATGAAAATTTATTAGCTATGTATTTACTTTGTTGGGACATTGCCAGACACTCATTTTGGAAAAATCAGTTATTTATCCAGCAATATGAACTCAAACTTGTTGTCCAGTAAAAGAATTTGTAAGATTCATGCAGTACTCATCTTGTGTTGTCAGCTAAAATAACCTCAAGATCAAAAGGAGATTAGTGACTAATTTTTTTCTTTTTTATGTTCGAAGTCATCAGCAGCGTTCACAATAAATATTATTAAAATGCAAATTTACAATTTTATTCCCTGTACCCACATACAGATATCATCTTGAATATCCAACAAGAGAAATCTTTGTTTATTTATTTATTTTCCCTAAAGCAATGGGTGAATCGTCTTAGTATGGTAAGACTTCATGCTTCTCCCTTGAGTTCATCTGATGCCAGAGGATCCTTTTGAGCTGTAGAAGGCAACCATCTGCGAATCTGATAACTCAGTTCTTTCGTCATTGCATTTATTTCCCACCTTGTCATAAGCAATAATGTCATTTGAGCTGCTTATGTTCCTGAAATAGCAGAGATCACTACCATGATATTTGTATACTTGCTGCGTGCTCCACCGTGCATCGACTATAAAATTGTTAACCACAGTTAAAACAACTTGCCCATTTTGCAGATTCTTAAGAGATCTGACCAAGAAACCAAAACCAGGTCAAATCTCTTCTATTCAGAAGCGGATCAATCAACGGATCAATCAAATAGTAATCAACGGAGAGAATAAGCAATTGATAAGCAATTGAAAGGATTCTCATCTTGTCTTCTTCAAGGAGAAACAGAAAATCAATAAGTAAGTTGCTCACTTCCGGATAGAAAATAGAACGGGGTAGCTAGCAACAAGGGGACTACCTCTTCAATTATACCACTGACAATAACGCTGCTTTTGCAGTTTGCTTTTTCTGGTTCTGGTAATGTCTTGGCATTTTAAGGTTGGTTCGCTAAGTCGATCACAGGTCTTGGTCTTTGGCTAGTGTTAGCTTGGTCTATGCTTGTCCCGCTCGCTACCCGTATTCTTTCTCTTTGGTTAGCAAAGCCTATTCCAAAGTAGATTTCGTGGTCGAGTTCTTATATGTATGTTCTACTATTGAATTCATGGGCTTGCTGGTCCGAATACTCATTTTTGTCCTGCAGCTCCCTCTCTCGGTTGGGGATCCTTTGTCACAGGTTTAGCCCAAAGCCCCAAAATTCGATTTTTATTTTAGTGTTAGGATTTTGACACGTGTAAATATAAAATACAACTTAATTTATTGTTCATTACATAGAATTCAATTAAGATATTGTATGAAAGTATGATTTCTTGGATTCGGCAAGAATCTCATTTTTTGGTAGTACGAAGGGGGAATTGGCCCAAAAATTGGATAGGGGTCAAGACGCAGACGCAGTCGGGCGCCTGCGGCTGACTCAAGTGCCCCCCGAACCGCTCGAAATGGTCGCCTATTACACGGCTCACTAACTCTGCCTGGGGTGTGGGGGTACCTATTATTCGTCGGCGGTCCGGCGCACCCCTACTCACTTAAAGGATGCTGCTTAATTCGCCGAGAGGCTTGTTGTGGTCCTTATTGACCTTACTTCCGCTACCTGACCTTAAGCATGGAACCCTACAGAAGGGTGAGCCTGTCCCCTAACAACCCTCATCTCTCTTCTTACTTATGCGTTGGTGCATTCACTGAAGCAGCCGAAGAAAGAGGATAAGAATCTGGTGCATCCCCATCTGCTGCATCAAAAGCCGATTCATCACTACTAGATTTCTCTTCACAGTATCCCAATGTGACGTTTGTAAGTTGTGAAAAACTTCTTTATCCAATACATTGCTGGATAAGCGAAGTGGATACACGTTGTGTGAACTCTGTAAGCAAAAGAGAGAGGCATTATGGATCATCTGATCAATAATCTGCAGATTTCCATTCTTGCTTATCAGCATGGAGTTGCTGTAACTAAAATTTTGGATCCAACTAGTGGTGATCTCCCCATAAGATGATTTTATCTGTCTTGTTTCAGATATCGACCTGGTTACATTTGTCAATAATGTTCCATCCAGACCGTCGAAATCTGCATGCAATGAAACTCGAAGAGGCATCTTATTCTTCTTCAAAACCTTTCCTTCGGTTTTTGTGCTTCTACTGTCCAACCAATGATGCAAATTTGCATCTACCAACCACACGTTCAAAGCATTTGTTACACTGAAACCAAACTTATGGATCTTTCCATCCAATATGTTACCTAAGAAAGGAGTAATTTCGATATGATAAGAAGGAAGATCGAATAAACCAATGCCGGCGATGGGAGCCCAGAACAAGGGACTAATTCTCCCGGTGTAAATCACAGTAAATGGCCAGATAGCACCAACCACTTCACCGTCAAGACTAACCACAACTCCCTAAAAGGTCCATTCTCTGGCGTTCTGTTGTGATGATTCATCGAGATGAACTCATTCGGAAGATTTGCATGCCAAAATTCATCCTTCTCATGGAAAGATAAATAAACTTCCAACACGGCCCTGTACACATTCTTTGGAGTTCTGAATTCCTTCTCCTGAGTATCCACGGAATTCTTAATTTCAAAACACAGCCCATCATTCAATGGCAAATTTCGCGAAATGGGTAAGATCAAATCAGCATTAGAATCAAATCTAGATGCCAGACTCTCCTAATCACGCTTATGATCGTTCAAATTCCCTTCGGCAGGATAAAAATGGATAGTTATGTTCACATGTTACACTCCCGTGTAAGTACTATATATTACCGAGGTAGACAGCAAGTGGTTGCGTTTGGTTCTTTACAAGCAATGAATGATACCTTGTAATGTCCTTTTCAACGCTCCAAACAATCCCAGATCTTTTTGACTCTGCAGTGCAGCTCCTGAGAAGCTCTACCCCGCCTAACCAAATGCCAAAAATGCGATCATATTGTGTCCCTTTGCAGGTTGCTATAAAATTAAGGACAATTTTGGATAATCGTTGAGTTGTGCAATGAGAGGGAGGGATATAATTAGCGAGAACTGGAGGTTGTCCGTAGGTGTAGCCAAAGTCATGGCTGAGGATTAGGTAAGAACAAGGCTTGGTTTCAGGTAACCTGATAGGTTTGGTAACTTCAAAGTAGCTGGTAGGTTGGGTTTCATTGAGGCGTGTTGAGGCGGAGGGTTGGGAAAAGAGAGTTGGTGTGAGGAGCTTTGTCTTGTGGAGGTTGCATCTGTTGAGAGCAGTTGGAGGAGGAGGAAAACAAATTGAAGAAGAGGAAACCGAGAGAAAGCCATGAAAGGTTGTCTCAGTCTTGTTTCTTTCGGCAAATTTTATGGTTTGAGGCGAAGGTTATGAGAGTTGGCGTAAAACAGAATGCTTAATGGTAAAGAGGTCCGAAGTAGAAGCAAAGCTAAAATATTAGAAGACTAAAATTAAAGGGTATTGGAGACAAGGTGAGAAAGATAAGTTCTTCAAGTTGCAGAATAGGAAGGTACTTACCGGCTTCCAGCATGTGCCTGCAAGCTCTAGCTATCCAGGTGCCATAGCTGATCTCATCCCCATGCATTCTTGCAGCAGTTCATAAACCAAGAGCAAGGTGGAAACATGGAGGATTTGGCGAGGGAGAAACGTTAGAAGAGAAATGAGAAATCTTAAATGGCAAAAATATGGTTGGATTGTGACACCAGTATAGAGAGGTAACTTATATCAAAATTACTTTGAGGTACAAAACTTAACGCAAGTGGCGAAGTCTGCATCATCTTGACAATAAAAGCTAGACACTATGAAATGCCACCTTTCCCTTGTCATCTATCAACAGCCTAAAACATCTGTATCCACATTTTCAACCTCACCCATTGTAGCAGTACAATCATACAAACCTTAGTAATAATAATTAAGTTCTGTTCATGGCATTGGTATTCATGTCATAGAATGTAGATTAAATGTTGTTGTCAAATGAAAAGATTTTAGATTTTCACCAGCATTTGTGAGTACCAAAAATTAGTGTTCTTACATATCTATACAATAAACAGCAAATAGAAATCAAAGAAATATATCATCGTGTAAAAAGCAATCAGGGGAAAAAATGTTCTCTTTTCTAAAATCTCAACTAAGGGAACGGTTCAGAACTGATAATTGACCAGAGTCTCCATTCAACAAGAAAACCTCCAGAGGTACATAAGGCGAAGAGGCCATTGATGATCCAAACCTGTAGGTGGGTTGCAGTATTTTGCTACCTTTGGCGCACTGAATAGTTAAAAGACGGGGTCCTGTTCTCATCTGCCACACCTGCAAGATGCTGCCAAAAAATAAATAAAAATTGCAAAGAACTCTTGAAATATTTAAATTAAGAACAGAACAGCATTAGCTGGTTCTAAAGAGATTTCGCCATGACTTCAGATTATTGTCAAACATTTATATAACCTAGAAAATAATAGGCTATTCCTCACTCTAAAAGGGAGAAATCTAGAAGGAATAAAAACTAGTAATGCTTTGTTTCTTAGGACCTCATACCATGGACATTTGTTCTAAAAAAGGACATGACACACATTGGCTGGATGGTTAAGCAACATATTTGACAACTCTAAAGACTAGGCACAAACCTAATCGTAAAACACGGGTCACTACGTTGTAGATCAAGCCAGAAACTAGTCACTGAAGACTCCAAAAGAGCAAGATAGACATATCCAAAAATAGCCACAAGAAATTCTCAAGCAATAACAAAAACTTCGAAACAGGATACAAAGATCAGTCAGCATCTTTTACTACTCAAATGCAAGGTACATATACTTCCTCCAAATGAAAAAGAACAGATGAATACACCTCAACAATTCCTTTTTGGGGTGCATGAATAGCTAAACAAAGGCAATAATCACTCTTCACTGGTCCGTAATAAGCAGAACTTGTTGTTGCAGCATCTTTGTTGACTAGCATCTCCATGAAAACGCAACTAGCATCACGATAACCCTAAATGAAATGAAGTTTGTCATTAAAAGACCACCCCACCCCCCCCCCCCCCCAAAAAAAATAAAAGACATAAAAAAACAAAGAAATATAAGGAAGTTCACAGAAAACCTTCCACAATCGCACTACTACAAGTGCCTGAGTGTCTAATAGCAATATCCGACCCAGTGAATCTGTTATTGCAGCCAATGTGCCACTAGGTGATAACGTGAGCCTTTCACCCTTCCTAGGATGATCTTTCAAACATGTCAAAGGGGTAGCTGCAACAAGATATGGTAAAAAATTCAGCCCCTGCTTTTAGTAAAAAGTTATAAACACCATGCAAATATGTTCCAAAAAACTCCATCAGTACAGAGACAGAGATTATCAAATTCACCTAAAATTTTATTTATGACCCCCAAAACAAGGAATTTATGCATGCTCTAAAAATCCATTTATCTTTTTAAGACAAGTTTCATTCACAAAACACACCTTTATCTTAAATTTATTTTACTAACAAATGCTATAACTGAAATATATGATGCAAAGACAGGAGACAGAAAAAATTCAAGAACAGAAAGGAAACACCAGAGGCAGGGAAATGAGGAGACAGAAGCAACAAGAGCGTGACACAAAATTCTCATAAGAAAAGTAAGAGAGAAACACTATAAGCACATATAAAACAAAGACATTCATCAAGTAAACGAGAAGAATTCACATGCCCCCCAAAAGAAAGGCATAAATTTACTAATATGTAAGTCAGATAATAACTTCTTCAAGGTACAAGTATCTTTCAAAAAAAAAAAAAGTCAGATAATAGCTTCTTAGGGGTACAAGTATTACTTAACTTTCTTCAGGAACAATGTTTTCATTTCTCACAAGATGATTGAAATTTTCACATTTCTATTTATACATGAATGCACCATTGTGTGCATACATGCTTACACGTAGATTAGCCCATGCATTTTGATTACACACCTTCAGCAAGATAAATATTTCAAAAGTCTCAGTTAAATGATAATTTATAGTCAATAATTTATAAACAATTAAAATGATAAGAAAATAGAAGAATTCAACCAACTTTACCTCGAGCAAATGACTGAGGTTTTGGTTCTGATTTCTTAGGTGATTGTTCGCTGCGCCATATCATTTTAGACAAAGAAGATATTGTTGAAAATGTAGCAGGTACAACTCTAGATAGAATAGCTCCAACCAAGGACCTGCTTCTGTCTTCTGAAAGTCTTTTAAAAAATGAAACAACTGTTAATAAAACACAAGATGATAAACAACAAAGAGACTTGTGGATGGGAACAAGAGATCAATCATAAATTCCAACTCAGAAGGAGAGATTAGAAAAAGAGTATATCAGTTGAAATCCTACCACACTAACCTGAATGCTGAAATCACAGCATCCTCTCCAATAGTGACTGCACAGAAGTAACGTTGACTTGACTGCCCAACAATAAAAGCAGCTGAATTCAAATACCAGAATAAGTTCAGAAACTTTCCATAATTCAGTGGGCAAACCACCAAAGTCTTAACATGTATGATAAAGAGTGGAATCAAGGCACTTGACAAAAAGAAAACAATGGTTTACTTGTTTTAGAAAACACATTTAAATGATCATGATACGAATTGTTCAGCAAATGTATTGTTCAGGCACCCAGCACAGAATCTAAACAGAGAAACTGTAGGTTAAAAGAATTAAGGAAACAAATTATCACCTGCAGTTCCATCAGTGGTGGAGGCATTAGACCAGTAATTGCTGCATCGGCACATGGCCCATACTTGCTGACATTCCACAACTGATAAGGCAACCTTTCATAAGAATTTTCCAAATCCTCTGAATCTCTCCATTTCGGCTTGTGATCCCAAAAATTAGAATTTGAGTCTTGAAACCACCGCTGCACCATTTTCTACATCTCAAGAATGGAAAGCTGTTAGATCATAAGATATTAAGTTTCCAGGAGGCTAGAGGTTTGAAATGAAACAAATACAGAACTATGAAAAGTAAACACAAATCAACCCGCCATCCAAGACTAAATTATATTGCGATAGATCCCAGTCAGGGACAAAAGATATTTATTTATTTTATTTAAAATAGCATCATGATTTTTTTTTTTTTCCAAAGACAAACTTTTAACTATAATTCCAATAGTTACCTGAATCTCAGAACCATCAAAACGGGCAACTACTCCAGGCATTACAACACAAACCTCCTCCTCTACTGTATCTTGAGTTAAATCCATCCTACTTCCACGGACTCGCAACTTTAGAATCCGGCCGGGATGTATCAACTGCATGCACAAATCTCAATCAATTAGTTCCTTGACCATTGCAATGATATACAAACAGAATAGCAAAGACCACCAACACACACAGGAATAGCATGACCATCTGAGTTTACTCATAAATAATTATTGAAGGACTTCAATCCTGCCAGATTAATAGGAAACATTTCCAAAGTAGAATGTACCTTGTCCCTAAGAATTAATTCCATGAACTCCCTAATGATTGCTTTTCCTCACTCACAAAGCTATACAAAACGCAATAACATTTATCATGCAACTGGGTATGCTAAGGATTGTTGTGCTTCTACTTAAACTTTGAATTAAACACCCATTTTTAACTCAATAGCTTATCATTTTCAACCCAAAATTAAAATCACTTTCAAAATGCCAACGTTTTTCAAGAAATTAATGAAAAAAGATATATAATTGAATTCCAAAAACATAAAATATAATAAAGTTACCTGTCGGTGCACCAGATCACCTTTCAAATCATAAACCAAAAAGTAACCCCTAGACGTCCCAACGGCAAGGGCTCTAGTTTCTTCAAACACCAACCACTCAATAGCGGATATGTACTCGGAGGCGATCGGGGAGAGCTCGGGTCGGATCTTGGCCAGGAGGCCGTCCGGGTTGGCCCAGTTAATAATCACGACTTGATATCTGTTGGCGAGAGCGATGGAGTGCACGTCCAACGCGCAGAGAAGGTTGGGCTCGTTCACCAGCCAGCCTTCCTTACCCGCGCCGAGGTCGCTGAGATCCGTGCAGGCGATGGACCCCACCTCCGTCGTGTGCGTGCGTTTTGACATTTTTTTGGTGTCGTTTGATTGGGCTCCACCGTTTCTCGTTTACGACATTGGATGGATCAAAGAAGGAGTACGAGGAAAGTTAGCCACCAAGAGGAAGGCACCGCAGTAACTGCTATGCGCTTGGTATTGTTTTTGAAAATGCATTTTTTTAATAGAAAAATACATTTTATTATTTTTTCTGAAAATATAAAATAAAAGTGGGGATGTATCTGATTAATTGTGTGCAGATTATTATTTAATAACAGCACATAATTTTTACATAATTATAATTTATAATGCAAAACATTAGAACAAAAAAATGTAGAAGTCTCAGAATAATTGCAAAAGTTGTTTTCTCGTGGGACAAAGGAATGACAATGTCGGACGATAATTATTGATGGCATTTAATAATAAAAAATTGAGAATGAAATTAAGAAAGAGACCCATAAATTTACGAATAAAAAATAAAATATATATAAAAATATAAATTAATATTTATATTTTGATAAAAATTAAAATTTATTTTTATTTATAAATAATAATAATAATAATAATAATAATAATAATAATAATAATAATAATAATAATAATAATCAACTAAAACTATTTTAATATCTTATAATAATTTATTTTTATTATAAAATAAAATAAATACATCAACCGAAACTAAAAGAATCTAACTGAGAATTTCCCACCAAAGAGCTCCTTAAATTGTAGGGGATTATTTGTAATTCTTTCAAACTAAAAGTAACCAACTGATAATTTTCCACCAAAAACGTACCGTTTGATAAAATCCGGAGAAGTACAAATCTAAACATAAATTATCACCGTTACAACCCCACCCGTGTGTCTCCCTCCAGAATGCAGGACCTCTCCTTCTCTAAAACCCTAAACCCTTTACCTTCTTTTTCCATACCCCATTTCCAACTCTCCCGCCAATTCCCCCACTTCTCCCGCCTAGACATTCGAGCCTTAGCTGGCCGGAGCAAGAAGAAGCCGGGCGGAGAGTCCTCGGGCCGGCTAGAAGGAAACGCAGCGTTTCGGCGCAGATCAAAGCGCAAACCAAAGTACAGGCCCGTCAACCTCGCAGACTACCCCTTTTACCGCTTTAAAAACACCAACAAGAAAACCCTCTATGCCGACAACTTTACGGAGTCGGAGCTCGAAATGATCGGATTGGGGTACGACCGGCTGGTCCGGTTCATGGAAAAGGATGATCCCGATTTGCGCCACCCTTATGACTGGTACAAGTACGGGGAGTATGGGCCCTACTCGTGGCGCGGAGTTGTAGTTGGTGAGCCGGTACGCGGCCGTTTTAGTGATGAACGTGTGAGAATGTACAGTCCAGTGAAGGACCACGAAGAGTGGGAAAAAATTGAACAACATGAAATGGGTATTGATTTTGGGAACAGATTGAAGAAAATGGATAAGAGTGTAGGGTTTAGGTATTTTTGGGTGTTTGTGAGACACCCCAGATGGAGAGTTAATGAAAAGCCATGGGAGCAATGGACTTTGGTTGCTGAAGTTGTTCTTGAAGCGGGCAAAAAGAGATTGGATAAGTGGAATTTGATGGGTAGGTTAGCGAATAAAGCTAGGTCTTTGATAACACAATGTGCGGCTTGGATGAGGCCAGATATTATTTATGTTAAAAGGCCGGTTTATCAGTGTAGGTTTGAGCCTCAAGATAATTTTTTTAAGGCGATATTGCCATTTCTTGATCCGAAAACAGAGGGGAGTTTTTTGTTTGAGTTGAGGAATGATGATGATGGCAGGGTGGAGATGTGTACCTATTTTGGTGGGTTGTGTAAGATTGTGAGGGTGAGTCCTAAGGCTTTTGTGGATGATGTAGTGGATGCGTATGAGAAGTTGAGTGAGGAGAAGAAGTCCAAGTGTTTGGAGTTTTTGTTGTCAAATCATCCTGTGCAGCTGTTGCATCCATATACAAAAGAGTGGAAGGCTAAGTTGGAGGAAGAGGAGCTGGGTTGTGATGCCCCGGATGATGATGAGGATGACGCTGGTAGTAATGGTGAGAACGAATTTACTGATTGGATTGAGGAAGATAGTGATGGCGGCGATGATGGTGAGTTTGTTGATGAGAATGATGATTTGGTTATGGACATGGATGAGCGTGGAGGTGATGAATTGAGAGATGAAGATGAAGATGATGATGATGATGATGGTGAAGAGGAATTTGATCCAGAGGAGGGCAAGAAGTTCTGGGAGGAGGAGTTTAAGAAGGCAACGAGTAATTCTGAAAGAATGGAAATGCTTGCTAAACGAAGTGTGGAAACATCTACTAAGTTTTATAAGAAGCAGTTGGAGTTGATGAAATCAAAGGAGAAGAAAAATGTTGCAGAAGATGGAGATGAAACTGCCTTGAGGGGTAAAAGAGCCAAGGTGACCCCTGAAGAATGGAAGCTTGCTGGGTTGGGGCCATGGAGGAAGAGGATTAAGAAGAGCAAAATCCCTCCTGAGTTGTTTCTGCGATCAGCAGTTAGGCCTTTTACTTACAGGAACCTTGTGAAGGAAATTGTTTTGACGAGACATGCTATTTTGGACGGAGATATTGGTGTAAAAGAATGATGCATGGGACTTATGCCAAGGGATTTTCTCTGTAAAAGTAATAATGATCAGGCAGCAAATGATGAAGCAATTATGAATTCCACTGGATGTCAAATCAATATACACTGCTTGTCCATGTCTACGCAAAATTTAGATATGATGATAAATCTTTTGGTCTGTGTTTCTGATTTAACCGTGACCGATAACCTTTGGGGGAAAAAAAAAAGAAAGAAAGAAAATGTTATGCAAAATTTTGGTATTTCATATTTGCAGAAAGTTTTGTTCGGAATTTGAGAGTAGCTGAAGTGTAGATCTATTAAGATTTTTATGCATCATCTGGAATGATAATGAGGAATTTTTCTGATTTTTTTTCCTGTTTTGCTTTTCTTTTTTCCTGGTGTAAGGTTCCCATGATCATCTTCTCTGTTTCTTGAATGACCATAACTTTAAATTTCTTGCTTACTGAAATTAAGTTCCAATTCTGTTTCTCTAACACAATATTTCAGCATTAAGCTTTCAAGCATCTGTAAGGAATTCTTCTCAGTAATACACATCCACCAAGATATAAAATCACATTGCAAGTCCATGGCTAATGGTTAAGGTCATACAAAGAATATTTTAGTTCAACTGCAAATGGAAGATGCACAAATAAATAAAGAATCCTGCAAATAGAAGACTTGTGTCTGAATTCTGGAAACTTATTCCAGAATTCAAATACAAATTGGATGATGTATCACAAATGTGCCTACCTAACTGAAACTAGATCTCATGTTCAATCTTCAAAAAGATGCCACTACTAGAAGTTTGTGATGGTGGCAAAACACCTATGCACAACTGCATTCTATCGAATTCTGGATTCTGTCATTCAGCAGGAGGAGCTCTGGAATGTGTTGACACAATTGCAGGGAAGAGCATCTCTCTAATATGCTGGCACACTTGCAGGGAAGAACATCTCTGTAATTCCTTATGCCTTTCCAATGGGGAAAATAATGCCTGATGCACCCGGGAAAATGTAAGAACAAGATATCATTAGAAAGAAGAAAGCTGTATTCATTGCAATAGACAAAATGACAGAAATCATTGAGGCCGGCCAAGTATAAATTAAAGTTTCGAGCACCAAATACACTCGCAGAAATCAATCCGGCTCCAATCAACAAATGTTTAGGTGAAATGGAAGTAACAAGTGACCAACTCCAAAGACTGCCACAGCAAAGAAATAGACTACCAAGCTCAGAGGATAAGGGATTAGACCTGATAGCAGAGTTATTGGTCCATTTGTAAAAGCACCTCAAGGCTCAAGTGGTTGAAACATGCTGGTTGCACTTCATTTCTTGATGGATCAGATGATGCACAAAAGACCTTGTAAAGGGCACCTGCAAGTGTATCTATTGTAGATGCCACTGGCAGTGAGCAAGATCATGTACAGTCTTGGGAGTAAAAAGTCTGGAACTATGTTCCTTTGGTAGAGAGTAGTGGTACTAAGTGTGAATTTTTCTCAATTCAGGGAAAATGGTAAAAATATCATAACCAGAGCTGCAAAACACATGAACTATCAGATATGGAATTTATAAATGCTGCTTACTTTATGGAAGGTGTAAAAGGATTTGAGATAATTGCAAAGGCAGGTGCATCATTGAGTTCGCAGAGAGTCTAAGAAGATCCCTTAGTACAACAATATCAGATAAAGCCACTGTCATTCCTCCCCCTGTTAAGGGATGCTGCATATTAAATGCATCCCCTAGAAAAAGTGGACCCCGAGTTGGATATGGAGCAGCAGGAATGCTTCTGTTAGTCATCATTCGTGTGTTTCCTTTCTCAATTGCAGACATGAAAGCAGAGTGGAGTTCAGGGGGATCTGAAATATGCAAGTCCCTTCATTAGTCTAGAGAATTCGTAAATAAGCAAACATGGAAATGTTCGCATGTTTGCTAAAGAGTTAAATCTTTGGTTTCAAAAGCATTAAACATCAAGCTATCGCCAAATCATTGATGACCTCGTTTGATAAGCTAATACAACATTCACATTTCACTGGGTTTACTGGACACATCTGAGGTACATAATCATTAGGGATGGTATCAAACAGAATGTATGATTATTATGTGAAGCAATGAGGTATACCCGGTGTTGTGCAAATTTTATTGAACTTGCAAGCGCACGAATCTATTGTAGAATAGATTAATGGTGACGAGTGTCGATCCCACGAGAAGGTTGATTTTAATTATATGCCGAATTAATTTTTTTTTAATGGAAACAATTAAATTATGGTAATTTTATCCTAAATTGTAAATTAAAATGGTGGGAATAATTAAAAATGAAATTGTTATAATAAAGCATTTAGGTATCCGGATCCGCATCAACATGATCCATGGGCTAAATATTCCATATTAATACCAATTAAATCATAAGGGGGGATTCCACACCTCATGAACCACTCTTCAATAAGTATGGTCTTGAGCGCTTATCGTCTTAAATAATAATAACTCATCTTAGGGTGGCGTTTAACCAGGAATGTGATTCAGACAAAGATTATTATTATTTTTACCTAAAAGTCAAAACAACCACAAATATTAGAGGGGAAGAGAAAGTAAATTTACCAAATTAAGCCCATGGAACATGTTGAGACTTCACCTTCAACCCAAGGTCAAAAGAAAATTAGCCACTCATATTTTAACTAAGGATAAAAAAGGAAATTTTATTAAAATACAAAGAAACTACAAGAAGGAGAAGGAATTTCAGAAATCTAAGCTTAAAAATGAATTCAGGGGTATCAAATTAGGGGGGGAGAGCCCCCTTTTTATAGATACATTGAGTGAATCGTGACCATCGGATTAAAAAGCGATTCGGATCTTTCGAGGATTGCGCCACGTCGCATCATCAACAATCAACATTTATGACGAAAGAACGCCTCGAATAGTAAATAATCCCATGTATGCGCATGTACTGTACACATGATTTTTACTCCACTGAGATGCTGCCACGTCATCGATCTACAGTATATAAGAAATTTAGTCTAATAAGATCGTGACACATCATCGGTCGATGCCACGTCATCGGTCATAAGCAGTCAATATCACATAATTCGTCCACTCAGATACTGCCACGTCATAGGTAGTTGCCACATCATCGGTCCATATATATGAACAGTGTCGTAAACAGTACTATGAACAGTACCGTACGTATGAACAGTGATTTTTTTCCTTTAATGCTCCTCTTAAAGTTTTCGACCGTCCTAAGTCTAAATATGACGTCCGTTTTGCTGTCTGATCACTCATTCATTGTGAAACGATCGTAATATCCATAAAATACATAAAATACATAATTATAATAAAATACATATAGTTAAATAACAAAATACTTAAATAAATAAAAGTAGCAATATTAGTGAGATTTAAAGTGTAAAATGATGATTTTCTCTTTTATAAATATACACTTTCTAATACTCAACACCCGGGAAGCCACCACAGTTTTCAAATAACGAGTCATTTCTCCATTGGAAATGGATGGAAACATTTCGGCCAGGTACACCCACCAAACAGGGAATCTCAGTGCTACTGATAGGATAAAACAAGATTGGTGCAGGATTGGCCAATATAACAGTCCATGATTTCTTTATGGCAGTTCACAGTTCTCCAGGACCAAACCAACAAAACAAGAAGGGATTTTAACCTGCAGAAATGGTCAGCTAAACTATTTATTATGTTGCAATTGCTAACTTGATGTTCATTTTGCATTCAAAGCAAACCATGCCCTGAATATAATTAGGAACTAAAGTTTGTATCATAATTTTAATAACTGTGCAAGAATGACAGAGCATCTTCACCTAAGGGTTGCAGAGGGAGCGCCGCAGATTTGAAAAACGGCCATCACATACTATGCTGTAAGGGAAGCATATGCTGTAATCGGAGCACATGATACTGATCTAAAACTTTTCAGTAAAGTACCAAATCTTGAGAATTGTAAAAGCCTGCAAAAACACAATGCCTCTTTATTATAGAATCAATTTCTAAGATTAAAGTAAGAAATGAAAGCCAATTTGAAATGACCAATGCTTGAAGGAAAAGAGTAATTACTTGGAAAGGGTTGCAGCCTTTATGCCCATCCTTTGAATGAAACGGCCATTGTGAAAACATCTTCCGGACACATCTGAAGGAATGGAAATCTTCCAATAGGCAAGATAGTTTGGTAAATTATTAGAAGGAAAATAAACGAGAACTTTTAAATTATTAAAATATATAAAAGGTGGAATGTATTAATGACAAGGTGATTGTATCTTGTCATTAGTCAATGCAAAGTTTCGCCATATCTAGCAATTTTGCTAGAAAGTATCATACAGTTCAACAAAAGCCAATGAACAGTTGAGAAAATTTTCAATGGATTCTGAAACCATCGGAGCGAAACAGTTGTAGAGCAGAAAAAAAAAATGAAAATGAAGATTAACTAGTAGACAAATTGAAGAGTCACTGACAGGGCAGTAATTTGTCCAAAATCACAAAATTTTGTGGTAAGGGTAATTTTCAATTTTCATTTTTTTTTTCTCGGACACTAAACAGCCCTCGAATTAGCAGAAGACACTTGACAGTTATTGAATCGGAGGACTGAAATGGCCCGGACGCGGTTTCCAGGTTTGAGGCAACTGATTCAAAAAGTATGCTCGACCCCGCTCAACTTAGACGCCACAAGGCAAATTATAGAAAATTCAAGCGGAAAAAGAAATGTCTTTCTTGTTTCTTTTCATTTAGAACCTCCTGATTTCTGATCCAAATGATTTTCTGCTTACAAAATTGAAAAGAAAAGGGAGAAGTGTATATAATATATATATTGAATCATTTCAACACTCAAATTAATCATGATCAGTGCATAAACATCAACCAAAATGGCAATTTGTCAACTCAAATATTGCACAACTAAAAAACTAACATCACAGACTTTATTTGTTTAAAAGAAAGAGGGAAGCTTTTACAAATAGAAGTGAGGCTGGGGGTGAGGGAGGCAGAGAGGCAGAGAGGCAAAAACCAACGAATGGTGAGAGAAGTCAAAAGTATTGATACAAGGAAAGAGAATAGATGATGAATGCTCTGGCTTTTGAAAGTATAACCAGTAGAGGAAAATATAGATAAATGTCTCAACTATGTTACAACCATGCATTATCATCAAAGTCAAAACAAAAACAAAATGTTGTATAACATTTGTCACGTAGTGGAAACTCTTCACTAATTTTTTTCCCCCATGGATGAAAGTTGGAGCTTGGCCGGCGGGGGCTGCTGTTGCTTAGGGTTTATCTCTGCCTGCCGTTGCGTCTTTCCGAAGTTGAACAGCTGTTGTTTCACAGCATGAATATTGATGTTTCTGTTCTGCCTTCCGCAAGTTTTTGTTTTTTTTTGTACTTACGACACAGACAGCATACACCGCGCAACTGGCAGCGACAGTAAACATGTTTTTCAAATTGGGAAATTACAACAGTTACCCTACACAGCCAACGCCAATGGTGAAGGGACAAACAATGGTAATGACTGATGACCAATGAAGAGTAACCCAGAAAGGGTGCAAAGAGTCAATAGGTCAACAATCACTTCAAACTGGAACAACAACAAACTTTAAGGGGTAACTGGAACTACCCAAACTTTTTATTTATCGACTGTGGAGCTCTGTTTTCCTCTTCTTTCTTCCCTGTAATATCAGCAGCTTAGCGATATGTTGTAAGTTAATACAATACTCATGATTGCCTAAAATTATTACACAAATTCAGTGACCAAGCGAGAATATATACATGTATATAGAGAGAGAGTTCAACGTTTTGAAAGGCTCTTCAACTCTTAACACCTGCAGAAAATGAGCTAAAATTTGAAATTGCTATCAACAAGCCAATTGACTGGTCAAAAACCACAATGCTCATACCGTAGTTATTAGCAAGAGATGCAGATGACAGTGAGATTAAATTTCATTCATTAGCCTACTTATGTGATGTGTAAGCGTGAGAAACAGAAGGCTAAACTTGCGTAGGCTCTATACATCAAGTATAATGGCAACTTCAAGACACAACCATCACCTGTCTAGACCATTACATACAAGATACACCAAATCAGGACCAATTGCGGTTAACGAAAAGCAATATTTGTCTGTTGCATTTGAATCCTAACCGGAAATTGTTCAAGAGCCAAAGTATTCCTCAGGGACATAAAATTTCAACCCAATGGCCTGCAAACAAGAGAAATTAGATTTGTCAATGGACTGAAGAAGGTGGAACTAAACCAATTAAACCCAATGTAATTAAGTGCTAATGCACCATATGGTGACAAGTTGATGCTGGTTCTCTAGATTAAGTTTCTAAAGACCACCACCCTCCTTTAAGCAAGATCCAAACCTGACATTCATCATCATGAGCCACCAAAAGAGAGATGCCTCCATGAGGTTTCACATCATGATATTATGGAAAAATGGTACAATTTCAAAAAGTTATAAACACAATTTTTTTTTTTAATTTAATTTCAAAGAAGAATGAATGAACACACTCCAGCATATCCATGCTGAAGATTCAGCAGATTGACCAAGAAAAATTAGATAATCATTACCAGGTATAAATAAAATCAATATGTCAACAAATTAGGAAAGAGTCAATAATTCAATCAAAAATAACTTCTTGCATAAAGTCAATACAATGACATAAAACTTTAACAATACCTGTGCAAACTGAATATCAGCATCACTATGATCATTCTTTCTCCCAGCAGCATCACCAACGTAAAATGAACTACAAGAAGAACCTTAATTCAAATCTTACCATAAATTAAATTAAATTAAAATTTTATTTGAAAAAAAGTGATGATTATTAGTAATGGGATGCTAATTTTACCAAAACGGATAATAGGAGGGACAAGAAGGCTTATAGATAATGTTTCCATGTGAAGAGTATAGGTAAGAAATAATAGAAGAACAATAAAGCATAAGCGAAGGAAGAGGAGAATAACTGATCCCTATCGATAGAAATGCCAGAGTTGAAATATTTCTCCATAATTTGCCACATCCCCGTTTTGGGCTTGCGGAAGGGATCTTCTGCTTTACCACTTGCTATCCCACATGCAACAAAAACCTGCATAAATAAATTTGGAAGTCCACTCCTTAAATGTATCCCAATCATTTTCAATTGCAATAAAGAGACTAATTTTGTTACACACTCACATACTGAAGACATGATAGAGATTCTTCTTAAAATAATTATGTTAAAAAACAATGAGCTACAAGTTTTTCCTGATTCCATTTATGATTGCAATAGTGTAACAAATCCTCGTTCAAAAGGTGGAACAAATTGGTTTAAAGCACCTACTTTAATCTGGCCACGGAACAGAACAAATACTATTTGAAATCAAGCAACACATTTGAACTCTTAAACGGTACAGCAGATCAAGATTTTCACATACCAGAACACAAACTGACAAATCATTTGCTAGTTTTGTAATGTATTTAGAATCATATAAACTCCCGAACAACCTAACAGGACACATGGAGGGCAATCCAATCAACACTATCTTTCAAGCTGATGATTGAAGGTCACCATGATCGACAAAATTATTTATAAACAGATTGCAAAGTACAAGAGACCCACCAATCCATGAATCAATGTCATGGTAGGGCAATTCCGAATAGAGAATAAGTTCAGCACCCAAATAATTTTAAAGTGGGGATTGTTTGCAATATTTTAAGGATATCTCAAGAAAGCCTAAGAAATCCATTAAATTGGCAAGCTAACATGCTAACTTAATAATGCTTCTAAATTTGGAAAGTCAACATTAACAAATAAACAATTTAAACATATATAATTTGCATCTCAAATTTAGAATCAAGTTCATATTTTAAATTGTTAGGCCAAACACCAACTCTTAACCATAAAATCCCAGACCAACAAAATTACATACATGTATCATTTAGACAAACTGGTTAAAGAACCTGTATGGGGACCTTCACACGCTTGATGAAATTGTTGAGTCGTCCCAGTTTCGAGTCGATAGCTATCTGTCTTTTGTTCTTCCAGCGTTCAATGTTGGCTTCGTTGGTGAAAATTACCTAGTTGTTACACAAACAAAAATTTCATAACTTTTAATCAATAAAACTGATCAGAAAATGTAGTTGTACTAAAACTGTAATTATTGCTGTACTTAAATACAAATATAATTAGAAGCTTTTGGGGGAGAACAATGGAGACAAACATGTACCAGCTTGTAGCCATCATTATACAAGCTCTGCAGCTTGTCTGGTATTGAAGGATGCATAAGGGACCAAGCATCTGCACCTATTCTGCAATCAAATGTGTATCAGTAAGCTATTAATCAGACCCATCAAAATGATGAATTGGTGTGTACACAAATGAGCTAGGCCAATAGCTCCATAATGAAAAAAAAAACCTTCTTCCCAACATAATTATAACAAACCTCATCCGACTGCTGGAAGAGATGTCTCAATTTCAAACAGCTTTTAAAACACACTTTTACAAAAAGGCATTTTGGGGGAGTGGATAGGTCTGTTTAAGTAAGAAAGAAAGAGGTACAACCCTTGGCAAAGCAATGACCCTAGTAATTATTATGGAGCTTTAAGAGTAATGGAAACCATGAGATAAATATATTTCATTAGTCACTTTTGTCAAAAGGTCCTTTGTCAGAAAAATACCCTTCCTAGGTTTTTAGTATAGATATGTCAATAACAAATGCTTAAAAGGAGAATATGATTATACCTTTTCAGATTTGTTTTCACAAGACATCCATCAAAATCAAATGCAGCAATTTTCTTTGAATCATGTAGACCATCATCCTAAAAACATCAAAGCGCATAAGAATGAATAATCACGCAAGCGCTCTATGATAATGTTAAAAGCTAAACCATATGAAGTACGAATTCCTCCAGACCAAACATGGGTTATCAATGCAAATCCAATATGGTACATGACTATACATGTACAGACATGTATGCATTATGCAACTGTTCAGAAAGCAGATATGCAACAACAATGATATAACAACCCATAAAACAAAGAATAAAACAAGATTACTCTAATGACTAAAATCCACACAGCAGAGACAATGATAAACAACACTACCGACATAGTGAACATGAAATCCTTGACAATACTTATCACTAAGAAATCCTTACCAACAAACAATAATGAATACTTCACTATAATCTATTATGATCGACATGCAATATACAAGAAAAGACAGTGAATCAGTTCCATTCACTGATAAGACCAGAATCTCACCCGTTCAAGAAATATGACTGTTTGGAATGCCTTCCAATTTGGTAACAGTGTAGCATCCTGAATGGGGAAAAGAAGAAAAGGAAGGTAATGAACATGAATACATCTTTGTTAAAGGATAAGGAAACAAAAAGATAAAGAGATGAGCTAGAGCAAAAGCAAATTTCTAAAGCAAAATGAAGTCTAAAAAATATAGTTAGAACCAGAATTATCAGACCTTATACTTGTCCTTGATGTCAGAGACTGAAAATGCTATGTCTAGATTAGCTTCCTCACTGGGAGCTGATAACTTCAAGTAATTACATCAAAAAAGAAAATAGATGTCAAGGATGTCAGGGGTTGAATTCTTAAATTTGTTGTTAAAACCCTTTTGTTAATAACCAGAAAACAATGAAAATACACACATAAATTTCGCCAACCACCAGCAGCCCCCGTGAAAGAACATCAACCTACCTTTCTTTTCTTTGAATTTGTATTCTCCAGTTCAACGTCTTCTTCATCTTCATCTGTTTTCTGAACCTAAATATGCAGAAGATTTAGATAATATAACAATAAAGTGATTAAAAAACAAACAAGCCAGGGTTTTTACCATCAACCCCTTCAAATTTGCTTCATTTCCAACAGAAGCCTGCAAAGTTCCCACAAATTGCTTATGTAGACAAAAATAACAGCAAACTACTAATTTTATTGTGAAGAAAAAGAAATTCTTCATTACTTTTCCTTTACTAGTGAGAATTATTGACTTTGTTTAATAAACAAAAAGTTGCAAAATATGGCAAAAATCAACTCCTACCTCCTCCAGAGAGGTCTTGCATTTGGCAACCAATTTCTTCAGAGCTTCCTGATCAGCACTCTAATTATATATAAACCAGAAAAAAGTAATTAATTCTTCAAACGGTGCTCCACATTTCATATTCTATGAGAATGATAAGAGTAAAGAAAAAACACCCAAAATAAAAAATAAATAAATAAGAAGAACATAAGTAATATATTTCAGAATTTCACTATATCCAACACCATATCAAGCAAAAAACAAGACCTAATAAATTAAACTTAAGGGAAGGTTTGGGTTCCACTTCCTTTCAATGTGTTACCACACGTTGCCCACTTTTTAATTTTTGCTAAGTTTGTCAGCAAACATGCAAAAACCCTTCAATTCAAATTTATGCATTCCAGTGACATAATATTCTTAAATGTGACGTTTTTGTGCCCACAAAAAAAAAGAAATAATGATAAATAAATAAATAACATAAGAGGAATCGTTTATTTTTTTTAAAAAAACCATATGCTCCCATTGTGTACAAAAAATCCTAAACCCTACACCTTAAACCATAAAATTAAAAAAAATAAAGGGAAAAGCACCTGAAGCGAAGAAAATCCTTGGATGGAATCAGCGGAATCAATGGGCTCGGAAACAATCGGAAAGCAATCCACGTGGTGCCATTTCGTCATGTCAAACCCACGCGAGTCTCTGGTGACGGAACCTAATCTCAAAGCCTTGGCCGCAATAGTCTTGGAGCACTTTTTGCATGACGACCTATTCGATTTCGCGTACTCGGCGACGACTTTGGATTGCATTTGCGGCGGCGGCGGTTCCGTAGGCGGCGGCGCTTGTTTTATTCGGAAGCTGATAATGTGAAAGTGTTTTTGTGTTCTGTGGCACCGGCCGTGGAAACGAGGGATTAACTGCTGGGAAACGATAGCGTTACCGAGGGTTGCACGGACAGTAGAGATGTTTAGCATTAAGAGACGAGACGATATGAGACGTGGGTCGAAAAAATGGTTTTCCGGGTAAACTTTCCTGCCGTATCCTGGGGCACCGGTTCGACATTCAGTCATTTTTATTCTTATAAATATATATATATATATATATATATAATTTTGGACTAAGACAGCATAATTCAAATTACCTTATTAATGATAATATATTATTAATAATTTTTTTATTCATTTATTGGACTAGAGCTAAACACTCACGTTTAAACGGTATGAAAAGAAGTGATCTTATTATTAATTTTCTGGTGCGGAACAAATAATAAATTCACCACATTTACAACGGTTTTGTAGTATTTATTGTATTGAGAAGTCATGTGTACTTATCATCCATTTTTCTTTATTTCATTAACGTAAAAAGATAAAATCTAAGAAGAAAAAAATTAAAATCCGTCAAAATTGAAAAATAAAATAAAAGCGATAATTACTTTTTTGTTTTTAATCATTGTTTTCTAAATATTACCAAAATGTGAAAGGAGGATGGTAAAAACTGTCATCGATCAGTCAACAGTCACCTCCATCTTCTTTGCTAAACTTTTTTGTTTGGGATTTTGCTTATGAATTCCTACGATGAACAGAGGCTGAGAGATGAGGTGCTCTACCTCCACTCTCTTTGGCACCTGGGCCCACGTGGAAACAACTAACCCCAACCCTACCCCGAATTCGATATCCAGGCCCAGACCCAGACCAAGACCGGAAACCCCATCAACAGCAGCACTCCGCACACCCAGCCACACCACGCCCTTCAAGAAGAAGAAGAATTCCGGGAAACAACCATTAGGTGAAAGTGGCACGTCTGAATCGGAACCCGGTCTTGATTCGGGCTCAGAGTGGCCCGTCAACTGGACTCCTTCAGCTGCCACTGGCTGGCCAGATGAGACACCGAAGACCCAACCCGAACCCCTGTCAGCACAAGACCAAGCCAAATTGTTTGCAATGCAGGTGCAGCAGAAGGGTATTCAATCTTGCATTGAGTTTTTCTCTAAGAGGGTTGGTGGAGAAGGCGTCGAAGGTGACGAAAGTGATGAACCTGACGAGGAAGATTATTTGGCTGAGAATGATAGGCTTGTGGACGGTGAAGCGTACAAGTTCTTGGTTGAATTGTTTGTAAATGATGAGAAGTTGAGGGGTTGTTACGAGAAGAATAATGAGACTGGTGATTTTAGTTGCTTGTAGCGAAAACGAAGACAGAGAGAGCTCATAGAACTTTTGGGCAGGTTGTCTGTAAGGTTCTTGGATGGGATATTGATAGGTTGCCGGTGATCGTATTGAAGGGTGAGCCTCTGGGAAAATCTTTGGCAAATACAGGCTTGACCCAGGTATTGTTTTGTAATGTCGGAACTTCTGAGGCTTGTGTATAGTTTGCCTGAATTCTGTAGATAAATTGAAGCCTGTGAGTTTTCTTAAATTTTGCAGGATGTACCAGCAAGGGAAAATGATGAAGTTAATGCAGTGCATACGACCGTTGTTAAGGATAATGGGGGCTCTGTAGGTGGAAATATTGGTGAAGTAATTGAGAAAGAGGTCACAGACATTAATAAGAATGACGGTGAATTGATTATTTGTGAGGTTAGTGGTTTGCATTATTTTAGCTGTTATTTTTTGTGTGGTGATATGTGAAAACCTGGAAAGATCTAGTTATGTCATTCAGTGTTGGTAATTACCATTGATTGCTCTTGGTGGCAGAACACTGTGAAGGTATATGATGGCAATAAATGTCTTGAAAATCCTGATAGCAAGTTCGTGATTACGGAGGCAGTAAAAGACCTAGCAGTGGATTGCCACGTGAGAATATTGTCTTTATGATATGCAAATAAAATGTTTTGTTTGGCCTTTTCTTTTTAATGAAATTACTGGAGAGATTTTCCTTTCTTTCTTTCTTTCTTTCCTTTTTGTTTCATAGACAAAGGATGCCAATAATGGTCTTGAAGAACTTGATTGCAAGTTTTTGGATCCAGAAGTTGATAAAGATATAGCGGTTGATCACCGGGTGAGAATGGTGTTCTGTGTTTGATATGTAAATACTATCATTTGGTTTTCCTTTTTTATTTATTTATTTAACTTTTTGGCCATGTCTTTACAAGATTGTGATAATGGTGAGTTGAAGTCGAAAAATGGCTTGAATAGCTAAATTTGTTTTTGGGGGGAAAGCAGCACAAAGTGGTTTTGTTGCCGAACCAAACTCAAATTTCTTCACTTGCTAATCATAAAAAATTGTTGGGATACCCCGGTGGAGGTGCTAGCGAAAACTGTGCGATGCTTTAGTTAGATTTTTGGTACATGAGAAAAGGGGAAATAAATTGAGAAAATAGGTTTTCTTTAATGAGGATTTGTGATGTTATTATTGGATCTCATGTGTTCAGACTGTAAGATGGTTGATGTCTTGTGGATTTTTTAGTTGATTTTACTAACACCTTTCTCTGATCCATTGTTTAGTTTAAATAGGCTTCTCTTAATTGGTTGTTGTCTTCTTGATTTTAGCTCTCTCTCAGAGCCGTTGTAGGTAGTTTTTGCTAGTTGATGATGGTTTATAAGGTTGTGGCACTGACTCAACTTCTTTAAGAGTAGAACACATTTGGAGCACGTTTGACTTGATGACATAGACAAGTAGAGTTCTAGGTCAGACTAGTAAATTGTCAAATCAGACAAATATGCTTCTAGGTTGGACAAATAGAATTTCATGTTGTACTCATATTCAGACTAATAGAATTTCAATCCTACTTATAAAGTTTGCTCATCTTGTTAATCAAGTATATTGCAAGGAACTCGGCTCGGTCGTCCTCCTTGGTGACATTAAATAAATACGACCCAAACATAAGTCCTTTAGTTTTTAATATTGAGAAACTATGATTGATGTTGAAAGCTAAATGCCAAAAAAATGAAAAATTTCAACAAACCTGATACCAGCCCCCTTATTTCAAAAAATTCAGCTCGGCTTTGACATCTATGCCGACTTTATTATAACATAGCTTGACATATATAACACCCTTATTTAAGAGAGTTAATATCTTGTCTTCTTTCTTCTTTGTGAGTTTCCAACACTGATCATATCTTCTCAAAATTAGGAGCTAGGGGACTGCTGTTAGGATTGCCAAAACTTTTCATCTTTTTAACATTTAGTTTTCAGCACCAATTTTGAGAAGATATGATCAGTACATTTAGTTTTCAGCACCAATCATAGCTTCTTGATACAAAAACAAGAGAACTGATGTTTGGGTTGAATTTCTCTAACATCACCAAGGAGAACAACTTAGCCAAGTTCTCTTAAAATCTACTCTATTAACAAGATGAGCCGGTTTTATAAGTACAATCTGAAATTCTATTTGTCAGTTTTCCCAGGAACAATGTAGAATGTGAATTACCTAGAAAAGAGGATTCTTATTTGCACTGAAATAACAACAGATTGATAGTGAACGCATACAACTTACAGATTTCAAACTTCGGTGCTTTGGGGTGGTTACCTTTTTCCACTTTCCCTCTCTAATGCTGTGTATTGCAGACTTCTCCAAATGAAGATGATGCCAAGAAGCATCTCAATAATGTTCAGGATGGGAGTTTGGATGTGAAGGGAAATAAAAGGGAGCAACAAATACCTTGGTAAGATCATGCTTCTCTTTAAGGACATATAAAGTTTCCTTTCCTTTGCAATTATGTTATTAATATTGAGAATACATATGCCAATAGTTTTTTTTTTTTCATTTTCTTATGCGCTTGCTTTTCTCTACACAATGCCTCACCTAATATTTTTCTTCATGTGTCATTTCTCCCCATCTTGTAATGTTCAAACAAGATTTGTCATGCCCGCGTTGTTCTCCCCGTCTTCTTGAATCTTAATTTCACACTCTTTAGCTATGATCTTACTCCATAACAAAATTGAAGACACGACTCATTTGAAAGGAGAAAGTGGGGGACTGACCAAAATAATTTTGGTTGGAAGAATATGAAAAACGGGTTTCAGTTGGAAGTAGTATCTCAATGTGGAATTGGGCAGAAGCAGTAAAAGTGGGCAACTGCACAAAGAAGGTTGGGCTGAGATACTTCTGTTTTCTGCTTTGAGACTCTGCATCGACCGCATCTTTCAGGAAGAGAACCTGGATGACTGTATGCCTCACGAGAAAGATTGCATTATAGATCCTGTGAAAGGAAATGGAGAACCATATGGAACATTCTTTTTTGACACAGCTCACAAGGAAATAGACCTTCATCTTCTTTGTTCCTAAGATTGTATATTTCTTTTTGAAAAAATCAGTTGATGTTGAAACTTAGTTGGCTGCTGCTATTGTCTGTGCAATTTTTTAGTGGTATTTAGCAATTTGTAAAGCATCTTTTCTTTTACGAGTTATAATATGTGGACTTTTTTTAATTCCATATTTGTTTGGGTACGTTGTAATATATGGATTTAAGAATTAAATACATCTATTGTCTTGTAAAATCTATTTGGGTTGCTTGAATATGCTTTAACAAACTAAGATCGGGGCAACGCCTATGATAAAGTTGTCAATTTGGATCATGGTATTTGCTTATGATAATGATATTTACTCATTGCTAGAAAGTATGGAGTTTGAGTAAAGAATAATAACAATCACGAATTAATTAAATGGATCTTTGTTATTCTTAGTTGTTAAGAAAATTGAATAGTAATTACTTGTAAACATACCTATCTTGATTAAGAAGCTTTTGAGTAGATTTATCTGGAATTATAGGAGCTAAAAATTGATTTGTGCATTTCTTGTAACATCATCAATTTCATAACCAAGTTACTAATTTGGTGGTAAGATGATAAAAAAATTAAAATAATTAGTAGAAATAAGTAATTACCAAAAAAATTAACAGTAAAATAATATGCATTAGTGATAAAAATAATAGGATGTGGATCCAATGTTAAGTTAAGATATGCACAATTATTTATAATTTTTTGCTATACTTATATGTTTCAAGATATAAAATTAATTTGATATTCTTATAAAAAAATAAATTACATTTTTTTTGGAAGTTTCACAAAAAAAACTCAACATCTAAATCCAAAATAATAATATCTCTAAAAAATAAATAAATAAATGAAGGGTAATATAGGAAGAGCTTGCATAATGACGAGGTTAGGGCATCAGAGATTAGATTGCCACGTCACAGGGAATATTAGGGCAGCTATATAAGCAACAGCCGAATCTCGTCATCGAATGAAACCATTTCATCAAAACCCCAAAGAAAATCTTTTGAATCAGAGATACTTGATCGAGGAGTGAAGATGGCCGGAGTCGGACCGATCTCGCAGGACTGGGAGCCGGTGGTGATTAGGAAGAAAGCCCCTAACGCCGCCACCAAGAAGGACGAGAAGGTCGTTAACGCTGCCCGGCGCGCCGGTGCCGATATCGAGACTATCAGAAAATGTAACATTTTTCGGTGTTCTTTTATCAAATCAGTACTCTTTCTCTAATTAATTGTCCTTTTTTAATTAAAGAAAAACCCATATGATGTGTTTGATGATATCTTATCTCATGGAAAGTAGGGTTTTATATTTTATAATTTTTATTTTTATTATCTCTATATTTTTGTTTTTATTTTTTCTTTGTAGACTTTACTGAATATACGATACCGTGTGTGTTTATGATTGCAGGTTCTTTTTTGCATTTTCTTTTTAGGGTTGTGAATATTTTTTTCCTGATGGATTTACGGATTAGGGTGTTTTCTGTGATGTTGATGAAAAAGACAAGGACAGACGATAATGGGATTTTTTTTATTTTTCAATATTTGGGTTCTAGATGATATCGTGATGCATATTTGTTTTTAAAATTTCTAGAAATAAATTCAGAAGTTCATGTAAGATGAGATGTATGTTATGAAATATGTTATAAGCCAATCTTGTTTGAATTTGTGTCCTCTTTTTAGTATATCTATGAATTTTTCTACCATCGGGTAAAGTGCTAAATCTAATGAGCGGTATATGTCAACCCTTTCTGATCACTGTGGAAGCTTTATTTGATTTTTTTTTTAATTCTTGATTTGTTCTCATATGTATGTGGCAGGACTTGCGCAAATCTGTTATCTTTCAAACTTGTTTGTAATTGTGAGTGTACCTGTGATTTGTGGTCTGGTTGCTTATATCTTAATTTTTCTTACAGCACATGCTGGCACAAACAAGGCTGCCTCAAGTAGCACTTCTCTGAACACGAGGAAGCTTGACGAGGATACAGAGAATCTTACTCGTAAGTTTCTTTTGTTCACATCAGTATTCATACTTTCTATTTGAAGAAATTTTTCCATCTGTTATACAGTTCTTGGTTAGTAAAAAAATTTGTTCTTAGTTTGGAGTTCTTGTAGTGATTTTGTATTGTGTCTTGAAACAATTAATCTGATGTTCTGTTATTGTGTGTAAATATATGTGCACGCATGATCTGTTTGTGTCCATGCTTCACTGGGAAACAATAAATCTGATGTGCTTTTATTGTGTATGTAAACGTGCATGCGTGATCTGTTTGGAATGTATGCTCTGCCATCTCAATTTTGAAGATCGTTTGAGGGCATAATGGTAGAATATTCATGCTTAATTGGGTATGCCAATGATTTAGTCAAACATGGCCCCTATTGCCATAGTATTTAGTTATTTAATATTTAAGTTCACTTTTGTTGCACAGTATTTTAAATTGTGGTGTCTTCACTTAATTTCGGCAGATTTTTAACACCTGTCGACATGAGGATAAATGTATACTAAATTGCTTTTATCTGTTCTATATTGTACAGATGAACGAGTACCTAGTGAACTCAAGAAAGCCATTATTCAGGCACGAAATGATAAGAAACTTACCCAGTCTCAACTTGCTCAGGTGCAACTCTTATCTTCTTTTGAAACCTTTCTCTGATGTGCCAGACTTTCTACTAAATTTTAGGCTTGACTAAATAAAACTAAATCCTCTATTTCTCTGTGCAGTTGATCAATGAGAAGCCCCAGGTGATACAGGAATATGAATCAGGAAAAGCCATTCCAAATCAGCAGATACTTACCAAGCTAGAGAGGGCCCTTGGTGTGAAGCTCCGAGGAAAGAAGTGATGGGGAGGGATAAATAAAATCTGCTACCAGGACTTGATGTTGTGTTCTGTTGTTGAGTCTTCAAAATGGGTGCTGTATATGAATGTTTTCTCTTATGGCTACGGCTTTGCATATAACTGGTGTCCCTGACTGTTACTCTTGTCATGACTATGAATCTATGAAGTCTTCTATTTTTTTCTTGCATTGGACACTTTACTTTGTAGCATTTTCCATGAGCACTGCATTTCTTGCTGAATATGTTAATTGGCATCAGAATTAACCTGCTCTGCTTCGAATAACTGGCAGAGTAATAGAATGATACGCGTGAAGTTACCTATTAGGCTTGAAAACGTTGCTTTTTGGTGTAAGCTTAGGTGCAGCTTTTTCGTGCCTGGTTGACAATATTATTATTAGATGGTAGTCGGATTGAATGGTAGAAAAAATCATAGATATAATAAAAGAGGACTTAAATTCATATTTGTTCGCCTAAAGTGTAAACTACCCCTGTATTATTATTTTAATTTTGGTGAGTGTTTGGTAAGGTAACTCTGAACAACGTATTTGTTAGCCCAAGTGTTCAAGTAAAGAGGCATTGACCGGATCAATCTCACTCTGTACTGGAACCCACCAACCAACAACAGTTTTACTTGATCAATAGCAATTAATTTCTATCGGTTCCAACTCATACATCTATTCCACTAGATTCGCAGGGGACTGACTGGTATTTTTATTGGGGAAAAGGACAAATCCTGGCTTCATATGGACATTGGGTTTCAAATTGATCCGGGCTGAAATGTGAAAATTTTGTTAATAAAATTTTGGCTTGGAAAATTTTCTCACTTTTTAATAAGCTTTTAATGAGCATTTGTATTCTAATAATCAGGGTTTAAACTCTTTTTGTTTAGTGATTTTCTTATTTAAAAGGATTTTTATTTAAAGAATAAATAATTTCTTTTTAGGAATTAGTTTATTCCAAGAGTAACATATCAGCTACAAGGAAATGAAATTTTTTCTTGTAAAAAATAACCACTATATATAGAATGTTGGATTTATTTGTTAATCACTCAAATTATGTTGACAGTTTCTAATGTGAAAAATTTGTAGATTTATTGGAAGGTTGGATATTAATGAAGATTTTATGTGTGAGGAAACTACCAGTGGTAATAATAATTGTTTACACAATAATTTTTGTTTTATCGTTCTTAGTTTGTAAGGAAACTACCAGTGGTAATAATAATCTTTTACACAATAATTTTTGTTTTATCATTCTTAGTGACAATGTTGTTTCTTCACTATAAAAGCTTTTTACGTAAAATCTTGTGTTATATGATTGGTTTTATTTTTCATTTATAATTTTCAATTTATTATTTGTTAAACATTTTTATTTGTGAGATTTAGGGTGCAATTAAATCTTTTCAACAAATGGTATCAGAGTTTAAGGCTATTTTGCAATGCAATTATGTCTTCAAACAAAATTTTATATCTTGTGAGAATTGAGGTTGAAAAGTTTGATAGAAGAATAAATTTTTACTTGTGATAAATTCATGTCATGTTTTGATTCAATTTGGATTAAGCAAAGAAAGCAAGGGTGATGAAAACTCCATTCCAATTAGTGGAAACCTCTGGAGTAGTGTAGACAATCAAGGCACTTTAAGAAGATTGTCAAAATAGAGCAGTCGGTAAGTAATTCTAAATTAGTAGATAAAGATACTAATAGTATTAACTAGTATTACATCTCTTTCTTCATTATAAATTGTTTTATCCTCTTTGGCATGCAATAAAAGATGATTTGTCGCTCCTACTGAGTCCAAAAGATTTGCACACAATGCATAATTTGTCACATCTGTAAGGACTGTGGTAGAATTTTTATGTTAATAATTGAGAACTCTCAAAGAAGCCAAATATGAGAGTAATACTTTTAGTAAGGTAATCTACATGTGCTAAATATGGATACTTTAGATAACATGAAATATGATAATTCTTGGTATAGACAATTATGATTGCGGGATAGAAGACAATATTTTGCCTTCAAAGTGATGCTCAAAACTCGGTGGATCATATTCTATCATCTAATTGAAAAAAATTTGCTGAAATAAAGATTGTTAAAAATATAAATTTGCTGAAATAAAGATTGTTAAAAATATAATTTTGCTGAAATAAAAATTGTTAAAAATATGTCTCCCTTCTTTTATAAAGATTTCTATCCTAATTATTAAGATATTTCTTAAATTTTGTTTATTATTAATTTTTTCATTGAGGATGATTCATATTTAATGAATAAATAATTTCTTTTCAGGGCTTAGTTCATTTAAGGAGGATACTATTTGTACAAGTAAAAGAATAATTCTCTTATAAAAAATAATCATTATATACATGGAAGTTTTAGATTCACTTATTTTCGTTTAATTTTCTTTATAAGTATATAGTTTTATTTAGAGGAGACTGACATCCCTATACCCATCCTTGGCATTCTCTATATGGCCCTCATCTCCTTCCAAACCTATTAGAATTGCTTAAGGAGATCTTGTATCCCCCCACATAAAAATAGGGATTTCTGAGAGTTCGTAATCTTTTAATAATTATTGTATTTTTAGTTTTTATATTTGATTTAATCATATTAAATAAAAAAAATAAACAAAAAAAAGTTTTACAATATATTTTTGCAATGTTTGGATGTTATAACTGTAGCTTTAATTTTTATTTTATTAGATAAAAGTTTAAAAGAAAAATTTTGAATCAAAACCTTTTGAATAAGACCTAATCAAGTAGTAATTTAGGACTACAACTAGTTAATTAAGTCTAAAAGTTTCACAATATATTTGTATAAATATTTGATATTTGTTATTTATACTAATATCTAACATATTTAAATTTAAATTTAAATTTAAATTTAAATTTTATTATTTATTCATTAACAATTCTAAAAATTAAAAAAAAAAATAAAAAAATGGGGAACTTAAGGAGGGATTGGGATTCCTGCTTGCTCCAATCCCTTCCCTACAAAAAAAATTGGGTATGAAATCATTCTTATACCCTCCCCTAAAGGGAAAATCCCCAAGTGACCTCGTTCCTGTGAGGACTTCTACAGTCCTCAAATACATCTAGAATTCTGTAAGATTCAATGAAAGTCCCATGTACAGCTTGCATGGAGTTTCCGATGTGACATTTTTGTGTTGTGTGAATTTATTTATATTTTATATTTATTATTTATTTAATAATTTTACTTGCAAAATCTTAAATGGGACTAAAATTTCCTAACGTATACATTTAAGATTATGATAAACCAATTATGACATGAGAAAAAGCATGTTTAATAAAATTTTGACAATTACATTCAATAAATAAATGATAAATAGCCATTGACATTCAAATGTTGAAAACTCGAAGATGCCTGGTATGACCTCTTATAAACCTACAAGTTTTAGACACCTCGCCAATCCTGTAAGCGGCACAAATTTAACACTTGAATGGGCGTAGCAATTTTTAGAATAAGTCAAAACTTGTGTCATTAATTTACTATTGTTTATACCTATAATAATCTTCAACAGTTCTACCACAGGATAATCATAGCACGTGGAAAACTTCAAGTAAAAAATCTGTGAAAACATTACAAATGGAAATAATAAATAACTGGCATTAATATATCAAACAATTTTATTATTCAATAGAATAAAAGAAAAAGGCAGCTTTCTACCATTAATTTAAATGGAGTTTTTTGAAATGACATTGTTCTACTCCCTCCCAAGAGTCAGTAAGGAGAAAACTTCCACCCATGACGGCGAACTAAAGTTGTACAGTGAAACATATACACTTTGGAAGCATAACATGTACTCACTAGCAGTAAGATTTTATAGCGACCATTATAATTTCAACATAAGCTGTATTAATAATACAACAACAAACATGTACATCACATGATTCCTCACAAAACTGTTCAAATCTAAAAGAACTGATAGGAATAAGGAATAATTATATATAGAACATCCACCTAAACTTGTAATCATATATAACATCCACCCGAGCTTGCAGCTGTATATATATATATATATAAACATAAACAAAGCAAAATATACTACTCACAAGCCAACTTTGTGCCAAAGCTTGTAAGGCATATCGCAAAGGCCTGGAATGCTGACAAGGGCTGCCTATAATCCATTGTGAAAATATCATCCCCTACCTTACCGAACTGGAGGAGAACCATTTCTTCATCTCCTTTCCCTCCAGGTTGGCTTTGATCTACCGTTGCTACCAGCTGAAAGTTCTTCACTGATGCTACTGTTACCCGACCATGGAAATTCAAACACCAGCACTGCAAATGCTCATGCCATCTAGGTGATTTGTTCCGTAAAATCGTGCACCCAGCATTCTCTGCTTTCTTCATCTTTATGTCATCAGCAGTTTCCCCCGACGATGGACACTTGACCGTGCAAACCATCCTCCTAGGACCTCTTGATTTTAGGAGGTTAAACTTGTATGAAACCTGTCCAACCTCAAAGTTGCCTGCTGGAACTTGGGGGCTAATCTGCTTGCTTGCAAATCGTCGACTACCCCTGCTACTTGAGGGTCTTGCACCATTGTGGGGTGGCCGACTGTCGTAGATTGTAAAGTTTGTCCCAAGGAAATCAGAACTGCAAAAGTTTTGGGGTCAAGTAAGAATATGACGTAAAACATGAATGCAAAGGAATTCATTCTTGTTACATGATAAACCCAGAAAGTAAATAAGCAACAAATACTACTATGAGTGTATGCGTCCAACAGAAAATTTTGAGAAAAATTTAACCCCCAAGTAATAAAAGGTGCTATGTTGGCATTAATTAAAAAAAATTTTAAACTCATAGGGCACATTCTGCAGGCAAAGCAACATACTAGAAAATGCCTCAGATAAACTTTAGAAATATTCTACCTTAATTTCCCGACATATGCATTACTCCCTTGAGAAAGATCCCCAGCATCAAGAGATATGATATACTCACTGTGTGCACCACGCCTGTATCTCCGAGCTGCTAAAAGAAACTTCCCCTTTTCGCTAAATGCTGGGGAGGAAGAAACAATAACATTGAATGAGCAAGAGAGAAATATCAGTTAAGATCTTATAGTTTTAATACACCAACAAGAACGGAAAAAAACTGCAAAAAAAATATTATGAGAGGAATATAACAAGTTATCCATCAGCCTGAAGCTCAGCAACAAAACTGAAATTAACTTCAGAACAAAACTTCTCCAAATCTGTAGCCTGTAGCTAATGAAGACAGGTAACCAATGCTAGCCTTTAACAGAAATGATAATTCTAAGAAGCAATGAGTCAAACACTATTCATGTCATCATGTAACCTACAGAAGATTAAAAATCAAGTTCTTCTACTTCTGGTTTTCTTCTTTCTCTGATACTTTCCTTTCCTTTTTTCCCAATTAGTTTATATTGTAAGGCAATGCATGTGCACCTGATATGTATCAGCAGGAAAGTAGCAGTTCTGAGCAATTCCTGTTGATCCATCATGGCAGGCATCTGACTCTTCCTCATTAGGGAGGCAACAATGTAGAAATTAGAGTGCCCTGCCATATTAGAGCAAATTCTTTCCGGTTTCTTCTTAAATTCTAATCCTTTATATCCTCTCTTCTTTACATCTAGGCTAGGAGTGTTTAAAGATGCATGAATAGTTAGCATCCACCATATTTATAGAGCAGTAACATACATATCCGTCTCCCTTACAAAAATCCAAGTCTGACAATACAGCAGGTCAAGCAAGATATGACACCTATGGAGCCCAATAGACAAGCTGAGCAACAAAGGCCACACAGACTGTGTTACAAGTGCAACAAGGCTCATGAGAAATTAATGTGGGATGGATATTTCATGGATGAAGTACCATGTCAGACGTGCTATGCAAACACTTCTGTATGGCCAGATATTAAAGGAGAACTTGACATCTGGCTAACTAAATTTTTTATATCCAAATGATAGTTTAACTCTGTTTGGTTGACTTGCAAACCACTATTCCATCTATCAGTCAAGCCTCTAAATATAAAGGCTTTTCAAAGATGATGCGTTAGTCAGGATAGATGTCATAAACTAAATGGAATAATTTGTTTCCTAAAGAATCTGGAACTTGTCAACTTAAGACCAAGTCAAGTTGACTAAAATGTCAGGTTTGACAAAGTGAAATATCTTTCTTTCAATATTAATCTTTCAATATTAATATTAGTAATGCAGATGTACCGGTCACAATTCCAGTCAAATAAATGTTACTACTAAGAAACATATTGGAGAAAGTCTAAATAATTAGAAAATTTCATTTTTTTTTATGTTCATTACCAAATCAATTTCACCATAACAACTTACATGGGGTAAGAGCAAGATAAAGGTAGAATGTTGAGGTCTTCTTATTCCGCCTTATTAGACATTGGTGAGGGAACTCACGTGGACCCGGCTGCATTCAAAAGACAAATGAGAAGAAGATCAACGCCGGAACTATAACAACTTCATTGGCAACCACCAAATCAACAAGCCAAAAGTCACAGTTCAACAAAACATACAAGAGTCAAAGGGAAAGCAATAACTATTTGTTACATATACTTGTTCAAACTTTTTTAAAAAGACTTTTGAAATAACCCTTTAATATATAGTAAGGACTAAAACTTTTCTAACTTTATTTTACTCTAAAAGCATCTTTAATTTTCCTACAATGAAAAAAATCAAACACGATTAAAAGTAAAAAGAAAAAAATTCCTATATTTTTCATAACACAAACTCACATGATTACATTTACTAAAACCCATAAACTGAATATTCCCATAACAAATTTGTTCGCTCTTTCTTTCTCAGTGTCTACATTACACTGTCTTAGTTCCTTGTAACCAAACCCACATCAAAATCATTTCCCAGTCATTCAACTTTGCAACAACCGTTCACACCGAAACCAAAATTAAAAAATAATTGGGGAGAAAAAGGCCCAGAGTTTGAGAGATAACCCGTTTTCTTTTAACAATAAATCAACAAATTAAACAGATAAAATAAAAAAGGACATCAATCAAACTCTAATTAACAAGATCCAAGCAAAATTTATCAATCATTTGATAAAACAACAAAGAAGAAGACCAAAAATACGTCAATTTACAAAATGACCTGTTTAAGGCAAGAAGGGAAGGTGATTTTGCCGCTAAGAAGAGGAGACTTGACGATATATTTGGTAATATCCCTCCAGCTCTTACAAACGCAGGCACAAGCGACGACGTTTTGGCGCTGGGGCCAACTATCTTCTGTGGTCTCCACGCGCCTTATGATCTCCCCTAGCAATTCGGGCAGCAACCCCGCCCATGACCCGGAGGAGCGGGCAGCGGCGGCGCCGGACTCCATTGACGCTGACGTGGTTGACGACACGACCGAGTCGTCAGCGGCATCGAGTCCAGTCTCTTTCGAAGATTTGTGTGCCTCTCCGAACGATCTCGAGATCCGTCGAGAGAGACACGAATTTCTCAGAGACATTTTTGTGCCCCCGCCTCTTCTTTTGATTTTGTTTTTTTTTTTTTTGATACTCTTGAGATATGGAGAGAGATTTTTTTGCTTTTTGTTTTTGTTTTTTTTCTTTCTTTTTTTGTTGGTGGGTGAGTAATTGAGACGAGAGGGAGGGACGAATGTATGAAAATCGGCGAGGGGTATAGAGCGACGGGTTGGTTGGTTTGCTAGATTCTAACTGGCAAATGATGTGTCCGTTCTGACACGTGTCCGTTAATAAGTGGTATGAAATGGTTTCCAAATCCGTATCCTGGTTTCTTACCCTTTTTTTTTTCGTTTCTTTTAAAGATTACTTGCATTTTAAAATTGGGCCTCTAATATTTCATCATTCCAGTATATTCATTTTTTTTAATTTTATTTTGTTGGTGTTGGCAAGGAAAAAATTATAGGATTGGCAATTAATTCCGGATATTCAAAGATTTGGATCTAAAAAAAATTCATATTCGCATGTTAAAATGATAGATCCGAATCTTTAATTACAAGATCTGTGGGGATCGAATTTAGATTCGAATGCAAGCGCATCCAAAAAATTTAATATCCAAATACACATTATTTTGTAATTTAATTATTTATTTAATTAATTTTTAATTAAAAAAATATATAAATTAAATTATTTACTTAAATGTATAAGTAAAATTAACTTTATAATCTTCATTACTTATGAAAAGTATCTTAATTATTAATAATAATAAGAGAATATTGTAATAAATTAGTTTACCTCAGTTTTTTTATGTTTGATTTATATTGTGAAATTATTGTTTGTGAATTTATAGTATTGTTATATGTTATTTATGTTGAATTGATGTTAAATTGTTGATTGTTGAATTCTAGTTAAATTTTATTTAATATTATTAAGTAAATTATTATATTTAAAATTATATTTAAATTTATTACTATGCAGATTCAGATATTTAGAATATCCACCCGCATCACCTACATCTAAACTCGCATATCTTTTTTACAAATCCAGATATCAAAATGTCAATTCAAATCTAGATCCGGATGCACCTCTATTAAGATTTGCATTTTACTATCCCTAAAAAATTGTCACCATGTAAGGAAGGGTATAGGTACATGGTGGGAGAGAATGTGATAGGCAGATGTAGTAAACATGCCAGCAAATCATAGGCCCAAAATAGGTTTCAAAATGTTTCTAGTATTTTAATTTGCAAGTAATTCTTAGAAACATTCTTTAAAGTTTGACGTATTTATGCTCAGATGCAAGTTTGGTTTTATTATCACTTACCTCCTTTAGTGTCAATATAAATGAATATATAACATCAATATTGAAGGATAGACTAGTAAAAGCTTATTTAAAATTTAAAAAATTAAAAATTAAACAAAAATTTACATGGATAAAGCACACTTAAACCTTATATAATCTATTTTAATTCATTACTTAGTGTGTAATAATTGCAATTTTTCTTTTGTGAAATCAAGGTTAGCATCTTAATTTTTACTTTCAATTAGCTAAATACCATTCACAAACAATTGAAATTTTGAGAAAGTAGCAACTGAAACCATAAAAAGTCATCTCCATTTTCAATTTAGCTATATATGAGACAAGCTTAGATGGGGACATGTCATCTAGCAAGTATTGACAATATCACACATTTGATGTGACTATTGTTAAAGATTGAGTGTGTAATTTGATTCTATAATGACATGTGCCATTTAAGAATGCAATAATAGCTACTGAGATCTTGGCCGAAGCTCAGCATGCTTAATAGTTAGTTAACATTCACATGTGTATGCATGCATGCTATCATAGTGTTAGGGTTGTTATAAGTTATCCAGCTATCAAATTTCAATTTGTTAGACATTAGCTGAGTTAATTACATCAATATAATATAAATACCATATCTTGTATACATTCACAGTGTCAATTAAAAATGAAAAATCAATGAACTTTCTCTTTTTCATTCAATTTTCTCATCTTCCAAACATTTCATTATAAAGATTTTCATAGTATCAAAGCCTGAAATTATCGTGAATTCAAACAATGTAGCTTCATCTTCTTTGTCTTTCAACTTTATACAACTAGTGAAGATAAATAGAATCTTTAACTTTATATAACTAGTGAAGCTAAATAGAACAAATTACCTTGTGTGGAAGACACAAGTTCTTGCACTAATAATTAGAAATGGTCTTAAAGGCTTCATCAATGGTGATAAGCCTTGTCTTGCTTAATTTTTGCCTTAATTGATTAAAAGATCAAATAGATCTCAAATCACAACTATAAAAACTAAAAATCCAGAATACATTGTGTGAAAAAAGATTGATAAGCTACTCAAGAATTTGATGTTTTGATCAATGATGGAGAAAGTGTTCATACATTGAATGTTCTAATCATATGAGCTTAGGAAAAGACTTATAGAAATTTTTATATCTCAATTTGAGGCACATTTCATGCCTCCAATGATATCAATTCAAACTATTAAAAAAAGATTAGTCTTTATTAGTGATTACTTCAATAATATGAAGAGGATTTAAGATGCCTTAACAATTAAAGATAATTCACTCTCATCTAACGAGTTTCTTATGCATATTCTTGTTGGAATTGGTGATTCATATGTATCGTTTGTCACAAATGTGTTGACTAGTCTTGAAAAAGAAAATACTACTATTGAAGATATATTTTCAATGGCCATAATTCATGAAATAAGACTTGAAATGAGTAAAAGAAACACACAATTTGAAACAATGCATGATATAAGTGCAAACTTTGCATACAAATGATAGAATTATAATAAGCCTAACATTAGAAATACACGTGAAGAACAATGAAAGATCTAATAGTTCTTTGGATGGACATATGAGTATTATATGTCAAATATGTTTTATACCTAGCCATAGATAAACATGGCCAAATAGATTGTGTTGGCATAAGCATTGACCCACAACGTGCCGTGCCCATTTTTTTTAACAAAGGGCTTGGCACGACCTATGGCACAAGCCCTCTCGTCTTATGCTCGTAAAAGACCCATTTTTTCTCCCTTTAAGCCCACATGTTCAGTGTGTCTAAAAAAACCCATGTGCCAGGCATGCTTTATCTAAGCCCATATGTCTAGTGTATTTTTAAAGCCCATTAACCTAATAATAATAATAATATTGATAATATTGATAATAATGATAATGATAATGGTGATAATAATAATAATAATGATAATGAGGATGATGATGATGATGATAATAATGATAATTATTATTAAGAATACAATCTTGGAATAATAATTAAGTTACAATTCTAGATATAGATTATAACAAATCACAAGCTAAATTTTAAAAGTTACAACTAGAAAATATGAACAATGACAAATCGACAAATAAAAAACATGAAATAACATTTATTAATCATTATTATGGTTATGGGGAACGAGCAGGGTTAATTCTGTCTTGGCTAAGGTGGCAAGCTAAACAATTGAACACGTACCGACATAAACCCAATGTGCTATGACTTTTTGAATAAATAACTTCTCAATGACAATAATTGTACCTGAAAATCATTCATTTGTAAGGACGATGCAAACTATTATCTATTATTTGCTCCCTTATCGTAGTAAAATTTTAAAAAAGCTCATTTAAATAATGACTTTTACACTTATTTAGCCTAACATTGTTATTTTCCTAAGGTCCAACTATATCAACACGGTGGTCTTAAAGGTGTTGCAGTTCTTCCTCATTTATATTGTGCTCTTGTGGATTCATGATTTGGCTTTTCAAATATTGAAAAATTTGAGATGAAAAAAAAAATAGAATTGTGAAGCATAATAGCATATTTACATGCAGATATAATATTAAATAGTAGTAAAAAAATAAAAACCAATTTTATTACATTATTAATGGGAGTAGTTGACTAAGTAAAAAAAATTTAATGAAATATAAATATTTGTGAACAAAAAAAATCATGGAATCTTAATTTTTTGGAGTCATGGCCTGTGAGGTAAGTGATATACTTGGTTGGTATTTGGCACTTGGTAGGTAGGAAAAAGATATTAAATTATTTTAAAAATAAATGAAAAAAATTGAAAGAAATAAAGACCATTGATTCTATACATAAACTCATAAGCACAAGTGAACATATTTGGTCGACACTTGGTAGGTAGGAAAAAGATATTAAATTATTTAAAAAATAAATGAAAAAATTAAAAAAAATGAAGATCATTTCCCAAAAAAAAAGAAGAAAATTGCATTGTTGCCTTGTGGAGTTGTTTGGCACGAGTCCAAGATGAAAAAGTATCAATGTATCATACAAACTAATAGAAAAATATTAAATTATGATTAAACATATCATGATGTCAGATAGTCACATATTAAGTATGGTCAATAAGTCTATAAGTGTCTATACGCTATAATCAATATATAAACTTACAAGTCACGAGCACAAATGCACAATGATCTCAATATTTTATTATCTAGATATCACTATTGGTAAGTTTCATAATTTTTCAAACTTTGAATTAATTGCACTGCACATAATTTTAAAATTTTACAATTATGATAGTAAAATTGACATGACTACTCAATACTTAATTTTAAAGCATAGACATTGATTAATAATTAACTTTTTCTAAATTTTTAATAACAAAAAAATTCTAAATTAGTTTTATTACTAAAAAAAGAGGCAAAAGTCACAATAAAGACAAAAATTTAAACAAAAAATAAGTAAATAAACACATTGGTTTAATTTGTTGCAGCCTTGTTAGGAATCTTGACAGCCTTGCTAGGAAGCTTTGGAGGCTTACAGGAAGCTTTGCATGTTTGCCCCATTTTGATGTTTGCCCTGTTTTGACCTTTAATTTTTTTTACCTTTTTATTCTATTTAAACTATTAATTTTTTTTAAAATTTATCTCAATTTTTAATCTCTTAATCTCTATCTCCCCGTTAGCTTTTGTGTTCCATCATCTCTGCTTTATCCAATCTACTTAAAACTTTACAATAATTTGAACAATTTGTTTTTGTTACTCAAATCTCAAGCAAAAGGGAACATCAGTTAACACTATTTAATACACGTATCTCTTGATCCCTAAACATTTTCTTTTTTTTTTTTCCACTCGCACAAATACATTGCAGCCACTTTTATTTACCAAAATACTAATTATATAAAATGTCTCACTCTCATTTCGAGTTAGATGAGAATTTAATTTTGTTGATAAGAAAGAGAAAGTTGCGAATGAAGAATTTGCTACACCAGAATTAGATCTAAGTAATATATTTATTATCATACTTGAGCGATCTTCTCTTACTTTTCAAGTAAGTCAAAGTAGTTCTACTTCTTCGACTGCCGATCTTACTACTATCTCCAAACAATCAAGAACATCAATTGTCTGGTTATGTTTTAGTTTGGGAAAACGTCAAAACAAAAAAAGTGAAATGATGGATGTAAGATTGTGTAAATTTTGTCAAGCTGTTTTAAGTACCAAAAGTAAAGGTGGAACTAGACATCTTACATGACATATGAAAACTTGTCAAACAAAACACGTGCCACATGACCCAACACAAGTACAACTCTCACAATGTGGTTCTAAATTTTCCAGTATCACATCATTAAGATATTCATAGTAGATCATACGAGAATGTTTGGCTCAGTATATTGCTGTAGTAAAGTAACCTTTAACATTTGTAGAAGATGAACGTTTAGTAAAATTTTTATAAAGGTATGTTCAACCTCAACTTAAGAAAATGCCTAGAAATATACTAAAACAAGGTTTAATTAAAATTTTTCATGACATGAAAACTCTTAATTAATACTTTTATCAATTTTAACTGTGTTATATTAATTTCTTTTGATTATTGGATTGGTATTAACATGGTTGGTTATTTTTGTGTGACTTTGCACTCTACATATGAGATTAATGGTAAATTAGGTTGAAAAAAAAACTCGCATTTTATGAATTAGAATATCCTCACACTGGTTTAGTAATTTACTTAGTCATAATGTTTGTTTTAAAAGAATATGAAATTACTGATAAATTATTTAGCATATCATTTGTTAATGCATCTAGCCAATACAATTGCAATTGATATGTTTTTACATAATATTTCTACTCTCACACTTACACATGGCTCAAAATTTTTTCATGTAAGATGTGTATATCATATTATTAATTTAATTATTCAAGCCGATATGACCTATATAAATCATCATTTTAAAACAAATTAGAGCAACCATCTTATATATTAGAGCACTTTCAAGACGTTAATAATTTTTCTCTATATTAAAAATTTTTAGATTGAAAAAGAGAAAATTCAACATTGATATAAAAGTTTGTTGGAATTCTACATATTTAATGTTGCTTTCTTACAAAATTATTCTAAAGCTATTTCTAGTTTTTACAATGAGAGAATGAATGACGAAGATTATCATATCATTAATTATGATTGGAATGTCGTTTTTAAATTTATAGGTTTTTGGAAAGTATTTTATGATGCTACTTTTGCATAGTCTACTATTTATAAGCCTACTTATGTAAAATGTTAATACACTTATATAATATGAGTTATGCTTTTAAGACTTTTAAAGAGAATATTATATTTAAAACTATTTATGATGTCATGGAGGAAAAATTCCAAAACTATTGAAAAAATATTCCCTACCATTTATTTTGTAGCAGTGTTGGATTTTACAATTAAAGAAGTTGGTGCAAAACTTTTAGTTGAGGCTATTAGTGAAAGTTTACAAATAGGACTTGATCTAAATTTTGATACGATTATATCCTCTATGTATAAACTTTTTAATTTTTATATAAATAAATTCGGATCAAGCAATACATATTCTAATGTTCAATAAGCATTAGCTTCTCATAAAAATTCAGCTCACGTTTTATTACCCAAAGGTAAGGTATTGCGTTTAGTATTGATAACAATCGTAATGAATTGCAAAGGTATTGTTATGCTAATCTTGAAGATTTAGTAATTCCTTCACAATTCCAAACTTTTGATATTTTAAAATTTAGTTTTTAGTGCAGGTGGCAAAATTCTAGATGAATGTTGATTAAACTTGTCATTAGGGACATTAGACTTTTTGATGTGTTTGAAAGATTAGGAAAATGCTGAATGTCGAGTGAAACAAGATTGGCAAAATGCTTTAATGAGATAAATTGAGAGTTTGAACGTTGATCAAGATAAAAAGGATCCAAATTATGCAAAGTACTGAACATTAAAGTCACTTCTAAAGAGTTGAGACTTTTTTCTTGTAACTTTATGGAACAAATTTTATTGGTGAAAATATTGTAAATTTACAAATGCTAGATGGTTTAATAGGTGCTAACCTAGTTGGGATATACAGTTAGCTATAGTGATGTAAATTATACTTAATTTTATTTGACCTACAAATATTATAATTGTACTCGGATTGTTTTGAATAAAAATGTATTTTTTAATTTATCATCAATATATTTCGTTCATAATTTTATTTTTTATATATAAATATAAAAAAATATTTCATTTATAAATGAAATATATCTCCATTACTTATTAACTAAATTGTGATTTCACAAATGAAATATTAATATTGTAAAATTTTTTATTTATCATTTATAAAATCATGATATTTATAATTTTATGTATTAAAATCATGACATTTATTATTCATTTAATAAACTATAAACATGAAAAAAAATTACAATATTTATTTAAACTAATATTTAAATTAATTTTTAAGCATCTATGCTAAAAAAATATATGAAAAAATTAATTTCATGATATTTTTAAAATTATAACATTTTTATATTTACTTTTGATTAAAATTTTTAATATATTTTGGCCCACGGGTTATGTGTTGCCCATTAATGAAATGTGCTTATTACGTATTTTTTCACGTGTCGTGTCTTTTCACATGTCATGCTTTGTCTCATCTTTAATCGTATCATGCTTTTAAGGCCTATGTACCTAAAATTCTAGGTTTGGCCCGACCCACATGCATGCCATGTCATGCCAGTGCCCTACCAAAACGTGCTCGTGCTGTGCCTGTATCGTGCCTTATGCCGCCCAGCCATTGGCCATCTTTAGTCATAGAGCTTAAAAATGTAGATTTAATCACACATTTGTTCCATGACAACAAAGAGGTAATATAGGAAGTCATTTAAGAAGATTTAGATCTAGAGATGGATAATTTTTAGAAGAAATTAGGTGGCGATAGAGGTTTCAACGGTAATTTTCCTAGATGTAGAAGTTTTCATGGTTATATTACTTGTCAACCTCTATTGAAGAATCAGTCACAAATGTCAACAAGCTTTGTATATCCTCAAGGTGCTTCTAGTTTTTACAATAGATATACACATGTTGCTATGTATGCAAGAAATATTGGACTCAATTATGGAAGTATCTCTTCTGATAATGCTTATAATACTCTCAGTCAGGGTGTTGTTACTCTTTTAGCTAATTATATTGTTATTGCTGATTCAGCTTGGTTTATTGATTTTGGTGAAACTATTCATGTAAGTGAAAATACAAGTACTTTCTTATCCTATTCAAACTATACTAGAGTTAAGAAGTTATATATAAGAAATGGTCTAGACTTATCCATTTAACATGTAGGTTCAATAGTTTTAAATATAATTATAACATTAAGTATATATCTGTCAAATGTCTTGCATGTACCTTATATTACTAAGAAGCTACTTAGTGTTTCGGATCATTAATTGATATCAATATAAAATTAAATTTCACAAATCTGTTTGTCTTGTTAAGGAGAAGAGTAAAAGGATACTACTCAAGGGAATTGCTAGAGATGAACTCTATCAAGTAAAAGTTTAACTATAATCTATCATTCAAATAAGTCTTATGTGTTGTTGAACTTTAAATTAATGTTTGTTGTTATTTTTAAGTCTAGTTTGTTTTCCATGTTTTTATAATGTAGTGCAGCTAATGCTTTACGTTCTTTTGTTATAAACTTAGTTTAATTCAATAAAGATACTAACATGACCTTGTTTGCTTTTCATTTGAAGTCTCTTAATTCCAATATCATCGCTTTGACTTATATAAAGATATCACACTTGAATTTTGCAGTAGTAAAAGCCATATGCAACATTTTGCATTTGTTGAAACAATACGTGTCACTAAAATTTGTATTTGTTGATCACTGAGGGCAAGTTTCGATCATATCATCACTAAGTTATCTTTTTATCCTAGATGAATTCACTAGGTTTACTCAGATTTTTTCTTTTATTATCAAGTCCAAAGCCTTCCAAATATTTAAAGAGTTCAAAATCATGATTAAAAACAAACAATCTAGAAAAATTGAGTGCTTGCAAACTAACTAGGAAAGTGAGTTTAGATTATTTATTACATATCTTATTGAACAACATATCCAATTTAAATGTTATTATTCTTACATTCATCACCAAAATGGAAAGATTGAAAAAAAAGACAAACACATAAAAAACATGGCTTACTCTTCTAACTTAAGCAGATCTAACTTCAAATTTTAGTACAATGCCTTTCATTTATCTATCTACCTCATTAATAAACTTCCAACAACTATCGCAAAGATCCATCCGCTGCGGGTTTTGACAATTACTAAATCTGTAATAGTATCCAACGGATTTTTTGTGAGTTTGTATATTTAAAATCATAAATGTCCAATATATAAATTTACAATAATAACCTCAAATTTTGCATAATCTACTCAATTATAAATTTAACCAATATAAATGAAAAATTAAAATTTTAACATCAATTTAACACAAATTCTTAATTTTGAGTGTAAAATACACAATCCATTAAAAAAAAAAACTACCAACTACTAATAATAATTATATTTCATATTATCATTCAACGTAAATCTAAGAGAAAATCTTCATTGCATTCACCACTATTAACATCCATCTAATATGATGCCTACAATGATGATTAATATTAATATTTTTCAAAAAATAATACTTTTCAAATATTAATTTGAAGAAAAAATTATAATAATGAAATAATTCACACATCAAGTTAAAGAAAAATAGTCCATAAAAAATATAATAAGTATCTAATAATCCATGAATTAAGTTAAGTGACCTTAATTCCTTACCTCATCAATAATGTATTCATCTTTAGAAAATTTACTATTTCCTACTTTATTAGAAGAATCTACATTTATACATAATAAGTGTATTAAGAAAAATAATAGACGACTATAAATTTATAATATATAACAGGTATTATATTTTATTGTAAAATTACATTTTCATACTATTAAATTCAATATATAATTAATTTTGAGCACATATTAAAGCCTCCAATATTTTTAAATAAAGTCTGCTATGATGTTATTTGGCATTTTGGAAATTAAATTATCTTCTTTATATATTTTTAGATTTATAATTTAAAAATATTTAAAAAAATTAAAGGTTTGGCGGATATCTATACAGGTATTTGCTGGATATTAAACTATTACGAAATTCACCAGCATCCGAGTACAGTTTTTAATTTATAATACCAAATCTACCTACAAATCACAAAATTATCCACAGCAGGCTAGTTTTAAAAGGCAGTTTTTAGCGGATCTGCGGGTTTACGGACACAATTGCCATCCTTACTTATCATGTTTTTTTAAAAAAAATTATATTAATAACCATGTCATATTTGACTAGTCATAGTTTCCATTTAATATAGAGTTGATTGTTCTTTAGTGTTAGACACATATCATCCATTTGAGTAAAGTCCTAGTTTATTTTCTATTCGATTTTTACCTTAAATTACAATGCAACTTGGTATTCCACTCTTTGAATCTCAACAAGCAATAACTAATAATTCTTATCTAATATCTCTAACTCCTTTATCTTCTTTACATTTTTCATCATCTTTAAGTTCATTTGTTTCTTTTTTATCTGAGGGACCTCATCACTTATCTCCACCGTAACCATCTATTTACAATGACCATTCCATGATTATAAGGTCTCAAAATGGAATATTTAAACCTAAAGTTATATAATCAATTGTAAGTCAAAAGAAATAAAACCAAACTCTGTCTCAATTGCTCTTTCTGATCCCAAATGACACAAGGCTATGACAAAAAAATATCAAGCACTACTCCATAACCAAACTTGAGAATTTATTAACCTAATTCTTCTTATCAAGATTGTTGGTAACAAATAGGTTTTCAAAACAAAATACAACTTTAATGGTAGTATTAATAGATATAAGGCTGGACTTGTGGTAAAAGATTTTTATCAAACTCAAGGCATTGATTATACTAAAAATTTCAATCATGTGGTGAAGTTTTCAATTATCAAAGTAATTTTGAACATAACAACCATGCAAATTGGGTTTCTAGATAGATTGATATCAATAATGCATTTTTTAATTGTTATTTCATAAAAGTAATGTATATGCAACAACTAGATGGGTTTGTTAATCTAAACAAACCTAATCATGCGTGTAGGCTTTACAAAACATTGTATGGACTCAAGAAAACACTTATGGCCTAGTTTGATAAATTGAAAATAACTTTGCCATAATAGTGGAGTTTCACCAACTCTAAGTTAAATAATTTTCTATTCTTTAAAAGACTTTATGGTCAAATTCTTCTGTTTTGGTATATATAAATAATATTATTGTTACAGGGGAAGTTCTTTGTTACTTGATCAGGTTACCTATAATCAACAGCCCATAATTACTTTAAAAGATCTTGGAGAGCTGAATCATTTCTTAGGTGTTTTGGTATAAAAAAATTAATCAATTTATTTTTATCTCGATCTAAAAATATTATTGATCTATTTGTTAAAGTTAACATGTAGGAAAACACATCTTACTCCTCAACTATAGATTTAAAGGTTTCTTTAATAAAGGATGTTGGTTTTGCTCTTTCAAATGTCACATTATACAAAAACATAGTTTGTGCTCTCTAATATGTTACCCTCATTAGGCCTATGATTGCACTTTTTTTAATAAACCTGGTAATTCCTTTATACTCCCATTATTATACATTGATAGACAAATAAAAGGGTACTTCGATATTTAAAAGGCACCATTAATCTTAAATTTCAGTTTTGTTCATTTGATTGTCTTAATCTTAAATGCTTCTTTTATGCAGATTATACGATGAAAAAGATGCTAGAAGATCAATTGTTGGTTATTGTGTTTACTTAGGTCTTAATCTAGTTTTTTAGTGCTCTAAAAATGGTTTCATGGTCAAGCACTGACTCTGAATATCATGCTTTTATCATGGTTGCATAGAGATGTTATAGATAAAGCCTTTATTGAACTAGACGTGGGTTTAATTTTTACCTCTATCATTTTTATGACAACCAAAGTGTCACTGCTCTAGCAATCCAAAAATTCTATTCTCAAACTAAACACATTAAATTAGATGTGCATTTCCTAAAGAGAACATAGCTAATAAAAGCCTTCAATTTCAATATGTTCCCAGTCTTGAACAAACAACTGACTTACTAAGGTTTTATCTTCTCAACCTTTTCATTATCTTTATTTTAAGCTTAACATCATTCCTAATGTTGTGCTTGAGGGTGAATATTAGGGAGTACATAATATTTAAGAGTTTTCGAATATTAAGAAGTTTCAAATTGATCTAAGAATGTAGTAGTAACTGTTGAGATTCTAGCCAAAGCTCGGCATGCTCAACGTGCTCAATAGTTAGTTAATATTCACGTTTATGAGCCAACATAGAATTAGACTCTTATAAGTTCTACGACTATCAATTTTCTAATTGTTGGATATTAGCTAAGTCAATTAAATTAATATAATATTGTTGTACAAATTTTATTGAACTCGCAAGCGCACGAATCTATTGTAGAATACATTAATGGTGACGAGTGTCGATCCCACGAGGAGGTTGATTTTAATTATGTGCAGAATTAATTTTCTTTTAATGGGAACAATTAAATTATGGTAACTTTATCCTAAATTGTGAATTAAAATGGCGGGAATAATTAGAAATGAAACTGTTATAATAAAGCACTTGGGTATCTGGATCTGCATCAACATGCTCCATGGGCTAAATATTCCATATTAATACCAATTAAATCATAAGGAGGGATTCCACACCTCATGAACCACTCTCTAATAAGTATGGTGCCAAGGGCTTATCGTGCCAAATAATAATAACCTTGTACTAGGGTGCCGGTTTAACCAGGGCTGTATCTAGACAAGACTATTATTATTTATCGATGAAAAGTCAAAACAACCACAAATATTAGAGGGGAAGAGAAAGTAAATTTACCAAATTAAGCTCATGGGACATGTTGAGACTTCACCTTCAATCCAAGCTCAAAAAGAAATTAGTTACTCATATTTTAACTAAAATAAAAAGAAAATTTTATTAAAATACAAAGAAACTACAAGAAAGAGAAGGAATTTCAGAAATCTAAGTTTAAAAATGAATTCAGGGGTATCAAATTAGGGGGAGAGAGCCCCCTTTTTATAGATACATTGAGTGAATCGTGACCATCGGATTAAAAACAGTTCGGATGCTCAAGATTGCGCCACGTCATCAGTCAATAGTCAATAGTCAACAGTTAACATTTGCATAGTAACGCTGTCTGAATAGTAAATAATCTCATGTATGCGCATGTATTATACACGATTTTTACTCCATTGAGATGCTGCCACGTCATCGATCTACAGTACATAAGAAATTTAGTCCAATAAGATTGTGATACATCATCGGTCGATGCCACGTCATCGGTCGATGCCACGTCATCGGTCAACGCCACATAAACAGTCAATACCACATAATTTGTCCAATCAGATACTGTCACGTCATAGGTAATTGCCACATCATCGGTCCGTATATATAAACAGTGTCGTGAACAATATGAGCGATCGAATGAAGATCATGAATAACCGCACGTATTTGAACAACGATCAGACCGTATATGTGAATATTGACTTTTTTCCTTTAATACTCATCTTAAGGTTTTCGACCATCCTGAGTCCAAATATGGCGTCCGTTTTGCTGTCTGATCACTCGTTCATTGTGAAACGATCGTAATGCCCCTAAAATACATAAAATACATAATTATAATAAAACACATATAATTAAATAACAAAATAATTAAATAAATAAAAATAACAATGTTAGTAAGATTTAAAGTGTAAAATGATAATTTTTTCCTTTATAAATATACACTTTCTAACACTTAACAAATATAATTAACATGCTCTATAAGCATTCACAATATCAACAATAAAAAAACCAGTGAACTTTCTCTTTTTCGTTTAATATATCATCTAATTTTATCATCTTCTAAACATTTCACTATGAGCTTATTCAAGATAATGAAAAATGTTTGGCTTTGAAATTTAAGATTTTAGAACTAATAAAGAACTAGAAAACCTAAAGTTGTTTCCAATCAAGAAATAATTAAGAGGTGTAACAAGATTAGATCTTGTTGAAGCTATTACGAGGTAAGGTGGACAACTGCATTTGCTTGGGATTTGAATGATGATGATGATGAGATACAATAACTAATGAATGATGATATTAATGATGAGCTACAATAACTAAAATGGTTCTAAAAAAAATAGTGTTAATGATTAGGATTTGATGACGGTAAAAGTATAAAATATAGTGCTCTTTAAAAGAAGTTGAAAGTGGTGAGAGCAAAAGAGGTTGAAATCGATGAAAAAACCAGTGCATTGAGGGCAATAATGTTGGAAGATGTGGAGCTTTTTCTTTTCTTTTTTTTTGCCAATTTTTCCTGATTAGCTTTTTCATTTGATAGACAATTGAGGTATTTGTTATAATTATTCTCTCTCCTCACTTATGTTTTTATTTATTTATCTTTATTGTATAATTATTGATTATGCATTTTATAATAATGCATTACTTTAAATCATGTAAAATATAACTCAAAATGAATGATCCTCTTCCACCAAACATATAAATGGCCAATGAGATTTGGCTATAAAAAGCCAACTTTGCTTTGCAAAATTTCGCACAATTCTTGACAATGAAATAAATAGCTTTGTTAGTTCTCTTACTACTCTTAGCTTCTTTCACTTTAATTTTACAAAGTTTCTTCTTATTTACAATTCATAATAGTTTCTAACTTTTAGTTTTTTTTACTAATGTTTTAATAATAATAATAATAATAATAATAATAACAACAATAACAACAATAAAATAATAATAAGCAATATAAATTATTAGCTTGACATGAGTATTTTATTATTTCTATTACATTTGCATGACATTTAGTGTCTAATATTAAGTAATAATAAATTAAAGATGCCTATAGCTTAATAAGTTGAAGATGCCAACAACATTTTTAACATTAAGAGTGTCTTAGACATTCAGTCACTTCATTAATAGTCAATAGATGAAATTACTAACAATAGAAGATGTATGTAATAATTCGGATAGACTTGTCATCTAAATGTAAATATGTTAAATCTTACGAAAGGTTCTTAAAAATTACCCTTTGGTTTTGGTGGTTTTGATGGAAGAGGAGAAATGTAGGTAAATTATGAATCAATATCGCGTCAATTAATGGTGGGTTAAAAAATGCCTTTTAACATCCTTACGAAAAATGGCTCGTACAAGTTATCTATTGATAGATCTAATAACATTATATTAATGATAAAATAAAATGAAGTTGATTAATGCTTTATATATGACAATAAATGATTAATGACATCATGTTTATTGTAAAATTAGTGTAGATTACTTTACATGCATTAGATATTAGTTAATTTTTATTTATTTATTTAGGCATTTAGCCTAATGGTAATTCATTTCTCCTCTATCTATGTTAACCTAGTTCAAACCCAAACCTTTTATTTTTCAATCTAAACCATTTTACTAATTGAACTTGTTGACATCCGTGTATGTTATTTGATATTATTTTGTATCATTAACGTGATGATTTTGGTCCATTTTATATCACTCAATTTGTATCCCAATGATGTAAATGTGGTTGTACTAAAAATAAATAAATAAATGTATAAAGGCGGATAGAAATGATAGGAAAGCCTTTTTTATTTTTATTTTTTTTAAAGAGGAGACTTTTAATCAACTTTGAACAAATCCTTTTGACTTTTTAATTTCATGTTTTCTTTGTCCACTGAACAATTATAAACTTCAAATAGAGACGACTTGTTATTATACGTTTAAAATTTAAATAATTCATCTCCTATTTTCTAGTTCAATATTAATTATAAAGATTATATACAACCAATTATTTTAATTTTTCATATCCTATTTTATAGTTAAATATTAATTGTAAAGATTGTACATAACCAATTATTTTAAAAACTAAAACACAGCATTGGATATCTAAAGTGGTATGCAATAATAATTAATAAAGAAATTTACATAATTGTTTGTCAACTTACATTAAGTAATTTGTTCATTAATTTTAAAATGTTAGTATTTTATTTCATATAAATCATCTTTTAGAGGTAAATTACTAGTGATCTTGTTGAAGAGACAATTACAAACAAGGTGCACAATTAAAAACTTAGAAATCAACTTCATTAGCATAGTTTGCAAGACTTCTGAAAGATTCAAAGTAGAATAGAATAATTTGAAAATAGTGTGCAATATTTCTAATTTGTTTTTCCTACACTTGTAATTTTTACATTGAGGAAAATTTTACCAAGTGATTGGCTCCTATCTTATGCAATGTGAAATATTTTATAATAAAAAAATTCAAGGACGGAAAAGACTACATGTGAAAGGGTAGGTAGTAACCCTAACACATACCATTAAAAAAAAAGTAGTTGGATCACAGAAAAAAGTAAAACTCTTATAAACAGTATTAATAAACACGAACTATAAAATATAAATTCTTAATAATAAAAACAATTTTCGATGCACACAAAATTAGAGATGATAAAAAGTAGACTTAGGCTGGGCTTTTTCAAGCTTAGCCCCAAGCCTGCTTTAAGATAAGCATGAGGGCCAGACTTGAACTTTTATTTATTTTTTTAATTTTTAAAATTATTGTAAATTTAAAATAAATTAACAATTAACAAGTTATTATAATTATAAATAAATTAGAGAAAATAAATATTTCAAAATAACACAAAATAAAGTAAATAAAAACTTAAAATTTTAATTTTTTTAAATAATGGATTCTCTAATTTAAATACTCTATTAATTAATTAAAGCATAAAAAATTTAGTATTATAATTTTAATTTTTTTGAATCACCATTAATTTATAAATTAAGAATTTAAATTTTATTTTTTATTTGATGTTAATTTCTTAATTTTAATTATATTATTCTAATTTATAAATTTATTTTTTTAGAAAATTGTGTTCTTGGCCTTGGGCTTTTTTACCTGCCCTACTCAAAACACTCAAAAAATAAAGAAAAATTTCTCACAACTAATCCTACAAATTAGGGATTTAAGAGAGTGATGTAACTCTCGTATACAACATTGATAAAGTAGTGGCTAAAAAAAAAGAGATAAACCTTCCATAAATAACATTAACAAAATAGGTACATAATTCTCACAAAAGAGAGAAAGATAGAAACTATCTAATTATAAGGTAGAAATGAAAAAAGATTGATTGTTGTCCCCGTGTCCCACCAAAAATAAAAAACCAAAAAAGAAGAAGAAGAAGAAGAAGAAGAGTCTTCCTAATAAATAAATTAGGCATTTTCTTTGAAACTTGAAAGTGCAATAAAGACTTAACTTCCTACAAAATAAGATAAAATTCTTCGTTACGTATATACCATATACGTTTGGTCGTGGCCCTTAAATTATTAGTGGGCCTAAAAATACTGGTGTCCTTCTTAGCGTGCGCTTTAACATCAAGAAGTTTTGTGTCTCCCATGTGGGCAGTAGTAATGCCTGGGGATGGATAGATTAAGGTGGGCTTTAATACAAAAATGTATTATATATTAAAAAAAGTACTGAAATTTAATACAAAGGGTCAATACAAGGGCTGTTTTGTATATATTTATTCTTCTTAGGGAGGCGACCATTATTACTGGTTTTAATTTTATTTTTATTTTAAAAAAATTTCCAGTGGCAGATTTATAATATGGATGGCCCTAACCTCTTCTAGTTTTCCCGTATAACCACTACACTGTTTATTATTTATTTATTTTTTGTAATTGCAAAGTCACTTTTGGTTAAATAATTAATATAAAGGTAAAGCTTGAGTTAGCTCTAATGAAATGATAACTTTTAAAATATTAATAAATTATTTTAATTTATCTAATTTTTACTCAAAAGATTAAAAAATAGATGCTGATTAATGGTATTTTTTATTTTTTATTTTTACAAAAATAGAGATAAATTGAGGTTTTTAATAATTTGGGAAGCAGTTTAAAAATTATTAAATTTATGAAGTAGCGATTTGAAATTAACCTGAGTATAAATAAATAATTTAAAATTATATTATTATCTTATTTATTAGATCATTTCTTAAGTCTAAATTTTTTTTTGATACACATAATATTTAAATTGATGACAGAATGATATTTTATTAAGGAAGAATTTAAGAAGAAAAATAAAGAAACTTTTATTAAATAAAGAAACTTTTATTTTTAATTTTTCTAATGTTTAACTACAAATGATTAACACACTTTTATATGTAATTAAAATATTATAGTTGTTCATCATACAACTATCAAATATTATACTTGTGTAGAATTCATTTATGTGATATGATACATATAATTATTTTTATGAGCTGTGTCAATAAGTCGGGTGGCTTTACAAAAAAAATAAAAAAATGTGGGATGAAAATATCACTACACTTATAATTTTAGGTTGGATATTTTTCACCCATTAATTTTATAAATTAAATGCATCACAACTCTAAAAAATAATTAGAATAAGTTCACATTATTCTTAAAATATACAAATCAACCAAAAGTTTAGATAATGAATCAATTAAATCATTTTTTTTATTTTTATACTTTGGTGTTTTGACCATTAACATTATTTTTAGATACATTTATTTGATTATTTTATTTTATAATATAAAATAATTAAATTACCACAAAAATATGAATTCTTGAATTTAATATTTTAGGGATTTCATTTTATTTAATTAAATCTCCAAATATCTTTCATTCAAATTTTTTAAAAATAATATAATGTTATTGTAATTACTTGTTAAAATTACCGTCGGTGTACAAAAATTATAGAATTATTAGCGCAGAATATATCCCCATATCCCCCACCCTGCAATTCCTTCCGGCGAAATATAATTGGGTTTGCATAATTTACATAAAAGTCCAAAACATTTGATTATAATTCCAAATATACCATAAATATTTTAAATTGTTCGACTGGATCCTTCGTGAATCCTGATTCAGTGACGGGACACAAGTGCTTTGACAAATTTTGACTATACCGCGTAACGTTAGCAAATATTCACACGAGCACTATGCTTGAAGCCTCAACGCGTCACTCAATAACCCCAGCCTGTCTGAGTCTGTTTGCTTTGCGATCTTCTTCGTCTTCCTCTCTTTCTTTTCATTTTTTTCCTCCTCTAGTTTATTTTTTAAATTAATCGATGCATATGGCTTCTTCAAGTTCTGGAATCTCAATCCCCGCTCCAGGTATCACCAATTTCACCATTCAATTTGATTGTGTACTAAAAAGTTAATTAATTTTTTGTACTCCATTTTTGTATGTGTGTCGTTGTTGCAGAAGCGGTTCAGTTCTTGGTCTCGTCGCTCGCAGATGAATCTCCTGTCGTCAGAGAAGCATCAATGGCGTCTCTCAAAGACATCGCCGCCCTGTAATCTCTTTATCTTTTTTTCTCTTTCTTTACTTTCTTAATTGGTGATTCTTTAATTTTTTTAATTGAATTTGAATTGTAGGAATCCACTTTTAGTTCTTGATTGTTGTTTGGCTGTTTCAAGAGGAGGACGGCGAGTAATTATTTTACCGTTATTCTTTTTTCTTGATCTTCAATTAAGGAGAGAGATTTTTATTTTTTATTTTTTTTAATGAAATGGATGAAATGTTTCAGCGGTTTGGTAACATGGCTGGGATTTTCCAAGTGATGGCATTTGCAGTTCGTGCACTTGATGAAAACGATATTGATCCAGCATTCATGTCTAAGCTCTCGAAGATTGCGACTGCAGAAATGATCTCCTCCAAGGTTCTCTACATCATCGACGCATTTTTAGTTAGTTTGCCATCCTTAACTTAGTTTTGATTGCTTTTAGTTGATCTTGGACTCCAATACATAAGTTTAGTTATAGAGGATTCCTTGGATTGTAAGTCTTGATTATAGAGTGTCTCTTTGGGATTGAGATGCTGGCTGTTGCTGTGGAATAAAATTACTATCGGTCAAGTTTAAGTGGTTGGTTAGTAAATAATATTTGTTAGCTCAACTACTTTCAAAATTAAGCAGAAGCATGGTGTTTCCCATCGTAACCTGAGGTAAGTTTATCAGCCAAACTTCATGGTTATCAGTGACTAAGAAATTTTAGCCTTATTGTTATTTCATCTTTTTGGCAATGAGAAGAAGTTTATAAGCAATTTCTTATTATTGACTTAGTTTCCGTTGTCTGAATTTCAGTTGGGACTTCTGTTTCATGGATTTATCTGAGTTTACTTGCATTTTCTGTTGTCTAGTCTCTTTCTGGATGACTCTTTGAATCCAACTTTTTATTTTTTGGTTCACTTTGATGTAGGAACTCAACACAGATTGGCAAAGAGCTGCATCAGCGCTACTTGTTTCGATTGGCTCACATTTGCCTGACCTTGTATGCCTTGTGCCATTTTTGCTTATTCACAATTGCTTAAGTAGTAGGAACAAATGCATACATACATCTACATGTGTACATGTATGCATTCATATACACATGCCTGCATTCGTACTTCCCTCTTCCAAGGTTCTACGCACATAATGACAACTTTGAGGTTGCTCTACTTGCTTTGACCTGATCAGGAAGCATTGATTTCAGTCTCTTATTATCATAATACCAAGGAATATGAATTTCTTTTGTCAGGCTACGTTGGATGGCATGATCTTTTTTATTTTTTTAAGGATTTTCTATTGGTTGAGAGGTTCTGTGGACTTGTTGGAAATTAAAAAAAGCCTATAGGGTGCTTTTAAACTCTCCGAATTTTCCAGTGTTGGACTTTTTGTTCTCCACAATTCTTACTGTATTCCCATGAGAAATTAGTGTAACCTGAATCACTCTTTGCTGGACAATCTGATGAAGTAACAAAGTAAAATTTGTTGCAACCTGGCAGATAGAATGGTTTGCTTAGTGTTTAGTAGTTCTGTTAGCGGTAGATGTATATCACTGCTAAATTATGAGTAACATTCATGAATCATTAATATTAGGTCTTGACTTGGTCTCTTATTCTCTCTCCCTCTCACTTTCACTTATGTTGAATTGCTCTTCCTTTGGCTTAATTACTCCTGCTTACTGCTTTGACAGATGATGGAAGAAATATTTCTTTATCTGTCTGGAACAAATTCAGCTTTACCAGCTATGGTTCAAATACTCTCAGACTTTGCTTCTGCTGATGGTTAATCATTTAATTTCCTTTTATTTATTTATTTAAGTAGTTTGGTGTGTTTAAGGGTGCTCTTTGTGTGCTAAAACTAAAGTATCCATTGTCCTTTTCTTTTTCAATTCAATTGAAGCATTGCAGTTCACTCCACGGCTAAAAGGTGTACTTTTACGTGTTCTACCTATACTTGGAAACATACGAGATGTTCACCGGCCAATATTTGCAAGTGGTATGGTCAATGATCTTTTGGCTTTTTGCGAGAAAAGATATAATTTGAATTTAGGTGTATGAAATGATCTTGTATACCTATTTTGTAATCTTGTTAAGTTGTTCAGGTCCAGTTAATTTTCGTGTGTTCTGAATTGTTATGCACAGAGCCTAACTTTGAGGAGATTTTACTCTGGTTTTGTTTATGTGATTTGTACTGCCCACTTTTAAAGAACTGTTGCAGTGTGTCTAATATGTATTGGCCAACTTGTTTAAATTACCGTGAATTTTGTGTTCAATTTTCATTTTATCTTTTACCCAGCAAAGATTACGTAAGACAAACCTCCGTATTTCTGTTTGGTCATGTCTCAAGTAGCTTTTCTTGAAGAAATGAGGTGATTGCTTTGGAGTCAATAGTGTTTGATTCTGGGGACCTACTAAAACTGATGATATGTGAAAATTTGACATTCTTTATATGCTGTAAATGATGAGTAGATTCATTTGTTTTTTCTGTTACATTGATTTGTCTTTTCTGTTACATTGGTTTAGCTACTGACTTGTCTTGAGGTAATATAGGCTGCTTGGAGTTTGTGGTTCTTGTTATTTTGCATTGATTTGTCTTTTCTGTTGCATTGGTTTAGCTACTGACCTGTCTTGGGGTAATATAGGCTGCCTGGAGTCTGTGGCTCTTGTTATTTTGGATTTTATTTAGTTTGCTTGACCTCCAAATATATATTCTGCATTTGATATGATTTCAGTTTAATATTCTGCAAAGCATTCAATTGCAGTGATTTCTCACATGTATTAACTATTTGTTCTGTTAAATATTCAGTCAACTTATGAAACAATGACAAATTGTTATGGTTTTCTAGCATTTAAATGTTGGTGTCAGGCTGCGTGGCAATATAGTGTGGATTTCCCTTCTCACTCTTTTCTCGACAGCGATATCATGTGAGCTTAATATTTTAATTTCTTTTACTTCTCAAGTACCGCATTCTATAACCACATAACACCATGCCTGAAAAAAGTCTAATGAGCGCAGGTCATTTTTAAATTCTGCTTTTGAGCTTTTGTTAAGAGTTTGGGCGACATCACGGGACCTTAAGGTTCGTGAGAAAACTATATTATTCCTTTTCTCTATGCCCTTTCCCTTTAGTATAAAATTTTTGTTCTTATTTTATTTATTTTTTTAAGAAAAAACTTTTCTTGCTTTTGGTCTTTTTTCCTTGTATGTTTTAATTCATTTGTCTTTCTTGGCAATTTCCTTAAACTAAATATATGGTGCTATTAATATCTTAGGATACGTTGTGTGTGTCCATGTAATTAATGAAGATGTGAATCCTGGTTATTGGAAGATCATAATTTATGTAACGCTTCTTGGTTTTCAAAATCTGTGTACTTGGATGGCTTTGTGTAGTTTATGCCATGGTATTGATCGGTGTATGTATATTTGGATGAATGGCTTATATTGACATGAATATCATTTATAAAGGCGGCTATGAAAAATGGAGAATTTCGCTTATCTGTATATAATGTTGCCTAAGAATAGAAAAGTAAAATATCTTACATAGAATATCAATGAAAATTCTTTGTCTATGTTGCTGATAATTAGTTTTGGCTATCAATGAAAATTTTATATCTGTGTTGCAGATAATTAGATTTGAATTTGTCAATAATATCATGTTTAAAATGTTTATTTGCTGAGTGTATGTTTGTGCAAAAGTTTTTGGCATTTGAAGTAAATTTCTCTTTGTTGTTAAAATGGAATCATATTTGTGATAGGTTCGCGTATCAACTGTGGATGCACTGGGTCAGATGGTTGGACTTATCACACGGTCACAGTTAAAGGGTGCTTTACCGAAACTTGTTCCCTCTATATTGGAATTGTAAGATCTTTTGTGCTTCAAGCTTATAATCCACCACTGCTTATGGATGTTTTGTTTGTTTAATTTATTTTTCAGTGCTTGATCCGTAATGGTATTCTAGACTTGCTATTACACCATATATTTTCCACTACATCTTGCACTCATCACATCTTTTGTTACATTTTTAGGCATCAACTAGAAATCACACCACTTTTTCTTTTCTCTTTTCTGTTAATTAGGTATAAAAAAGATCAAGATACTGCACTTGTTGCGACATGCAGTCTCCACAACTTGTTAAATGCCTCATTACTTTCAGAAACAGGTCCCCCATTGCTTGATGTTGAGGTACTGCTCCTATTTTTTTATTCTGCTCAAATATTCATACATTTTTTTTCCCGTTGTAATTTTGACATTTTGGTTTTAATTTTAGTCATTTTTAATCAATTGCGAATTTGTTAAACTGAAGTCAGTTTTTATTGCGATCTAGTCTAACATAAACTCCTCTTCCCCACCCCCCCTCACCCCACCCCCCAAGGGGACGCTGGGGCTTATTTTCTTATTTATTTCATTTTGATTTATGATCAAATTGGGTTTTCTTTTCAATAATATCAATGATATTGTTTGATTCTGTCATTTGTAATTCCTAGGACCAAAGATTATGACTGAATTGACACAATTATATTAAAATAACGAAATTGCTTATTCTTATTTCTTGTCAGACTAAGTTCCAATTTATTAGCATATCTTAAGATAGGGAAGGTCAATATTCTTATTCATTAGTGAAGATGAAAACCTATCTTACAAGGCAACGTTTCTTTTCTCCCTCATGTGGAGTTGGAAACGAGTAGTGGAGTAAGAATTCATTTTTGGGAGGATGTGTGAATTTGGATTTCCTCCTCATGTTCTTCATTCCTCACCTTTATAGATTTGCCCTCTGATAAGGTTTCTATCAAAGCATGCTTACTCTTCTCCATTGGGTTGGAATTGGAACTTCAACTTCTTGGAAAACTAAATGAAAAATTCAGGAAGCTTCAGCTCTTTTGGCATTGTTGGAAAGTGTATTAATTAATGATCTGGTTGATGTGAGTAGAATTTGGAGGCTTCGCCCTTTAAGGAAATTTTCCTGAAATCTTGTCTCAATTGATTGATTGTTGATCAATTCCCCTTCAATTTTCAGCATGCTTTTGAGTGGAATGTCAAATCCCATATTAACTTGAATATATTGCTTATTGTACATACTTCTCTTAAAGTGAAACAAATCCTAGCGTGAATTGTAAGAGATTCTTTAAAGATAAGGAAGTGTCCTATAATAGTAATGTGATAATGATACATAACTATTGAGAGATTCCATTAAGAGCTTATAAAAGGAAAACCCTCTTGTATTGTAAGTGGCAAAACGGAATTAGCAATATACTCAGCACTCTATTATTAAACTATGTTTTATAGTATTTGAATTAGCAATATACTCAGCACTCATATTTTCTGTCAAGCATATAAAAGCACTCTATTATTAAACATCTCAAAGACTGAAATTTACCTTAATATGAGGTTGAAATGGTGATCCAGATTCATTGTGAGATTTACAGGATAAGTATCTGCTATATTTAGAACAATTTTGTATTTGTAGAAGTGTTGGATTCATCAGATTCGTCTGATTGGAAATCCAATGCTATAAAAGCATTCTCTGGATTATCAGACCAGCTTAATAGTTATCAAATTCTAGATCTTCAATCATTCATAATAACCTAGGATGGAATTTTTTTCTTGGACTTGTATTGTTTGCAAATTGTCAGGCAAACTATAGATTTGCCAAAATCATATCTATTTTTTGTAAAAGAGGTCTGGAGTAGCCACTATGTTTAGAGATAATGAGTTGGGTGTTGTGCATAGGTTTCATTTGATAAACTGCTGCAAATACCTTCTTTTGTGAAGGCATCCCTCATGGTTGTGTTTGATCGTGCACGTGGTTATTGTCAATCACTCTAATAAGAGATTGCCTGGGCTGATCATTATCATCTCTTTCCCCTATATCTCATAATTGGATAATGACAACTGTATTATGAGAAATCTAGTATTGTCCTTTTTAGAGTTAGAGTAAGGATATCATTTAATACTGGAGTGAAGAGTTGGTCAAACCACCATCCTTTACCATGTTATTTGCTTCTGGGAATGAGGGCTGGTTTAGATAGGATTGCGGCAAGGGATAAGTTGATCCATTGCCAATAAAACAGTAACTTATAGGCTGGGCAGCATAATTTAGGTATGACTTCAATTTGTTTCTTTATCCAGGACATGAAAGAAACTTGGAAGAGCTCTAAAGAGATATTTGTCGATTATGGATATAGGAATGGATTGAAAAGTTGGTAAGTGCCTTGAGCTTTTGTTGAATCATTTTGAGCAAACCTGGAGACAACCATAAGTGTCTTCTGGCATATCGAGATAGTGACAATCCTATTAAGATATCATTCTTGATTTCTGGGGGAAGTGCAACTCAAAAATCTGTAAAATCTGGAATTGGTTTTGTGATTTCTTTTCCATCTTTCCCATGAAGGTATCCAAGAGCTAGAAGTCGTTGCTATAACTTGTATTGGTCTTGAGAGGAAATCAGCAACCGTAATGGACTGCTTTTATATGCTTGACAGAAAATAAAAAAATTTGAAAAGAGACCTGGATGATGTTGCATGTTGAAGATCTGGAATTTCTTCTTTTTATCTCAATAATTTTGGAGATATTTGTCGTGTGTTTCTATGATGAAGGAATCCAGTGAGAGAAAGAATTAGAATTTCTGAATCCCTTTAACTATTGCAAGGACCTCTCCCTTTTAAGTAGTGCAAGAACCTCTTTCTTTTATGATGGGTGGTGTTGTTGAGCACTGCTGAATTGCCTTCATTTTTAACAACAGATTCTTTTTTTTTTTTTTGATATAACATATTCTTTTGTTGACACGTACTTCTTAATCAATATGACACCCCAATAATTATCACTTGCATTTATTTAAAAGATGAGTGGCCTTTGTTAGGAATCCTTGAAGTTGGGACTTCTTCTTTAATTCTTTTACAGCTTTGGTTGCTTCCATTGACCATGGCAAAGCTTTTCTAAAGAAGTTTGACTGACTCTTTGTGATAATTTTTGACAATATCCATACTTTCACTCTAAAAGAAAGATATCAAATTTCTCATAATACTATTGTTATTGTCTCATTACAAGAAATTTGAGAAATATATGACAATGGTTAGCCAAGACAACTTTTTGTCAAGAGTGATATAATATGACCACATGTATGATTAAATACATACTATGTGGGATGAACCAATACCTTCAAATGCGGTTGATACTCTAGATCTCTTTTACGAAGAAATGATACGATTCACCAAATCCATTGTGGTGAAGATTATGAAATGGAAATGCGAGGGTCTTACTATGAATGGTTGTGCCAGCATGGACGTGAAAATGAAATTATTTCTCTAGGATAACCAATGTTGGATAGAATGACAATAGGAGATACATTTTAAGCTAGGACCATATGAAATAATATGGCCAAGATTACAACAATCAGAATTACGCATTCTAGAAGTGCTCGAAGAACGTCTCGAGCTACAATAAGAAGAGATTCTCTTTGAGGAAGTTGAATGAAAACTAAATGTAGAAAAGGAACATGAATAGAAGGTGTAGAAAAGTAACGGTATTAGTATAGACTAAAGCGGAAGCAGAAGTTGGACCACAATAAAAGTAATGGTGAATAATAATTAGTGTGTAAGGCATATTGTAATAATCGAGTGCTCAGCCATTGTGTGTGATGTGATATAAAGAACAATGTATGGGATGAGTCAAACTGTAAATACTATTATTAGTTGTACAACATATTCTTTAGAGACAAGGAAACATCATGTAACAGTCATGTGATAATGATATGTAACTATTGAGAGATTCCCTTAGAGCCTATAAAGGGGAATCCTCTAGTATTGTAAAGGGCAAAATGAAATCAGAATAAAATTCCTTATTTTATTCATTATGAAAGAAATATTCAAAGAACTTCTTGCTGTTAAACGGATCATCCATACGACCAACGTTATAGATTCAGTCCTAAATATATCCTTCTAGATACTAGACCTGGTTAAGAACAATTTAGGACCATGGATAGCCAAGACATAGCAAGATTTGGGATACAAATATTTGGTTTAGAAGCTCCATCCTCAAACTCTTCTTCTATCATTAACTTTCACTTCTAAACTCAAAACAACCAAGACCCAAAATCTGTATAGCCCTCCATTTTGATCCTTTACATCCATACAAGTTCTACAGGGTAAATACCCTCTTATCGTCTCTAAAAGTCACAGTCCTTACTAAACAACCTAAACTAAATTCTGTTTAAAGTCTTAAGAAGTACTTGTTCAAACTTGTTTGGTCGATCTCTTCAAGCTCTAAAGAAATTTGTGTTCCTCTGGAAAAGATATACGAAGATATAGGAGTGGAGATTATAGAGGAGTCCATCTCATTGCAATCATTCTAGGTTTGATATGAAGCAAGGATTTTGGCAGATAGGGTACAAGATGAGGATAGGCACAAAACAACTTTAGTAGTGCCACGTGGCCACTATGAGGAATGTGATGCCATTTGGTTTAAGGGTTGACCTGTTAATGTTTCAACATAAGATGGATGAAGAATATAGGCCCATTTTAGTTTTTGGCCTAGTATCATGATGCCTTAGTCTTTTATTACAATGATGAAGATCATGCTAAGAATCTTCAATAATTCAAAGATCTGTCACACAATCATGGTCTGATGTTATCTGAATCAAATATGAAAATAGATCTCGAAGAAGTCGATTTCATAGGCCTATGTTACACGTGGACACATCATTCTACAACCACACACAGCTGGAAAATAGGTCTCAATTCCTTGATGAGTTGTCAAGCAGAAAGCAAATCTATCGGTTCTTGGGAATCATCAATTATGTAGTGGACTGCATTTAGACTGTCATGAAGCTGACAATTCTTATCTCAAAACACCTGAAAAAGATATCATCTTTGCCATGTTCGGCATAAGCAACGAGAAAAAATTAAAGAAGTGTAAATCAATTCCTTTTTTTGAATATTGCTAACAAAGGAGAGCTTATCCTTTAAACAGATGTAAATGATAATTGTTTAGGGTGCTCTATTGATTGAAGAAGTAAGTGGCAACAGAAGAATCTGTGGCTATAAATTTAGACGCTTTGTTAGTGCTTGGCAACACTACCCATCGTCAAAGAAGAAAGTCCTTACAGTAGTTGGAGGGATAAAAAATTGTACTTAGTGCTCTAATGTTTTACCATCTTTCCCATGGAGGTATCCAAGAGCTAGAAGCCATTACTATAACTTCTATTGGCCTTGAGGCTGTATGGATTTTTGCTTTTGGTTATATTGAGTTTCAAAGTGAAAGTTAATGATAAAGGAAGATTTTTGTGCTTGTATCTAAATGAGATGTTTGTATCCTAGGTCCTGCCATCTTTCTGGCATCCATATCCTAAATTGCCGTGAGGTGGGTCTTAGTATCTAGGAGGATATATATCAGAAAGATTCATTTTTGTTTGTGATAAGCCTCATACAGTTCTCCTGGCCTTAATAAGGGGCCACATCAAACTTAGAAGGACCGTTTCAAGCATGTACCACTTGGCTTGTGATAGCTAAAATTGGGAACTTCTTTCTACCTCAAGAGGACTTCTTGTATGATAAGTTTTGATGTGCAAGATCTATCTTAGTGGCAACCATAGAGCATACTCTTATCATAAGTAGGAAAGAAAAGAAGACGAGGGATATTGCTTTCGGGAGTATGGCTTTGATACCAAAAGTGAGATAATGAACAAAACAAGGGAAAATGGACCATGCCACATTAGAACAAGCTAGGGATCCAAGATTATTGGATCTTGAACTTATTAGGCCCTCTATGTCTAGTTAGGCCATCTAGCATTTTATGTGAACAAACATTTAGAACAAGTTCTTGGAAAAAATAGGTTGGTAATAGAGTGCTGAGGCATAGTATGCAATGTGGCACGAAGAATAATGTGTGTGATAAGTCATAGTGTAAACTGTGTTGTGAGCTTTAAAGGAGATTCCTTAGAAATAATGGGCGCGCACATGCACACGCATATAATTAATATCCTACAATTCCCAATATTTCTTTTTCTTTGATCTCTTGCTTCTAATTTTCATTAATTTTATCTTTACTCTTCAAAGTTAAAATTTTCATTTTACTATTGTTTTTTGATTATGGAAATATATACGTATAATCAATTGCTAAGATATATTCTTAGGATTACGCAGCTTTCTTTCTCTTGTTTATTTTCTCTTGAAGGACCTCACGGTTATTTTATCAACACTTCTTCCTGTGGTCTGCATTTATAATGACAGTAAAGAGCATTCGTCTTTTTCAGTGGGACTAAAGGTAAATATCATTATTGTTATTTATTATTATTTATTATTTAATTGTTAGTAGGATATTAAAATTCTGTTTTGTTATTTGTGCAAGAAGCCCTTTTTTCTAATTCCTGTATTAATTTTATTTTTGTGTGTGATACAGACCTACAATGAAGTTCAGCGTTGTTTTCTGACTGTAGGTTTGGTGTATCCTGATGATTTATTTATGTTCCTTCTGAATGTGAGTATAGCTTCCGTACTTGCAAAATTGATATCGATGGACTGTAGTTACTCATCATTACTATTTCTTTGTCATAATTGTTGATTGTATATGTTTCTACCAGAAATGCAGGCTAAAGGAAGAACACTTGAGTGTTGGTGCGCTCTGTGTTCTAAAGCACCTACTGCCCAGGTTTCTTCCTCATTCCTTCGCTTTGTAATCACACTTTTGATTTGCTTGCATGACCTGAGTTGCTTGGATTTTCATTGAAGGTTGTCTGAAGCTTGGCACAACAAAAGGCCTCTGCTCCTTGAGGCAGTTAAGTCCTTGCTAGATGAGCAAAATTTAGCTGTTCAAAAGGCTATTTCTGAGGTATATTATTGTTAAATTGTTGCCTGTAGTCTCTGCAGTCTTAATAAGGTACTATTGATTTTTTCTCCTCAATTTGACATTTGTTGCTTCGGTGGCAGTTGATTGTGGTCATGGCTTCACACTGCTACTTGATTGGTCCTTCTGGAGAGTTGTTTGTTGAGTATCTTGTACGCCATTGTGCTGTGTCAGATCAGAAGAAATATGTTAGCGAGAGCTCCAAGGTAGGCTCTGATACAGTTCCGTCCTGTAAAAAGAAACCATCTTATCATTCTTAGGGTGAAAGAGATAGCATGTTTGAACATTGATTCTTAGGGTGAGTTGTCAGAAGAAATTCAGGTTGTCCAAATGATGGAATCATATTTGCTGAAAGAAAATGAAAAGACTTCAATTTTATATTTAAGAATCTATTAATTGGCATACCTCAACACTCAAGGATTGAATTTGGTGCTGAGCTATGTTTCCTTGAAATATATAATCATCTATTAAATTTATTCATTTCAGAGAGATCATAGCAATTTAATACCAAGCTGTGTTTCCAGGTGAAGATAGGGGCATTGTGTCCAACAGAGCTAAGAGCAATATGTGAAAAAGGCCTTCTTTTGCTAACTATTACAATTCCTGAAATGCAGGTATACCTTGTTATATGTGCATTAAATCTCTAATGATGGTTTTAGTCTTATGGGTTTAGAGCTCACCTCAGTGTCTTCCATGTTAGTTTTTTAAATTGATTACTCATAAAATCACATTTTATTGATATCTTAATCTTTTGCAGCACATTCTTTGGCCTTTTCTGTTAAAGATGATTATTCCGCGGGCTTATACCTGTGCGGCAGCCATTGTAAGACCTTCATATATTTCATCTTATGTCTTTTAACATTGTAGGCAAATGAATTGGACCATAATTTGTACCTAGGTCTTCGTTGTTTATTGAAAAGTAATTAAATTCCAGGGTTCACTAATTTCATCGGTTATCACCTTGAGTTTCAAAATCCATCTGCTTGGTGCATCGAGTGAGTTGACCGTTAACTCATTGTGACAGTGCTAGGGAGTTATACTCATTTAATGTATAAATGTTTTTGGAAGTCTGCCTTTGGACTTGTTTCCCATATTTTTTTTCCCCCTCCCAGTGCATGCCTGTTGTTGTTATCTGTGCTTTTCTCGGATCTAGTGCTGCTGCTAGAATTTGTTTTGGTGGTTATTGGTGCACAACTTTCCTGAATTTTTATATATGTGTGTGTGCTCGTGTGTGCGTGCATGTCCATGAAAGGCTGTGGTTCTTACAATGGCTGAGACTTCCGTTACATATATGCTGGCTTTTTAGGTTTGCAGATGCATCTCAGAATTATGCAGACATAGATCTTCGAGTAGTAATGTCATGCTTAGTGAGTGTAAAGCTCGTGATGATATTCCAAATCTTGAGGTAGAATTTCTTTTGATATGTAGATGTGTTTTAACTTATTTCCTTGCCTATCACATGAATAGCTAGCAGTAATCTAATCTGATAGGTATTCAGGAGCTCTTTGCCCGTCTGGTAGTGCTTTTGCATGATCCTCTAGCAAGGGAGCAACAGGCAACTCAGATTTTGATGGTAAGTATCTCTTCTTCTTGATTAGGTTGGTATTTGTTTATTATGATGCTAAAGTGCAAAACATCATTACAAAAATTGTTTTTGGTAAATGAAAAAGTGCATTATCATCTTGTTTGACTAGCAATATCAGAGCTATTGGCTATGGACTGGATGACTTTACTTTGAAGGATAAAAGCTCGTTTAATCCCTGTACTTTGATGGTTAGTGCCCATTTAATCCCTCTATTTTTAAGAGTACCTCAAACCATCTCTGCCGATAAATTATTGACGCCTCTACCGTTATTTTTTGTTCCTTGTGGCTTGCTTTTATAATATAAACCACTTACAATAATATTTCTGTTTTTGGGGACATTAATTAAAAAAATTAAATTGCCGATTTAACCCCAAAAAATAAAATAGAAAACAAAAAGAATATGTAGAACAATTTGTTGAGTAGTTAATATAATAATTTTTTAATCAATGTTCCAAAAGATTTGGTAATTTAATTTTTTTTACAATATTAATTTTTTTCAGATATACATGAACTTCAACAAAAATTAATGTATATCTGAAAAAAATTAATATTGAAATTCTTTCTTATTTTTTTTTTTGGTGTTAAACTGATTATTCAATTTTTTCTTTTTATTAATGTCACCCCCTTTATTATAAAAAGAAAAAGAGCCATTATTGTAGGAGGGTGTTAATCGTCTGAAGGCAGGGATGTTTTGAGAAGTTTTAAAAAATACTTGGACTAAACAGGCTCATGCTCATAAAATAGGGACTAAACGAGTTCTTATCCTTACTTTGAATATCTCCTTGATTTTATATTTTTTAATTAGATTGGGCCTATTTTTTCACCTTCGAAAAAAAGAAAATTATCCTTAAGAGTAGTGTCTCTTTTTCATATTAGAGGTATACTTCTGTTACTTGTTTTTTCATTAAAACTTGTGACCGCTAATAAGAATTCTGTGTTGTTATTGCATCTGACATTGCATGAATAAAGTACAGATTACAGAGCAAAATATTCTTTGCATGAATTAAATAGAGATTGCAGAGTTGATTTTTCTTCCCTAAATTCTTTGATATGATCCCCTTTCTTTTTGATTTTTCTACTTTTTATCTCTCAAGGTTTTCTGTTTATATTGTTTCCTGTTTGTTGAAACAAAAATTTGCGAAGCAATTGTCCAAGTTATTGGTTAAATTTCCTTATTGATTAGGTTGTAGCAGTTTCATTTCTATAGAAGTATAGTCTTTTAAATAAAAAACTGGATCTCATTTTTGGTGCAGGTGCTGTATTATTTGTCACCACTCTTTCCAAAGAATATTGACTTATTTTGGCAAGATGAGGTATGCCATTGTTTATGCATCAGGTGAACAGATTGTGAGAAATGAAGATTCATGTTTGAGTTGGTGTTTCTGTTGAAAACAAATAGTTATAGTCATTGGTCACTTACGGATTACTGTTGAGGAACTAGGAAAGTAGTTTGTAATTGTTGTATGTCTAATTCCATAGTAAGTTTCTATGGACAACAGATGGAAGTAGGAATAACTCGATTTAGTTGCCAGATTGATGTCACTAAGAATGTTACGACAATTATTTTTCTACTTCTACCATTAATGCTGAAGCTGCTATTTCAGTGTCTATCATGTATCTCCTTGTCATGATTTACATGTGAAAAAAATGATTTTACTTTTGAATTTAATTGGTTGTCATCTTTGGTAAGCTCTAGATTCCAAAAATGAAGGCATATGTTAGTGACACAGAAGACCTAAAGCTGGAGCCTTCATACCAGGAGACTTGGGATGACATGATTATCAATGTAAGACACTATTTAAAGCATCGTTGGACTCCTGTTTTGGGTTTCTGGTGGAGATCATATACTCTGTATTTAAACTCCTATGAGTTTGTTCATTACTTCGTCTACTAATTATTAGTAATTTCAAATTTTGGGTGGGAAGTGGGTGGGGGAATTTGCAGAATTCTTCATTAATAAATTCGCTCTTTTGTAAAATATAAGCAAGCAAAATTAAATCAATGGCCTTCTGCTATGGTAACTATTGCTGACGTGTCTCATTGATGTATGTTGACAGTTTCTTGCAGAATCTTTAGATGTGGTTCAAGAAACTGATTGGTTGATTTCTCTTGGAAATGCTTTTACTGCACAATATGTACTTTATACGCCTGACGATGATCATTCAGCTCTGCTTCATCGGTATAAGTTCCTTGAATTTGCCTTCTTAAATTATTCAAAAGCAGCATAGTATTTAGAGCTGCCTGTTAACTTTTGCTTATCAGAAAGAAATTATTTCTTCTTTCCATTTTTGAATGATGTGATATCTTGGGTATTTTTGGTTCATGAAAGATTGGGTTTATACAAATTTGCTAAAATTGTGTGTCAAATAATTCCTGAAAAAATTTGGCTGTTATCATATATATATCTGTTTCTGTTGTACTGAATAAGCAGGAATTGTGATTTATCATATGTGTATGTTTTTTTGTGTACCAAGGGTGAAAATCCAGTTGGCTTGGCTTCTTGTACTGGAAGCAAGAGGTCAATGGTTCAATCCCTTATGCTCAATCTTGGAGGGGGATAAATTTAACTTGGGGTGAGTGGGTATGGGTGCATGTTCTGTCAACCTGTTTCTGTCTCCTCTAGAATCATTGGAATACACTATGAGCATTTCATTTTCATGCTCTTCTGGGAATAGGCTGGAATAGCTGTTTGACTTACAATGATTCTTTATGTCATTGCCGTTAAGATTCCTTATTACTCCTGTTTGGATGTTACTTGAAATCTGAACTGTAAAGAGCTTGTAGACATGCTAATTTGTCGTGTACATACAGTAATTAAGAATTTGGAAATAATATTCTATTTTAACAAAATTATCCTGTATTCTTTGATGCACCTTTAAACATATTGAATGCACCTTTAATGATTGGATACAAATGTCCTTGCTATATGGTATTGAGGTTGAAATGTGACCCCAAAAAAAAAAAAAATTAGGAAGTTCCGTCATGAAGATTTCTTCTCTTCTGGTATGAATGGTGCTCTTCAATTTAATGAACCAATTAGGGATGCTTACTTCTTGTAGCGTTACCTGTTACATTTGTTCTGGTATGTGTCTGTTTATGATGCATTGATATGTACCCTTAGTTAGATGTGTGTGTAGTTAGTATTCAACTGGAAGTGTAAACTTATGTTACCAGAGGCACGTTGGTTTCCTGTTCCTATTTTTCTTTGCTGTTGTAACTCTGTCTATCTGCAAGTATCTATATAATTCCCTTGCTGTTGTTAATCCAAAGTCAAAGAATAGAATGCTCATATAGTATTGCCATTTATATTTTCTGTTTCAGATGCTTGGGTATTCTTCTTCAGAAAGTAGCTGACAGGAATTATGTCTGTGATACGATTGATTGGATGTACAAACAAGCCAATATTTCTATTCCAGCAAACAGGCTGGGTTTGGCAAAAGCTATGGGATTGGTAAGTTTGAATTTCAATAACTACACTTCATCTCTTTCTTTTTTGTCCCCCCTCCTCTTTTCGTGGCCACATTAATGATTAGTTCTTGGGTTCCTTCCAGGTTGCAGCATCCCACTTGGATGCTGTGTTGGAAATGCTCAAAGGCATTCTGGATAACATTGGGCAAAGTCTTCTCCAGAGGTGGGTGTGGCAGATCTCTTTGACATTGTATGCATGGACTGATCTGTCTCCTCCCTTGCCCTGCAATTTGCTTTTGGGTTTAGAAAGATTCTCTGCGTCTGAGCTCTCACTTCTCTTTTAGGTTCAATCTTGATATTGGAACCTCTTAAGCTCATAACATATAGTTTATGTTTGTTGGATGCTATACAGTGTTTGGTAAAGAACCTGCTTATAATGCATATTTTTTATATGTTTGCTGGATGCGATACAGTTATTCTACATTTTGCAATTCATTGCACATATGGCATCATTTTGAACACTTTGGTTCTTCACATATTGCAGATTGTTATCTTTCTTCTCCAACAGTTACAGAATGGAAGAATCTGATGATATACATGCTGCTTTGGCTCTAATGTATGGATATGCTGCAAAATATGCTCCATCAACGGTTATTGAAGCCAGAATTGATGCCCTTGTTGTACGTCACCTTTTGTTTGAGCTCTTTATGAATTTACCAAGATATTCACAGGAATTGATGTGTCAAGGAGTCTCATGGTGTTTGGAAATAGAGATCAACACAACCTGAGTTTATTATGTTTCCTCACCTGAGCAACATCTTTCAGATTGCTCAACTTACTGTTATCTGAGGTGTTCTTTTGTATCCATTGTCAATTGAGACAAGAAATAGAGATATGCTACTTGGACACATTTTGGTTAAATTATTTTGGAGCTCCAGCTATCTCTGATTATTAGTAGTTCGTGCATTTTCTTTCCTGACTATCACTGCTGGAAAGGTCTTATTGCACTTTTCTTGGGCGAAACATACTCAAGAGGTCACAGCCTGTAATTGATTCTATTATGCAAAGGTTTTTTCACAGCCATATAAAACAATTTGAAGAAAAGTATGCGAAGTTTTTCCACAGCTATACAAAATATTTTGACCCCCTCCCCCAAAAAAAAAAAAAAAGCACACGTAACGAAGTAGGTTATTTTAGCCAATTGGATTCTTCATGCCTTAAATTTCTGAGACTGAATGCCATCTATGTAGCTTATGGTTTAACATCCTGCTCTGCTATTTCCACTTGACTGGTTGTGTGGCCATTTCATATGTAGATGGAACAGTTATGTATTTCTCTTGCTTACAGGGCACAAACATGCTTTCACGGCTTCTTCATGTACGCCACCATACAGCAAAGCAGGCTGTTATCACTGCCATTGATCTTCTAGGTCTCTGTTCCATCTGCTACTCTCTTTTATTCGTATTTGGTGTGATAGAGTAAGAATTTTCGAATATTTGTCTTTTAAGTCATGCTGCAATGTCCATTATTTGACAATTGACTTTTTAGTGCTATTATTTTCTTGAATGCTTGATATTTGCTCTTAAGACTCACCCCTTTACAAGCACACTAATGGCATTATGAAGCGGTTAAAAATGTTGTATGAGGTCAGTTTTAGTTTATGATTCTGAGTAGATTAGATTTCAGCTAGCCTTGAGATTTTATTTTTGGAAGTACTTGGTGACTGAATGGGTATGTGGTCACGGATTGGCGCATGTAAGTGCGAGGAAGTAAAAGAGTGGTTTTGGGCTATACAAGTTTTGCACTAGACACATATGCAACAAATTGAAAGGCAACTGCCCAGAAGTTGAAGAAAGGTTCTGCATATGCTGGAGCAATTTCAGTATCAGACTAATACAGTTCAATGTCACATAATTATGTGCCTCCGTTGTGGTTGGTGATGGTTAATCTGTTTCATTATCTTCCTTCTCTCATCTAAGTTTAGTTTTTTCCTCATTGCTAGTAGGATATCTCATTGCATGAACTAAAATGCCTGCTGAAGATCGGCAGCAACGTTCGTCGCAAAACTTAGAATGCTAATAGAGTTGAGCAAAGTGCAATCCAAACTTATAAATTAGAGATTCTTGATAAACTCAGAGAATTTTTTGAGTAGAAGTTGTTCCCTCTCTTTGAGGAGAATTCCCATTATATAGTATGAATACAAGCTTATGTTTAGCCCTAAACATAGCTAAACTACCATATACAGATCTGTCTAATAGAGGCTACAGCTAGCATATCCTAAATAAGGAAAACATAAAAGATTTACAATCACAAAGACAACTATACTGGCATAGGATCTGCCATAGAATCTGCTGCTATACTGGCAAAGAATCTGCCATATAATCTGCTAATTCCTTTGACAATTCTGCCAATAAAACCATGCAGTAACGTGCTCCGTGGTGAAGTTAAAGTTTTGCTTTGCATTGCATGTGAAGTACTGTGAAGAAAAGAAGTCTTCTATAGTTCGACTGTAGGGTAAAGTGGAAAGGGAAAACCCCTGAAACTCCTTAAGGTTCTGAGGTGGTGTTCGAAGAAAGGAAAATATAGGGAATAGAAAGGTAAAAGTAATGGGGAATGGAAAGAGAATTTGATTCCACTGTTTAGTTTGTAGAAGGAATCGAAGTGGGAAAAGAATAAACTAGAATTTGGTTGGACACAAATACCCTTCACTAGATATATAAGAAAGGAAAATATAGGGGAATGGAAAGGTAAGAGTAATAGGCAATGGAAAGAGATTTTGATTCCAATGTTTGGTTCGTAGAAGGAATTGAAGTGGGAAAAGAATAAACTATAATTTGGTTGGACACAATTACCCTGCAGTCAATATATGATTCATTTTTTATCTTTGGTTAACAGAACATGATTTAATTAATCTGATCTGGGATTGCTAATATTATTTCATGTTTCTTTAATTGATCAATTGAAGTGAATGTTTCACATCTTTAACACCCTTTTCTTTTATATGTTAATTTTATAACACATCTTTTATTATCTGTTAATTTTATCTTTAGACTCGATTTCATTCTTTTTAAAATTTACAATATAGATCATCAACATATTTAATAATTTGTACAAATTATAATAATTCCAGAAAAAGTTTTCAAAATTTAGTTCTATTATATATTTAATTTAACAAGAAAAATTAAAGTATTTCAGAAAAAAAATATCTATCTTAATATTAGCAGCTACTGAAAAAATAAAATGTTATTAAAAATAAATTGAAAATTAGCAATAAATGAAAAACTGGAAGCTGTGAGAAGCTGCATTTTCGGGAGAGACGGAGAGAGAGGGAGAGAGATTACGGACAAGCACAGTGGAACGTTCATTGGAATCCAGATTTGTTCCTTTTTCCCCGTGGATTCCATCCAACCAATGCTCACCTAAGGGAAAACCAAGGGAATTGCATTTACGTCGTCTTGGCAAATGCTTGATGACTGAATAATTTTATTTATATTATCATTAATTTTATTTATATTATTTGTTGTACTTAATACTGTGAAAATGATACATAAGATATCATGTAGTTTGAAATGGTGCTTCTGCAGGCCATGCTGTTATTAATGCTGCTGAAAATGGTGCGTCATTCCCCCTGAAAAAGAGAGACCAGTTACTTGACTATATATTAACTTTGATGGGTCGAGAAGAAAATGATAGTTTTACTGATTCGAGTATTGAACTTCTGCACACTCAGGTATGTTAATTTCTGGGAAATTGTTGCATATTGAAGTGGCAACATGCTTTCACATTAACTGTAATTATTATTATTATTAATTTTTTTTTTTTTTTTTTTGGGGTTACTCCTTAAGGCCCTTGCTCTCAGCGCCTGTACTACTTTGGTTACTGTGGAGCCAAAACTGACTATTGAAACAAGAAATCATGTGATGAAGGTATATCGTTGGGTATTTATTGATTTCACGGTTGATGTACTTGTATGTATGCATTTACCTTGTTCTCAGTTGTACGATGAAAATTTTGGCAGGCCACCTTAGGGTTCTTTGCTTTACCAAATGATCCAATAGATGTTGTCAATCCTCTAATAGACAACCTTATCACTCTTTTATGTGCGATTCTTCTAACAAGGTATTCTTGAACTGGAAGATATATGCTTTCTGAATTACTTTTTTGAATTGCTTACTATGTGGGAAAACATCACTTATTACTTTGATTTTATATGCCTGATTTAACCACATCCATTTTTAGAGATATAAGCTGTGTTCTATTTGATAGATTTATGATGTTAAACTTCCATGATATTACTACCTCAATCATGCTTCAGTTTTACCCTGTGATCTTTTTCTATTATTATGATTGGAGAAAGGACAGTTTTAAGCTTTCTGAAGAAAAGGAGGCTGCATGGTGAAGAGGTGAAGCAAGATATTTAAATTGGGATATTGCTATAGAATATTAGGAGTCCCTTATCCATCCAAGTCTTACCCTTCTTTCCCAATTCAAGGCTGACCTATGGCATAAAAGATGGAATAAATGGAAAAGGAAACAATGGTTCCAGTTTATGTCTTGTCTAACCATACATTCTTCTAAAGGCCTGAAAATAGTATTTACGTATATATATCGTCTGGTTTACAGCGGGTATGAGCTGTTTTGGGGGCTGTTTAGTGTATAAGAATACTTCCAAAGTTTTTTGTGTACTTCTGTACAACTCTACTTACCCTCTTTTGAGGTTGCTTTTGGCTTTCCTAGCAGACCATGGTTGGCAATTATACTCTCTTTTCTTTCTATTAATGTTTCTGTTCAAATAAATAAAGGTGGCAAAGCACATGTACAAAACACTAGGACATGATCACAATTTATTGTATTTGATTAATGTAATAGGGCGATTGCAAACAAGACTTTTTGGTATAGTTGACTTTCATACCATGTTAAGTAACTTTTATGCAAAATCCAGTGATAATATTGAAGCTGTAACTGACAATATGATAGTTTTGTTCTGAATGAGAGTAAGGGCATTGACTGGATGTCTATATTTCCTACTTCTTATAATCTCTCTTTCTCTCTCTTGATCTCCACTTTCATTTTGTTATGTCATTTGACAGCATAATTTCTCTCTTTATTTTGTGTGTAGTGTAATCTCTCTTGCTTCTCGTAGATAGATTTTGTGGGTGGATTTTTATATAGAATTGTTTTTCCTCTGTTTTCTATTCTGGTGGATTGGTGCACAGATATTCGCTCTTTCTGCTATACAATTTTATTTGTTTCCTATCGAAAATAAATGAGTGAAAACTTTTATTTTAATTTTCATTAATTGCTTTTATTCTTTACCTTTTTCAACTTTTTATCTCTACTTTTCACCTCCATAGAACTAATATATGCATAGCCCATAGATGTGCATCTTTATAGGAATATTTTTGCATATCTATGTTCATTTATTCTATAGGACTGTGTGATCCCTCTTCTAACTGGCAAAACATGTAACATTTAGTGGAGAGGATGGCAGGAGTCGAGCAGACCAGCTATTACACATTTTGAGACAAATTGATCAATATGTTTCTTCACCGGTCGAGTATCAGAGGAGGAGGAGTTGTCTTGCAGTTTATGAGATGCTTCTTAAGTTTCGGACACACTGTATTAGTGGCTATTGTGCATTGGCTTGCCATGGAAGTTGCACGCATATAAAGCAAATTGACCGTGCTGCACTGGGGAATTTTTCAAACTTACCTTGTAATTGTTCTTTGTGTTTTTAAAACAACTTACCTCTTTAATGCTTTCTTCTAACTGTACTTCTTTTGTTGTTGTTTTACTGACACCTTTCTTTTTATTTTTTTATTTTTTTCCAATCATTCAGCGGCATATGTATTGCCAAGTCGTGAAGCCCTCTGTCTGGGGAATAGGGTCATAATGTATCTTCCTCGTTGTGCAGACACTGATTCTGAAGTTCGAAAAATTTCTGCTCAGGTATGGAAATTTGTCGGCGGTTATCATGGTCTATGAATTAAATACTGTATGGCTAAGCATGTGCAATCATTTTTATGTGAAGTTTATGGGCTCTATAAGTATTTTGTAGAAAACTTAAATTCTTCCTTTTCTTTGGACAGATTCTCGATCAACTCTTCAGTATCTCGCTTTCACTCCCAAGGCCTGTTGGTTCCAGTTCTGGTATAGATTTAGAATTGTCCTATGGCGCTTTGTCATCCCTTGAGGATGTTATTGCTATCTTGAGAAGTGTAAGTACACCACAATCATGTTTGTTTCTACAGTCTTGTTTTCTTATATCTGCTGTTTTGAAGTATTGGAGAGGGAAAATGTGACGTATTGGTCATTTTTGAGTTCCCTTTTTTTCTGTATATTCAGGATGCTTCTATTGATCCATCTGAGGTGTTTAACAGAATTGTTTCCTCTGTCTGTATTTTATTGACGAAGGATGAGGTATGTTTTATTTTTCTTAAATATGGCTTACAAATTTGCAGAAGAATGCGGGAACTTCATGTTGTTTTTTTTTTTTTTAATTTGTTGAAGCTTGTCGCCACCTTGCATAGTTGTACCACAGCTATATGTGATAGGACCAGTCAGTCAGCTGAAGGGGCTATTCAAGCTGTCACTGAGTTTGTAACAAAGAGAGGAAATGAGCTGTGTGAAACGGATGTTTCAAGGTTTCTAGTTTATAAATTTAGTAGAAATAGTTTTAGACTCAAGCTTTTAACTATGATCTGTAATTATTTCTTAGTAAGGGTGATTATCTCTGTGTCTTCAGGACAACCCTGTCTTTACTCTCTGCTGCAGTGCATATAACTGACAAGCATTTGCGGTTGGAAACTCTTGGGGCTGTATCTTTTTTTGCTTAGAAACTTGACTCTGTTATACTTCACAAGTGCAAGTTTTAATTTCTGCTTGTTTTTATCTTACTTAGCTTGTTGATTCAACTGTGGGTCCTTTTGTCTACTGCTGAATCTTTGACATGTATATCCTTAACTGTAAATAGATTTCTTGCCTAGCGGAGAACACCAATTCAAAAGTTGTTTTCAATGAAGTATTGGCTACTGCTGGAAAGGATATAGTCACAAAGGACATATCTAGACTACGAGGTGGCTGGCCAATGCAGGATGCCTTCCATGTGAGTCCACTTTGATTTTGGTTTTGAAGATCATTGCTCTAATCTTGAGTAGCTTCTTATTCTTAATCTCATTTTTAGTTTAATTCAAGTGTAAAGCAATTGAACAAGTTTTAAATAATACTTGTTCAATCTGCTGCCACCTTAAATCTGAAGATAATACATCGCATGTAAATCATTATGACTGGTGATTGCTCAAAGTTCTTCTTCTTTGTGGAATGAAAGAAGAATTTAAAGAAGTTGAAGAATTTCACTGTCACACTCAATAGCTTACAATTCTCTCTTTCTGTCTCTCGAGCAAAACCTTTAAATTGTTTGGAAAGATGTGCCTAAGAAATTGAAAAAAATATTACTTACTAAAATATTTTTTTGGCCTTGCTACAAAATTTGCAATGATCTCTTTAACGTCACACTCAATAGCTTACAATTCTCTCTTTCTGTCTCTCGAGCAAAACCTTTAAATTGTTTGGAAAGATGTGCCTAAGAAATTGAAAAAATATTACTTACTAAAAATTTGCATCTCAAGAATTGATGTGCAAAACCTTTAAATTGTTTGGAAAGATGTGCCTAAGAAATTGAAAATTTGCATCCAAGAATTGATGTGCCTAAGAAATTGAAAAAAATATTACTTACTAAAATATTTTTTTGGCCTTGCTACAAAATTTGCAATGATCTCTTTAACGTCTAAGCAAGCTGGCCTATAGTTTGTAAATACTTAAAAGTCTTTTTTTATCTTTTTGATTTCCTCTCTTTGTTATTTTTCCATTTTTTAAGAAAAATCTCCATTATCAATTACACAACTTCTACCAACTAATTTTAACTTTATATTTATTTTCATCCTGCTTTTCATCTAGGCCTTCTCCCAACATGCTGTTCTTTCTTTTTTGTTCTTGGAGCACCTCATATCTGCCCTTAATCAGACTCCTTTCGTTAAGGGTGATATGGAGAAAGGAGACTATTCAAGTCATTCTGCTGATACTTGGATAGATGATGAAATTTTGCAAGCTGCTATTCTGGCTCTCACCGCCTTTTTCAGGTTTCATCTTGCATTCAGTAATTTTACGTGATCTTACTTTTTAAAGAATTTTTATTTAAAATTCTACGTTGTAGGGGTGGTGGTAAAGTCGGTAAGAAAGCTGTTGAAAAAAGTTATGCTCCTGTACTTGCTGCACTCACACTCCAATTGGGAAGTTGTCATGGTCTAGCCAGTTCTGGTCAGCATGAACCATTACGGTTAGTGCTATAACTTCTTTTTATTACTGAATAATATCTTCGTTGAATATTCAAATATTATTCTCAGAAAAAGATTTCCTTCAAATAAATACCTTTGCCCGATCTATGCAGAGCTATATTAACTTCATTTCAGGCTTTTTGTGAATGTGTTGGGGACCTTGAAATGAGAAAGGTACATGGTTTATAGAAACTACTAATTGCCTTCAAGTATTTTTTTTTTTTTTTTTTTTGGGGGAAGGGGGGGGGGGGGGGGCCCATTGATATAAGATTGAACTGTTATCTTCAGATTTTGGCTAGAGATGGGGAGCAAAATGATAAAGAGAAGTGGATTAATCTTATTGGAGATGTAGCTGGCTGCATCTCTATAAAGAGACCAAAAGAGGTAATGTGAGACAACCAGGTTATTGTGCATTTGGTTCAACATTGTTTTTGCTTTCTTTTTTTTTTGGGTGGTGTGTGCTTGAGGTTGACAGCTTTTCTAAATGTCTAAATTTCTGAACATTTTATATTAGCCCTTAGATGCTCAAGGTGATAGTTAATGGCCAAGAACTGTACTTGAGCTACAATTTACGTTCTCCTTCAAGGAAGTCATATCATGTTAAGTCTTGCTTAACCTGAAAGCTCACGCTGACTTGGCCATATGAGCTCTATATAAACAATAATTGTAAAGCTCAAACAGAAAGAAAAGAACGTATGAGCTCACTTGGACCAAGTACAAAGGCCTCCTGCATGCTTTACTAAAAGTTTGTGAATTAGTTTCAATTTGAAGCCTAATTTTGACAAAAATTCATGTTTAAATACTCTTTTCCTTTGGGGAGTTCCACAAATTAACATAAGAGCAACTTCCTTTTCAATGTAATTTTGTTCAATCCAAATTTAATTGTGTAAATGTGTAAAGGTTGGTTAGACAAAAGGAAGAAGTCAAGAGAGATAGAAAAGTGGGAGAAGGAGATAGAAAATAGCAAGAAAGGAAAGAACTATGGTAGAAAGGATATAGGTCGTAGTTGCGGTTTTTGGGAGGCAGGGGTGAAGAGATACGAAAATATTAGAGATGAACGAGAAGGAAAAGGAAACAGAATAGAGATGGGAAGATAGCAATCATAAGTTCAATCCATTTAGATGTGGGTAATGGCAACATTATCCGTTTTTCTTTGTTGTGCGATTATAGGCTATGCTCAACAAGGAATGCCTCAGTTATTCCCTTTTGGACTCCTTACCCACCCCCCCCCCCCCCAAACAACCCTGCGGGGTCAATTGCAGTTGGAATTTCCACTTCAAATTCAGGAGTTTTCAGATCTTATGGAGATGATTGACAGCTGTTATTGTTGGTGAAATGAAGGGAGATAGAAGACCTTGGAAACTTCAGGCTTTTGGGTAGTATTCTTGTAAACCTTTATCTGGAAGTTGTCAGATAAGAATTCAGATGTGATCTTCAATTAATGCAATAATCAATATGGTATGGAGGCAAGATCCTTCAAAGATTTTTTTTTTTTTTTAATTCTTCCTTGGGCATTAGCTCCTGGAAAATATGAAGACAGCTGATATTTTGCAAAGAAATTTCCCAAGCAGAAGCCTTTTCCATCTTTCCATCTGCTGTGTCCTTTACAGGAGTGATGATAAATGACAACTCATGTCATTCTGTAGTGCACAATTGCATCTTCTTTATGGTCAAATCTTTATGGCAAAGCTAAGATTTTCTTGGCTATTCCAAGAACTTGTAAACATTTTCTAATGGAAATTTGTATGTTTTGGTTAGGGAAAGAAAGCCAGGTGGTTAGAAATCTGCTGTCTTATCATGAATGACATGGTAATATAGAAGCCAATGTATCTTTTAAGATAAGAGGGGGGGAGAAGACAATCCTTAATCGGACAAGATTCAATTTTTTGCTTCCCTTTGGGTCTACACTTGAAAGGACTTTCAAGACATGTCGTCATTTTTTTTTCCCTAATTGTTTCTGTGCAGTTCTTTTAGTTCAGTTCAGTTGGGAGGGTGTTGCAGAATGAAAAAATGCTACACATCCAAAATTCTTCCCAAAAAGTCCATACGGAATGAGGTTGCATTGATCCTGCAGATGATTGAATGGTGCCCTATATTACATTGAAATTTATGAAAATACATTGACAACTCTTCATTCCAGATGAAACCTATGGAATAACATTTTGGATATGTAGGATGACTCATAAATATTCTTGTTAGGTTTCTTTCAATTCCTTGTCTGGGTTATAGATCTTCTGAGTTCTTGGGACGATAAGTTGCAGCAGTTGGAGGTTGTCTATGGCTAGTTTAGATGAGTGTACACTATTGTCTAGTTTTGTTCCCCTTGTAAAGTTGTTTTTGGCTTCTTCCGGACATTTGGACCACCTTTCTAGTTTCCTTTACGTATTCATTTATTCTAATGTTTTTAATGAAAAAGAAATGAAAAACATAGGCTCTGAAAAATGATCAGGACAGTACAGGCAAAAGAACCAAATCTACTTCAAATAGGAAATATAAATCTTACTCAGGTAAGAAAACTGGAGTAGAAAAACTTATCTAAACCCAACAATTGATAATGTGAATGTAAAAAGTACAACCATGAATTCCTACAATATCATACATTCCAAATAATTATTAAAATTATCGTTTGCTACAAAAGTTTTATTCTGGAACAATTTTTTCCCCCAAAATTGGAATTGTTTGATATGAAGCTTATAAAGAAATACGATTGTAACATGGACATCTAACTTCTTTGACATGTTGGTGCAACCATTCCTTAGTTGTGGAATCATCACATAACTACCTAAAAATCACGTGATGATGTTGCAAAACTTTTGAAATTTTGTGTTTGTTCTCTTACTGTTGATGCTTCCAGGTTCAAACCATATGCCTAATTCTGACTAAATCCTTAAACCGACAACAAGGATTTCAAAGGGAAGCAGCAGCTGCAGCACTATCAGAGTTTGTCCGCTATAGGTTTGTGTAGAATGATCTACTCTTGAAATATTTTCTGTCAACTTGCTTCATTTAATTTTATTCTTTTGTACTTGTATAGAGCATATATTTAAATTAACTGGCCCCATATTGTTACTATGTTGTTATTCTATATGAAGTCTTTTTCTTCATTTTCTATCCTCTCACTTGATTTCTATTTTTCTTCTAACCCTTGTCAATCAGTTTCATATTAGAAAAAACCTACTAAGTTAGAATGATCTTTATGGTCAGCTGGGGTGAATTTCCAATATTGGTATTGTATTTTGAACTTCTTAAGTTGATATTTTATGTCCTTAACAGCAAGGTATTGACACTCAAAGTTTGGTGATTGATGCTGTTGAGCATATGTTTCATGCTTTGACATTGGGCGTGGAATAGCTCAATTTGTTTGTTCAGTTAACTGAGTTCATATCTATTAAGCTTAGGCTTTTAGATTTCCATTTTTTGTGTGTGTTATCTAGTGCAGACTGATGTACTTTTTGAAGATGTAACTTTCTTAATTTGTAGGCATTGACTGGGGCTTCATATTAAACTTTTGTCAAACCAATAGTGCTCCCTTTTTATTTGAGTTAATAATTCTTCACACTTTTTTCAAGGTAATTTTACTTTGATGTCTCTGTGTGGTCTTTGCATTTTTCAACTTTTAAACTAGCCATACTACTCTGGCATTAGAGATGAAATCATGTTTTGTTTTCACTTGTATGTGAACTCTGCTAAATGCCGCTCATTGGTTGATGGGCAAGCATGGCATCGATGCTTGTCTCTCTAATTTTTTTAGTTTCATTTTCTGGATTTTACCCATGTTATCAATTACTTATTTGCTTAACATTTTTTATGGTCCAGTGGTGGGTTTAATTCCCCATTAGAACAGATGGTTGAAGCATTGTGTCGGCATGTATCAGATGAATCTCCGACTGTCAGAGGCCTCTGTTTAAGAGGACTTGTGCAGGTGCAATATATTGACAAACTGACTCTTTATATTGGTTTTTGCTTGTAGTGGCTAATGATATTGGGTCTTTTCTGCTAGTAAGTTCATTTGAGGTCTGTAAATGTCAACACACATGCACATACACAATGTCACACCAGAGGCGTGGAAACTTTCAGTTTCTGGGTGACTTTTATGTTTCATTTGGTGCTGTGACTGACAGACATGTTTAATTCTCAATATTAACCTGTATGTTGTTATGCTGCCTCTATGCCTTAAAAAAAATGAATTTCTGTTTTATGTCTTCTGCAGATACCATCAATCCACATTCATCAGTACACAACTCAAGTCCTTAGTGTGATATTGGCTTTGCTTGATGATTTAGATGAATCAGTGCAACTAACTGCAGTTTCATGCTTGCTGACGGTGATTCTCTCTCTCTCTCACTCATTTGCTTACTCTCTCTAGTTTGTGCGCACATGCCCTTGCATGCAGGCATGCGTATTTTTTAAAAATAATAATAATAATAGGAGACAATATATATTATCAGTGTGTTTCTTTTCGTTTCTAAGTTCTTATGTTTCTTATCCTGTTATCTAGATCCATTTGGTTACTGTTCCTCTTTTTTTTTTTCTTTTGATCTTAGATTCTCAAGTCATCATCCAAAGATGATGTGGAACCAATTTTGCTAAACCTTTCTGTGCGGCTCCGCAATCTTCAAGTACATTTCCTTTGATAATGTTTCTGCTTAATATATTGTATTTGGGTTGCTATCATTGTAGTTGGATATAATCAATAATCTGCTCGTAGATGCGTGGATTGAATAGGAAATTATCTCATTAAACTTGTAGTTGTAGTCAAGTTTTGGGATCCAATTGTGACCAAAGCTTAAGCTGTTAGCTCAGGGTCCAAGAATAGTAATTAAAAGCTTAAGCTGTTAGCTCAGGGTCCAAGAGTAGTAATTAAACTGTAACAATGAAACTCAATTTCTCAAGAACTTCAAACAATGAATAGGGTGTTGACTTAATATCTTGTGCTGAATCACAACATTGCAACTGCATCACCAAGTATAAATACCACATTTCAATATGGTCCAATCATATAGCATGCTGAAAGATTGATTGTTGTGCTGTTAATACTTACATTTATTCCGACAATGGTAGAATCCAAATATTATCAGATGAACCTATACTTGTCTTTTAGCTTTTTATATGCATCCACCTTAGGACCTTAAGTCAGTGTCTGCCTGGGTCAGCTGTCACATGATGTGAATTTATGCAAACATGACAGTGGTTGATTACTTTTCATGAATATAATGCTGCATGTTGTTTTGAATGGTGCTGATTTTTTTTATCTAATACAATGATTAACGGACCTGTTATCTGCAAAAGGTAAGCATGAATGTTAAGATGCGAGGAAACGCCTTTGCAGCATTTGGTGTGCTGAGCAATTTTGGAGTTGGGCCACAGAGGGAGGCATTTCTCGAGCAGGTTTCTTGTGTTTTCTGATATTTTTCTCAGAGAATAATCCAGTGTGTTACTTCCTCTCTTTGTATTATATAAGTTTCAGATCTAGAAATCCATGGCAAAAGATTATTGCTTGTGTAGGATAACCTTTTCTTTTATATATATATTGAGAATTTTTTTATCGGATATTAGAGTTTAGATACCATTATTCAGGATTTTTCAGTTTTTCTATAAGCTGGGGCGGGCAAGACTGATTGTTATTCAGAATGGTATGAGAAACTATTACACCAAGACTTGTTGTATCTGAATCTTGAAAAAGCCCTCCACTCTATTAATTAAACTGCAATAGAGATTATGATGTCCTGTGTGGGATCCGTACAAGGCTGTTGACTAAATTCAGCTACATACAGCATGTGAGGGAGTCTGCCTTTTAGGCTCATTCTAATTTGCTTATAAATTTTAAGAGGTGAGCTGGCCATTATTAGTACTCTTTTTGTGCAAATTCAGAAATCTCTCTATTTTCATTTCTTTTACAATAGAAAAGAATGCCCGTTTATATACATTAGACCCTAAGAAAATAAAAAGATAAAAACAGCTAGGATATTACAAATCAATATCCCTGAAAATTAGGGATTAAATTTCCTAAAATCTGATATTAAGAAATACTCAACACACAGTTGTAAAATACAGCTGACATCTGCAACAATAGTCAGCCCTCAGCTGTAAAATACAGCTGACATTTTCAACACTTTTATATATTTTCCAAGGAGCATTTTCTGACAATATTTTCATTTGAATTAGATGAACAAGTTTAACAGCACAGGATTGAATGGCTTTTTTTTTTTTTTTTTTTTTTGGGAGTGAATAAATTGTTTACACATATACCAATCCCATTTCAATTGTTGAATCAATAACGCTGGAGGATTGTTCTTGATAAATCAAGAATTACATATTCCATGTCTGCTAAGAGTTGTTATTAGTGACGACCAATGAACATAAGACAACTCTGATGCGAAATATACTCTATCAGCACTTGTATTTAAAAAAAATACTCTTATTGAAACTTTTTATATTCTTATATCCTTTATTTTGTACGACTGGCAAAATAAAACTGTTAAAATAATGCATCCGTATTTATTTGGTGATTTTGTTTTCCCTCCCTCTTTATCCTTTTCTTATCACTAGTAGAAAATCATAATTTACATGCATTGATTTCTTTTCTCTAGTTATGTATGATACAGCTAATGTAACTGGAGACGTCTTTTTCTCATTTAACTTTTTAGCTAATCTAACGTAAGTATTTGCAGATACATGCTACCCTGCCACGCTTGATTTTGCATATATATGACGATGATCTTAGTGTTAGACAGGCTTGCCAAGTAAGTGACTATCAGCCTTTTCTACTTTTTGTACCACACTTATTGGGAAAAGTTTTGTTGGGAAAAGTTTTGACACAATACTTGTTTGTTTAATGAATAGAATACTCTCAAACAAGTTGCTCCCTTATTGGAAATGGAAGGAATGTTTGGTATCTTCAACTCACATTGTTTTAATTCTGATCATAGGTATGCTTAGAATCCTAAATGAGAAGATATGTTCAAAATTTATCTCTTGTGCTCCATTTTGATTATCCCTTTGTTTCTCATTTCTTCAGAAGTGACTATGAAACTTTTGTAAGAGATCTCACTCGGCAGTTTGTGCAGCACTTTTCATCCCGAATTGATAGTTATATGGGATCAACAATACAGGTTTGCATTTTTCTGATAACGGACATTTTTGCTTCCCCACCTGACACCCCCCCCCCCCCTTTTCTGTCTCAACTTGCTGATTGCAATGCCTACTTCCTCTGTTTTATCTTTACATTATATTAGACAAAGGAAGGTCTGTCTCCTCGATATTTGTTGGACTTTTTGTCTTTGGAATTGCTCCTCAACCACCTCTCTCTCTCTCTCTCTCTCTCTCTCTCTCTCTACACTGCTATGATTATAATAATTTCTATTATTTTGCAAGTGCAATGACGTAAGAATGACAATGATTCAGGCTTTTGAAGCACCATGGCCCATCATTCAGGCAAATGCAATATACTTCTCCAGTAGCATTCTCTGTCTTTGTGATGATCAACACATCTTATCTCTTTTCTTTACTCAGGTCATTCTCAGATATCTTTATCTTCAGTTGTGAGTTATAGTTGAAAGAATCATGCTTAACGAAAAATATCTTTATTCAGGTGTTTGGATTGTTGGTGGTGAAGCTGAGTCGGTCAGCAGATGCAATTGTTAGAGCAACATGCTCTTCGTCACTTGGCTGGTTACTTAAATCAGTTGACTCCCATTCTTGGAGGTCAACTCGACTTGAGCGTGTGGAATCATTTCGGTGGAGTTATGAGTCTGAGTCTACTAAAAAGTAGCTGTGTACAAGATTACAAGTAGAAATGACAGTGTTGATATTGACTCGATCGGAATGGGATGAGAACACAGTGCCAGCATTGTTGTATCAGGTGAAACTAAAAGCAATGCACTCTGGCAAAGCGTGGGAAGATAAGTGCATTGATCTACCCGTGCATAAAATGTTGTAAATCTGTAGAGTTGTGGAGTCGTTTGTTGTAAACCTTTGTAAGCGATGGCTTTGTATATTAATATTCATTGTTGTAATTGGTTGTTTGCGCCTTCAGGGTGTTTGTTGTTATAATTGTCTTTATTTATATTGTTGAAGAGTGGAGAGGCTTAGCACCTTTTGTCTTCACACGATTAAAATAAGCTTCACTGAAGAGCTTATTACGGGATTGCTTATCCTTCTGATATTTTACAGTTTCCGTTCGGCGCATAATCCCATTTGCAATGGTGCTTCCCTGTTTATCTCATTTATACGACCAATTTAGAAGCGTTCTTTTTTCCAATGCAGTGATTTGCCCCTCGTATGAGAAATCCACTGTGTTTCTTCATCACCAGGGGAGTTGCCCAATTGTTGACTAATATATATAGATGTAGATGAGGATGGATCAGCAGCCCCTAAAAATACTCTTAATTTTGCATTAATTAATATCTATTAAATTTAAGCTGAGTAATGAATGAGATTGATTTAAATTAAATATTTAAGATTTTTTAATATTTTCTCTCCATGTGGATTCCACTTTATATCTTTGTTCATCTTTTACTCTCTCTCTCTTCTCTTCCTTTGTTCTTTTGGTTTCCTTTTTTTATTTTTGCCTTAGCCATAAAATTTTTTTACCCTTTCCAAATTAACCTCACAACTATTTGTGAAGATGTCTGAAAATATAAAAGATTTGGTGTGCTATTATACTTTTATATTTTTATTTATTTTTTACAGTTAATTTTAGCTGACTTTTCTAATTCATAATTTTTTTACAATATTTCTATTTTTTTATACGTTATTCATTTTTCATTATATTAAATCATCATGTTGTTTCAATTGTTTGACACATTATAGGGCACACTGGTGAAAAGGGTGGAAAAAAAAAATTGAACAATTAGAGGCACCATATGTAGGGATGCATTTTAAAACGTTAAGAGTAGGCTGGAAACTACCATGAAGATTACGGTAGATTCAAGCTTAATCTTCTTTCAAGAGTAGAGTGGGCTGTAATGAGGTGACTAATGGACAGTGTACTTGTGCCCATCACGGGAAGAATGTGTCGAAGAGTAATAAGTCTAATTTTATGGAAAAGCACAATGAAAAAGATGCACCTGAGGTAAATACCAAAAAAAAAAAAGAAAAGGGTAGAAATTGTTCAATAGTCAAATGTGGATGTGAAGCTAGTACGCGGATTATGTATGATAAATGGTCAAATAAGTGGAAAGTTATGGTTTTCAGGGACTTTCACGATCAGAAAGTAGTTATTCCTGCTAGAAGAATGAAGATGAAGTCAAACGAACATATGCCAAAAGTTGTTGAGAATTTGGCTTAAGCTTTTCGCAGAGAAAATATACCTATTGCAAAAAGTTCGTTCAATTCTAGGAGGTTTGAACGTAGGCTTTGACAATAGAAATTGCTATAATCACTTGAGAAATGTGCGTCATAGGCAGTTAGATAGGGGGATGTCCAATTAGTTCTTACATATTTAAGGAAAAAGCAAGTTAAGAACCCTCAAATTTTTTATGCAATCCAATGTGATGAAAAAGGGCAAGCAACTAATTTTTTTAGGCTGATACTCGATCACAGTTGGCATATCACTCTTTTGGAGATGTAATTTCATTTGACACAACTTACAAGTACGATATGCTATTTGGACCATTCACAGGAATGAACCAATACAATTCGGTTGTGCACTTCTACAAGAAACAGAGGTAACATTTTAGTGGCTTTTTAAGATATGGCTTGAAACTATAAGAGGACGCCCTCCAGTTTCTATCATTATTGACCAAGACTTGGCAAATAGTTTCTATCATTATTGACCAAGACTTGGTAATGAAAGAAGCAATTGTGAAGGTTTTTCTAAATACTCACCATCGATTATGCCTTTGGCATATTAAAAAAAAAGTTTACTAACAAGCGTCACATGTGTCAAGATTCAGGATAAGATTGAAAAAATGTATCATGTTTACTTACAAAGTAGAGAATTTGAAGAAACTTAGAAGAGTTTGATTATAGAAAATAAATCAAAGGAAAATTATCATTCTTATACGCTGAATTTATATTTTTATAAAAAATATTATAATATTTTAAAGGTGTATCAACTATCCACTCTAAGTTGACAAAATGTATCTATCATCCACTAAATTGTTAGCTACCGTTTCAAAGTTAACAGAACTATAATTAATTGATAATTTGACCTTTAAAAATTATCACTTGTATATCTTTAAAATTTCTTATTATCACTTATATACCATTAAATTATCACTCATATAATATGAAAAGACCATACTGTCCCTCTGATGTCATTAAATTTAAAAGGCAACTAACGGTTTAATGGACTACAAATATATTTTATCAACTTAAAGTGAACAACTGATATATCCTGAAAATGTTATAGTAAATTTGATAATAAAATAAACTATGGATATACAATTGATAATTTCCTTAAATTAAAAGACAATGAATGAAGACTATAGGAAGAAATGAGGGCATTAATTAAATTTTTTATGGTTTTGTAACATCCTCGACAAATCTTAGAGAGTTTGTTTTGAAGTATGAGGGAGCATTAAAAAGTATTATCAAAAAAGAAAGTATTGAAGATTTTAAATCAAAAAACAAATATAGGATTGTCAATCATGGAGAATTTCTTTTGAAACAATTGATGAATACTAGAATTATCTTTGATGAATTTAAGGATGAATGAAGTCAAGTTAATCGATACAAAGTTGAAGAAAATGGAGAAGATGCTGAATTTCTCAAGTATGTAAAGAGTTTATGGTGAAGTTAAATTTGCAAACTAATGAGGGTACTTGAGATTGTAAAAAATTTGAGTTTATTAGAATACTTTGTAGACATATCCAGAAGTTTTTTTTCGTTTAGACATTGACAAGCTATCGAACCATTTTATTCTTCCAAGATGGAGACAAGAAGCAAATAAACTTAGAAAGATTGATTTAAGAGATTTTTTAAAAAATGATTGTAAAAAAGAATTAGTGTCTTTGAGACTAAGCCATATATGCCACCAAGCTACTAAATTAGCATATGGTGATGCGTCTTCAAATGAGGCATAATTAATTTAAATGGATGGTATAAACGAGCTAGCCAAAAAGCTTTCAGATATTTTAGCCCAACTAGCCACTGTTTGCCAACAAAAAGATGCTCCTTTAGCATCAGTTCATCTCAACCATTACCTTTAGATCAAGTATTTCATAAATCAAGGTTAGAAGAAAGATGTTAACAAGATTGGCAAACTCAAAAGTGGTATGAGTTGGCTCTTGGCAAGAAGACAAGGAAGTGCAACTCATGCGATAAACTTGGACATGATGAACATATTTGTCCTTTGAATCTAAGTATAAAAAGCAATTGAAGATCAGACCTAGGTAAATTGTAAACAAATATCGCGATAATTACCATTCAATATTAAATATCTCTTTAAAAAGTTTATTTTTAATTATTTGCAGAAATATTACAAAATGAAGAAATGAGTTAAATTGATATTGATATAATCATGAAAAACTTGCTGTAAGTAATGCTTAGACTTTGATTGATTATGTTCGTTGAAATTTATATGTTTAATAGCCAACTTCTTCGATTCCTACAATATAGTAAAATGATGATTATGTTAGTGTACTAGTTTTGTAATAGAATTCTTTTAAACCACTTTTTGTTATTGCACTATTTTAAAAGAGCCAATGTGTTTTATAAATCTTTTATTTGAGTTTTTTAGATTTTTTTAAAAGATTGAACTAATTTAACGCAAAAAGTTTGAGTCAAACATGTTGTAATTTTCTAGGGCTTGCCTCCAGCATGTATGAGATATTCTTAAAAGATTTGTTACGCTGCTCATGGATGAAGTTATTTTGGTTTCTTGTTCCTCACTTCAATTTTTTGCAGCATTATTGTGGAAATCCTTCTAGGAGGACTCAAAGAGTTGGGTACCATAGTCATTGATGAGGAAGATTGAAGCAACCAACTTGTCTCATTGGTTGAAGCAGTCCAACTTGCCTAAAATTTTGTCTTTTTTAACTGTTTTAGATTTACTTTATGGACCACTTATTCAAAGAAAATTGTCATATTAATTATGACCTAAAACTACAAATGGTAAATAGCATAAGGGAAGGTTTCTATTCATTTGCTCAAAATTGCTATTATTTCCCTTTTCTTTTTCTGAATTCATAATATAGAGTGGAGATCACGTCACCATTTGCACATCTTTTTTCATATCCTTAAGATTATAAATTTGACAACAGAGAACTACAATTGTTTTGTTGTTGTTGTCATATATATTGGTAATAAAATGTTATTTTGCAAATGCTTGATCTCTCTGTTAATTGCCCACCAATCTAAAATATGAACATCACATGCAATCATCTCATGACTCATCTGTCAGCCAAATTCCATTCCCTATATTCTAAAATAAATATGTTTTCTTGAATTCACTTTCACATTGTCTAATGAACTAGCCTTTACCAGAAGAGTATTTGAAACCATTCAATCATTTACTCTTGTAAAAGGAAAAACTTAAATCGACTGTGGTTGTGCAGTAAAACCTTTTTACCAATTGAATTTTAACTTTATTTTTTTTTTCAAAAATATATATATATCTTTATTTCTTTTTTACTAGACTCCTCTTGAAATTACAAAGTATTATAGTTGTCTACTATCATCTTAACTTCGTTAGAAAAATTAATAAATATCAATAAATTGATAATTTTACCCCTAAACATAAAGTGATTATTATGCCCCAATAAAATGATAAAGAAAAGATGAAAGATTGCAAATAAACTGATTTATTTTCATAAATAAAATAAAATAAAATAAAAATATATAACTTAAATTAAAAATATACTAAATTGAAATCATAAAAAAAAAGGTGGTGTTTGGTTGGAGGAAGAGGATAGAGGAGAGGAAAATAATTTAAATTCTATTTTTATTTTTATTATTTGGTTGGACAAAATATATAGTAATTTAATTGTCATTAGAATTTAATATCTATCATATTGTAGAATTTAAATTCCACACTAAATAGTGAAAATTTTAAATTCATCTTATGTTGAAAACTTAAAATTTTAAAATTACTCTTCAACTTTTTAACTTGTTTACTATCATTAAAAATTATTATTTATATTTTTTATTAATTTAATATTATAAATAATTATATATTAATTAAATTTAATAAATGGTTTAATAAACTTAACAAAATAAACAAACTTATTTATTTATTTAATACGAAAATATATAAATATAAATTAACATTACTGGAATGTCACAGAACATGCACCAAATGTCACTGGAAAGTCATAAGACTTTTTGGCAGAGTCATCGGAACTCCATCAAATATTATCATAAAGTCATCAAATGCCACTGGATATATATAATTTTTTATATTAATATAAATAGTTTCATATTTAAGGTAAAGGATAAATTTATCCAAAAAAATTATAATTTCTTTTCTTATCAAATTTTATGTCAAACTAAATAATAAAATATAAATGGCAAAATTCTCTATGAGTTTGGAATCCCACTGGACTCCACCCCCAATTGGATTAATTTTAAATAATTTTTGATAAATGAGGTGGGGAATGAGAAAAAAATAATGAATAAATTCTTAATGGGCGAGGATGTGGTTCTATACTCCTCACCCAACCCTACCCCAATCCCCATTATGTATAAATATTTTTTTAATTTTTTAATAATTTTTATATTATTAATTACAATATTAGTTAATAATTTTTTTAATTTTTATTTGATATAAATAGATTATAACTAAAAAAAACTCTACAATATATCTTTTATTCAATCTTAAAATATTATTATATTTTCTTTTTACTTTTAAGAATCGCTATCTTCGAATATTTTTTAATTTTGATATCATTTTAAGTTATTACTTCAAATATTTAGAGATTTTTTTAAATAATTTAAGTACCTTATAATATGGTAATGATTTTATTCAAGTCTTTAATTTATTAAAATTTAAGATAATGATTTTATTCAAATTTTTAATATAATAATAATTTTTAATTTATTAAAATTATATATCTATATTTATTATAAAATGAAAAATGTGTGAGATGTGAGGATTTCTCATCTTCACTGCATTAAATTTATTTGAGAATGGAATGAAAAATAAAAACAAAATTTTTAATAGAGTGATAAATAGATAGACCTCCCCACCTATTATCATCCCTATCATAAAATTTAATTTCACTACTCTTCTCTATTTTCTTCTCTCTTTCCCTCCATTATACTCTTTTTCTCTCCTTATCTTTCTTTGAACCAAACATGACCAAAGGTAACTCTTTGGGAATCTAAATCTTTGTTCCCGTGGCATATATAAATGATAAGATTCGTGATATCTTTTCGGCTTTTATAGAGGAAAATTTTGCTAATAACCAAAACTCTTCAGTTTTCCATAAATTAATTTGAATATGCAGCCAAATATCATATGCAAATTTACGGACGTCTTTCAAAGCGACAAAATACAATGCCATCAGAACTCAAAATCTCAAAATCAAAGGCTATTAGGTCATCGCAAGCTATGCCAATAGCCTCCCCTCACGCACCTCTAACGTTATGCCAACACAAAAGCAATCAATCCATCTTAGGACAAGGGATTAATGTGATCAAAGCTTCATCCAACACAAGTACACATAACAAAATCATGAAAAATTATCGGCTTACTGTAGCTGGAGAGTGCCCATGGCTGGTGATGGTGACAAGACTCTGGTTGTGTGGCGCAATGGAGCACGCACTGAGCAACGAGCACCTGCGTGGCTGTTGGTGCGGTGGAGACTTGGTAGTGCAATGGCTACTGGGGAGGCTAAAGCCTTGGCGCGATGACCGATCAACATCGACAGTTAGTTGATCAGCTTGAGAGTTGAGAAAGAAGAGCTTGCTGCTTGAGAAGTGAGAGATCTTCAGGAGATGAGAGGCTTGGGGACGATGACAGAATGGATTTTGTTCATATTTATATTCTAATTTTAGTTTTTAATTTTTCAATTGTGCAATTTGATCATGTTTCTGGATTTGATCCGAATAAGATCAGGAGTCACGCTGTGCACAAACGATGACATTTTTATATGTTTTAGTAAAATGATACCCCTATGATGTTAGTAACCTTATAAGAGTCTGCCGACAGGAAGTAGGTGGATACAAAAAAAACATATTATTTCAAGCAAAGTTTAGTAAAAAAAAAAAAAAAATGTGTGTTTTTTAAAAAATATATAAAAAATAGGTAGTCAGTAGATAATTGCCTATATATATATATATATATATATAGTAGTTTCTAGTTAAGAATTTTAAAAGTAGGAAATATTTGAAAAATTTTAAAAATCATGAATTTTAAAGATTTAAAATATAAAGTGTTTAAATTATACGAGTTTTTCTGAATGATTCTATACCTTAAAATTTCGAATTAACACACACACATATATAAAAAGTGAATATTTTATGGTGAGGTCTTTGTACTCCCTCATTATTTGAACTTATTTCTTTCTTTTATTTATTTACCTAGTTTTGTCGATGTTTTACTTGGTAAAAAGAAAAATGTTATTAGTCTATTTTCATATTTGCAATGAGAATCTAGTTGTCATATGTTCGTTAGAATTTGTTGATATTACAATTTCACTTTAGTTTTATGTGCAAAGTCTTGTTTCTCCCATTGCGTCATTAATAACGAAAAAGCAATTAAATATAGCATTTGACAACGCCTACGTATACAATATTGTTCATTGATATTTCTTGTCGTCGTTTATGATTATGGCAAAATTGAGCAGTCATTTCCGCATGAATAACTCGGATTACTATTGTCAGCAAATGGAAAATTAAATGTTTTGAGAACCAAACTCAGTCCAAAACGATGTTGCTATGGGTGAGTTTAAAAAAAAAAATCAACTAAAATAAAATTATCGATAAATAAAAAAAATGACCTGAAATTTCATTAAACTGAATTTGTCACAAACTTTTTATCTGAATAATAGTCCATCTACTAACTCGGGCAATAGGTTCTCCCCTAAAGATAATTGATGGATGATAAGTCGTTCACCAATGTCAGTCTAATTTTAATGAAAAAAAATATAAATTTTGATAATTTTAATCGACAAAATTTCAAAGCAAATATTATGTTGGTAAATTTTATTTTCCATACATATATAGGCCCTTCTCTATAAGTAGGAATGGCAAAATGCAGGCTTAGACTGAAATTTTTTAAGCTGATGCCCAAGCTCATTGAAGAGGAAGCATTAAGGTTGGGGCCGAACTTGGAGTTTCACTATTTTTTTATTTTTTAAATTATTGTAAAGATAAAATGAGTTAATAATAAATAAATTATTATAAATTATAATAAATTAAGAAAATAATTATTTAAAATAAATTAATAAATAAAGAAAATGAAGTAAGTAAAAAATTTAGAGATTTAGTTTATTTTTTATATTAGGACCGTTGATTTAAGTAATCTCTTAACTAATTAATACTGAAGAGAGAATTTAGTATTATAATTTTAAAATTTTGAATAATTATTAATTACAAATCAAGAATATGAATTTTTTATTATTTTTTAAAATTTAATTTATTATTAAAATTTATAAATTTATTTTTTCAAAAAATAAAAATCGGGGCCAGGTTTGAACTTTTTTTCTTAAAGCTCTTATTCAGTCCCTTATATCAAATACGGAACTGAAATTCCGCACAGTTTTAGGGCGGGCCGGCCCAACTCTTTCGGCAGAGAAAATTTTGTCACCCTGACGATGAATACAAAATAAAAAACAATCAAAAACTCATTGGCGAAACCAAAGAGCTGCCACCTTGTAAATGGCAATGTCTCATGTCTCATGCACTCTCATGCACGCCACGTACGGTTTCGAGAAATGGCGTGCATGCAGCCGCATGGCCTTCTCATGCCAACACGTATAAATATATATATCTTTTCCGACGGCATATTTTATCTTCACATGCAATCCATTACTGCCACTCCCTTATTTATTTTTTAAACAATCTCCTTATAACTTAAACAAAATAAACAAAATCCTCGGAATTATTAAAATCCTAATTTGATCAAGGCAGGAAAATGAAATAAACATTCTTCTGATTTGGGAATAGAGAAACAAATATATAAAAAGAAAAGAAAAATCCTCCATGCCAATATGTCATCCCAACCTTTGAATCATCATCATAAACGTTGATTCCGGAAATAACTGAGCCACCGAAAAAAAAAAGAGTCAGAAAAAACATTATGAGGGATAAAAATGCATGCCCATCTAGTGTCTACCATAGTTTAGTTAACATGATATGCACCGTCTGATCATCTCTAATTTAAATAGAAGTAGCATCATCTCGATTTACCCAGAGTATTTAATCGATCCAGTGACTTTTGAATAACTCTATTTAATTGGTTTCCTCAATTCCTCGAGCAAGCGGTAAGGGACTGAAAAGAAAATAATTGATACCCTTAAAAAAAAAAAACAATAAAACAACATCCGGAACCCCAATGTTCTTACATTTCTAAAACAAGTCCATAATTCATCCATTTCAATCAAACAAGTCCCAGAGCATGACCAGCGACCGCTACTGAATGCTAAAAATACCAAATACGGATACCGATTCGATGAAACAAATGAACAAATTACAATAGTTCTCTGAGAGAAGATTGAAAAAAAGGGGTACGAGGATGTTAATTTAACCAAAACGTCCACGTCGACGGTCCTGATGGAGGCCCCACTTGCGGACCCCAAACTGCAACTCGGCGGCGGCAATCAAGAACTCAACTGCCTGCTGCGTGGTGAGTAAGTCGATAACTCGTCTCACCGTTCCTAGCCTCAAATCATCGGCCTTCTGCACGATGCTGACGAGAAGCAGTATTTTCTCGTCCACACTCGTGCCGCAGTCGCCCACTAACTCACTGGCCCCATTTTGCCACTCCGATAACTCGTCCGTGATGGCGTTCTCTTCGTTCACCGTTTCGCACTGTAACTCGCTCACTCGTCTGCTGCACACATATACAAACCCTATTCTTTAAGTAAATGCCCGCCGCTCATAATTAACCGCACATATCATTTCACAACAAAATGTACTTACTCATTTTTATCAAATATATATTTATGATATATAATATAATTGATAAATGCTAGCTTCATGGTCAAGAAAGAAAATAGAAAAGAAAATTACTGGCCTGAACTGGCTGGGGGAGAGGTCACCAAGGTCACCGGTTCTGAGGCCACGAAGGATATCAACAATATGAGACTCAAAGAGGGTACTCGACTCCGTGTACACCAAATGAAATACAGTGGTGGGTCGCCACCCTGCGATCCAATGCAGTGACCGTTCGAGGGAAGAAGCCCAGGGAGCTGCAAACACGTTGAACACGTCGCGTTGGGTCTCGGCGGATTTGACCTTGTAGTACTCGGTGTAATGGGTCAGGGTCTTGGCGACGAGCTTCTCCAGGTCCTGGTGCTGGTCGTGGGTCGTGGGCGGTCGAGGAGCCGCCGAGAGTTGCTGGACCAGCTGGTTCAGCTGCTGGAACCACGTGCTGTAGAAGCTGCTGAAGCTTGACGACGACATTTTTATTATTTGGGTCCCTGCTCTCTCTTCCTTGAGAGTGACAGTGAGAGTGGGAGATCAAAAGAAAGAAAAAGGGAATGGCTACTTTATAATTAAGTTAAACGTGGGGGGTTTGTTCTTTTCTCTTTGCTGTGGTGTGTTTGTGTTGACCGTTGAATGCTCATGAAGGTGGAAGAAAAGAATTAGTAGAAAGGCAAAAAGACAAAATTGGGAAATGTAGGTGGCAGCAAGTGGCAAGCGTGTGAAAGGCGCGTGCTAACTACGTGGAGGAAGATGATGATGCATGTCATAGTGGGCCGTTTATTTCATTTGTAATTTTCTCACCTGTATTTTCTTTTGAAAATATTTTCTCTTCTTTTGCTTTCATTTTGGGTTTGTTTTTGGAGGGGATGATTGATAATTTGATACAACAACAACAATAAGAAGAAGGATTTAAAGATGAGTTAGTTTTCATTAAGTACTAAATCAATGATTGATAAGTAAGTAAAATAAAAAGATAAAAATAAAAAATATGTATGAACTATAAGTTTGGTATCCATGAAAAAAAAAATGGGTTGCTTACTGGAACCAAAGTAGTTATAGCTGCCATAACAAAACTTTGTATTTTTTTTACTGATCACAAGTTTCATGTTATATGGTATTATCATAAATGATTATCTTATCAATTAAGAAAAGTGATAATGTGAACGCCGTTACTTTATTAAATCCCATAAACTACTATTTAAATTAGAAATTCGACCTAAATTTTTTTTAAATATAAAATATTTAGTATCTTTCTTAAATTCATTAAATAGTATGTATGTTCATCAATTAGATTTTGTGGAGGACACTAATTTATACCTAATTTATAATTTTGTGGATTATGAATTTCTAATTAAATTGAATATAGGTTGATAAAATTCAATTCAAAACCGATCCGTACTTTTGCACATTGAATGAAAATTTGACACAATCCATTGTGTATTTGTTATTTATGGCAATTATGTTGAACTTTGTTTCAGTTAAAACTTAAATGTACCAAATACAAATTGAAGGTGAGCATTTTAACAAATCATCTAAGCTTTTAAGTTTCAACTTTTGTATTAATTTGATTCCATAATTTGAGTTATTTTTCATATTTTAGTCTAAATAAATCATTTTTATTTATGCATTATAATTTTAAACTTTGAATGTATTATTTTAATTTTATATAAACAATTAATTTATCTGGATCCTTTTTAATTTTGAATTTTAATTGATAGTAGAGTTGTTTTTACATTAGATTTTTCTATATTATTTTTTACATTAGACAAAACGAGAAAATTTTAGTCCGCAGCTTATGGTTTTTTTTTTTTTGGTATATGAATGGATGGGTGAGTGTGTGCATGTATCTATGCACATCATTGCAAATTTATAAGTTTTTATGGATCATAGAACTAAATCCAGACCACCACCTAAAATTTTCCAATTCAAGCCAATATAACAATCTATGAACTGAACTTTTATGAATCATATTTTTGTGGATCAAATTGAGCAAATTGGATTTGATTTTAAACTCCCGTATTAATTAGGGAAGAAGATTCATTTGCATAGGAGAAGAAAGAGTGAATTGATAGTAATAAATTCAAAAAATTCATCATATACGAAATATTTATAGAAATCAAAATGTGGGAAGAAGGTTAAAAAATGCAGGTTAGGAGAGTCCAAGAAATAAGAAAAATTACTACAGATAAAAATTAACACTAATGTAAGGAAAAATTATCAAACTCCTTTATCGTTTCATTATATTAATCATTTTTCCATCTGGTTGATTTTCAGATTTTCAGTAACTCTTTTAGTTCACAATTGTGGTAGCCTCCCAAGTCATCCACGTGACCCGTGTCAACCGAACCATCGTATAAGAAAAATGAAGAAGAAAACAAAGGTATGACAAAACAATCACAGAATATTTGTCACTGTACAACACCGAAAAGGAAAAAGAGCCAGAAGTATAAATATCATTCTACCCCTCCTGGCCATCCCCTCCATCACCGCCACCACTACCTTCGCCTCCGTCCTTGCCCCTGCCTCCACCTCCAGGCCTGTTGCCATCTTTATGAGAAAATGATGTGCATAGGCACAAAAAAGCCAAATATCAAAGCAACAGCAATGATCATTTTCTTAAATGTATCCGGCATCTTCATAACTCCAGCAATTAAAGCACCTCCTACAAGTGACTCTCCTCTTATGATAATAAGTATATACTTGTGGCTGAAGCTGGTGCATCCTGCAGATGCCACATTTCTCAATGAAATTGCTGACAGTTGATTTTGACTCTTAACGTACAAGAATGAAGAGCCCAACAAACTCGTCCGATATGGTAGCTATGAAATAAACGCATTTGTAAAATAGAATTTCTGGCCACCTGTCGCCTGAGTTCATAATTTTCACTTGGCATCAAATTCTCAAGTATCTTTGCATTTTAGAACAGTCATAACCAAGAAACCCAGTATTTATGAATAAGGTTTTGTAAGTTTCTGTCTTCACAACCACTAACAAACACCTGGCTAGATAAGGAAAGATAATTATCACTAAAATGCTTGCTAAACACTTATTGTTGTCAGTTGGAAGCTAAGTTGATTTTATTCCACAATTACACAATGAAAAACTTACAGCATCTTACTTTTGTTAAAATTATTATTTAAAAGTCATATTTAACTTTTATTTCATAACTATGGCTTTTTTGTACAACAACTGCAGCTTTTAGTCTTACAGCACTTCTACACCAGATGAGGCCTTAGTCTATCATAAATATAGGGGAAAGGGAGAAGAAAAATGAAATAAAAAAAGAAAAAGTAAAAACAACCAATATCAATTATTTATCTCATAACATTCACTGATAACTCCAACTGATTGACTGTCTTCCATTACAGCAAACGACATAAGAAATGCACCATAAATACTACTATCAAGATTTTCCACTTCACTACTGCCAAATAATGCATACTAGCTGTCCTCAAATGGGATGACCAAAGTTTAATTTGCACAGCTAAAAGACGGTCAATTACTCAAATAAAGTACAGTTTGTTTTCCAGTGCCAGCTGTCATACGATAAGACCATTTGACTAACAAAGTGGTATTATTATCATACTTTTTCATGAATTATTACCACTAACAATTCCATATCTCCACAATTTTCTTCTAATTTTACTTTTCTATATGATACAATTTACAAATACTAGTGTATTCCATGTACCATTACTTATGGAATGTCTTGAATACCAATAGAACAGAGCATTCTGTAAGGTGGCGTTTTAGCTAATAGTATCAATAAATCATTTCAATATCAATAAACTGTAACATAAGTTTGCTACTTAAAATATAATACTCCATCTACGCATAACATTAGTTCACTTCAACTGGTCATTGCACGAACATAGAAACATATAAATATTTGGATGAGACTTCTGCTCTAATCCAGAAATTGGAATTAATAAATGACAAAGGATTCTGCAATGCTGGGGTTGAACAAGTATGAAATCCTACTTCTTTACGTTAACAAGACTTCATTTACTAACTTTGGCATTTGGAATCCCAATTTGATCCCTAAATTCTTATTCCTAATATAAAGATAGCAGCATCTAATTAGTTTTATATTTATCTTCTTTTTTTTTTTTGGATAGCACATCTCATTCACATCTATTTAGTTTTATTTTTACCTTTTTTTTTATAGTACATCTCATTAGTTTTATTTTTCCCTTTTTTTAATAATTGAAAATTAGCAATCCAACCATCATAATTCTTTAAAGCTATTTTAGTTCTTATTGGATTAGCACTCCAGAATTGTACTTTGGAGAAATAACCCAAAAAAAAAGGCGGACAAAAAAACTGTTCTGAACCCATGGCACATACATTCATGCAGTGAATTTATCCGTTGGAATTACGATTCAGTTCCACACATAAGCACCCTTATGTTCCCAAACAATAGGGTTGAGATTTGAGGGTCCAATTCTTCCTTTCAGGTTCCAAGAATAAATTAGAATTCCTAATGCATGCATCCAAACAGACCAAAACAAGAAAAATCTATATCTGCCATAAAAATTCAGTAGCTATAGCATCAAACTGAGGAGAGTGTTGTCGTATATTTCTTGATCGACACCACAACAATAACGTATCAAAGCTAAAATACAAATTCTAAAATCCAATACTAGAACCGCTAAGTCTTCCAACAATTATGCATAATAATGACTCCAACAACAGGCCATTGAAATGAAAAATTAAGAGACATTTTTATTAACAAAAATTTTGAAAATCCATGGAAAGTCAAATAAAAAGATCATTTGACAACTTTTTGTACCGCGGTTGCCGAGTTATCATCGGTCAATATATCGCTCTCTTGCTGTTTCTTCTGCAATGCCTTGCGCTCGAGTTCCCGCCACTTGTTGATTGCAGCTGTGCAGATAACTGTATCCACGATGATTCAATTTTTATTCTTCTTAAAAAATTAGACTTTTTTTTGTAATTAAAAATATTAAAAGCCATAGAGATGATTAATCGTCAGCTTTGTGTTTAAAATGAGATGTTACTTACATCCAGCGCCGACGAAATAGAGCAATCGAAGAACCTTTGCGCCGGCCGGCCCAGCCGTCATCTCTTCTCCTGTCATCTTTCGCTGCGTTGTGTGTGTTAGTTACTACTCACTTCGTCATTTTCTTAGAGATTGTTCGGCAGCCGAGAAATGCAATGAGAGAACGAATAGAGCGCTGAGTTTTCCGCGAATTTATACTCTGAAAACGAAAAGACAAAATTACCCCTCAACGGTGCTTGGCAGTTGGGCATTTCAGAAATTTTGTACTTTTTCAAAAACAACGTAATCGAAGGGCAAAATAAGTGAACCCAATCACATTCGGGTTTCAATCCTAAATCGACCTGACCCATGAATGAAATAGAAAAACGACAATAGCATATGATCTTGCCAATCAGCAATTTCAGAGTTGAAGCTGCTGAACCAAAAAAAAAAAAAAAATGGAGGGGAGAAGAAGTTCAAAGCTGAACGTAGCCATAATTCATCCAGATCTTGGCATAGGTAATTCAATCTCTCTGTTACTTCTCTCAAATTTCTTTTTTCCAATTTATCAATTTAGGTTTTAATTTCAAATGTTTGTGTGCTAAATTGGATTTAGATTCTGTTTGAGTGCTGATTTAACTGAAAATTCTATTGAACTGAGGTGCAAATAATAAATTATAGAAACATACCATGTATGATTCATTGGATTTTAAAGCTTTTGCGTTGATTATTTGGATACCGTGCAATGGTTGATAGGTGGAGCTGAAAGACTAATTGTTGATGCGGCTGTTGAACTCGTGTCCCACGGGCATAATGTCCATGTTTTTACAGCTCACCATGATAAACGCCGATGTTTTGAGGAAACCATTAATGGTGAGTTAGGTTTTGAATATTTTGTAAGTTTTATTTAAGTTGTAGAATTAGAAATTGGTGGAATTTGGAGAGTGTGCATATATGTATATGTATACGTATATGTATGTGTGTGTAGAAATATTTCAATCCGAAATTTTAAAGTACGAAAATGCATAAAGCGCTTAAAACACACGGTTTTAAAGTTTTTCCGGTCCTTTCCCGCACTTTAAAATCTTGGACCAAAAAATTACTACACACACACGCGCATACACACACACACACACACACACACACACACACACACACATTGTTAGTTTTAATATATTTAGCACTTTCAGATCTTGTTTTATATTGCCAATGCATTTAGAAATGTCAGTTGATGTTCTGAGTTTTGGTCCAGATGTAAGGTTCATGAATTAGCTTTTATAGACTCATTTAATTTAATGAAAGTGATGTGGCTGCTTTTGAACTAAACTTGGAAGGCAGAGGATTATTGAATACGAATAATCATCTGTTTTTTGAGATGAAGGGTATGTTGCAGCCCTAATCATGCCTGAAATTCATCTGCTAGGCATCTCTATTGGCATCTGAGAAGGCAAAATGGAAACAAGCAATTAATTCAAGGACTGAATGTTGGCTTAGATTTAAGATTCTAGGTTTTGGCTTTGGATGGGTGTTGCACACCTCAAGAGAAAGGAAACAAAAGGTTTCCTGTGAGTCAGGGACATTCTCTGGAATTTTGGATGTGCTTAATTGTCATGCTTTTTCTTTTCTGCTCTTCTAGTCATTCATTCTTGTTTTCTAGGGTTCAAATTAAAGTCTTTTGACAAATAATATTCATTTAAATTAATTGACCAGGCACCTTTCCGGTCACGGTTTATGGAGACTTTCTACCTCGTCACTTTTTCTACCGTCTTCATGCACTATGTGCATATCTGCGATGCCTTTTTGTTGCTCTTTGTGTGCTGCTGTGGTTCTCATCATATGATGTTATAATAGCAGATCAAGTTTCTGTTGTGATCCCAGTGTTAAAACTTAGACGCTCAACGAAGGTATTTATACTGAATATCGACCGTTACATTCAAATCGTTGATATATTGTTGTTTCAAGTACCATTCTTCTTGGCCAGGTATTATTCTACTGTCATTTTCCGGATCTGTTACTGGCTCAACACACAACTTTTCTTAGGAGGTTATATAGGAAGCCTATAGACTTTGTCGAAGAATTAACAACTGGTTTGATTCTGGTTATGTTCTGCATATGCAAAATAAATTGTCATCCTTATTTTGTAATTGTTTTTTTGCAATGTAACTATATCAATACTAGTTGTTTTTTGGATTTCAGGAATGGCAGACATGATACTTGTTAATAGTAGATTTACAGCTAATACCTTCGCAAATACATTCAAGAAACTTCATGCTCGAGGAATTTGTCCAGCTGTTCTTTATCCAGCAGTTAATGTGGATCAGTTTGATAAACCGCATTCTTATAAGTTATAGATGTGACAATCTTCTAGTACTCCTTTTTGTTCAACCCAGAATACTTTGTAAACATTTCTGTGATTATGTGTCCTCTACTAGTCAAAGCTTAAAGTCTTAAATATCTGCTTTGATGTAGGTTGAATTTTCTCTCCATCAACCGCTTCGAAAGAAAGAAGAATATTGATTTAGCAGTTTCAGCATTTGCCATGCTTCAGAACCTTGAAGGAGATGTCCTTAAGAATCACAATACAGCTGATGTAACCTTGACCATTGCAGGCAAGCCTCTACCTATTTCAATTTGACAGATATCTTTTAACTGACTATTAGGCATGTCAATACACTGAGTTTTTGTCCATGAGTTAAGTTTATTCATTGATTTTGTATATCTGTTGCGAAAAGAAAAGTACGTGCATCCAATTAATTATTTTGCTTACTTATCAGAAGTATGTGCAGATAGTTTGCTGGCAATGAAGTTCCTAGTGGTCTGTATGGCCTATCATAATGCATTTGATCTGTCATTTAGATGACTTCAGATGGAAATGCAGTTTTCGTTTAGCATACTTTTCTGAAGATAGTTCATTATTAACTTTGACTGTCGGTTAGGTTTACAGATATTTGATGGTCACCATTCGCTTCATTAAACTGGATCCATAAAATCATATGCTACCATGTACCTAAAATAAATTGTGAGGTTGGCTCAATGATGTTATCTATAAAGAGTAAGAGGCAGTTTATTTGACCAAATTGGTTAGAGATCAGTGTAAATTTTTGTTGGATGCAGTCAACTCACTTTTTTTTCACAGCCAAGAAATTGGTAAAATACTGAAGCATTGTCAATAATCTAGAACTAGAATAATCATTGCACACACAGTTCAACGTAGTAAAGATATAGCTGATAAAAGAATGAAAGAAAGTTGCTTGATGAAACTGATAAAACTGGTTTTTAACTTGCAATCAGAGGAACTTACACTCTCTGCAGCAGGGAAAGCAAATTTGAGTTTTATATACTAGGCCTGCAGAAACATCAAAGCATTATTCCTAATATGCAATCTAGAAAGCTCACTCGCTTTTGTATTTACTGAAGGAAAATGTAGATTTCTCTTGTTGCAGGTGGGTATGACAAACGCCTGAGGGAGAATGTTGAGTACTTGGAAGAGCTTAAAAGCCTGGCAGAAAGAAATGGAGTGTCTGATCGGGTCAACTTCATAACATCTTGTTCAACAACTGAAAGAAATGCTCTTCTTTCTGAATGCCTGTGTGTCCTTTATACTCCAAAGGTGTGGTTGATTCTAGATTATCATTGGAGTTGGTTCCTAGAAAAGAAAATGATGTACTATAACTCGAATTGTTTGTACAATTAATGTAGGATGAACACTTTGGCATTGTTCCATTGGAAGCAATGGCAGCTTATAAACCTGTTATTTCATGCAACAGTGGGGGCCCCGTGGAGACAATTAAGAATGAGGTGACCGGATTTCTTTGCAACCCTATCCCCAAAGAATTCTCTTTGGCTATGGCTAAACTAATTCAGGAGCCCCAGATGGCCAATAAAATGGGTGAAGACGCCCGACAGCATGTTATGGAGTCATTCTCAACGAAGATTTTTGGCCAGCATTTGAATCAATTGCTTGCTTATGTTACCAGGCATAAGGAGGACTGAAAATGGTGAACATAAGATGATGATTATAAGTCTGTATGCATGGGTCTGAAACAAGATATTTGAAGCTGACAACAAGCTGCATTATTGTATATTATGACCTAAAGAGACTGCATTTATTTCATCGGCGCTAGAATTTAATCTTGATACTGCTTTGTAACCAAGCCTCATTGTTTCCGTAGACAGCTCTAGCCCTGTGTATGCTTGAATGTGTAATACGACACAGAATTCCCTCTCTATGAGATTTCACTAACCTATTCTGAAACTGTAATGCGGTGTCGTTTCTAAGATATCATTGATTGTGGGAAAAAGTCCTTTTTTTTTTTTTTTTTTTCTCTCTTTCAGAGTTTCAAGATTCTGCGCACTTCTCATATTTACATTTTATTTGTTTCGTTTGTTACTCTTTTGTGCTTTGTCCATCTTACGCTTTTGCCCTGATGGTCGAATTTCTTAACATCATCAGGTTGCCATAATTGGCACTTCCTTTCAGTTGAGATAATGCTATTTTAGTACAGATGTGACCAAATGACATCTCAACTCTCATCTCTAATCTATGTCGCGTAGTGTTCAGTGCTTAATAAAGAAGGTGATGTCTTCATTTTCAGAAGAATCCCCGATGTCATTTTTTTGGAAATTCCTGAAACGTCCAGTAAACCTATAGATAAACTTTCAGGATAATGTCAAAATAAAACTAGCAGATTCTTTGTCAGCATTGGCCGGCATCCCACAGCCCAATCAATGATTATAGGACGTGGCTCAGCTCACAATAGCATGTGCGACTGTGTGCACCTGATCAAATATACATATGTACATACGTACATATACACACGCATATATATACATATACATACATACATACATACATACATACATACATATATATATATATTGATGTATCTATATCTATATGTATATGTATATATATTTGTTTGTATGTATATATGTATATGTATATATATGTGTGTGTGTGTGTGTGTAGATATAGATATAGATATATCCTAAGGGCGCCATTAGGCTTTGCAACAATAATATTGAAGTACGGATAAAATAAAAGAAGATATGGAAGTGGCAGGGGAAAAATATCGTTCAATCTTGAATGAAGAAGCAAAAGTACACAGTGGAGGCACGGTGGCCCTCCTATTTTTGATAAAGTAAACAACCTCTTCGAGGAAGGCCGGACCAACGTGGCTATCAAGCTAGCCAGATAAATAACAAGTTCATTTTCATTATTAATTATTCCATAGATATTTCTTCATAACAATTTCATGGTTAATTTTCTATGCAATCGCATGAGTGGCCTAAAGGATCAATAGAAGAAACAGTTCAGAATGCTGTAAAGTCATGGGAAATGGAGCTTTCTCACAAGACTAGCTTAAATTTCAAGACCATTAACCCTGAGAAATTCAAGCTCATTGTTAACGGTACATACTAGAATAAAATCTGAATCCCTTTTGTATAATTTTAGGATTTTCGGACACATATTAAATTGTCTTTAAATCATCGAGCAGTGATTGAGTCTTCAACTTTGTTTAACTGATGTGGCATAACTGTATTGGTTAAAACCCTAACGCTGTTGTGAGTGGATGAACCTAGCTCTTACGTAGAGAGCTACCACTATAAAACCGTGTATCCCACAAAGAACTAGGGGTTGAATCTGCAGCAATAAGATCCTGACGCATTGATACACTTCGGATTGTATCTTATGCAGGAAGAAAGGGCTTATCAGGAGAAGAGACTCTGCAGCTTGGAAGCTACAATGCCTAGCTGAAGAATTCACTACCAAAGGAGTTTCAGTATTACAAAGCAGATGAAGGGACCTCTAAATCATCCCATGATGCATTTCGTTCAGATTTTCCCCGCGGATTCGCCTGGGAAGTGATCAGTGTTTATTCAGGACCGCCAATCGTTGCCTACAAATTCAGGCGTTGGGGTTACTTAGAAGGAACTTTCCAGGGCCATGCTCCTACTGGAGAAATGGTGGAGTTTTATGGGATTGGGATTACGAAGGTATGATTTTAATTAGTTAGTCTTTTTATTAATTACGTCCTCATTTAGTCGGTTAGTAAAATTTTTTTGTTTTAAAAACAAAAAGATTAGAGGTTTGCACCTCATCGTTTCTATGGGTGGAGAGAGGATTTGGTTGCTTTTAATATATATATATATTGTTAATTTAGTTTAGAATGTTAGACTTTATTAAAATTTAAGAAAGTTATTAAATTGTGTGGTTTAATAATTATTTTAAATTTTAACAAATACAAAACCCTGGAATATATATATATAAAACAGAAATTTAAACAATCGCTTTTTTAGGTTGATGAATTTATAGGGACAGAAAATGTTGAAATATTCTATGATCCAGCAGAGTTATTTGCAGGCCTCCTTAAAGCACCAGTCTGCCTGTACTTCAATTGCTAAAACCCAACTAAACAAGTCCGCCTATACTTCAACTTCTCATCACGGCCCATTGTCCGAGTAACTAGAAATAAAATTTGTCTTTTTATTAATTTTTTCATTTATGTATTATTTAGCTTATTCGTCCCCAATAAGTTGCTAAGATATGTATCGCATGGGTGGACTTGAAGTAGGGAATTTCGCTCCTTATTGAGAGTTTTCTTTGCCCCTTGCTCACGAAATGCATCAGAATCAATTCTCAATTTAAGGGTTTGTCTTATAAAACACATGTCCAATATAGATAATTTAATTGTTTAATAACTTTTTGATATTTCATTTTAATTAGCATGGCATGAGTTTAGCTCTTTTATTTCAATTTCATTGTAATTTTAATTTAGTTTTTCTATTTCAATTAACTTATTGGGAACATAAGATTATCTTACTATAAATAGGAAGATCTTATCATTATTTTTCATAAACTATTTTGATTAATAAAAGTCCCCTTATTTTTATCTTATGAGTCTTTAATTTTTTTAAAAAATCATTATAAGTTGTTCTTTATCCTTAACCTTATATTGTTGACTGTTTTATTGAAGAAAAAAAATCTCATAGTGGTTAGCTGTTTCAAATAGTACACAATTTATTATGTCATGAAGTTGGAGGAGGACCGAGTGATCAGAATCACCACATTTAACTTAAAAACCATGTCCAATGAGTGAGTTTTATTTTACAGTTTTTCCACTTCTGTTATCCTGCTACATCATGCTATATCCAAATTAAGAGAATATTTGAACTCCGCAAATTGCTTTCACTGAGGAAAACAATATTCAAAATTTCCCTGCTGGTTGCCAAAATTAATTATACATATATATGTATTATCTTTTAGTATTTTATTCTTTTTTTTTAACCAATGTGGGGTTTTACCATATTGTAAAAATAAAAATTAAAAAATTTAATAAAATCTTTTAATTGCACTGAGGTTTGCTGACTTTTAAATGATTGGTTTATTGAATTAGAATTAAAATGGGGAATTAAATACTGTTGCAAGTTATAAACATGTCCTTAATTAAAATTAAGAAAATTATTATTTGTATATCCTAAATTTATACTTTTATAAAAAATATTACATCACTTTTAGAGTGTATCAGTCATCCACCTTAAGTTGATAAAATATATTTATCGTCTACCAAACCATTAGTTGCTGTTTGAAAGTTAACAGAACTGTAGTGACTTGATGATTTTACCTTTAAAAATTATCACTTATATATACTTAAAATCTCTTATTATTACTTATATATATCCTTAAATTATCACTTGCATCATATAAAAAAACCAAATTACTCCTTTAACGTCATTATGTTTAAATGGCAACGAATGATTTGGTGAACGATAAGTATATTTTGTCAATTTAGGTTAGACGAATGATATATCTTAAAAGTATTGTATTAAATTTAATAACAGTGTAAACTAATGATATACAATTGATAATTTTCTTTAAAATTAAGTAATTTTTCAATAATAAAATAAATAGGTAGAGATTTAAAAAAAATTATGCATGTTTATTATAACATTGAGCATCGTACTATGATTTACTAAACCAACTGGGGTTTTTGATTGTTTTCCCTTTCAATAAAAAATTAGCTGGAGAGCATAAAAAATGGCTTCAAGTAAGTTTTGTTGGCAAAATATGGACAACTTATTCTTTTCTTTTCTTTTTCTTTGATCAATAGTGACAGTGGACAACAATTTAATCTTAAAAGATGATGACTAAGCTCTATACACGCATAACCAATTAGAGTGATCGCGTAGGCTTGTAATGCTTTGATTGTAAATGAGGCCTATATAATGCCATACGAGATCACTTCACATATTTCATCAGCAAATGAAGAGACAGGGACGGCCATTGAAAGTTTGAGCCAAATAAATAAAATCTAAATTGTGTATTAGGTGAGGTGGCCCTTCCCTGACGATAGTCAATGTTTTCAGCGAGCAAAGAGGAAGCAAACAAAGCTTATTTCATTCAAATTTGTTTATATTTTTCGTGGCCGAAATTTCTTCCAAAATGAATAATTTATAAGTTGATAGTGATTTATAAGAATATAGTCTAATTAACTAATCCTTCTTATCCTTTTAGCCACTACACCAAGGTTGAATTATTCAAAAAGGTGTGCACAATCATATCACATTATATGATGTTATGGTGCTTGATTGTCTTGCTAGTTTAGGGTTTAATTGCTTGGATTTTACACGGAGACAGGTAAAAATCATTTTAGCCCTTATTCAGTTATCTTGTTTGCTTCTGCTAGTTTAATAAATTCTCTTGCTTTTAATTTGCAAGACTCATTCAAAACGTTAATAATAATAATAATACTATTAGATATGCACGCATGTAAATTAGGATTTGAATTTAACCTCGTACGAGAAAATAGAGTTTGCAGCACCTTGAACTTAATATTACATATCATATTATGTACGATTTTTGTTGTAATAAAAATGAAATTTGACACAATATATATGTCCAACAACTTAAAAAAAAAATATTTTTAAATATAAAATGAGTATAAACTAAGCTCCAATTTTGGTGTGAGTAAGAATTGAACCTTCGAGTTCTTATAAAACCTCCAAGTAGTATTATATACATGCAACATTATAAAACTTAAATGCAGAGAATTGATATTAATATACATGAGGAAAAATTATATGAGAGAGAAAAAGAGAAAAAGAAATGCAAACAAACAAACGTATGCAACCTAAATAGACTGAGCAAATGCAGTCGGTTGTAAAATTTTACAAGATTTACAATGAAGCCTATCTACAACCGCAAAACTTAAAAAATGAACGATTATGATGCACTTTTGATTAATACTGCTTTCCTTTGTCATTTTTATAATGGGTTTTCTGACCTTGACTAGACCATGAATTATAAAAGTCTAGGAAAACTCTTATAGTGCTTAAAAGATCTTAGATTGTGTATTTATATTTGCACAAAATCACTGATATATATTTTTTCCATCTCTTTTAGAAAATAGCCTCTCAAATAAATGAACAAAGTACGTTCCAAATAACAACTATTGAAATTTTCAAACACTGGGAAGGATACATGGTTGGGCACAGACATTGCCGGCACTATAACTTAATAATTTCGAAGGCAATTGGGAGGAGTTTGGTTATTTATTTGATAATTCTTGATGTGAGAGAAACCTATTAAGTATTTGGCCTTGCCCGTTGTTATGACAATTGCGCAGTTGACTAGTAATTACTTTTTTTTTTTCTTTTTGAAATTAAGAGACATGTAATTACTTGAAGGTACAAGGGTTTGATAAAGTATTAAACGCAGAAAATTTAAATGAATGCAGTATTTATATCAGTCGTTGTCTGCTCATTAATAAACTTGTATATTTTATATATATGTATACATATTTTAAAGGTACGGGTGAGTAAAGAGCAAATCAACTTTTAATGTCTTTATCTCTCTCAAAATTTAAATTTAAGTGATCAATCAAATAAATTTACTTAAAAATCATACAATTATCCATTTACTTAACGAACAAGTTATGATTTTCTATTAAGAAATTGATACTTTCCCATACAATTTTTAGATTTTATCACTTACCTCTTATAGGCTCCATGTATAGCAAATAGCTCTTGATGCCAATTTCTTTGAAAATTTTGATGTGGGAAAATAACGGGGCAATATAAAAATTATAACAGAGTAATTGGTATAACCCGAAAATAACGGCAGGGGAGAGAGATTGAGAGTCATTATTATTCTCCCTTTCTATTTTTACTAAATGTCTTACGTTTTAATATTAATTAAAAAAATTTAGTTTGATATTTTGATAAAAGAAAACAATAAAAATAAAAATCTTAACTATTGTATCAACTATCAGACTTACCATGCATGCATGGCGAAATAGTTTTATAGTTACCACGCATGAAAGCCTAAGATAATTAATGAGAAATGTTATATTGGGTCAAAGTCTACAGAATTTTCTAACTGTAATCTATCATTAATAAATTTTGCAATTAATATCCCCCCATAGCCTGTTAACCTCCTTTTGCTTATTGCTCTTCACGCATAATAATACGAAGCTTTTAACCGACTTTTGAAAAATAATGGAAAAAACGCTGTTAAACATGTCAACTACTGAAGCAGCTGAAGCTTCAATGGCAGCAGTAGGAGACAAGTACAGATCATTCTTACACGACGAAGCTGAGAAAATCCAATGGAGACATGGCAGGCCTCCCACTTATGAAGATGTCAATCAACTCTTTGAAGAAGGCAGAACTAAGGTGCTTATACGCAAGCAAATCGGATCATGAACTAGCATTTCCTCTTTTGTTTTATTTTCTAATCTTTTTTTTCAAATTTCTTCTCCGTATTAATATTATTTTGTCTCTTCAATTATGCAGGAGTGGCCAAAAGGATCGTTAGAAGAAACAGTGCAAAATGCTATTAAATCATGGGAGATGGAGCTCACACACAAGACTCGCTTACAAGACTTCAAGAGCATCAACCCTGACAAATTTAAGCTCATCGTCAATGGTACATATCCATATATGATATATATACATATACTGATATACATATACATATACACAATACTTTACAAATCCAATCTCTCCCGAATCTTGATGCTAGCAAAATTAAAATTTTGGTATCAGAGTCAGGAATTTAATTGGTTTAAATAGAGTTAAAATGAAGAAATTGGAAACTTATTAATTATGCGGGCGAAATTATAAAACTTTCCCATGAAAAAAGGGATAAATCTTAATTTGAGTCTCATTTTTAGGGGCAGGGTCTCCTAGGCCTCAACAGAGGTCCGCCCCTCTCTGTTATGCTAACCGTGGAAACGTGTTGTCTGTGCAATAGGAAGAGAAGGCTTATCAGCAGAGGAGACGCTTAAAGCTGGAAGTTACAATGCTTTGTTGAAAAATTCATTGCCAGAAGAATTGAAATTTTACAAGGCTGAAGAAGAGAGCTTTGAGTCATCGCATGAAGCATTCAGATCAGCTTTTCCTAGAGGCTTTGCCTGGGAAGTGTTAAGTGTATATTCAGGGCCGCCTTTGATTGCTTTCAAGTTCAGGCATTGGGGGTTCTTTGAAGGACCTTTTAAAGGGCATGCTCCTACCGGAGAGAAAGTTGAATTTTGTGGATTGGGAACTCTCAAGGTATGTTAAAAAATATAATATAATTAGTTACTTAATTATAGTGAAATTTGAAGGTTTTACATAAATATAGCCTGATTTCTATTGGATGAATCTATAGGAAAATTAATCATTTTTTCTTTTAAAATTAATTATTTTTTCTGTTCATGTTTTAAAAGTTATCATAATCTCTCCTTTGCTAAAACAGTGAAACATACCAAGAAAAAAGAAATGAAAGTCAACAAAATTTTTCTAATAGCAAGCGGGTTTTCATGAGTTTTGAAACATGAGGGAGCAAGAAATGATTAGCATATTGAAACAACAAAGAGTTTTGGTTATATTCTCATTATATAAATATTTAGCCTTCAAAGTTTGGACGAATTGAATTGTTTTTAGTAGTTTTATTTGTCTCGCCATCGAGAAATTTGAACTATGAAAAAATAGGAAGCAAAAATTAATTGAGAATTTTCCCATAATTAAAAGAAAAAAAAGTAAACGAAATAGTCGATTTTTTTTTTTGTTTTGAAAGATTGAAAATGAAGTAAAATGTATTTTTTTTTAACGAATACTTTTAACAGGGAAGAGATCATTCATGGATTGGCGAACCTCTTTCTCCGTACAATAAATATAAAGATTTGATAACTTGAACTCTTGGAGCTTCTTTATCTGCAAGAGCTTCTTTGATACTGTATTTTCTGTGTGATCTGTTCAGATTGACTGGCCCAACTTCAACTTTTACCCATATCATGTGACATCGAAAGGCAAACCAATTGTCAGATTGGCATTAAAAAAAAAAAACCAAAAAAGAAATTTTAGGATGTTAATCAGCTCAAAATTAATGAATTTCTTCAATATAATCTGATACAAAGCTAATAAAAATATATTTATTTTTCATTCGACTTCCTTTTTATGTCAAATTGTTATATTGTGTTTCAAATTGCAAATCTGAGTTTCATCAAGAGCATAATAAAATGAAACTGAATTTCTAGAGCGTCAAAGTTAAAGAAGTCCTTATTTTTCTAGACCAATTGAAATTTTGGGCTGATGAATGAAAAACTTGAAATATAGGTTGATGAATCACTTAGAGCAGAGGATGTTGAGATTTATTTTGACCCAGCTGAGCTTTTTGGAGGTCTGTTAAAGGGATCATCAATTCAAGATTCAACAGCAATTCAAGGCTGTCCGTTCTCCAAGAAAACATAAATATATATGCTCTCTGTGTCAGGTTTTTAATCCCATTAAACATGGTCGTTGTCAGTTTTCATTTCTCTGTTTCTCTTTTTGTTAGGCTTCCACTCTATTGCTGGAGGCATACTTGTTATGTTCTGCCGTGCGTGTTTTGAAATTTGAGTCGGTATTTCTTGTAGCAGACTTATGCCAACTTTTAAGTACTGGCCTCTCCTCAAGCGAGGCAAGAGAAAGTGACATTAGTGATGTTAACAAAATCTGGACGTATAAATAAGAGTATTTTAGACTATTTAAAGCACTTGATGCCTAATAAACAGTTTTATTTAGTTGACAGCTGAAGAAGGTTTGGGGAGCAAGGGATGGGGAGGTGGGGTCGACAAAAAAATATAGATTTAAGCTTTGCCCATCCTTTACTTTTACGTGTATACTCTTTAAAATACTAAATAGGTGCTTAGTCAAACCCTTTCAATGAATCATTTTTATTTTACCCTACACCATCAAAGAAAATTATGCAATTTACTGTCATTGACGAGTTCAATCCGATTGTTACCATCTCCAAGCATCATTGTAAACACACAATGAACTTAAAATTTCTGTCCAAGATCATTTGGCTTCAAACATGAAGCCTGATCCGGAAACAGGAGTAATGAAACGAATTCTTACAGAATGATGCAAAAGCAAATGAGTGATTCATAAAATGTACAGAAAGGTCTGGAAATATGGATTTTGCACAGAGTAATGATATTTAGAGTGAAAACATTGACAAAATCCTGACAGAAACAACGGTACACCTTGTCCAATTTGCTCTGTTAATTGAAAAATAATCAATAAACATAAAATACAATGACCCTGGTCGGACATTCAAGTTGTTTCTGTCAGCGCTTTATGTCAGTCTTCAGTTCCTTCATCATTTTTCATTTACAAAAGAAGACGTCCGAAAGTTAATTACCAGAAAAATCGCTAACAAAAGATTGCAGCCACTACCCTGAAGTCTGTGTGAGCATCAAAAAACCCAACGATTTGATTTGACCATGCAAGTTTACGTCATTTACTGTCACGAAGATGAACAATACAATTCACACACCGCATGAATAATTAATACTAGAACATGCAAGACCATACAAAAGGAAGCAAAAGCAAATGAATGTAATTCAGTATTAAAATACAACATAGAGAAACACTCCTTGCAACACAAAACAAGACCAGCAATACGAATGAACGGGAAATGTCAAACTACCTAGACACGGCCAGCAGTAGAAAAAAATCAAATACGTATTTGATTTGCCCGTGGCATTAGCTAGGGATCAGCTGCTTTTATCTCGTTGCGAAAGCTTCGGTAATGTTGCAAAACGGAACCCCGAAACTTCTGAAATCCAGATGTTGCGCCTGAATCGAATCTTGGAGAAGTCCAGTTGAATGTATAAGAGACGTCCAAGTACGGAAAGGAATAAGAATGAGCCAAGTGGCAATCCTGGGTTTCTTCCTGGCACTAATAAGGAAAAGCAAACGACTAGCGGATAGTTAAAGTTTCTTAATTTGTTTGGTAACCTAGAAAATGTGAGGAAATGAAGCAAAGAGCAGAGCTGAATTTGATGAGTGAAATTGTATCTATATCTTTGAGTTGATTACAAATGCATTTATACATGATTCATGAACATTTCAAATTCTATACACACGAGCTAAGCATCTAAGTATCATGCTATGTGTGCTATCAAACTAATAACAAAATAACTAACTTATACCAACTTAGCTGACACGTTAGCAATGCTAATTTCAACTATCTTAACGGCGCACCTCAAGCTCAAGGTCTGGAAAGAACATTGAGCTTGGTTCTTAGATAGTTGAATTGATCAGCAGCTAGGGGTTTTAGTAGCACATCAGCAACTTGACCACAGCTAGATCAGCAATGCTAACAGCCTAAAACAATAACTAACTATTTCAACTATCTTAGCAACCGCCCTTAAGCTCAAGGTTTGGGAAGAACATTGAGCTTAGTTCTTGGATAATTGATTTAATCAGCAGTTAGAGGTTTAGTAAGCAGATAAGCAATTTGATCACAATTAGGAACGTGACAGATTTGAATCTCCTTTTAAGCTATGTGTTTTAGAACAAAATGTAAATGAAGTTCAGTATGCTTAGTTTACTGATGAGAACTATCAAGAGAATACCATTAAAGCTTTAAGTGATCCTTTGCACATTCATGAAGGCCCAATTACAAGAGCTAGAGGAAAAAAGATACAAGCTGCTTTAAATGGATTAATTGAGAAAATATGGATTGAAACTACAATTCAAGATGCAAGATATCATGAATTGGGCTTGAAGGGATGTCAAGGCATTGTGGGCTTTATTCAAGCTATTGGGCAGCCAAATACACAATTCGGATCAAATGCAGAAAGGTCAATTTTGGAATAAAACTGGTATTAATTGAGCTGGAATTAACTTGCAAGCCATATACCGTTGGAAAGATAATTAAGATAGCTTTCCAAAGAATTTTACAGAGTTAGATTTGGGGTTCTCTAGAAGGAGTTATGACCAATTCATTACAGCATGAACAGAATTGGAAATTTCAACGACTCCTTAACTAGTTAGGAGAACTAGTCCGACTTGAACTAGGATTTAATCTTTTTTAGATTTTTTTGGGTCTCTATTGGCCTATTTAAACTCAGCAACCTTGCTATATAAGATAATTCAGAGATTAATGTTATTTGAATTTGAGAGAATTATTCTTTCTTTGGTTCTTTTGAGAACTAGTGAACTTATCAAGAATTTGCATTCTTGTGGCGTTCCAAATCAAGACTTATCACTCACCTTCTCATCTAAATATTGAGTGTGGCGTCAATATCCTTCTCCATACCTTTGGTTCATGTTTGATTAAGCATTGGGTCAAGGTTTTGTGTGTCTTAAATCCGTTTAGAACTTTCTTGGGTAGTTGGAACTTCAAATTAAGTGTTCTCCTTAAAGTTTCAATGTGGGATTCGCATCATTTACAGTGATATTTAGGATTATTTGCCAAAGCTTCAACATTCTTATTATCACAATAAAGAATTAGAATTTTTAGCAAAGTGACTTTTAATTCTTTAAGCAAATAAATAATCTAGAGCATTTCAGATGCTGCCAATGCAAGGGCTCTATACTCTGACTCTGCTGTACTCTTGGAGACTATATATTGCTTTTTAGAAGACCATGAAATCAGATTATTACCTAAGTAGATACAATATCCCTCTATTGAGTTTCTATTATCAACATCTAAACCTTAATCAGAATCTGAAAAAGCTGTGAGAGTAAATGGTCCACTACTGTAAAATTGTAGCCTACAAGTTGTTGTAGACTATAAATATCTCAACACCCTTTTCCATGCTTGTCAATGAAATACTAGTGGTACAATAAGGAATTAACTGAGTTTATTGATTCTGAGAGCTATTTTAGATCTTGTTAATGTAACATATTACAGAGATCCAACTAAACTTCTATATAGTAAAGGATTCTTAAAAAGTGCACCTTTATCTTTGACCAATTTCTCAGTGGAATTCATTGGGGTCTGACAACCTTTGTTGTCTAACTTGTAAGCCTTTTTAAGCAAATCTCCAATGTAACTGGTTTGAGAAGTATGTAATCCTTCTACAGATGAGTAACCTCAAGAGAAGAAAATAATTAAACTCCCTAAGATCTTTTAAAGCAAACTCAGTTTCTAATCTATAAGTTCTGTGTTGGAGCCAGTGACTAGTATAATATCAACATAAATGAGAATCAGAACAATATCCCTTGCTTCATGATGAATGAATAATGAAGTATCTAACCTTAAAGTAATAAAGCCCTAGTTCAACTATTAATACTTTACCTCTCATACCATGCTCTTGGTGTTTAAGACCATAGGGAGCCTTGGTAAGTTTGTACATGTGTAGGAAATTAAGGATGAATGAGACCCTCAAGTTGGTGCATATAAACATCTTTAGTAAATATGCCATTGAGAAAGGTATTACTGACATCAAGTTGTCTAATGCACTAATGATTCACGATTATAAGACTAAGAATAACTTTGATAGTACAGAGTTTGAAAACAGGGCTTAATATTTCAAAAAAAATCTACTCATTGTGCTTGATAAAAACCCTTTGTAACTAATCCTACTTTGTACTTGGAGATGTTGCCATCTGGATTGTGCTTCACTCTAAACACCCACTTGTTGCCAATAATTTTTTCAATAGCCTCTTTAGAGACAAGAATCTAGGTGTTGTTTTGCTATAAAACATCAAATTTTGCCTTTATAGTAGCTTTCCATTTTACATCTAAGTGTTTGGCAAGTATGTCTTAGGTTTAAACACTCTAACTTTAGCTTTAGTCACTATAGGATGTAAATTCTATACTATGGTGGCTGTATAGAGTTCACTGGAGGTTGTTCTTGAGTTTGTGCTAACTATGATATAGAAAAAAGTGAGTGAATAATGAATGTGATTGAGCATAGTCAAGTACTACACCTGACATAAGTGGACTTATTTATTGTATTTGATTGCTATCTTGAATGATAGTAAGAGAATGAGCATAATTGAAAGGGATATAAAATTACTGAATTACAAAAATATTTTTCTAATTTGATAACATTTTCTGAATTGACTTTGAAGAAGGAAAAGTTCTAAAATTAAAAAATTAGACTAATCGAATTTAACTTGTCTAGCAATATAAGTTTTTCTAGTGGAATCAAGACATTTATAGCCTTTGTATATTGGACTATAACTAATCATAAGGCATTTTTGTGTATGAAAATCAAGTTTATGTTTGTTGGATGATCTTAGAAAGGGAAAACATGCACAGCTAAAAGTTTTAAGAAACTAAATCAGTATTTCTGCCATAAAGTTTTGCAAAGAGTGAAATATTATTTAACACAAGTGTTGAAAATCTGTTTATGAGAAAAGAAGCTGTGTGAAATGATTCCCACTAGAAAGACAAAGTCATTTTAACTTGTGCTAAGAGAGTGACCCCTATTTCAACAATATGTCTATACTTCCTTTCAACAATACCATTTTAATAATGTGTATGAAGACAATTATGCTAAAATCTATCCCTTCTTTTTCAAGAAAGTTTTCAAAACTTCTATATTCACCTCCTTAATCAGATTGTAACAACTTCAGGGGAGAACCAAACTATTTTCCACTAGATTTTTAAAGTATTTAAAGGTGTCAAAGCTAAAGGAAAAATCTAACAGTATTTGTTATAATCATCTAGGAAGCTAATATAATATCTATAACTATGTAGAAAAGGTAAGGGTGCTATACCATCACAGAAATCAAGCTTAGATAGAGGAGAATCGAGAGAAAGAGATGACAAAATACCTTTCAATGTATGTTTATTAGGATGACAAAATCTTTAATGAATAAGTTTGCTGACTTTGACTCAGTTGTATTCATGTAATATAGTGGAACATAAATATTAGTTGTAGCTATATCAGTAAGATTACAGACTGAATTATTGAAAACAAAAAGCATAGACTTTGGAACAAAGTTAATTATAAGAATTATAGACAAAATCATCCTTTGACAGCAACTAATATAATCCTCCTTTAGTAATCCTTTGAGCCAAATGTATTTTCTTTTTCTTATCCTTTATAAAACACATATTGGCAACAAGCTTAATAGTTATATTATTGTCTTCAAGCAACTTGGAAATGCTAATAAGATTTTTGGTAAGATGAGGTACACATAAAACATCTTTTAAGTATAAAACTAAATTATAAGATGTGCGAAGACATGTGTAGCCAATGTGTAAGATATGTAAACCTTGACCATTACTAACATTTAAAAGTTGATTACTTAAATATTCTCCTTCAGTACTCAAGTTTTGTAAATTATTCACGAGATGATGTGTAGCCTTACTATTAATGTACCACCCTTGATAAACCATTACTCTTTTTGTATTTATAAGATAAGTAGCCCTTAGTGTATTTTGATATGGATAACAAAAAGGAACATAGTCTCTGTTGAATTTGTTTTTACACTCAGCTACTGTGTGCTTTGGTTTGAAGCAAATTTTGATAGATCACAACAGTAGTGGTTGGGTTAAAAACTTCCTTGCCATTAGTAAATCCTCTATGTTGGCCAAAGTTACCATTATTATTACTATCATAACTAACTCTGCCAGAGTTCTATGGATAGTTTCTAATTGTCTATCAATTCCAAGCACTATTCCAGTTTCCTCTTTCTTGATTTAATGTAAAATTCATACCAAAACCACATTTACCTCTAACATGAATTTTGTAAAACCAGCATTCTTGTTCTAGTAGTTATAAGATAGTCCTCCACTTTAATTGTTATTAAGCTAACCTCCAAATTTCTTGTTATTATTAGATCCAGATTGAGAAATATTAGCAATATAGTTCAGCTTAGTATTGTATAAATTTTATTGAACTTACAAGCGCACGAATCTATTTTAGAATAAATTAATGGTGATGAGTGTCGATCCCACGAGGAGGTTGATTTTAATTATGTGCAAAATTAATTTCTTTTAATGGGAATAATTAAATTATGGTAATTTTTATCCTAAATTATGAATTAAATTGGCAGGAGTAAATAAAAATGAAACTGTAATAATGAAGCACTTGGGTATTCGGATCTACATCAACATGCTCCATGGACTAAATATTTCATATTAATGCCAATTAAATCATAAGGGAGGATTCCACACTTCATGAACCACGCTCCAATAAATATAGTGCTAAGGGCTTATCGTGCCAAATAATAATAACCTTGTATTAGGGTGTCGGTTTAACCAAGGCAGTATCTAGATAAGACTATTATTATTTGTCAACGAAAAGTCAAAACAACCACAAATATTAGAGGGGAAGAAAAAGTAAATTTACCAAATTAAGCCCATGGAACATGTTGAGACTTTACCTTCAACCCAAGCTTAAAAGAAAATTAGCCATTCATATTTTAAATAAGGATAAAAAAGGAAATTTTATTAAAATACAAAGAAACTACAAGAAGGAGAAGGAATTTCATAAATCTAAGCTTAAAAATGAATTCAGGGATGTCAAATTAAGGGGGGAGAGCCCTTTTTTTATAGATACATTGAGTGAATCATGATCATCAGATTAAAAACAGTTTGGATACTCAGGATTGCGCCACATCATCAGTCAACAGTCAACAGTCAACATTTGCACAGTAACGCCGTCTGAATAGTAAATAATCCCATGTATGCGTATGTACTGTACATACGATTTTTGCTCCACTGAGATGCTGTCACGTTATCGATCTACAGTACATAAGAAATTTAGCCCAATAAGATCGTGACACATCATCGGTCGATGCCACGTCATCGGTCAACGCCACATAAGCAGTCAATACCACATATTTCGTCCAATCAGATACTACCACATCATAGGTAGTTGCCACATCATCGGTCTGTATATATGAAGAAAGATCTGAAGTAAAGCGATCTTATACGTGTGAATAAAGATCAGTGTATATGTAAAATGATGACTTTTTCTTTAATACTCCTCTTAAGGTTTTCGACCGTCCTGAGTCCAAATATGATGTTCGTTTTGCTGTCTGATCACTCGTTCATTGTAAAACAATCGTGATGCCCCTAAAATACATAAAATACATAAAATACATAATTATAATAAAACACATATAATTAAATAACAAAATACTTAAATAAATAAAAGTAGCAATGTTAGTGAGACTTAAAGTGTAAAATGATGATTTTCTCCTTTATAAATATATATTTTCTAACACTCAGCACACCCCCCAATCAACTTATTACTAGTCCCTGGCAAATAAAGCTAAGATAAAATTCAAAACTTTTTTTTTTGAAAGGAAACACGTGTTTATTCAATCAGATTAATGATAGCAATTAAATAAAAGTACAAGCATTATCTCAAGTCTAAAAGAATATCACACCCACATCAACCATCCATATGCATCAGTCCAGTAGACTTTGTTGTAGCAATAGTAATCAAGCCACTTTCAAGAATGACATATCCAACCCTAAAATCTCACCGGTTGTAGTGACACTCTCACAAAGAAATTAATTCCAATAAAATTTTGTCACTACAATGAATGGTAAATTGAGAGAAAATAATAAAGAAATATCATACACTCTCACCAAGATGAAAAAATATGCCATAACTTAGAAATAATACGATCTCAAATAAAGTATTAATCAACCCAATGTATTCATTTTTTTTTTATATGCATCACTACATCTTAATTGCCCATATAACTAGCTTTTATTTCAGACTATAGTGCCCTAAAATCAAGAAGGACTTTATTAGGATGTAAAGTAGGCTAAGGACATGGCTAACAAAGAAAGAAAAATAGGAAATAAAATATATATGTTTGAGAGAAAGTTTAAGAACTTTTGAAAATTACAAGATAGATTTTGCTTATTTATTGCTATTGTATACCTTTTTTTTTCTTCTTTTTTTTGAATTTTTTTTATACAGCACAACTTCGCTGAACAAAATAATTATTTATTTTTTTCTCAAACATGAATAGGTGGATGGAACTTGTTTGATATCGGGTAATACTCCAAATTGGAGTGGGTCAGGATGATAAGTTAATAAAGAAAAAGGTTTTTTTTTTTAAATAAAAGGCTCAAAAGGGCTAACTATGGATATTACATAATAGGAATGGTTAGAAAGGCTTAAACGGGTCAAAAATAGCCTTCCATCGTCTTTTACGACTCTAAATAATCTTCCATATCTACTAATTAGGTGGGCATTTAGATGCAGTAACACGCACACACACACAGATATATATATATATATTTACGGGTTGATTTAAAGAAAATCTAGAGATCATGTATGAAATAATAAATTGCTAAGCTACATGAAAAATGGGCAAAAAGGGTTACTCTCCAAGAAAAATTAATAGGCTAAAAAACTCACTCGAAATTTATTATGACATGTGCATTCTTTCAAGCAACTCATATTTGTCCCCAACATTAACATGTAGAATAGCAAATATGGTGTAACATCACTCAAGACCAAAGATAATACAACTACTAAAATTCAAAAGTCATCATATCATCCAATAAAAACTCACAAAGATTTTTTTTTAGCTGAATTCTTTCCCCCCAACCTATTCTAAACATAAAAAAGAAAACATGCATGCAGAAAAATTAAAGAAAAATAAATTTTTTTAAAAGAAGATGTGTTTCTACAGTCACTATACTCCATATTCAGCCAGCTTTGACTTTAAAAACTTGAAAACATATATTTATAAAGGAGAAAAATGAAAGATTAAAAAAAACACAATTTTTTTTTACTAAGAAGATGCGTTTCTAGAGTCACTACACTCCATATTCAGCCATCTTCTACTCAAAAAGTTAGTTATGATTAGTTCAACATTCCACAATTGTCAACTATTCCCTCCCCCCAACTAGAACGAAATATTGTCCTCAATATGAAAGGAAAGAAGTAGAGTTTAGAAGACATCACTTGGGTGCTACAACACAGAATAAAATATTTATAAGCGAAGAGTTAAATCTAATTTTTACTTCTTACTGCCGCTACTGTTACCATCATTATTTGAACAGTCCAACACAATAGCCCTGGGATTTGGCTCTGATTGATAAGTTTGTAACAGATCAAGTAGCGCGTTAGCAGTGTGTGCACAAATAAAGATTTTTTTCACTAAGGAAGGAATGAAATAATTTTTTATTGCATGGTTAAGAAATGCGAGAAAGCCATCATAAAAGTTATTGACATTTAACAAACCAATGGGTTTCTGATGAATGTTTAGATGGGACCAAGATGCTAATGTCATTAGTGCCTCAAGAGTTGTAAAATCGCCTGGAAGGAAAATAAAAGCATCAACATGATTGAGTATTTCAGTTATTCGTTCTTGCATACCTGAGACGACTAACTCTCTCCAGTTGGTGAATGAGACAAACAAACTAAAGGTTTTAGGATTTGAGGGATGATGCCTAACACTTGGCTCTCTCTGATAAAAGCAGCTTCTGATATCATTTTGGATGACCTTCGGTCACCTCCTCCATACACTAAGTGCAATTTTCTCTTTACTATTCTTAGACCAAGATCTATGGCTGCCTCCATGAACTCTTTGTATTTGCCATAATGAACCCAGAAAGCACACAAGTGCTCTTGAATTATTTACTGGAAGTAGCTACCATTAAGATACTGTTCAAAAACAACTTGTGAGTGCTCAGTAAAAAAAATCGTATTTAAAGACCTTGGTGACAGTTGGTTACAGCTGTGTATGGGATATTATGTCAATTAACGTGTAAGGCACATGGCTCAAAAGTCAAAAAGAAAATAGTAAAAAGAAAAAAAAGTAAATAAAATTATTAAAAATAATAATATAAATAGTAAAATAACAGTGAAATAAAAAACAGAGAGGTAAAAGGGTATTTACAGATAGTTGTGATTGTGGTTCACATCTTCCTCTGATTTTTCATCCAGAAACGGTTTGAACACCCTCTATGGGTCAATAATAGGCTTCCTATCCAGTTTTCTTACAAACTGGCAAACATGGTCTTTTATAATCAGATTCCTGAGATTATAGTTTACACATTCTTTCTGAAATAATGGTCATAACTGGAGTATTACATTTTGGACATATCCACTGGGATGTGTTTCAAGAGACAAAAGGATATCATCCAATGACTCCTTATTCAAGCCATCCCTAATGAATTGAATCTTATCTTCTCTGTTATCAGACACCATTCCTAAAGAACATGATTTTTTATTGCATATCATTCTGGCACATTTATGACAAGCAACAGAAAGTCTTTGAGCTCGTCGTTTTCTCGCATAATTTCCTTTACCACAACCAGGCATGTATGCAATAAATTTAGGAGATAACTCACCCGCTAAGTGAACTTTTACCTCGATTAACCAACAGATGTCAACAGGGATGTTATTCTTCATAAGCAATCGCATGCGTTCGCACCGAGCTTTATAAATGGTGAGAAGAGCATTCTGAGGAAGTGAAGAAAATCGCTTGCGAAGTTTTTCTAAAATCTCATCTCTGTCCATACCTTCGTCTCAGAATATTGGTTATTGTGAGAAAACTGAAGTAACCGACTTGATTGTCACGGAGTACCGTTATCCGCCACTTGACCGGGGTTACAAATTTTAAACACACAAAGCAAACTAAAACACACGACAAGAAAATAAATTAAAACACACAAAATAAACTAAAATCGTCCTCTTATTGAATTTACCTCAAGCTTCAATTGGATGTTGTAGACATCTCTCTCAATTTCTCGGAGTTGGCTTTTCAAATCCTCAACATGGGCTACTAACTCTGGTGGTTGTAGCTGCCAGATACGATGTGTTTTACAAAATCGTATTTGATCTCTGAGATGAGATTGAATACGTCGAAACTGTCTAAGAATGCTGAAGAGATACTTTTTAGTTGACATATTCGTGAGGAAAATGATAAAAAATAAAAGCTTAAAAGTTAAACAGACACATTTTCACAAACATAATTAAAAATAGAAAAGAAAACTTTAAATCATCGAAAGGATACGAAAAGAAAAAATGTCAGGTCATTTCAGTGTTTTGTGTTGTTTTCTCCACATGGTTGGTATTCATGATATGACTTTACTTTTCTGACCATTAACTTTAAAAATTACACCGTTCCTTGGATTCTTAAATTTAATGGCTTCATGTGGAAAAATAGTATGATCAGTAGATGGATCAGACCATTGAGAGCGAACTTACTTGGAGAAATGTGCTCTTGAGAATTGAACAAAAATACTTTTTGACCTGGTGTGAAAGATTTTCTAATGCTTCGCTTGTGACGGAGGATTTTCATCTTTCTGTAGTTCTTAGCATTTTTGTCGTTATGAATCTCCTCTGGTTTTGCCAGTTGTATCCTCTTTTTTGAACTAAAAATGGGGTCAATGATGTCTGTGTTCTTTTGTTTGTAATTAGGAGAGCATGAGATGATTTCTGACAATATTTTTTGTTCTTCCAAGAATGTAGAATTCAAAGGGTCGAGTGAAGGTTTGAGCTCAATTCCTGGTGGTGATTCTGATGATGAGATGAGATTTTTTTTCAATAGTGCTATTGCTCTATCCTTGTCTTCCACTTATTAATGTCTATGCATGGCGATGAATCCAATAAGACATTAACCTCATCAATCGACCTGTCAATATTAAAATCCAAAGCAAAGTGAGTTAAACATGTTAGTAAAGGGTCATCACTAAGGTTTAAAAGAGATGTATGATCAACCAATTCATCAATTAAATCCACATCTACAATTTCATTTTCTGTACTATGAGGTCGTTTGGCAATGTTGAAAATATTTAGTTCCATAGTCATGTTGCCAAATGACAACTGCATATTTCCAGTCCTGCATTGAATGTAAGCATCGGCAGTTGCCAAAAATGGACGACCCAAGATAATGGGGATATGCTTCTTTGAATCCTGCACTGGTTGAGTGTTAATTACAATGAAATCAACAGAAAAATAAAAATTATCTACTTGGATAAGCACGTCCTCTACAATGCCACGAGGTATTTTCATGGATCGATCTGCAAGCTGTAACACCACTGGAGTTGGGTGTAATTCGCCCAGTCCAAGTTTCACAAATACAGAGTAAGGCAACAGATTTACACTAGCTCTTAAATCCAACAAAGCATTCTCAATTGTGTGGTTCCCTATACTACATGAGATAATAGGGGAGCTTGAGTCTTTACATTTTAGAGGCATTTTATGTTGAAGTATAGAACTAATATTTTCTGTTAGAAAGGCCTTTTTCTGAACATGAATATTTCTCTTTTTAGTACAAAGATCTTTAAGAAACTTGACATATGATGGCACTTGTTTTATAGCTTCAAGTAAAGAGATGTTAACACTTACCTGTTTGAAGATTTCAAGAATCTCACCTGTGGATTTTCCTTTCTTCCCTTTAGCTAACCTCTGAGGAAATGGAGCTTTAGGAACATATTCTCGTGGGTTGGTTTCCCTTTTTTCCTCTGATGATGAGTCCTCAGCATTCACAGGTACAATCTGAATTGATTTTGGCATCTCCACTTTGTTGTCGACTTCTTTTCCTTTTCGCAAGGTCATTACTACTTTGACCTCTCTATGCTGCTGTTGCGAACTGGTACTTATTTTATGCACTCTTTTAGGGTTTGGCACTGGTTAACTTGGGAATTTGCCTTTCTCAACAGTCATTGTTAGGGTTTGAACTGAAGAGGCAAGTTGGCCTACCATTTTCTCAAGATTAGAAATTAATTGGGTTTGTGAGTTGAAGCCCGCTCTCATCTCATTTCGTACTTCATCAATGGTGCGGTTCTGCTGCTCGATCTTGGAGTTAGTAAGATTTTTGACATTTTGGAATGTATCTTCCCATGGTTTGGATTGAGAATGGTTTAGATTCTGATTGTATGGTCTAAATGGTGGTTGAGAGGCTTGAGAAATTTAAGGAATTGGTTGCATTGGTGGAGGTGGAACTGATGGTCCATTTTGTTGGAATCCTTGAGACCATGAAAAATTGGGGTGATCTCTCCATCCAGGATTATATGTGTTGGATTAAGAGTTGTAGTTTGTTGGTTTTCTCATGATACCTATGGCATTAGCTTGATCTGAATATGAGTCATGGTCATGTGGTTCTGTTGATTTAGCAGTTGTCAAAGATGCTATTTGTCGAGCAAGGCATTCGACCATTTCTTTGACTTCTTTAATTTCAGAGCTTGACTCACTAATGTTAACCTCATTCACTTCCTTAATTCTCCTGGTATTTTTGAGTGATCGAATTATTTGTTGAGAATTATCTGATTGCCGTTGGAAAAATTCCCAAATCTCTGATGCGCTTTTGGATATTAACTCTCCTCCACTGGTTGTCATTAGTCATTCTTGCATATGTGGCAATAATCCCTCCAAAAAGTATTGGCATTGGTGTCATTTCTTGTACCCATGATGTGGACACTTTAAGAGTAGCCCATTAAATCGCACTCATGCTTCAAAAAACTGTTCGTCGTCTCTTTGAGTAAACTCTGAAATTTTCCTACGAATAGCATTGGTTTTTATGAATTGGGAAATATTTATTTAAAAATTTAGTTACCATTTATTCTCATAATGTAATGTTATTAGTAGGTAATGTATTAAACCATGAACGAGTTCTATCTTTTAATGAAAATGGGAATAATCTAAGTTTAACATCATCATCTGAAAAATTCTTGTATTTAAAAGTTTGACAAATAGTATGAAAATCATTCAGATGATTATATGAGTCCTCATTTTCTAGGCCATAGAATGTGGGGAGACAGTTTAGCACACTAGGTTTTAATTCAAAAACTGTAATAGCCTACATTTCGTTTGGGTACCTTATGCATGATGTGCTCAAATTAGCTAAAGGACTAAAATAATCCTTAAATGGCCTCTCTTGTGGTTCTGGTTGCTGATTTTACAAATTCATTTCAAATTTCTCGTGAAAAATAGTGTGTTTGTGCGTGCGAAGTGTTTTTTCTAATTCAAGGTCTAAAGGTTCAAGATTAAGTGTTAATGACCTTCGACCATGCATGCAAAGAATAAAATAAATGAAAATAAAACAAATAAAAATAAAGAGGAGAGAGAAATTATGATACTAACCTTATGACGTTGTTATAACCTTACTATGAACATACACTCAAGTGTTAAAAAGAGAGTACAAGAAATAGATTAACTAAAAATAAAATAAGAAGATAAATTACAACGAAAAATGAAAAATTAAATTACAGAAATATAAAGAAGAGAAAAAGAAATTAAAGTAAATTACAGGAAAAAGATTTAAAAGAAAACAACAAAAAAAATTACTTAAAAAAATTAATTCTATAAATTAATAAATTAACAAAATAAACCAAAATTACAAAAAAAATAACTCAGAAAGTAAATTATTGAAATTTAAAGAAATTTAAATTACCAAAATTAAATTACAGATTCACTTTTTTATAATTTTTTTTAATTTTAAAATTTTTTTTATAATTTTTAAAGAAAGCAATAACAAAAAAAATTTACTTAAAAAGACTAATTCTATGAATAAATTAAAATAAATTACCAGATAAACAAAATAAATTATAAAGAAAAGTAAAGCATAAATTAAAGTACAGAAATTTAAAGAAATCACAAAATAAAATTAAATTACAAAAATTAAATTATAGAATTATTTTTTTATAAGGAAAAAATACAAGAAAACAAAAAAAAAAGTAATTCAACAAATTAAAATAACTTACCTCCCCGGCAACGGCGCCAGAAATTTGTTGTGCAAATTTTATTGAACTTGCAAGCGCACGAATCTATTGTAGAATAGATTAATGGTGAGGATTGTCCATCCCACGAGCAGGTTGATTTTAATTATGTGCAGAATTAATTTTCTTTTCATGGGAACAATTAAATTATGATAATTTTATCGTAAATTATGAATTAAATTGGCAGGAGTAAATAAAAATGAAACTGTAATAATGAAGCACTTGGGTATCTGGATCTGCATCAACATGCTTCATGGACTAAATATTTCATATTAATACCAATTAAATCATAAGGGAGGATTCCACATCTCATGAACCACGCTCCAATAAATATAGTGCTAAGGGCTTATCATGCCAAATAATAATAACCTTGTATTAGGGTGCCGGTTTAACCAAGGCAGTATCTAAACAAAACTATTATTATTTGTCGACGAAAAGTCAAAATAACCACAAATATTAGAGGGGAAGAGAAAGTAAATTTACCAAATTAAACCCATGGAACATGTTAAGACTTTACCTTCAACCCAATTTTAAAAGAAAATTAGTCACTCATATTTTAACTAAGGATAAAAAAAGAAATTTTATTAAAATACAAAGAAACTATAAGAAGGAGAAGAAATTTCAGAAATTTAAGCTTAAAAATGAATTTAGGGATGTCAAATTAGGGGGGGAGAGCTCCCTTTTTATAGATACATTGAGTGAATCATGATCATCAGATTAAAAACAATTCGGATGCTCAGGATTGCGCCACATCATCAGTCAACAGTCAACATTTGCACAGTAACGCCGTCTGAATAGTAAATAATCCCATGTATGCACATGTATTATACACACGATTTTGCTCCACTAAGATGCTGCCACGTTATCGATCTACAGTACATAAGAAATTTAGCCCAATAAGATCGTGACACATCATCGGTCGATGCCACGTAAGCAGTCAATACCATATATTTTTTCCAATCAGATATTGCCACATCATAGGTAGTTGCCACATCATCGGTCCGTATATATGAACAGTGTCGTGAACGATGAATATGAACGATCAGTATATATGAACAGATGCAGAAACGTAAAGTATCGATCGCATCGTACGCTCTAATGCTCCTCTTAAGGTTTTCGACCGTTCTGAGTCCAAATATGATGTTCGTTTTGCTGTCTGATCACTCGTTCATTGTGAAACGATCGTGATGCCCCTAAAATACATAAAATACATAATTATAATAAAACACATATAATTAAATAACAAAATACTTAAATAAATAAAAGTAGTAATGTTAGTGAGATTTAAAGTGTAAAATGATGATTTTCTCGTTTATAAATATATACTTTCTAACACTCAACACTTAGCTTCTTTATTAGCACTCAATTGATTAGTTTTCAATTTAGCCCTATGAGTTAATAGTATAGAATAAGCCTCATTGATTGTATATCGTCTTTATAAAATATATAAGTATTATTTCCATTATGCATTGTATTTAAATCAACTTGCCAAGGATAATCAAATAATATATGACAAGCATCCATATCAACAACATCACACATTACCTCAATTTATAATCACCAATAGAGAAAGGAATATGACACTGTTCAATCACTTTTGTCTCATTAATATCTTTGATCCATCTAATATCGTATGAAGATAGGTGTGGCTATGTTGGCAATTGCTATTTATCTACCATAGTCTTAGATACTATGTTCTTGTTATTTTCGCTATTAATGATAAGATCAGTTACTTGTTGGTTAACTATGCACCGTGTCTTAAAAATGTTATGTCATTGAATGTCCTCTTCCTTCCTCAAGATATACATTAGTCATCTTATTACTAATGATACTCCTTTATCCTTAAGCTCCTCAGGTTCAACTTCTTTTTTGTGTATATCATTTTTTTGATAATCTTCTTCTTTAATGTCATCATCATGTGTAGTCAAGTTGATTGATTTACTTTGTTGATCTTGGTTAGAGTAATGACCCATCTATCTGTAATGATAACATTTGTTTCCTCTTGGAATTGCATAGGGATTGGTGGATTTGAATTTGTTCATTGGTTCATGTTGTGACTATCCTCTTGGTTGGTTCTAAGAGAATTTTAGCCTTAGTACTTCTTCACGTAGTTTGGCTATTGTCTTTCCTTTATTCTAGTCAGATCTTTGTAGTGACATAAAAGATTATGAAGAGACTTAAGTATGGATGCTTTTTTTGTTGAGTTGTGCTTTAATCTTCAAGGCCGATGGTATAGCATTAGACAAAGTGCGAAGTGACTGCTTGAATACTTCATCATGAATATTGGTGTAGAGTCCATCAATAAATCTTGAAATCATTTGATTTTTAGTCTCATGAATATCCATACTTGCAGCAAGTTTGTGAAATTCTGTAACATACTCGTGTATTGTCTGATTGGCTTGTTGACAATGTTGATATCGCCTGAAAAGTGTTTACTCATAATTTAGAGAAAGAAAGTGCTCGATCATTAATTTTCTCATGTGTTGCCAAGTTCAAACCTTGTGTTTTCTTTGTCGAATTCGTATTGCTTGTAATTTTTACCACCAAGTAAATGTCCCTTCTTAAAGATAGGCCACTAATTTAACTTTCATGTGTTCCTAAGGCCCTTAATAGTCAAAGATTTTTTGAACTTTAGCTAGCCAATTAAGAAATTCTTCTATTATGAACAAGCCATTAAATTGTGGAATTTCAATTTTCATTTGTTAATCAATTTGTCAAGGCCCTTAGTTAATTTTTTTGTGATATTAGTCATTTATCACTTTTGCTAAAGTCTTCACTAAAAAGTTTATTCTTGTGTAGTCTAAAATTTTCGAAAGGCATATTAAGCTGTTTTGGAATATTATTTTCTACTTCAACTTTAACTTCAACTCGTCTTTATTGTTGGACGTTTTACCCATAAAAAAAGTGTTAAGTCAAATTAGTAAATATTACTTCCAAATTTTGTAATCTTCTTTCGAGTGAATTCATTGATTCTCTTATTATGAATGTACCCATAGCTTGATTAGACTCTTCGTCTGACTTTTTTTTTTCTCTTTAATCTTTTTTTCTTTTTCTTTTTCTTTATTTTAGAAAAAAAATTCTAAAATCTCCCTCTTTTTTTTTTCTTACACACCACTCAAAATTAAAAAAAAAAATCACACTTTTTTTAATACTCACAATTGTACTTATCCTTTTTTTTTACACAATATTATTATTATTATTATTATTTTAAACTCTCTTTCCAGTTTACCCACACATTTCTCTTCCACTTATACAATTCCCAATATTTATGCACAACACTTAACACTTTTTTTAACAACACAATACACACATTTTTTTTTTTTTAATTCTACTCATCCTCTTTTTTCTCACTTCTCGCTCAACACACTCGTTTTTTTTTTTATGCACAAAACACAATGCACTTTTTTTTTTAATTCTCCACTCACATGCACACCACACAATACACTCTCTTTCTCTCTCTCTCTCCTTTTTTTAATACCCCACTCACATGGACAACACACAATGCACTCTCTTTTTCTCTCTCTCTATGTTTTTTTTAATACCCCACTCACATGCACAACATACTCAGGCCAATTCAACTCGGATTTTGTTTTTTTTTTTTTTAATTCTATGCACTCTACACCTTTTTTTTTCTTTTAACCAACCACTTTTTTTTTAACTCACTCTCACGCTCCTGTTTTTTTTTTTTGAAACTCACACTTTTTTTTCCTAAGCACAAGACACTGCACATCAGACTCATGCCAACCCTTTTTTTTTTATCTTTTAACTGCCAGCACAGAGGACAACACACTCACGCCTGCGCCCTTTTATTTCTTTTAACATGGCACTCGTCTTTTTCTTTTATTTAATTTTCTCTTCTCACTCTTTTTTCTCGTGGCAGAGATATCAAAAAAAATTCAAATCTATAAAAATTTAAAAGATTCAAATTTATATATTAAAAAAATATAAATTTATAAAAAATGAATATTCGCATGGATGTGGATTTGAATCAGGATGTATGTGAATTCGGATTCGTATACACGTGCATTGAGAAAATTAAATATTCAAATTTAGATAAATTTTATTTTAAATAATAAATTATATTAAAAATATATGCTAAAAATTAAATTAAAAATTAAATAAAATTATTTTTTTTATAGATTCAAATATCTGGAAATCCACCCGTATTCATTGTGGATTTTATTAAATTTAATTTTTAGAGAAAGGTGGATTAGATATGTGTGGGGAGATCAATTGTGTTGGCTGTGATGGTGGCTAGGGTTATATTTTGATTTGGATTTTTTTTTTAATGGAGAATGGTGATGCAAAATTTAGGTGATTGGTGATCGACAAATATGGAAGATGTGGTTATTATGAAAGCTCCGCTTGATACAGAGGAAGGCTCTTATATCAATTGGCGTAGTGTTTTACTAGATTTCACTCTAACTTAGATTTCACTCTAACTTGTGTTCTCACAAGGAGAATAAGATATAATAAATTCTAAACTAGAATTTAAAATAAGAAAAATTAAATTTCAATTAAAGATGGATTAGTTGTTACAACAAGTTCAGTAGTATTTATAGTACTTAAAATTGACTATACTGTTATGGAAACAACGGTTAAGCAATTACCAAATGATTGTGAATATGACTTTTGGAGAAATATAAATTTGATAAATAAATACAAAAAAATAAGATATAATAATTTATGTGGTTTGGCGTAATGCCTACGTCCATGGGACAAAGATTAAAAAATAATTTTACTAATAAATGAAAATTTACAATATAAGAGAAACTCTCAACACCCAAAATCCCAATACACCTAAATAGAATTCACTAGAATACTCAAGTAAAATCTTTCACAAATCTCTCAAATTGTTTCACTTGCAATTACTCTCAAATGTCTTAAATAGGAAGCTACAAGCTCTAAGTTCTCTTCTCTATTTATAAGAAAACTAGAGTGCACTATTACACTAACCCCACAATTTGCCAACAAAAATTAGGTGCCTGCCTTGCCAATTTGTATTCAAATTTGCCTCTCCAATATTGAATGCATGCATGTGTTGAATGTAAGTTAGTCAATTGCACTAATTTTGAATGCATTGAATTTTTCAACAATTCCCCACCTCGACAAAGATTTGTCCAAATCTGAGTCAATTATTGACAAACCATCCTTCAATTTTTACTTTCTCTGACTACTTTCAAATTTATAAGATATCAATCAAGTTTACACAATACTCAAATTTGATTCTATGTCACCACCTTAGTTAATATATCTATGGGATTCTCTGTAATCTTAACTTTTTATAAAATAATCTTTTACTTATCAATAATTTTCTGCACAAAGTGAAATCGTACATTGATATGCTTTATACGTACATGATAAACTTGATTATTTATTAAGTAAATAGCACTTTGACTATTGCAATATGTATTAATGTGCTCCTATACCAATCTTTTTTCAAGCAAGCCTTATAACTAAATAGTCTCTTTAACAGTCTTTGTAATTGCCAAGTACTCGACCTCTACATCGACAGGGCAACTACAAACTATAGTATAGACTTTTAACTAATTGACCCTCTAGTAAAAGTAAATATATATCTATGAAGTGTATCATTTTGCTTAAACAGTAAACCAACATCTACTATCTTCTAAATGTATCGTGGAATCCATTTATAACTTGCCAATGTCATTTACTAGGATTATGCATATACCTGCTCACTATACTAATTGTATATGAGATGTCGGGTCTTGTATATGCCATTGTATACATCAAGCTACCTACTGTATTTGAATATAAAACTTATAACATATATTCTCATTCTATATCTGTCGAAAGAGATAGTTGTGTAGAAATCTTAAAATAAGAAGCTAATGGAGTACTAACATATTTTGTCTACTCAGTTATACCAAATTGTTGCAATACCTTCTTCAGATATTGCTTCTGAGACAAACTAATTTTGCAATAAGCTATATCTCTGCATATCTCAATGCCAAGAATCTTTTTAACTTTTCTCAGATCTATCATCTCAAACTCCTAATTGAGTTGAGTTTTTAACTTTTGAATCTCATCTTTGCTTATAGATGCTATAAGTATATCATTAACATGCAAGTAAATATATGAAAGATTCTTCTTATTGCTTGTGAAAATACACACAATGATCAAATTTATTTTTTATGTACCTCTGCCCTTATATAAATCGATCAAATCATTTGTACTACTGTCTCAGAGATTGTTTTAATCTATAAAATAATTTTATCAATTTACAAATATAATTTTATTTTCCAGCAACCTTTAATCTATTTGGTTGAATCATGTAGATTTCCTATTTTAAATCAACATATAAAAATGCAGTTTTTACATTAAGCTGAACTAGTTCAATATCAAATTGTGTAACCATGGCTAGCAAAATTCGAATGGATGAGTGTTTTACAATTGGAGAAAATACCTCATTGTAATCTACTCTTTCCTTCTGAGCGTAATCCTTTGTTACCAATCTAGCCTTGTATTGAATTTCATTCTGACAAAGAAATCTTTCCTTCTTTACATATACCTATTTGTGCCCATTTGCCTTTTTTCCTTTGACAGTGTAACCAACTCCAAAGTTCTATTTTTATGAAGAGATTACATTTTTTCATCTATTGCTAGCTTTTGCTGTACATTTTCAGGGCTATTAATTACTTCTCTGTAAATGAAAGGAATCATCATCTATAATTGAAAGTGCATAAGCCACTATATCAGCAAAATGAACAAGTTTATGAATTTCTCTTCGTGGCTTTCTACGTGCAATTGAATCTTCTTGCTGTGAAGGTTCTTGAGTTAGAACCTCTTTGTCATCTTCGATCAATAAAGAATCATTATTCTTCATATCAACACTAGTTGGATTATTTTTAACTTTTTCAAACTCTACCTACTATGAAGTACTACTGGTCTTGTCATTCTTTTGAGAATATTTTTGTTTTAACATAATTAATTCATAAAAAATCACATCTCCACTAAAAATAATTTTCTTAGTAATAGGACACCAAAGACGGTATCTTTTAACTTCAATAGTTTTACTCATGAACAATGCTTTCTTTACTTTTAGGTCTAACTTAGATTTTTTTACATGACAATAAACATTAGAACAAAAAACATGTAAAGAATCATAATCAGTAGCAGGTTTACTAGTCTATTTTTTCATGGATGTTTTTTCGATTAGTTGCAAGTGATGGTAAATGGTTGATAAGATGGCTCGCATATACAATTACCTCAGCCTAAAACTCTTTACCTAATCTAGCATTAGACAACATACACTAAACTTTCTCTAGTATAGTAGAGTTTATGTGCTCTGTTACCCCATTCTTTTATGGTGTATCTCGAATAGTGAAGTGTTGTACAATGCCCTTATCCTGGCATACTTATAGAAATAGATCATTTTTGTATTCACCACCACTGTTTGAGTAAAGTCTTTTGACCATTCGATCAGTTTGAGTTTCGACCGTCTTTTTTTATTTTAGAAATATTCCCAAAACTTTATTCTTGTTCTTTATGAAATACACCTATACCTTTCTTGAATAATCATCAACAAAGGCCATAAAATAATGCATACCTCTCACAGAAGCTGTTTTGGTAGGTTCTTGCACGTCATGTAGATATACTCCAGAATTCTTTTTGTATCATGAATTACTGAACCATTTATCTTTTTTTGCTTGCCTAAAACACAATATTCACAAAATTCTAATTTATAAGAATTTGTACCTTTTAATAAGCCTTGCTTCATGCAAGTCTGCGATGCTTTTCCACCAGCATGTCCTAAATGCATATGCCACAAGTTGGTTGTCCTTGAATCTATATTTTTTATAGAAATTATTGATATCGATCCAATAACTATACTTCCTTAGAAATAATACAAGTTATTTTTTCTTATTCCTTTTATCACCGTTAGTGCCTCAGCTACTACTTTTAAAAATCTATTCCTTAGAATGATTGTAAGTCCTTTTAGATTTTAGGACTCCTAATGAGATAAGATTTTTCTTCAAACTTAATGTATAGCGAATATCAGTCAAGATTTGGATTGAGCCATCATGATTTTTTAATTAGATTGCACCTATTTCTGTTGTTTTACAAGTATTATCATTGCCCATAGAAATAAATCTATCATCTAGGTCCATGAAGCCCTTATTATGATACATATGGTAAGTACAACTTGAATATAAAATTCACTTATCTGAGTGACATGTCAACGTCATACCAACCAAACTAAAGTTTGACTACTCATCATATTATGCTACATATGCATTGGAATTAACATTGTCCTTTTGTAACTTAGGATAATTATTTTTCCAATGCCTTTTCTCGTGATAAAAAGCACATTCATCTTTAGCAGACCTTCCTTTAGACTTGCCCATTTTTCCATCCTTTAGACTTGCCCATTTTTCCAAGCTTATGGTTTTGTGAACAACTGCTTGTTGTCAATACTTTTGCAACTGTATCTTTGTAATCCCTTTTGTCTTTCTTTCTAATCTCAAAGTTATACAATGCATTACATAAAACATCAAATATGTCCCTGTCCTTCTCATAAAGTAAAGTAGCGGTGAGATGATCATATTCATCATGAAGGAGATTTAATAGTAATAGTGTCTTATCTTTATCCTCAAATTTCTTATACAGATTTAACAAATCTGCTAATATGTTGTTGAATAAGTTTACGTGGTCATTCATCAACATGCAAGGTGTGTACGCAAATCAATAGAATTTTTTCTTTATATAAAGCTTATTTTCAAGGATTTTTTTCATATATTTTTCTTCTAGTGTCTCTTATAATTTCTTTGCTAACGTCTTCCTCATGATAAAATATTTTTAATCTTTAGCCAAACATAGGTAAATAGTACCACATGCTTGTCTATTGTTCTTTATCCTCTCCTTGTCATTCATCATATCGGGCTTTTCTTCTAGGGCGATATCTAACTTTTGCAGACGTAAGACATCAAATACATCACATTGCCACATACCAAAATTATTGGTACCATCAAATTTCTCTACTTTAAACTTTAAATTAGTCATAATAGTCTTTGTTGATGAGGAGAATGATGATGCCTCTGCCATTCTTATTTATGATAAGTGTTTTCAACAACTATTTATGCTTAAAAATAGATCTATGATGTTTATTTTACATGAATAAATGCACAAGAAAAGTTGTTAGGAGAATGGAGGGGTCATACTGGTCTTTTTTAAAACTCAGACTTCTTAGGTTCTTATCACCTTATTGAGAGAACTTTTATAGACATACAAAAATACATATTATTTACAATAAACTATCTCCTAAGTGTAAATGGTTGCCTCTACCGTATCAATGAATAGTACTATATATTTAAACAATATTATATTTGTGAATAGTTTTGCATATAGGAACAGTACCATATGCCTTAAGCACGAACCTTCGATTGTGATATCGATTAATGCGAAAACATCAGTAGAATAATTACTAAATTACGATGAATAGGACTTCTAAAGAAATATAAAGATGACAAATAAATATGAAAAAAGTAAGATACAATAATTTTCGGCATAATGCCTACATCCACGAGACAAAGAATGAAAAATAATTTTACTAATAAATAAAAATTTACAAGATGAGAAAAACTCTCAACACCAAAAACCCAATACACCAAATGGAATTCACTAAAACACTCAAATAGGAGCTCTTACAAATCTCTTAAATTACTTCATTTCTAATTGCTCTAAAATCTCTTAAATGAGATGCTACAAGCTCTAAGTTCTCCTCTTTATTTATAAGAAAAAAAGGGTGCACCATTGCACCAACCTCCATAACTTGTCAACAAAATTTAGGTGCCTACCTTGGCAATTTGTATTCAAAATTTGCATCTCTAATATTGAATGCATGCGTGTGTTGAATGTAAGTTGGTCAATTGCACTAATTTTGAATGCATTGAATTTTTCAATATATATCTACTACATTCCACTCAATAGATATATCAATTATAATTTATTGAACAAAACATACCTACTCTATTCCACTATTTGGACCCTCATGTTTTATGCTTAATCAACATTTAATAATGAAAAGAGAGAAGATAATGTATGAATAATATGGTGGATTTTTTGTTATCAAACACTATAATTAAATTTCTATTATTATTCATATTATTGCACACTTCTCCAAGTGTGGAATGGAAAATAAGTGTGAAACTAAAAACACAATGTGCTGCAAACTAGACAATACCTGTTCAAACTTTTGCATTTGTCTTATCTAAGCCAAATTCTTTGAACTTGGAGGAAGATAATAGCTAAAATAGTTTGCATTTGGATTTTATTTCATGGGTGCTCAAACATAGAGGAAGAGAAAAGCAGCAATGAAGAGAGAAAAGCAACTGATTTCGTATATTTCTCCTGAGTGAAACGATAACATTTTATGAGAAACAAAAAAAAATAATAATAATAAAATAAAAAAAGAATAAACTAAATGTCGTTGTTTTGTTTTTCCTCAGGGTTTGACTTAGGATTTGACTTAAGGCAAACCTCAGCGTTGATAGTTTCATAGTTACCACATATACAAATCTAAGATAATTAATGAGAAATGCTATATTGGGTCCAAGTCTATAGAATTTTCAAACTGTAATCCATCATTAATAAATTTTGCAATTAATATCCTCCGGTACCCTGTTCACAACCTTTCGCTCATTGCTCCTTACCCATAATAACGGGAAGCTTTTAACCGACTTTTGAAAAAAAGGAAAAAGAAAAGCTGTTAAACATGTCAACTGCTGAAGCAGCTGAAGCTTCAATGGTAGCAGTAGGAGACAAGTACAGATCATTCTTCCACGACGAAGCTGAGAAAATCCAATGGAGACATGGCAGGCCTCCCACTTATGAAGCTGTCAATCAACTCTTTGAAGAAGGCAGAACTAAGGTGCTTATACGCAAGCAAATCGGATCATGAACTAGCATTTCCTCTTTTGTTTTATTTTCTAATCTTTTTTTTCAAATTTTTTCTCCGTATTAATATTATTTTGTCTCTTCAATTATGCAGGAGTGGCCAAAAGGATCGTTAGAAGAAACAGTGCAAAATGCTATTAAGTCATGGGAGATGGAGCTCACACACAAGACTCGCTTACAAGACTTCAAGAGCATCAACCCTGACAAATTTAAGCTCATCGTCAATGGTACATATCCATATATGATATATATACATATACTGATATACATATACATATACACAATACTTTACAAATCCAATCTCTCCCGAATCTTGATGCTGGCAAAATTAAAATTTTGGTATCAGAGTCAGGAATTTAATTGGTTTAAATAGAGTTAAAATGAAGAAATTGGAAACTTATTAATTATGCGGGCGAAATTATAAAACTTTCCCATGAAAAAAGGGATAAATCTTAATTTGAGTCTCATTTTTAAGGGCAGGGTCTCCTAGGCCTCAACAGAGGTCCGCCCCTCTCTGTTATGCTAACCGTGGAAACGTGTTGTCTGTGCAATAGGAAGAGAAGGATTATCAGCAGAGGAGACGCTTAAAGCTGGAAGTTACAATGCTTTGTTGAAAAATTCATTGCCAGAAGAATTGAAATTTTACAAGGCTGAAGAAGAGAGCTTTGAGTCATCGCATGAAGCATTCAGATCAGCTTTTCCTAGAGGTTTTGCCTGGGAAGTGTTAAGTGTGTATTCAGGGCCGCCTTTGATTGCTTTCAAGTTCAGGCATTGGGGGTTCTTTGAAGGACCTTTTAAAGGGCATGCTCCTACCGGAGAGAAAGTTGAATTTTGTGGATTGGGAACTCTCAAGGTATGTTAAAAAATATAATATAATTAGTTACTTAATTATAGTGAAATTTGAAGGTTTTACATAAATATAGCCTGATTTCTATTGGATGAATCTATAGGAAAATTAATCATTTTTTCTTTTAAAATTAATTATTTTTTCTGTTCATGTTTTAAAAGTTATCATAATCTCTCCTTTGCTAAAACAGTGAAACATACCAAGAAAAAAGAAATGAAAGTCAACAGAATTTTTCTAATAGCAAGCGGGTTTTCATGAGTTTTGAAACATGAGGGAGCAAGAAATGATTAGCATATTGAAACAACAAAGAGTTTTGGTTATGTTCTCATTATATAAATATTTAGCCTTCAAAGTTTGGACGAATTGAATTGTTTTTAGTAGTTTTATTTGTCTCGCCATCGAGAAATTTGAACTATGAAAAAATAGGAAACAAAAATTAATTGAGAATTTTCCCATAATTAAAAGAAAAAAAAGTAAACGAAATAGTCGATTTTTTTTTTTGTTTTGAAAGATTGAAAATGAAGTAAAATGTATTTTTTTTTAACGAATACTTTTAACAGGGAAGAGATCATTCATGGATTGGCGAACCTCTTTCTCCGTACAATAAATATAAAGATTTGATAACTTGAACTCTTGGAGCTTCTTCATCTGCAAGAGCTTCTTTGATACTGTATTTTCTGTGTGATCTGTTCAGTTTGACTGGCCCAACTTCAACTTTTACCCATATCATGTGACATCGAAAGGCAAACCAATTGTCAGATTGACATTAAAAAAAAAAAAACCAAAAAAGAAATTTTAGGATGTTAATCAGCTCAAAATTAATGAATTTCTTCAATATAATCTGATACAAAGCTAATAAAAATATATTTATTTTTCATTCGACTTCCTGTTTATGTCAAATTGTTATATTGTGTTTCAAATTGCAAATCTGAGTTTCATCAAGAGCATAATAAAATGAAACTGAATTTCTAGAGCGTCAAAGTTAAAGGAGTCCTTATTTTTCTAGATCATTTGAAATTTTGGGCTGATGAATGAAAAACTTGAAATATAGGTTGATGAATCACTTAGAGCAGAGGATGTTGAGATTTATTTTGACCCAGCTGAGCTTTTTGGAGGTCTGTTAAAGGGATCATCAATTCAAGATTCAACAGCAATTCAAGGCTGTCCGTTCTCCAAGAAAACATAAATATATATGCTCTCTGTGTCAGGTTTTTAATCCCATGAAACATGGTCGTTGTCAGTTTTCATTTCTCTGTTTCTGTTTTTGTTAGGCTTCCACTCTATTGCTGGAGGTATACTTGTTATGTTCTGCCGTGCGTGTTTTGAAATTTGAGTCGGTATTTCTTGTAGCAGACTTATGCCAACTTTTAAGTACTGGCCTCTCCTCAAGCGAGGCAAGAGAAAGTGACATTAGTGATGTTAACAAAATCTGGACGTATAAATAAGAGTATTTTAGACTATTTAAAGCACTTGATGCCTAATAAACAGTTTTATTTAGTTGACAGCTGAAGAAGGTTTGGGGAGCAAGGGATGGGGAGGTGGGGTCGACAAAAAAATATAGATTTAAGCTTTGCCCATCCTTTACTTTTACGTGTATACTCTTTAAAATACTAAATAGGTGCTTAGTCAAACCCTTTCAATGAATCATTTTTATTTTACCCTACACCATCAAAGAAAATTATGCAATTTACTGTCATTGACGAGTTCAATCCGATTGTTACCATCTCCAAGCATCATTGTAAACACACAATGAACTTAAAATTGCTGTCCAAGATCGTTTGGCTTCAAACATAAAGCCTGATCCGGAAACAGGAGTAATGAAACGAATTCTTACAGAATGAAGCAAAAGCAAATGAGTGATTCATAAAATGTACAGAAAGGTCTGGAAAATATGGATTTTGCACAGAGTAATGATATTTAGAGTGAAAACACTGACAAAATCCTGACAGAAACAACGGTACACCTTGTCCAATTTGCTCTGTTAATTGAAAAATAATCAATAAACATAAAATACAATGACCCTGGTCGGGCATTCAAGTTATTTCTGTCAGCGCTTTATGTCAGTCTTCAGTTCCTTCATCATTTTTCATTTACAAAAGAAGACGTCCGAAAGTTAATTACCAGAAAAATCGCTAACAAAAGATTGTAGCCACTACCCTGAAGTCTGTGTGAGCATCAAAAAACCCAACGATTTGATTTGACCATGCAAGTTAACGTCATTTACTGTCACGAAGATGAACAATACAATTCACAGACCGCATGAATAATTAATACTAGAACATGCAAGACCATACAAAACGAAGCAAAAGCAAATGAATGTAATTCAGTATTAAAATACAACATAGAGAAACACTCCTTGCAACAAAAAACAAGACCAGCAATATGAATGAACGGGAAATGTCGAACTAACTAGACACGTATTTGATTTGCCCGTGGCATTAGCTAGGGATCAGCTGCTTTTTTCTCGTTGCGAAAGCTTCGGTAATGTTGCAAAACGGAACCCAAAACTTCTGAAATCCAGATGTTGCGCCTGAATCGAATCTTGGAGAAGTCCAGTTGAATGTATAAGAGACGTCGAAGTACGAAAAGGAATAAGAATGAGCCAAGTGGCAATCCTGGGTTTCTTCCTGCCACTAATAAGGAAAAGCAAACGACTAGCGGATAGTTAAAGTTTCTTAATCTGTTTGGTAACCTAGAAAATGAGAGGAAATGAAGCAAAGAGCAGAGCTGAATTTGATGAGTGAAATTGTATCTATATCTTTGAGTTGATTACAAATGCATTTATACATGATTCATGAACATTTCAAATTCTATACACACAAGCTAAGCATCTAAGTATCATGCTATGTGTGCTATCAAACTAATAACAAAATAATTAACTTATACCAACTTAGCTGACACGTCAGCAATGCTAATTTCAACTATCTTAACGGCGCACCTCAAGCTCAAGGTCTAGAAAGAACATTGAGCTTGGTTCTTAGATAGTTGAATTGATCAGCAGCTAGGGGTTTTAGTAAGCACATCAGCAACTTGACCACAGCTAGATCAGCAATGCTAACAGCCTAAAACAATAACTAACTATTTCAACTATCTTAGCAACCGCCCTTAAGCTCAAGGTTTGGGAAGAACATGTTGAGCTTAGTTCTTGGATAATTGATTTAATCAGCAGCTAGAGGTTTAGTAAGCACATCAGCAACTTGATGACAACTAGGAACATGACAAATTTGAATCTCCATTTGAGCAATGTGTTCTCAACAAAATGTAAATCAAGTTTTAGTATGCTTAGTTTTAGAGTGATATTTAGGATTATTTGCTGAGGCTTCAGCACTTTTATTATCACAATAAAGAATTGGAATTTGCAGCAAAGTGATTTTAATTCTTTAAGCAAATAAGTAATCCAGAGCACTTCAAATACTGCCAATGCAAGGGCTCTATATTCTAACTCTGTTGTGCCCCTGGAGCCTATATGCTACTTTTTAGAAGACCATGAGATTAGATTATTACCTAAGTAGGCACTGTATCCCCTTATTGACTTTTTATTATCAAGATCTAAACCCTAATCAAAATCTAAAAAAGCTATAAGAGTAAATGGTCCATTGTTGTAAAACTGTAGCTTATAAGTTATTGTAAACTATAAATATCTCAGCAATCTTTTACATACTTGTCAATGAAATACTAATGATAAAATAAGAAATTAACTGAGTTTATTGATTGTTAATGCTATTTTAGGTCTTGTTAATGTAACATATTACAGAGATCGAACTAAGCTTCAGTGCACCTTTATCTTTGATCAATTTCTCGGTGGAACTCATTGGGGTCTAACAACCTTTGTTGTCTAACATGTAAGCCTTTTTAAACAAATCTCCAATGGAATTGGTTTAAGAAGTATGTAATCCTTATACAGATGAGTAACCTCAAGTCGAAGAAAATAATTAAACTCCCTAAGATCTTTTAAATCACATTCAGATCCTAAAGGATTGATAAGCTTCTCCATAAGTTTTGTAGTGGTGCCAGTGACTAGTATATAATCAACATAAATGAGAATCACAACAATATTCCTTAATTCATGATAAATGAATAATGAAGTATCTAACCTTAAAGTAATAAAGCCCTAGTTCAACAATGAATACTTTAACCTCTCATACTAAGCTCTTGGTGTTTGAGGCCATAAAGAGCCTTGGTAAGTTTGCACACATGTGTAGGAAATTGAGGATGCATGAAACTCTCAAGTTGGTGCATATAAACATCTTCACTAAGTATGCCATTGAGAAAGGTATTACTAACATCAAGTTGTCTAATGTACCAATGATTCATGACTACAAGACTAAGAAAAACTCTGATGGTGCAAGATTTGACAACAAGGTTAAATATTTCAAAAAAATCTACTCTTGTATTTGATAAAAACCCTTTACAACCAAGCTTGCATTGTACTTGGAGATGCTGCCATTAAGATTGTGCTTCACTCTGAACACCCACTTGTTGCTAATAATTTTTTCAATAACCTCTTTGGAGACAAGAATCTAGGCGTTGTTTTGCTATAAAACATCAAATTCTGCCTTTATAACAGCTCTCCATTTTACATCAGATAAGGCTCCTTTAACTGAATGTGGTCCGAGATTTTGAGTGTCTGTCAAGTATGTCTTAGGTTTAAACACTCTAACTTTAGCTTTAGTCATCATAGGATGTAAATTCTACACTGTGGGTGGCTATATAGACTACACTAGAGGTTGCTCTTAAGTTTAACTAATGATATAGAGAAAAGTGGATGAATGATAAATGTGATTGACCATAATCAAGTCTTACATTTGGCATAAGTGGATTGATTTATTGCATTTGATTGTTATCTTAAATGACAGTAAAAAAATGAGTATAATTGAAAGGGATATAAAATTACTGAATCACAAAAATATTTTTCTAATCTAATAACATTTTCTAGATTGACTTTAAAGAAGGAAAAAGTTCTAAAATTAAAAAATCAAACTAATCGAATTTAACATGTTTAGCAATATAAGTATTGCCAGTTGAATTAAGACATTTATAGCATTTGTGTATTAGACTATAACTAATCATAAGACATTTTTGTGTATGAAAATCAAGTTTATATTTGTTGTATGCTCTTAGAAAGGGAAAACATGCACAACTAAAAGTTTTAAGAAACTATATCAGGATTTCTGCCATAAAGTTTTATAAAGGGTGAAATGTTGTTTAATATAGGTGTTGGAAGTCTGTTTATAAAAAAAGAAGCTGCGTGAAATGATTCCCACTAGAGAGACAAAGGCATTTTGGCTTATGCTAAGAGAGTGAGCCCTATTTCAACAATATGTCTATACTTCCTTTCAACAACACCATTTTAATGATGTGTGTGAGGACAACTATGTCTAAAACCTATACTTCTTCAAGAAATCACCTCCCTAGTCAGATTATAACAACTTCAAAGGATAACTAAACTATTTTTCACTATATTTTTAAAGTATTTGAAGGTGTCAAAATTAAAGGAAAAGTCCAGCAGTATTTGCTATAATCATCTACAAAGCTAATATAATAGCTATAACTATTTAAAGAAGGTAAGGTTGCTAGACCCTAAAGATTAGTATGTATCAATTCTAAAGTAGCTGTTATTTTAACACTTGTTGAATAAAACGGTTGTTGATAAACTTTACCATATTAGCAAGCATCATAAAAATCAAGCTTAGATAGAGGAGAATTGAGAGGAAGAGATAACAAAATACCTTTATTAGGATATTTATTAGAATGATAAAATCTTTGATGAAATAAGTTTGCTGACTTTGACTTAGTTGTATTCACGTGATATGGTGAAACACAAATTTTAGTTGTAACTATATTAGTAAGATTACAGATTAAATTATTGAAAACAAAAAGCATAGACTTTAGAACAAAGTTGATTATAAGAATTAGAGACAAAATCATCCTTTGACAGTAACTAATATAATCCTCCTTTAGCAATCCTTTGAGCCAGATGCATTTTTTTTTTCTTGTCGTTTATAAAACACATATTGGCAACAAAATTAATAGTTATGTTATTGTCTTCAAGCAACTTGGAAATGTTAATATTGGTAAGATGAGGTACACATAAAACATCCTTTAAGTATAATTATAGGATGTGCGAAGACATGTGTAGCCAATGTGTAAGATGTGTAAACTTTGACCATTACCAACATTTAAAAGCTGATTGCATAAATATTCTCCTTCAGTACTCAGGTTTTGCAAATTATTCGTGAGATGATGTGTAGCCCAACTATCAATGTACTATCTTTAATTAGTCATCACTCCTTCAGTATTTGTAAGATAAGCAGCCCTTAGTGTATTTTGATATGGATAATAAGAAGGAACATAGTCCCTGTTAAATTTGTTTTTACACTCAGCTATTGTATGCTTTGGTTTGAAGTAAATCTGATAGATCACAGCAGTAGTTATAGGTTAAAAACTTCCTTGCCATTAGTGAATCCTCTATTTTAGCTAAAGTTACCATTTTTATTACTACCATAACTAACTCTGCCAGAGTTCTATGGATAGTTTAACAATTTTCTATCAATTCCAAGCACCATTCTAGTTTCCTCTTCCTTGATTTAATGGAAAATTCCTACTAAAACCACCTTTGCCTCCAACATGACTTTTTGTAAAACCAGCATTCTTATTCCAGTAGTTATTAGATAGTCCTCCACTTCAATTGTTATTAAACTAACCTCTAAATTTCTTGTTATTATTAGGTCCAGATTGAGAAATGTTAGCAATATAGTTCAACTTAGTTTCTTTATTAGCATCAATTGATTAGTTTCCAGTCTAGCCCTATGAGTTAATAGCATAGAATAAGCCTCATTGACTCTAATTTTAGCAAGATTGACTTCTATATAGACAATAACTGGATAATAGGCTTGATCTAAACCAAAGATGAAATGAATGAGGAAATCCAAAGAATTAATAAGATTGCCAGCAATAGTCAAATCATTAATGATTGCCTTAAGTTTTCAAAAAAATTTAGTCACTTATATGAAACCTTTTTTAAGAGCATTAAACACTAACTTCAGGTGAACTTTCTTAGCAAAGATTTCAGAACTAAATTGTTGTTCCAAGTTACTCCAAAGCTTAAGTAAGGTTTGAGAGTTTACCACAAGGCTAAAGATCTTAATATTGATAGACGACATTAACCAACTCAATAACAATTGATCCTTCCTTTTTCATAAGGTAAATTCTAAATTGATTTGTGATTCAGCTGTTAGGTCTCCAATTCCAGTAGAGAGGAGCTGATTAGGATAAAGTTTTGATTCATCAAGTAGATCTTCCAATCCATTAACATGAACTAAAGATAAAATTTGTGATTTTTAGATTGTATAATTCGATTGACCCTATTTGATTATTGAAGTAAAAGTAAAAAAGGAAATAGAGGAGTTTATAATCTAGTTTGAGTTTGAAATAGTCATGAGAACAAATAGCTCAGACTTTTATATGAAGTTAAAGTTTTTTAATTTGTTTGGTAAGCAACAAAATGAGAAAAAAATAAAGGAAAGAGCAGAGATTATTCTATAGCTAAATTTGATGAGTGAAATTATATCTATATTGTTGAGTTGATTACAATTGTATTTATACATAATTCATAAACATTTCAAATTCTATACACATGAGCTGAGCATTTAAGAATCAAGCTTTATATGTTAATAAACTAATAACAAATAACTAACTTATGCCAGCTCAGCTGACATATCAGCAATGCTAACAACCTAAAGTAATGACTAACTATTTCAACTATCTTAGCAAAGATCAAATAGAGTGGTTGCTGTTGTGCAAATTTTATTGAACTCGCAAGCGCACGAATCTATTGTAGAATAGATTAATGATGACAAGTGTCGATCCCACGAGGAGGTTGATTTTAATTATGTGTAGAATTAATTTTCTTTTAATAGGAACAATTAAATTATGGTAACTTTATCCTTAATTGTGAATAAAAATAGCAGGAATAATTAAGAATGAAACTGTTATAATAAAGCACTTGGGTATCCGGATTTGCATCAACATGCTCCATGGGCTAAATATTCCATATTAATACCAATTAAATCATAGGGGGGGATTCCACAAGTGGTATATGTTATAAACAAATAATAATAACCTTATTTTAATAGACTATATCTAGATAAGACTATTATTATTTGTCAACGAAAAATCAAAACAAACACAAATATTAGAGGGGAAGAGAAAGTAAATTTACCAAATTAAGCCCATGAGACATGTTGAGACTTCACCTTTAACCAAAACTTAAAAAGAAATTAGCTACTCATATTTTAACTAAGGATAAAAAAGAAAATTTTATTAAAATACAAAGAAACTACAAGAAGAGAAGGAATTTCATAAATCTAAGCTAAAAAATGAATTCAGGGGTCTCAAATTAAAGGGAGAAAGCCCCCTTCTTATAGATACATTGAGTAAATTGTGACCATCGGATTCTTGGATTCGGATGATGGATTCATTAATCGATCAACAAATCAACATTTGCACAGTAATGTCGTCTGAATAGTAAATAATCCCATGTATACGCATGTACTATACACACGATTTTTGCTCCACTGAGATGCTGCCACATCATCGATCTACATTACATAAGAAATTTAGCCTAATAAGATCATGACACATCATCGGTCGATGCTACGTCAACGGTCAATGCCACATAAGCAGTCAATACCACATAATTTGTCCAATCAGATATTGCCACGTCATAGGTAGTGAACAGTACTATGAACAGTGTCATGAACAGTACTATAAAAAGTACTGTAAACAGTACTGTATGAATGAACAGTACTGTATATGTGAACAGTAACTTTTTCCTTTAATGCTCCTCTTAAGGTTTTCGACCGTCCTGAGTCTAAATATGACGTTCTTTTTGTTGTCTGATCACTCGTTCATTGTGAAACAATCGTGATGTCCCTAAAATACATAAAATATATAATTATAATAAAATACATATAATTAAATAATAAAATACTTAAATAAATAAAAGTAGCAATGTTAGTGATACTTAAAGTGTAAAATGATGATTTTTTTCTTTATAAATATACACTTTCTAACACTCAATAGTTGCAGAGCCACATAGGTAATGCCACACAAGTGATCATGAATGCACTACGGAAATTCCACTGATGGCTTCATCAGAGATGTCCTCTGATGAAGAGAATGGATAGCTCTAGCTTTCTTGGATGATGGTTCGATTGTTATTAATGCTGGTGGTGGCAATTGTACTTGTGAAAGAATTAATGGTACTACTGTTATTTCCCTCTAAATCTCGAGAAAGGGTAACTATTGCTTGAAATATGGCTGTTATGATCAGCACAACAACCACAAGCAAAGTATTGCAATTTTCATCTGTAATGTAGAGTGATGAGTGCTATAGGAACAATTGCACATTTTGATGCCATGTCAAACTTGCTTTAAAGTTCTCTACGATGTTTACAACAAGAAGTGATGACCCTTTTCAACCTCCAGTATTGTGTACTATGCTATTTAGTTCTTGAAATTTAGGTTTCATTTGCAATTGAGCATCTAACATGTCCATGGCTCTCATACTAGTTGAATTCTAAGCATCTATTTGATGATGTACTCTCTTAAATATTAGTCTCACTGTCTGCATTGTAAAAACAAAAGAGTTAAAGTTAAATTCAGGGACTAGCTGGACAATTAGCTCAAAATTAAATTAAATTTTTCGTGCCTAGACATGACTTCGAGAGACTGAAATATGCAATAAAATGTTGTCGGTATTGATATATCGATTCATCCGAGATCTTGGAATTGGAATAAGTTCAGCGGCGGATCACGAAATGATCATTCTCTATCTAATGAATTTGTTGAAACATATCGAGTATACGCTTCAACAGAATCCACAAGGGTAGATTGATACAATATAAACTATAAAATTTTGTAACCCAGATAAAGTACATTACATAGTCCGTTTTAGGGATTGGCGGCTTACCCGTTCAGTGACCTTGTCATTTTTTGCAGCAACATGTAGAGTAGTTTCTTTCTGAATTGTCATCTGCAAGATAAACTCTGGGGAAGCAGCTAGAACTTTACATAGAAGATTGACATTTCTTTTCACAGCAACATAGTGTAGGGGCATTACATCCTCCTTTCCTTGGGCACAAGCAAGATTTCTATCGACATCAATAGGTTGAGCATTATTTAAGTGTGTGAATTCCGCAAAGTAAGTTGCATAAGGCTAAATGCATATTGGTTTTACTTTCTTGCAAAAGATGGCTTTAATCTTATAATTTCCAAGGCAAAATTGATATGTAGCATTGATGCTGCTATATGTAAAGCAGTATCCACAAATAGTACTTGGTCTATCTACCCTAAAAGGTATACGTCCTCCCATTTTAATGCATACAAGGCATCAACTTTAGCAAAGCTTTACAAGTAATTTCCTTTACTTTCTCAGAATAGCCCCCTCACTATCTATAAAGCTCAGTCCCAATACATGTGATTGCTTATAAAAAATAACATCTCTGTTGATATCTGATAGACAATTGAAGTCCAAGTTTAATTTATAGGTAAGTTACCTCCTAAATTTATTACATAAATGTTAGGTTGTGGTAAAAGTAATTATGTAAGAAAACGAAGAGCTCGAAAACTCTTTAATATTTTTTATAAGTGTATCAGAATAATATGTGATAAAAACCCATATTCCTTAGGAATGATGTCTAATAAAAGGGAAGACAAGATTCAATTCATCAAGAATGACTTAAATAAAAAGTTATTAGATGATATCCTTTTGTCTCTTGAAACACATCTTAGTGGATACGTACAAAGTGTAATACTCTAGTTATGACTATTATTCCATAAAGAACGTGCATGATATAATCTTAGAAATCTGACTCAAACAACTTGTTTGTTAGTTTATAAGAAGACTAGATGGAAAGTCTATCCTCGACCCATAGAGGGTGTTCAATTTGTTTTTAACCTGAAACTACAAGAAAATATAAGCCATAGTCACAACTACCTGTAAATATCTTTTTATTTCACTATTAGTTTATTATTTGCACTCTTGTCTTTAATAATTTTATTTTATCATTATTTACTTTTTATTTTATTATTTTCTTTTTTACTCTTGAGCCATGTGCTTCACGTATTATTTAACACAGACATGCTACTTTATATATAACTGTGAACCATTATCACTAAGATCATTAAATATAATTTTTTTAAAGCACTCACCAATTATTTTTTAAAAGTATCCTAATAGAAGCTACACATAATAACATATTCAAAAATATTTGTGTGCTGGGTTTAACTCTAACAAATATAAAAAATTTATTGAGATAACCTTAAATCTTGGTTGAAACATAACAGCTTGGAAATGACACTTAGTTTGTGAAGGATCGAGGGTTACAAAAACTAGTCTCAGAAGCTGTTTATTTTTAAGGGAGCTAAGTGTTAGACATGATCCTAACAACCTTAAAATCTTTGAGCAATTTATCTGACTCACCAACTAGAGAAGAGTTAATTGTCTCAGGTATGTAAGAGAGAATAACTAAAATGCTAAATCATGCTAATGCTTTTATTTTCCTACTTGGAGATCTTGCAACTCTAAAGGCACTAATCACATTAGTATCTTAGGCTCGTCTAAATATTTATTAGAAATTCACTGGTTTGTTAAATGTCAATAACTTTTATGATGATTTTATCTCATTTCTTAACTATACAATAAAAAAATATTTCATTTCTTCTATAGTAAAAAAAATCTTTATTTATACTTACACCACTAATGAGCTACTTGATCTGTTATAATCTTATAGATCAGAGCCATATTCCAGGACCTTAGTATTGGGATAGCCAACTAATGATGATAGTAGTAGTTATAATAAGAAGGTAAAGTAGATTTAACTCTTTGTTTGTAAATATTTTCTTCTGTATTGTAGCACTCAGGTAATATCTTCTAATTTCTACTTCTTTTCTTTAAAACACTGAGAATAATGTTTCATTCTGGTTAGGGGAAGGGAATAGTTAACAATTATAGAATATCTCAATCTTGGTGAAGTTTTTAGTAATTCTTATTGTAGACACTAATTGTTGCTAATTTTTTATTAAAGATGGTTGAATATGAAGTGTAGTGACTTTGAAAACTCATATTCTTAGTTTGGAAGTTAAAAAAAAATTACTTTTTTAGTCATTTTCTTATTTATTCTCTTATTATTAAAATTTATTTCAAGTGTGATCTTTTTAACTTCTCCTTTAAAAATATATATTTTTAAATTTTTGGGTAAAAAATGTCTAAATATAGAGAGTAGTGACTTTAAAAATGTATCTTCTTAATCTTAAAAAAAATATCAATCTTTTAATATTAAATGACATGATAACTTTTAAATTTTAGTATTTGTATTATATTTGATTTTGGGTTATGTTATACTATATCTGTTACTCTACATATTGATATCAAAGACAAATATGAGTTGCTTAAAGGAATACATATCACAATAAATTCTAAGTAAGTTCTTAAGCTTGTTATTTTTCTTCGAAAGTAACTATTTTTGCGCATTCTTTATACAGCTTAGCAGTTTATTATTTTATACATGATCTCTAAATTTCTTTTGAGTCAACCTTTAAAAAAAATTCTGTTGTTATATCTAAAGTTCTATTTAATTAGTAGATATGACAGATTATTTAGGACTCTAAAAGACGACGAAAAGACTATCTTTAACCTATTTGAACCTTTTTAGTTATTTCTTTTGTAAAATATCCCTAGTTAACCCTTTTAAGCCTATAAAAAATTATATTTTTCTTTGTTAACTTATCATCTTGACCTAACTTCGATCTGGAATATTATTCTATGTCGTACAAGTTTCATAACCCATTCATATTTAAGAAAAATATAAATAATATTTTTGTTCAATAAAGTAATGTCTAAAAATAAAAAATAATAAAAATATATATTTGTATATATTAGTTCAAAATAAAATAAAAGCAAGATGTATTTTGAATCTCCCAAAAAAGTTTTCTATTTTCTCAAACATATATTTTATTTTTTCTGAATTTCCTTCCTTTGTTCACCATGTCCCTAGCCTATGTTATGTCCTAATAAAAGTGTTTCTTAATTTTAGGGAACTATAGTCTGAAGTAGAAGCTAGTTATATGGATTGAAAAAATGTATTGATGTACTAAAAAAAGAATAAATAAGTAAACACATTAGTCTGACTCATAATTTGACTTAAGATCGTATTATTTCTAACCTGTGAGCATATTTATTTCATCTTGGTGAGAGTGTGTGATATTACTTTATTATTATTTTCTCTTAATTTACTATTTATAAGAGTGACTATTATTATTGAGTTTAATTTACTTACGAAAATATCACTACTAGTGAGATTTTAGGATTTGACTTGTCATTCTTAAAAGTGGCTTGACTAATATGGATGTATCAATGTCTACTGGACTAATTTATGTGGATAGTTGATGTGAGAGTGATATTTCTCTAGACTGGAGATAATGTTTATATTTTTATTTAATTATTATTATAAGTTTGATTAAATAAACACGATTGTTAAATAAAAAGAACATTTTAGGATTGAATTTGTTTTCATTTATTCTGTTAAGGACTAGCAATAAGTTAGTTTAAAATTATGTTGAGTATTATAAAGTGCATATTGATAAAGGAGAAAATCATTATTTTACACTCCAAATTCCACTAATGTTTCTGCTATATGTATTTAAGTTTCTTCTTCATTTATTCTGCTTTATTTTATATATTTTAGGAGACATCATGGTTGTTTCACAATAAATGAGACATCAGATGATAAAATGAGCAACACTTTCAAACTCAAGATACTCGAAAACCTTAGGAGAAACATAAAAGCATTAACACATTATTCATTTGTATGGCACTGTTCATATATATAGTATTATTCATGATACTGTTTGCAATACTATTGACATATACGGACCGATAATGTGACATTGATTGATGATGTGACATCGACCAATAATGTGATAGCATTTGATTGAATGAATGATATGACATTAACTACTTATATGATATTGACCGATAATTTGTCATAATTTTATTAGACTAAAATATTTATAAGGTTTGACCGATAACATGTCAGTATATTAGTGGACCAGAAAAATAAATGTATGGTACATGTAGATAATTTCAGGCGTAAATAATAATTTTTATCCAATATAGTATGAATAATAAATGGTTCACATTTTTTATTGATGTAAATAGTATATCTAGCGTATAGGCTATAGGTTTGAAACTAATTCCTATAATAGATCAAATTAAAATATACAAATTCAAAAAGATTTGAAAGAGAATAAGTTACAACGATATCAATATGTTAGGAGATCAATGCTTATCTTCTGCTAATTTTAAGAATATTTATGAAATTGTACTAAAAGAGAAAATTAATTTTTAAAATTAGAATTTAAGAATTATTTTTTTCTTATTTTCCAAAATCAACTATAGGAGGAACTAGTTTTACAAAAATAATTTTGATTTTTTTTAACCAAACACTAAAATTAAGTTTTTAATTTTTAAAATTACTTTTAAACGTTTTGAAAGTAATCACAAGCGGAATTGGATTTCAACAAATGAGAACACAACGTACTAAAATAAATTAACAATATAAACCGCATAATATAGATGAAGAGGCAGCAGCACCCTTGTTCGTACAATAAAGGCATCCGCTAACACTATCAGCAAACCAGAAACCATAAAATATTCAAAAATTCCTTGCCATAAAACAAAAATTTCATCAACATAATTTTAATTAATATATTTCCAAAATTTCACGGTTGACGTACTTGTGATGTCAAACTGTTATGTTATATTTTAAATTGCAAATCTGAGTTTGATCATCAAGAACATGCAAAAGTGAAATTGAATTTCCAGTGTCAAAAGCAGTCTTTATTTTTCAGATCCATTGCTGAAACTCTTTGCTGATGAATGAAAAACCTGATACATAGGTTGATGAATCAATTAGGGCAGAGGATGTTGAGATTTATTATGACCCAGCCGAGCTTTTTGGACGCTTGTTGAAGGGTTCATCAATTGAGGATCCAACAGCGGTTTCCTCTCTCCAAGAAAACGTAAACATATATACTACATGTGTCAGTTTTCTAATCTCATCAGACATTGATTTGTCCTTTTTTTTTTTTTAGTGCTACCTTTGTTTGTTGTTTGTTTTTCTTCATGTGTAGGCTTCTACTCTATTAGCGGAGGCATACCTATATATTGCCGTAAGTATTTTGAATCAGCTTTTCTTCTAAAACAGGCTTTTATAGGTACTATTTTAGTAGTCTGTGGGAGCATCAAAAGCCCAATGATATTGATATTCCATATGTTCATTAAAATTTGCGAAGAATAAGTTGAATCAGCTAATCGATGTCAGCAAAGTGATTAGTAGAGTAATGAATCAGATGCTACGCTGGACAAGCTGCTGGAAGATTGTTATGCGAGTGGTTAAAAATTTGTTATTAGTTTGTTATTTCCCACCAAAATGTTGTGGTGAATATCAGAGAGTGTGTTTATGATTCTGTTACACTTGGAAAGTTCCAGATGCTACTATATATATAGTGTATTGTAATCTCATTTCATTGTATCAATCATAATGAATTCAATTTCTGTTTTCCGTCTCTAAGTCAATAAGTTTTCCTTCATTTTCTTGTCAAACGATAAAGCATATAGTTTTAATTAAATGAACATCATTATTTTCACAGTCACCACGAAGGTGAACTATACAACTACAGATACAACAAGAGTAATTAATATTACATTGAAACAGCAAGACCTTGCAAAACGAAGCAAAAGCTAACGGACATAATTCAGAAAATACAGTACACAAAAACACTCCTTACACAAAACAAAACCAGCAATATTACTTGAGATGAAGTTTCACACTAAGTAGATACAGCCAAGCCAGCAGAGAACGTCAACAAACCAACGGACGTGTTTTGTCCATGGTAGCTTATTGGCATTTTAGCTAGGTTTCAGCTTCTTTCGTCTTATCGCGGAGGCTTCCGTAATGTTTGAAAACGGAGCCCAAAACTTGTGAAATCCAGACGCTTCGTCTAAATCGAATCTTGGAGAAGTCCAGTTGTACAAATATACAAATCCGAAAGACGAGAAGCATTAAAAATGAGGCAAGTAGCGACACCGGGGTCCTGCCAACCACTAACAGGCAAAAGCAAATAACTAGAGGATATACCAGAGTGGCTGCGGAGCCATACGGGAGGTGATAATTAATCACCAGCATAGCTACACAAAAGGCTGTAATATTTGAAATTGCGAAAAGTGTGGATATCATATCACTGACGGCTGGGCCGTAAAAATGCCCCGCAGCGAACAGAATCGCGTCACTTGTTGGGATGCTGCTGCTATTGCTCCAAGAAAAGGCGGTTACATTTGCTGTTCCTGATTGTGTTACATTTGCCCTTGCTTCTGCTGATGTCGATGCCGATGTCGATGCTGATGGTGATGCAATAGAGTTGATGGTTCCGGTTGACTTATTCCCCTGAAGATCATCAGCCGGGGTAAGCGCTGCTTGGAATGTGGCTGTCGCGATTAATACAGCAACCACAAGTAGTGCGCTTCGATTTTCATCCGTAATGCGCTGTGATGAGCGGTAAAAGAACAAAAGCACCTTTTGACGCCATGTCAAACCTTGTTTTAAGTAACCTGCAATGTTCCCAACACGAAGGGAGGGCCCTTCTCGACCACCAGCTTTGTGCACCATGCGTTTCACTTCTTCAAATTCAGGTTTACTTTGCAGATGTTCTACTACCATGTCCATGGGTGTCTTACCTTGTACGTTCTGAGCATTTATGTGATCACGTGCTCTTTTAATTATTAGCCTCACCAACTGCAAGCATACATTTATATGCGCATGCAATTAATAATCATGAAGATATAGGGACTAACCGAAATATAATTTAAAAACTTTTCATGCCTGGATTTGACTTTTGGAGATTGTGATATGCAGTAAAGTGTTGCCTTCATCATCCGCCCAGTTAAGGATATCCTCCATGTCGACATATCGAAGCCATCCTAGTGTGCACTCAACGGCGTCCCGCTGGTCATTTTTTGCAGCAACATGCAAAGCAGTCTCTTTCCGGATTGTCACGTCTGTGATGGACTCAGGGCAAGCCGCTAGAAGTTTGCATAGGAGATCGACATTTCCTTTTTCCGCAACATAGTGTAGAGGCGTTACACCCTCCCTTCCTTGGACACGAACCAGATTTCTGTCCACATCTATGAGCCGAGGAACCATTTGGGTCTGTTTCTTTTGCAAAGCAGAATGCAGGGGACTAAATCCATATTGGATTTGCTTCTGCAAAGCAAGATGCAGGGGACTAAATCCATATTGGTTTTGCTTTCTTGCAAATGATGGCCTTAACCTCATTATCTCCAGGGCAAAGTTGACATGCCCCATTGAGGCCGCTATATGTAAAGGAGTATCAACGAATGGTACTTGGTCTATCTGATCTAAAAGATATGCGTCCTCCCATATTAATTCATACAAGGCATCAACATTTCCTGTTTGAGCAGCCTCGTTCAGCCTCTGATCCTTACTTCTGAAGGACATTAAACAATTTCTGAGATGTACGCAGTATGAAAATGCCGTATTGTTTTTAAAAAGATAATCGATAAATGGACTGTAATTTAGTAAAAGAGCTGTGTTCCTGTTACCTCGATAAATGTCTGTCGCTGTCGCTAACAGGAAGTGAAGCTGCCTCTCGTGCTCCAGCTTCGCGCAGCATTGCCTCAATCTCTTTGTTTTCTGATTTAGTTTGATCAAGTAATGAAATATCTAAAGGTGTCAAACCTTCCGAATTCCGGGCATTTGTATCAACTTTGCAATTCAATAAACACCTTACAATCTGCTTTGGATAAAAAATTCAGACATCATCAGTACGTGGAAATAGCAATAATCTGTCTAATCACAAGAATCTATCTAATCACTGTTTAACTTAATTTTATCTGTGACTATATACACATAGTACTTTTGTAAAGTGAAACTTTAATAAACTTAAAATACAAATAAAATAAGAAAAATATATTTTAATATATTAAAAATTATTTTTTTATTAATGACATTCTTAATTTATTAAAATGAAAATAAATTTATTAATTAAATATTATGTACATATAATTTTTTTCTAATGTGAACGCTTTGACTTATTTTTTCATGCAGACATACTATTAAAATATATGATTTTATAATAAATTAATACATGACTCTATAATAAATTAAAATACATGATTTTATAATAAATTAATACATGACTTTAAAATAATTCTATTAAACTATATAATTTAATAGCGTGTTTGTATTTAAAAAAAGAGAATGCATATATATATAGTGTGTGTGTGTATTCGAGCTTGCCTGTAGTTGATTTTTGGATGTCGCTATGTGTAACAAGGTGTTGCCATCCCTATCTTTCAAGTTGAGGATTCTTTGATTGTATTGCTCAGCTTCTTCAGGGCCAAGCCACGGTGGTCGTACTGTTGCTAAGGCTCGATCAAAAGCTTCTACCTTATCGTTTTTCAAAGCAATATGAAGAGCAGTCTCGCCTTTATTTGTGACATCTTCAAGAGATTTCGGACATGCAGTCAAAAATTTCCTCAACAGATGGATGTCTCCTTTTTCAGACACCAAATGCAAAGGAGTGATGCCTTCTCTTCCTTGGACACGAACAAGGTCCGGATCAATATCTATCAGCTGAAGCACTATCTGCGTTTGATCATTTTGCAAAGCTAAATGCACAGGAGAGAAGCCATTTTGGTTTAGCTTCTTGGCAAATGACGGATTTAGTCTGATAATCTCCGTGGACAATTCAGCGTTTCCTTCCCTTGCAGCATCATGCAAAGGGGTATCAGCAAAAGGTCTCTGGTGGAATTTCTCAAAAAAGTATGGATCGTCTCCAATTTTCTCATACAAAGTATTGATATCCATTGGCTTAGCAGAAGACTCCGTCACCGAAATTAACACTATGAAGGTGGCACTTCACTGATCAATGCCCTTTGTGCTACGTACAGAGAGGAAACTGGAAAGTTTTTAACTGAACAGGAAGAGCAATTGAAGATGAACAAAACTAACTTCCTTTGTGTTTTTTGATTGCCTTATGAGGCTTGCCTTGCCTTAAATAAGAGGGGGAGAAAATTTTACCTAAAGGGGAAAGGATAGTTATACATCATATTTTGGAGAATTCATGACGTAGAATTCATGACGTAGTCTCCTCATAAACAAAATTTGTTCGGATGTATGAACATCGATATCACTGGTCCTTCGTGTGTATGATGCTATTTATTAATAAAAGTTACTTTAAGAAGTAATTAATTAATAAGTATTTTAAAATATATTTAATGTATAAATATTTAAATATATTTGTAACACGATAACATAAACATATTTTTAAAAGGATATTGAATAAAAAAACTGATATTATGTTCAGATTAAAAAAATTATATATATATATATATAAATTAAAAATTATTAAAACTTACAATTTCATAAAAATCACATAAATAATATTAACATAATAATAAAACTCATATTATATTTAAAAAATTATAAATTATAATAATTATAAATTAATAACTTTCTTTAAAATAAATTTTCATGACACGTGAAAAATGAGAGGGTCATTCTCTTTATGTCCTTCCAGTTCAACGGCGAGTCAACTTGAGTCATTCAATATCAAGAGCGATCACCTTATGTTGTTTTGTGGAAAACATGTCATTTCAGAAAAAACTTTAGTGGAGGTAACAAACAATCAATTGACGGCCTTACACGGTGTCAATTATTGCCTCGTTAAAAAATAGATAAATAAATAAATGGAACTGCAATTATTGCTGGCTCTAAATAATTAAATCATTGGGTCCCACTTCATATCTTCCAAGAATCTGATTCACAAGCAGGAAAAAAGTAAAAATTGTGGGGCCGCTAAGTTATTCCATTCAATAATTCACAGCTAATAATTTGACATGATATCACTGAAATGTTGCCAAGTGGTCAATTAAAGTTGGAATGATGTTATCCAAACGGAGAGAATAAACTAAAAAGGATGGGATTGATGATAAAATCATATAACTTAAAAAAGAAAGTGACAAAATAATTCATTAATGTTATAAAATCATCTGATTTAGTAGTTAATTCTGTTTTCCTTTCATCCTCCTTCAGTTTTTTTTTTAAGTCATTTTCTCCAAATTATACCTTAAATTAACGAATTAAAATTTAATATTATACTTAATTTTTGCTTAACACTATATTTGTAATAAGAATTTATTTTTATTTTTATCTTTTTATTCTTTTATTTAATAAATACTAATTCAATATTAAGTAAAGACTCAACTCAACTCGTAAATTAACAGCCACCTCACGAGCATCTCGTGTTTCCATTGAAAATTAAAAGTCTTAAAGGAAAAGATTAAAGTTGCTACAAGATTAAATGACAAAAGAAAAATTTCGTTAAAAAATGATTAAAAAAAGAAAAGAATTCACCTCCCTATCAGTGTATGTTGACTCACCGATTCTACACTGCAAATTCACCTTCAAAGACAACGACCCCGAAGACGGTAATAATAATAATGAAATAAAACTCCTCGCAAATTTAAGGTGCATAAATGCTCATATTTTAAGAGATTCATGTTTCATCCTCATTTTTAGCCCTCCGTTTTCTTAAGCAATTTATATTAATTTCTTCCAAAGTTCTCAGCCATAAATTTTTATCGTTCATTTAACCCCCAAAAAAAAAAGTGATGATTAATTATAAACAATATACATGAAACAAACTATTGCACCACTTTACTTAAACATAGTAATATTGGTAATTACTTATGCACGTGAGCGTGATTAAAACCCAAATCTCTTATTTTAGTATAAAGATTTATTAATTAAACTAATTGAAGCTCACTAATTTTCTAATAATTCACTCTTATTCTTAAAAAAAGGATATCCCTATTCTCAAAGTTATTTTTTGTTTTATGAAATCCTAAATTGGAGAGAATCAAGATTCGATAAACCCCTCGTGATTCTAGCATGAAAAAGATTAAGGGTTATGTAGCAGAAAAGTCTACAATTAATGTTCGTGAAAGCACAGGGGTGATCAACACATCAGATTAGAGAAATTCTAGAAACGGAAAAGAGATCCCACTAGCATTTTTGGTTGTAGCAATGAAAAATAGATTCAACAAAATGATCCATTGAAATAGAATCACATCAATCAATCATCAAAGAAAACAATTCTTTTCATGTTTCATTGTTCTCAAAACTACGAGAACCAGAATTTGGAAAACAATTCAAATAGTAGCAATTAGGAATCTTGGTAAAAGCCAATAATTTATGGATAAGACTCAGAAGCTTAGCCGTGGTCTTAAAAATGCATTCTTTAGTCGTTCGCCAAAGTTCAAAGCATAGGAAAGGCAGCTTGCCAAAAAAAAAAAAGAAAAAAAAGCAATAATAATAGCCGTCTTACACGACCTGCTTACAAGCTGCCTTTCTGACTAGTATCATAACAACTACACAAACATAATTAGTCTTGTGAATTTGGAGTTCTAAACTCAGTACAGTAGGCTCGACGAAGTTGAATTCGTTTAATTTCGGCTTTGCTCCTCTTTCATTTTTTTTTTAATCTTTATTCATTTAATAAAGGTGGCATGCGTTAAATATGAAGCAAAAATACTCAATAAGAGATATTCAACTTTGCTGCTTAATTGAGGATTAAGGATTACAAGGCTGTAAACTACTATGATTAATGCTTAAGAGGGATATCATCGCTCTATGCCTTTATCACCCAGCTTCTTCTAATATATCACTTCATAACCATTTTTTTTTATAATTACATTTTTACAGCTTAATATTTCAATTTTTATCATTTTACTTGTTAAAAATTACAAAATTTTAATGCAATTTACACTAAAAATCCATTTTACCCCTAAACTGTGAGAATAAATTTAATCCTCTATATAAATAAAAAATTAAATTAATTATATACAAAGACATAATACTTTTATCAATTGATTGTTTTATATATCTAAATTTAATCAATTGATAAAATTGTAAAGATTATAATATTTTTAGCTTAATAAACTAAAATTCCTAATATATCCATGTGACATCATTAATTTCTTAATGGACTTACCGGTTTAGTGGTAAATAATAAAAACTCTGAAAAAGATATAATTATTTAAAAACTTTGACGACAAAGTGATGTACCAAATGATGATATACCTTCTTAAAATATAATGGTTCCATGAAAGAAGGCAATTCAAGTAGATTACTTCTAAGTCAAGTAGACTTCAACGAATGAGGAAATAAATTAACAATGTAAAACATAAAATATTGACGAAGATGACGCCCCTATGCTTGTACAATAAAGCCCTTCGCCAATACCAAGGTGAATCAGAAACAAAAATAATTAAACTGCTATAGGCACGAATAATAAATTATGTATACAATACAACAGTGAGGAAAAGAATATCATCCGTGAAATTCGATTTTGTGGTCAATGCTATGGCGACTTTCATCAACAAGAGCCAAACTTAACATTTCGGTACAAAACTGATCATCTGGCTTCAGCCACAATGCCTGATTTGCAAATTAGGATGAAAAAGCAAATCAATGATTCATAAAATGCAGCGAGATTAGAGTTGTCCTTTCAGCAGCGTATGACTAGGATAGACAGTAAGCTTATTGCACATAAAGGAACAGTAAAGAGTACTTTTTAATGTACCTTGTGATAATATGTAATGGCAGCAGAAAAGTTATCCTGCACAAGAGAGCCAAAAGAAACAAATTCATTACCATAGCATTTATTTGAATGCAAGGGTAAAAATCCAACAACAGTTTTTAAACTCTAAGCAGTAGATACTAGCTAGCATCCACTAAACTAGTATTTGCTAACAAATACCACTTAAATCAATTTGCTAACTACTACTCACAACAGCAGAATATTCATAGGTACACAAGTTGTCATTGAAAAATGAATTAATAATAAATCCACCATACCAGCAAATGGCAAGTATACGCTAGACCTGCATATGTGCTCAAGCTTCTGCTTGACAACGTCAGCGCTCGCTCATTCAGGATATTGCCTCATGATACATCCTGAAACATGATAAATTCTAAAATCAGATTTAATAAACAATAAGTCAAATGTATGTTTATAGATTAGCAATACCAGGAGTAAACCTAAATCCACCTCCGACTAAGAAGGAAAAAGGCACAAACATGGGAGAAAAAAAAATTACTTTTCCATAAAGAGAGCTATAGATAAACAGGGAGCATATGAAGTACCCAATGGAGAGCAAACCAATGCATATTGCGGCATATCCTTATTTAAACTATTTGCATCAAGTCCTTTTAGGAAGTGCTATAGATACAAATTCTACGGCTCCCAGTAGTCTCTCAAGCTTATTGGGCAACGCTGATCATAAGCAGCCATGATGTTATAAGGAAGATTATACTTCTTTCTTATGTCTTCATGCTGCTGACGATCTCAGACGATGCAAACTGAGAAATCCTACCTGATTATAGTATACTTGAATCCCTAAAATAAAATGCATTTATCAAGATAAAGGTGATCCTCTATTTGACAATTTAGCAGAACAAACCAATTATGAAGCAGAAACTCTCTTAGGAGTTCTCACTGAAATCTCAAGAAAAAATGAAAAGCAGCCTATATTTGGAAGAAGGTAATAAGCCTGTTCAGCAAGGTTAAAGCGATGAGTTCGCATGTACTCCATTCCAATGTACAAAATTGGTAAATGGCACTTGGAATAAGAGAAAATCAAGATTGAACCTTTAAAAAGAGAGTTCATAGTGATAAGACTACTCCCACATCGCAATGCATACCATCACTAAACAATAAATGTGAAATTTACGACCACAAAACTACTCATGACAGTTTTATAATCAAAATAGAGACATTACAACAATGCCTTGGGTTGATTTGAGACTAAGTTTAATCAACTTACAGCATTTCTCAGGAAGAAATATGGAATTCAAATGCAAGGCATTCATAAAAGTTCATATTGGTAAAACAGTTTATCAAAAATGGAGGGCAATATCTGAGTATAGAACTTTTATTAAATCAAAAGGGGCAAAAAAAAAATCATGGTTGATGACCCATGAAACCCAATTTTTTTAGAGAGTGCTCTTGAAACAGATTAAGCTGAAGCAATTGAAATTTCAACCATTACATGAAACCTAACAGAAACATGCGGAACCCAAACAATATTTTACCCACATGATTACACACCCAAAGCACACTGTTTTTCAATTGAACAAGAATTATAATATCAAGATGAGCAAAATCAACCAAACCCAACCCTAGGGGCATCTTTCAGAGACCAAAATGTGTTCTGGAACTTGCTCAAAAACAAGGTAGTAGCTTTGTCTTTGTCCTCATTGCATGAATATGCTGATCCAACGAAAGAAAAATCTGAAAGGTACAGAAAAGAATAAATAATACTAAAAATTACCCTGGACACAAAAGAGCAGCAGTGTGATAACCCAACATTGCCTGATCACCCTCTTCTTGAGCAGCAAAAGCATTTCCATAACCTATCCAAGCAGGGGCAAATTTCCCATCAAGATTTGTAGCCTTGCTGTAATGAATGGAGCCAACAAGCAATTAGATATCACCTCAATAACATTTCAAACCTCCTATAAAATCCGCAGACGACATATTTAATAAGAGCAGCAAACTAATGGTGCATTTACTTCCTATGAATGGACAACAATAAAAAAAGGCTGGACTGTAAATTAGAATAAAAAATAAAAATTAAAATAAATTATTTATTTAAATTATAAAAATTAAAATCGAAATGTGTTATATTCTTATTTATGTGTTTATTTTATTTTATAATCAAAATAAATTATTATGAGTTGCCATAATGGTTTAGTTAAAATTAAATATTTTTCACTAACAAAATAAATAAATAAACATTTTTAAGAGATATACATATATGTTTACTATAATATTGAGTGTAATACTATATTTTTCAGAATAAATTGGTTATTATTATTCCTACTATTATTATTATTATTATTATTATATATATATATATATATTGTTATAATTATTAGTGTTACTATTATTATTACCATTATTATTTATTTAGTTAAATAGGATAAAAAAGAAATATTTAATTTTCTTTAAAGATAAAATTGTCAATTAATTTCCCAATCCCACTTCCCTATTTTCATATCCATCTCTCTCATGGCAACACGATTCCAATACCTTAATCCCAAATTTGTAAGCCCCACCCAAAATTGATTCTCATTTTTTCATGTTTTTAAAAAGTAAACACAATTAATCACTCCTGTTCTCTATTCTAATTCCCTAATTTGAGAATTAATGCAACCTAAAAAATTTGTAGGGTGGAGCAAGTTCATTTATTTGTTTTCCTTTGTAAATAGGAAAACATTAATCATAATAATAATAATGAAGAAGAATAAAAAAAAAAAAGAAAGAAAAGAGAGAGAGAGAGAGGCAAAAATCTTACTTACCAAGAAGAAACACATAAACTATACAATTGAAAATATTATAATCAAAGTAATCAATATTGTTAACATATATGTATTCATAATGTTGATTTTAATGATAACAAATAAAATTAAAAATTATTAAGTTTTTAAAAGTTCAAAATTTTTTCATAAACTATTATTTTGATTTTATAAAGGCTTTTATCTAAAAGAAAAGTGATTTTATGAAATTTATTATTTTTTAAATTTATGGTCTAATTGAAAAAGTTTTGGAAATTTTGAAATTTCAAAATAACTTATTTGTAAAGTTTTATGGAAATTTAAGCCACAGTATAAATGTATAGAGTTTTGGAAAAAAATTGTAATTTTTGAAAACTGACATTGTAGTAAAGCAGCTAACCGAATTCACAAAAGTGGTAAATCAGTCATGAAACAAAAACTCTTTAAATAAAAGCAGTTAACTGAATTAACAAAAGCAGCAAACTAGTTATGAAACAGAAGCTCTCTAGATTAAAACAGCTAAGCAAATTCATAAAAGCAATAAATTAATTAAGGAAAAATTTAAATTTTTGAATATAATAGTACACAAGTCAATTACCATAAAAGCCATAAAGCAGCAAACTAGTTATCACTAAAAAGTTAGCAAAGTCTAATTTTCAGCTTCAACTATAAATTAATACATTCAAATTCAATCAAGTAGAGATCTAAAAGTTATTATTATGATTGCTATTGAATATAACACTATTATTGAGCTTTAAACTTATTTTTATTTTTTTAAATCACACATTAAACTTCTATTTGTAATTAAACACATTGTGTGAAAGAGCATTCATTTATAATCTTTATTTTTTATAAGTTGTAAGTATTGGAATACATTTGGATTAAGAGATTAGAGATAATCTCTTATTATAAAAGTTGTTTGACACATGTGAAATCTATTATAAAAGCTCTTGAAGCCTTAGAGGCTTGGATAATGAAATTTTTAAATGAAATGTGAACAGTGACATTTTCTTTTTATGCTCGTCTTAAGGTTTTCGACCGTCCTGAATTCAAATATGACGTCCGTTTTCCTGTCGGATCACTCATTCATTGTGAAACAATCGTGATGCTCCTAAAATACATAAAATACATTATAATAAAACACATATAATTAAATAACAAAATACTTAAATAAATAAAAGTAGCAATGTTAGTGAGACTTAAAGTATAAAATAACGATTTTATCCTTTATAAAGATACACTTTTTAACACTCAACACTAAGCTAAAGCATCATTAGTGAAGAAATTCTCAAGTTTAAGAAGGAAGCTTTAGGGAAATCAAAGAAAACAAGTAAATAACACTTCACTTTAACTGTAATGTAAGGACAATATATTAAAATTAGCTTTGATTAATAATTCTCTTATGCCATGTTTAGTTTTAAATAATCTCTTATCTTATAATGATTATTATTATGGTGTGATTGAATATTATTAAATCCCCACATGGCTGGTTATACTGCCTATATCATGATATCATCCTTATATGGCTGGTTATGCAACCTAGGATGTTATATTTACTACTTACTTAATTGGATAGTTGGCTATGGTGCCTAATATGTGATGCCCTTATTTTATTCTGCCGCCTAAAATATGATGTTGTTATTACTCCTTACATGATCGGTCCTACTGCCTATATTAGAATTCTATTTCTTTAATTTCTGTATGGACGACACTGCCTCTTATATTTGATGTTGTTGTCTTAAATTAGTTTCATGTTTTGCTTTTTATATATATGAAAAATTTACATACTATGATATAAGTTGCATTAGGCTCAAGCATTTCATGGATGATTTGATAAAAAGGTATTTTAATGAATTTTGAAAAAAAATAATAAAAAGGGTTGTTGTACTACTTGGTGGCAAGCGTTCATAAAGAGGGTAAGCCCTCTAAGCGAAGAGAAGAGATCCTTTAGGAACGGTGATACGTAACACCCAATGGATCAATTAATTTAAACCCAAAGGTATGTTATGGAATGCAAGCCTTGTAGTACAACAACCTTAGGGCCCTAATATAGTTCTTTACATTTCTAAGTTTCATTTAAAAGATTTAGTACTCATTTCATAAAGTCATTCATGTGCATGATAGATAATACATGCTTCAAGTGTTCACTTACTAGGTATTAGTTCATGTAGTCCTTACATTGCAAGAACTAAGTAGGGAAAATTGGTGCTAAGTCCCAACCAAGGCAAAATGCATATGGGCATAACAGACCTTGAGTTACACAACAGGCTCAACTGTGTTCCTATCTAAGCATGAATTAATTGAACAATTTATTTTGAAATATAAATAGTTTTTTTATATGTGTAATTTCTGTGAATATCGATTGGCCCAAAAGAAGGTCCATATTTAATAGAATTATATGTGTACTTGTGGTAATAAATACGTGATGATTATTTGGTTTTACATGTGAGCAATAAATCGGCCCAAAAGAAGATTAATTGTTTGACATGTACTTATTATCATTGTTTGATTACTATACTAAGATATCACTTATAAGTTAATATTTTGTCCAAAGATAAAATATTGATGGAGTGTCCGGTATCTTGAAATGGAATTTACCTTTATTTGAATTTAGTTTTGTTTAAAGACTAATATGAACTTATTTTATTTGTTTGTTATTCTCTATTTAGTTATTTCTGCTGCTAATATTATTGTCAATATCAATTCAATTCATATGCTAAATGACTCTAACTTCAAATTATGGCATGAGAATCTTTCAATAGTTCTCGCAATTATAGATCTTGATCTTGTGTTAAGGGTTGATTCTCCCTCATCTCTTGATGATAAAAGAAAAATACAAAAATGGGAGAGATCAAATCACATGTGTATTACGATCATGAAGAATGCCATTTCAGAAGCATTTAAGGGCTTAATCATTGAAAAAGCAACCACGGTTAAGGAGTTTCTTACACAAATTAAACAAAGGTTTATCAAGAACAAAAAGGCTGAAATTGGTACACTCTTGACAAGCCTAATTTTAATAACACATAAAGACAAGAAAATGAATAAGGATAAAAAAGCAGTAAATACAATACCTTAAAGAAATAACAAAAGAATTTAGATGATCTAAAAGTCACTTGTTGTTCCTTTAGAGGAGCTGAAGGGTATGGCTTAGTTTGTTATGAGGTTAATTTAACTGTGGTACCTAGACACACGTGGTTGATAGATTCTAGTGCAACAGCTCACATTAGTGTGTCTATGCAGGTTATTTAAATTGCCGAAAGCCCAATGGTGGTGAAAGATACATCTATGTAGGTGACAGCAAAAGAGTGAAAGTTAAAGCAATTGAAAATTTTAAATTATTATTAAAGACTAATTTTTATTTGATCTTGATAAAACATTTATTGTTCCATCTTTTAGACATAACTTGATTTCTGTTTCCGCTTTGGATAAATATGGTTATTCTTGTTCATTTGGAAATAGAAAATTTAGTTTGTTTCATGATTCAAAATTGATAGGCTCCAGATCTTTATCAGACAATGATAATATTTATTTGATGGATTTAATTGCTTCATTTAATGAATCCCTACAATCAAGTACATGAGGTATAAGGAGAAAATTAATAAATAAGAATTCAACTGCATTATGGCATAGGAGATTAGATCATATCTCCAAACAGAGGATAAAGAGACTTATGTCAGACGAAATTCTTGACCCTTTAGATTTAACAGATTTCAATATCTATGTTAATCGTGTCAAGGAAAAATAAATCAATAAAAGGAGATTTGAAGTCAGTAGGACTTCGGACGTCATAGAACTTATACATATATATATTTTGAAATACAAATAAGCAACCCAAGAGGGGGGTGAATTGGGTTTTTAAAATTTATTTTACAAATGAATCAATCTCATGCCTTAATACAAATAAAAAATAAGTTTTACAGCAACTAAATCAAATATAATAAATTAGACAATGCTTGCACAATAAATGAGTAAGGGAAAAGAATGCAAACACGGCAATTTTTACGTGGTTCGGTAATCCCGGTCTACGTCCACGCCTCCAAGCTAACTAAGCTCGAGGATTTCACTATTCAAACCTCCCAAGACTTCAAATGTTTACAATTGACTTCCAAGGTATCAATGGACCTTTACAATTAAGAGATTATCACCCTAATCTCTTTACCCCAAGTGTTTCCCTCACTTGAATACTCTCAATACGATACAAATTAGAAATTACAGCATGACACTCTCTATAAGAATAAATTCATAAATAATGGCACAAAAATGATTTAATCTATTGTGATTTGCAATATGGAAGCTCAATATATGTTTTACAAACTTGTTTTTTCTTGCTAGAGTTCTTGAAATGAAGTTGGAGTTGAGTTTTTATAGTTAAAGCTCGAAAACTAGTTGTTATTGTCAAATTCCAGTGCTCAAGCGGCTAACCGCTTAATTTAACCGGCTCCCCGCTCGTAACAGTGAAGTTACCGTAAATTTTAAATTTTACTATAATAATACTATTCACGAAATTACAGTTTTACCTCAAAACTTATTCAAATTATGTTATGACCCAAAACATCATAAAATTTTTCAAAAAGATCCAATGTTAGAAATTTTAAATATTATTTAATTCCTAAAAGTATTCTGAAATTACAGTATGGCCTAAACTAAATGAAATATTTTCAAATAAGTCCTCTTTGAGTTTTAACTAAATCACCATAATCTTTAAAGTTTTCAAAACTTTTCACTTAAACCTCCAATCTATTATGAGTTACAAAATAGTCCAAATATTTTAGAGTTTAGCAAATAAGTCCAACTTTGAAATTTAAAAGTTTTTCATTTTTACCCAAATTATTTAAATCCACAAAATATTTTATGTCATAAACATAAAATTAATTTAGTTTGAAGAATAGTTATTTTATTAATATAAAATTGAGCTTCACAAATGCTAATCCAAGTATAAATTAAATCATACCGGCTTTACAAGAAATTGTCGCAATAAATTATCCGTTGAGCTCGAAATTCTATTCTTGACTTCGCCGTTGTCCGTTGAGTGTCTTGAACTTGATTTCACTTGATTCTATTTGATTCATTATCCTTTAAAACTAATGAACTTGTGAAATACAAAATAAAACACTTTAATGTATTTGTTTGTTATCATCAAAATTATAATATTTACAGCCTTTAGGCTTACAATCTCCCCTTTTTGATGATGACAAACATCTCATGTATTTTGATATATATACTCCCCCTTAATACATGGCATACATAATCAAATTTGAAATAAACTCCCCCTAAAAATATGATCTATAACAATTTATAAGCTCCCCCTTAATATTTCAAAAAAAAAACATGCACAAGTGCGTAAAAAGAAAATATAATACCTATCTCCGAAATACATGACTTCTCCTCCTTCATAATCAAAATTTAAATTAAGGCAATATTAATCAACCAAATACAGGCAAGAGACATGAAAATCTAACAATATATCAAGAAGTCATAATATAGCATCCAAATACAGAACATCCAAATAGTTCATAATGATCATCCATAATTCATACAGAAAATGTAAATGCATAAAAATGTGTGGTACAGAGTGACAGAAAATAAAAGAGCTATGGAGATGGTGGATGTGATGAAGATGATGGTGGTGGAAACCCAAGAGCTGCAAAAAGCTGCTGGCCATCAAGAATTTACTGCTGTTGAGCAAAAAGTCGCTGGTGTTGGTCAAATAATTGTTGCTGCTGCTGCTGCTGAAAGAGGCGCTAGTGCTCCAAAGTGGATTGAGCTGAAAAAGCTTCAAACTGAGATTGAAGTCGGCTTTGCTGTGTCGAAAGAGAATCCATTTTAACCAACATCTGCTGCATCTGATCCTTATGGGCAGCTGAAGGAGTTTTGGAAGAACCCGCAGAAGATGGATAATGAGAGCGCTATGGGACACTAAGATCAGGAAGTTGCTCTGGTGGAAGAACATCGTTAAAGAAATGATGATCTGTAGGAGCAAGTTTAGAAACTTTAGTGAAGTATCTCCGGTCTAGTCCATTTATCTTCTACCCAAATAAATCCTAAGTTGTCAATGGCATCATCTTCTAGTTCTCTTGAATTTAAAAAGGTTGGTTCAGCAATAGGTACTCGGAAATGTTTGAGGATGCGGGTAATGATACTACCATAAATGAGGGATCTTTTAGCCATACAAGGTGTGCTAAGCATATGATTGAGTATAATGTACCCAACATTGAGCTTTTTACCCTCCAAAATACAATCCAATAAAGATACATCCAATCGGTTAATTTTATTCCCATGACCATACCTAGAAGTAATCACATGATGAAGAACATAATGTAGAATTCTAGTTTGAAGAGGTAAAACTTGAGATTTCAATGATGATCGACAAAATTCATCGAACAAGTCACGTCGGCGACAAATTTTTCGAACAACATTTTCAAGAGAAAACCATGGATGATCTATTCTAACTCTAGCACTGTAAATTTCTAATCTCTCATTTGGAGTCCCAAGAATATGATTTAACTCCGCAACATCAAATTCAATACGAACTCCCCTAACACTAGTAACAATTTTATCCGAAACTTATATACCCATATTCAAATAAAAAACCTTAACTAAATTCTCATAATATGTTTTTTGAATAACTAAGACATTTTTCTAACCCATAGCAATAAGAAGTTTGTCAAGAGATTTATCACAAATTTCCAAATTCGCCAAATTCTTAAGATTAACAAAGTAAGGAAGAATAACCGACCTTGGCATGAAATTATCGATAAACCGTTTCCGAAGCGGGAGATGTCGAAAATGAGTTGATAAAAACTCCGTATTATCTTCATAATCTTCCTTGCGTCTCTTGGCCATTTGTTTACTCTCGGCTTTTTCTCCACCCACCATTGTTGAACAAGCTTAAAGAACAATTTCGGATTTGAGTAAAATGGATAAGTTTGAGCCAAGAAATGTAATCCTAGAGATGAATGAGGTTTAGATATAATGTAGATTTGATTAAAGATGAGCTAGAGAAAGCTTGAAAATGTAGAGAGAGAAACAGCCAAGGTTAGGTTTTTGGATTTCAGATTTTTATGGAGATGTGATAAAATGGTGTTTGGATGATGAAAAATGAAGGAGTAGAGGATGGGTAATAGTTTGGATGATTAATTTTAGCAAGAAAATGTGTGAGAATAGAAGAAATTTGAGAGAGAGATAGTGAGGCACTATTCACGTGGGAGAGAGAGAAAGAGATGAACAAGAGAAGACGAAGTTGAAATGATGATTGAAAGATATTTAATGGAAGTTAAATGGATGGGTAATGGATTGAATAAATGATTTTGACATGAAAATGGTTGAGAAATGAAGAATTTTTGAAAGAAAGTGGAGGAAGATTCACGGTTTGGTGAGAGAGAGAGATAAGTGAGGAAAAAAGCCAAAATGAGGGAGAGGAAAGGGCCTAAACCCGTGACCAAGCGGCTAGCCGCTTGTTCTCAGGTTTGGAAGCAATTCCAAGCGGCTAGCCGCCTGGTTGCTGCCCAACTGTACCAATTTCACTTTTCGGCCATTTTTGATCAATCTCGTCATCATTTCTTGATTCTGAAATCTATCAAGAACCATTTTAATGCATGAATCATGATTTTAAATATTTCAAACATGATTAATTCAAGAAAATAATTCATCTATCAAGCATGTATCATGAAGTACACAAGCATTTGAAATGAATATATCATAATACCTTACTTATCTATCATGCTCAAACTCTTTCAAAAACATTAACAACCATTAAGCACACAATTTTAATAGATTCAATAACGTAATTAGAGATGTTAATGTGAAATTTTCATCATCCAAAGTTCATGCCGAATTTTTGAAAATTGTTCTTCGCAAATGGGTTTTGTAAAAATATCGGCAAGTTGTTTTTCTGTAGAGATAAATTCTAAAGCAATATCACCTTTTTGTACATGATCTCTTAAAAAATGATGTCTAATCTCTATATGCTTAGTTCTAGAGTACTGAATGGGATTCTTTGAAAGATTAATAGCACTAGTATTATCACACTTTTTAGGAATTTGTTTAAGTTTAATGCCATAGTCTCTAAGTGTTTGTTTCATTCAAAGGGCTTGTGCACAACAACTACCTGCGGCAATATATTCTGCCTCAGTGGTTGAGAGTGCAACCGAGTTTTGTTTCTTACTAAACCATGAAATAAGAGAATGACCTAAAAAATGGTAAGTTCCACTAGTACTTTTCCTATCCGCCTTATATCCAGCAAAATCGGCATCCGAATAACAAGTCAAATCTATATGAGTTCCTCTAGGATACCAAAGGCCAAGATCTATGATTCCATTCAAATAACAAAAAATTCTTTTAACAGCAAGCAAATGAGATTCTTTGGGACATGATTAAAATCTTGCACATAAACATACACTAAATATGATATCAAGTCTACTTGCGGTTAAGTAAAGTAAAGAGCCGATTATACCTCGATACTTTTTAATATCAACTTCTTTACCTTTTTCATCCTTATCAAGCTTGATTGTTGTACTCATTGAAGTGCTTTTAGTGTTTGATTCTTCAATTCCAAACCTCTTGAGCAGATCTTTGACGTATTTAGCTTGGTTGATGAAAATTCCCTCATTATTTTGTTTGATTTAAAGTCCAAGAAAATACTTCAATTCTCCCATCATGCTTATTTCAAATTCCTTACTCATACAAGATGAAAACTCTTTGCACAAGTACTCATTAGTAGAACCAAAAATAATATCATCAACATATATTTGAACAACATATATTTGAACAACAAGTATGTCTTGGTTCTTATGCTTAACAAAAAGTGCAGTATCGACTTTTCTCATTGAAAAATTGTTATCAAGTAAGAAATTTTTAAGCCTATCATACCATGCTCTAGGTGCTTATTTTAATCCATACAATGCTTTTGATAACTTATAAATATGATCTGAAAATTTTTCATTTTCAAAACCAGGGGGTTGTTTCCATAAACTTCCTCCATAATATAAAATGAAATCTTTATAGCATGCATATGCTAGCAACATTCTAATGGATTCTAATTTAGTTACAGGTGCAAATGTCTCATCAAAATCAATTCCTTCTTCTTAGTTGTATCCTTGAGCCACTGATCTAACTTTATTCCTTACAACCACACCAGATTCATCCATTTTATTTCTAAATACCCATTTAGTTTCTATGATGGATTGATGTTCTGGTTTAGGAACTAATTCCCACACTTTATTTCTCTCAAATTGATTTAACTCCTCTTGCATTGCCATAATCCAGGATTCATCATTTTTCGCATTCACAAAGGATTTTGGTTCAATTTGAGAAATAAATGCAGCATGCTCACATGTATTCTTAAGTGATAATCTAGTTATAACACCTCTAGATAGATCTCCTAAAATGGCATCCTTTGGGTGAGAAGAAACATACCTCCACTCCCTAGGGAGTGCTTGAGAAGTACCTTAATTTTGTTCTGCGCTTGTTTTTTCAAGTTGCTCCACTTGATTTTCTGCATTCTTTTGGTTGTTCTTTGATGAATCTTCTTGTATATTTTCATCTGCATCATCACTAATAGCGACTTTCTCCATAGAGTAGGTATTAGACTCATCAAAAGTAACATGCATAGACTCTTTTACAATCAAAGTTCTTTTATTATACACTCTATAAGTTTTGCTTGAGTTTGAATACTCAAGAAAGATACCAACATTAGATTTTGGATCAAATTTTCCAAGATTATCTTTTGTGTTCAAAATAAAACATTTACATCCAAAAACTTTGAAATAACCAATGTTGGGTTTTCTATCTTTCCAAAGCTCATAGGGAGTTTTATTGAGATAAGATCTAATCAACACCCGATTTAAAACATAACAAGCGGTGTTGACGGTTTCGGCCCAAAAATATTTAGGTAGTGCATTTTCATTTAACATGGTCCTAGCTATTTCTTGAATAGATCTATTCTTTCTCTCAACAACTCCATTTTGTTATGGAGTTCTAGGTGATGAAAATTAATACTCAATGCCTAAATCATTGCAGAAATTTTCAAATGCATAATTCTTAAATTCTCTACCATGATCACTTCTAATGCAAGTAATAAAAAATCCTTTTTCATTTTGAACCTTTTTACAGAAAACTTTAAAAGCTTCAAATGCATCATCTTTATTAGCCAGGAACAGTACCCAAGTGTATCTAGAATAATCATCTACAATTACAAATGCATAATATTTTCTACTTAGGCTAGCATGTATAGAAGGTCCAAATAAATCCATGTGAAGTAATTGAAGTGGTTTTGAAGTAGAGACATGATTCTTGTTTTTAAAACAAGTTTTGATTTGTTTTCCAAATTGACAAGCTTCACAGATTTTATCCTTTTGAAAACTAATTTTTGGAAGTCCTTTAACCAAATCATTTTTTGAAATTTTTGAAATTAAATCCATGTTTGCATGACCTAGTCTTCTATGCCATAACCATCCATCATCATGCAATGCCGAGAAACATTTATCAATGGTAGATGCACAATCTATATTAATGGTATAGACATTAATACATCTATTTCCTACAAACAAAACTTTTCCATCACATGCATTTTTAATAGCGCATCTAGATTTATCAAATACTACTTTATAACCCTTATCACATAATTGACTAATACTAAGTAAATTATGTTTTAAGTTTTCAACCAAGCACACATTTTCAATAAGAGTAGAAGATACATTACCGACATTGCCAATACCAATGATCTTTCCTTTTGAATTATCTCCAAAAGATACATCTCCACTATTTTCGATCTTGGTAAAACTTGAAAACCAAACATAATTTCCTGTCATGTGTCTTGAACACCCGCTGTCCAAGTACTATTTATTCTTCTTCTTCTTTAAGCCCTGCAGAGAAAATTTTAAGTCTTAAATACCCAAATCTTTTTGGGTCCTTGGATGTCAGCAATGGTTCCTTTTGGAACCTAAACATATTTTATACCATAATAAGCATTTCTTTTCATAGGACATCTATTTTTCATGTGACCATTTCTATTGCAATAATGACAAGTAATTTTATGATCACTTATGGATGTAGCTTTAACAAAATAATTCTTGTAATTCTTTTGCTTCAAGTTAGGCTTATACCCAAGTCCTCATTTATCAAAAACACATTTTTGAGAGTTAAGTAAATTATCCAACATCTGTTGGCCATTTGTAAATTTTATTACAATTTCATTTAACTCATTATTCTTCTTCTTAAGAACTTCATTCTCCTTTATCAATTTTTTAACATATAATTTTTCATGCTCATATAAGGTATTAAGTTTCTCATTTGAAGATGTGACTTTATCATGCAACATTTTATTTTCTAGTTCTAAACATGTAATCTTTGCATTCAATGATTCATTTTCATTTTTGAGATCTATCAATTTCTTTTTAAGGCATACATTCTTTTTACCTATTTTCATCAACTCATCATGCAATTCTTTAAAAGCATCATATAATTCATCATAGGTAGGAAGATTATTTACCTCATCTAGTTCATCATTCGATTCATCTCCAATCGCCATAGGAGCTAGATTTGTCATTTCTTGATGCTCTTTATCGTCACTTGTTTCTTCATCAGTATCATCCCACGTGGCCACCATTGCTTTCTTCTTGAACTAGTTGAGAAGAGGGTATTCCGATCTTATATGGCCAGGCTTCTTGCACTCGTAACATTTAATTGCTTCCTTTTTCTCCTTTTGGTTCTTGAAATCTTTAAATTTTCTTCGCTCACCAGTTTTCTTGAAAAATTTTCTGAACCTCCTAGCAAGCATAGCCAATTCCTTATCATTCGGCTCACTTTCTCTATCACTTTTAAATTTTGTGACTTTGAGAGCAATGTTTTTCTTCTTCTCTTCATTGCCTCTTTCAGCTGCCAAATCTTTCTCATAAGAAATAAGAGAACCGATTAGATCATCAATAGGTAAGATATTTAAATCTTTAGCTTCCTCAATGACAGTTCTTTTTGGTCTCCAATCCTTAAGAAGTGATCTAATGATTTTCTTAACTTTCTCGCTATTTGAAAAAGTCTTTCCTAAGTCTCCTAGAGTGTTCACAATGTCCGTAAATCTAGTATACATAGAATACACACTTTCATTTTGTTCAATTTGAAACAATTCATATTGTCGAGTGTATCTACTAATTTTATACTCTTTCATTTGATTCGTGCCTTTATAAACAACTTCAAGTTTGTGCCAAATTTCATAAGCACTTTCACAACTTGACACTCTATGAAATTCTTTCTTATCTAGTGCATAAAATAACGCATTCATGGCTTTGGAATTTAGAGAAGCTTTTCTCTTTTCCAATTCATTCCATTCCCGTGAAGGTTTTGAAATATCTTCCCCGATTTTATTTTTAGTTAAAGGCATAAATGGACCATCACATACAACTTCCCAAATTTCATAGTCTAGGACTTGTAAATAAATTCTCATCCTAGTTTTCCAATATGGATAGTCATTTTCGTCAAAGAACGGTGGTCTAGTTGTGGATTGTCCTTCCTTAAAGGTTGAATCACTTTGGATTGCCATAGATCTTTTGCTCTAGACGATTAAGTCCTAATAAGAGAACCAAGCTCTGATACCAATTGAAATACAAATAAGCAACCCAAGAGGGGGGTGAATTGAGTTTTTAAAATTTATTTTACAAATGATTCAATTTAATGCCTTAATACAAACAAAAAATAAGTTTTACAGCAACTAAATCAAATATAATAAATTAGACAATGCTTGCACAATAAATGAGTAAGGGAAGAGAATGCAAACACGGTAAATTTTACGTGGTTCGGCAATCCCCGCCTACGTCCATGCCTCCAAGCCAACAGAGCTCGAGGATTTCACTATCCAAGCCTCCCAAGGTTTCAAATGTTTACAATTGACTTCCAAGGTATCAATGGACCTTTACAATTAAGAGATTATCACCCTAATCTTTTTACCCCAAGTGTTTCCCTCACTTGAATACTCTCAATACGATATAACTTAGAAATTACAGCAAGACACTCTCTATAAGAATAGATTCATAAATAATGGCACAAAAATGATTTAATCTATTGTGATTTGTAATATGGAAGCTCAATATATGTTTTACAAACTTGTTTTTACTTGCTAGAGTTCTTGAAATGAAGTTGGAGTTGAGTTTTTATAGCTCAAGCTCGAAAACTAACCGTTATTGTCAAATTCTAGTGCTCAAGTGGCTAGCCGCTTAATTTAACCGGCTCGCCGCTCGTAACAGTGAAGTTACCGTTAATTTTGAATTTTGCTACGGTAATACTATTCATAAAATTACAGTTTTATCTCAAAACTTATTCAAATTATGCTATGACCCAAAATATCATAAAACTTTTCAAAAAGATCCAATCTTAGAAATTTTAAATATTATTTAATTCCTAAAAATATTTTAAAATTACAGTATGGCCCAAACTAAATAAAATCTTTTCAAATAAGTCCTCTTTGAGTTTTAACTAAATCACCATAATCTTTAAAGTTTTCAAAACTTTTCACTTAAACCCCCAATCTATTATGAGTTACAAAATAGCCCAAATATTTTAGAGTTTAGCAAATAAGTCCAACTCTGAAATTTAAAAGTTTTTCATTTTTACTCAAATTATTTAAATCAACAAAATATTTTATGTCATAAACATAAAATTAATTTAGTTTGAATAATGTTTATTTTATTAATATAAAATTGAGCTTCACAAATGCTAATCCAAGTATAAATTAAATCATACTGGTTTTACAAGAAATTGTCGCAATAAATTATCCGTTGAGCTCGAAATTCTATTCTTGACTTCGCCGTTGTCCGTTGAGTGTCTTGAACTTGATTTCACTTGATTCCACTTGATTCATTATCCTTCAAAACTAATGAACTTATGAAATACAAAATAAAACACTTTAATGCATATGTTTGTTATCATCAAAATTATAATATTTACAGCCTTTAGGCTAACATATTTGTCGGTTATTTACTAAATCTACTTGGAATGACCAACGATATTTTATAACATTCATAGATGATTTTTCTAGATATGACTACATATATGTCCTTTATGAAAATTCACAATCTCTTGACATGTTCAAAAATTTTGAAGCTGAAGCTGAGAATCAATTTAGCAAAATAATTAAAAGTATCAAATCTGACTGTGGTGGTGAATACTATGGTAGATATAATGGTTTAAGTGAACTACGTCAAGGGCCATTTGCTAAATTCTTAGAGGAATGTGGTATCGTCCTACAGTACACTATGTCAGGTTTGCCCACTATGAATGATGTTGCTGAAAGACGAAATAGGACTCTTAAGGACATGTTGAGGAGTATGATTTGTCATTCTACTTTACTAGAATCACTCTCAGGAGAAGCACTAAAGATTACAGCATACATCTTTAATAGGGTTTCAATTAAAATAACTACCAAAACTCCTTATGAGCTTTAGACAAGAAAAAAGTCTAGTTTAAAGCACTTATATGTTTGAGGATGTCCAGCTGAGGCAAAGCCATAACGTTTAATAAAAAGAAACTAGACTCAAGGACGGTAAATTACTATTTTGTTGAATATTCAAAACAATCAAGAGGGTATAAATTTTATAATCCCATGACTAAGTTGATTTTTTAGTCTCAAAATGCTTGATTCTTTAAGGATATCGAGTTTGTGAGGAGAGATATAGTTAGAGACTTTATCCTTAAAAAGGAATATATTGATTTTCCTATAGACGTTATTGGCATTAATCAAGGTCTCATTCCTGACTTTGTATAAGGCACAACAAATCAAGACAATGTTAGAAAATCCCTTATGCAAGAAGTTATTCTAAAAGAATAAACTCTATTACCTTAAGAACCTATACCAATAAAAAAATCCATTACAGAAAGGATAAGTGCATTACTAGATGATTATTTTATATTTCTCGAAGTGCATTAGGCAGACATTAGAACAATGGAAAATGATCCAATCAATTTCCATCAAGCCATAGAAAGTTTTAATTCTCAAAAGTGGATTGATGGCATGAATAAAGAGATGAAGTCCATGAAAGACAATGACGTATGGGAACTTGTTCTGTTGTCAAAAAGAGCAAAACTTATTGATTGTAAATGGATATTTAAGACCAATAGGGATTTGAAAAGTAATGTGATATATAAGGCACGTCTTGTCACAAAAGATCTTTACATAGAAAGAAAGTATTAACTATAGAGAGACTTTCTCTCCAGTTTCTTTGAAAGACTTTTTTAGGATATAATAGCATTAGTAGCACATTTCGATCTTAATTACATTAGATGGATGTGAAGACAACATTTCTCAATGGTAATATTGATGAGACAATTTATATAGCACAACTAGAAAGCTTTGTGTCTGGAGATCCAAAGAATATAGTTTGTAAACTTAAGAAATCCATCTATGGGCTTAATTAAACATCTCGATAATGGTATTTCATGTTTTATTAAGTAATCATCTCATTTGGTTTTGAGATGAATTTGGTTGATCATTGTATATACCATAAGTTCTATGGGACTAAGTATATTTTTTTGATTTTATATGTCTATTAAATTTTGCTTGCTAGCAGCGATATAGGCTTATTGTATGAAACTAAGAGATTTCTAGTTAAAAACTTTGAGATAAAAGATCTTGCTGATGCCATTTTTGTATTAAGCGTACAAATACACTGAGATTGCTCCCGAGATATTCTAGGTTTATCACAAAAGAGCTATTTCAAAACAATTCTCAAGAGATATGACATAGAAGATTGCAAACTAGGCAATACCCCTGTGATTAAGGGAGATAAATTTAGTCTTAATTAGTGTCCTAAAAATGATGTTGAGGAAAAAGAAATATAGAAAATTCCTTATGTGTCAGCAGCATGAAGTTTGATGTATGCTCAAGTTTATATGTGACCAGATATTACGTACGTTACTGGGATATTGGGTAGATACTCAAGTAATCCAAGATTAGACCATTGAAAAGTAGCCAAACGAGTTTTGTAGTACTTACAGAAAACACATGCTCACATTTCGAAAGTTAGATAAGCTTGAGATCATTAGGTATACTGACTTTGATTTTGTTGGATGCCAAGATAGTATGAAATTCACTTCAGGTTACATCTATCTACTAGTTGGGGGTGCTATCTCTTGGAAGAGTACTAAATAGTCTCTTAAAGCCTCTTTTACAATGGTAGTAGAATTTATAGTATGTTATGAGGCACAAATCATAGAATATAGCTACAGAATTTTATCACGAGACTGTGCATAATAGATACTATTGACAAAACCACTAAAGTTATTTTGTGATAATAAGTCATAGTGCTATATTCCAATAACTATAGGAGTTCGACAAAGTCGAAATATATAGATATCAAGTTCTTAGTTGTTAAAGAAAGAGTTCAGTGTGGATAATTATCTGTTGAGCACATTGGCACAAACTTTATGATTGTGGATCTACTTACTAAAGGATTACCACCTAAGATGTTTTATGATACACTGCTCGTATGGATGTCATGTCATTTAAGGATATTCAGTTTTAGTGAGAGTTTGTGAGTTTTTATATGCTCTTATAATATAGACATTTTCAATTATTTTATTTCTAAATATTTTAAATTATTTTCTATAGAAATAAAGTTTTGATTTATTAACACTCTGATCTTTTGGTATGGTTTGATTTCACTAAGATTTAAGGTGGATCAATTGGAAATAGGCATATTAAGATCACATTGCATGATACTACATATCTACATTATAATCTATGTCATTCACTTGTATTAATATAAGGACCATTGATGGGTCGAGTTATAATAAATGTAACAAAGGCTACTTTGATCTTATGTTGATATGATTGATAGACCAAGTTAGTTATAGATATATTTTCGTAATGACAGTAAAAATTGAGCTCATACGGCTATTTTTGCGAAATATAATTATAAGTTTACCCATATCACCCAAGTGAGAGATTGTTAGATTTTTTAATCTAATAATATTGGATCCTTAATCCAATGTTGGGCTTATATGTGAATAATTATGTGTTGCAGACTGTCATATAAGATTAAGCCCAATTAAAGTGATTAATTAAGGTTTTCAGTATTATGAACTTTAATGTATCTAATAAGGTGTGATATTTTAATGTATAAAAACCTAATAGTATTTTAATTCTATAATGGGCAGAATTAGGAATACCCAATGATAACAAGAAAATGTTGTCTATATAAATGGATATGGTCCTTAGGTCATACGTATTATTCTTTCTATTCTTTTTGATATCTCATTATTAGAGAGAGAACGCCGAGAGAATTAAAGGATTCTCTAGGATAACGTGTAGATCTGGAAGGCCAACCACATAATCTTAGGGATTAATTCAGCATTATGGATTCAGGTACACTTCTACATAATTTATTATTAATTCTTGGTGATATAATATGATATTCCTGAGTTATAGGTGATAGTATTTCACTAAAGGTTTTATCCTAACAAATGGTATTAGAGTCAATTCATGTTGAATCATTGAGAATTAAATTTATTTTGATTAATGATTAAATATTTTTTTATTCTTAAATCTAGTATTCTTGAATTTGAGAATATATTTGTAGTTATTTTATTTGGTATTGTAAAATAATAGAAATCTGGAATTCGAATTTTTTTTAGAAATTCGGATTAAAAACAAAAGAAATAGCAACCAAAGCCACCACTCAAAGAAGAACAAAGAACAAAGAAGAAAACAAAGAAAAGAAAAAAGTATTTAGGTTTTACTTGGTTATTATCATAAAGGTCCCTAGAGCAATTTCAAATTTTATTTTGTAGTAGAATAATAAGGACTTTTGCTTTCAAATCTTAAACTATGCTTTGGGCTTAAGGAATTTAAATTTTGGGCCCAAATTTGGGTTCGTGGTAAAGAAATTAAAGGGTTAATTTAGCAATTATAATAGCCCATAATTTAAATATTAAATATTTTAATTTTATGACGGGCAAAATTAGGAATACTCAGTAACAATAGGAAAATATTGTCTATATAAGTGGTTATAGTCCCCAGGTTATACGTATTATTCTTTCCATTCTTTCTGATATATTATCATCATAGAGAGAGCGTAGAGGGAATTAAATGACTCTCTAGGAGAACGTATAGATTTAAAAGACCAACCACATATTTTTAAGGATTAATTCAACATTATGGATTCAGGTGCACTTTTGCATAATTTATTATTGATTCTTGGTGATATAACATAATATTCCTATATTATAAGTGATAATATTTTACCAAAGATTTTATCCTAACATACTTTAGATTCAAATTCGGGTAATCAAATAAAGATGTTTGAAAACAATTTGGTCAAGTTTTAGAACTCCTAAATTTGACACTAATTTTGAACTCCTTGCCTTGTTCGTTCATTTTGAAGGGAAAGCTTATGTTGCATCAGCTGTATGTTACAATTAAAAAATTTTAAATTCTCATAAAAGCTAATAATTATAGAAGAAGTCAATAAGTTTTAAAGTTTTATTTTAAACCCCAAGCTACAACCTACCTAAATTTTTTTTGAAGTTTTCCATTTATATTTACATCAAATTTATCATCAAGTCTTCATTTTATCTAATTGAATATCTAACTTGTTTAATCTTATATTTATTAAATTTTTTTCATTATGTTAATGGTCTCTTAGTTTAATATATCATAGTCTTTAACGTTAAATTCTTTTATTTATTGTTTAACTTTATAGAATTTCTTACTCATTTGATCTCCTAAGTTTTTAATTTGCTTTATGTTTTATTCATTGAAATTATTAATATATAATATTTCGTTTGTATTTTTTTATATCATTTATAGATAAATTTGTGTTTCCTAATTAATCTAATACATATAGTGAGATTTAATTTAATTGACTATTTCCATATATGTCTAAATCATTGATAGTATCAAAGGATTGAAATATTTCATTTAAAAAAAAAATCATCTTTGTTATAGGTAGAATGTAGTAACTTATTAATTTACATATTTTATGAAATTATTAAAGTTTATGATAGTTTATTCATTATATCATCTTTCTAGTAATTTATTAGATTCCTAAGATATATATGACATATAGTATTTCTTATAATTTAAGAAGCTAAATTTATATTACAATATATATATCGAAGAAAAAATCTAATTTCTATCTTAAAGAGACAAGAAATTATAAATGTAGATACAAATATATATTCAAACTTTATAAATTTTTATGAATATGATAATCATTTAGATCATTATAAAAATACCGTAGAAACTTTAAAAAAAAATTAAAAATAGATTTAAAAGAGATAGATGACAAAATTATTTAATTATACAAAATCAAAAGGCTTATTTGAAAAAAATTAGTACACATGTACTTTGTTTTAGGTTAAAATCAATTTCATTAATCAAATTAAAAAATATCAAAATCTAACCACCCTCATGTATTAACTATTTGTTACAATTGATGTAACATAAGCTTTGCCCATTTTGAATCATATGTAATCAGATAAAAATTTTTGCCCCTTATCAGCACCACGCACATGACCTTTACCAGATAACCCTCTAGCCAAATTAAAATTAAGAAAACACAACTTTTTATAAGGGAGTCAAATTGGCGAGCTATCTCAATCTCATATATACCTCCATGTATATTAAGCACAACAATTCTACTGCAAGCGTGCCACTTTCCAATTGCATGCTTATACATAATACATACATACTTGATCAAAGCATGGATTGCAAAAGAATTTATCATTGTTGTTCATAAAAACTTATATACTATCTCTCTCTCTCTCTCTTATATATATATATATCCCCAAGGTCCCATGGGAGACAATTTGTCTTAAATTTCAGTGACCAAATCTTTGTGACTTTTCCCCTTCCTTGTTAAAAAATATATTAAATTCCCCAAATAAAGTAACTAAGTTAACCTAATCACAGAACCCACCTTTATGATTTAGATCATTTCATTTTTCATACTTTCTTTTATTTTCTTCTAAGTTTTTATTTATTTTCTCTGTATACATATATTTACACAGACACACACACATATTTTTTTCCTTGTCAAAATCTAAATGGCTATTAATAAAGCCTCGCTAGAAAAAATTAATAGCTGCTGCAGCTATGAGAGTACTTTTTCATCACCAACATCTAGTACAACGGCAACACTACTATTGTTCAAATGGTTTTGAAATCGATATCAAATTGGCTTCTGGGGAAATTTTTTGATGCATTGTAATATGATTTTTGATGATGAGCAGAGAGGCTTGTAGTCTCCTTTAATTCCTAGAAAGGTTTATTTAAACTCACCATGTAAAATATGCTCAGATGATGAGATGTTCTCAAAGCTTAAGAGAGCTAAAAGTCTTGCATGTTGGAAAATTGATTGATGAAGTAGACATACAACTAAAGTGAATCTGAAAGATAATGAAATAATAAAAATCATACAAGGACACTAAAAAATTATGTGGTTCGACTTTTAGCTTATGTCCACGAGTGAAGACAGAAGAAAAATATTTTATTACTGAAAAGGAGTTACAAGTGTTATAGTATTTTAGCTCATTTACCCAGAATTCTAATATACCCAAACTCTCAAATCACTATTCACTTAATAGTTTATTAGATTCTTAAAATACTCTTTAAATGAAGAAGAGAAACAAAAATGTTTAGATGCAGAGGAGGAAAATAAAACCCTCCTTATATAGCCACAAATAACTAATGTTCATCATTTTATCATTATTATTATTATTATATTATTTTATCTTATCTTTTCCTTCAGCGACTCAACATGTCTTATTTTTTTTTTTTTGCCTTTTCGATGGGGCGTTGACATTCTCCCACTTGGAGATTTGATGAAGGATTTATCAATCTTCATACCATCATTTCTGCTTTATCATTGTCATGGTGCTTACATTTCTACTAAGCCATAAGAGATCTACTTTATATAAACTTGTCAGCATTGATTGGCTTGATTAAAATATTTGTTAAGTTTTCTTTTGTATTGAACTCCTATGTGCTTTGTCCTGAAATGAAAAGATAGATTTTTTGCAATATGCAAAGTACTCTGACTGTCACAAAATATAGAAAATTTTTATTGTTTATGCTCAAACTCCTTCAATAACCTCTAAATCCAAATAACTTCCTTGCTAGCTTGTGCAACTGTTATGTATTCAATTTTTATTGTAGATAGAGTCATAATGATCTGTAATTTTAAAACCAGCTTGTAGCTCCTTCTATAAGTGTAAACATATAGCTAGTAGTAGATTTCTTTTTATCAAAATTTTTCGTAAAATCTGAATCTATATTACCTCTAATAGTGAATTCTAATCCTTTATAACATAATATAACATCTGAGGCTCCTCTGATGTATCTTAGAATTCTCTTTACAGTTTTCGAATACTCTCTACTAAGATTTGCCATGTATTGACTGACTACTCCTACTGCTTATACAACTTTTGATCTTATGCATATTATAGCAAACATCAAAATTTCCACTACTTATGTATATAATACTTGAGATATCTCCTTCTTCTCTACTTCATTGCTAGGACACATACTTGAGAATAATTTGAAATTAATAAGAAGTAAAGTAGAAATTAGCCTACAATCATATATGTTAAAACATCGGAAGATTTTTTTAAAGTAATTTTTTTGAGAAAGTCAAATCTCTCTGATATCTCTGTCTCAATAAATTTGCATCCCTAAAATTTTATTTGTTAGTCTTAAGTCTTTCACTTCAAACTCCATAGCCAACAGTTCTTTCAATCTTTGGACTTGATCTTAGTTGGGGTCTGCTACTAATATGTCGTCCATGTATAATAGTAAAATAATGAAATTATTATATTCAAGTCCCTGGTAATATACACAATGATCTAAACATTGTCTGTTGTGTCTAAGGCTTATGATGAAGGAATTAAATCTCTTATACTAGCACTTAAGGCCATGTTCGGTTCCAGACAATTAAGGAAGGAAAAGAGAAAATTTTCCTTTTCCCCACGATTTCTTTTGTTCTGTTGGTAAAAGTAAATTAGGAATTAAATTCCATTGTATCTCCAATTCTGATATTTGAGGAATTCAATTTCTGTATTGAAGTGTAGGCAAATTTGATTTCCAGCTCATGAAAATGTCTTATCTCCTGAATTTATCCTCATTTAATTTTGATTTTTCAATTTTACCTTTAAATAAATTTAAATAGAAAAACCTTAATTCTACCATCACAGCAGTCACTCAAAATTGAAGGACTTTCTCTCTCTCTCAACTTCCGGCGACTGTCATCGATGATAAACAGTGCCGATAATTTCACTAGTGATCGTCTCTCTCTCCCTCACTCTCTGACATGTTCCTTGCAACTTCAATCTCTTCGGTCTCGGCTCGATTTTGGCTTTGATTTCTCAGCCTCAGCTTTGATTTTAACTTCAATCTCTCGGCTTAGAACGGTACAACGACTAGTGATTTCGTCAACTTTGATTTCTCAATATCGATTTTTCAGCGTTTGATCTCAGGTTTTCAATTTTATTTTTTAAATTCAATAATTTCTTCCGTTGAGTTTAAAGCATGCATGTATAATAAGATGAACATTTATTTATGGTAGATCCAAGACATCTATTTGAGGCCCTGGAAATTCCCAGTTAGCAGAAGAAATATATATATATATATTAGGTTAGTGAAAGGCTTGTAAATTTTAATTGATGCTCGATTTCTTCTTTGTTTGTTATGTTCAACCATATGGCTAATATTGTCTTATTTAATCATGGGCTTGCTATTTACAGTACATAGCTTATTTATTTTTGGAAATTAAAGTATTGTGTTTTTGAATTGAATCCTATGATTTCTAATAATTGATCGTAATTGGCTTGTTGTTGATGGAAATTGAAATTACACGCAAATGAATACTTGTATGTGTGGTCATGATTGTTATGTTAAGATAGGTCATGAATTTTTGTTTTTGATTATGTTGATTGTTTTTTGCATAAGTCATTAACCATGTGTTTCGTAATTGTTTTGATGAGAGCTTTTCCGAACAACTTCAGATTTTTGCTTCGCTTTTGCTCTTACTTTTGCTTTTGTTTTGTTTGTAGGTTTGGTTTTGCTTTTTGTTAACCAAAGCATTTGATTCATCAAAATCATCAACTTTTCTTTTTCCTTGATCTGGTCTTTATATTTATTATTTGTGATTGCAATTGGACGAAATTATGCAAACTAGCTAGCTAGCACTCACAAAACCTCATCAAGTTAAATTTAATACTTCAACTAAGTATTAATGTCGGTTTTGACAGCTTTTTTTTTCATTTTTATTGCAAACTCATTACATTTTGCATTATTATATATAAAAGACATTTGATCGTAACTAAATTTCCAAAAACTAAATGAAGAAAAATTCATAATGATGTGAAATGCAAAAACAAAGAAAGTGATAGTTAAAAGATTCTAGTATCCATACATTGACTTGGGTTGGAGACTGATCTTTGAAGCACTAGTACTAGGAATGATGAAATTTTTCTCTCTCTCACGGTCAAACTCCAGTCAAAGTGAAATAGTCAACCGAAGTGTTTGCTCAAGAGTCAAAAATATAAAATTTGAAAGAAAAAAAGACTAAAAAAAGTAAAGCATAAAGGATTTTGCTGTCTGGTTGCTGAAGCAGTTTGGAAATGAGAAACCCGACCAATAGTTATCATCTTAAAAACGGAGTTACAATAATTTATTTGAGAGAAGCTTAGAGTTGTTGCCATTGTACTTGCTGTTTTTGCTGTTATACCTACTGTTACTATTATTTTACTTGTTATTTTTGCTGTTTTTATGTTATACCTGTTTTTATGTTATAAGGCTATGTGGGATGCTTATGTTTTGCTGTTATACTTGCTGATCACCATTTTTTTTTTACTAAGTTTTATTGTCTTATTGTTGTTTTTACTGTTATACTGCTGGTTTGCACTCTTTTTTTTACTGTTATAATTATTGGTTAGTACTTTTTTTGTTATTTTACTTGTTGTTTTTGCTATTATATTTGCTATTTTTTTTGTTATACGTGTTGGTTGCTGTCATTTTACTTGTTATTGTTATTATTATACCTGTTGATTACTGCCATTTTACTTATTATTTTTACTATTATACTTGTTGTTTTTGCTGTTATACTTGCTAGTCACCATTTTTTTACTGAGTTTTTTTTATTTGTTGTTTTTACTATTATACTGCTGCTTAGTACTCTTTTTTTACTGATTAACTTGCTGTCTTTACTGTTATAATTATTGGTTAGTACTTTTTTTTATTGTTTTACTTGTTATTTTTGTTTTTTTTTTGCTATTTCACTTGTTATTTTTGTTGTTTCAGCCATTATTTTAAATGCCATTTGTTGTTATTTTTTGTTATTTTTGCTGTTTTACGTGATAGTTATTATTATACTTGCTGGTTCTAATGTTTATTATTATTGTTTTCCACTATTTTATTTGTTGTTATAGAGTCATAAAGAGGCAATAAACTTCAAGAATAAATCTTTCCTATATTATGAGGACTTATGTATGATTTATAATAAGGACCATGCCACTGGAAAAAATGCAGAAGCTCTTGCAGATGTGGTGGAAGAACTAGAGAGGACTGAAATGAATAATGAAGCTCAAGGAGAGAATTTGAATGTTAAGAATGTGAGAGATGAGATTGATGATAGTATTTCTTTCTCACTTGCTTCACGGAAGCATCTAAAAACTTTAAATAGCTCAATAAGAAGGAGAAGAAATGAAGATTCAGAAGAGCTTAGAGAACTTAAAGAGCTAACAACTCTTATCGTTACACAAATGAAAGACTCTTCTAATATTGTGAGTCGAGCTATGGGACAAGAAATCAATGTCAAACAAGTGGGATTAAGTGAAAAGTTAAAGAAGATTAGCGGTCTTATAAGAGTAGAATGACTTAAAGCCACCACTCAAATTGCTTGAGATCGTGCGATGCTTAATGTTTTTTATAGTCTTTGTGATAGAGAAACATAGGTTAAACTTTTCCTTGACAGAGAAATTTAACTCATGTTTAGATATTATGACTTATTAATATCTAATTTAACTCATTTGAGTATATGAAATTTAATTAAGTATATTTTTGTTATATTTTTATTTTTTTATATTTTGAATGTCTTTAAAATTTGAAGATGTTATAATTATATTTTAAAGTTTAACTAAGTATTTTTTATCATTCATTTTAACATTTGAGATTTAATAGTTTTGTAGTAATATTATGGGCTACTTTTGAAATAATAGTAATGTTTTTATTTTTAAAAAAAGCACTTAGAAAATAATTGATAAAAGCACTTTTGACAATAATAAGTAAAAGTACTTTTTTAAAAAGTACTATAAATGTAGTTAAGACATTAAAAATAAAATATTAATTTTGAGGCTAATTTATAAATAGTTAAATATATTTGTAATTTTTTAATTGATTTAGTAATAAATATTAAAAAACTAACATAGGGATAAATTTGCCTAAATAAAAAATTATAAAATTCCTTTCCTTTACTAATTCTATCCTAAACCGAACAAAGGAAATTAAATTCCATATTCTTTCTTCTTCTTTCCTTTCCCCTCCTCTCTTTTCCTCTCCTCTCTCCTTTCTTTTTTTCCACCAACCAAACATGTCCTAAGCACTGGTTTGAGACTGTATAGAGATTTGTTCAACTTAAAAACTAAGTTCTCTTTTTTCCTTTTAGCAAAACCTTCTAGTTGAAGTATATAAATTTCTTTTTCAAGTTCTCTATGAAGAAATATAGTTTTCACATCTAGCTGCTTTAAATGTTAGTCAAATGTAGCACATGTTATCAAGGCTACTCTAATTGTTGTGAGTTAAACCACCAGAAAAAATATTTTGCTGAAATCAATACCTTCTTTTTTAGCATATCATTTCACCATTAATTTTACACGATATCGCTCTATTTGGTCATTACTATTACGCTTGATTTTATTGACCCATTTATTACTAATGACTTTTCTTCTATATGGTAATGGTATAAGTTTATATGTCTTGTTTTTTAATAGAGCCTCAATTTCTTTCTGCATTGCTGTCATCCACAAAGTAACATTTGAGCTGTTTAAGGCTTTATAGAAAGTTGATCACTTTCTATTCTCTATTAGAAGATAGTATGCGACATTGATCTCTGTGACATAATCTGAGTGTTATATTAGAGATTGTCTTTTTTGAGTTGACCGATGAACTTTTAAAGCCTCGGACTTAACTGGATCTTATTCTTCATGCTCTAGTGTTACTTCAGAAAAATATGAATTTTCTAAATTATTTTTCACATAAACCAGCACATTCTCTGATTTTTCTTTTACAGTGCTATCATTCCCATCTCTCATTTACAGTTGACCTTTGATAAAGATAACACTTTTATTGATGATGATCTTGTGGGCAGTGGGGTCCCATGGACGATCCCCCTTTATTCTATTAGCATACCCTAAGAAGATTTACCTATTAGATTTTGGATATAACTTTGTTCTTTCTTGAGTATTATATATCACATATACAGGACATCTAAATATATATAGGCGAAAGTAATCTTTTGGCTTTTCAGTTCACATTTCCATTTTAAATCAATTGACGGAGACTGATTAACCATATAACAAGTAATTTTGGTTACTTCTGTCTAGAATGAGTTCGGTAGGCCAACAGTCTTTAACATAGCTCTTATTTTTTCTATAAGAGTCCTGTTTATCATCTTTACCACTCTATTTTTGGATAAGTGTATGCCATCATGAACTACCTCTGAATATCTATTTGTTTACAAAAAGCAAGAAACTTGCCATCTGTATACACTCTATTATTATTCATCCTCAAGCACTTTATCCTCTTTCCGAATTCAAGTTTTATTTATGCTTTACACTGCTTGAATACTACAAATACATCAGACTTTTTCTTGATTGGATATGCCTAACATCTCTTAAAATAATCATTAATAAAAGTCACCAAGTACTTTGCGCCTCCCACAGATATATTTAGTGAGTCCCAAACATCATAATAAACTAAGTTTAGAATGCATTTACTTTTAACAATAGATCTACTAAACTTCATCTATGTTACTTACTTGTAACACAATATTAGAAAAATGGTAAATTTATCAATTTGAGTCTCATAACCAATTTTCTCTTAGAGAGAATCTTCAAATTTTATTCTAACTTGGCCGAGTCTGAGATGTAATATTATCGTTGAATCTTCTCTATTTGACCTCACATACACATCAACTTCTTGTAGTATACCTCTTTTAAGTATAAATAGATTAGCACCGATCTTTTCTACCTTCGTTAATACAAGCGCACCTCTAGTAATCTTTATAATCATATTCTCTACATGAATTTTGCACTCATGACTATCTATTTGTCCTAAAGACAATGATTCTTCTTTAAGCCTTTGACATGTTATATTTCTTTAATTGTGCAAATAGTATCATTAAACATTTTTATTTTGACAGTACCAATACTAGCGATCTTTAAGGCATAATCATTATCGATGTATATAGATCTTCTTGAGATAGGTTCATATGTATGAAACCATTCTCTCTGAGAGGTCATGTGCCAGGTTGCTCTTGAGTCTATAAGCGAGACACCAAATTACCATTTTTTGCCTTCTGTAATTGTTGATGCTTCACTGTAGAGGATTTCTCTATCATCTGAGGTACTTGCTACATACAGTTAAGCATTTGATGACTCATTATCTTTACCCTCTCTTCTCTTATAGTTACTCAAATACTTTTTCTTGACGTGTCCTTTTTTACCATAATTACAACATTTGATATTTTTCTTACTTATAGATTTTGATCTACCATGATTGTAACTCCTACTAGGGCCACATTCTGTTGATCTCCCTCTTGTCACCGATTGTGCTTTTACTTACTACGAACTTACTTTTCTATCTTTCTTACTTTTTTGCCTGCTCTCCTCATTTAATACAGAGGTTACAACATCATCAAAAATTAGATTATCTGTCTGGTTGTTATTTTTCAGATTTATGGTAAATTAATTATACAAATCTGGTAGATTTTTAAGTAAAATTTTTGCATGTTCATTTTCCTCTATTTTATAATCCAACTTTGTGAGTTGTAAAAATAGAGACTTTAAAGTGTTGATGTAGATTCCACCATTTAAAGAGCATAGAGTCTCCTCTTCAAGAAGATTTTATTGTGTAGTGCACAGTCTTGAAAGAGTATCCTATTGTGTAAATTTTATTGAACACGCAAGTGCGCGAATCTATTTTAAAATAGATTAATGGTGATGAGTGTCGATTTCACGAAGAGGTTGATTTTAATTGTGTTGAATAAATTTTTTAAGTGAGTAATTAAATTATAATAAATTTATCCTAAATTTTGAATTAAAATGACTGGAATAATTAAAAGTGTAACTGTAATAATAAAGCATTTGGGTATCCAGATTTGCATCAACATGATCCAGAGCTCAATATTTCTTATTAATATCAATTAAATCATGAGGGAAAAATTCACTGCTCATGAAATACGCTCTAATAATAAGGTACTAACGGCTTATCGTGCCAAATAGTAATAACTGTGTTATTACTATCTGTCAACGAAAAGTCAAAATATCCACAGAAAATAGAGGGAAAAATAAAATAAATTTACCAATTAAGCCCATGGAACATGTTGAGACTTCACCTTCAACCCAAGCTTGAAAGAAAATTAACTACTCATATTTGAAATAAGGATAAAAATGAAATTTTATTAAAATACAAAGAAAATACAAGATAGAGAAAGAATTTCAGAAAATAAAGCTAAAAAATGAATTCAGGGCTATTAAATTAGAGGGAGCCCTTCTTTTATAGATACAGCGAGTAAATTATGACCATCGGATTAAAACAATTTAGATGCACAGGATTGCGCCACGTGGCAAGTTCTGATTGCTTTAAACACATCATCAGGGCTATTATTCCGTGTAGATGCATATACCGTACCTATGTTTTTCTGATCCATTAATATACTACCATATCATCGGTCAATAGTGCATAAATTTTTTTATCCAATAAGATTATGACATCTCATCAGTCAAGTCACGTCATCAGTCAACGCCATATAATCAGTTAATGCCACATCATTTCTCTAATCAAATCCTGCCACGTCATTGGTCGGCGCCACATCATCGATCAATGCCACGTCATCGTACGGTACCGTATATGTGAATAGTAATATTTTTACTTTTATGCTCCTCCAAAGGTTTTTTACCATTCTGAGTTCAGATTTACCGTCCGTTTTGTCATCCGATATCTTGTTTATTATGAAATGACCATGATGCCCTTAAAATAAAAAAATAATTAATTATAATAAAACACGCATAATTAAATTCATAAGAAACTTAAATACATAAAAGTAAAGAGGTTAGTAGAATTTGAGGTGAAAAATAATGATTTTCTCCTTTATAAATATACATTTTCTAGTACTCAACACACCCTCTAACCAGCTTATTGTTAGTCCCTAGTAAATTAAGTGAAATCAAATTCAAACCCAAAATTTTTTTATTTTTTTGAACTATAATGTTTATTTAATTAAACTTTATGATGCAAATCAAATAAAAGTATAAGCATTATCTCTAGTCTTTAAGAAATATTATTTCCAAATCAACCATCCATATGAATCAATCTAGTAGACTTTGTCACAGCTATTGTAACCAAGCTGTTTTTAAAAAATGACATGTCAATACCCTAAAATCTCACTGGCGATGACACTTTCACAAAGAAATTAAACCTAAGGACAATAATCACTCCCATGAATGGTAAATTGAGAGAAAATATTAAAATAATATTACACACTCTCACCAAAATGAAAAAAATGTGCGCACAGCTTAGAAATAATACGATCTCAAGAAAAAATGTGAGTCAGACCAATATATTTATTTATATATTTTTTCTTTTATTATTATTATTTTTTTATGCATTACTATATCTTTATAACCCATGTAACTAGTTTCTACTTTAGACTATAATTCTCTAAAATCAAGAAGAATTTTTATTAAAACGTAACGTAGGCTAGGGATATGGCGAATAAAAATAAAAAAATAAGGAAAGAAAAACAAAATATATGTTAGAGAAAAAAAAGAAAGTTTTTTTTAAGATTACAAAGTACATTTCTTTTTTTTAAAACTAATATATAAATTTTAAATTTTTTTCTCTTTTTTTAAACTAAGACACACTTTTATTGAATAAATTTTGAATTTTCTTCTCTTTTTTTAAACTAAGACACACTTTTATTGAATAAATTTTGAATTTTCTTCTCTTTTTTTAAACTAAGACACACTTTTATTAAACAAACTAATTATTTACATTTTTTTAAAACATGAATGGGTGATGGAATTTGTACGACATTGAATAATATTTTAGATTGGAGTTGGCTCTGGGTATGGTTGATCCACATCAATATGCTCCATGGGCTAAATAATTAATATTGTAACAAATAACCACTCTAATAAGTATGGTGCCAAGGGGTTGATAAATAATAATAATTTCAAATGTCGATTAGTAATGTATCTAGACAAGACGAAAAGTCAAAACAACCACAAATATTAGAGGGGTGTAAATTGCACAAATAAAGATTTTTTTCGCTGAGGAAGGAATGAAATAATTTTTTATTGCATGGTTAAGAAATGCGAGAAAGCCATCATAAAAGTTATTGACATTTAACAAACCAATGGGTTTCTGATGAATATTCAGATAGAACCAAGATGCTAATGTCATTAGTGCCTCAAGAGTTGTAAGATCGCCTAGAAGGAAAATAAAAGTATCGGCATGATTGAGCATTTCAGTTATTTGTTTTTGCATACCTGAGACGACTAACTCTTCTCTAGTTGGTGAATGAGACAAACAACCCAAAGGTTTTAGGATTTGAGGGATGATGCCTAACACTTGGCTCCCTTTGACAAAAGTAATTAAATAACAAAATACTTAAATAAATAAAAGTAGACATTTTGGATAACCTCCTTTATAAATATCACTCCTCCATACACTAAGTGTAATTTTTTTTTTTCTATTCAATGATTAATGATAGCAATATTTTTAGACCAAGATCTATGGTTTGCCTCCATGAACTCTTTATATTTGCCATAATGAAACCCAATAAAATTTTGTCACTACAATGAATGGTAAATTGAGAGAAAATAATAAAGAAAAGCAAGATGAACACAAATGTTTTTAAATTGTTTCATAGCTAATAAAGAAAGAGAAATAGGAAAACAAAAAGTGAGAAAAAGCTTATTTATTGCCATTAAGATAATGCTCTTCGCTGAACAAAAAATAACATTGTGAGTGCTCTAAATTGGAGTGGGTCGGGATGATAAGTTAATAAAGAAAAAGACAATCATATTTAAAGACCTTGGTCAAAAATAGCCTTCCATCGTCTTTTGACTCTAAATAATCTTCCATATTACTGATTGTGTATGGGACATTATGTTAATTAACGTGTAAGGCACATGGCTCAAAAGTAAAAAAAATAGTAAAAAGAAAAAGTAAATAAAATTATTAAAAATAATAATATAAATAGTACGGTGAAATAAAAGAACAGAAAAATTAAAGAAAAATAAATTTTTTTTTAAAGAAAAGAGGTAAAAGGATATTTATAAAGGAGAAAAATAGTTGTGATTGTGGCTCACATCTTCCTCTCGGTTTTACGTCATGGTTAGTTCAACATTCCGTAAACGGCTTGAACGAAACCCTCATGTTTGGGTCGAGGATAGACTTCCCATCCATAGAAGAAAATTTTCTTACAGAGTTAAATCTCCGGCAAATCATTATTTGAACATTCCAACACAATAGCCCAGGAGTCTTTTATAGTCGATTCCACAAAAAACTATAGTTTGCACATTCTTGCATGGTTAAGAAATGCGGAATAATGGCCATAACTAGAGTATTGCATGTTGTAAGACGTATCTGATTAGATTCGTTTTTCAAGAGACAAAAGGATATCATCCAATGACTCCTTATTCAAGCCATCTCTAATGAATTGAATCTTATTTTCTCTGTTATTAGACACCATTTGCCATAATGAAACCAGAAAGCACACCTGCTAAGCAAACTTTTGCCTCTCGATTATTTAATCGATAAAAAAGACAATCATATTTAAAGACCTTGGTGACAGTTGGTTACAGTTGTGTATGGGACATTATGTCAATTAACGTGTAAGGCACATGGCTCAAAAGTAAAAAAAATAGTAAAAAGAAAAAGTAAATAAAATTATTAAAAATAATAATATAAATAGTACGGTGAAAACGGATCGTTTTCAACGGATGTCATGGGGGATGTTATTCTTCATAAGCAATCGCAGTTTGCACATTCGTTCTGGAATAATGGCCATAACCGAGCTTTATAAATTAAAAGTAGGGCATTCCAATGACTCCTTATTCAAGCGAAGGGAATCGTTTGTGAAGATTTTCTAAAATCTCATTTCTATCCATACCTTCGTCTCGAAGGGAATCATTTGAAGATTTTCTAAAATCTCATTTCTATCCATACCTTCGTCTTATTGTGGGAAAACTGAAGTAACCGACTTGATTGTCACGGAGTACCGTTATCCGCCACTTAACCGGGGTTACAAACTTTAAACACACAAAGTAAACTAAAACACACAAACAAGAAAATAAATTAAAACACACAAAATAAACTAAAATCGTCCTCTTATTGAATTTACCTCAAGCTCCAATTGGATGTTGTAGATGCCTCTCTCAATTTCTCAGAGTTGGCTTTCCAAATCTTTAACATGGGCTACTAACTCTGGTGGTTGTAGCTGCCAGATACGATGTGTTTTACAAAATCGTATTTGACCTCTGAGATGAGATTGAATACGTCGAAACTGTTTAAGAATGTTGGAGAAACGTGCCCTTGAGAATTGAACAAAAATACTTTCTGACCTGGTGTGAAAGATTTTCTAATGCTCCGCTTGTCACGGAGGATTTTCATTAGCTTTCTGTAGTCCTTAGCATTTTTGTCGTTACAAATCTCCTCTGGTTTTGCCAGTTGTATTCTCTTTTTTAAACCAAAAATGGGGTCAATGATGTCTGTGTTCTTTTGTTTGTAATTAGGAGAGGATGAGATGATTTCTGACAATATTTTTTCTTCTTCCAAGAATGTAGAATTCAAAGGGTCGAGTGAGGTTTGAACTCAATTTCTAGTGGTGATTCTGATGATGGGATGAGATTTTCTTTTAATGGTGCCAATTGCTCTATCCTTGTCTTCCACTTATCAATGTCCATGCATGGCGATGAATCCAATAAGGCATTAACCTCATTAATTGATCTGTCAATATTAAAATTCAAACTAAAGTAAGTTAAACATGTCAGTAAAGGGTCATCACTAAGGTTTAAAGGAAATGTATGATCAACCAATTCTTCAATTAAATCCACATCTACAATTTCATCATTTGTACTGTGAGGTTGTTTGGCAATGTTGAAAATATTTAGTTCCATAGTCATATTGCCAAATGACAACTGCATATTTCCAGTTCTGCATTGAATGTGAGCATCAGCAGTTGCCAAAAATAGACGACCCAAAATAATGGGGATGTGCTTCCTTGAATCCTGCACTAGTTGAGTGTCAATTACAATAAAATCAACAGGAAAATAAAACTTATCTACCTGGATAAGCACGTCCTCCACAATACCACGTGGTATGTTCATGGATCGATCTGCAAGCTGTAACACCACTGGAGTTGGGTGTAATTCTCCGAGTTCAAGTTTCATAAACACTGAGTAAGGCAACAGATTTACACTAGCTCTTAAATCCAACAAAGCATTCTCAATTGTGTGGTTCCCTATACTACATGAGATAGTAGAGGAGCCTGGATCTTCGCATTTTAGAGGCATTTTATGTTGGAGTATAGAAATAATATTTTCTGTTAGAAAGGCCTTCTTCCGAACATGAATATTTCTCTTTCTAGTACAAAGGTCTTTAAAAAACTTGGCATATGATGGCACTTGTTTTATGGCTTCAAGTAAAGGGATGTTAACATTTACCTACTTGAAGATTTCAAAAATCTCACCTGTGGATTTCCCTTTCTTCCCTTTAGTTAACCTCTGAGGAAATAGAGCTTTAGGAACATATTCTCATGGGTTGGTTTCCTCTTTCTCCTCTGATGATGATTCCTCAGTGTTCACAGGTACAATCTGAGTTGATTTTGGCATCTCCACTTTGTTGTCGACTTCTTTTCCTTTTCCCAAGGTCATCACTACTTTGACCTCTCCATGCTGCTGTGGTGAACTGGTACTTATTTCATGCACTTCTTTAGGGTTTGGCATTGGTTGACTTGGGAATTTGCCTTTTTCAACAGTCGTGGCCAAAGTTTGAACTGAAGAGGCAAGTTGTCCCACCATTTTCTCAAGGTTAGAAATTGATTGAGCTTGTGAGTTGAAGCCCGCTCTCATCTCATTTCGTAATTCATCAATGGTGCAGTTCTGCTGCTCGATCTTGAAGTTAGTAAGATTTCTGACATTTTGGAATGTCTCCTCCCATGGTTTGGGTTGAGAATGGTTTGCATTCTGATTGTATGGTCTAAATGGTGGTTGAGAGGCTTGAGACATTTGAGAAACTGGTTGCATCAGTGGAGGTGAAACTGATGGTCCATTTTGTTGGAATCCTTGAGACCATGAAAAATTAGAGTGGTCTTTCCATCCAAGGTTATATGTGTTGAAGTAAGGGTTGTAGTTTGATGGTTTTCTCATGACACCTATGGCATTAGCTTGATCTGAATATGAGTCATGGTCATGTGGCTCTGTTGAGTTAGCAGTAGTCAAAGATGCTATTTGTCGAGTAAGGCCTTCGACCATCTCTTTGACTTCTTTAATTCTTGAATTTGACTCGCCAATATCAACCTCATTCACTCCCTTAATTCTCCTGGTATTTCTGAGTGATCGACTCCGTTGTTGAGAATTATTTGATTACCGCTGAAAGAATTCCCAAATCTCTAATGCGCTTTTGGACATTAACTTTCCTCCACTAGTTGCCATTAGTCATTCTTGCATATGTGGTAATAATCCCTCCAAAAAGTATTGGCATTGGTGCCATTTCTCGTACTCATGATGTGGACACTTCAAGAGTAGCCCATTAAATCTCTCCCATGCTTCTAAAAACTACTCGTCGTCTCTTTAGGTAAACTCTGAAATTTCCCTGCGAATAGCATTGGTTTTATGAACTGGGAAATATTTATTTAAAAATTTAGTTACCATTTGTTCCCATGATGTAATGCTATTAGCAGGTAATGTATTAAACCATGAACAAGCTCTATCTTTTAATGAAAATGGGAATAATCTAAGTTTAAAATCATCATCTAAAAAATTCTCGTATTTAAAAGTTTGACAAATAGCATGAAAATCATTCAGATGATTATATGGGTCCTCATTTTCTAGGCCATAAAATGTGGGGAGACAGTTTAGCACACTAGGTTTTAATTCAAAACTCCTAGCAATGATATTTGGGTACCTTATGCATGATGTGCTCAAATTAGTTAAAGGACTAAAATAATCCTTAAATAGCCTCTCTTATGGTTCTGGTTGTTGATTTTGCAAATCCATTTCAAATTTCTTTTGAAAAATAGTGTGTTTGTGCGTGCGAAGTGTTTTTTCTAATTCAAGGTCTAACGGTTCAAGATTAGGTGATAATAACCTTCGACTATGCATGAAAAGAATAAAATAAAATAAATAAAAATAAAGAGGAGAGAGAAATTACGATACTAACCTTGTGACGTTGTTATAACCTTACTATGAACATACACTCAAGTGCTAAAAAGAAAATATAAGAAATAGATTAACTAAAAATAAAATAAGAAGATAAATTATAATGAAAAATGAAAAATTAAATTACAGACAAATAAAGAAGAGAAAAAGAAACAAAATTAAATTACAGGAAAAAATTTAAAAGAAAAAAATTACTTAAAAAAACTAATTCTATGAATTAATTCTATGAATAAATTAAAATAAATTACGAGAATAAACAAAATAAATTACAAAGAAAAATAAAGTAAAAATTAAAGTACAAAAATTTAAAGAAATCACAGAATAAAATTAAATTATAAAAATTTAAATTACAAAAATTAAATTATAGAATTATTTTTTTATAAGGAAAAAAATACAAGAAAACAAAAAAAAATTAATTCAACAAATTAAAATAACTTACCTCCCCGGCAACGGCGCTAAAAACTTGTTGTTCAAATTTTATTGAACTCGCAAGCACACAAATCTATTGTAGAATAAAGTAATGGTGACGAATATCGATCCCACGAGCAGGTTGATTTTAATTATGTGCAGAATTAATTTTCTTTTAATGGGAACAATTAAATTATGGTAACTTTATCCTAAATTGTGAATTAAAGTAGCGGGAATAATTAAGAATGAAATTGTTAAAATAAAGCACTTGGGTATCCGGATCCGTATCAACATGCTCCATGGGCTAAATATTTCATATTAATGCCAATTAAATCATAAGGGGGGAATTCCACACCTCATGAACCACTCTCCAATAAGTATGGTGCCAAGAACTTACCGTTCCAAATAATAATAACCTTGTACTAGGGTGCCAATTTAACCAGAACTATATCTAGACAAGACTATTATTATTTGTCGACGAAAAGTCAAAACAACCATAAATATTAGAGGGGAAGAGAAAGTAAATTTACCAAATTAAGCCCATGGAACATGTTAAGGCTTTACCTTCAACCCAAGCTCAAAAGAAAATTAGCTACTCATATTTTAACTAAGGATAAAAAAGGAAATTCTATTAAAATACAAAGAAACTACAAGAAGGAAAAGGAATTTCAGAAATCTAAGCTTAAAAATGAATTCAGGGGTGTCAAATTAGGAAGGAGACCCCCCTTTTTATAGATACATTGAGTAAATCGTAACCATCGGTTTAAAAACAGTTCAGATGCTCAGGATTGCGCACGTCATCAGTCAACAATCAACAGTCAACATTTGCACATAACGCCGCCTGAATAGTAAATAATCCCATGTACGCACATGTACTGTACACACGATTTTTGCTCCATTAAGATGCTGCCACATTATCGATCCACAGTTCATAAGAAATCTAGTCCTATAAGATTGTGACACATCATCAGTCAATGCCACGTCATCGGTCAATGCCACGTAAGCAGTCAATGCCACATAATTCGTCCAATCAAATACTGCCACGTCATAGGTAGTTGCCACATCATCGGTCCGTATATACGAACAGTGTCGTGAACAGTACCATGAACAGTACCCCGTGAACAGTACCATACGTATGAACAGTATCGTACATATGAACAGTACCGTATATGTGAACAGTGACTTTTTCCTTTAATGCTCTTCTTAAGGTTTTCGACCGTCCTGAGTCTAAATATGACGTCTGTTTTGCTGTCTGATCACTCGTTCATTGTGAAACAATTATGATGCCCCTAAAATACATAAAATACATAATTATAATAAAACACATATAATTAAATAACAAAATACTTAAATAAATAAAAGTACCAATGTTAGTGAGACTTAAAGTGTAAAATGACGATTTTCTCCTTTATAAATATACACTTTCTAACACTCAACAGTCTCTAGATGTGACTCTGGTCTATAAGCTTGTAACAGATCAAGTAGCTCATTAGTAGTGTGAGCACAAATAAAGATTTGTTTCACTATGGAAGGAATGAAATAGTTTTTTTATTGTATGGTTAAGAAATGCAAGAAAGCCATCATAAAAGTTATTGACATTTAACAAACTAATGAGTGTCTGATGAATGTTCAGATGAGACCAAAATGCTAATGTTATTAGTGCCTCTAGAGTTGTAAGGTCTCCTGGTAAAAAAATAAAGGCTTCAGCATGATTAGGCATTTAAGTTATTCTTTCTTGTATACCTAAAATGACTAAATTTTCTCCAGTTAGGGAGTTAGAAAAATAGCTAAAAGGTTTTAGAATTATTATGATGATGGCTAATACTTGGCTTCCTCTGGTATAAGTGACTTCTGAAACTAGTTTTGATAACCCTTGATCACCTCTTCTATAAACCAAGTGTAGTTTCTTAGCTGCTATGCTTTGACCAAGATCTATGACTGCCTTAATAAATTCTTTATATTTACCATAGTTAAATCCAGAGAGTACACAAATGTTCTTGATTTGGTTGTTGGGAGTAGCTGCCATTGGATACTTCTCAAAAATAATTTGTGAGTGCCTTAACAAAAAAGTCATATTTAGGGATCTTGGTGATAATAGTTCATAGCTGTAAATAAGATAGTATGTTCATGTCAAATAACCCGTGAAGCACATGGCTCGAGAGTCAAAAAGAAAATAGTGAAAAGACAAAACAAATAATTATAGCATAAAATTGGTAAAGATAAAAATGCAAGTGATCTAACAACAGTGAAATAAGATAACATTGAAATAAAAGGATATTTACAAGTAGTTGCGACTGTGGCTCACATCTTTCTCTGGTTTACGTCCAGAAACAACTTAAACGCCCTCTATAGATCGAGGATAGGCTTTCTATCAATTTTCTTACAAACTGACAAATAGGGTCTTTTATAGTCAGATTCTCAAGACTATAGTTTGCACATTCTTTCTGGAGTAATGGCCATAACTAAAGTATTGCATTTTGGACGTATCCACTAGGATGTGTTTCAAGAGACAAAAGGATATTATCCAATGACTCTTTATTCAGCCATCCCTAATGAATTAAATCTTATCTTCCCTGTTATCAGATAGCATTCCTAAAGAGCGTCACTTTTTATCGCATCTCATTCTGGCACACTTATGACAAATATTAGAGAGCTTTTGGCTCTCTGTTTTCTTGAATAATTTCTTTTACCATAACTAGACATGTATGCAATAAATTTGAGAAGTAACTCACCTGTCATTCGGACTTTAAGTTCGATTATCCATCAGATGTCAGCAGGGATATGATTTTTCATAAATAATCGCATGCGTTCGGGCCGAGCTTTATAAATGGTAAGGAGAGCATTCTGAGGAAGTGAAGAAAATCGCTTGTAAAGTTTTGCTAAGTTCTGGTCTCTATCCATGCCTTTAACTCAGAATATTAGTTATTATGGGAAATTAATGTAACTGACTTTGATTGTCATGGAGTACTATTATCAGCCATTTAATCGGGGTGAAAAATGAAAACACACTAAAGAAAGAAAAAAATCTAGCAAAATCACAACACACGTAAAGGAAAATAGAACAAATAACACAAAAAATATTAATTTACTATCGTCCTCTTATTGAATTTACCTCAAGCTCTAATTAAATGCTGTAGATACCTCTCTCAATTTATTTAAGATCTCCTTCTAAATTCTCAACATGGGTTACTAACTCTGGTGGTTATAGCTGTCAGATATGATGTGTTTTACAAAATCGTATTTGACCTCTGAGATGAAATTGTATACATCGAAACTATCTAAGAATGTTGAAGAGATTCTTTTTAGTTGACATATTCATGAGAAAAAATGATAAAAAAATTAATAGTTAAACAAACAAAGTTACACAAACATAATTAAAAACAAAAAAAAACTTTAAATCACCGAAAGGAAACAGAAAGAAAAAATGTCAGGTCACTTAAATGTTTTGCGTTGTTTTCTCCATATGGTTGGTATTCGTAATATGACTTTACTTTTCTGACCATTAACTTTAAAAATTACACCGTTCCTTAGATTTTTAAATTTAATGGCTCAATGTGAAAAAAAATAGTATGATTAGTAGATGAAATAGACCATCGAGAGCGTAACTTACTTGGAGAAACGTGCTATTAAGAATTGAACAAAAATTCTTTAAAAATTCTTTCTGACCTGGTGTAAAAGATTTTCTAATGCTTTGCTTGTCACAGAGGATTTTCATTCGCTTTTTATAGTCCTTAGCATTTTTATCATTACGAATCTTTGTATCTTCTTTTTTGAACTAAAAATGGGGTCAATGATGTGTGTATTCTTTTGTTTGTCATAAGTAGAGGATGAGATGATTTCTGATAATGTTTGTTCTTCTCCCAATAATGTAGAATTTAGAGGGTCAATTGAAGGTTTGAGCTCAATCTTTGGTGTGATTCTGATGATGAGATGAGATTTTCTTTTAATGGTGCCAATTGCTTTATCTTTGTCTTCAATTTATCAATGTCCATGCATGGCTATGAATCCAATAAGACATTAACCTCATCAATCGATCCATCAATATTAAAATTCAAACCAAAGTGAGTTAAACATGTTAGTAAAGGGTTATTACTAAGGTTTAAAAGAAATGTGTGATCAACTAATTCATCAACTAAATCCACATCTATAATTCCATTATCTATACTGTGAGGTTATTTGGCAATGTTGAAGATATTTAGTTTCATGATCATATTGCCAAATGGCAACTGTATATTTTTAGTCCTGTATTGAATGTGAGCATTAACAGTTGTAAAAAATGGACGACCCAAGATAATAGGGATGTGCTTCCTTAAATCTTGCACTGGCTAAGTGTCAATTACAATAAAATCAATAGAAAAAGCACATTCTCCACAATACCATGAGGTACTTTCGTAGATCGATCTGCAAGCTGTAACACCACTAGAGTTGGGTGTAATTCTCCTAGTCAAAGTTTCATAAAACACTAAGTAAGGCAATAGATTAATACTAGCACCTAAGTCCAACAAAGCATTCTCAATTGTGTGGTTTCGTATACTACATGAGATAGTGGAGGAGCCTGGGTCTTTACATTTTAAAGGAATTTTTTGTTGGAGTATAGAACTAACATTTTCTGTTAAAAATGCCTTCTTTAAACATGAATATTTCTCTTTTCAATACAAAGATCTTTAAGAAACTTGGTAGAAGATGACACTTGTTTTATAGCATCAATCCAAGGGATGTTGACACTTATTTGTTTGAAGATTTCAAAAATCTCACCTGTGGATTTTTGCTTCTTTACTTTGCTAACCTCTAGGGAAATAGAGCTTTAGGAATATACTCTAATGGGTTGATTTCTTCTTTCTCCTTTGATAATGAGTCTTCAGTAATTACAGGTATAATTTGAGTTATTTGGTTACTAGTAACTCTACTTTGTTGTCGACTTCTTTTCCGTTTCACAAGGTCATAATGGCTTTGACCTCTCCATGTTGCTGAGGTGAACTGGTACTTGCTTTATATACTCCTTTAGGGTTTGGCACTGGTTGACTTGGGAATTTGCTTTTCTTAATAATCATTGCTAAGGTTTGAACTAAAGAGGTAAGTTGGCCTACTATTTTTTCGAGATTAGAAATTGATTGGGCCTGTGAGTTGAAGCCTGTTCTCATCTCATTTCGTAGTCTATCAATGGTGTGGTTTTATTGATCGATCGTAGAATGGATAGAATTCTTGAAATTCTAGAATGTATCCTCCCATGGTCTGGGTTGAGAATAATTTGGTTATAAGGTCTGAATGGTGGTTGAGAGGCTTGAGGAACTTAAAGAATTGGTTGCATTGGTAGAGCTGGAGTTATTGGTATATTCTGTTGGAATTCTTGAAACCATGAAAATTGGGGTGATCTCTCCATCCAGGGTTATATGTGTTGGAGTAAAGGTTGTAGTTTGATAGCTTCGTTATTACACCTATAGCGTTGGCTTCATCTGGGTATAAATCATGGTCATGTGGCTTTGTTGATTTAGCAGTTGTTAATGATGTAATTTGTCGGGTAAGTCCTTCAACCATTTCTTTGACTTCTTTGATTCCCGAGATTGACTCGCTAATTTGGACCTCATTTACTCGCTTAATTTTTTTATTGTTTCTGAATGATCACTTCATTATTGGGAATTATCTGTTTGTCGCTGGAAGAAATCTCAAATTTTTGATGCACTTTTAGACATTAGCTCTCCTCCACCTGTTGCCATTAGCCATTCTTGGACATTTGACAATAATCCCTCTAAAAAGTATTGGCATTGGTGTCATTTTTCATATTCATGATGTGGACATTTCAAGAGTAGCCCGTTGAATCGCTCCCATGCTTCGAAAAACTACTCGACTTCTCTCTGAATGAACTCTGAAATTTCTCTACAAATAGAATTGGTTTTATGAACTAGGAAGTATTTATTTAAAAATTTTGTGACCATTTGTTCCCATGATATAATACTATTAGTAGGTAATGTATTAAAGAATGAACGAGCTTTATCTTTTAAAGAAAATAGGAATAATATGAGTTTATTATCATCATTTGAAAAATTCTCATATCTAAAAGTTTGACAAACAGTATGAAAATCATTCAAATGATTATATGGGTCCTCATTTTCTAGGCCATAAATTGTTAGGAGACAATTTAGCATACTAAGTTTTAATTCAAAACTCCTAACAGCTACATTTGGATATCGTATACATGATGTGCTTAAGTTAGCTAAAGGATTGAAATAGTCCTTAAATGACCTCTCCTGTGGTTGTTCTTGTTGTTGTAAATTTACTTCAATTTCATTTTTAAATGCGATGTGTGTGTGTGCAAAGTATTTTTCTAAATTCTAAGTCTATAGGCTCAAGATTAGGTAATTGCGACCTTCGACCATGCATAAAAAAATATAATGAAAATGCACAAAAAAATGATAACAAAGTTAATAAAAAAATAACGAGGAAGGAGAAATTACAATACTAACCTTATCAAGTTGTTACAACCTTACTATGGATATACACTCAAGTACCAAAAAGAAAATATAAGAAATAGATTAACAAGAAATAAAATAGAAAAATAAATTACAATGAAGAATGAAAAATTAAATTACAAAAATATAAAGAAGAGAAAAAAAGAAATTAAAAGAAACTGAATTATTGAAATTTAAAGAAATTTAAATTACTAAAATTAAATTACAAATTCAACTTTTTATTTTTTAAAATTTTTTTATTTTTTAAATTTTTTTTATTTTTTAAATTTTTTTTTAATTTTAAAAGAAAGCAACAAAAAAATTTACTTAAAAAAATTAATTCTATGAATTCATTAAAATAAATTCACGAGATGAATAAAAAATTACCAAAGAAATACACTCAAGCACTAAAAAGAAAATAAAAAGAATAGATTAACTAAAATTAAAATAAATTACAAGATAAACAAAAAAATTACAAAGAAAAGTAAAGTAAAAATTAAATTATCGAAATTTAAATTACAAAAATTAAATTATAAAATTATTGTTTTATAAGAAAAAATACAAGAAAATAAAAAAATTAATTCAACAAATTAAAATAACTTACCTCCCCGGCAACGGTGCCAAAAACTTACCGTGCAAATTTTATTGAACTCGCAAGTGCACGAATCTATTGTATAATAAATTAATGGTGACGAATGTCGATCCCACGAGAAGGTGAATTTTAATTATGTTGAATTATTTTTCTAAGTGAGTAATTAAATTATAATAAATTTATCCTAAATTTTGAAATAAAATGGTCGGAATAATAAAAAAATACAATTGTAATAATAAAGCACTTGGATATCTAGATCTATATCAACATGCTCCAGGGCTCAATAATCTTTACTAATACTAATTAAATCGTGAGAGGAAAATCTACTCCTCATGAACCACGTTCTAATTAATATGGTGCTAACGGCTTATCGTGTCAAATAGTAATAACTGTGTTATTACTATCTGTTAATGAAAAGTCAAAACATCCACAGAAAATAGAGGAAAAAATACAATAAACTTACCAATTAAGCCCATGGAACATATTGGGACTTCACCTTCAATCCAAGCTTGAAAGAAAATTAGCTACTCATATTTGAACTAAGGATAAAAAGAAAAATTTACTGAAATATAAAGAAAATACAAGATAGAGAAGGAATTTCAGAAAATGGAGCTAAAAAATGAACTCAGGGCTATCAAATTAGAGAGGGAGCCTTCCTTTTATAGATACAACGAGTAAATCATGACCATCGAATTAAAACAATTTAGGTGCACAGGATTGCGCTACGTGGCAAGTTCTGATTGGTTTGAACATATCATCAGGGCTATTATCTCGTATACATGCATATATCGTACTCACATTTTTCTGATCCATTAACATACTGCCACGTCATTGATCAAGAGTGCATAAATATTTTTATCTAATAAGATTGTGACAGCTCATCAGTCAAGTCACGTCATCAGTCAATGTCACATAATCAGTCAATACCACATTATTCCTCCAATTAAATGTTGCCACATCATTGATCGATGCCACATCATCGATTAATGTCACGTCATTGTATAGTATATATGAACAGTGTCATAAACAGTACCATAAATAATACTGTACATGTGAATAGTACCATATATGTCAACAGTAATATTTTTATTTTTATACTTCTCTTAAGGTTTTTGACCGTTCTGAGTTCAGATTTACCGTTCGTTTTATTATATGATATCTCGTTTATTGTGAAATAACCATGATGCCCTAAAATATGAAAATACTTAATTATAATAAAACACGCATAATTAAATTTACAAGAAACTTAAATACATAAAAGTAAAGAAGTTAGTAGAACTTGAAGTAAAAAATAATGATTTTCTCCTTTATAAATATATATTTTCTAGTACTTAACATATCCCATATCTCCTTTGCTGTCTTTTTCTCTGCCACTCTTGATAACACTTCATCTACAAGTGCCAAGCATAGATCGGCCATTACATTATTACTCATCTCATTCTACTTGTCATCAGTGATTTCTCTACAGCGCTTCTCCAACTGTTGCTAAGTAATTATTTTTTCTTAAAATTGCCTGCATATTTGTTTTCTACAACAAGAAATTATTACTGTTAAACTTTTAAATTTCAAACTTTGCTGCCATTATGTTATTGTACATAAACTAGTATACATCTTTAAATAGTTGTGAGTATGTGTGAGAATATACATCAGAAAAGTTCAGAGGAAAGAATTGAGGGATCACAATGATCCCACTTAAAATTCAAATTGCTTAGGCTCTTATTGCCTTTATGACAGAACTTTCTTAAACATTTATAAAACCACACAGTTACTTTACTCACATCGCTATTCTATACTTTACACTGTAAAATTCTTAGATCGCTCCTACCATTTCACGTGAACAATAATTGGTATATGTAAACAGTACCGTAAGTGTGAATACTACCTTACATGAACAACACTTAATTCTAAAAATACAATAAATAGCTCTGATATCACTTTTGAAAAATTGATTGGTGAAGCAAACACGCAACTAAAGTGAAATTGAGAAATAGTGAGATAACTAAAATCACACAGAAACATGAAAAAATTACGTGGCTTGGCTTTTAGCTTATGAAGATATTTTACTAATAAAAAGGAGTTACAAGTATTATAGTATTTTACCTCACTTATCTAAAATTTTCATATACCCAAACTATCAAATCACTAATCACTCAAGACTTTATTAAACTCTTAAAATACTCTTTAAATAAAGAAAAGAAACAAAAGTTTTTAGATGCGGAGGAGAAAAATGAAACCCTCTTTATATAGTCAAAAATCAGCTGTTGTTCATCCTTTTATTTTATTATTATTATTATTTTATTATTTTTTCTTTTTCTTCAATGACTCGACCCTGCCTTTTTTCTTCTTCTTCTTATGTCTTCTTCTATTTTTTCTTTTGTCTTTTCGGTAGGGCGTTGACATCGTAGATGGCGGTTCTTCTACTTTTAACATTGCAATTACTATCATTTCACAATCAAATTCATTCTCAAATTTACTTATTTGTTTGTGAGAGGGATATATTGTTACTATACGAATGGACATTTTTAAAACTTATTTATTTTAATGATTTGAGCTAAATAGAATTACTTTATTTGTTTTATATGAAAAGAAGGTCAAATTACATTCTCAAAACATTGATTTAATTTAAAAGCTCCTTCTTGTTCTAAAATTGCGGAATGTCTCCCTCTTTTTTCTTTTGCTTTTATATAACATCCGTAACGAAAATGGTTTTTTCCCCGTTAAATAAAAATATTTTTTAAAAAATAATAAATTTTTTCCTAAGCTTGATGGTGATATTTTCATTTTCTTTTTCCTTTTAAATTTAATATTGACAGTTTCTCGTCTTATGTGAGCTATTTGCTTTTCCTTCTTTTTGCTGGGCTTTTGATGCACCTGAAGCTCAAAGCTTTTCTTGTTGCTTTGGCGATTAATTTGTCTCAGCAACTTCATCGCCACGCTTTATCAGAAAGTTTGATGATAACAACAATCTTAGCACTTGGGTCAAAAGTTTCGGGTCCAAAAAGGAACTCTCCAGTTCAAGTATGCATATTCTTCTACGTACAACCATATATATCATTAAGTAGTTTCATCTGCTGCTACATGTACTTGTATGTTCCATAATTTACATAATATAATAATAGGCAACCTTTTTTCTTCTTTATATGTATATACTCTTGCTTAATTCTACCATCTTAAATTCTCCTTTGGCCAGTAGCGTTTGGGATAATTATTCAGTTATTAGAGTACTCTTCTTTATACAATACTTTGTATTTTCAAATGGATAAAATTCGATTTACGCCTTCAAAAATTTATATATATACTTTGATTTACCTCCAATCTACTGAAAATATTAAAGATCAGCCCATCTCTATTTGATTAGCTGTAAGAAGGGAAAAAGATTGATCAAAATTAAAGTTTTATCAATGCAATCTCTATTTTCCGTAGTTTGTTGAACGGTAAATTCAAGTGAATTGAATTATGTCAATTTTATCTAGAATAAAACATAAGAAAGCAATTTATTTATTATTATTATTCTTCTTCTTTTTTATAAAAACAAGTATAAAAACATAGAGATTTTGAGTAATTTTTTAGATCCCAAGACAACCGAGCATTTTGTTCAAGCTCCGGTCCTCAAGAGGCATTTATCCAATTATCCCCATGTAATTACATTCCTATGAGCATATATTTTACAAAAATTAATTAAGTATTATTTTTTTATATTATTTGATCCAAGATCATAAATATTAATTATTAAAGTATAGAATTATATAAGTTGTATGATTCGATAGTATAACATCATTATATAACCATATAACATAGTAACTTCTTTTTGGATTATGGCTTAACAAATTTAGAATCCTAAATTAGAACACTTTTAAAGTATCTAATAATGTAAGTTCTTTTATGGGAATAAACACAAATTCTCCAAGATTCTGAACAAAGTAATGCCGCAGTTCAGATTTTGAATGCTAATAAAAATGACCCATCAGCAGACATAATCTGCAATCTGCATGACAGCAAAAGGGAACATCAGACTAAGAGTTTGCTGCCAAAGCCTGAGATTTTAAATTGCTGCTTTTCGAATGTAATTAGACTCTGTAACGGTTCGCTTGAGATCAAGATCCAAAGGAGCGGCCAACTTTCTTATCATATATGTGCATCTCCTTTTGTCTTTAACGAGTTGAATTTTGATTCCTTTACCCTACTTTTTCAGTAAATCGAAGCTGGGGCTTCAATGTTAGGTAGATATATTTTTTAGTTTTTTTTTTTAGTTTTAATTTTAATTATTAATTAATTATACATGAACATGGTCGCTACTTGCTTCGTGCTTTGCTACCACAGATGAATGAATGTAAACTGGTTTTTAGGAATGTTGTGCCTTTGAAAATAATAAAACTGTTAGCTGTAAATAATTGTGTAGGTGGGTTTCATCACCTCAGTCCGATCATACATAAAAACCAGCCGTACGGGCTGGTCGATCAGTCCCATACTGCGACCGATCATATGTGAAAAAAATTAAGGTGAGAATCACCAAATCCATCTATGTGACTGTTTTTTATTAGTTGATCACCCCACCTCACATCACCTCAGTATGTTTTAACGGTGAGACCGATCCAAACAAATTGAAGATTATACTAGTAGATGTAAAAATAAAATAAAATTTTACTGTCTTAGGTGGATCTTCTTTGATTCCGTATAAATTCTCTCTTTATATTATCATTAACATTGCAGTCACGAGAAATAATATATTAAAATCTATTTAATGATAAGTTTAATTAATATACAAAATTCAATCAATGAACCAAAAGAAACTCAAATATTTTTTTATACAAAAATTATAGGGCCAACAGAGTAACTTTTCAATTTTATGGTTTATTGAAATTTTATTGGCATTTTAAAATACTAATTTCTCACATTGGAAGGAAGTGAGAGCAATCACTTTTATATTTAATTTGAAATTAATCATGTATTTAATTTAATTATAAATTAAAATTGAATAAGTCAAATATAAATGTGATTTAGATTATTCAAATTGAAGTAAATTGTTAGATACGTGGATGACTAATTCAAATTAAATAACAAAATTGAGTACGTAATCTAAATTTAATTAGGAAAAGAATTATAGAGATTTCTCTATATTTAAGAGACATAACCGTCTTCAAGGTTAAAAAAAAAAAAGACCTCTATTACCTCTGCTCCTATTCCATGTTTTGCTTCATAATTTTCTTTTATTATTCTATACTGTTATTTGGAATGGAATTTTATAACAGCAGTGTCATTAAATCTTGGAGATCAATCCACATTATTGGTATTTTTTATTGCATTGGGAAATCTTTCTAGAAGAATGGAAATTAGTCTTAAGGCACTGCATTGAGACATCTTCTTAGAGTAGTAGAAATTGGTCTTAAAAATAGTGCATTGCGCATGCCTTAATGAACTTATGACGGCTGTAGGATGATTAGTGTCGAGTGAATACTATTAGATGAACAATATCATATGAGAGTTACCTATGGCTACTATTCATGGAGTTCTATTCTTCATATTAAACTTGTTGTTTGACTGAATTTGAATTTACAAAAGCAATATGAACTCACATTATCAACAATCTTAAGACCAATTTTCATGAGGTTTAATTATTGTTTAAAAAAAAAGTACGCCAAATCAATTACTTATAATATAACTAATAGAAATACATCTAAGATTTGGGATTTACTAAAATATATGTGGAAGCAAATCCTAAATCTTAGAAGTATTTCATTAAGTGACTTCAATATTTTGAGTATGATTAGATAATAAAAATTGGATACCTAAAATTTTAAAGAAATTTATACTGATAGAGAGTTATTGCAAAATTTGTAATAATTAATACAAATTGAGTTTGAATATGAAATTTTTATATGATATACTAGACATCCAAATAAATAGTTTGAAATTTGTTTCGAAAAAATCAGATGAGAATTCAATTTATAATGATTTTTTGAGCTCAAGTTTGTTATGTTGGAAATTTTTGGTTTCAGCACAATCCATGAGTTACAATACTAGTCTACCAAACCTAGACTTGTTCAAAAATCATGAAATTTGGAAATTTTTTTCCTATATACATATAGTATATTTCTGGAAAATATCATGATTCTCTGATTAAAGAATAATTTTTTTTTGAATTTTTTTAATTCAGTGAGGTCATAGCAGAAACTTTTATGGCAGGTTTCTTGAGGTCTAAAATGAAATTTATTTTAAATTGTTTTAGATGAATTAAGCTATGACAATTTTATTGTTGAGAACGCTTTATGTCAACATATTCTATGTAAGATTTGATTTTTTGATGAAGGAATAAATTATTAAAATTCAGAGAATATAGACTACAATATATTCTATTGAGAAATGAATAAGGATATTATTTGAGTATTGAAGATATAATTTGATTAATATAATAGAAGAACCATGAATTAAATTCCAAGGTAAATCTATTTGCGAATTATGCTCCTTATTATAAAAATTCTAATAATTATTTCAATCTCATTATTAAAGGAAATTAAATTGTATTGTATTTAGAGAACTTAGGCACTATGTTAAGACAACAAAATCCTCCATAAGCTAATTTGGCTAAAGGCGATGACTTTATTATCGTGGTTGACTTTGAGATGAACATGGTTGTTTTATACTTTAGTGAAGGAAGGAGAAGAATTTGTTTTCCTTGATAACTTATGGTCCACACTATTCTTAAGGAAGGAAAAATTCTTGTTGGACTTGTTTTGAAAGAGTTCTCTCATTGAGTAATATATATCATTTTCATAAAATACAATATTATTTTAATTAAGTCTTTATACTAAGCAAGACATGAATGTCTCTTCAAGAGTGACAAAATTACATTGTTCGATAATGAGATATTTTTGAAAAAGAGATATTGTTTTGGAGAATTATTTAAGGCTATAATTCTTAAGTCAACGATGAAAAGTAAATCATCTTAACTTGTGCTATTGACTTTACAACATGGGAGATCAGGTCATGTAAAATTTTCTTATGTTAAGGAAATGAGAGAATTTGACATGTTGTCTAGTTTGAATTTGTCATTTGACAAATGTGATATGTGTGTTAAATAAAAAATCTACAAAGAAGACATATAAACCAATTTTGAAAAGTGAAACTAAATTTCTCAGTTTAGCTCACAATGACCTTAGTGATTTAAAATAACCCATAAATTAAAGAGGTGAATATGATTCAAGCATATTCAATACTTATTTTGAGAATCATGGTATCATCAATGAAGTGACACCTCCCTATTCACCTTAATCATTTAATATAGCTAGAAGGAAAATAAAACATTAAAGAATGTGGTGAATGTTATGGTAATAGTTTATAAAGCGCTGTGAAATTTATGGGCAGAAGTTATATTATTAGCTAGCTATATTTAAACTAGAATATCTTATAAGAACACAAAAAGACCTAATAAGTTATAGAGAAGTTATAAGCTAAATTTATCATACCTTAAAATATTAGGATGCCTTGCGATATTTCTTACATGTAATCCTAAAAAGATTAGGTTGGAATCTTAAACTATTGACTATTCATTTATTGGGTACGTATAGAACAGTGTTGCTTATAAAATTCCTGGTTCTTCAATATAAAAGACTTTCATTAAAGTAAATACCTTCATTAAGTCTAAGAATGTCAAATTCTTTGATTTTATTTTTTTAAGCAAGCTAACATTAGTACTTACTCCTAAAAGAATCAATTAAATAATCCTTTTAAGTTAAATATAGGAGAAGTAAAAGGATGAGAATGCCTATTAGTTTTAGTAGAAACTTCTATATTTTTCTCATTGAGAATGATCTTTAAGCTTTCAAAAAAAAACTAGGGCTTCACAAGATGCACCTAGATGGAGAGAGATAATCAACAGTGAATTAAGTTCTATTATGAGCAATCATGTATGAGAATTTGTTGTCTTGCCTTTAAATACAAAAGTTATTGGGTGCAAATGAAATTTTAAAGAGAATTGAGAGTACGAGAGTCAATAGATTAAGATAAGGCAAAATTAGTTGCCATAAGATTCTTATAAACAAAAGACAGATTATTTTGATACCTATACTCCTATAATGCAGATTGCATTTATTAGAGTTTTGATTACATATTTGTAATTCATAATCGACATGTTTATTAGATGGATGTCAAAATTATTTATCTAAGTATAAATTTAGATGTGCAAAATTACATAAGACAATTAGAGGAGTTTGCAGTTCCAAGTATTGAGCAAAAACGTATACAAATTGGTTAGGTCACTATATGGTTTAAAAGAAACACCAAAATAATGGCATGAGAAGGTTTAGGTATTATGAAGAGAAATTTGTTGTTATAACATATAAAGCTATTAGAATGCAATTTATACACTAGTTTTGCATTATTTACGTCCCTTAATATCAATGTTTTACACTTAATAATAATGATTTACTTGTGCTTTATTTTTATAGGTGCAATTCTATTGATTGATGCTAAAATTGAGTTATAAGATGATGTTCAAAGATGATTGGTTTCCTAAAGAAATTATGAGTTTCAGACAACTTTGTTGATAAGGCATGGGTGTGTGCTGTTAACTGAGAACTTACAAGTTTTTATTTTAACGTGTTTTATCTTTTTAGTTTTTTTTGTAATTTTAAATTAATATTTAGATAATATTTTAGATATTAGTATTTTATGTTTGGAAAAACTCTATAAGAGGAAAAAGGCACTAAAAAAAAGTAGAGGATGATTGGACTTCAAGGAAAAAAGAAGAAAACCCTAGATCTCAATTTTTCTCTTTTTTCTATGAAGAATTAAACTTATTATTCTGATTAAAGGTTAATAAACTTTTGATTCATCATTATTTTGAGATCTTTCTTATGCTTTAATTGTTTTATTACATTTTGTGTATTTATTTATTCTCTAAATTGTTGCCATGATTATATTTGTTAATTAGATAATTAGCTACTATTTAATTATCAATTTAATCTATTGTCAATTAAAAGATTCATCGTATGAAGATTTTAATGTTTGTGACAAATAGTATAGCAGTGTGTTGTGTTATGAGAATAAATAATTTATTTTAAATCAATTATTGTATTCATTTATTGATTAGGATTTAGGTCTCTCTAGTTTTTTAAATTATCAATTGATTAAATTACATGACCATATTAAGAGTTGTCTATTGATTAGAAAAATAACCAATGGTTGTATCTTAGTTATCGACTAGTTAAAGAGAGATTGACTATTAGAATATTTCAGTAGCTATAACGGATCTATTTATAAGTCGTAATGATTTATATTTGAATCAACAATTAGTAGTCAAATAAATCTAAGTTAATTCCTTCAACTAGAACTTTTCTCAATTTGAATTACAATTTTAATTTGTATTCTTGTTATTTTTATTTGATTTTATTATTTTCAACAACCCCCAAATTTTAAATTTTACATTTAAAAATGATTTAAATAATTACCTATCTCTATGAACACGACTTGCTTAATCACTATACAAAATTTATTTAGAGTAGGTATTTATATTTGCTGGCTTCGATAACCATCAAAATTTTTTGTATCGTTGTCAGGGATTGGTATCGTTCATTTAATCTTTTTTACATTTTACTTGGTGTATGGTTCGTTCTTTTCGTATAAGTATACTTTCCTTTGATCTTGAAATTGAGAAAATAACTTGCCAGCTGAGACAACAGACCAAGCGAGGCAAGCAACGATCCTCGTCACTTTTGTTTTTTGAAATAAATATGGTGCCCAACTTGATTGAATCATCTAGCAATTTAGAAGAATAACTAATGGACAAGTTGCACCTGTAGAAAGAACTCTTCGAGAGTTAGCTGAACCAGACTTGAATCAAAAACCATTCTACATTCAATATATAGACTTAGAGGTAAATTTTGAATTAAAGTCTAGTCTTATTCATTTATTACCCAAGTTTCATGATTTTACAAGTGAAGATTCTATAAACATCTCAAGGAGTTTCATGTTGTATGTCTAAGTATGAGGCTACAAGGTGTGACTGAAGAGTAGATTAAGCTGCATGTTTTTCCTTTCTCTTTAGATAGGCTAGCTAAAGACTAGTTGTACTACTTGCCTCCTAGATCAATTACATGAAGAATGGTTTGAGAAAATAATTCCTTAAGAAGTACTTTCCTATTTCAAGAGTTGTCAACATCAGAAAAAGACATTTATAGGATCAGATAACTCCTTCAGGAGACTTTGTGTAATTATTGAGAGCAATTCAAATAATTGTGTACTAGCTATCCTCAGTATCAGATTTTTAATTAGCTTCTTATCTAATACTTTTATAAAGGACTATCATTGATGGATAAGAGTATGATAGATGTCGTTAGTAGAGGTGTATTGGTGAATAAGACTCCTACTCAAGCAAGTTGATCTCAAATATTACTGTCAATGCCCAACAGTTTGGCAATAAGCAAGATCTCATTTCAAGGAAGGTGAATGAGGTAAATACTTCTTCTATTGATCAACGTGTAAATAAACTTATTTTTCTTGTGAAAAAGTTTATTGTAGGTAATATACAATAAGTGAAGATTGAGGCATTTATGCCAATATGGGTTATTCAACTTATTTGTGTCCTATACTTCAAGAAGAACCTATTAAACAAGCCAATGCAGTTGGAGGATATCCGAGTATGCCTCAGAGAAGATATGATCATTATGCATAAACATACAATCTAAGATGGAAGGATCGCCCTAACTTTGATCAAGTTAAGTGTTGTGATGTAAATAAACTTAATTTTTCCACGAGGAGGTTGATTTTAAAAGTGAATTAATTTTCTTTTTAATGGAAACAATTAAATTATGGTAATTCTATTCTAAATTGTGAAATAAAATGGCGGGAATAATTGAAACTATAAGCTGTTATAATAAAGAAGATTGAGGCATTTATGTGCCAAGGGCTTATCGTGCCAAATAATAATGGGTTATTCAACTTATTTAAAAGTCAAAACAACCACAAATATTAGAGGGGAAGGGAAAGTAAATTTACCAAATTAAGCCCATGGAACATGTTGAGACTTCACCTTCAAAGCTCAAAAGAAATTAGCTACTCATATTTTAACTAAGGATAAAAAAGGAAATTTTATTAAAAACAAGCCAAGAAGGAGAAGGAATCAGAAATCCTTAGTATAGGGGGAGAGCCCCTTTATAGATACATTGAGTGAATCGTGAGAAGATATGATCATTATGCATAAACATACAATCTAAGATGGAAGTAAATAATCCCATGTAAGCGCATGTACCTAACCCGATTTCTACTTTCAGTTACATAAGAAATTTAGTCCAATAAGATCATGACACATCATCGGTCAAGATTCAATGCCACAATCAAATATCCAATCGAAACCAACCATAGCTCCTCCATAATCAAACTTTTTCCTTTAATGCTCTTCTAAGGTTTTTAAGGATATTGTGAAACGAAAAATTAAAATTAAAATACACAATTACAATAAAACACATATAATTAAATAACAAAATACTTAAATAAATAAAAGTAGCAATGTTAGTGAGATTTAAAGTATAAAATGATGATTTTCTCCTTTATAAATATACACTTTCTAACACTCAACATTAAGCCGTCAGGATTCCCACAATAATATCCACTAAACCAACCAGCTCCTCCATAATCAAACTCTAAGTTAAGGATATCACTTGAAAAAATTGTTAAATCACTTACGACTAACACTCATCAATTTTAACAGGCAACTATAATAAGCATTTAGAATTTAGAGAACCAAATGAGTCAATTGGCAATTTGCAGTAAGCCGCCTAGAGTCTCAAGTATTAGGCATATTGCCTTCACAACCTGAGGTGAATCCAAAGTAAAATGCTACTGCTATCATCCTTAAAAGTGGGAAGGAGTTATAAGAGTCTAGTAAGAAAGTGACAAAGCATGTAGAAGAAGAGCTTGAGAATGATGAATTGATGCCTAAATCTCAAATGTGCAACTCACTAGAGCAAAACCTCTACTTGTGGTGATACCTCCTTCTTTTCTAAGCTAGTTTATAAAATCTAAGAAGGAAGAACAAGAGAAAGACGTCCTCGACATATTTTATAAGGTTGAGGTAAATATTCCTTTATTAGATGCTATAAAACAAATACCTTGATATGATAAATTCCTTAAGGAACTATGCACCTCCAAGAGAAAATTAAGAAGAGATGGAAAGTTTATATGAGGAAGAATGTTTTAACAATTCTCTAAAAGAAATTACCTCCTAAGTGCAAAAATCCCGATATATTTAGTATCCCTTGTAAAATTGGTAGTGTTAGAGTTGAGAAGGCTATGTTAAATCTAAGAGCTTCTATTAATGTCATTCTTTGTTCCATTTATTCATCTTTGAATGTTAATCCATTAAAAAAAGATAATTTAAAATGCATATCGTATTAATTGAATAAGTTTAGTTACGATTTTTATATACTTGATATGAAAGGGGATAACTCCTCTAATTCTGCCTTAATTTTAATAGGAAGACCCTTTTCTTAAGACTGCTCGGATAAAAATAGGTATACATAAAGGGACTCTTACTATGGAGAGTTTATAAGTGAATGATGTTAGCAAATTTTTTTTCTAGCGCACAAATCTATTGTAGAATAGATTTTTATATACTTGATGATTTTAATTATGGGGATTAATTTTCTTTTAATGGAAATAATTAAATTATGGTAATTTTATCCTAAATTGTTAATTAAAATGACAGGAATAATTAAAAATTTATAATAAAGTATTTGGGTCTTAAGACCGCCAACATGCTCCATGGGCTAAATATTTCATATTAATGCCAATTAAATCATAAAGGGGATTCCAAACCTCAAAACCACGCTCCAATAAATATGGTAGGGCTTACTTTAAATAATAATAAGGGACTCGGTTTTACTATGGACAAGACTATTATTATTTTCACGAAAAGTCAAAACAACCACAAATATTAGAGGGAAAGAGAAAGTAAATTTACTAAATTAAACTATGAACATGTTGTTAAAAGAAAATTAGCCACTCAATTTTAACTAAGGATGAAGAAATTCTATTAAAATACAAAAAAACTATAAGAAGGAGAAGGAGCACACAAATCTAAGCTTAAAAATGTAGAGTATCAAATAGAGCTTTTTATAGATACATTGAGTGAATCGTGACCATCGGATTAAAAGCGATTCGGATGGTCGAGGATTGCACCACGTCATATCAACATCAACAATCAACAATCAATATTTGCACAAGAAGAATCGAATAGTAAATAATCCCATGTATGGACATGTACTATACACACGATTTTTGCTCCACTGAGATGCTGCCACGTCATCGATCTACAGTACATAAGAAATTTAGCCCAATAAGATCATGACACATCATCGGTCGATGCCACGTCATCAGTCAACGCCATATAAGCAGTCAATACCACATAATTCGTCCAATTAGATACTGTTACGTCATAGGTAACTGCCACATCATCGGTCCGTATATATGAACAGTATCGTAAACAGTACCATGAATAGTACCGTGAACAGTACCGTATATGTGAACAGTGACTTTTTTCTTTAATGCTCCTCTTAAGATTTTTAACCGTCCTGAGTCCAAATATGACATCCGTTTTACTGTCTGATCACTCGTTCATTATGAAATGATCGTAATGCCCCTAAAATACATAAAATACATAATTATAATAAAACACATATAATTAAATAACAAAATACTTAAATAAATACAAGTAGCAATGTTAGTGAGATTTAAAGTGTAAAATGACAATTTTCTTCTTTATAAATATACATTTTCTAACACTCAACACACCCCCCAACCAGCTTATTGCTAGTCCCTAGCAAATAAAGCGAAGATAAAATTGAAAACTTTTTTTTTAAAGGAAATACATGTGTTTATTCAATCAGATTAATGATAGCAATCAAATAAAAGTACAAGCATTATCTCCAGTCTAAAGCAATATCACACCCACATCAACCATCCATATGCATCAGTCTAGCAGACTTTGTTGTAGCAATAGTAATCAAGCCACTTTTAAGAATGACATATCCAACCCCAAAATCTTACCAGTTGTAGTGACACTCTCACAAAAAAATTAATCCCAATAAAATTTTGCCACTACAATGAATGGTAAATTGAGAGAAAATAATAAAGAAATATCATACACTTTCACCAAGATGAAAAAAATATGCCCATAGCTTAGAAATAATGCGATCTCAAATAAAGTATTAGTCAACCTAATGTATTCATTTTTTTTCTTTTTTCTCTTTTTTTTTGTATATGCATCACTATATATTAATTGCCCATATAACTAGCTTTTATTTTAGACTATCGTGCCTTAAAATCAAGAAGGACTTTTATTAGGATGTAACATAGGCTAGGGACATGGTTAACAAAAAAAGAAAAATAGGGAATAAAATATATATGTTTGAGAGAAAGCTCAAGAATTTTTAAAAATTACAAGATACATTTTGCTTATTTATTACTATTGTACATTTTTTTCTTCCTTTTTTTCTTTTTTTCTCTTTTTTTTATGTAGCACAACTTCACTGAACAAAATAATTATTTATTTATTTTTTTTCTTAAACATGAATAGGTGGATGGAACTTATATGATATCGGGTAATACTCTAAATTGGAGTGGTTCAGGTTGATAAGTTAATAAAGAAAAGGTTTTTTTTAAATAAAATGCTCAAAATGGCTAACTAGGGATATTGCATAATAGGGATGGTTAGAAAGGCTCAAACGGGTCAAAAATGGCCTTCCATCATCTTTTAGGACTCTAAACAATCTTCCATATCTACTAATTAAATGGGCATTTAGATGTAGTAACACACACTTTTTTTTTAAGGGTTGACTCAAAGAAAATCTAGAGATCATGTATGAAATAATAAACTGCTAAGTTACATGAAGAATGGGCAAAAAGGGTTACTCTCCAAGAAAAATTAATAGGCTTAAAAACTCACTTGGAATTTATTATGACATGTGCATTTTTTCAAGCAACTCATATTTGTCCCCAACATCAACATGTAAAATAGCAAACATGGTGTAACATCACTCAAGACCAAAGATAATACAATTACTAAAATTCGAAAGTCATCATATCATCCAATAGAAAAACTCACACAGCTTTTTTTTTTACTAAATTCTTTCCCCCCAACCTATTCTAAACATAAAAAGAAAAAACATACATGCAGAAAAATTAAAGAAAAACTAATTTTTTTTCTTTTTTTTCAAAAATACGTTTCTAGAGTCACTACACTCCATATTCAGCCATCTTCGACTTTAAAAACTTGAAAACATATATTTATAAAGGAGAAAAATGAAAGGTTAGATGAAACACACACAAATATTTTTTTTTGTTTTGTTTTTTTAACTAAGAAGATGCGTTTATAAAGTCACTACACTCCATATTCAGCCATATTCTACTAAAAAAAATTAGTCATGGTTAGTTCAACATTCTACAATTGTCAACTATTCCCCTCCAATCAGAACGAAACATTGTTCTCGATGTTTGAAAGGAAAGAAGTAGAGTTTAGAAGACATCACCTGAGTGTTGCAACACAGAAGAAAATATTTACAAGCGGAGGGTTAAATCTAATTTGTACTTCTTACTGCCGCTACTATTACTATTATTATTTAAACACTCCAATACAATAGCCTTGGGATTTGGCTCTGGTTGATTGTTGAGTGTTAGAAAGTATATATTTATAAAGAAGAAAATCGTCATTTTACACTTTAAGTCTCACTAACATTGCTATTTTTATTTATTTAAGTATTTTGTTATTTAATTATATGTGTTTTATTATAATCATGTATTTTATGTATTTTAGGGGCATCATAATCGTTTCACAATGAACGAGTGATCAGACAGTAAAACGGACGTCATATTTAGACTCAGGACGGTCGAAAACCTTAAAAGGAGCATTAAAGGAAAAAAGTCACTGTTCACATATACAGCACTATTCATACGTATGGTACTGCTCACGACAATGTTCATGTATACGGACCGATGATGTGGCAACTACCTATGATGTGACAATATTTGATTGGATAAATTATGTGGTATTGACTGCTTATGTGGCATTGACCGATGACGTGGCATTGACTGATGATGTATCACGATCTTATTGGACTAGAATTTTTATCTACTGTAAATCGATGACGTGGCAGAATCTCAGTGGAGTAAAAATTATGTGTACAGTACATGCGCATACATAGGATTATTTACTATTCCGGCAGCGTTACCATGCAAATATTGACTGTTGACTGTTGACTATTGACTGATGACGTGGAGCAATCCTGAGCATCCGAACTGCTTTTAATCCGATGGTCACGATTCACTCAATGTATCTATAAAAAGAGGGCTCGCCTCCCTAATTTGACACCCCTGAATTCATTTTTAAACTTAGATTTCTGAAATTCCTTCTCCTTCTTGTAGTTTCTTTGTATTTTAATAGAATTTCCTTTTTTATCCTTAGTTAAAATATGAGTAGCTAATTTTCTTTTGAACTTAGGTTGAAGGTAAAGCCTCAACATGTTCCATGGGCTTAATTTGGTAAATTTACTTTCTCTTCCCCTCTAATATTTATGGTTGTTTTGACTTTTCGTCGACAAATAATAATAGTCTTGTCTAGATATAGCTCTGGTTAAACTGGCACCCTAGTACAAGGTTATTATTATTTGGCACGGTAAGTTCTTGGTACCATACTTATTGGAGAGTGGTTCATGAGGTGTGGAATCCCCTCTTATGATTTAATTGGTATTAATATGAAATATTTAGCCCATAGAGCATGTTGATGCTGATCCGGATAACCAAGTGCTTTATTATAACAATTTCATTCTTAATTATTCCTGCCATTTTAATTCACAATTTATGATAAGGTTACCATAATTTAATTATTCCCATTTAAAGAAAATTAATTCAGCATATAATTAAAATCAACCTCCTCGTGGGATCGTGGGATCGACACTCGTCACCATTAATCTATTCTACAATAGATTTGTGCGCTTGTGAGTTCAATAAAATTTACACAACATTGATAAGTGTGTAACAGATCAAGTAGCGCATTAGCAGTGTGTGCGCAAATAAAGATTTTTTTCACTGAGAAAGGAATAAAATAATTTTTTATTACATGGTTAAGAAATGCGAGAAAGCCATCATAAAAGTTATTGACATTTAACAAACCAATGAGTTTCTGATGAATATTCAGATGGGACCAAGATGCTAATGTCATTAGTGCCTCAAGAGTTGTAAGATCGCCTGGAAGGAAAATAAAAGCATCAGCATGATTGAGCATTTCAATTATTCGTTCTTGAATTCCTGATACGACTAACTCTTCTCCAATTGGTGAATGAGACAAACAACCCAAAGGTTTTAGGATTTGAGGGATGATGCCTAACACTTGGCTCCCTCTAACAAAAGCAGCTTCTGATACCATTTTGGATAACCCTCGGTCAGCTCCTCCATGCACCAAGTATAATTTTCCCTCTGCTATTCTTAGACCAAGATCTATGGCTGCTTCCATGAACTCTTTATGTTTGCCATAATGAAACCCAGAAAGCACACAAATGTTCTTGAATTGTTTACTGGAAGTAGCTGCCATTAAGATACTGCTAAAAAAATAACTTGTGAGTGCTCAGTAAAAAAATTCGTATTTAAAGACCTTGGTGACAATTGGTTACAGCTGTGTATGAGACATTGTGTCAATTAACGTGTAAGGCTCATGGCTCAAAAGTAAAAAAGAAAATAGTAAAAAGAAAAAAAATAAATAAATAAATTTATTAAAAATAATAATACAAATAGTAAAATAATAGTGAAATAAAATAACAGAGGTAAAAGGATATTTACAGATAGTTGTGATTGTGGCTCACACCTTCCTCTGGTTTTACGTCCAGAAACGGCTTGAACACCCTTTATGGGTCGAGGATAAGCTTCCCATCCAGTTTTCTTACAAACTGGCCATAACTGGAGTATTGCATTTTGGACGTATCCACTAGGATGCGTTTCAAGAGACAAAAGAATATCATCCAATGACTCCTTATTCAAGCCATCCATAATGAATTGAATCTTATCTTCTCTGTTATCAGACAACATTCCTAAAGAACATAATTTTTTATTGCATATCATTCTGGCACATTTATGACAAGCAACAGAAAGTCTTCGAGCTTGTCGTTTTCGCACATAATTTCTTTTACCATAACCAGGCATGTATGCAATAAATTGAAGAGGTAACTCACCTACTAAGCGAAATTTTGCCTCGATTAACCAATGGATGTCAGCAGGGATGTTATTCTTAATAAGCAATCGCATGCGTTCGGACCGAGCTTTATAAATGGTGAGGAGAGCATTCTGAGGAAGTGAAGAAAATCGCTTGTGAAGTTTTGCTAAGATCTCATCTCTTTCCATGCCTTCGTCTCAGAATATCAGTTATTATGGGAAACTGAAGTGACCGACTTGATTGTCACGGAGTACCGTTATCCGCCACTTGACGGGGGTTACAAACTTTAAACACACAAAGCAAACTAAAACACACAAACAAGAAAATAAATTAAAACACACAAAACAAACTAGAATCGTCCTCTTATTGAATTTACCTCAAGCTCCAATTGGATGTTGTAGATGCCTCTCTCAATTTCTCTGAGATCTCTTTCTAAATCCTCAACATGGGCTACTAACTCTAGTAGTTGTAGCTGCCAGATACGATGTGTTTTACAAAATCGTATCTGACCTTTGAGATGAGATTAAATATGTCGAAATTGTCTAAGAATGCTAAAGAGATACTTTTTAGTTGACATATTCGTAAGGAAAATGATAAAAAAAATAAAAAGTTAAAAGTTAAAAGTTAAACAGACACACTTTTAAAAATAGAAAAGAAAACTTTAAATCACCGAAAGGAAACGAAAAGAAAAAATGATGGGTCACTTCAATGTTTTGTGCTGTTTTCTCTATATGGTTGGTATTCGTGATATGACTTTACTTTTCTGACCATTAACTTTAAAAATTCCATCGTTTCTTGGATTCTTAAATTTAATGGCTCCATGTGGAAAAACAGTATGATTAGTAAATAGACCAGACCATCGAGAACGTAACTTACTTGGAGAAATGTGCCATTTAGAATTGAACAAAAATACTTTTTGACTTGGTGTGAAAGATTTTCTAATGCTCTGCTTATCACGGAGGATTTTTATTCGCTCTCTATAGTCTTTGGCATTTTTGTCATTACGAATCTTCTTTGGTTTTGCTAGTTGTATCCTCTTTTTTGAACAAAAAATGGGGTCAATGATGTTTGTATTCTTTTGTTTGTCATCAGGAAAGGATGAGATGATTTATGATAATATTTTTTCTTCTTCCAAGAGTGTAGAATTCAAATGGTCCAGTAAAGGTTTGAGCTCAATTTTTAGTAGTGATTCTGATGATGAGATGAGATTTTCTTTCAATGGTGCCAATTGCTCTATCCTTGTCTTCCACTTATCAATGTCCATGCATGGCGATGAATCTAATAAGGCATTAACCTTATCAATCGATCTGTCAATGTTAAAATCCAAACCAAAGTGAGTTAAACATGTCAGTAAAGGGTCATCACTAAGGTTTAAAGGAAATGTGTGATCAACTAATTCATTAATTAAATCCACATCTACAAGTTCATCATTAGTACTGTGAGGTTGTTTGGCAATGTTAAAAATGTTTAGTTCCATGGTCATATTGCCAAATGACAACTGCATATTTCCAGTCCTGCATTGAATGTGAGCATCAGCAGTAGCCAAAAATGGACGACCCAAGATAATGGGGATGTGCTTCCTTAAATCCTGCACTGGTTTAGTGTCAATTACAATGAAATCAACAGAAAAATAAAATTTATCTACCTGAATAAGCACATCCTCCACAATACCATGTGGTATTTTCATGGATCGATCTGCAAGCTGTAACACTACTGGAGTTTGGTATAATTCTCCCAGTCCAAGTTTCACAAAGACAGAGTAAGGCAACAGATTTACACTAGCTCCTAAATCCAATAAAGCATTCTCAATTGTGTGGTTCCCTATACTACATGAGATAGTGGGGGAGCCTAGATCTTTACATTTTAGAGGCATTTTATGTTGGAGTATAAAAATAATATTTTCTGTTAGAAAGGCCTTTTTTTGAACATGAATATTTCTCTTTTTAGTACAAAGATCTTTAAGAAACTTGGCATATGATGGCACTTGTTTTATGGCTTCAAGTAAAGGGTTGTTAACACTTACCTGCTTGAAGATTTCAAGAATCTCACCTGTGGGTTTCCCTTTCTTCCCTTTAGCTAACCTTTGAGGAAATAGAGCTTTAGGAACATATTCTTATAGGTTGGTTTCCTCTTTCTCCTCTGATGATGATTCCTTAGTGTTCATAGGTACAATCTGAGTTGATTTTGACATCTCCACTTTGTTGTCGGCTTCTTTTCCTTTTCGCAAGGTCATCACTGCCTTGACCTCTCCATGCTGCTGTGGCGAACTAGAACTTATCTCATGCACTCCTTTAGGGTTTGGCACTGGTTGACTTGGGAATTTTTCTTTCTCAACAGTCATTGCTAAAGTTTAAACTGAAGAGGCAAGTTGGTCTACCATTTTCTCGAGATTAGAAATTGATTGGGCCTGTAAGTTAAAGCCCGCTCTCATCTCATTTCGTAACTCATCAATGGTGCTGTTCTGTTGCTCGATCTTGGAGTTAGTAAGATTTTTGATATTTTGAAATGTATCCTCCCATGATTTGGGTTGAGAATGGTTTGGATTCTGATTGTATGGTCTGAATGGTATTTGAGATGCTTGAAACATTTGAGAAACTGGTTGCATTGGTGGAGGTGGAACTGATGGTCCATTTTATTAGAATCCTTGAGACCATGAAAAATTGGGGTGATCTCTCCATCTAGGGTTATATGTGTTGGAGTAAGGGTTGTAGTTTGATGGTTTTCTCATGACACCTATGGCATTGGCTTGATCTGAACATAAGTCATGGTCATGTGGCTCTGTTGATTTAGCAGTTGTCAAAGATGCTATTTGTCGAGCAAGACCTTCAACCATCTCTTTGACTTCTTTAATTCCTGAGCTTGACTCGCCAATGTTAACCTTATTCACTCCCTTAATTCTCCTGGTATTTTTGAATGATTGACTCCGTTGTTGAGAATTATCCGATTGCCGTTGGAAAAATTCCCAAATCTCTTTTGCACTTTTGGACATTAACTCTCCTCCACTGGTTGCCATTAGCCATTCTTGCATATGTGGCAATAATCCCTCCAAAAAGTATTGGCATTGGTGCCATTTCTCGTACCCATAATGTGGACACTTCAAGAGTAGCCCATTAAATCACTCCCATGCTTCGAAAAATTGCTCGTCGTCTCTTTGAGTAAACTCTGAAATTTCCCTGCGAATAGCATTGGTTTTATGAACTGGAAAATATTTATTTAAAAATTTAATTACCATTTGTTCCTATGATGTAATGCTATTAGCAGGTAATGTATTAAACCATGAACGAGCTTTATCTTTTAATGAAAATGGGAATAATCTAAGTTTAACATCATCTTCTGAAAAATTTTCGTATTTAAAAGTTTGACAAATAGCATGAAAATCATTCAGACAGTTTAGCACACTAGGTTTTAATTCAAAACTGCTAGCAACTACATTTGGGTACCTTATGTATGATGTGCTCAAATTAGCTAAAGGACTAAAATAATCCTTAAATGGTCTCTCTTGTGGTTCTGGTTGCTGATTTTGCAATTCCATTTCAAGTTTCTTTTGAAAAACAGTGTGTTTGTGCGTGCGAAGTGTTTTTTCTAATTCAAGGTCTAAAGGTTCAAGATTAGGTGATAATGACTTACGACCATGCATGCAAAGAACAAAATAAATGAAAATAAAACAAATAAAAATAAAGAGGAGAGAGAAATTACAATACTAACCTTGTAACATTGTTATAACCTTACTATGAACATACACTCAAGTGCTAAAAAGAAAATATAAGAAATAGATTAACTAAAAATAAAATAAGAAGATAAATTACAACGAAAAATGAAAAATTAAATTACAGAAATATAAAAAAGAGAAAAAGAAATGAATTAAATTACAGAAAAAAGATTTAAAAGAAACAAAAAAAATTAAATTACTTAAAAAAATTAATTCTATGGATTAATAAATTAACAAGATAAACCAAAATTACAAAAAACAATAACTCATAAATTAAATTATAGAAATTTAAAGAAATTACAAAGAAAAATTATTGAAATTTAAAGAAATTTAAATTACTAAAATTAAATTACAGATTCACTTTTTTTAATTTTTTTTAATTTTTTTTAATTTTTTATAATTTTTAAAGAAAGTAATAAAAAAATTTACTTAAAAAAACTAATTCTATGAATTAATTCTACGAATAAATTAAAATAAGTTATGAGATAAACAAAACAAATTATAAAGAAAAGTAAAGTAAAAACTAAAGTACAGAAATTTAAAAAAATCACAGAATAAAATTAAATTGCAAAAACATAAATTACAAAAATTAAATTATAAAATTATTTTTTATAACGAAAAAATACAAGAAAACAAAAAAAATTAATTCAACAAATTAAAATAACTTACCTCCCCGGTAACGGCGCCAAAAACTTGTTGTGCAAATTTTATTGAACTCACAAGCGCACGAATCTATTGTATTATAGATTAATGATGACGAATGTCGATCCCACAAAGAGGTTGATTTTAATTATATGCAAAATTAATTTTTCTTTTAATGGAAACAATTAAATTATGGTAATTTTGTCCTAAATTGTGAATTAAAATAGCAGGAATAATTAAGAATGAAACTGTTATAATGAAGCACTTGGGTATCCGAATCTGCATCAATATGCTCCATAGGCTAAATATTCAATATTAATGCCAATTAAATCATAAGAGGGGATTCCACACCTCATGAACCACTCTCTAATAAGTATGGTGCCAAGGGCTTATCGTGCCAAATAATAATAGTCTTGTCTAGATATAGCCCTGGTTAAACCGGCACCCTAGTACAAGATTATTATTATTTGGCACGATAAGCCCTTGACACCATACTTATTGGAGAGTGGTTCATAAGGTGTGGAATCCCCCCTTATGATTTAATTGGTATTAATATGGAATATTTAGCTTATGGAGCATGTTGATACAGATTCGGATACCCAAGTGCTTTATTATAACAATTTCATTCTTAATTATTGCCGCCATTTTAATTCACAATTTAAGATAAAATTACCATAATTTAATTGTTCCCATTAAAAGAAAATTAATTCTGCACATAATTAAAATCAACCTCCTCGTGGGATCGAACTCGTCATCATTAATCTATTCTAAGCTTAAAAATGAATTCAGGAGTATCAACTTAGGGAGAAAAGCCCCCTTTTTATAGATACATTGAGTGAATCGTGACCATCGGATTAAAAACAGTTCGGATGTTTAGGATTGCGCCACGTCATCAGTCAACAGTCAATAGTCAACAGTCAACAGTCAATATTTGCACAGTAACGCCGTCTGAATAGTAAATAATCCCATGTATGCGCATGTACTGTACACACGATTTTTGCTCCACTGAGATGCTGCCACGTCATCGATCTACAGTATATAAGAAATTTAGTCCAATAAGATCGTGACACATCATCGGTCGATGCCACATCATCGGTCCGTATATATGAACAGTGTCATGAACAGTATCATGAATAGTATCGTAAATAGTATCTTATGTGTGAACATTATCGTATATGTGAGCAGTGACTTTTTCCTTTAATACTTCTCTTAAGGTTTTCGACCGTCTTGAGTCCAAATATGACATCCGTTTTACTGTCTGATCACTCGTTCATTGTGAAACGATCGTAATGCCCTAAAATACATAAAATACATAATTATAATAAAACACATATAATTAAATAACAAAATACTTAAATAAATACAAGTAGCAATGTTAGTGAGATTTAAAGTGTAAAATAACAATTTTCTCCTTTATAAATATACACTTTCTAACACTCAACAGATGTCATGAAATATCTTAAGGAGGAACATTCTATATTTTTTATGGATGTTATTAACGCTATAGCATAGGAAATTTTTTATTTAGAAGTTAAAGATTCATTGGTTGCTACTTTAAATAATAGTTTGGCCCTTAAAGGGTCGCAAAAGGATAAAAATGAGTTTGTTTTAAATTTTGTATTGCAAGAGATAATTTATGAATTAAATTCTTTGAGAACTTTAACTCATTATATATCTTATATTGAATTACCTTCATCTCATGTAAAACGTCTTCTATCTATTTTGCAGGTACCGAAAATAAAGCTTAAACCATTGCCTAATCATCTAAAGTACATGTTTCTAGGAGATGGTGAGATACTTCCAGTTATCATCTCTTCAAAGCTTAGTACTTTAGAAGAAGAAAAGCTTATTAGAGTGATGAAAGATTATAAAAAGGCTATTGGTTAGACAATTACTGATATCAAAGAGATAAGTTCATCTATATGCATGCATAGCATACTGCTAGAGGAAGATACTGGACCTTTAATTTAAGCTCAACATCGTTTAAATCCATTCTGATGAAAGTAGTGAAGAAAGAAATTCTGAAACTTCTTGATACAGATATAATCTATCCAATTTCGGATAGCAAATAGGTAAGTCTGATATAAATGATAACAAAGAAAATTGGTATAACAATTGTTGAGAATTCTTATGGTGAATTAATACCCATTCGAGTTCAGAAGGCATGCAGGATTTGTATTGATTTTAGAAAGCTTAATTCACTCACTAGGAAAGATCATTTTTCTTATTCCTTTTATTCATCAAATGCTTGAAAGATGAATTGAAATAAATCTTGTCTTAAATTATAAAAAATGTCATTTTATAGTAGACCAATGTATTATTTTAGGTCATGTAGTTTCTACTAGAGGAATTGAGATAGATAAAGCTAAGATAGATGCTATTAAATCTTTACTCTATCCCACATATATGAGGAAAGTTTAATTTTTTCTTGGTCACGCAGGTTTCTATCGATATTTTATCAAGGAAGTTTTTGAAGATAGCTTAACTTTTATGCAAGCTGCTCTAGAAAGATATAACGTTTGATTTCAATAAAGCATGTAAGGTAGCATTTTCTAAGCTCAAGGAGTTATTGACTTTAGCTCTAATTATATAGCTATCCGATTGGAGCATTATTTTTAAATATTGTGTGACTCTAGTAACTATGTTGTTTGTGTTATTCTTGGACGAAGGGTTGAAAGAGATACTCATATGATATTATGCATCAAGGACACTTGATAATGCTCAGTACAATTACTGAATAAGGGAAAAAGGACTTCTAGCTATTGTTTTTGCTTTAGAAAAAGTCCATTCATATTTATTGAGTACCAAAGTGATTGTTTTTTTTTTATCATATAGCTTTTAAATATTTGCTTGCTAAGAAAGAAGTAAAACGGAGACTCATCTACTAGATCTTACCACTTTAAGAGTTTAACTTGGAGATTTATGACAAGAAAGGAGCAGAAAACTTATTTGCAAACCACTTTAGTAGATTAACCATGAATAAAAAAACTAATACCTTTAAAGGATGATTTTTTAGATAAGCATCTCTTGGTAACTTAAGGTATAGTTCCTTGGTATACTGATATTGTCAATTATTTAGTTACAAGAACACTACCTAGTGATTTGATGAAGGCTCAAAAAGATAAGATTAAGAGCAATGCTAAGTACTATATTTAGCATGACCTTTACTTATGGAAATATTACTCTGACCAAGTCATCAAAAGGTGCGTATCTCAGTTTAAAATTTCTTCTATTCTTCAATTTTGTCACTTATATCCATGTGATAGTTATTTTGATCCCAAAAGGACAGCATTTAAGGTGTTGGATTGTGGTCTATTTTGGCCTACTTTATTTCGTAATTCATACATCTTTTGTAAGTCATGTGAGAATTATCAAAAGACAGGCAATTTAAGTTATAGGAATCAAATGTCACTTACCCTTATTCTTGTGTGTAAAATATTTGATGTGTGAGACATTGATTTTATGGGACCTTTTTTCCTCATTTTTGGGCAATGTTTACATTTTTTTAGTAGTTGATTACTCTTTCGAAGTGTGTAGAGGCTAAGGCCACCCAGACTGACATTGCTAAAGTTGTTTAGATTTTGTCAAGTCTAATATTTTTTTCATGGTGTATCGAGAGTGGTGATAAGTGATAGAGGCATTTATTTCTGTAACTAGATGGTGAAGTTTTTGTTCAAGAGATATCATGTTACTTACCAAGTGTTTACCACTTATCATCCACAGACAAGCGGGCAAGCTGAGATATCAAACAGAAAAATCAAGTCTATTCTTGAAAAGACAGTTAGTCCAAATTAAAAAGATTAGAGCTTACAATTAAATGATGCATTGTGGGCGTATCGCACCATATACAGAACTCCCAAAGGTATGTCTCCTTATCGTTTAGTATTTGGTAAGTCTTGTCATTTACTTGTAGAGCTTAACCACAGAGTATACTGGGCGGTTAAGTAATGTAATATACGGATGGATGAGGCGGGAAAGCAAGTGAAGTTATAGTTGCAAGAGTAGGAGATTAGAAACAAATCCTACGAGAGTTAGTTTAACTAACAAGAACTTCTGCTCTTTTATTTATTAAAGTGTAATAGTTTTAAGGCCTGCCCATATACTTATTTAAAAAGTACTTCTGTAATTTTTTGTGTCTCAAATGTCTTTTTTAGTTTTTAGTTTATAATTTTTTCATATAATTTATTTATTTAATTTGTATTTTTATTTTAAAAATTTGAAAAAAAGGTTATTATTTTTATTTTTATTTTTTTTCATTTAATGTCTATTTAAAAGAAAAACTAATCAAATTTCTTCACTGTTCACAACTACCTTAACGCTACCTTTCTCACCAGCTCTTCACCAGCCCACGTCTCTACCACGTCTAGCAACTTCTCTCACCAACTCACACTCCACCTCAATCAGTGTTGTGCATCTACATCAGCCCACAACCAAGCTTCAGCGTCGCGCGTTTGCACCAGCTCTTTCACCAACTTGCATGCTATACTAATGCATCCCAACCATGCCTAATTAGCGTCTCTAGCAAGCCAGCCACATTTGCACCCCTGAGTGAAATTACTGTAATAACGCCAAAGAGGAAAGCTTCAACTTTCAAGTCATCAACGTCTAAAAAGAAACTTATCGCAAAAAAATCCAAGACTGCGGCTCTCACTGTGATCCCATAGAACACAGTTTGAAATCTACGCCAAGCCATGAGACAAAGATCGAAACATGAAAAAGGCATGAGTGTTTTGCCACTTGCTGGATCCAATCTTAGCGGGTGCCTCACATGTATGATTCAGCAATGGAAAGAAAGGTATAAAGATATTTCCAAGCGAAAAATACTTCCAGTTAAGTATATTCAATACCTAACTCTCAAAAAATTGAATGTTAAGGATAATTTTAATTCTTTAATAGATAAGATTAGTTTGTGTAAATTTGTTGATATTGATTGTTTGGGACATGTTGAGTTGATTAGAGAGTTCTATACTACTTTTCAATTTAATATATAGAATGATTTTACATTGCATACTCCGAATGTTATAAAGTTTAGGTTAATAAGATGAAAATGATCACAATCTATCACATATTTGAATCTAGCTTTAAGATTCATTGATGATGATTATTTTTCTAGTGATGTATTGAGTATTAGAAAATGTATATTTATAAAAGAGAAAATCGTCATTTAACACTTCAAATTCTATTAACTTCCTTATTTTTATGTATTCAACTTTCTTGTGATTTTAATTATGTGTATTTTAATAATAAAGTATTTTATACATTTTAAGGGTAATATGGTCATTTCAGAATAAATGAGATATCGGATGATAAAACAGATAGTAAATCTAAATTCAATATAGTTGAAAACCTTAAAAGGAGCATAAAAGTATAAATGTCATTGTTCGCATGTATGATATTATTCACATATACGGTGCTATTTATAGTACTATTCATGACACAGTTTATAAATACAGTACGATGATGTAGCATTGAATGATAACGTGGCATCGATCAATGATGTGGCAGCATTTGATTAGATAGATGATGTGGCTTTGATTGCTTATGTGACATTGACTGATGATGTGACATTAACCGATAATGTGTCATGGTCTTATTAGACTAAAATATGTGTGTACTATTGACCAATGACTTAGCAGTATGTTAGTGAATTAGAAAAATATGTATACGTACATGTATATGATAGGATAATAATTTTAATGATGTGTCTAATATAATCAGAACTTGCCACGTGACGCAATCCTGTGCGTCTAAATTATTTTTATCCGATAGCATGAATTAAGAGCTTTCCCTCTTAACTTGACACCCCTATGTTTATTTTTTAGCTTTATTTTCTTTAATTCCTTTTCATCTTGTATTTTCTATATATTTTAATAAAATTTCTACTTTACCTCTAGTTTAAATATGAGTAGCTAATTTTCTTTTAAGTTTGGATTGAAGGTGAAGTCTTAATATGTTCCATGGGCTTAGTTTGGTAAATTTAGTTTGGTAAATTTATTTCTGTGGATATTTTGACTTTTCATTGACAAACAAAGATAACATAGTTATTATTGTGCAAATTTTATTGAACTCATAAGCGCATGAATCTATTATAGAATAGATTAACAGTGATGAGTGTCGATCCCACAAAGAGGTTGATTTTAATTATGTGCAGAATTAATTTTCTTTAATGGGTGAATAAATTTGTGGTGAAATTGATGTAAATTATGCTCGAATTTAAATTACAATGACAGGAACTAAATTAAACTAGAATCTATTGAAATGACGTGTTTGAGTATTCAGATCTGTATCAACATACTCAATGGGCTAAATATTCTATATTAATGCCAATTAAATCATAAAGGGGGATTCCACACCTCATGAACCACATTCAAATAAATATAGTGCTAAGGGTTTATCGTGTCGGGTAATAATAACCTTGTACTAAGGTGCTGGTTTAACCAAGGCGGCATCTAAATAAGACTATTATTATTTATCGATGAAAAATCAAAACAACCACAAATATTAGAGGAGAAAAGAAAGTAAATTTACCAAATTAAACCCATGAAATATGTTAAGACTTCACCTTCAATTCAAGTTTAAAAGAAAATCAGCTACTCATTTTTTAACTAGGGGCAAAATGAAAATTTATTAAAATACTTAGAAAAATAAGAAGGAGAAGAAATTACAAAAATCTAAGCTTAAAAATGAATTCAGGGATATCAAATTAGAGGAGAGCCCCTTTTTTATAGATACATTGAGTGAATCGTGACCATTGAATTAAAAATAGTTCGGATGCTCAGGATTGCACCACGTCATCAGTCAATAGTCAATAGTCAATAGTCAATGTTTGAACAGTAACACGATTTGGCCACGGTTTGCACAGTAATGCGATTTTGTAAAATAATACTATTTGTACAGTAAATAATCTCATGTATGTGCATGTACCATACACATGATTTTTACTCCACTGAAATGCTGCCACTTCATCGATTCACAGTACATAAGAAATTTAGTCCAATAAGATTGTGACACATCATCAGTCAATGTCAAGTCATCGGTCAACGCCACATAAGTAGTCAATGCCACATAATTCGTGCAATCAAATACTACCATATCATAGGTAGATGTCACGTCATCGGTCAATGCTACATCATCGGTTCATATATATGAACAGTGTCATGAACAGTACCATAAATAGTCAGTACGTATAAACAGTACCGTATATATGAACAGTGACATTTTTCTTTTATATTTCTCCTAAGGTTTTCGACCGTTTTGAGTCTAAATATGACATCCGTTTTGCTATCTGATCATTCGTTCATTGTGAAACGATTGTGATACCCCTAAAATACATAAAATATATAATTATAATAAAACACACATAATTAAACAATAAAATACTTAAATAAATAAAAGTAGCAACACACCCCCTAACCAGTTTATTGCTAGTTCTTAGCAAATAAAGTGAAGATAAAATTAAAAACTTTTTTTAATTTTTAATTTTTTATAAAACACACGTGTTTATTCAATCAAATCAATGATAGCAATCAAATAAAAGTACAAGCATTATCTCTAGTCTAAAGGAATATCATATCCACATCAACCATCCATATGCATCAGTCCAGCAGATTTTGTTGTAGCAATAATAATCAGGCCACTTTCAAGAATAACATATCAAACCTCAAAATCTTATTGTTTGTAGTGACACTCTTACAAAGAAATTAATCCTAATAAAAATTGTCACTACAATGAATGGTAAATTGAGAGAAAATAATAAAGAAATATCATACACTCTTACCAAAATAAAAAAAATATGCCTATAGCTTAGAAATAATATGATCTCAAACAAAGTATTACTCAATCTAATGTATTCATTTTTTTTCTTTTATATATATGCATCGCTACATCTTAATTACCCATATAACTAGCTTTTATTTCAGACTATAATTCCCTAAAATCAAAAAGGACTTTTATTAGGGCGTAACGTAGGCTAGAGACATGACTAACAAAGAAAGAGAAATAGGGAAACAAAATATATATGTTTGAGAAAAAGTTCAAGAACTTTTAAAAATTACACAATGCATTTTGCTTATTTATTGCCATTGTATATCTTTTTTCTTTTTTCTTTTTCTTTTTTTCTTTTTTTCTTCTTCTTTTTATTAAATTTTTTTTATATATAGCACAACTTCGCTGAACAAAATAATTATTTATCTGTTTTCTCAAACATGAATAGGTGAGTGGAACTTGTATGATATTGGGTAATACTTCAAATTGAAGTGGGTCAAGACTATAAGTTAATAAAGAAAATTTTTTTTTTAACTAAAAGGCTCAAAAGGGCTAAATATGGATATTACATAATAGAGATAGCTAGAAAGACTCAAACGGATCAAAAATAGCCTTCCATGATTATTTAGGATTCTAAATAATCTTTCATATCTATTAATTAGGTGGGCATTTAGATGCAATAACACACACATTTCTTTTTACAAGGTTGACTCAAAGAAAATCTAGAGATCACGTATAAAATAATAAACTACTAAGTTATATGAAGAATGGGCAAAAAGAGTTACTCTCCAAAAATAATTAATAGGCTCAAAAACTTACTTGGAATTTATTATGACATGTGCATTCCTTCAAGCAACTCATATTTGTCCCTAACATGTAGATTAACAAATATGGTGTAACATCACTCAAGACCAAAGATAATACAAATACTAAAATTCGAAAGTCATCATATCATCTAAAAAAAACTCACACAAAATTACTAATTTTTTTTTGTTTTTAACAAAATTCTATCCTCCAACTTATTCTAAACATAAAAAGAAAACATACATATAGAAAAATTAAAGAAAATAAATTTTTTTTTATTTTTTTAAAAGAAGATACGTTTTTAGAGCCATTACACTTCATATTCAGCCATCTTAGAATTAAAAACTTGAAAACATATATTTATAAAGGAGAAGACAAAAAGAAAAGTTAGGAAAAACACATAAATTTTATTTTGTTTTGTTTTTTTATGTTGTATTTTTTTTTACCTAAGAAGATGAATTTTTAGAGTCATTATACTTCATATTCAGCCATCTTCTACTCAAAAAGTTAGTCATGGTTAGTTTTACAATAAAAATTAGTTAAAACTTAACAAAGATTAAGACATCCACAATTATCAACTATTCCCTCGCCCCAACCAGAATGAAACATTGTCTTCAATGTTTTAAAAGAAAAAAGTAGAGATTAAAAGATATCACCTAGGTGTTACAATACAGAAGAAAATATTTACAAATGGAGAGTTAAATCTAATTTCCACTTCTTACTACAGCTACTACTACCATCATTAGTCGGCCATCTCAAAATTAATGTCTCAGTATGTGGCTCTAGTCTATAAGCTTGTAACAGATCAAGTAGTTTATTAGTAGTGTGAGCACAAATAAAGATTTGTTTCACAATAGGTTTCTGATGAATGTTTAGATGGGACCAAGATGCTAATGTCATTAGTGCCTCTAGAGTTGTAAGATCTCCTAGTAAAAAAATAAAGGCATCAGCATGATTTAGCATTTCAGTTATTCTTTCTTGCATACCTGAAACGATTAACTCTTTTCTAGTTGGTGAGTCAGATAAATAGCTAAAAGGTTTCGGGATTATTGGGATAATGCCTAACACTTAGCTCCCTCTGGTATAAGCGGCATCTGAAACTAGGTTATCCTCCTCCATAAACCAAGTGTAGTTTCCTAGCTGCTATGCTTCTACCAAGATTAATGGTTGTCTCAAAAAATTCTTTATATTTGCCATAGTTAAATCCAAAGTGTACACAAATGTTCTTGATTTGATTGTTACGAGTAGCTGCTATTGGATACTTCTCAAAACTAATTTGTGAGTGCCTTAACAAAAAAAGTCATATTTAAGGATCTTGGTGATAATGGTTCACAGCTGTTAATGAGATTGCATGTCTAAGTCAAATAACTCGTGAAGCACATGGCTCGAGAGTAAAAAAGGAAGTAGTCAAAGGAAAAAACAAATAATTATAGAATAAAATTAGTAAAGACAAAATTGTAAGTGATCAAACAACAGTGAAATAAAATAATATTAAAATAAAAAGATAATTACAAGTAGTTGCGATTGTGGCTTACATCTTCCTCTGGTTGTACATCCAGAAACGGTTTGAACGCCTTTTATAGGTCGAGGATAGGCTTTCCATCCAGTTTTCTTATAAATTGACAAACAAAGTCTTTTATAGTCAGATTCTTGAGACTATAGTTTGCACATTCTTTCTGAAATAATGGCCATAACTAGAGTATCGTATTTTGGACGTATCCACTGAGATGTGTTTCAAGAGACAAAATAATATCATCTAATGACTTTTTATTCAAGACATCCCTAACGAATTGAATTTTATCTTCTCTGTTATCAGACAGCATTCCTAAAGAATATCACTTTTTATCGCATTTCATTTTAGCACATTTATGACAAACATTAGAGAGCTTTTGAGCTCTCTATTTTCTTGAATAATTTCCTTTACCACAACCAGGCATATATCCAATAAATTTAGGAGGTAACTCACCTACCAACTGCACTTAGCTTTTATTATCTATCGAATGTCAGCAGGGATATGATGTTTCATAAGTAATCGCATGCGTTCGGATGAGCTCTATAAATGATGAGGAGAGCATTTTGAGGAAGTGAAGGAAATTGCTTGTGAAGTTTTTCTAAAATCTTGTCTCTATCTATGCCTTCAACTTAGAATATTAGTTATTATAGGAAACTAAATGTAACCGACGTTGATTGTCATGGAGTACCGTTATCTGCCACTTGACCGGGGTGAAAAATGATAACACACTAAAGAAAAAAATTAACAAAAACACAACCACGTAAAAATAAAAAAACATAAAAAAATTAACTTACCATCGTCCTCTTATTGAATTTACTTCAAGCTCTAATTGGATGTTATAGATGCATCTCTCAATTTTTTTAAGATCTCTTTATAAATCCTCAACATAGGCTACTAACTCTAGTGGTTGCAGCTATCAAATATGATGTGTTTTACAAAATCATATCTGACTTCTGAGATGAGATTGTATACGTCGAAACTGTCTAAGAATATTGGAGAAATATGCCATTGTGAATTAAAAAAAAATACTTTTTGAGTTGGTGTGAAAGATTTTCTAATGCTCCGCTTGTCACGGAGGATTTTCATTCGCTTTCTGTAGTCCTTAACATTTTTTGTCATTATGAATCTTCTCTGGTTTTACCAGTTGTATCCTCTTTTTTGAAAAAATAGGGTCAATGATGTCTGTATTCTTTTGTTTGTCATCATGAAAGGATGAGATGATTTCTCATAATGCTTTTTCTTCTCTCAAGAATATAGAATTTAGAAGGTCAAGTGAAGGTTTGAGCTCAATTTTTTGTAGTGATTCTGATAATGAGATGAGATTTTCTTTTAATGGTGCCATTTGCTCTATCCTTATCTTCCATTTATCAATGTTCATGCATAGCGATATATCCAATAAGACATTAACCTCATTAATTGATCTGTCAATATTAAAATCTAAACCAAAATGAGTTAAACATGTTAGTAAAGGGTCATTACTAATGTTTAAAGGAAATGTGTGCTCAACTAATTCATCAATTAAATCCACATCTACAATTCCATCATCTGTATTGTGAGGTTGTTTGGCAATATTAAAGATATTTAGTTTCATAATCATATTGCCAAATGACAACTGCATATTTGCAGTCCTACATTGAATGTGAGTATCGGCAGTTGCCAAAAATAGACGACCCAAGATAATGAGGATGTGCTTCCTTGAATCCTACACTGATTGAATGTCAATTACAATGAAATTAATAGGATAATAAAACTTATCTACTTGGATAAGCACATCCTCTATAATACCACGAGGTATTTTTGTAGACCGATTTGCAAATTGTAACACCACTGGAGTTAGGTATAATTCTCCCAATCCAAGTTTCATAAACACAAAGTAAAACAATAGATTAACACTAGCACCTAAATCTAACAAAGCATTCTCAATTGTGTGGTTCCCTATACTACATGAGATAATGTTAAAAAGGCCTTTTTTTAAACATGAATATTTCTCTTTTTAGTACAAAGGTTTTTAAGAAACTTGGCATATGATGGCACTTATTTTATAGCTTCAAGTAAAGAGATATTAACACTTACCTATTTAAAGATTTAAAAAATCTCACCTGTGGATTTTCTTTCTTTCCTTTAGCTAACTTTTGAGGAAATAAAGCTTTAGGAACATATTCTCGTGGGTTAGTTTTCTCTTTCTCCTCTAATGATGAGTCCTCAGTATTCATAGGTACGATCTAAGTTGATTTTGGCATCTCTACTTTGTTGTCAACTTCTTTTCCTTTTCACAAGCTCATCACTACTTTGACCTCTCCATGCTACTGAGGTAAACTGGTACTTATCTCATGCACTCCTTTAAGGTTTGGCACTGGTTGACTTGAGAATTTACCTTTCTCAACAGTCATTGCTAGGGTTTAAATTGAAGAGATAAGTCGTCCTACCAATTTCTCGAGATTAGAAATTGATTGGGCTTGTGAGTTAAAGCCCGCTCTCATCTCATTTTGTAATTAATCAATGATACGGTTCTGCTGCTTGATCTTGGAGTCGGTAAGATTTTTGACATTTTGGAATGTATCCTCCCATAGTTTGGGTTGAGAATAGTTTAGATTTTGATTGTATGGTTTAAATGGTGGTTGAGGGACTTGAGAAATTTAAGGAACTGATTGCATTGATGCAGGTGGAGCTGATGGTCTATTTTGTTGGAATCCTTGAGACCATGAAAAATTGGAGTGGTCTCTCCATCTAGGGTTATATGTGTTGGAGTAAGGGTTGTAGTTTGGTGGTTTTCTCATAACACTTATGGCATTGGCTTGATCTAAATATAAGTCATGGTCATGTGGCTCTGTTGATTTAGCAGTCGTCAAAGATGCTATTTATTGAGTAAGACCTTCGACCATCTCTTTGACTTCTTTAATTCTTGAGCTTGACTCGCCAATGTTAACCACATATATTCCCTTAATTCTCCTGGTATTTCTGAGTGATCGACTTCGTTGTTGGGAATTATACGATTGCCGCTGGAAGAAGTCTCAAATCTCTGATGCGCTTTTGGACATTAACTCTCTTCCATTGGTTGCCATTAGCCATTCTTGCATATATGGCAATAATCCTTCTAAAAAGTATTGGCATTAGTGCCATTTCTCGTACCCATGATATGGACACTTCAAAAGTAGCTCATTAAATCGCTCCCATGCTTCGAAAAATTGCTCGTCATCTCTTTGGGTAAACTCTAAAATTTTCCTGTGAATAGTATTGGTTTAATGAACTGGGAAATATTTATTTAAAAATTTAGTTACTATTTATTCCCATGATGTAATGCTATTAGCAGGCAATGTATTAAACCATGAACGAGCTTATCTTTTAATGAAAATGAGAATAATCTAAGTTTAACATCATCATCTGAAAAATTCTCGTATTTAAAAGTTTGACAAATAGCATAAAAATCATTCAGATGATTATATAAGTCCTCATTTTCTAGGCCATAGAATGTGGGAAGATAGTTTAGCACACTAGGTTTTAATTTAAAATTCTTAACAACTACATTTGGGTACCTTATGCATGATGTGCTCAAATTAGCTAAGGGACTAAAATAATCCTTAAATGACCTCTCTTGTGGTTCTGGTTGCTGATTTTGCAAATCTATTTTAAATTTCTTTTTAAAAACAGTGTGTTTGTGTGTGCGAAGTGCTTTTTCCAATTTAAGGTCTTAAGGGTTCAAGATTAGGTAATAATGACCTTCAACCATGTATGCAAAGAACAAAATAAATGAAAATAAAACAAATAAAAATAAAGAGGAGAAAGAAATTACGATACTAACTTTGTGACGTTGTTACAATCTTAATATGAAAAACACACTCAATAACTATAATAAAAAGAAGTTACATGAAATAAATAGTAACTAAAATTAAAATAAATAACAAAGAAAGATAACAAGAGAAATTAAGAAAATTACAAAGAAAATACATGGAAATTAAATAATACAAATTAAAAAGAGAGAAAGAAATAAAATTCTATTCTAATTTCTTTTTTTAAAGAGAAAAGATAACAACTATAAAAAAATAATTATTAAGAAAAAAACTAATTCTATGAATTAAAATACTTACCTCCCCGGCAACGGCGCCAAAAACTTATTGTGCAAGTTTTATTAAACTCGCAAGCGCACGAATCTATTGTAAAATAAATTAACGGTGACGAGTGTCGATCCCATTAGAAGGTTGATTTTAATTATGTGCAGAATTAATTTTCTTTAATGGGTGAATAAATTTGTAATGAAATTAATGTAAATTATGCTTGAATTTAAATTACAATGACAGGAATTAAATTGAACTGGAATATATTGAAATGACATGCTTCGGTATTAGGATCTACTTCAATATGCTCCATGGGCTAAATATTCCATATTAAGGAATTCCACACCTCATGAACCATACTGAAATAAATATGGTGCTAAGGGCTTATCGTGTCGAATAATAACAACCTTGTACTAGGGTGCCGGTTTAAATAGGACTGTATCTAGACAAGACTATTATTATTTATCGACAAAAAGTCAAAACAACCACAAATATTAGAGGAGAAGAGAAATTAAATTTACCAAGTTAAGCACATGAGACATGTTGAGATTTCACTTTCAACTCAAGCTTAAAAGAAAATTAGCTACTCATTTTTTAACTAAGAGCAAAATAGAAATTTATTAAAATATGTAGAAAATACAAAAAAGAGAAGGAATTACAAAAATCTAAGTTTAGAAATGAATTCAGGGAGATCAAATTAAGGGGAAGTCCCTTTTTTATAGATATATTGAATGAATCGTGACCATCGGATTAAAAATAGTTCAGACGCGCCACGTCATCAGTCAATAATCAACATTTCAATAGTAACAAGGTTTGGCAACGATTTGCACAGTAATACAGTTTTGTACAATAACACGGTTTTACACAATAACACTATTTGTACAGTAAATAATCTCATGTATGTGCATGTTCCGTACACACGATTTTTACTCTCCTGAAATGCAGCCACGTCATCAATCCACGGTACATAAGAAATTTAGCCCAATAAGATCGTGACATATCATTAGTAAATGCCACGTCATCGGTCAACATCACATAAGTAGTCAATGCCATATAATTCGTCCAATCAAATACTACCACGTCATAGGTAGATGCCACGTCATCGGTCAATGCCACATCATCAGTCCGTATATATGAACAGTGTCATGAACAATACCATGAACAATGTTGTATATGTGAAAAGTGATATTTTTCCTTTTATGCTCCTCCTAAGGTTTTTGACCGTCCTGAGTCCAAATATAACTTCCGTTTTGCTGTCTAATCACTTGTTCATTGTGAAACGATCGTGATGCCCCTAAAATACATAAAATATATAATTATAATAAAATACACATAATTAAATAACAAAATACTTAAATAAATAAAAGTAGCAATGTTAGTGAGACTTGAAGTGTGAAATGATAATTTTTTTCCTTTTTAAATATACACTTTTTAACACTCAATCGTTATTACTGTTTGGCATGATAAGTCTTTAGTACCATATTAATTAATTGGTATTAATAAAGAATATTAAGTCCTTGTGCATATTAATGCGAATACAGATAGTCAAAACGCCTTATTATAATAGTTGTTGCTTTAATTTATTCCCGCCATTTCATTTTAAATTTTAAGATCATTTAAGTTAATATCATCATAATTCAACCACCTATTTAGAAAATTCATTTAGCACATAATTAAAATCCACCTCTTCGTGAGATCGATACTCGTCACCATTAATCTATTTTTCAATAGATTCGTACACTTATGAGTTCAATAAAATTTGCACAATATAATGTATATTTAGGGACAACTTATAATTGTAGTGAAAATTTTGAGCCTTATGGTCTTTGGCGTAATTTATCTTTGGATCATTATGCCTATAACCCGACTAAATCAAAGAAATCTTTCTTACGTGATCCTATTTTGAAACATGTACATTAGTTCTTAGCATATAATTTTTTAGGAAACAAAGATCACTTAGGAGTTTTCTCTAAAATTGAGTTTTATTATATCTTGTGTATGTTAAATGATGTAAGGTCTAATTTAGATTTTTAGTTAGCAGATCAATTTCAAACTGTGCTTAACTTCTAAAGAAATTTTTATACTCAGAGTGTGCTACCTCTGATGATGAGTTTAACGATGAAACTACTGCCTCACCAACTATTTCTTTTATATCTGTGCCACCTTTGAGCATTCAGTTAGAGAAAATAGAGCACAAGCTGAACAACATAGAGTAGAATTTGGCTGCATACTTCGAGAGTATGAGAGTTATCCTACCATTTCCACCAAGCCCATAGACATTATGTGGATCAAAGCTCACAATTCAGGGACATTTTCTTTGCCTTTAATCTTTTATCCTTACGTTTATTTCTTTATGTGAGCTTTGATTATCATATATTGAGGACAATGTAAATTCTTAGAGTGAGGGAGAGATTTTTCTAATATTGATGTCCAGAAGTATTATTTTCACTCTGCTCATCCTTAAATGATTTTAGAGTTAGTATGCTTCATATATTATTTTTAAATTTTTTTCTTTTCTTTTCTTTCTCATTACTCTTTTCTCATCTATCTCAAATTATTTATATCTATTTTTATTTTATCATACTCTTTCATTTTTGTTCCACAATCACATTCTTTCTCACTTTATCTTTCACTTTTTATATACTACATACATCTTTCTCACTTCTTATCCTTTTTACCTTTCTATTATATATTGCTCATACTTTTTTCTCATTCTACACCACTATTAATAGTTGATCCATTTGAAGAGTGTACATGATTTGATGGCCAATTTACCAACTTTGTGAGGAATTGAGCCTATAAGCAACCACTTTGCTCTAATTAATTTTGTTGTGTAAATATCAATCCTATTTTGTTTATTCTAGAGCTTGCTTTGTTATGCATGTTAAAGCTGTATTACAAGATTTTATGCATTAAAATAATAAGGGCAAACCAATTTTCATTTTTCTATTTTCTCATTTTTCTTATTTTTCTTTATCCAAAGACCTTTATTTTTTATTTTTCTTTGAGCCTTAACCATTCTTTTCACTTGTCTTATTATTATTTTTTTACCCATCTAATTTCCTGCATCTACTTTTTCATTTCCTTTCTTTTTTAGTCTCAATTTAAGGAGATTTTTAGATTCACTTTTTGGATATATTTTGTTGCTTTTGTTACCTTGAATTAAAGTTTCTCAATTAGATCAACAAGCATTATACTTGAATAAAATTATGCAAGGCCCATTTCTTTTATTTGGTTCACCATTATTGTAAAAGAAAATGCATAAAAATTTTGAAAAAAAAGAAAGTATTTACATTCTCAGTGACTTGAGTAGAAATAAATGTTTTAATATCATAAGGTACATTCAATGAGTTCATTCTTCTCATTTTGATCTCTTTTTCTTTCATAGACTTTTCTTTTTCATTTAACCTATTTAGCTCCATTACATCTTTTCCAAGACCTTTATATTTTTTTCATTTAATTCCTATTTTGTGGATTAAGATGTGATATATGAGCAAGCTTATGGTAATAACATTCTTTGATTTGATTTGAGTATATAAATGATACTCCAAATACTTTGAGTCATGAAGTGAAGTCAATGAAAGGGCTATTAATTTTTCTGGTCATTTGATTCCTATAACTTAAATTTTGATGGTTGTTGAAGACAGCAAATATAAATACCTACTTTAAATAAATTATATATAGTGATTGAGCAGAGTCATGTCTACAGAGATCGGTAATTATTTAAATTCTGTTTTAAATGTAAAATGTAAAATTTAGGGGTTATTGAAAATAATAAAAATCAAATAAAAATAATAAGAATACAAATTAAAATTGTAATTCAAATTGGGAAAAGTTTTGATTTAAGGAATTAATTTAGCTTGATTCGATTATTGATTATTGATTTAAATATAAATCATTACTTCTTATGAATAGACCGATTATAGCTACTGAGATCCTTTAATAGCCAATCTCTCTTTAACTAGTCGATAACCAAGGTACGACCATTGGTTATTTTCCTAATCAATAGACACCTTAGATACAATCATAAAATTTAATCAATTGATAACCTAAAAAACCAGAGAGATCCAAATGCTCATGAATAAACATATAAGATGGTTCATTTAAATTATATTGTTTATTCTCATAACACAATGCACTGCTATACTATTTGTCACAAACTTTAAAATCTTCATACGATGAATCTTTTAATTGACAGTAGATTAAGTTGATAATTAAATAGTGGTCAATTATCTAATTAATAAATATAATCATGATAATAATTTAGAGAATAAATAAATATGCAAAAGTAATAAAACAATTAAAGTATAAGAAAGATCTCATAGTAGTGATGAATCAAAACTTTATTAACCTTTAATTAGAATAATAAGTTTAGTTTTTCATAGAAAAAAGAAAAAAGTTAAGATCTAGGGTTTTCTCTTTTCTTTCCTTCAAGTCCAATTCCAGTCCTCTTGTTTTTCACGTCTTTCTTCTCTTATAGAGTTTTCCAAAAATTAAATACTAATATCTAAAATGTTAAATTCAAAATTACAAAAATAACCAAAAAGATAAAACACTTTAAAATAAAAACTATAGGTCTTTCGTTAACAACACGAGCCTATGTCTTTTCAACAAAGTTCTTTTTAAGTTCATAATTTCTCTAGGAAAATCATCCTCAAATATCATCTTATAGCTCAATTTTAGCACCAATCAATAGAATTATACCTACAAAAATAAAATACAAGTAAATCACTATTATTAAGTGTAAAACATTGATTAAACAATGCAAAATTAGTGCATAAATTACACTCTAACAAATTTAAATAAATTTAAAACAAAGTGTATACGAAAATCATTGATTGCTTTATATAATTGATGATAGTATAAGTGTACCGATATATATGCCGAAGGCAAATTGAGTAGTTATAATCAAGATCTCAGTAAGGAACATTTGACTTCCTTAGACAAACTTATAAAGTATTTAAGAGGCACTATTTGTAGTAGATAGGTATAGTAATGCAAATTTGATTTTATGATAAGATGAGATTGAATCCACTAGTGATTTTACTTTTACTCTTGATGAAAGAGTTGTGTCTTGAAAATCTCTAAACAAAAATATTTTCCTTGTTCTACCATATAGTTTAAGTGATTAAGAAACGTTTTAGCACATTTTCTCATTATCATTTATCCTTTGATTTTATGATTACATTCTTTTTGCTAGGCCTTATGGCCAACGCAAAGATCTATGATTTACAATAAGATAATAAGATAAATTCATCTGAGATATAATATTTTTGAGTAGCTACTAGGATAACTTAAATTATGATGTTAGAGTCAAATTTAGCCAATTATTTGATAAACTATTACATGAGGTTAATGGTAATTACAGTAAGAGGGATAGAACTTCTATCGATAATAAAAGACAAGAGTGATGGTAACCTTGCCTATATATGGTTAAAGGTTCCATGAAGTAGGTCCATAAGGGTAAAGACAAGTCACTTGTTTTCTTATAGCACTATTGATCTATTTAGTTAGGTCATTCTTGTAGTGAGATAGTTGCCTATTGCAGTGATTTAGGTTGAGCAATTGAGCTCTCAATCAACTCTGTAGCCTATGTTTTGTGTACAATGGTACATCAAAACTGCATAATACACTTGATAGAAATTCATCAATGTATGTGTAAAATTCGATCGATTCCTATGAGAGTTAGACAAACTTCTCTAAAGCAGAACATAGGAAAACAACAAAAGATTGGGAGAGTTTAATGTGAGCTTTTAGTCCTTTATCCTTATTAAATACACTTTAATGCACTTTAGAGTTAGATAAAGCCAGTAAAGTGTCAAACTGTAAAACAATAAAAGATTGAGAGAATTTAATGCCAGCTTCTAGTCTTTTACCTTCCACCAAAGGAATATTGGTTCATAGAAACTATAAGTTTCATCAAGTTCCTCTTATGCATGATTATTTGTTCAATAGCTGGTTTATAGCCCAAAAGGCCCCAATTCATATACGTTAAAACTCTATGATAAAGGAAACTAAAGTATTTTGAAATATGTAAGGGATTGTTGGAATTTTTTCATATTTTGAAATCCAATTTCCTATATTGGAGGGAAGTGAGAGTAACAACTTTTATATTTAATTTAAAATTAGTCATGTGTTTGATTTAATTATAAATTAGAATTGAATAAGTCAAATTTAAATGTGATTTAGATTATTCAAATTAAATTAAATTATGAGATACATAGATGACTAATTCAAATAAAATAAGAAAAGTGAGTAACTAATTCGAATTGAATTAGGAAAAGAATTATAAAATGTTTCTTTATATAAAAGAAACATAAAGCCTTCAAGGTAAGATGAAAAAAAAAGGCCTCTATTAGCTCTTCTCTTATTCTATACTTTGTTTCATAATTTTTTTATTATTCTACACTGTTATTTAAAGTGTAATCTTGTAACAATAGCATTATTGAAACTTAGAGATCAATCCACATTATTAGTATCCTTATTGCGTTGAAAAATCTTCCTAAAAGAGCAAATGTTGGGCTTACGAACAATTTATTACACATGCCTTAACAAACTTAAGATTGTTACAGAATAAACAGTGTTGATTAAACAATAGTAGATGAATAATAACTGTGACTACCATTCATAAAGTTCTGTTCTTTATATTGAACTTCCTGATTTGACTTTATTTGAATTCATGGGAGCAACATCAGCTCATATTTCCAACATGGTTTACCAAAAATCTTTTAAAAACTTTCTTATTATTTATATTATTTAGAATCAAACTAAAACTCCCCCAAGAGGCTTTTTTCAACTCCTTATATTAAAAAATAAAGACTAAGTGTAAAAACAACTTAAGTTTACTTGATACTTAAAAATTTAATTGTTTCTCTGAAAATAAAAAAGAAAACTTACAATGAGAAAATGTATAATAGTAGTATAATGGATATAAAAATATAAATTGCAAAAAAGTCGAGATCTATTAGAGGCATCAATGGTGGTTAGAGAAGAAGAAATGGTGATTCAAGCTAAAGACTATGGAAAATTGTATAGATTGATTTGGTATTGGGATGAATTTTATTCACATATAATTAATTTTAATTTTGCAAGCAGAGCAACTAAAATACAACAGAGATATGGCTGAAAAAAGAAAAGCTAATTAATAGGGAAAGCAAATTTTGTTGAAGTCTACAAATCACATTCCTAAAGATATAACAAGAAGTTTATTTTTATTATTAATAATAATTAAAATAAGAAGACATTTGATGCATTTGCCAAAGTGTCCAACGAAATGCCTCAACGAAGCATTCTTAGTGGAAATACTCTTACACTATGTTTACTTAGAATGAGAATCAGAATAGAAGTAGAATGAATAACTTGTTTACTTGTTAGATTAAGGTTGGAATGATAATGAATTTTGTGGGCCCACATAAATTTTAGATTGATCACAGAGTTGTGATTCCTTGAGAGGGTTGGGAATGGAAATCTCATTCCTTACGAGGACAAAATTATCCTTACTACATTTTAAATATACCTAAAATACCCTATTTGGAAATTGAAAAATATAAATTAAAAAAATGAAAATTTATTATTATTATTATAGAATTTGGTTATTGTTGTTGTTATTATTATTACTCTTTAGTATCTTTATTAATTATTTTATTTTAATTAGTATTTATATGATTATAAAATTTATTATTATAGTTGTTGTTATTAATTTATTAATTACTGCTATTATTTATTTATTACTTTAATTATATTATTACTATTGTTATTATAATTATTAATTATTTTATTTCAATCATAATTTATACTATGAAATTTACTACTATTGTTGTTGTTTTTATTGTTATTAATTTATTAGTTATTACTATTATTTATTATTTTAATTATTATTATTAATATCATTATTATAATTATTAATTATTATTATTTTAGTCATTATTTGTTAGCTTAAAGGGCTAATACTATATAATTTTGATGATAATAAAGATGTGTCTTAATTGATTTAATTGTATTTCATATTTTCACTAATTCTTGAAGGATGTTATTTATGCAAGTCAATCAAGTGAAATTAAGTTCAAGAAACTCAACAGCAACAACACATCAAGAATTAAAAATTCAAGTGCACAACAGACTCATTATTGCAACAATTCTTATAAAATAGGTATCATTTAATATATGCATGGTTTAACATTTGTAAAACTCAAGATATTTATTATTTTTCATTAATCTAAAGTTTTACAATCATAAATGAAGTATTTTATGCAAATAAATTATTTTTCAAAATGTGGACTAAAATGAAAAGTTTTACAATCTTTAAGTATTGTTTTAATTGTGGATTTGGATTCATTTGCAAAATTAGAAATGTCATATCATAACTTTAGAAAGTTATGGGAATGACAGGTATTATTTAAAAATTTTTAAATTAGATTTTTTTATAAATATTTTTGACATTTTAGATTATAGTAAAATTATAAAAAGTTTTGGTAAAATCATAATTTTGTGAACGGCTGTACTGTAGCAATTTCAAACTATTCCGAAATTAGAGTTGTTTATAAAGTTTTATGACTTTTTGGGTCATAGTATATTTATAAAAAATTGTAGGTAAAATTATAATTTTGTGAACAATGATATTATGATAAAATTCAAATTTAACAGTAACTTCACTATAGCAAGTGAGTAGCAGACTAAATTAAGTGGCTAACTACCTTATTGTTGGAATTTTACCTGTAATGGCTAGCTTTGTGTCAAAACTATAAAAACCTAAATCAAACTCATTTTTAAGTTCTCCAACAAGTCTAAATAAGTATATACAACATATTTTGAGCTTCCAACTTGCAAATCATCATAGATTAAATCATCATTGTATTGTAATTTGTATATCTACTCTTGAAGAGAGTTTTTTTTATTGTAATATTTAGTTTTGTATCAAAGTTGTGAGTATATAAGTGTGGGAAATACTTAAGGTAAAGAGATTGAAGGATAATCTCTTAAGTGTAAAGATTTATTGACATCTTAGAATTCTATTGTAATGAACTTGAAACTTTGGCTAGCTTGGGTAGTGAGCTTGTTTGGCTTGGAGGTGTGAATGTAGATGTGGATTGCCAAATTACGTAAAAATTTATTGTTTTTTATTTTATTAAAGCATTAGATTAAATTATTGAGAGGTTTATTTATTTTAAATTTTAGAAACCGAATTCACCCCTCTCCCTCTTGGGTTGCATAACTAGCATTTCATTATTATCATCATCAAATGACAATAATTGACAAAGGGTATTTTAATAAATTATTAATGATATTATTATTATTAACAATGATTTTTATAATAATAAAAATCACAAACAACAACAACAACAACAATAATAATAATTGCTCTTGTAATTAACTAAGGATATTTTAATAACTTAAAATAATTTAGCTTATTCCAATTCCAATTTCAAGATAAAATAAACACATATATGAAATTCTAGTCCCTTCAAATTCGATCCTTTCAGGTCAAGTAAATAATTTATTTTAATTCTCATTTTACATTCCTATTTCAGCTTATTTCTATTCCAACCTATTCTGATTTCAATTTATTCTAATTATTGACAAGTAAATATAATATTATTTGAATTATATGGAGAATTTGGTGACTTAAGGATAGTCTTTGGATATGTTAGACTTTTATTATTGCCATCACCCTATCAATAATATTGTAATTTATTTATTTCTTTTATTAGGAACTTGTTTCATTTTGTTAAAGATTTATCTAATCTAGAAAATTTATTAAGATTAGATTATATGGAATATTAGAGAAATATTTTTGGAGGCATAAAAGAAGTAAATTGGCATGTAAGTAGGATTTCATATCAAAGAGTTCCAAATAAAGATGGCTATTACTTTGGTAAGTATATCAAGTATTGATGAAACATTGGACTCTTAAAGAATTACATCATAGTATTAAGTATTTATAGAATATTACGTTCCTAAGTAAATATATCTTAATATTCCTTTGCTAGAGTTTAGGTGAAATGTTACTCCTATGTAAGGAGAAGTATTTCACAAATTTAACTGGTGAAGAAGACATATCGAATTTCACACCAGAGAAGCAGCCACTGCATGTGATTTTTCATATCTTTATGATATTTCAGTCTTCTAAGTCAAGTCTTCATCATGTCAAGTCTTTTATTAGGCATTCTTCACATTTACTTTAGTCTCTTTGTGAGGAAGAGATCGTTTGCTTGTGTTGGGGAAATCTCAAGGAAAATAGCAAACACAATTGAAGACGAGAGGCTCTCACTAAATAAGGTCAACTAAGTTAGATATAAAGAAGTTTTGACAAGAGTAAGAGGATGTTTGAGATTATATAAAAATCTAATAGGATGTAATTTTTTTATTATTTAGTGAATTACTTATTGTCTGGACTATGGCCTTGTAGACGTAAGATAGTGATCCAAGTTACGTCCAAATCCTTTGTGTATTTTGCTGTTTGCAATTTACTATTTCTAGTATATTTATGACTGTGAACAATGTGATAAAATGACTAGTAACTATAAATAATGAATAGTAATTGTAAACGGTAAGGACGAATAGTAACTTTAAACAATATTGTGTTAAACAATAATTGTCTAATTTTGTGATTAATTAATTAGGGAAAATAATTTCTCTATTTTTTTATTTTTTCTATACTTGTTAAAAATTGATCTAAATTCTTATCAGTATAGACAATGGATTAAAGCTCAAGATTCACGGCCTTATTGGCTTGATGAGCTAGAAAGTTCACTTGCTGATTAGTATTGATAATGCGATGAACTATCCTGGCAGATTGTTACAAACTCTTTTGCTATGATACGTGCTGTAATCTCAACCCTTAACCTAGCTGAAGAAAAGGACTGCCTTTGTCTGCCTAGTACTGCATAAATCAATGAAATCGGCGAAATATTTGTTCTTTATGTCTGCTCAAGTCATTTTTCGGTGTTCAAAATTTCTAGTTTTAGCGGTTCAATTTATTTTTATTATATCTTGTAGTAGTTATGACGTATATATTTCCAAAAAAAAAATCCCTGCTGGAAAATATTTAGTTAGTTCTTAGCAAGTATATTAGTTTGAATATCTGTTTCATATTTATTATTCGTATACAGTAACGGAGTTTAAAGCTTACTAAGAAGTTTTATATATTAACAAACTAAAAAAACAGAATGATAGGATACAGCTCGAGGCATGATACAATAGGTAGCCGACAGCCGAACACTTAGAATCAAGGATTTCTGCATTAGACAAAACGCTTATCAAGTTAATTTTCTCTCAATTAAACTGGAAAACATTGGACATGATCACCGCTTGCTTGGTGCTGCGAATGAAGTTAACTGGTTTTCTGGTAGCATTGTGCCTTTTAGAACAATTTTTTTAGCTATACTGAACAAACAATTAGATCGACGTGAATAAAAGAGTTAGGAATATAGTAAATTTTATTTCTGAAAAAAGAAAAAACAGCAGCGACATCTCTGTGGTTTGACAAAATGGTTATGGAGATCCCTTGACCTTAAAAATGATCAAATAAGCCTCCTTTTGGACAATAATGCTCTTCAACTAAAGTGATACAACTATATTTACTAAAATTGACTAAAAAAGGATTTATGTAATCATTTCTCAAAATATATAATAGTGTCTCTACGAACTCCGTTTCATCGGATAATGGGGGTGCATTGTTGTTCTGTTCCTTTTAAAACTTAGTTTAAGTTTTAAAAGATGTTTAATGAACTGAGTGCTCTATCTCAGCTCAAGTTGTATACTGTATAGCTAGAGTCTACTAGGAATAGCTTGGAAATCTACGCCAACTAAAGGCGATAAATCTACGGCTGCATCCTCACACTCAAGGAGATATATCTATCCTTGTACTAATTTTTGAGGAGATGTATTTATCTCACCCATATTAAGTATGAGGATTAATATTCAGTCAATGAAAATTTGAACGGGTGTTCTCAAAAAAAAAAACAAATGCTGAAGGCACCTCCCTGAATTCTTTGATTATTGGACTAAAAAAGCGTGGTACCCCTAATTATATTAATTTAATGTTCAATATTAACTTGTCAAGCACACATAAATGTGATAAAAATGGGGTTATGAGGGAATTGAGATAACTAAGAACAAGAAGAGGTTTGAAAAGAAGCCAATACAAATTATGTACCCGGTGAATATAGAAGCAGTAATCTTCACCTGAGTTTTCTTTTTTCTTAAAAAAAGGAAAAATTAAAGATTAGTGCTACTTGTACGCGACCGGGATAAATTATAAAACTTGGCGTTACTTTCAAGATTTTAACCCCGTCGTTTGCTATGTAGCTAGAGATGATTCAGTTAGTCGGCAAGGTAAACTTAATTTCCAAGATTTTGCAATGATCAAATCATTAAACCTAGCTCTTCGCAACCTGATATCATTACCAATTTAAAGTTTGGGATGGTTATTAACTAATAACCGAAAAAACAAATTGCAGATTTTTGCAAAAATCCTACCAGCAGATATAATCTTTAATAACTAAAGCAGATTTTTGCAAATTAAAAGAAACTAAAAACTAAATTTGAATAGCCAACAGAAGATATAATCCTTAAAGAATCCTACCAATTAAGCGTATGCATCTGTAAGAGTTAATTTAGGCCTTGTTTAGTATTAAGATAATATGATTTTTAGACTACAACTGCTAAGTAATAAAAATTATAACTATGAAGGAGAAATTCTTAACTGTTTAGTTTACACAATTATGGAGGGTGAGGGCAAAAAAATAAATCTTCCCTTCCAATTGGATCATGACTAGTTATTACCTGCACAAGAGTCCATGCATCGACGTGAGGGCAAAAAAAAAATTAACTGAAAGACAAATAATTGCTTTTTTTTTTTTTTTGGTTTGGTGTGGGGTGTTATAGGAGCATAGGCAAAGCCCAAATTATTTGACTAGAACTCCTTAAAAATCACTGGCAAAAGTTAATTACTTATTTATACTTTTGAAAAGTAATTAAAAGACCAATCATTTACTCTAACTAATTGATCACAAAATGCGTACATACTATTGCTCTATTGATTCACGTTCCTAATTTTGTCTCCATTTTTGTATGTCTATCATTAGGCTAATTTTATACTTAGTAATTAATTCAAGAGTTTTGTAACTATTCTCAACTAATGTAGAATATTTTCTCTATCAATACTAATCTCTTTGGTTTGAAATTCCAGAAATTGATCATCAAGATTTTCAATTTTTTTTAAATAAAATCCACCAAGATGGTAGGGAGTTAGGCTAGGCCTCTACCTATAAAATAAATTTATCAATGAATGAACATAAAGAGGGGATATAAACTAAAACCTCTCAAGAAAAGCAAATGATTTAATGATCAATATATAAACAATCCAAATCGAGGTGATCAACTACGAATACATGAGATCTCGAGGGTATCTAAATGAAGAACACCAAATAAACTAGTTGGAAGTTCTAGAGGATAAAAAATCACTGACAAGTTTGATGAGTACAAGCCCAATTAGCCATGTAGTCAGTAGTAGATATGGCTTTTCAAAAAACATGTTTGATAACAATAGATGTATTAGAAGCCAATGCTTGAATATGACCAAGGAGATAAGTAAAATCCTAGTGCACAGATTCATTTTGAATTTGCCTAAGAAACAATAGTGACTGAATTAGATTCCACTTCAAGAGTGGAAAAACCAATATCAACAACAAGATCTAAACCCTTTAACAAAGTTGTCAACCTAGCAAAAAGAATTGACTTGTATCATAAAAAGGAGCCAAAGACAACTAACACCACTACTTAATAATCTTGCAAAATGGCAATTGTAGCAGCCATAATTGGGTTTTCCCTAGAACAACCATCCATAATTAATTTTAACACCTTTAGCGGTGGTTTCATCTAAGAAACCAATTGAGAGGGTTTATGATTAGGCATGATAATTCGTAATCCCTCCCTAATTTAAGTATCCATAATACCATTCAATTGAGATAGCTAGAAACCAAAAGTGTTACTAACTAATCTAAGATCCAAAAGCACCCTAAAAATAACAGTGTCTACATTAAAGGCAACAGAGTCAAACCGAAAAGTATTTCGAGCCTTCTAAACATGTCATAGAGTGAAGTATGGGAGAATGACTAGAATATATTTTAAAGAATGGCAAAATTACTACTAGTGACTAAATAAAGCATGGGGAGACAAAAAAAAAAAGACATGGACAGCCGATCATCGAGTGAAACTATTGCCAAATTTGTTGAACCATCGTACAATCTAGAAATAAGTATCTAATTGTCCCAACATCCCAATTACAATGGCATTGGGAAAACCATGTAAACTACCTTCAAACAAAAAACATCATTTGAGGCCAAGAAACCATGTAACAAGCACCATAAGAAAAAAGAGACACTTAAATGAATATGACATTGCCAAATAGAAGAATAAACCTCATTCTGGCTATAAGAGTCACGTACCAATTCTCAATTACTTTTTAAAGATAAATTTTCATCTTTAAATAAAGCCTAATGAAGCTATCTGGCCTACCACTGGAAATAAATACTTACAAAACCTACTCAATGACCGAAGGTGGCAGTACTAACGAAAGCTTACTCTTGTTTCAAACCACACTACACTAAAAAGAAGATATATAGGCCATATAAGTTGTTAAAGGATTATAATAGAAAAAAGGCATAGAACTATGCTAACAGTCATACCATAAACTACTATTACCGAATCTAACTAGGCAATAAATACGAGACTCAGCAATATGATGAATAAAGCATAATTTTCCCCACAAAGGAGAGGCAAGATAGCGAAATTGGACCGTATTTGAGTGTTTAGCTCTAAAATACTTAGATTTCATAAAGGAAGCCCAAAGCAAATGTTGATCCTAAAATTGCCACCACAACTTCATCTCAAAAACATCAGCCAAATCAGAGAATGAACAAACTCCAAAACCATCTTTTGCCATCAGAAAATAGATAAATTATCATTTGCACCAATGTGTGCTACTAAGAATCCATATTGCATCATAAGAATTTTATAAATAACTACTTAAGATTCTGAATAACTATTGTAGATAAGCAAAGGACATGAAAACGATAAAATGACATAGATGAAAGCTTATGTTGAATGAGCACTAACTAACCACTAAAGGAGAGTACCGAGAAATCCTTCCCCTGATCTTACGGACTATATAATCAAAGCATTGAATCCACACACTACCCACATATACTAGACAACCTAGTTAAATAAATGAAAATTGTTGTGGTTGGAAACTAGTAATAGATTAAATTATAGTCCTATGTGAGTTCGAATTCTATCCTCTCATATAAAGCTATTTGTTGATTGAGTAATTAGTTGGCCAAAAATAGTCTTATAATGATGTAAAAAATCTATAAAACAATAAAGACTAGTTTGGCACCTATTCACAAAGATAATAATATCATCTGCAAAGCCTAAATAGGAAACATATATAAAAGTCGTCATAGTGTATCTCAGTAAAAGGTATTATAAATATAATCGCTCCAAGCCTTAGAATAAAAATTCAATAGCAATGATAAATAGGCCAGGTGATAGAAGGTCACCTTAATAAAGACCACTCTGTGACTGAAAGAAACTATGACTTAGAAGATCACCTTATCGAAGACCACTCTATAACTGAAAGACACTATGACTTAGAGGATCACCTTAACAAGGACCACCCTATGACTAAAAGAAACCATGATTGACTCTATTAACCAGCATTGAAAACCATAGCCTATAAATAGCTCGTTTAATTAAGGATATCCAACAATCAGAAAACCTGAAGCACTAGAGCATTTAAAGACTAAAGAACTAAGACATTCTATTATAAGCCTTTGCCATATCTAGGTTAAGAACCATATTACGACCCCAAGTACATCAATTAATATTATGAACAAGCTCTTAGACCAATAAATATTATCCTATAACAACCAATCTAAAACAAAGCCATTCTGAGATGAAGATATAATAAGAGGAAGCAAAATAGTTAATTACAAAACCAATAACTTAGTCAGTACTTTATTGTTGACATTACAAAGACTAATAGGCTGAAAATCTACCTAAGTAATAGGGGAGTTCTTTTTGGGTAATAGAATTAATAAAGTACCCTAAAATCTTCTAGGCATAGCAGATTCACTGGAATAGTCTAAAATAATAGCATGTAGGTTAACCCTAACTATATCCAAACATGATTGATAAAATGTACTATGGAAACTATTAAGGTCGAGGGCATTATTAGTGTCGATATAAAAATCACTTAGTGAACCTCCTTCATATGAAGAATCCTATATAAGTCTACATCACCCTCCACTATAATTATAGAATAGATAAAACTAAAATTTAATAGAAACTGGCTATCACAATTAGTCAACAGGTCCTGAAAGAATTTTACAATAGATTCAGTAACTATAGAAGGCTTATAAATCCATACTGAAAAAGCATACTAAATTTGATGAACATTGAACAACTGATGTTTCTTTTGAATCATCGTATAAAAAAGTTTGAATATCGACATCCCATTCTTAGACCCAACAAACATTATATTGCTGCATTAAAAAAATTTTCTCGCACAGTAAAGCATGTTATAGATGAGTCCTAATCTTTGAAAAAATAACTCTATCCTAAAGTGAACCAGACAAATCATATCGCCTATCCTTCTGAGCAACCTCTTTCTTAGCCTTTTTAACCTATTAGAAGACATCACCAAAAATAACTTTTTTCTAAGCTTTTAAGCAGAGCTTTAGGCAAACAAGCTTTACTGAAAATCCCACACCCCGCAACTTAATATCGAAGTAGACTAAGATTGTTTAATAAATTTCAAACAATTAGGATGTTTAAGTTAAGTATGAAGGAACTTGAACCAAGATGAACCCTTAGTTGTGTTCTTTTAGCAAGATAAAAAAAATAGAGAGTGATCTAAAGCAGTATGGTTTAAGTGAGAAACTTTGAATACTGAAATAACCCAGACCATGACAAGCTACATACCACCCTATCAAGGCGTCTGCAAGTATGCCCATTAGTTCAAGTAAAATGGCTTCTAAAAAACCAACATCCTTCAAGCCACAATTCAATGAAGCTATATTAAATGCATCCAAAGCAGCTTAAGCTGACCGCAGTCACAAAAAATCTTTGATAATGACTGTACTATATTAAAGTCTTCTCTAGCCATCCAAGGATTATTATGAGTTCTAGTCAAGGTAATAAAAGCATCCCATAAAACTTATCATTTAAAAGTGGAACAACAAGTATAAACATAGGAAATCAAAATAGGGTTATGAAAAAAGGAGTGGCTTATCTGGCAATGAATCACTTAATTTGCATCATGAATTACTTTAATTGAAAAAAAGAGAAGACCAAAGTATCCAAATCTTTCTAGATACAGAAAAAAATGTCGTCTTTATCCCTAGATGAATTCTAGCATAATCCAATTTATTCATGCCTAAAAACAGATCTAAAATACAAACCCAAGATAGCAGATGCATCTGGATCAGTTTTCATAATCTACGAACTGCGAAGGCCTTACTAATCCTCGTATATGTTAAATAATGGAATTAATCATTGAGATGAGAAAAATATAGAAGGCGACATATGCCTTCTGATATTACGATTCTTTCTACTAGTAACAGTAGGAAAATCTCAAAGAGATCTAGTAACTCATTAGCCATCAATTTTATTTATCACTACATTCGAGTGAGAAAGACTGTAAGCATCATTTGGATCACATAAAAACCGACCCTCATCCTTACTAGAATTTTCAGAGCTAAAATCTATATCTGACCGGGATAAGCCATGATGGCCATTGTTTTTACCCCTGTTTGCCTCTAGGATATGAGAACCATAAAAATTCACCTGTATATTATTTGTGTCATCATTAGGTCTCTAAACAATATTAGGAAGAACTATAGTATTTGTATCAATAACATTTGGCCAATATTAGTTAGTTAAATGAATGTTATCAATCCGAACATCAAATATTGAGATCCCAACATTTGTGGATGCATCCTAAGAACCATCAAGCCTTAAAAATTGAACTTTTTCAATAGATTATATTACTATGCTAAATTAGTTAGGCTTCTTAAGGCAATTATCAGTAACCACTACATATTAGGCAATAGAAGTTGCCTTATTGTTGAAGTTTCAATGGATTCTTGATCCAAACTCAGTCAATCTTGAATGAATTTCCAGCAACAGAAACAGAACAAATCATGAATGTTGAGTGTTAGAAAGTGTATATTTATAAAGGAGAAAATCATTATTTTACACTTTAAATCTCACTAACATTGCTACTTTTATTTATTTAAGTATTTTGTTATTTAATTATATGTGTTTTATTATAATTGTGTATTTTATGTATTTTAGGGGTATCATAATCGTTTCACAATAAACGAGTGATCGGCAAAGAAACGGACGTCATATTTGGACTCGGGACGGTCGAAAACCTTAAGAAGAGCATTAAAGGAAAAGTCAAAAAGATCTTTACGTTTAAAGATGACGTGGCACAAAGCATCCGAATGTTTTTAATCCGATGGTCACGATTCACTCAATGTATCTATGGGGACTCCTCCCCTGACCCAATTCATTTCTAAGCTTAGATTTCTGAAATTCCTTCTCTTTCTTGTAGTTTCTTTGTATTTTAATAAAATTTCCTTTTTTATCCTTAATTAAAGTATGAGTAGCTAATTTCTTTTCAAGCTTGGGTTGAAGGTGAAGTCTCAACATGTTCCATGGGCTTAATTTGGTAAATTTACTTTCTCTTCCCCTTTAATATTTGTGGTTGTTTTGACTTTTCGTCGATAAATAATAATAGCCTTGTCTAGTTACAGCACTGGTTAAACCGGCACCCTAGTACAAGGTTGTTATTATTTGGCACGATAAGCCCTTGGCACCATACTTATTGGAGAGTGGTTCATGAGGTGTGGAATCCCCCCTTATGATTTAATTGATATTAATATGGAATATTTAGCCCATGGAGCATGTTGATGCGGATCCGGATACTCAAGTGTTTTATTATAATAGATTTCAATTTAATTTAATTCCTACCATTGTAATTTAAATTTAAGCATAATTTACATTAATTTTATCATAATTTAATTATTCCCATAAAAGAAAATTAATTCGACATATAATTAAAATCAACCTCCTCGTGGGATCGACACTCGTCACCATTAATCTATTCTACAATAGATTCGTGCGCTTGCGAGTTCATTAAAATTTGCACAACAAGTTTTTGGCGCCGTTGCCGGGGAGGTAAGTTATTTTAATTTGTGGAATTAATTTTTTTTGTTTTCTTATATTTTTTTTCTTATAAAAAAAATAATTCTATAATTTAATTTTTGTAATTTAAATTTTTGCAATTTAATTTCTGTAATTTAATTTCTGCAATTTAAATTTCTGTAATTTAATTTCAGTAATTTAAATTTTTGTAATTTAATTTTATTGTGTGATTTCTTTAATTTTCTGTACTTTAATTTTTGCTTTACTTTCCTTTGTAATTTGTTTTGTTTATCTTGTAATTTATTTTAATTTATTCGTAGAATTAATTCATAGAATTAGTTTTTTTAAGTAATTTTTTTTTGCTTTCCTTAAAAATTATAAAAAATTAAAAAAATTACAAAATTAAAAAAAAAAGTGAATCTGTAATTTAATTCTGGTAATTTAAATTTCTTTAAATTTCAATAATTTAATTTCTGAGTTATTTTTCTTTGTAATTTTTATTTATTCTGTTAATTTATTATTCCATAGAATTAAATTTTTTTAAGTAATTTTTTTTCCTGTAATTTAATTTTGTTTCTTTTTCTCTTCTTTATATTTCTGTAATGTAATTTTTCATTTTTCGTTGTAATTTATCTTTTTATTTTATTTTTTTTAGTTAATCTATTTCTTGTATTTTCTTTTTAGCACTTGAGTGTATATTCATTATAAGGTTGTAACAACTTCACAAGGTTAGTATCTTAATTTCTCCCTCCTCTTTATTTTTGTTTGTTTTATTTTCATTTATTTTGTTCTTTGCATGCATGGTCGAAGGTCATTATCACCCAATCTTGAACCTTTAGACCTCGATTTGGAAAAAACACTTCGCACGCACAAACACACTGCCTTTGAAAAGAAATTTGAAATGGAATTGCAAAATCAAGAAACAGGAACCACAAGAGAGGCCATTTAAGGATTATTTTAGTCCTTTAGCTAATTTGAGCACATCATGCATAAGGTACCCAAATGTAGCTGTTAGGAGTTTTGAATTAAAATCTAGTGTGCTAAACTGTCTCCCCACATTCTATGGCTTAGAAAATGAGGACCCACATAATCATCTGAATGATTTTCATGCTATTTGTCAAACTTTTAAATATGAGAATTTTTCAGATGATGATGTTAAACTTAGATTATTCCTATTTTCATTAAAAGATAGAGCTCGTTCATGATTTAATACAATGCCTGCTAATAGCATTACATCATGGGAACAAATGGTAACTAAATTTTTAAATAAATATTTCCCAATTCATAAAACCAATGCTATTCGCAGGGAAATTTCGGAGTTTACCCAAAGAGACGACGAGCAGTTTTTCGAAGCATGGGAGCGATTTAATGGGCTACTCTTGAAGTGTCCACATCATGGGTACGAGAAATGGCACCAATGCCAATATTTTTTGGAGGGATTATTGCCACATATGCAAGAATGGCTAATGGCAACCAGTGGAGGAGAGTTAATGTCCAAAAGTGCATCAGAGATTTGGGAATTTTTTCAGCGGCAATCGGATAATTCTCAACAACGGAGTCGATCACTCAGAAATACCAGGAGAATTAAGGGAGTGAATGAAGTTAACATTGGTGAGTCAAGCTCAGGAATTAAAGAAGTCAAAGAGATGGTCGAAGGCCTTGCTCGACAAATAGCATCTTTGACAACCGCTAAATCAACAGAGCCACATGACCATGACTCATATTCAGATCAAGCCAATGCCATAGGTATCATGAGAAAACCACCAAACTACAACCTTTACTCCAACACATATAACCCTGGATGGAGAGACCACCCCAATTTTTCATGGTCTCAAGGATTTCAACAAAACGGACCATCAGTTCCACCTCCACCAATGCAACCAGTTCCTCAAATGTCTCAAGCCTCTCAACCACCATTTAGACCATACAATCAGAACCCAAACCATTCTCAACCTAAACCATGGGAGGAGACATCCCAAAATTTCAGAAATCTTACTAACTCCAAGATCGAGCAGCAGAACCGCACCATTGATGAATTACGAAATGAGATGAGAGCAAGCTTCAACTCACAAGCTCAATCTGTTTCAAGCCTTGAGAAAATGGTAGGACAACTTGCCTCTTCAATTCAAACATTGGCCATGACCGTTGAAAAAGGCAAATTCCCAAGTCAACCAATGCCCAATCCTAAAGCAGTAAATGAAGCAAGTTCTAGTTCACCACAGCAGCATGAAGAGGTCAAAGCAGTGATGACCTTGCGAAAAGGAAAAGAAGTTGACAACAAAGTGGAGATGCCAAAATCAACTCAAATTATACCTATGAACTCGGAGGAATCATCATCAGAGGAGAAAGAGGAAACCAACTCACGAGAATATGTTCCTAAAGCTCCATTTCCTCAGAGGTTAACTCAAGGAAAGAAAGGAAAATCCACAGGTGAGATTCTTGAAATCTTCAAACAGGTAAGTGTTAACATCCCTTTACTTGAAGCTATAAAACAAGTGCCATCATACGCCAAGTTTCTTAAAGACCTTTGTACTAAAAAGAGAAATATTCATGTTCAGAAAAAGGCCTTTCTAACAGAAAATATTAGTTCTATACTCCAACATAAAATGCCTCTAAAATGCAAAGATCCAGGCTCCCCCACTATCTCATGTAGTATAGGGAACCACACAATTGAGAATGCTTTGTTGGATTTAGGAGCTAGTGTAAATCTGTTGCCTTACTCTGTTTTTGTGAAACTTGGACTGAGCGAATTACATCCAACTCCAGTGGTGTTACAGCTTGCAGATCGGTCCATAAAAATACCTCGTGGTATTGTGGAGGACGTGCTTATCCAGGTAGACAAGTTTTATTTTCCTGTTGATTTCATTGTAATTAACACTCAACCAAAGGCAGGATTCAAAGAAGCACATTCCCATTATTCAGGCCGACCTTTCTTGGGCAATCGCCGATGCACATATTCAATGTAGATAGGAAATATGCAGTTGTCTTTTGGCAATATGACCATGGAACTCAATATCTTTAACATTGCTAAACAACCTCACAGTGCAGATGATGGAATTGTTAATGTGGATTTAATAGAAACACTAGTTGATAACAATTTTCTTTCAAACCTTAGTAATGACCCTTTGCAAACTTGTTTAACTCACTTTGGTTTAAATTTTGATATTGACAGTTCAATTGATGAAGTCAATGCTCTACTTGACTCAGCACCATCCATGGACACTAATAAATGGAAATTGAGAGTTGAACAACTAGTGCTGTCAGAAAAGAAACTCAGCCCATCATCAGAATCACCACCAAAACTCGAACTCAAGCCATTACCCAACACTTTGGAATACGCATTCTTGGGAGAAGAAAGCACTTTACCAGTAATCATCTCTTCTTCCCTCAATGACGAACAAAAGGTAAGTTGTTGGATGTTTTAAAAGAACATAAAGGAGCATTAGGATGGACCATAGCATGGACATAAAAGGTATAAACCCAGAGATTGCATGCATTACATTCATCTTGATGAAAATGCTAAACCTACTAAGGGAAATGCAACGTCGGTTAAATCCTAACATGAAAGAGGTTGTTCGCCTTTCAAGTCCTCAAGCTATTAGATGCGGTATCATTTACCCTATTTTCGATAGTTCGTGGGTCGATCTGTGCAAGTTGTTCCTAAAAAATCGGGAGTTATGAGTCATCAATGCGATAATGAATTGGTACCCACTAGAATAACTACGAGGATGGCGTGTATGCATTGATTCGAGAAAGTTGAATTGTCACACGTAAAGACCATTTTCCTTTACCATTTATTGATTAAATGCTTGATAGATTAACAGGTCATGAGTTTTATTACTTTCTAGATGGCTATTCAGGATACAATCAGATTCCCATAGCACCAAAAGATCAAGAGAAGACTACTTTCACTTGTCCTTTTGGCACTTTTGCATATAGAAGAATGCCATTTGGATTATGTAATGCACTTGCTACATTTCAACGATGCATGTTGAGCATTTTTTTGGATATGGTTGAACGATTCCTTGAGACTTTTATGGATGACTTTTCTATTTTTGGAGATTCGTTTGATCAATGTTTACATCATCTAACACTAGTTTTGCAGAGATGTATCGAGAAGAATTTAGTCTTAAATTGGAAAAAATGCCATTTTATGGTTAAATAAGATATCGTTCTCGGTCACATCATTTCAAGCAAAGGTATTGAGGTTGATAAAGCCAAGGTGGATCTCATTTCCAATCTTCCTCCACCTAAAACAGTCAGAGAAGTAAGATCTTTCCCTGAGCATGCTGGTTCTTATAGACGTTTCATTAAAGATTTTAACAAAGTTTCTAGACCCTTATACAATTTACTTGCTAAAGATGTATCTTTTTTCTTTGATGATTCATGTCTTGTGGCATTTGAAAAACTAAAGCAGTTATTGACATCATCACCATCATTCAGCCCCCAAATTGGAACTTACCATTTGAGCTTATGTGTGATGCATCCGACTACGATAGGAGCAAGATATTAGGACAAAGAGTTGATCGAATTCCCATGTGATTTACTATGCTAGTATGACATTGAATGATGCACAGTTGAATTATTCAACCTTTGAAAAAGAAATGCTAGCGATTGTGTTTGCATTAGAAAAATTTCGATCTTATCTCATTGGTTGTAAAATAATTATATTTAGATCATGCTCTTAAATATCTTCTCACAAAGAAGGATGCAAAAGCTAGACTAATTCGTTGGGTGCTACTCTTACAGAATTTGACTTAGAATTCAAAAACAAGAAAGGAACGAGAAAATGTTGTGGTGATCATCTTTCCGTCTCCATTTTGACACAACAAAAGAACATTTACCTTTGAATGAGTCATTTCCGGATGAACAATTAATGAGTGTGGAAGTAGTACCATGGTATCTTGATATAGTTAATTATCTTGTTACAGGTCAACTTAGGAGCATTGGACTAAACAGGACAAGGCCAAATTCTTTGCGAAATAAAGAATTTCTTTTGGGATGATCCTTATCTATTTAAAATGCATGCGGACCAAATTATTAGACGATGTGTCCCGGAGAATGAATTTGAGAATATCCTTTCTTTACGCCATGAACAAGCTTGTGGAGGCCACTTGATGCTAAGAAAACAGCTACTAAAATTTTACAATGTGGTTTCTCTTGGCCAACTATATTTCAAGATGCTTACACCTTTTGTTCTTCATGTGATAGGTGTCAAAGAATGGGCAGCATTACACGAAGGAATATGATGCCACTAAATCCAATTCTGGTGGTTGAAATTTTTGATGTATGGGGTATCGATTTCATGGGACCCTTTCCCACATCTTTTGGCCATCAATACATATTGGTCGCTGTTGATTATGTTTCGAAATGGGTAGAAGCTATTCCATGTAGGAACAATGATCATAAAGTGGTAATAGGATTTTTGAAAAGCAATATTGTTTCCCGCTTTGGATTCCCTCGAGTAATAATTAGTGATGGTGGTGCCCACTTTTGCAATAAATTTTTCAAAGCACTTTTGACAAAGTACTTCATCACTCATAAAGTGGCGACCCCATATCATCCGGACCGGCCAAGTTGAGATCTCCAATCGAGAAATAAAGCACATTTTAGAAAAAACAGTGAGGCCCGACAGAAAAGATTGGTCGTTACGGCTTGATGATGCATTATGGGCATATAGAACGGCTTTCAAGACTCCGATTGGGATGTCACCTTACAGGCTAGTGTATGGAAAAGCATGCCACCTACCTGTGGAACTCGAGCATCGTGCGTACTGGGCTATCAAGAAATTCAATTTTGACATACAGCAAGCTGGCTCAGAAAGAAGATTACAGTTGGCAGAACTTGAAGAAACGAAATGATGCGTACGAGAATGCCAAAATTTACAAGCAACGAATGAAAGTCTTTCACGACAAGCAAATTATGCGAAAATCTTTCACTCCAGGTCAGAAAGTACTTTTATTCAATTCTCGCTTACACTTATTCCCAGGTAAGTTACGCTCTCGATGGTCTGGCCCATTTATTGTTCATAATTTGTTTTTTCCACATGGGGCAATTGAAATTAAGGATCCAATGAATGGTGTCACTTTCAAAGTTAATGGTCAAAGATTAAAGCCATATCTAGAATACCAACCACATGGAGAGGACAGTAAAATAAATTTGAGTGACCCACCTATTTTAAATTGAGGTTTTACTTTTCGGTGATTTGATTATTTATTTTCTTTATTTTCTTTCTTTTATTCATTCTTTTCTTTGATTGAAATTATTTTTTTTATGTTTGTTTAACCGTTAAGTTTTTCTTATCCATTTAATCATGAGACAGTTCCTCTTAAACATTCTTAGACAATTTCGACGTATACAATCTCATCTCAGAGGTCAGATACGATTTTGTAAAACACGTCGATATCGGCAGCCTACAACCACCAGAGTTAGTAGCCTATGTTGAGGATTTAGAAAGCCAACTCCGAGAAATTGAGAGAGGCATCTACAACATCCAATTGGAGCTTGAGGTAAATTCAATAAGAGGACGATTTTAATTTGTTTTGTGTGTTTTAATTTATTTTCTTGTTTGTGTGTTTTAGTTTGCTTTGTGTGTTTAAAGTTTGTAACCCCGGTCAAGTGGCGGATAACGGTACTCCGTGACAATCAAGTCGGTTACTTCATTTTTCCCACAATAACTGATATTCTGAGACGAAGGTATGGACAGAAATGAGATTTTAGAAAAGCTTCACAAACGATTCCCTTCGCTTCCTCAGAATGCCCTACTTTTAATTTATAAAGCCCGGTCCGAACGCATGCGATTGCTTATGAAGAATAACATCCTCACGACATCCGTTGGTTAATCGAGGCAAAAGTTTGCTTAGCGGTGAGTTACCTCCCAAATTTATTGCATACATGCCTGGTTGTGGTAAAGGAAATTATGCGAGAAAACGACGAGCTCGAAGACTTTTCATTGCTTGTCATAAATGTGCGAGAATGATATGCAATAAAAATCATGTTCCTTAGTAATGGTGTCTGATAATAGAGAAGATAAGATTCAATTCATTAGGGATGGCTTGAATAAGGAGTCATTGGATGATATCCTTTTGTCTCTTGAAACGCATCCCAGTGGATACGTCCAACATGCAATACTTCAGTTATGGCCATTATTCCAGAAAGAATGTGCAAACTATAGTCTCGGGAATCTGACTATAAAAGACCCTGTTTGCCAGTTTGTAAGAAAACTGGATGGGAAGCCTATCCTCGACCCATAGAGGGCGTTCAAGCCGTTTCTGGACGTAAAACCAGAGGAAGATGTGAGCCACAATCACAACTATCTGTAAATATCCTTTTACCTCTCTGTTCTTTTATTTCACTGTTATTTTACTATTTGCATTATTGTTGTTTAATAATTTCATTTACTTTTTCTTTTTACTATTTTCTTTTTGACTTTTAAGCTATGTGCCTTACACGTTAATTGACATAATGTCCCATACACAGCTGTAACCAACTGTCACCAAGGTCTTTAAATGTGAATTGTTTTCACTGAGCACTCACAAGTTGTTTTTGAGCAATATCTTAATGGCAGCTTCTTCTAGTAAATAATTCAAGAACATTTGTGTGTTTTCTGGGTTCCATTATGGCAAACATAAAGAGTTCATGGAGGCAGCCATAGATCTTGGTCTAAGAATATTGCACTTGGTGTATGGAGGTGGTGACCGAGGGTTATCCAAAATGGTATCAGAAGCTGCTTTTGTCAGAGGGAGCCAAGTGTTAGGCATCATCCCTCAAATCCTAAAACCTTTGGGTTGTTTGTCTCATTCACCAACTTGAGAAGAGTTAGTCGTCTCAGGTATGCAAGAACGAATAACTGAAATGTTAAATCATGCCGATGCTTTTATTTTCCTTCCAGGCGATCTTACAACTCTTGAGGCACTAATGACATTAGCATCTTGGTCCCATCTGAACATTCATAAAAAACCCATTGGTTTGTTAAATGTCAATAACTTTTATGATGGCTTTCTCGCATTTCTTAACCATGCAATAAAAAATTATTTTCTTCCTTCCTCAGTGAAAAACATCTTTATTTATGCACACACTGCTAATGCGCTACTTGATCTGTTACAAGCTTATCAACCAGAGCCAGATCCCAAGGCTATTGTGTTGGAGTGTTCAAATAATGATGGTAACAGTAGCGGCAGTAAGAAGTACAAATTAGATTTAACTCTCCGCTTGTAAATATTTTCCTCTCAGTACAAAGACCCTGGGTGATGTCTTCTAAACTCTACTTCTTTCCTTTCAAACATTGAGGACAATGTTTCGTTCTGGTTGGGGGGAGGGAATAGTAGACAATTATGGAATGTTGAACTAACCATGATTAACTTTTTGAATAGAAGATGGCTGAATATAGAGTATACTGACTCTAGAAACGCATCTTCTTAGTTAAAAAAAACACAAAAAAAACACAAAAAAAAACAAAAAAAAAATATATATATATATATTTGTGTGTGTTTCTAACCTTTCATTTTTCTCCTTTATAAATATATGTTTTCAAGTTTTTAAAGTCGAAGATGGCTGAATATGGAGTGTAGTAACTCTAGAAACGCATCTTCTTTTGTAAAAAAAAAAATAATAATAAAAAAAAAGAAAAAAAAATATTCATTTTTCTTTAATTTTTCTGCATGTATGTTTTCTTTTTATATTTAGAATAGGTTGGGGGGAAATAATTCTATTTTTAAAAAAAAAAAAAATTTGTGAGTTCTTGATATTAGATGATATGATGACTTTTGAATTTTAGTATTTGTATTATCTTTGGTCTTGAGTAATGTTACACCATGTTTACTATTCTACATGTTGATGTTGGAGACAAATATGAGTTGTTTGAAAGAATGCACATGTCATAATAAATTCCAAGTGAGTTTTTGAGCCTATCAATTTTTCTTGGAGAGTAACCCTTTTTGCCCATTTTTCATGTAGCTTAGCAGTTTATTATTTCATACATGATCTCTAGATTTTTTTTGAGTCAATCCTTTAAAAAAAAAAAGTGTGTGTTACTGCATCTAAATGTCCACTTAATTAGTAGATATGGAAGATTATTTAGAGTCCTAAAAGATGATGGAAGGCCATTTTTGACCCGTTTGAGCCTTTCTAACCATCCCTATTATTTAATATCCATAATTACCCCTTTTGAGCCTTTTATTTAAAAAAAAAATCCTTTTCTTTATTAACTTATCATCCTAACCCACTCCAATTTGGAGTATTACCCGATATCATATAAGTTTCATCCACCTATTCATGTTTGAGAAAAAAATAAATAAATAATTATTTTGTTCAGTAAAGTTGTGCCATATAAAAAAAAAGGAAAAAAAAAGAAAAAAAAGAAAAAAAAGATGTACAATAGTAATAAATAAGCAAAATGTATCCTGTAAAAAGTTCTTTAATTTTTTCTCAAACATATATATTTTGTTTCCCTATTTTCCTTTCTTTGTTAACCATGTCCCTAACCTACGTTACGTCCTAATAAAAGTCCTTCCTGATTTTAGGGAACTATAGTCTAACATAAAAGCTAGTTATATGGGTAATTAAGATGTAGTGATGCATATATCAAAAAAAAAATGATGAATACATTGGGTTGACTAATACTTTATTTGAGATCGTACTATTTCTAAGTTATGGGCATATTTTTCATCTTGGTGAGAGTGTGTGATATTTCTTTATTATTTTCTCTCAATTTACCATTCATTGTAGTGACAAAATTTTATTAGGATTAATTTCTTTGTGAGAGTGTCACTACAACCGGTGAGATTTTGGGGTTGGATATGTCTTTCTTGAAAGTAGCTTGATTACTATTGCTACAACAACAAAATCTTGGGTGATACATATGGATGGTTGATGTGGGTGTGATATTCCTTTAGACTAGAGATAATGCTTAAACTTTTATTTGATTGTTATCATTAATCGATTGAATAAACACGTGTGTTTAAAAAAAAAAAAGTTTTTATCTTCGCTTTATTTGCTAGGGACTAGCAATAATTTCAGTTGGAGTGTGTTGAGTGTTAGAAAGTGTATATTTATAAAGGAGAAAATCATCATTTTATACTTTAAATCTCACTAACATTGCTACTTTTATTTATTTAAGTATTTTATTATTTAATTATATGTGTTTTATTATAATTGTGTATTTTATGTATTTTAGGGGTATCATAATCGTTTCACAATAAACGAGTGATCAGACAGCAAAACGGACGTCATATTTGGACTCAGGACGGTCGAAAACCTTAAGAAGAGCATTAAAGGAAAAAGTTATTGTTCACACATACGGTACTGTTCATACGTACGGTACTGTTCACGATACTGTTCATGACACTGTTCATATATACGGACCGATGATGTGGCAACTACCTACGACGTGGCGATGCTCGATTGGACGAATTATGTGGATTGACTGCTTATGTGGCATTGACCGATGACGTGGCGTTGACCGATGATGTGTCATGATCTTATTGGACTAAATTTCTTATGTACTGTAGATCGATGATGTGGCAGTATCTCATTGGAGTAGAAATCGGGTGTACAGTACATGCGCTTACATGAGATTATTTACTATTCAGGCGGCGTTCTTTGTAAATGTTGATTTTGACGGTTGATTGTTGATTGATGGCGATGACGTGGCGCAATCCTGAGCATCCGAATTGTTTTTAATCCGATGGTCACGATTCACTCAATGTATCTATAAAAAGGGGGCTCTCCCCCCCTAATTTGGCACCCTGAATTCATTTCTAAGCTTAGATTTCTGAAATTCCTTCTCTTTCTTGTAGTTTCTTTGTATTTTAATAAAATTTCCTTTTTTATCCTTAATTAAAGTATGAGTAGCTAATTTCTTTTCAAGCTTGGGTTAAAGGTGAAGTCTCAACATGTTCCATGGGCTTAATTTGGTAAATTTACTTTCTCTTCCCCTCTAATATTTGTGGTTGTTTTAACTTTTCGTCGACAAATAATAATAGCCTTGTCTAATTCTGTACCACAGTTAAACCAAGACCCCTAGTACAAGGTTGTTATTATTGTACGATAAGTTCTCAAAGCACCATACTTATTGGAGAGTGGTTCATGAGGTGTGGAATCTCCCCTTATGATTTAATTGATATTAATATGGAATATTTAGCCCATGGAGCATGTTGATACGGATCCGGATACTCAAGTGTTTTATTATAATAGATTTCAATTTAATTTAATTCCTACCATTGTAATTTAAATTTAAGCATAATTTACATTAATTTTATCATAATTTAATTATTCCCATAAAAGAAAATTAATTCGACATATAATTAAAATCAACCTCCTCGTGGGATCGACACTCGTCACCATTAATCTATTCTACAATAGATTCGTGCGCTTGCGAGTTCATTAAAATTTGCACAACAATGAACACAAAACCAGAACAAGAATCATTGAACGAGCAACAAGTTTAGAAAGAAAAATATGCTTTTCTTTATTAATCACAATGAATCAAATACAACTCAAGATTAAAAAGAGATTACAAGCTGTTGAACAAAACAAATTCCAGCTTGTTTCACAAAGAATTGAAGAAAAACGAATGAAAAAATCAGAAGTTGAAGATCAGCTCTTAAAGTACTGATATTTCTGGAAACCATAACAAACTTAACAAATTTGTTACCACGTCACCCAAGAAAATATCAACAGCACCCCTTCAACTGAAGTCATACTGCACTTTAGCCACCGAACTTCTCAAATCTCCTCATTTTAGTTCTCGAAAAACCAGAACATCTCCTCACACTTATGTTGTACATTTATGGTAGATGTAAGTTGTTATCCCTAGGACTTGTACTCTGCATTTTATGAAGCTCAAGATTAGAAATGTAACAACTATCCGCTAAATGGCTTAAGTGCTTACATAAATCATAATAGGCTGGAACTCATTCAAAAATAACATCCAGCCAAAAACCTAAATCACATTTACCAATCTACATAAGTGGTAACAAATGTCGTGAGACATCATATTCTACCAATACCCTGACAACAGATAGCTTATTAACTAAGGTCGTAGCATGATCTAGATGTAAATGAGTATCAACAGTAGAAGCAATTGAAAATAAAGCTGGCTTACAATGAATAAAATAAACAAGTAAATAAAGAAAAAAATACTCAAACAAGAATAATAAGAGATTCTACCAAGCAATGGAAGTCAATTGACCATTTAAAAATACATGTCCCTCTGCCATTAGAATACGAACTCTGTCTTATCCATATCCTAAGATAGTCTTTCTCAATTTCTAGTTTGATCAAAATGTGTTTATTATCAAGTAAGAAAATCTAGGAATTTTCTTTGGTATCAAGTAAGAAAATCTAGGAATTTTCTTTTAGCTCCAAAGAAACAAAAAACTTTTGAATAACATTTGAAGGGCCAAATTAAAAAAAAAAAAAAAACTTACCAACAAGAGCCAATTTAAAAGTGCAACCATCTTTTTTTAATTTTAGTTGCACATAAATAGATAGTTGGCTTATCTTTATGCCACTAAACCAATTTCAAAAGAATTAATGAGGTAGTAAAACCAATCACGTCCTTTATAAAAGACTTTTGTAGTCTTAAAAAGGACTTGGGTTAAGAAAGATGATTCAATTGAGAGTAGAAACATATGAAGGAGTAGGGTTCATGTTGGTGTCATGGTTGAGGGAATTGGGTTGGTGGAATGAGCTTAGGAAGCCATATAGTTTAGGTCATGATTATTACATATAGGTAAAGTTGTGTTTGAGAGGTTCGAGGAAGGTAAAAGCTGTTGTGCTACAACATCGTCAATGTCAAGAATGGTAGTGGCGGTTTACATAGTATCACTTGGCATAACTTTGTAGTTTTGATACAGATGTGGTTGTGTTGGTTGAAGTTAGTTAGAAGGTTTAATATTGACAAAATCTGGTAAATCATCACCATTATGAGGTCTTTGAAGCCATGGGTGAAATTAGATCCCATGAATCTCCAATAGTTGATCGGTAGTGAAAGCGGCTGATTTGGTGCCAAAGATTGGTAAGAAAATAAAGAGATACTAGTAAAGAACGAGACCAAGGTGTGTCATTTCCAAAAACCAACTAGGGCCTTTGGTTGTTTTATAGCGGCATTGATGGCAAAGAAATGATCATCGTAGCTCAAGCTTTTGATTGGTACCTCCCTTAACTGGTGAGCGAGTCTGAAAAGTGAGATTTGTCTAGGTCAAGTCGTTGTTATTTAGGTCATTTCGTTTAAATTGTTTAACTCATAATTCCTTTTTTGTATAACTTTCTATGATTAAACCGTTGGAATTTATTGTTATTTCAAAATACTATTTCCTACATTAAAGGGAAGTGAGAGCAATTACTTTTATATTTGATTTGAAATTAGTCGTGTGTTTGATTTAATTATAAATTATAATTGAATAAGTCAAACTTAAATGTAATTCGGATTATTTAAATTGAATTAAGTTGTGAGACTCATAGATGACCAATTCAAATTAAATAAGGAAAGTAGATTCGTAATTCAATTTGAATTAAGAAACATATTATAAAAAATTCTCTATAAAAAGGAGATATCAAACGTCTTCAAAAAACAATCTCAATTGATCTCTCTTCCTATTCCATGTTTTTCCTTTATAATTTTCTTTTATCATTCTACACTATTATTTGAAATATAACCTCATAATAGTAGCGTCATTGAGATCAATATGCATTATTTATGTCCTTATTGCATTGAAAAATCTTCTTGGAGAAGAGTAAATTGATCTTAGAGATAGTGCATTGTGCATGCCTTAACGAATTTATGACTGCTATCGGATGAATAATGCCAATTAAACAGTGCTAGATGAGCAGTGCCAAGTGACACAGCATTGTAATAGTATTGTATAAACAGTACCACAACCATTTTTTTATCAGGTTCTATTTTCCAGGTAAAACCTATGATTCAATTGGATTTGGATTCACTGAAGCAATATTAACTCATATTTCCTACATAAACTTCTATATGTATCAAGATTTTCAATTTGAAATCTTATCCATTTTAAAAAAAGAAAAAGGAAATAATAATAATAATAACAGAATCATAACTTCACAATTTTCCTCGGACTGAACCGCCTGTGGAATATCCATTTTCATTGATGAATCACACATGTAGAGACTTTAGTGACTCATATCTGAAACCGTCATGTATAAAGCATACTAATCCAGATGTTCAATTATATATAATTATAATAATAATAAATTAATTAACTATAAACTTTTAAAATAAGCATCGCAATGATATCGAGATTGAGATACCATTAAAAAGAGAGTAATATTATTCAATATTTAATTAAAGCCAAGGTGTAATTTTCCCTCGTATTAGAATTGGGAACCAATTTTCAATTTTTTTTTATGTCGCCGTCATGCACAGGTAGCGTTTTTTTCTTCTTTTGAGCAAGTATACAGGCAGAATTAATTTTTAATATCGGAAGGGAAAAAAAATTAAAGATTAAGCAATGACCCGGTAATTTACTTGATTGATGACGGGTTGAATGCTGAAATTGGGTTTAATTGCTCGACTGCTTGTTCTTTTAACTCTTTACAGAAGCAGACATCCACTCAGAAATTTTATACGGATGTGCCATTTATAAATTATATAATAGCCTTAATTTTTATCAACAAAATATTTACCTTGAAGTGTTGCCCCATAATTGATATGCAAAAATGGAGAGAAAATCGAGGACACGAGGCAATTGAGTAATTGCATGTGTACGCATAATCAAATAGTTAAAGTAACGATTTGTCTTTTTATTTATTTATTTCTTTTATTTTTTAGCGTTTTTGTCCTCGTTTTGGTTCTTCTGTACATACTGCTCTTTGTTTGAAGGTCCCAACGTTGTTGCGTGGCTGTAGTTAACTACTGACTAGTCATGATTCAATTGGGAGAGAAGTTAATTTCTAAGAATATGCAATGATGATATCAATATGCCGAGATCTAGAGGAACGGATGTTATTACTAATAGCTATTTAATCGAAACTTGGACAATATAACCTGCAGATCAAGTGATCAAGTTAAATATTATCAAATGAATTGACTGGATTTGGTCATCAGGAACATGGAAAAATGAAATTGAATGTCCACAGTGTCAAAATTGGCCTTTATTTTCTAGATCCATTGCTGAAGCTCTTTGCTGATGAATGAAAAACCTGACACATAGGTTGATGAATCACTTAGGGTTATGACCCAGCTGAGGGGTTTGGACGCTTGTTGAAGGGTTCATCAATTGAGGATCCAACAGCGGTTTCCTCTCTCCAAGAAAACGTAAATATATATGATACATGTGTCAGTTTTCTAATCTCATCAAACATTTTCTTGTCCTTTTCACTGATATATTTGTGTTTTTGCTGTTTGTTGTTTGTTTTTCTTCATTTGTAGGCTTTCAGTCTACTACCGGAGGCATACTTATATTGCCGTTAAGTATTTTGAATCAGCTTTTCTTCTATAACAGACTTTTATAAGTACAATTTTAAGTTGTCTGTTGGAGCATCAAAAGTCCAATGATATTGATATTCCTCATGTTCGTTAAAATTTGTTAAGAATAAGTTGAGTCAGCTGATGTCAGCAAATTGTTAACTAGAGTAATGAATCAGATGCTACGCTGGGCAAGCTGCTGGAAGCTACTGGAAGATTGTTGTGCAAGTTGTTAAAAGTTTTTATTAGTGTGTGCTTTCCCACCAAAATGTTATGGTGAATATCGGAGAGTGTGTATATGATTCTGTTACACTTGGAAAGTTCCAGATGCTACCATATATATAGCATATCGTAATCTCATTTCATTGTATCCATCATAATGAATTCAATTTCTGTTTTTCCTCTCTAAGTCAGTAAATTTTCGTTCATTTTCTTATCAAACGAAAAAGCATATATTTTTAATTAAATTAACATCATTATATTCACAGTAACGAAGGAGAACAATACAACTATGAGATACAACAACAGTAATTAATATTACATTGAAACAGCAAGACCTTACAAAATGAAGCAAAAGCTAACGAACATAATTCAGAAAATACAGTACACAAATAAACTCCTTACACAAAACGAAACCAGCAATATTACTTGAGAGGAAGTTTCACACTAATTGAGAGGAAGTTCCACACTAAGTAGATACAGCCAAGCCAGCAGAGAACATCAACAAAGCAACAGACGCGTTTTGTCCATGGCAGCTTATTGGCATCATAGCTAGGTTTCAGCCTCTCTCATCTTATTGCGGAGGCTTCCGTAATGTTTGAAAACGGAGCCCAAAACTTGTGAAAACCAGACGCTTCGTTTAAATTGACTCTTGGAGAAGTCCAGTTGCACAAATAGACAAAACCGAAGGAGGAGAAGCATTAAAAATGAGGCAAGTAGCGACACCGGGGTTCTGCCAACCACTAACAGGCAAAAGCAAATAACTAGAGGATATACCAGAGTGGCTGCCGAGCCATACGGGAGGTGATAATTAATCACCAGCATAGCTACACAAAAGGCTGTAATATTTGAAAATGCGAAAAGTGTGGAGATCATATCACTGACGGCTTGGCCGTATATATGCTCCGGAGCGAACAGAATCGCGTCACTTGTTGGGACGCTGCTGCTATTGCTCCAAGAAAAGGCGGTTACATTTGCTGTTCCTGGTCGTGTTACGTTTGCCCTTGCTTCTGCTGATGTCGATGCCGAGGTCGATGCTGATGGTGATGCAATAGAGTTGATGGTTCCGGTTGACTTATTCTCGTCAAGCGCTGCTTGGAATGTGGCTGTCGCGATTAATACAGCAACCACAAGTAGTGCGTTTCGATTTTCATCCGAAATGCGCTGTGATGAGCGGTAAAAGAACAAAACCAGCTTTTGATGCCATGTCAAACCTTTTTTTAAGTAACCTGGAATGTCCGCAACGCGAAGGGAGGTCCCCTGTCGACCGCCAGCTTTTTGCACCATGCGCTTCACTTCTTTAAATTCATCTTTAAATTCATCTTTACTTTTCAAATGTTCTTCTACCATGTCCATGGGTGTCTTATCTTGTAAGTTCCGGGCGTTTATTTGATCACGTACTCTTTTAACTATTAGCCTCACCAACTGCAAGCATATATTTATATGTCCATGCAATTGATTAATAATCATGAAGATATAGGGATGAACTGAAGTATAATTTAAAAAATTTTCATGCCTGGATTTGACTTTTGGAGATTGTGATATGCAATAAAGTGTTGCCTTCATCGTCCGTCCAGTTAAGGATATCCTCTATGTCGACGTATCGAAGCCATCCTAGCATGAACACAACGGTTTCCAACTGGTCATTTTTTGCAGCAACATGCAAAGCAGTCTCTTTACGGATTGTCACGTCTGTGATGGACTCGGGACAAGCCGCTAGAAGTTCGCATAGAAGATTGACATTTCCTTCCTGAGCAACATAGTGTAGAGGCGTTACACCCTCCCTTCCTTGGACACGAACCAGATTTCTGTCCACATCTATGAGCCGACGTACCATTTGGGTCTGTTCCTTCTGCAAAGCAAGATGCAGGGGACTATATCCAAATTGGTTTTGCTTTCTTGCAAATGATGGCTTTAACCTCATTATCTCCAGGGCAAAGTTGATATGCCCAATTGATGCTGCTGTATGTAAAGGAGTATCCACGAATGGTACTTGGTCTATCTCATCTAAAAGATATGCGTCCTCCCATATTAATTCATACAAGGCATCAACATTTCCTGTTTGAGCAGCCTCGTCCAGCCTCTGATCCTTACTTCTGAAGGACATTAAACAATTTTTGAGATGTACGTAGTATGAAAATGCCATATTATTTTTTAAAAAATAATCGATAAATGGACTGTAATTTCGTAAAAGAGCCGTGTTTCTGTTACCTCGCTAAATTTATATCGCCGTCGCTAATAGGAAGTGAAGTTGCCTTTCGTGCTCCAGTTTCGCGCACCATTGCCACAATCACTTGGTTTTCTGATTTAGTTTGGTCAAGTAATGAAGTATCTAAAGGTGTCAAACCTTCCGAATTCCGGGCGTCTGTATCAACTTTGCAATTCAATAAACGCCTTACAATCTGCTTTGGATAAACAAATTCATCAATTTAGATATCATCAGGAAGTGGAAATAACAATAATCTATCTAATTATCATTTAATTAAATTTTATTTGTGATCATATACACATAGTCTTTCTCTAAAGTCAAATTTTAATAAAGTAAGAATACAAATAAAATAAAATAAATATGTATTTTAATATATTAAAGACAGTCACATTTTTATTTTATTAAAATTAAAATAAATTCATTAATTAGATTATATATATATATATATATAGTCCTTTTCTAATTCTCTAATATAAACATCTTTATTTTTTTTATGCAGATACACTATTAAATTATATATAAATATATTATTAAAATATATGACCTTTCAATAAATTAAAAACTCACTCTATTAAACTATATAACGGATGAATATCTATCAGCTGAAGCACTATCTGCGTTTGATCGTTTTACAAAGCTAAATGCACTAGAGAAGCCATCTTGGTTTACTTAAATAAGAGGGGGAGATATTTTTACTTAAAGGAGAAAGGATAGTTATACATAATATTTTGGAGAATTCATGACGTAGAAATCATGACGTAGACTCCTCATAAGCAAAATTGATTCGGATGTATCAACATCGATATCACTGGTCCTTCGCGTGTATGATGCTATTTATTAATAAAAGATAGTTTAAGAAAATAATAAATTGATGGGTATTTTAAAATACATTTAACGTGCAGATATTTAAATATATTTGTAACAGGGTAACACAGTCATTTTCAACAGTTATTGAATTAAAAAAAAAACCGATACCAATGTTCGGATTAAAAAAATTTATATACATAGGTTAAAAAATAAAACGTTAAGCCCGGCTTAGTTTACGCACTTAATTTTGAAATAATGTTTTAGGGCGGATGGAAAATAAGAGGGTCATTCTGTTTATGTCCTTGCAGTTCAACGGTGAGTCAACGCGAGTCATTTAAAATTAAGAGCGATCATCATATGTTGTTTTGTGGAAAATATGTTATTTCAGAAAACTTTAGTGGAGGTAACAATCAATTGGCAGCCTGCAATTATAGCCATATTAAAAAATAGATAAATAAACAAATAAAACCTCAATTATAGGGGCTACAAATAATTAAATCATTGGGTCCCACGTCATAGCTTCCAAGAATCTGACTCACATGCACGAAAAAGTTAAAACTGTGGGTCCGGTATGTTATTCCACTCAATAATTCACAGCTAATAATTTGACATGATATCACTGAAATGTTGCCAAGCGGTCAATTGAAGTTGGAATGATGTTATCCAAACGGAGAGAATAAACCAAGGAAGGATAGGATTAATGATATGGGAGCTGTTTCTTTATCTTTAATGCAAGATAAGAATTTTTTTTTTTATAAAATATAAATTTAAGTAAAATTTTTAATTTTATTTATAAAAAATATATTTTATATTAAATATATAATAGAAAAATTTTAATGATAAAATTATATAACTTAAAAAAATAATAAAATAATTTATTAATATTATAAAATTATCTCATTTAATAATTGATTCTATTTTTTTTATATTCTCTTTTAATTTTTTTTATTATTTTTTTAAATTATACATTAAACTAATAAATTTAAATTTAATATTACACTCAATTTTTACTTGTCACTGTATTAATAATAAAAATTTATTTTTATTTTATTTTTTTATTCTTTTATTTAATAAATATTAATTTAATATTTTATAAAAACTCAACTCAACCCCTAGATTAATAATCACCTCGCGTGCATCTCGTGTTTCCATTAAAAACGAAAAGTCTTAAAGAAAAAGCTTAAAGTCGCTACAAGATTAAATGACCCAAAAAAAAAAATCGTTAAAAAATTATTAAAAAAAGAAAAAAGAATTCACCTCCCACCAGCGCATGTTGACTCATCGAGTCATTTAATTTTGGCATTTACACCGCAAATTGACCTAAACACCCCCAAAGACGACTGCAACGACGACGACAATAGTAATAATAAAATAGAACTCCTGGCAAATTCAAAATGCACAAATGTCCATATCTTAAGAGATTCATGTTTCATTCTCATTTTAGCCCTCCGTTTTCTTATCCAGTTCCTATTAATTTCTTCCTAAGATCCCAAACATAAATTTTTATGGTTCATTTAACCCTAAAAAAAAAAAAATGGAATGATTAATTATAAACAATGTACATGAAACAAACTATTGTACTACTTAAACATAAAAATATTGGTAAATACTTATGCACCTAAGAGTGATTAAAACTTAAATCTCTTTTTTGAGAATAAAGATGTATTAATTAAATTAATTGGAATTCACTGTTTTTATAGTAGTTTCCCCTTATTCTTAAAAAAAAAAAAGAAAAAGAAAAAAGACACCTATTCTCAAAGTTATTTTTTGTTTTATGAAATCCTAAAGTGGGAAGGATCAAGATTCCATAAATCCCTCTTGATTTTAACTTCAAAAAGATTAAAGGTTGTGTAGCAGAAAAGCCTACAATTAATGTTCACGAAGGAACCGAGGTGATAAACACATCAGATTAGAGTACTTCAGAAACTAGAAAGAGATCCCACTAGCATTTTTGGTTGTAGCATTGAAAAATAGAATAAATAAAATGATCCAATGAAATAGAATCACATCAATCCCTCATCAAAGAAAACAATTCTGTTCATGGTTCACTGTTCTCAAAACTATGAGAACTAGAATTTGGAAAACAATTCAAACAGTAGCAATTAGGAATCTTGGTAAAAACCAATAATTTTTGGATAAGACTCAGAAGCTCAGCCGCGGCCTTAAAAATGCGTTCTTTAGTCGTTCACCAAAGTTCAGGGCATAGGAAAGGCAGGAGGCCAAAAGAAGAAAAAAAAAAAAAAACTTGACGAAGTTGAATTCTTTTGATTTCGGCTTTGCTCCTCTTTCATTTATTATTATTTTTTAAAAAAAATCTTTATTCTTGATAAAGATGGCATGTGTTAAGTAGGAAACAAAAATACTCAATAACAGATGCTTAACTTTGCTGCTTAATTGAGGATTAAGGATTACAAGTTCATTACAAGGTTGTAAACCACTATGATTAATGCTTAAGAGGGATATCATCGCTCTATGCCTTTATCACCCAACTTCTTCTAATATATCACTTTATAACCATTTTCTTTTTTTATTTGATAATTACATTTTAACAGCTTAGTATTTCAATTTTTATCATTTTACTTGTTAAAAATTACAAAATTTTAATGCAATTTACACTAAAAATCCATTTTACCCCTAAACTGTGAGAATAAATTTAATCCTCTGTATAAATAAAAAATAAAATTAATTATATATAAACACATAATACTTTTATTAATTGATTGTTTGATATATCTAAATTTAATCAATTGATAAAATTGTAAAGATTATAATATTTTTAGCTTAATAAACTAAAATTCCTAATATATCCATGTGACATCATTAATTTCTTAATGGACTTGCGGGTTTGGTGGTAAATAATAAAAACTCTGAAAAATATAATTATTAAAAAACTTTGATGACAAAATTATGTATCAAATGATGATATACCTTCTTAAAATAAAATGGTTCCATGAAAGAAGGCAATTCAAGTAGATTACTTCTAAGTCAAGTAGACTTCAACAAATGAGGAAATAAATTAACAATGTAAAACATAAAATATTGACGAAGATGACGCCCCCATGCTTATACAATAAAGCCCTTCGCCAATATCAAGGGTGAATCAGAAACAAAAATAACTAAACTGTTATAGGCATGAATAATAAATTACATATACAATACAACAGTAAGGAAAAGAATATCATCCGTGAAATTCGATTTTGGGGTCAATGCTATGGCGACTTTCATCAACAAGAGCCAAACTTAACATTTCGGTGCAAAACTGATCATCTGGCTTCAGCCACAATGCCTGATTTGCAAATTAGGATGAAAAAGCAAATCAGTGATTCATAAATGCTGCGAGATTAGAGTTGTCCTTTCAACAGTGTATGACTGGGATAGACAGTAAGCTTATTGCACATAAAAGAAACAGTAAGAGTACTTTTTAATGTACCTTGTAATAATATGTAATGGCAGCAGAAAAGTTATCCTGCACAAGAGAGCCAAAAGAAACAAATTCATTACCATAGCAGTTATTTGAATGCAAGGTTGAAAATCTGACAATAGTTTTTTAAACTCAAGCAGTAGATATTAGCTCCATCCAATAAACTAATATTTGCTAACAAATACCACTTAAATCAATTTGCTAACTACTACTCACAACAGCAAGGTGTACAAGTTTTCATTGAAAAATGAATTAATAATAAATCCACCATACCTGCAAATGGTAAGTGTAAGCAAGACCCGCATAGGTGCTCAAGCTTTTGTTTGACAATGTCAGGGCTCGCTCATAGCAGGATATTGCCTCATGATACATCCTGAAACATGATAGATTCTAAAATCAAGTTTAATAAACAATAAGTCAAATGTGTGTTTATGGATTAATAATACCAGGAGTGAACCTAAATCCACCACCTACTAAGGAAAAAAGCCCAAAGACGAAAAAAAGATTAGTATTTATAAACAGGGAGCACATGAAGTACCCAGTAGAGAGCAAAACAATCCATCTTGCGGCATATCCTTATTTAAACTATTTGCATCAAGTCCTTTTAGGAAGTGCTATAGATACAACTCCTAAGGCTCCTAGTAGTCTCTGGAGCTTATTGGACAAAGCTGATCATAAGCAGCCACGATGGTATAAGGAAGGTTATATACTTCTTTCTTATATCTTCATGCTGCTGACGATCTCAGACGATGCAAACTGAAAAATCCTACATTATTAAAGTATACTCAAATCCCTAAAATAAAATGCATTTATCAAGATAAATGTGATCCTCTATTTGAAAATTTACCCCCCCCCCCCCTCCCCCAAAAAAGAAATCTAGCTAGCTGAATGATATTTCATGTAAAATTCAACAAAAGCACAATAAATAACAGATAAATATCTTGAGTAGGCAATAGAACAAGAAAATGCAAGTGAGACAGCCTATTCCAACAAACTTAAACATACTTTAACTTTCTGTAGGCATGTGCAAGATTCACCACAGTTGGTTCCCACATTTCACTTAAAGAGGACGGAATGTGTGCCAAGGTCTTCTCAAACCACCACACAGCTTTGTTATACCTACAAATGTTTCAAATACTTGCTGGTCAAACTTGTGATTGGGAACTCATATAAAAGCCATAACATATAACAATAAAAAGAGCACAATTCCTGTGAAGCACCATTTGGGATTGAGTTGACAACTATAGCTTAAATGCTAAAGCACTAAAGTGTTTAGCAAACACCAGCTGCTATCGCTTATAAGTTAAGCTGATTTAATTTTACACTTGTATGACGAAAAATCTAGTATATCTTTACTAACCTTGTCAAAATTATTTCTAAGAAATTATATTTACTACATATTAATTTTTATCTAATAGTTGCAGCTTTGTCCACAGCAGTTGTAGGCTAAAGCACTTCAACACCAAACAGGGCCTAAGTTTAACTCAGCTAGAATTTCATATACTCAAGTAATAATATTATTAAAAAAGAAACACTAATAAGGTAAACAGATCAGCAGAAAATAGCAACCCAAGTGAACCAAACATCCTTACTCCTTCATGTGGTAAGCAACAACACCGAGTTCATTATATACAAGTGGATCTGATGGGCATATGGTCTTTGCCTGCATGAAAAACTGGAGAAAGGATTGCTAATCAGATTTTCAACAATATATTCAGAGAATTATCACTAAGAGATTCGGATAAAGAAGACACTGTTTTGACAACAAAGGAAAATGGACAATATGACCAAAATTCTAATTACACAGGTCTCAGAATCATGAATAAAGACTGTGATTAGCATCTTAGAAGTTGTCACAATTAAACAAAGAGGAAAGAGGTCATATTCACATTAAATCTAAAGAAAAAAACAAAAACCCCAAGACAAGATCAACCAGCAAACCACATAGACCAACATCTAAATATCCAACAATCAGACTTCCTATTGCAAAACAAACCCTCTTAAGAGTTGTCACTGAAATCTAAAGACAAAATGAAAAGCAGCCTATATTTAGAAGAATGTAGTACACCTGTTCCGCAAGCTTAAAGCTGTGAGTTCGCATGTACTCCATTCCGAAGTACAAAGTTGGTAAATGGCACCTGGAATAAGAGAACATCAAGATTCAACCTGTAAAAAGAGAATTCATAGTGATAAGAGTACTCCCACAATGCAATGCATACCATCACGAAACAATAAACGATGAAATTCATTGATCTTTACTGCCAAAAAACTACTCATGACAGTGTAGTTTATCAAAATAGAAAGACATTACAACAATGCCTTGGGTTGATTTAGGCTAAGTTTAATCAACTTACAACATTTCTCCGGAAGAAATATGGAATTCAAATGCAAAGAATTCATAAAAAGTTTATACTGGTAAAACAGTTTATTAAACATGTAAGAACTTTTATAAAATCAAAGGGGGCAGAAAAAAAATATTGATTGAAACAGATTAAGCTGAAGCAATTGAAATTTCAAGGATTACATGAAACCTAACAGAAATATGGGGGACCCAAACAATATTTTACCCACATGATTATACCCCAAAGCAAACTTTTTCTATTAAACAAGAATTAAATAATATCAAGATGAGCAAAATCAACCAAATCCAACCCTTACGATATCTTTCAGAGACCAAAAAACGGAGGGAAAAGGACAAAAATGAAATTCTGAAAGTGTTCTAGAACTTGCTCAAAAGCGAGTTAGTGGCTTTGTCCTTGTCCTCATTGCATGAATATGTTGATCCAAGGAAAGAAAAATCTGAAAGGCACAGAAAAGGAATAAATAATGCCAAAAATTACCCTGGAAACAAACGAGCAGCAGTGCGATAACCCAACATTGCCTGATCACCCACTTCTTGAGCAGCAAAAGCATTTCCATAACCTATCCAAGCAGGGGCGAGTCCCATCAAGATTTGTAGCCCTGCTGTAGTGAATGGAGCCAACAAGCAATTAGATATCACTAAATAACATTTCAAACCTCGTATAAAATCCACAGAGGATATATTTAATAATAGCAACAAACTAATGGTGCATTTAATTCCCATGAATCAAAATTGGCAAGAATCAAAATAGGCTTGAGTGTGGAATTAAAATGAAAAATAAGAATTAGAATAAATTATTTATTTAAATTATAGGAATTAAAATTAAAATTAGTTGTATTCTCATTTATGTGTTTATTTTGTAATAAAAATAAATTGTTGCAAGTTACCATAATGCCTTAGTTAAAATTGTATATTTTTCACAAACAAAACAGATAAATAAACATTTTTAAGAGAAATATATACATATTTATTATAATCTTGAGTATAATACTATAATTTTAAGAATAAACGGGTTGTTACTACTACTACTGTTACTGCTATTACTATTATTGTTATTATTATATTTTTTTAATTATTAATATTACTATTACTATTACCATTCTTATTTATTTATTTATTTATTTAAATAGGGTAAAAAAAGAATATTTAATTTTCTTTAAAGATAAAAGTGTCAATTAATTTCCCATTCCCACTTCCCCGTTTTCATTCCCACCTTTCCCACGGCAATGTGATTCCAATATCTCAGTCCCAAATTTATAGCCTCCACCCAAAATCGATTCTGAGTCCTTCATGTTTTTAGCAAGTAAACACAATTATCACTCCCATTTGCCATTCCAATTCCCAATTCTCTAATTAATAACCCCTAAAAATTTTGCATTGTGGGGCAAGTTCCCCCCCCCCCCCCCCCCCGCGTTAAATGGGAAAATATTAACCATAATCATAATAATGTGAGAGAGAGAAAGAGAGAGAGAGAGACAAAAATCTTCTTTACCAAGAGGAAACACTAAAACTATACAATTGAAAATATTATAATCAAGGTAATCAATATTAATGAACTCCACAAATATTATACTGCATGTATAATGCATCAGACAAAAAAGGCTTTTCAACATTTTGACAATTACAGAGCCAAGAACACTTTGCGAAGAGAAGATTTAATCTAGCATCGCAGGTTGACAGAATAACAAGCCCTCCAAAATGCAAAGAAAAAAGACATAACAGAATCTCATAATATAAGGATCTTTTGTGATATAATATACAAGCTTTCCCTCTTTCATGAAATCACATATGAAAAGAAACCATACACCTACAAGGTTCAATATTAAAATCAGCAGAAGCAACAGAAGATGGATAGATTAGTAATTAGGGCCTTTGTTTACTCAATAATGCATAATACTTACCTGAAATAACAGCGCGATTGATCATATTTCTTTACACAATAGTAGTAGCAACCAACTGCAAACCATGACAAAGCCCTAAAAAATGAAAAGTCTGCATAAGCTAACAATATAATACTCAAAAGAGTACTTTAAAATAGAAGTTCAAATTAAGGTTTAAAACAGTCACTCTAATAGCAAATGCTTTCATTATTTCATGCTTCCAAAGTTTTCTAGAAAGAGCAGAAAGAAAAGAGGAAATGCTTACTTTTGAGGATAATCCTTTACTAAATTACATGCCATCAGATATAGTTCATTTGAATGTCCAAGTTCCATAGCAACAGCTAAGTGCACCAAGGTACATTTCAGATGGAAAGGATCTTTCTCAAGTAATCTGGAGAAACAAAGACAAAAAGAAGGAAAAAAAAGGTCATACAGCATCTCAGGAACAATGCAGCCATATTTCTTCATTTATTCACCAACTCACACAGAAGTCAGTTCAAAGCATTTTTGGTATTCTCCACACTGATGATAGTACTCAGCTTTGCAGGGGAAAAGATCAGTGTTGTTTTTTAGGCTGTGCAAGAAGGACGGGCTCGAATGGACACTATCACATCTTTCTTTTTCAATTTCTCTGAATTTGGCTTCTATAACATTCTCCTTCTCATACTGGATAAAACAAAGGGAGACAAGAAAAAAGAAAGAAAAAAATTGTCAGTGCACTCAAACACAGCAAAAAGAATCAATAGCGGGAGAACTGATCGGAAACTTATTATTGAAATGTTTACATTTGGAAGAGCATATAATGAACTTGCACACGGTTCACCTTTTTTTATCAAGCATGAGTAGAATGAAGAAAGCCATCCATCTTCATAACCAAATTCCAATGATGAAAGTAAACTTGTGAAAACAGTGAACAAAAATTATAAGAAGGCTGAATAATTTTTCTATATTGATGTATAGCTATTGAAAAAGCTAAATCATTTGAAAGTTCTAATATTTTCTTTTTAAGGCATGCATTTTTTTTTATCAATTCTCAATTAATCATTATGCAATTCCTTAAATGAATCATATAACTCATCATAAGTAAGGTCACTTACCTCATTATGTCCATCATCCGACTCATCTTTAATTGCTATAAGTGCTAAATTTGACACTTTATGAAATTCATCTTCATCACTCAATTCTTCTTCGCTGTCATCTCAAGTAGCTACCATAGTTTTTTTTTAAGCTTGCTAAGAAGTGGACACTTCGATCTTATATGTCTAAGCTTCTTACATTCATAACATATAATCGCATCCTTCTTCTCCTTTTGATTCTTGAGGTTTTTGAATTTTCTTCGCTCAATAGGTTTCTTAAGGAATTTTCTAAATCTTCTTGTCAGCATAGCTATCTCCTCATCATCTAACTCGTTATTCTCACCACTTTCATGTTTTGAAGCTTTGAGAGCGATGCTTTTCTTTTTCTCCTCATTTCCTCTTTCAGCTGCCAAATTTTCCTCATAAGCAATAAGAGAACCAATTAGATCAAGAATAAGCAATGTATTTAAATTTTTAACTTTCTCAATGGTAGTCTTTTTAGGCCTTCATTCCTTTAGTACTGATTTAATGATTTTCTTAACTTTCTCACTACTAGAAAAGTCTTCCCTAAGGCTCTTAGAGTGTTCACTATATCCGTAAATCTAGTATACATAGAGTAAACACTTTCATTTTATTCCATTTGAAATAATTCATATTGTCGAGTGTATTTATTAATTTTAGACTCTTTCACTTGATTAGTACCTTTATAAATAACTTTAAGTTTGTTCTAAATTTCATAAGCACTTTCACAACTAGAGACTCTATGAAATTATTTCTTATCAAGAGCACAGAATAATGCATTCATAGCTTTAGAATTTAGAAAAAATTTTCTTTTTTTCAATTCATTCCATTCCCGTGAAAGTTTTGGAATGTCATCTCCTAATTCATTTGTATTCATTGGCATAAATGGTTCATCACAAACAACTTCTCAAATTTCATAATCTAAAGCTTGTAAATAAATTCTCATTCTAGTTTTCTAATATAAGTAGTTATTATCGTCAAAGAACGATGGTCGAGTTGTGGATTGTCCTTCCTTAAATATGGATTCATTTTGGGTTGTCATGGATCTTTTACTTTAGTCGGTTAAGTTCTAATAAGAGAACCTTTCTCTGATACCAAATGAAATACTAGTTATGCAACCCAAGAGGGGAGGTGAATTGGGTTTCTAAAATTTAATCTAAGTAAACCACACAACAATTTAATCTATTGCCCTAACAAAATAAAAAACAATAAGCTTGATAAAGTGCAATAATAAAAAAATAACGAAAAAGAAATTAAACACGAGTATTTTTACATGGTTCGACAATCCTTACCTACGTCGATGCCTTCAAGCAAACCAAACTTAAGGATTTCACTAAATAAGCCTCTTAAGATTTCAAATTCTTTACAATTGACTTCAAAGTGTCAACAAACCTTTACACTTAAGAGATTATCCCCTAATCTCTTCACTCAAGTATTTTCACACTTAAATAATCACAAAGTTTACAATGAATTTGAGAAATATAATAAATACTCTCTATCTAGAGTTGATATATAAATGATAGCTCAATAAAGATTTAATCTACGAAGATTTGTAAATTGGTAGCTTAATGAATGATGCATGAACATACTTTTGGTTGTTCAAAAAGTTAGAAATGAATTTGATTTGGGTTTATAAAGTTTAAACTCGAAAAATAGTCATTATAGGCAAATTCAAGGTCTTAAAGCGGCAAGCCTCTTCCTCAATGATTCTGATAAAATTCTTGCCAGCTTCCACTGAGAAAGTTACCGTTAAATTTAAAATTACTATAGTAGCACTATTCATGAAATTATATTTTGCCCAAAACTTTTATTAATTATATTATGATTTAAAAATTTATAAAACTTTATAGAAAGGTCCATTTTCGAAATTTTTTCAACTTACTGCAATACTACTATTCATAAAATTATAATTTTACCTAATATATTCTTATAATTGTACCATAGTTCAAAATGTTAAAATCTTTGCGAACAAATCTAATTTCAGAATTTCTAAAAATTATTTCTCATTCCCACAACTTTCTGAAATTATGATAGGACCTAAATATTTTTGATTTTGTAAATAAAGCCGAATTCATATTTAAAACATTACTTATTAAAATAAAAAATTATAAAACTTTTTCACTTTAATTTACTTTTAGAAAATTAATTATTTTGCATGAAATACTTGATTTATGACCAAAACTTTAGATTAATGAATTAAAATCTTGAGCTTCACAAATTGCTAAATCAAGCATAAATTAAATTATACTAGCTTTACAAGAATTTATCATAATTAATAGTCCGTTGCGTGCTAAACTTTATTCTTGATTGAGCCTTTATCCGTTGGGTGTCTTGAAGTTCATTTTACTTGATTCACTTACATAAATACTATCTTTCAAAAACTAAGAAAAAATATGAAATAAATTATTAATTTAAAACAACTAAGATACATGTTTGTTATCATCAAAATTATATTATGTGTAGCCTTTAGACTAATAGTTTTCAACATATGAAAATACATCGAAGATAATTATAACTGTATTAATTGATGGCCTATTAGAGATTGCTTTTGAGAGACTCAAAAGTAATTTTAAAAAGCTAAAATTTAATTTTACTATTTGGTAGATTTTTTTTTTTAAATCACCTTGAGTAAAATCACTACATCTTATATATTGCAGATTTTAGAAAGCAAAAAAGAAGTATGCTTTCAAAATTTAATATTCAAGATAAGCTTTCTACCTAATACAATTCCTTGTATATCCTTAGATATATTATAAAAATTTAAAATTATCCTTATCCAATTAGAAAATAAAATTATTAAGTTTAGAGATTATTATTATTACTAATTATATTTATGTAACAAAATAAATTAATAAACTAAAGATAATTATTTTAGTTATCAATTACTAATGTACACGATAAAAAATATTATATATATAATATGTAATAATTTTTATTTAATATTATGTTTATTTTAATCATTTGCATTCTTATAGTAATTGAATAATAAGATTTATAAAAACACTTTTAAGAAGAAGTTTTACTAAATGTTTAACTCATTTTATTTTCAATTAATTATTTTTATAACGCAAGTAACAATAATTGTTTGAGTTTAGGTACGGCATCACCAAATCGACCCCAAATATTTTATTAAATTTTTATTTTTATATTTAATATTTATTGATTTTTTAAAATTAATGGTTACTATCTGAATAGGCGCCCCTGTTAAATTAAATTCCTAGCACCTGGGCTATCTGGCTTGTACATAGTTTACCCTGACTATTGTCAAGTAGTTATAACTAACAGTACTGTATATTATAGTTTGTCAGCCAATTCAAATAGATATCCATAAAAGTTAAAATGAATTTTCAATATGTGATGCAATTGTCAACACACTGGAACACAAATATCTGCTGCAAGTTTCTGCAAATTATTGTATGAAATTAGCTTTCCTGCAATCATGACCGTTGTAACACAAGACTATAGATCAAAAGCTTACTACACAATTTCCAAATAAGCTTATCGAAAGTTATAATCATAATGCCTGGTGCTGCCAGTTTTTGAAATTGGTGCTTTCCAATATTAGACACTAGTTTCAATTATATTGTCTATTAGCCACTTAATAGAATCTATGCTTGTGTTTGTGAGTGATTCCTAGGAAATTTTTGTGTTCTTTATAGTGCTTTCTTTGCATAGAATATTGTGTAATGATTTTGGAAGAAGTGCGTACTACCGAATTGAGAAGAATTTCAAATTCTTTTATTTTTAGTTCCAATAATTTAAATATGTATTTTTCTACAAGTACACGTAATTTCACACAAAGCAAAAAAATAAAAATAAAAAAGGATAAAAAAGTATTGGAGTCTCAATGTGTGATTTACAAATTGAAATCTTCTCATATGTAGGGTTTATAATTAATTAAGTAAAATTTATGGACTCACAAGTATGCACTATCAAGAACACAGGGTTGAGCTTATACTAAGATTCATTTTTATGTTCGTAAAAGTATTATTTTTTAAGGATTAAAATTTAGAAGTGCTCCTATAACTAACATATTTTAACACGACTCCAATAAGTCTCTTTTATGAGTCTTCTTATTAGTCGCTTAAATGCCTAGCATGGCTGCATGGGCGTATATTTACTCAAAAATGAAAAGTATACATCACATTTATTCTAAAGCTAACGATAATATCCTAGATTAAAATTCGAGTAATAAATAAAGATGTTTGAAAACAATTCGGTCAAGTGTTAGAACTCTGAAATTTGATACTAATTTCGAACTCCTCGCCTCGTTCGTTCGTTCGTTTTGAATCATATGTAATCACGAAAACATTTTGCCCCATCGACATCACCACCACGGGAAATTTACAAAAATAACCAAAAAAATTTTTGTATTTTTCAATTTTAGTCACATAAATTTTTTTCTATCATAACTAGCCAAAGATGAAATTTTAAGACGAAATTACCCTCATCACGTTCTTCAAATTTTCAAATAACGCCATTTTTATAATATTCAAAACGGAAACTAAAGAAATCTCAATACAGTCAATACACTTAGAGATTTTTCATTACTCTCAACAAATTTTCAACACTCTCTAAGAAACATTACATAGCTGAAGATATAATCATTAATTGGGGAGAACTTGTTAAGGTCAGTATATGTTTCTACATAACATAAATTCTTAATATATTGAGATTGAAAATTTAGTTTGAAATTAAAGTTATTTTTTTTTTGTAAATATTATTATTTTTCATCAATAAAATAGTGTATATTGTTTAAGTTGAGCAATTAAGAGAAATCATAAAAAAGACAAACAAACTCGAGCAAAAAACAGAGCTCAGAACAACTGAGACAAGTGGTGAGACAAGCACCTGTCTCACATAAGCACAGAAACATTATATGCGACAGGCAAATGTCCCAAAGTCTGTCTCACATAAGTTGGTGAGATAGGTAGTGGGATAGGTGCCTATTTAGCATAAACTCAGAACGGTTATATGAGACAGGCAATGGGACAGGCACCTATCTCACTTAAGTTGGTGAGACAGGAAGTGAGACAGATGCCTGTCACACTTAAACGTTCTGTGCTTATGTGAGACAGGCTGTGAGACATGTGCCTGTCGCACATTTTGGTTTTGTGCTTATATGAGACAGGCGCTTGTCCCACTGTCTGTCTCACATTAATATTCTGTATTTATGTGAGACTCGTGCCTGTCCCACTGCCTGTCTCACCAACTTATGTGAAACAAGTGCCTGTTGCACATAATGGTTTTGCACTTATGTGAGACAGGTGCCTAACCCACTGCCTGTCTCACATAGTCGTTCTGTGTTTATGTGAGACAAGCACCTGTCCCACTTTCTGTCTCACATATTTATGTGAGACAGGCACCTGTCCCACTGCCTGTCTCACATTACTGTTCTGTATTTATGTGAGACAGGCGCCTATTCCACTGCCTGTCTCACTGAATTTGTGATATTTTTATAGGTCATAACCTGAGCTACATATGTTTATTTTAGACGTATGATATACCGTTTCGAAGCTTGCGACGAGACGAATCAAATCTAACATTATATACTTCATTTTATGATATGTTTGAACAAGAAATTTACTTCATTAAGAATCATTGCAATTAAGAACCATTATATACTCCACATACATGTTATGCATATTCACTTATTTATATTTTGCAATGTGTAATCTTATTTCTTTTATTCTTTTTATTAGGTTTAATGGATTCAGTTATGCTTCAATTGTGTTATGATGGTTGTTGGGAGAAATTGGCAGATGGGCGTATGGAGTACGTTAATGCCAAGAATATAGCTTTTTTGGTTCCAAAAAATTGTACGTTTGATCAATTTTTGACAAGAGTGCATGAGGTTTTGCAGATAAATCCTAACGAATATAGTCTTGAGATGAAGACAACTTTGAGGTCTAGTAACATCGTATATCGTGCATGTTCACTGCTTATGGACATATTGAATGATGAAATGGTTAAGGTTGTACTGCACATGGCGTATAATGTGATCAATTATGGATGCATCCCTATATTTGTCACCACATCTCCTCGAGTTTCAGTAGAAGATCCTGAGCAATTTGTAGAAACTAAAACTTCATTTAGAGCAAATAACTCTTTTCTTGATACTGAAGAAGAGGTGGTACCACCACTGTTAGAGCCACATTATTCTCCATACCACAATAATGATTTCCACATCAATGATAGTCTTGTTCATGACACCATCAATACAGAAGTTGATAATGCTTATTTGGAGCCATATAATAGTATGCACGAGGTTAACTCCAATAGTGAATTTGATGATGGGGACATTAGTCATTCTGATATTCCTATCAATAATGAGAATGAGCACCAGTATGATATTCCTATCAATAATAGTGAAAAGCAACCTATTCCTCCAATCCCTCGTTCTAGGAGGAGGAGATCAGTTAATCCAGTTGTGAATCTTGCTCTAGTTTTGCCTTCAAACTTGGTTACTCCAGACTTAGTCAGAAATTACAATCCTTGTGGTATTAGTGTGGGCATGTTGTTCGCTGAAAAGAATGAGTTAATAATAGAATTACGCAAAGTTGCCATGCGTAATAAGTTTGATTTCAAGATTTCACGGTCTACAACAACACGTTTTGAGGCTCACTGTTCTTTAGAATCATGTAAATGGCATATTCGAGCAACGAGAGCTTCAGATGAGCAAAATGTGCCTTGGGTTGTGAAAAGAGTTGACAATATACACATTTGTTCTAATGATATATTGCCTAGTGGTGTCCGTCAAGTACGGAGTCGAGTTATTGGTCATCTTATTGCAGATAAATTTATCCAAGATAAATGAATATACACTCCTAATGACATTAGAGCAGACATACAGTAGGAATACGGTGTCCAATTAACATATCAGCAGGCCTATCGGGCTAAAGAAGTTGGTCTTGAAATAATACGAGGGAACCCTACAGAGTCATACAACTTACTTTCTAAATACTCTCATGTCTTATCCAAAATCAATGAGGATACAGTTACTCATCTCAAGGTTAATGGAAATAACAATTTTTTGTACTACTTTGTAGCGCTTAGATCATCAATCTTCATGCAGTACATCAGGCCTGTGATTGCAGTAGATGACACTCATTTAAAGGGCTATATCACGGAAGCATGTTCGTGGCAATGTATCTGGACGATAATAATCAACTATATCCATTAACCATTGGAGTTATGGATTCCGAAAACAATGCGGCTTGGAAATGGTTTATGATGAAGTTATATGGAGTGATTGGCGATAAGTCAGAGTTAGTAATTATCTCTAATCGATGCATTGCCATAAAGAGAGATGTTTTAAAAGTATTTTGTAATACAGCTCATGGTGTATGCTTTTACCATGTCAAAGGCAATATTAAATCAAAATTCCGGATGTCCAAATCTCTTTGGGATGAATTTGAGCCTGCCTTTATTAATGCAGCAAAATCATATGGACATAAAGAATTCAAAAAACAGCTTGAAGGGATGTGGATGCTCCACTCGCGTGCGGCTGATTACTTAGAAAATGATGTGGGAACATGTAATTGGGTAAGGTTTAAGTTTGAAGGTAGGAGGTACAGTATACTTACTGTTAATATTGCAGAAAGTGTGAATTCATTTATGAGGGAACCCCACAAATTTCCTATCACTCATCTTATTGATCACTTTAGACAAACTATGCAGCAATGGTTTTATGATAGAAAAAATATTGCTAAATCGATGAGTACTCGTCTAACGACATGGGCTGATGAGATAGTAGCTGATAGAAGAATTTTAGCCGAAAGAATGACTGTTTGTCCTGTGTCTCAGCATCGATTTCATGTTTTAGGTGGTGGTATTAAAGAAGGGATAGTTGACATACATAATAAGACATGCTCTTGTAGAGTATTCCAACTTGATCAACTTGTTTGTACACATTCAATTGCTGCTTTTCTGACAACTCGAGTAAATTATATAAGGCTTTCCTCGCATTTTTATTCCAAGGAATCATTGGTTATGGCATATGCATAACCAATGGAGCCAGTTGGCAACATAGTAGAATGGGAGTTCCACTAGAAATTTGAGAAATAAAGGTTAACTCGCCACTCGAAACGCCACCACCTAGTCATCATCCAGAGCTTAAAATACCTTCTACTGGTGAGGATGTAAACAGGAGGACTGTGAAATGCGGGCGGTGTCATCAACCAAGTCATAACCGCAAGAGATGTAAGAACCTCATTGCTTCAAATCAAAACTAGTTGTATTGTTGCAATTACCATAATGAAAATTTTTTGGACTATTAATTTTTGTTTAATGTATGATTTTATGTAATCAAGTATTTTATTTTGTGTACAAAATATATAGAATATTGTCTTGATTTCTCCATTTATCTGATAAACAAAACAAAATTAAATTGTTATATTAAATGATTATTTGACAATAATTTCACAAATTTAAAAATAATAAAATTATTTATTTAATATAAATAAATAACAAAATAAAATTAAAAATTTTTGGAGCAAAAATAGACGCGAGAAGATCTGGGCGATAGGCCTCGCAAGCGCGAGCGACAGGGCTCGCGCGTATGAGGCCAGCTCGTGAGCGTGCCCTGCTGCGCCTGTCGCACGAGCAGACGTTGTCTTCTCGTGCGACAGGCCTCGGCCGCGAGCGTAACTTTTTTCTGTCAAAATTAAAATATTTTTTTTACTTTTTTAATTTTATTATTTTTAAAGATGTGAAAATTTTTCAAAAATTTTATGTGTGTGTTTACAAACTTTAGCTAAACTGGAACATTTCTGAAAATATGGTTTTCGACTCCAACTATAAATAAAACTCATCCATTATTGTTTATACAACTATTATGACTTATAGTCTAATATCATCATTAAATATATCCAAAGTAATTTTCTTCCTAAAGTACTGCACGTGACTACTATCAAAATCAAATTTGAGTCTGAACATTAAATACATCACAAACATTAACAAAAAAATGCCGCAATCACCAGTTCTAGCCACTTGTTGTGGTACATCTTTTACTATCCTGATTTTCCAAGAATTCGTAGTTTGCAACTCAGGCCGCATGTTGTAAAATCCAATATCTTCTAGCCATTGAGGAAAAATGACTTTAAGTGGCTGAAATTGAGTTAAGTATGTTTTCTTATTGCGAAATCCCACCAATGAGTCATAAATCCACACCCTCTTTTTGTGAAGATCTGCTTTGGCTAATACCCAATGATCACCGCCAATATGCACAGGAATCAAGACCTGCATATAACAAGTATCATGACTTTTTTATGCTTAGTTGATCTAAAATATGTAAAAAAAGAAATCTTGTTGCATTATGAAGCAATACTTACCACATCGACGTCCGTGAACTACTTCGACATGATATCTTCCCGACCGTCAAGATAGGTATTGAAGTTGCTGCTAAACTCTAATGAACGGACATCGCAGCCACCATTGTTCCATAATTGTGTCAAGAATACCTAGTACATATATTAACCAATTAGTGAGACTCTGAGATATTGTAAGTAACCAAATGTAATGTTGATTATTAATTATCTATTCACTCATTATCCAAAAAAATGTGTCTGTATGCGTGACACACTAAAGTAAGGCATTCAGATACTCCTGTTGTTTCTTGCTCATCAAACGGAAATACGCATGAATATTCTGTGGAATTATCGAAAAATGTTAACGGAAGAATCGAGTATAATATAAAAGAAAAATCAACAATGCATCATTAACAAACGAAAAAATATAATAAAAATACTTACTTCGTCGTCAAGCCAACCCATTAAAGCATTTCCCAAAAATACATCAAAAAAGAAGTGTGATTGCTAGATGGTGCGGTGTACTGTAATTTTATCGGTAAACCACCGTTCAAACTCTGTAAAAATGCTTGGATCATCGAAGCCTCTAAGCGGATTTATGTCTATACTCTGGCTTTCAGCGATCTCATGCTTCGTTATTTCAAGCATAGTGTGTGGTCTGCCATTTTTTACTTTTTTCATAGGAGGAATCAAGAAAGAACTGTTAAAGACATATGATGGTCTATACGGTCGTCCAAACTTGCTTACCCTAAGAGGTGCTTCTGTGATAATTTGTACACCGTCACCATTTACATCCCCAAAGAAACTATACAATGACATAGGGGTATGATCATCATGATTGCGAACATTAGTGTACGTTCCATGGTCATCCGCTGGCTGTTAGTTTACCAACATGAACACTTAAGAATAATATCACATTTAAAATTTAAATAACACACAATTGTTTGTAATAGGAGGGGCTGATCGTGTACGACTGTCCAATTGGATAATCACCGTATGAGCGCTTTGTGGAACCCTCACCAAAAGAAGTCATAAATTTCATAACCACTTTTCTAAAACCGCTGTTGTTCTCATCGCTCGGCCTGAAATGCTTCTCTAAACTGTTGTTGTTCTCTACGCTCAGCCTCAAAATCTGATCTTAATTGATCGAGAGTACGATCAATTCTGTCCATCCATTTAGTGACATAATCATAACGAAATTTTGTTTTCTCCTATTACCATGAATAAAATAATAATGAGAGAGTACTTAAATCAGTTATAAAGTAGAGAATAAATTGATGTATTAAATTAGAAAGTTACCTCTGAATGTTCGGCGTCATCAAAATTATGGATATATTCATCACGTTCAACCGCATTATTCTCATCCTCAAAGGGAGTCTGTTCATTTTGTTTTAGTCTTATGGCGTCATAAGACTCCTCTTTTGTGCCTATAACGCATGGCACGTTGATTGAAGGCTGATGCTGCATAAAGTAACATTAAACATAAGTCATGAGTGAGTTAGAAGACATATGACGTTTTCATTGTTTTTCAAATGTGCTAAGAGGGATCAAGTAAGGATACCTACATTACGGACCCAATCAGGAATATATGGCACATAATCCTAAACGCTCAACCAATATTTTGAGGCTCTTTCCTTTGCATTCGGTTTGAGAGTTTATAAAATATTTCCCTCCTGTAAATAATACGATATTTTAAGTTAGCGAGAATCTCTGATATAAAAAGTAATTATCATTGAAATAATCTAATATATTACTTACAAGGCACAAGTTATCATTGAAATGTGAATATACTTCGGCATAGTTGATCAGAGAAGAAGCCTTTGGCATCAACTGCACGATGCGAAGAGTCTTCCTCTTTATTTTAACCACCCACTCCTCAGGCAATCCTCCAATACATTCATAAATCCACGCCTATAACAAACGAAGATATAAGGCATCATTAGTTTTTACAAATCAAGTAATAAAAAATTCGTTAATATTTATTTTGCTACATACCTGAACTTCAGACGTAAAGCCATAAATATTATATTTTTCAATGGTATGCTTCAGTTTTTCCGCATGCTCAGTCCTAAATTTGGTAACTTTGCCATTCAATGCATTGTCGAGACCATCATATATTATTTCCCAAGACAAACGCCCCCATGGATGTTTTCGGAAATGATCTATCTCATCTATCTCACTAAGCCACGAGAAATTAATTTGACAATGCTCTTTCTTTCCATTTAGGACTCTATCTGCAAAGTAAAACAATGCAATTTTTAGAGCATCAATGTCATCAATAACCTTAAAACAATGCGATTTTTAGCAATTTTTAGCGCGACAGCCTTGTGTCGCACGCAGATCGCGCACGTGCTGGCCCCTTGTGTCGCACGCAGATAGCATGCAACGCTCGCGCGATCTGCGCGAGTTCGCAAGGGCTGCGTGAGACAGCCCATGTCCCTCGCGCGTAATGTTTTTCCAAATTTTTTTTTTCACTTCATCAATAAAAAAATACACACACCTCACCCATCACACTTCCATTATGCAAGAACTTATCATTAATTTTCTAAGGGGAATTTTGTTGAATAGCTAATATGCGATATTTTGTTACACATCATTCTCACTAGATTTCATTTCATTATACAACCTTAACAACGTATATCTAAAGTTTAATTTTATTATACAATTTTCAAAACATATAATGATTAAAATCTCAATCAAATTTACTCAAATCATTAACAAATTCCATCTTATTCGACAAAATTTCACCACCTCTATTAACAAATAACCAACAAACATAACAACAATAGCAACTATTAAACTCAAAAACACCCAAAAATTACAACACAAATCAATGGAGAAGTAATAGCTCACCTAGGATTTGGTGATTGGGGTACTCCGGAATCGATCTACGCTACCGACAATGTATATTCAGTTTTGGTTCGTTGAGAGAGAGAGAGAATTTGGGTGAGAGGGAATGGTGAGAATGACAAAGATAATTTGGTCCTCAAAAAACTTATTTGGCTAATGTTGATTAAAAAAACTTTCAGGGACTAGAATTGAAAAGTCTTAAAATATTATGACTATTTTTGTAAATTTTCCCACCACCATGCACCTGAACTCTACCAAATAATCCTCCAGCCAATTCAAAATTCAAAAAACACAGCTTATTATAATAGGACGTCGAGCCGGCTAGCTATCTCAATCTCATATACACCTCCACATATATTAAGCACAGCACTTCTGCTGCAAGCCTGCCACTTTCCACTGCATGGATATACATAATACATACGCACGTCATCAAAGCATGGATTGCAAAAGAATTTATCATTGCTATTCATAAACAGTTGTATACTATGCACACACACATACACACACCCCCAAGGTCCCCTAGGAGACAATTTGTCTCAAATTTCAGTGACCAGATATTTGTGGCTTTTCCTTTCCCTTTTTAAAAAATATATTAAATTTCCCCAAATAAAGTAACCAAATTAACCTAATCGCAGAACCCACCTCCATGATTTAGATCATGTCATTTTTGGTACTTTCGTTTATCTTCTTTAAGTTTTTATCTATTTTCTCTGAATACATTTATTTTCACACACACACACACACACACACACACATATTTTCTTTCCCTCAAAATCTAAATGGCCATTAATGAAGCCTTGCTAGAAAACATTAACAGCTGCTGCAGCTATGAGAGTACTCCTTCATCGCCTACATCCAGTACTACCGGCAGCACTAATAATGTTCAGATGGTTTCGAAATCGGTATCGGATCGGCTTCTGGGGAAATTCTTTGATGCATTGCAATATGATTTTGATTATGAGCAGAGCGGCTTGTGGTCTCCTCCGGTTCCTAGAAAGGTTTATTTGAACTCGCCGGTTAAAATATGCTCAGATGAGGAGATGTTCTCCAAGCTTAAGACAGCAAAGAAGCCTTGTAGATGGCGATTCTTCTGCTTTAATATTGTAATTAAGCATTAATTCTGATCATCATTTCACAATCAAATTCATTCTCAAATTTATTTTTTGTCTGTGAGAGGGATATCTTATTATTATTATTATGCACATGGGCGTGTTTTAAAAATTATTTATTTTTATGATTTGAACTAAATTTGCATAATTTCGTAATTTTCATTGCTTATAAAGTTTAAGTTCCTTTGGCAATTATATAAAGTAAAATTACGTTAGAATATTTGTTATATATGAGAAGAATGAAAAATTACTTTTTCAAAATATTCATTTAATTTAAAAACTCTTTGTTGTTGTAAAATCACAGAATGTCTCTCTCTCTTTTTTATTTTGCTTTAATATAACATCCGTAATGAAAATGGTTTTCTTTCCCTGTTTAATAATTTTTTTTCAAAAATAATAATTTTTTCGTAAGCTTAATGGTGAGATTTTCATTTTCATTTTCTTTTTCTTTTAAAGATAATATTGGCAGTTTTCTCATCTTATGCGAGCTATTTGCTTTCGCTTGTTTTTGCAGGGCTTTTGATGCTCCTGAAGCTTAAAGCGTTTCTTGTTGATTTGGTGATTAATTTGTCTCATCAACTTCATCCCCACGTTCCATCAGAAAGCTTGATTATTGCAACAATCTTAGCAATTGGGTCAAAAGTTTCGGGTCAAAAAAGGAACCCTCAAGCTCAAGTATACATGTTCTTGTATGAACAACCATATATAATTTAGTAGTTTCATCTTTCGCTACATGTACGTTTCATAATATATATAATATAATAGTAGGCCAGCATTTTTCTGCCACATACGCATAGACATACCTATGTATGTATGTATACACACACTCTTGTTTAATTTTACCTCATTAAATTCACCTTTACTCATTTGTGTTTGGGATAATTATTCAATTATTAAAGTACTCTTTTTTATACATTTGTATTTTCAAATGGATGAATTTCAATTTACGCTTTCATAAATTGATAGATATACTGTAATTTACATCCACTCTACCGAAAATATTAAAGATCAGTTCATTCCTATTTAATTTAGCTGTAAAAGGATTAAAAAAAAAGATCGATCAAAACTAAAGTTTTATCAATGCAGCCTCTATTTTCTATAATTTGTTGAATGGAAAATCATAATAAATTTAATAAAAACAACTATAAAAACATAGAGATTTCGAGTAATTTTTTTAAATTCAAAGACCAACCAAGCATTTTGCCCAAGCCCTGGACTTGAAGAGGCATTTATCCAATTATCCCGCGTGTAATTACATTCCTATAAATATATAATTTATGGTAAATTAATCAAGTATTTTTTTAAATATTATTTAATCCAAAATTATAAATTTTATTAAAATTTGAAAAAGTTATATAAGTAGTATGATTTGATGGTATAATGTCATTATATAATTGTACAACTTAATTTTTTCGAATCATGACTTAATAATTTTTCAGACTTAGCAAATCCAAAATTCTGGAACACTTTAAAAAATTTTTCAGACTTAACAAATCCAAGATCGTGGATTGGAACACTTTTAAGAGTTCTTTTATGGGTATCCACACATACATTCTCCAAGATTCTGAACAAAGTAATGCCGCAGTTCAGATTTTGAATGGTAATAAAAATGACCCATCAGCAGACATAATCTGCAATCTGCATGCGAGCAAAAGGGAACTTCGGACTGAGGTTTTGCTGCTAAAGCCTGAGATTTTAAATTGCTTTTTTAATGTAATTACACTCTGCAACGGTTCGTTCGAGACCAAAGGAGCTGCCAACTTTCTTATTATATATGAACATCTCCTTTTGTCTTTAATGACTTGAATTTGATTCCTTTCCCCTACTTTTTTGGTAAATCGAAGCTTGGGCTTCGATTTTATATAGATATATTTTTAGTTTTAATTTTAATTATTAATTAATAATACATGAACATGATCGCTACTTGCTTGATGCTTTGCTACCACAAATGAATGCATGTGAACAGGTTTTTACTAATGTTGTGCCTTTGAAAATAATACAACTGCTAGTTGTAAATACTTATGTTTGTGGGTTTAATTACCTCAGTCCGATCGCACATTAAAAACAGCCGTACGGTCTGGTCGATCAGTCCACAGTGATATCGATCACATATAAAAAAAATTATGGTGAGAATCACCAAAAAAAATTTCATATGATCTTTTTTTTAAGTCGATCGCACCACCTTAATCATTTCAGCACACTGTGATAGTAAGATCGATCCACATATTATTTTTTTTTTAAGATTATATTAGTATGTTGTAAATAAAATAAAATTTTAGTGTCTTAGGTGATTCCTTATAAATTCTCTTTATCTTATTATTAACATTATAATTACAAGAAATAAAATATTAAATCTTTTTAATAATGAATTTAAATTAACTTACAAAATTCAATCAATGAACCGAAGGAACTCAATATTTTTTTATTAAAAAAATGTATAGCCAACAGGGTAACTTTTCAATTATATGGTTTGCCAAAAATATTTTTAAAACTTTCTCATTATTTATAGTTATTCAGAATCAAATTAAAACAACCTCAAAAGTTTTTCTTTAAGTTTTTATATTAAGAAATAAAGATTAAACGTAAAAGCAGCTCAATTTTACTTGATGGTCATAAATTTAATTGTTTTTCGTTAAAAAAAATTACGATAAGAAGAAATATAACAGTACTATAATGGACAATTGAAGAGAAGCCAAGATCTATCGAAGGCATCAATGGTAGGGGTGGGTGTTCAGATCGGGTTAACCCGAACAATTCGTGTTAGCCTATCAAATCCAAATGGGTTGAAATGCTCAACCTGATAATCGAAATTAAAATCCGATCGGGTTAAGCTTGAAAAAAAAAAAAAAAAAAACTCTCACACACTCACGCAGCACCCTCACAACTCACAAGTCACAAGTCACAGTTCGCAAATGGCAAGTCATAAAATCCCTAACACAATAGCAAATTTGTGTGAAGCCAATGCCGAACTCTAGCCGATGCCTAACGCCGTCGTTCACGATAGCACTACACTTGCTCAGCAAGCCCTCAACACGCTCACAACCAATGCCCAACTCCAACAATCTTCCACTGTGTGCTTACTAAAGTCACGACTATCCCGCCACGCGGCCACGCCCACACACACAAAGCAAGCCACACTCTGACACGCCCACACTGCCAATGCTTGTAGCCCACAACCATTCACCTCGTGCCGTTGACTTTAGGTGGTTGCTATCTCATGACTCACGTCCATCTCTGCAGTGCCTAGCTTCTAATCCATCCAATTCATCAACTTAATCTTTGTGGTTGCTTTTGCCAATAAACGTTCAACATTAAGGTTAGGTTTTATTCATCAACTCATCTTGCATGCTAAACTAGCATATGTTTATATGGTGATGAAATTCCAAATACTGACTGTTTGAAAAAAAGTTGCAAAAATCGAGCTTGTTCAAAAACTATATCTAAACCCACGCCCACACCTGAACCGGAAACCGCTGCCGTAACCCATGCCAACCCTACAAACCACCTCAAGACAGCCACCATATCCGATTCCTCTAGCCACCCTAAAGGCTACTCTAATGCCGAACCCGATTCCAAGACCAAATCCAGGGCCCATCATTTTTTCCCCAAATTTCCTATAATGTTCTTGCGGGAATTCTGTAATTGGGATTCGGGGAAATTGGGAATTGCTTTCTGTTGTTGCTTTTCTTTTTCTTTTTTTTTTTTTGTCATAACAATCAATTATGAGAGCAATCTTAAATTTCTTTTGTAACCCAGCCAACTAGCCCCCAAGCATAATTCTGTCGATAGTTCAATACAGTTCAATTCAAATAATTTTTTTTTTTTACATGATTATGATTATCATTAGCAATCATACTTATGCTATTTGTTTAATATATATACGTTTGTATAATGAATAAAATAATTAATTTTGATTAATTAATTCAATTGAAACCATTTTTTTACATATCATTATTATTAATAGTAACAAATGAGTGATTATTATTCTATTTGTTTGACTATATATATGTTTTGAATGATGAACAAAATGCTTACTTTTGACATTAACTAGTTTAATTGAATCCTTTATTAATATTAGTTCGCTTGTGAAGAACAATAAACTTAATTAGTTAATTTAACTTGATGCCATTAATAAACAAGTGACACACATCCAATATAACTAAAAAATTTATCCTTTGTATGAGTTTAATACTTTAATTTCCTAATTTTATGTTGAGTAACTTTATTGGATTTATGATTTCAGATGTCTGAAACAGATGGTTCAAGAGTATGTGAAAACATCTAATCCATAGAATCAAATGAAGCTAGTGATATGTCACCAATGGCTATTGAAGCCCAATCTGGATCAAGGAGGAAAAGGTCATTGAGGACGAAAAGGTCATCGAAACCACCTAAGCTAAGAAAAGCGATGGTTCCAAGATCAAAGGTGTGAAAGGATTTCACTAGACTGTCAAAAGATTACAACAGGTGCAAGTGCAATTATTGTGGGCAAGAATATTCATGTAAAACTACTGACGGGATTAGAAATTTATCAAACCACTTGAAAAAGTGTTTTGAATATGAAAGTTATTTACAAAACCAAGCAGCTTTAAGTCAAGAAATTACTGTTGTTGGAATTAAAGAGATTGGTCAAGTTATGGTTTGAGGGTTTAATTAAGAGATTGTTAGAATGGCAATGGCTAAAATGATTATTCTTGATCAATTGCCATTTTCACATGAGGAGAATTCTGGATTTAAATATTTTTATAGTGTTGTGTGCCCTCGATTTGTTGTCCTATCTCATAGAACTATTGCTAAAGATATTCATGATATTTTTTTAGCTGAAAAGGCTTTGTTGAAGAGCTTTTTGTGTGATAAGAAGCAAAAGGTCTCTCTTACTACTGATATTTGAACTTCAATCACAACGGCTAGTTATATGATAATAACGACTCATTTTATTCATAAAGATTAACAATTAAGTAGAAGGGTCATCAGTTTTAATAGAGTTTTTGATCATAAAGGAGAGATAATTGGTAAGTAACTTAAGAAATGTTCGCTTGATTAGGGTATAGAGAGGGTGTTCACAATCACCATAGATAATGCAAGTGCAAATAAAGTAGCCATTAATTATTTAAAGAATAAATTGAAGGCTTGGAGAGATAATGATTGGTGTTGAACGATGAATATAAACATGTCTGTTGTTGTGCGTGTTGTGCAAATTTTATTAAACTCGCAAGCGCACGAATCTATTACAGAATAGATTAATGGTGACGAGTGTCGATCCCATGAGGAGGTTGATTTTAATTATATGCAGAATTAATTTTCTAAGTGAGCAATTAAATTTATAGATACATTGAGTGAATCGTGATCATCAGATTAAAAACAGTTCGGACGCTTAGGATTGCGCCATGTCATCAGTCAACAGTTAACAGTCAATATTTAAACAGTAACGGCCACTATTTGCAGAATAACACTATTTGCACAGTAACGTGGTTTGAATAGTAAATAATCCAATGTATGTGCATGTACCGTATATACGATTTTTACTCCACTGAAATACTACCACGTCATCGATCAATAGTACATAAGAAATTTAGCCCAATAAGATCGTGACACATCATCGGTCAATGCCACATCATCGGTCAATGTCATATAAGCAGTCAATTTTGTCATATAATTCTTCCAATCAAATACTGCCACGTCATAGGTAGTTGCCACATCATCGGTCAATGCCACGTAAGCAGTCAATGCCATATAATTCGTCCAATCAAATACTGCCACGTCATAGGTAGTTACCACATCATTGGTCAATGCTATGTCAACAGTCAATGCCACTTCAACAGTCAATGCCACGTCATCGGCCCGTATATATAAGGTGTCGTGAATAGTAACATTTCTCCTTTTATACTTTTCTTAAAATTTTCAACCATTCTAAGTCCAAATATGACGTCCATTCTGCTGTCTGATTACTCATTCATTGTGAAACGATCGTGATGCCCCTAAAATACATAACATATATAATTATAATAAAACACATATATTTAAACAATAAAATATAAAAGTAGCAATGTTAGTGAGACTTGAAGTATAAAATGACGATTTTCTCCTTCATAAATATGCATTTTCTAACACTCAACACATCTCTCAACCAGCTTATTGCTAGTCCCTAGCAAATAAAGTGAAGATAAAATTCAAAACCTTTTTTTTTCTTAAAACACATGTGCTTATTCAATCAGATTAGTGATAACAATCAAATAAAAGTACAAGCATTATCTCTAATCTAAAGGAATATCACACCCACATCAACCATCCAATTGCATTAGTCTAGCAAACTTTGTTGTAGCAATAGTAATCAGGCTACTTTCAAGAATGACATATCAAATTCCAAAATCTCACCAGGTATAGTGACACTCTCACAAAGAAATTAATTCCAATAAAAATTGTCACTACAATGAATGGTAAATTGAGAGAAAATAATAAAGAAATATCATACACTCTCACCAAGATGAAAAAATATGCCCATAACTTAGAAATAATACGATCTCAAACAAAGTATTAGTCAACCCAATGTATACATTTTTTTCTTTTTTTCTTGTGTATATGCATCACTACATCTTAATTACCCATATAACTAGCTTTCATTTCAAACTATAGTTCCTTAAAATAAAAAAGAACTTTTATTAGGACGTAATGTAGGCTAAAGACATAGCTAATAATGAAAGGGAAATAGGGAAATAAAATATATATGTTTGAGAAAAAAGTTCAAGAACTTTTAAAATTACAAGGTACATTTTGCTTATTTATTCCTATTGTATATCATTTTTTCTTCTTTTTTTTCTTCCTCTTTTTTTTGAATTTTTTTATATAGCACAACTTCGTTGAATAAAATAATTATTTATCATTTTTCTCAAATATGAATAAGTGGATGGAATTGGTATGATATCAGGTAATACTCTAATTTAGAGTGGGTCACGATGATAAGTTAATAAAGAAAATGATTTTTTTTTAAATAAAAGACTCAAAAGGGCTAACTATGGATATTACATAATAAGGATGGCTCGAAAGGCTCAAACGAGTCAAAAATGGCCTTCCATCGTCTTTTAGGATTCTAAATAATCTTCTATATCTATTAATTAGGTGGGTATTTAGATGCAGTAATTTTTTTTTTTTAAGTGTTGACTCAAAGAAAATCTAGAGATTATGTATGAAATAGTAAATTGCTAAGCTACATGAAGAATGGGCAAAAAGAGTTACTCTGTAATAGGCTCAAAAACTCACTTGGAATTTATTATGATATGTGCATTCCTTCAAGAAACTCATATTTGTCCCTAACATCAACATGTAGAATAGAAAATATGGTGTAACATCACTCAAGACCAAAGATAATACAAATACTAAAATTCAAAAGTCATGATATCATCCAATATCAAAAATTCATACAAAATTACGAAATTTTTTTTTATTTTTAATGGAATTCTATCCCACCAACCTATTCTAAACATAAAAAGAAAACATACATGTAGAAAAATTAAAGAAAAATGAATTTTTTTTTAAAAAAAAGAATATGTGTTTCTAGAGTCATTACACTCCATATTTAGCCATCTTCGACTTAAAAACTTGAAAACATATATTTATAAAGGAGAAGACAAAAAAAAAATTAGGAAAAACACATAATTTTTTTTTGAGTTTTTTCTACTAAGAAGATGCATTTCTAGAGTCTCTACAGTCCATATTCAGCCATCTTCTACTCAAAAAGTTAGTTATGGTTAGTTCTACAATAAAAAATTAGTAAAAACTTAACAAATATTCCACAATTATCAACTTTTCCCTCCCCCATCCAGAACGAAACATTATCCTCAATATTTGAAAAGAAAGAAATAGAGTTTAGAAGACATCACCTGGGTAGTATGACATAGAAAAAATATTTACAAGCAGAGAGTTAAATCGAATTTGTACTTCTTACTGTGGCTACTATTACCATTATTATTTGAACATTCCAACTCAATGGCCTTGAGATTTGGCTCTGGTTGATAAGCTTGTAAAAGATCAAGTAGTGCATTAGTAGTATGTGCATAAATAAAAAAATTTTCACTGAGGAAGGAATAAAATAATTTTTTATTACATGATTAAGAAATGCGATAAAGCCATCATAAAAATTATTGACATTTAACAAACCAATGGGTTTCTGATGGATGTTCAGATGGGCCCAAGATGTTAATGTGATTAGTGCCTCAAAAGTTGTAAGATCTCCTGGAAGAAAAATAAAAGTATCGGCATGATTGAGTATTTCAGTTATTCGTTCTTGCATACCTGAGATGACTAACTCTTCTTCAGTTGAAGAATGAGACAAACAACCCGAAAGTTTTAGGATTGGAGGGATGGTGCCTAACACTTGGCTTCGTCTGACAAAAGCAGCTTCTGAGACCATTTTAGATAACCCTCAGTTACTTTTTCCATACACCAAGTGCAATTTTCTCTCTACTATTCTTAGACCAAGATCTGTGGTTGCCTCTATAAACTCTTTATGCTTGCCATAATGAAACCTAGAGAACACACAAATGTTCTTGAATTGTTTACTAGAAGTAGCTGCCATTAAGATACTGTTAAAAAATAACTTGTGAGTGCTCAATAAAAAAAAATCATATTTAAAGGCCTTGGTGACAGTTGGTTACAGCTGTGTATAAGACATCATGTTAGCGTCAGTTAACGTGTAAGGCACGTGGCTTAAAAGTAAAAAAAAAATAGTAAAAAGAAAAAAAGCAAATGAAATTATTAAAAGCAATAATGTAAATAGTAAAATAACAGTGAAATAAAAGAACAGAGAGGTAAAAGGATATTTATAGATAGTTGTGATTATGGCTTACATCTTCCTCTGGTTTTTACGTCTAAAAATGGCTTGAACGCCCTCTATAGGTCGAAGATATGCTTCCCATCCAGTTTTCTTACAAACTGGCAAATAGGATCATTTATAGTCAGATTCCCGAGACTGTATCGTGCACTCTCTTTTTCAAATAATGATCATAACTGGAGAATCGCTCTTTGTACGTATCCATTGGGATACGTTTCAAGATACAAAAGGATATTATCCAATGACTCTTTATTCAAGCAATCCCTAATAAATTAAATCTTATCTTCTCTATTATCAGACATATCAATGTCCATGCATGGTGATGAATCCAATAAGGCATTAACATCATCAATCGATCTGTCAATATTAAAATCCAAACCAAAGTGAGTTAAACATGTTAGTAAAGAGTCATCACTAAGGTTTAAAGGAAATGTGTAATCAACTAATTCATCAATTAAATCCACAACTACAATTCCATCATCTGTATTGTGAGGTTATTTGGCAATGTTGAAGATATTTAGTTCCATGGTAATAATGTCAAATGACAACTGCATATTTCCAATCTTGCATTAAATGTGAGCATCGGCAGTTGCCAAAAATGAACGACCCAAGATAATGAGATATGCTTCCTTGAATCCTACACTGGTTAAGTATCAATTACAATGAAATCAATAGGATAATAAAACTTATCTACCTGGATAAGCACATCTTCTACAATACCACGAGGTATTTTTACGGACCGATCTACAAGCTGTAACACAACTGAAGTTGGGTGTAATTCTCTCAGTCTAAGTTTCATAAATACAGAGTAACGCAATAGATTAACACTTACACCTAAATCCAATAAAGCATTTTCAATTGTGTGGTTTCTTATACTACATGAGATAGTAGGGGAACCTGGATCTTTGCATTTTAGAGGCATTTTATGTTGGAGTGTATAACTAATATTTTTTGTTAGAAAGACCTTTTTCTGAACATGAATATTTTCCTTTTTAGTACAAAGGTCTTTAAGAAACTTGGCATATGATGACACTTATTTTATAGCTTCAAGTAAAGGGATGTTAACACTTACTTGTTTGAAGATTTTAAAAATTTCACCTGTGGATTTTCCTTTCTTCCCTTTAGCTAACCTCTGAGGAAATGGACTTTAAGAACATATTCTCGTGGGTTAGTTTTTTCTTTCTCCTCTAATGATGAGTCCTCAGTATTTAGAGGTACAATCTGAGTTGATTTTGGCATCTCCACTTTGCTGTTGACTTCCTTTTCTTTTGCAAGGTCATCACTATTTTGACCTCTCCACGCTGCTATAATGAACTAAAACTTACTTCATTCACTGCTTTAGGGTTGGACACTAGTTGACTTGGGAATTTGCCTTTTTTAATGGTCATGGCCAAAGTTTGAACTGAAGAGGCAAGTTGTCCCACTATTTTCTCAAGGCTTGAAATTGATTGAGTTGTGAGTTAAAGCCAGCTCTTATCTCATTTCGTAGTTCATCAATGGTGCGGTTCTGTTGCTCGATCTTGGAATTAGTAAGATTTTTTACACTTTAGAATGTATCCTCTCATGGTTTGGGTTGAAAATGGTTTGGATTCTAATTGTATATTCTAAATAATGGTTGAGCGGCTTGAGAAATTTGAGGAATTGGTTGCATTGGTGGAGGTGAAGCTAATGGTCCATTTTGTTGGAATCCTTGAGACCATCTAGGGTTATATGTGTTGGAGTAAGGGTTGTGGTTTGATAGTTTTCTCATGATACCTATGGCATTAGCTTGATCTGAACATGAGTCATGGTCATATGGCTCAATTGATTTAGCAATCGTCAAAGATGCTATTTGTCGACCAAGACCTTTGACCATCTCTTTGACTTCTTTAATTCCTGAGCTTGACTCGCCAATGTTAACCTCATTCACTCCCTTAATTCTCTTGGTATTTCTGAGTAATCAACTCCGTTGTTGGGAATTATCCGATTGCCGCTCGAAAAATTCCCAAATCTCTGATGCGCTTTTGGACATTAGCTATCATCCACTAGTTTACATTAGCCATTAGTATTGGCATTGGTGCCATTTCTCATACCCATGATGTGGACACTTCAAAAGTAGTGCATTAAATCGCTCCCATGTTTCAAAAAACTACTCGTCGTCTCTTTGAGTAAACTCTGAAATTTCCCTGCGAATAGCATTGGTTTTATGAATTGAGAAATATTTATTTAAAAATTTAGTTACCATTTGTTCCCATGATGTAATGCTATTAGCAGGCATTATTAAACCATGAACGAGCTCTATCTTTTAATGAAAATGGAAATAATCTAAGTTTAACATCATTATCTGAAAAATTCTAATATTTAAAAGTTTAACAAATAGCATGAAAATCATTCAGATGATTATATGGGTCCTCATTTTCTAGGCCACAAAATGTGGGGAGACAGTTTAGCACACTAGGTTTTAATTCAAAACTCATAGTAGCTATATTTGGGTACCTTATGCATGATGTACTCAAATTAGCTAAGGGACTAAAATAATCCTTAAATGGCCTCTATTGTGATTCTGGTTGCTGATTTTACGATACTAACCTTGTGACATTCTTACAATTTTAATATAAAAACACACTTAATAGCTATAAAAAAAAGTACGTGAAATAAATATTAACTAAAATTAAAATAAATAACAAAGAAAGATAACAAGATAAATTAAAAAAATACAAAGAAAAATAACATGAAAATTAAATTATACAAATTTAAAGAAGAGAGAAACAAATAAAATTCTAATCTAATTTCCTTTTTTAATGAGAAAAAAATAAATTACAAAAAATAAATATTAAGAAAAAAAACTAATTCTACGAATTAAAATACTTACCTCCCCAGCAACGGCACAAAAAACTTATTGTGCAATTTTTATTGAACTTGCAAGTGCACGAATCTATTGTAGAATATATTAATGGTGACAAGTGTCGATCCCACGAGGAGGTTGATTTTAATTATTTACAGAATTAATTTTCTAAGTGAACAATTAAATTATGGTAAATTTATCTTCAATTGTGAATTAAAATGACGAGAATAATTAAAAATGAGACTATTACAATTAAATCATAAGGGGGATTCCACACCTCATGAACTACATTCAAATAAATATGGTGCTAAGGGTTTATCATACTAAATAATAATAACCTTATATTAGGGTGCCGGTTTAACCAGGACGGTATCTAGACAAGACTATTATTATTTGTCAATGAAAAGTCAAAACAACCATAAATATTAGAGGGAAAGAGAAAGTAAATTCACCAAATTAAGTGCATAGGACATGTTGAGACTTCACCTTCAACCCAATCTTAAAAAAAAATTAGATACCTATTTTTGAACTAGGGGTAAAATAAAAATTTATTAAAAATATGTAGAAAATACAAGAAGGAGAAGGAATTATAAAAATCTAAGCTTAAAAATAAATTCAGGGATATCAAATTAAGGGGGAGAGCTCTTTTTATATAGATACATTGAATGAATCGTGACCATCGGATTAAAAATAGTTCGGATACTCAGGATTGCGCCACGTCATCAGTCAACAGTCAACAGTCAATGTTTGAACAGTAACAGCCACTACTTGTACAGTAACGCAGTTTGAATAGTAAATAATCTTATATATGTGCATGTACCGTACACATGATTTTTGCTCCATTGAAATACTGCCACGTCACCGATCAACAGTACATAAGAAATTTAGCCCAATAAGATCGTGACACATCATCGGCCAATGTCACATCATCGGTCAACGCCACATAAGCAGTCAATGCCACATAATTCGTCCAATCAAATACTATCACGTCATAGGTAGTTACCACATCATCGGTCAATACTATGTCATCAGTCAATGCCACGTATCGGCCTGTATATATGAACAGTGTCATGAACAGTACCGTGAACAGTACCGTATGTACGAACAGTACCATATAGGTGAATAATGATATTTTTCCTTTTATACTTTTCCTAAGGTTTTCGATCGTCCTGAGTCTACATATGACGTCTGTTTTGCTGTATGATCACTCGTTTATTGTGAAACGATCGTGATGTCCCTAAAATACATAAAATATATAATTATAATAAAACACACATATTTAAACAATAAAATATAAAAGTAGTAATGTTAGTGAGACTTGAAGTGTAAAATGACGATTTTCTCCTTTATAAATATATACTTTCTAACATTCAATATCCCCCCAACCAGTTTATTGCTAGTCCCTAGTAAATAAAGCGAAGATAAAATTCAAAAATTTTTTTTTAACAAAAAACACATGTGTTTATTCAATCAGATTAGTGATAATAATCAAATAAAAGTACAACATTACTCTATTTTAAAGGAATATCACACCTACATCAACCATCCGTATGCATTAGTTCAACAGACTTTGTTGTAGCAATAGTAATCAGGTCACTTTCAAGAATGACATATTAAATCCTAAAATCTCACAAAGAAATTAATTCCAATAAAAATTATCATTACAATGAATGGTAAATTGAGAGAAAATAATATAGAAATATCATACACTCTTACCAAGATAAAAAAATATACCCATAACTTAGAAATAATATGACCTCAAATAAAGTATTAATCAACCCAATATATTAATTTTTTTTATTTATGTATATGCATCACTATATTTTAATTGCCTATATAACTAGCTTTTATTTCAAACTATCGGTCCCTAAAATAAAAAAGAACTTTTATTAGGACGTAATGTAGGCTAGGGACATGGTTAACAAAGAAAGGGAAATAGGAAAATAAAATATATATGTTTGAGAAAAAGTTTAAGAATTTTTGAAAATTACAAGATACATTTTGCTTATTTATTGTTATTGTATATCTTTTTTCTTCTTTTTTTCCTCTTTTTTTTTGAATTTTTTTATATAGCACAACATCTCTGAATAAAATAATTATTTATCATTTTTCTCAAACATGAATAGGTGGATGGTCCATCTCAGGCACGACAGAACCAGAAGGAGCTAATGGCTGAGGAGCATCTCAATGATGAGAAGGTGGAGGACGAGTTCCAAGTTTGAAGTCATTAAACTGATAGGGCAGATAAATATCATTAAACATCTAATCATTCTCAGGAGTGATCAAGGTGTCCTAATTCTTGGCGTTGGCAGTCTTATGCCATTGGCCATTCTTTCTAGTAAATCTAATACTACTCATAGTATCTCGGCCAATCCTTTTAGGCTCTTTATACACAATATCCCGTATTAGCACATTGAAGTGCCGCAGTATCTTCGTAATGATACTGTCATATGAAAGCAAACGGTGAGTGACTACAGGAGTAGTCAGCATATGGCGCACAATAATATAACCAAGGTTAATAGATTACCTACTAAGTAGACTATCTAGTAACCCAACATCCATACGAGTAACCTTATCCGAGTGACCCCTCCTAGGTGTAATAATATACTACAAAATACTATATAGGATGCGAACCTGAAAAGGTAGCAACTAAGCTCGGAAAGGTAGTCCACAAATCTCATCACTAAGCTCCCTAGATGACATATATTACTCACACCCTCATTGTGGACAAACTCATTAAAAGATATGATTTTTCTAAAAGTGTAAAAAGTATGACCTTCATCCTTAATCCCAAGAGTAACAGTATTAAAAAATTCAACATTAAAATCAATAGATACACCATCAACAAGGGTAACAATCCTATTTAAACGAATAGTGGATAATTTCATATTAGAGTAGAAAACTCAAACTAAATTAGGACAAGATCTATTATCAATGTCAATAGCAGATTCCTAGGGTCTAAGCATATTGCTAACACTTCTATTACATATAATCAAATCCTTAAAATTATCTATGTCTATAAAATAAGAATCAAGTATCTGTCTATCCATAAAGTGATCCTCAAATTGTTTGTGCAATGGGACTGTAGAAAAGTGTAGTCTTTTAAATTTGAAAGTTTTCCGTGGTGGAATAGGGTTGACAGAGGGCGTATGTTTCCTCCTTCGAGGCCTCTGAGATGACTCAGCCATGATAAAGAGAAAAACTTTCAGAAGATGAATTTAGGAGTAAATGAACCGATTATTGTATTGAGAGGGAGTAGAGGAAGAGGAATTATGGTTCAATTTGTCAAAAAAATAGTGAAAAGATAAATAAAAAATGTAAAAACCAGTCGTCTACCCTTAGGGTTTTGATTTGAGAGTTTTCGATTTTGGACAAGATTTGGAGTTTTGAATCAGTAGAATCACTCTAAAAGTGATTAGGAAGAGTTCTATCGGTGTAATTTGTTGTGAAAAAGAAGAAAATTTGAGAAAGAAAGAGATGAAAAGCTTCAGTTTCATGAAAATAGCGAAAATGGTGAAAGACTAAGTGAGGAAGAAGAAAAACCCATGACCAGTTATATACTTAGCGAAAACGGTGAGCTGTTTTCTATAAATGATAAAGGACTAATTTCCAGAGAGCTTGTAATGAGCAAACGGTTAATGCATAAGGGTAAACAGTGAAGGGACAATTTAAGGCAGATCTTTGTTTTTAGTCAATTTACCGTTAATCGTAAACAGTGAGAGGGTAACATTTGCGATGCTATCTATTTTTAAACGGTTTATCGTTAACTCCAAACAGTGAGAGGGTAGAGAGCAATCAAAATATCCTAGTTTTTAAAAATAAACGGAGATTCCTTTATAAAAAAAATAGTTATTCATTTATTTTATTTGTTATTTCGCATATTTGATTCAATATCTAACCATCAAAGATAACAAATTAAGATTATGTCTTTGATCTAAAAGTGTTCTAAGGCCATTTTCATAAAAGGTTCATGAACCTATATGTTTTAAAACAATTAATTCATACAAAACATACATACACACTACTAGTACATCATACTCAAGTATTTTAAGGATATTAAAACATCATAATCATAAATCAAGTTATTGAATAAACTCAATAGCATATTTAGAAATGTTAATGTGAAAATTTCATCATCCCAAGTTCATGCTGAATTTTTGAAAACTATTCTTCGTAAAGAGATTTTGTAAAAATATCAGCGAGTTTTTTCATAAAAATAAACTCCAATGGAATATTACCCTTTTGAACATGATCTCTCAAGAAATGATGCCTAATTTCTATATGCTTGGTTCTAGAATGTTGAATGGAATTCTTTGAAAGATTTATAGCACTTGTATTGTCACACTTAATAGGAATTTGTTCAAGTTTAATGCCATAATCTCTAAGTGTTTGTTTCATCCAAAGAGCTTATGCACAACAACTCCCTGCAGCTATATATTCAAATTCGGTAGTTGAAAGTGCTACAGAATTTTGTTTCTTGCTAAACCATGAAATAAGTGAGTGACTTAGTATATGGCAAGTTCCACTAGTGCTTTTCCTATCAACTTTATAACCAACAAAATCCACATCCAAATAGCATGTTAAATCTATATGAATTCCTCTAAGATACCAAAGGCCAAAATCTATGGTTCCACTCAAATAACGAAAAATTCTTTTAACAGTAAGCAATTGGGATTCTTTCATGTTTTTGTCAGCAATCGATAAAAGAAAGAAAGAAATTGTATTCAAAATGAATTCAAGTGGTGCTTTTCGGGAACGTATTAATAGGCTAGACCCATGCTTCAGGTTATTTCATGCCATAAATAAACTCGAACACTCAAGAAATCCATTGGACAGGCAGATTCACATTGCTTACGACCAACACAGTCCTCTGTGTTTAGAGTAGAAGCAATTTGCTTTGCTTTACATCTGTCCCAAGGTATCATTTCTAATACGGGACATGATTGAAATCTTGCATACAAACATACACTAAACATAATATTGGTTCTACTTACGGTTAATTAAAGTAAAGAACTGATCATACCTTGATACTTTTTAATATCAACATCTTTACCTTTTTCTTTTTTGTCAAGCTTGATTGATGTACTCATTGGAGTGCTCTTAGTATTTAACTTATCAATTCCAAACCTCTTGAGTAAGTCTTTGACATACTTAGCTTACTTGATGAAAATTTTCTTATTATTTTGCTTGATTTGAAGTCCAAGGAAATACTTCAATTCTCCCATCATGCTCATTTTAAATTTCTTACTCATACAAGGTGAAAATTTCTTATACAAAGATTCATTAGTAGAATAAAAAATAATATCATCAACATAAATTTGAACAATAAGCATGCCTTAATTTTCCCCTTTAACAAAAAGAGTAATATCCGCTTTACCCATTGAGAAATTATTATCCAACAAGAAATTTTTAAATCTATCATACCAAGTTCTAGGTATTTATTTTAATCCATACAATGTTTTAGATAACTTATATACATGATTTAAAAATTTTTTATTTTCAAAATTGGGGGGTTGTTTCACATAAACTTCCTCCATAATATAACCATTTAGAAAAGTACTTTTGACATTCATTTGAAATAAAATGAAATCTTTATAACATGCATATGCAATCAACATTCTAATGAATTCTGATCTAGCTACAGGTGCAAATGTTTCATCAAAATCAGTTCCTTCTTCTTGGTTGTATCCTTGGGCTACTAATCTAACTTTATTCTTTACAATTACATCGTATTTATCCATCTTATTTCTAAATACCTATTTAGTATCTATGATGGATTAATGTTCCAGTTTAAGAACTAATTGTCACATATTATTTCGCTTAAATTGATTTAATTCCTCTTGCATTGTCATAATCCAAGATTCATCATTTTTCGCATTCGCAAAGGACTTTGGTTCAATTTGAGAAATAAATGCAGCATGCTCGCATGTGTTTCTAAGTGATGATCTAGTTGTAACATCTTTAGATGGATCTCCTAAAATAGTATCTTTAGGGTGAGAAGAAACATACCTCTACTTCTTGGGGAGTGTTTGCATTGTACCTTCTTATTGCTCTATATTTCTTTACTCTTCTTGATCATCCTCTTGATTTTCTTGTAGTGCATTCTTTTTATTATCCTTTGATGATCCTTCTTGTAACTCTTGATTTGCATAGTCATTAATAACTCATTTCTCCATAGAGGAGGGGTTAGACTCATCAAAAGAAACATACATAAACTCTTCCACAACTAAGATTCTTTTATTATAAACTCTATAAATTTTACTTGAGGTTGAATATCCAAGAAAAATACCAACATCGGATTTTGAATCAAATTTACTAAGATTGTCTTTTGTGTTCAAAATAAAACATTTACAACCAAAGACTTTGAAATAACCAATATTAAATTTTCTATCTTTTCAAAGCTCATAAAGAGTTTGTTAAGAAGAGATATAATAAACACCCGATTTAAAACATAACAAGTAGTATTGACGGCTTTGGCTCAAAAATACTTAGGTAATGCATTTTCATTCAATATGGTCCTAGCCATTTCTTGAATAGATCTATTCTTTCTCTCAACAACTCTATTTTATTATGGAGTTCTAGGTGATAAAAATTAATGCTTAATGCCAAAGTCATTACAAAAAGACTCAAATGTATAGTTTTCAAATTCTCTACCATGATCACTTCTAATACAAGAAATAGAATAACCCTTTTTATTTTGAATCGTTTTACAAAAAATTTTAAAAGCATCAAAGACATCATCCTTATTAGTTAAGAACAATACCCATGTATATCTAGAATAATCATCCACAATTACAAATACATAATACTTGCCATTTAAGCTAGTATATCAAGATGGTCCAAATAAATCCATATGAAATAATTGAAGTGGTTTTGAAATGGAAATATAATTCTTATTTTTTAAAGAAGTTTTGATTTGTTTTTCAAATTGACAAGCTTTACAAATTTTATCCTTTTGAAAACTGATTTTTGGAAGTCCTTTAACCAAATCATTTTTTGAAATTTTTGAAATCAATTTCATGTTTGCATGACCTAATCACCTATGCCACAACCAACTATCATCATACAATGCTGAAAAATATTTATCATGAGTAGGTGCAACTTCTATGTCAATGGTACAAACATTACCACATCTATTTCTAATAAATAAAATGTTTCCATCACATGCATCTTCAATAATACATCTAGATTTATCAAGAATTACTTTATAACCTTTGTTACATAATTGACTAATATTAATCAAGTTGCGTTTCAAATTTTTAACTAAGTAAACATTTTCTATTAAGGTTGATGAACTCTTACCGACATTTCTAGTTCCTAGAATCTTCCCTTTTGAATTATTTTCAAAAGAAACATCTCTACTATTTTCAATTTTGGTAAAACTTGAAAAGCATGCATAATTTCTGGTCATGTGTTTTGAGCAACCACTATCCAAGAACCATTTATTCTTCTTCTTCTTTGAGCCCTACAGAAAAATTTCAAATCTTAGGTACTCAAATTTTTTTAGGTCCTTAAGTGTTAGTAATGGTTCTTTTTTAAACCCAAATACATTTCATACCATAATATGCATTTCTTTTTACTAAGTATCTATTTTTCATATGACCATCTTGATTACAATAATGACATACAACTTGATTGCTATTTTTCACAAAATAATGCTTGTAATATTTTTATTTCAAATTTGAATCCCTCATTTGTCAAACACACACTCTTGTGAATTTAGCAAGTTATTCAATATCTTTTGCCTATTTGTGAATTTTAGTATAATTTCATTTAGATCATTACTCTTCTTTTTAAGTAATTCATTTTTATTTTTCAAGTCATTTACATGTGATTCTAGATGCTTCTATGAAGTATTAGAATTCTCAAATAAAGCAATTTTATCATGCAATGTGTTATTCTCTAATTCAAGGCATGTAATCTTAGCACTAAATGAATCATTTTCATTTTTAAGCTCTGCCATCTTCTTTTTAAGGCAAATATTATTTTTACCAATTTTCATCAATTCATCATGTAATTCTTTAAAGGCATCATGTAACTCATTATAAGTAGGAATATCATTTATCTTATCTAATTCACCATTTAATTCATCTTTAATTGCCATAAGAGCTAGATTTGTCATTTCTTGATGCTCTCTATCATCACTTATTTCTTCATCACTATCGTCCCATGTGACCACAATTACTTTCTTCTTAACTTGTTAGGAAGAGGGCATTCTGATTTTATATGGCTAGACTTCTTGCACTCATAGTATTTGATTGCTTCCTTCTTCTCCTTTGAATTCTTGAAGTCTCTAAATTTCTTTGCTCACCGATTTTCTTAAAGAACTTTCTAAACCTCCTTGCTAGCATAGCTAATTCTTCATCATTTTGTTCACTTTCCTCATCACTCTCGTGTTTTGAAGCTTTGAGAGCAATGCTTTTCTTCTTTTCTTCATTTCCTCTTTCAGCTTTCAAATCTTCTTCATAAGATATAAGAGAACCAATTAAATCGTCAATAGGTAGAATGTTTAAATCTACCTATTTGAGAAAGTCTAGTAAAGACCTAATAATTTTCTTAACTTTTTCACTATTTGAGAAAGTCTTTTCTAGAGCTCTTAGGGTGTTCACTATATCCGTAAATCTAGTATACATAGTGTACACACTCTCATTTTGTTCTATTTGAAACAACTCATATTGTCAAGTGTATCTACTGATTTTTTACTCTTTCACTTGATTTGTGCCTTCATAGACAACTTCAAGTTTATGCCAAATTTAATGAGCACTTTCACAACTTGACACTCTATGAAACTCTTTCTTATCTAATATACAAAACAAAACATTTATAACTTTAGAATTTAGAGAAGCTTTTCTCTTTTCCAATTCATTCCATTCTCGTGAAGGTTTTGGAATATCTTCCCTAACTTTATTTTTAATCAATGGCATAAAACGATCATCACAAACAACCTCCTAAATTTCGTAGTTTACGGTTTACAAATAAATTTTCATCCTAGTTTTATAATATGAGTAGTCGTTACTGTCAATGAACGGTGGTCTAGTAGTGGATTGTCCTTCTCTAAAGGTTAAATCATTTTGGGTTGTCATGAATTTTTTACTCTAGACAATTAAGTCTTAACAAAAAAATCAAGCTCTGATACCAAATGAAATACCAACTAAGCAATCCAAGAGGGGGAGTGAATTAGGTTTTTAAAAATTAAGCAAACAAAAACTTAAAGCAATATAAACTAAGCAATAAAATTCGAAATAAATAAATAAATGTGCAATGAAAATAAAGAGATAGGATAAGAGAGATCAAACACAATGATTTTTATGTGATTCAGCTATCCTCGCCTATGTCCACACCTCCAAGCACACTGCGCTTGAAGATTCTAATAAATAAGTCTCCAAGACTTCAAAAGCTTATAATTGACTTCTAAAATGTCAATAAACCTTTACAAAAAGAGATTATCTCCAATCTCTTAACCCAAGTATATTCCAACACTTATAATCACCCAAAACAAAAGATTACAAATTATTTTTTGCTCACACAATCTTTAAGATTACAGATCAATGCCCAATGTGTGAATAGATGAAGTTAGAATGTGTTTGAAACTCAATATAGATTGTATAATCGTGTATATGCTCAATAGTTGTGTTGTTATCAGCCTTTGATTTGATTTGGATGAATTTATTTATAATTGGACCTGAAAACTAGTTGTTATTTATCTTGTTGTCAGAAAAAAAATTGCCGTTAACCATTAACGGTTAACTATTTGAGTTGGTCAAAGTTACCATTGGACAGAATTTCAAATTAACGATTGACCGTTAGTGATTACCCTTTCGTCGTTAAAAACTAGAGACCTACACAATAAAAATCTTTTATTTGTACTTGCTAAATGGTTAAAGATTAATAAAGAATATTAGTTTGAAAATTATCAATTAATCATTTATATGTTATTGATTCACCGTTAAATTTCAGAGAACTACACTATAAATATTAACTGAACGTTCTTCATAAACGGTTAAGAATTAACAAGATTTGATAGTCTGGATATTATCAGTTAGCCATTATATGATAACAGTTCGCCGTTAAATTCCAGCAACTTATAAAACAAAATGCTTAACTGGTTTGCTTTAAATGATAAAAGATTAACACATGATACAGGTTTGAATATTATCAGTTAACCGTTAACATTAACGGTTCACCGTTTACCTTTAACGAGTTTAGAAGCTTATCAATTAAGGCTTAAGAAATAACCCTTTTCTGAGCATAAAGGTTAGGCTTTACCCTAAACGGTTATTCGTTAAAAATAACGATTGGCTGTTTACATTCAGTGGCTGATTTTTAGTAAGTTATAAAATAATCGATTGAAGCTTTAGAAAATAACCTTTCTCTGAATTTTATCGGTTAAAATAAACGATTCACCGATTATACCTAGAAAATCATATTTTTACAGAAATGTTTTAATTTATCTAAAGCTTATAAACATACACAGAAAGTTTCTGACTTTTAAGAAAATATTTGAAATTATGAAACTCCAACAAATTTATCAGAAGAGATTAAAATTTGTTATCATCAAAATCAATAAAAATAATATTTACATATTAATAAAAATGCATATGCAGACAATTATAATCAATTCAAGCAAGTTAGAAGTCAATCCCATAAGTCCACTTATGATGGAGAAGACAATTTAACCAGTGAGCATGGAATATCCTAAGCTAGATCAAAATTCAAAACCACCATTGAAAATGTGAATGGATAATGTTAAATACTATATTCAATTTGAATGATAAACAAAATATAAATAAAAATTATTAAAATTCTATCTTCTATCCTATAATTTTTATTTCTTGTGCTTCTTTTTCAGGTATAAGATTTTCTCTGATAGAGAACATGAACAAGCAAAACAAATTTTGTGGTATCTAATAAAGCAACTTTCAAAATATACCATCACCCGACCAAATTCTTCTTTTGTATAAAATTTAAGGTTTTACAGAAACAGTATATTAAATTTTGAAAGTGAAAAGGAAGAGATAATTGATCAAAGGGAAATTTTGAAAAATGAGGGAAAAAAAGAGAAGAAAGTAACCGACTCTCTTCTAACAATAGTCGTCTTCTTCTTGTATCAGTAAGCCATGAATATTTATTGGACTTAATAATTCAAGCTAACAATTCATATCTAAACTAATTCAATGATTTAGATCTCACCTAATTTAACAATTCAAATCAAACCCTAACCTAAATCGATCTAAATCAAATCAGACCTAACATAAATCAATTTAAAAATCAAACCATACTAGTTGGTTGATGTTGCTGAGGTGAAGAGATGGCACGGTGACGTTGAGAAAAGATGAAGATCAGGTTAGGTAAAGCGAACCTGATCGACGTTCGTACGAGAAGAACAAGAAGCCATGATAAAGGACTGGGAAGATTTCCTGTCTCCGGCGATCTACAAAACCCCAAATCTTTTACTTTCCTCGATGCCTCAATACAACACTGCTTCGACGCTTGAAAAACTTGAATCCTTACGAGTGAGAGCCAAGTTGAAGCCACTACACATGATAGGAAAAATAAACATGTTGCTTGATGATTGTCGTGGAGTAGTTATTGTGAGGTTGAGTAGATCGGAGCAGTAACTGTGAATGCGTGGCATAGAGGTATGGGCCAACAGCTGTAGTGTCGGGCCAGCGCACTTGATGTCGTCGACGAGCTGTGGCTGTGCTGTGTTCAGGGACAGATTGAATGAAGAAGAAAGATTGGGTTTTGTGAAGAGAAGTTTTGTGGGGTCTAAGATCGTGTTTACTCTTTTCTAATGCAATAACGCCTAATCACGACAACCGCCCCGGGCTTATTTTTTGCTGCATTTGATTTATTACAACAGTGAAATTATGTGGTTTAATACAAACTCAACTTTTAGCCAAACATTTAGATTGTATTAACTTAATGCAATACAATGTCATAATGCTGTGTAATGCTCGGTGCCAAACACACCCTGAGCGCACTAGCTCAACGCAAGGTGTGTACTGTATAGCTAGAGTCTACAAGGAATAGCTCGGAAATCTGCGCCGGCTGAAGGCGATAACTTTACAACTCTATCCTCACACTCAAGGAATAGCTCGGAATCATAAGTATGAGGATTAATATTCAGTCAATGAAGAATTAAATGGGTGTTTTCAAAAAATTTGCTGAAAGCACCTCCCCAGCCTGGTACTCTGAACTATATTAATTTGATATTCAATATTAACTGGTCAAGCACACATAAATGGGATAAAAATTGAGTTAGGGAGGGAATTGAGCTAAATATTTCAAATCTTTTTGTCAAACAAGTTAAAGAACCATAAGAGGTTTGAAAAGAAGCCAAAACAGTTATGTTCCTGGCGATCATATAAGTATTGATCTTCACCTTTTTTTAAAAAAAATAAAATTGAAGATTAATGCTACTTGTACTCGACGTAGATATAAAATATAAAAATTTAACGTTACTTGCAAGGTTTCAGCCCCCGTCGTTTGCTATGTAACTCGTCATGATTCAATTTGCCGGCAAGGTTAACTTAATTTCCAAGATTATGCAATGATCAAATCATTAAACCTAGCTCTTCGCGATCTGGTATCATTAAAAATTTTAAGTTTGAGATGCTTTATTAACTAATAAGCGAAAAAAGAAAATTTGCAGATTTTTTCAAAAGCACAAACTAAAGGAAACTAATAACTGGAGTTTGAATAGCCAATAGCAGATATAATCTTTAAAGAACCCTACCGATTAAGTGCATGCATGTGTGAGAATTAATTTATGCTTTGTTTGGTATTGACATGATACGCTTTTAGGCTACAACGGCTATGCAATAAAAACTATAGCTATCAAGGAAACGTCCATAAGTTTTTGGTTCGCACAATTATGGAAACATAGATGAAATTTTACAAAATAAATTGAAAAACCAAAGACAAAAGCGAATCAAAATAAGCAATATTACAGTGTGGTATTATAGTGTTAACTGATTTTTTTGTCTTTTTCTTCTAACACCGTATGGTGTTATTATACTTTCAGTGCTCACATACCCCAATAGCGCGGCTGTGGTAGCCCATTTGTTCGGTACAGCAAAAACAAATGCGCCCAGCGCCCTTAATTAGTGGTGCATATTCTGTAGTATACGTTGAAAGCGCTGGATATCAACCGCTTGTCCGACCTGGAGCACTCCGAGAAGCTCATGAAGAGAAGAATCCATATTCCGGAGCATTTTTTCGTATTTTCTCTTCTTGAACAAGTTCCAGGGACGGATGCTCGAGCACTTCGAAACCAGACCTTCCCCTTTCTTCAGCTGTTGATGAAACAATTGAACGATCTCTTCTCTTTTAGTAGAGTCCTCCAGCTCTTGATTTAACCTGTCCATTTCTTCGATCAAAGGACTTAACAACTTGATGGTGTTTTCAAGGCTATCTAGGGCGCCTCTGAAGTTGCTGCACCTTGACTTTGAATCTTTAATCGCCTCCGTCATCTCTTGAAACGCAACACCTAGAATAGAACCTGCTACGAGACTTCCCACTGCCGTTGCCGTTATCGTTATAGGTTCTGCCATTGCCCGACGTCAGCTATATATATATACGTGTGTGTATGTGTGATCTGCTTTGCTAGCTTTCACAAAAAAATTAATACAAAACAATAAGGCAAGAAATCAAGTTGGTCATGCGCAGCTGCAATCACCCCTTTTTATAGCAAATTAAGGCTTCAGAGACAACAAGTTAATTAAAGAGGACCCAGGACTCTTAGTTAGTCCGATTAAATTATATATTTATTTTAAGTATTTACGTGAGTGCCGGTACGTGTAGAGGACATATCGAATAACACGGCATTAAAATAATAAAAATTATCAAAATTGTATTACAAAAATTATTTATGCAATTCTTGTTCATTTTATTAATAGAGTAGGTGACATATTTAAATAATTTGATGTAATAAAAAGAAAAAGAGAAAATATGAGTATAAAGAAAATAAATCATAAAATTATGAAAATATTGTTAATTAATTGTTAGTATATGTCATTTTAACTTTGTAATATTAGTGAGAACCGATGTCTCAATCCCCCCCCCCCCAAAATTGAGTTTCGTGTTTGTCTTCTTTATTTTATTTGCATAAAGCCAGCCTATTTTCACTAACTTATGAAGGTAAGGAGAAGCAAGGAGAGGGAAGGGGAAAAAAAGCAGAGGATCCTAATTCTATAATGCATTGACATATTTGTCTTTCAGTTAGACAAAACAATAATTTTTTTTCATTATTTGAGCCCCCAATAATTTTAATTTATTCAATATATTCGAACTCCAATTGATTAAAAAAAAGGATTTATAACATACACGAAAATAAAATATAAACTATATTATGATATGAAAATGAAAAAGAAGGCATATTAATACAAATTTTTAAGTGATTTATTTTGACTCTTTTACATTTCTTTAATAATATCACATTAATTTATATAAAAATAATTTATATAAAATTTGGTAACTATAAAATACCAAGTAATCTAGAGCTCGATCAATTGACTTCATTATTGCATATTTTGGAATTAATCTTCTGATTGAATCGTGTCTAATTATTACCTCTACAAGCACCTATGCATCGACGTCAGGAAAAGAAAAACTAACAAACAAATCGTTTCTTTTTTTTTTTTTTTGGGAGTTTGGGTAAGGATATAGGAGTACAGGCAAAGCCTAAATTATTTGACCAGAACTCCTTAAAAACCACTAGCAACTGTTATTTAATTATTTATACTTTTGAGAAGTAATTAAAAGACAAATCATTTAACTAATTGATCATAATATGTTTACTATTGCTCTATTGATTCATATTCCTGATTTTGTCTCTATTTTCTATGTCTGTCATTATGCTAATTGATAATTAATAACCAGTTCAAAAATTTTGTGACAATTCTCAACTAATGTAAAATATTTTTCCTATCAACCTAATCTCTTTAGTTTGAAATTCCAAAAATTAACCACCAAGATTTTCAATTTGAATCTCTCATTTTAAAAAAAAGAAAAAGAAAAAAATAATAATTATAGAATCATAACTTCCCTCACAATTTTCTAGGACTGAGCTGCCTATGGAATATCCATTTTCACTGATGCAGAACTTTGGTGATCGAAATCTGAAACCACTATATACAAAGCATACTAATCCAAGTATGTTCCTGACTTGAAAAGAAGTCTCATTTCTATAAGAATGCTTGATCAAATGAGATGCAGTGTTAAGATTGAATATGGTGAGATGAAAATTGTTAAGGGGTCTGAAGTCATTATGAAGGGTAGCAAGCAAAATAGTATATTTATATTAGATGGGAAAGCTGTCACTAGTGAAGCTGAAGTAATTGTGAGATTAATTTGTGACAAAACTAAACTTTGACATCTAAGATTAGGGCACATAGGTAAGAAGGGTCTTAAAGAGCTGGAAAGTTAACGGCTATTAGGGGGAGACAAATTGGGAAGCCTGGAATTCTATGAAAATTGTGTCTTGGGTAAAGCTACAAGGGCCAGTTTTAATAAGTCAGTTCAAAAATCCAAGGATAAGTTAGAGTATATTCACTCCGATTTATAAGGGTCTTCTCAGCATATATCCTTAAGTGAAAATAGTTATTTTTTTACACTCATTGATGACTACTCCAAGAGAGTTTGGGTTTATATTATAAGAAGTGAGGATCAAGTTTTTGAAAAGTTTAAAGAGTGGAAAAACTTGATTGAAAATCAGTGTGGAAGAAGGCTAAAGAAGCTTAGAATAGATAATAGGTTAGAATTTTGTAACTAAAAGTTTGACAATTTTTGCACAAGCAAGGAAATTGCTAGACATAGACCTGTAAAGCTGACACCACAGTAAAATAGATTGGCTAAAAGAATGAATAGAACCCTTATGAATAAGGTAAAAAGTATTTTAATTCAGTTTAAGCTTTCAAAGGGCTTGTGGATAGAAACCCTTTTGATAGCTTGCCACCTAGTAAATTTAAGTCCCTCATCACGCCCTATAGTCCCGGAACTTCACTAGCTAAAGCCAATACCAAGAGAAAGAACAAGGATTTCTCTCTGAAGCAGAACTATTGGACAGCCAAGAGCGAAAGACGGATTAAGATTAAGCTTAAGGAGAAGCTTTACGGCGATGAAATCTTCAAAGAATAAAGAATTCTGACCGAGTTCCATGTTGGGGGTTTTGAGGTCAAGGCGTGTATCATGTCTAGTGAAGCTCATGGAGCCATTGGGTTGCAAACCCCTTATGAGATGTGGTCTGGACAACCTATAAAGTATAAAAGCCTAAAAGTCTTTGGTTGTGCTGCATATGCTCATATAAATTAGAGAAAACTTACTCCAAGGGCTTTAAAAGGTTTCTTTATAGGCTATCGAGAGGGAGTGAAGGGTTATAAAATCTTATGTATAGACCTAAGCCCTCCAAGGTGCTTGATCAGTAGAGATGTAGTGTTTAATGAAAATCAATTACTAAGAAAAAGGTCAGAAGAGGAAATAGTTAAAGCCGATAAAGAAATATCAGAGAAACAATTAGTTGAGATGGAGTTACCAAATTCAAAAAGCTCTCTTAAAGTTGTAGATTGAGATGATATCACTGAGAAAGTTGGAGATTTAGAGACTCAAGATCAACATGTTGAATTTGAAATCCACTTAGAGAATTATCAACTAACCAGAGATAGAGTCAAAAAGGCAATAAGACCCCCTAAGAGATATGGTTATGCTGATCTTATTAGTTTTGCTTTAACAGCTGCCCAAGCAATTGATAATGAGGAGCCAAATAGATATAGAGAAGCAACTCAAAGTAAATTTAAAGATTTTTGGCACAAACCTATTAATGAAGAGATGGCTTCTTTAAATAAGAATGAGACCTGGGAATTGGTTAAGAAACCAAAAGATAGAAGAATCGTAAGCTGTAAATGGATCTTTAAAATCAAAAAAAGATTGACAGGTGAAGAACCAAAGAGATTTAAAGCAAAGCTGGTGTCAAAAAGTTATACACAAAAAGAAGGAGTAGACTTCAAAGAAGTATTCTCTTCAGTGGTCAGACATGCATCTATTAGAGTAATTTTGGCTCTCACAACTGTATATGACATGGAGCTTGTTCAACTTGATGTCAAGATAACTTTTCAATATGGAAGATTACAAAATAGATATATATGACCCAACCTGAAAGGTATAAAGACCTTGAGAAGCCAGATCATATGTGCTTATTGAAAAAGTGTCTATATAGTTTGAAATAGTCTCCAAGACAATGGTATTCTAGATTTGATAATTTTATGATATCATATGGCTTTACAAGGTGTAGTTATGACTGTTGTGTTTATTACAAGATGGTAGAAAGATGTCATTACATATATTTGCTTTTATATATAGATGACATGCTCATTACTTGTAAAAAGAGAGATGAAATTGAGAAACTAAAATAGATGTTGAGCTTCGAGTTTAACATGAAAAATTTAGGGGAAGCTCAAAAGATTGTAAAAGTAGAGATTACTCAGGACAAAAGCAAGGGTCTCATTTTTCTGTCACAAAAGGAATATTTTATCAAAGTTCTGAAAACTTATAAGATGCTGGATTCTAAACCTATGCAGATTCCCTTAGTTGCACACTTTAAGTTGAGTAACTCATTATGTCTTAAAATAGATAATAAGAAACTGGATATGAAACATGTTCCTTATGCAAATATTATTGGATGCTTAATGTATGTTATGATACTAACAAGACCTAACATTTCACAAACCGTGAGTCTTGTGAGCATGTACATGGCATCACCAGGAATAGAACACTAGAGAGCTATCAAGTGGATTATGAGATACTTAAAAGGTACCATAGATTATGGTTTGATCTATAGAAAAAGCTGTGGAGCAAAAGATGGATTACAGGGATATATGGATGCATACTATATAGAGAATTTGGATAGAAGGAGGTCTTTGACTGGATATCTATTTATGAAGAGTGGCTATCTCATAAACTGGAATGCTACTTTTCAGTAAGTAGTTGCACTTTCAATAACAGAAGTTGAGTATATAGCAGCTACAGAGGCTGTAAAAGAAGCATATGGCTTAAAGGTTATTAAGTGAGCTTGGTAAGTACCAAGAGACAATAAAACTTTACTGTGACAGTGCTAGTGCCATTCATTTGTGCAAGAACCCAGCACATCATGAAAGAACCCAGCACATCATGAAAGGACCAAGCACATAAATATAAAGCTGCACTTCATAAGAAATGAAGTTAGCAAGGGAACAGTAAAGGTAATGAAGGTTCATACTAATAACAATCCAACTTATATGCTTACTAAGGTGGTACCTACAGCTACGTTTAAGGTATGTTTGGACTTGGCTGGTTTAAGCAGTCTTTAAGAAATTGACTGAAGTAAAGAAGGAGATAGAGGGAGGAAGTTTTGATTCAAGGTGGAGAAGTGTGGATTAAAGTGCTGAATTCAAAACTGGGAGTGTGAAAAACAGCAGCGTTTTCAAAATTGGTTTTCACGAGCTGATCATGTGTAGCACTGCAGCTTGAAACGGCAACAAAAAGAATCGTTTTAAACTTAGAATAAGTGAGTCATGTGAGATGACATATGAGAAGGGAATCAAGTTTGGTATTTGGTCGTTAAAGACGTGGCAGTTTCCTTGCAATCTGGAGATTTTCTCAGCTGGTATAAAGCTAAGAATTGAGGCAGAACTTCAGCATGCTGAAAACGAATGAGCATTAGGGAGGCTTGAGAGAGAAAAATGATTTCTTTGTTCTTGTAGAACATCTCTAATTATGCTTTGTATTTTTAACTTAATTCAGAAATAAAATCTCTTTCTGATGACTTTTCCTGTGGATGTAAGCTGTGCTTATAGCACAACTAAACCACGTCAATCTGATTCTTTCTTCTTCTGTGTGTGCACATTTTCTGTTTTGATCTCGTGATCTTGTTACATTAAAATATATTCTTATTGTGAGTGATTCAGAAACTTTGTTGATCTTGATTGTTATTAATAATTCGGAAGTTCTTGCACTTATTCCTATTCAGTGCTTTGATTGCTCTGTTTCACAGAGTTATTAAAGTTCTAACACATATATATAATAGTGTGGTTGCATTTAAAAAAATGCACCTCATTGGATATTTTATACAAATGAGTGAATTCGAGCGTATGCCTGGAGTTGATTTTTGGATGTTCCTAAGTGTAGCAAAGTGTTGCCATCCCTATCCTTCAAGTTGGGGATTCTTTGATTCAGCTTCTTAAGGGCCAACCACGGCAGTCGTACTGTTTTTTAGGCTTGATGAAAAGCTTCAACCTTATCGTTTCTCAAAGCTATATGCAGTGCTGCCTTTTTCAAACACAAAATGAAAAGGAGCGATGCCTTCTCTTCCTCGGACACGAACGAGGTTCGGATGAATATCTATCAGCTGAAGCACTATCTGCGTTTGATCGTTTTACAAAGCTAAATGCACTAGAGAAGCCATCTTGGTTTACTTAAATAAGAGGGGGAGATATTTTTACTTAAAGGAGAAAGGATAGTTATACATAATATTTTGGAGAATTCATGACGTAGAAATCATGACGTAGACTCCTCATAAGCAAAATTGATTCGGATGTATCAACATCGATATCACTGGTCCTTCGCGTGTATGATGCTATTTATTAATAAAAGATAGTTTAAGAAATAATAAATTGATGGGTATTTTAAAATACATTTAACGTGCAGATATTTAAATATATTTGTAACAGGGTAACACAGTCATTTTCAACAGTTATTGAATTAAAAAAAAAACCGATACCAATGTTCGGATTAAAAAAATTTATATACATAGGTTAAAAAATAAAACGTTAAGCCCGGCTTAGTTTACGCACTTAATTTTGAAATAATGTTTTAGGGCGGATGGAAAATAAGAGGGTCATTCTGTTTATGTCCTTGCAGTTCAACGGTGAGTCAACGCGAGTCATTTAAAATTAAGAGCGATCATCATATGTTGTTTTGTGGAAAATATGTTATTTCAGAAAACTTTAGTGGAGGTAACAATCAATTGGCAGCCTGCAATTATAGCCATATTAAAAAATAGATAAATAAACAAATAAAACCTCAATTATAGGGGCTACAAATAATTAAATCATTGGGTCCCACGTCATAGCTTCCAAGAATCTGACTCACATGCACGAAAAAGTTAAAACTGTGGGTCCGGTATGTTATTCCACTCAATAATTCACAGCTAATAATTTGACATGATATCACTGAAATGTTGCCAAGCGGTCAATTGAAGTTGGAATGATGTTATCCAAACGGAGAGAATAAACCAAGGAAGGATAGGATTAATGATATGGGAGCTGTTTCTTTATCTTTAATGTAAGATAAGAATTTTTTTTTTTATAAAATATAAATTTAAGTAAAATTTTTAATTTTATTTATAAAAAAATATATTTTATATTAAATATATGATAGAAAAATTTTAATGATAAAATTATATAACTTAAAAAATAATAAAATAATTTATTAATATTATAAAATTATCTCATTTAATAATTAATTCTGTTTTCCTTATATTTTCTTTTAATTTTTTTTATTATTTTTTTGAATTATACATTAAATTAATAAATTTAAATTTAATATTACACTCAATTTTTACTTGTCATTATATTAATAATAAAAATTTATTTTTATTTTATTTTTTTATTCTTTTATTTAATAAATATTAATTTAATATTTTATAAAAACTCAACTCAACCCCTAGATTAATAACCACCTCGCGTGCATCTCGTGTTTCCATTAAAAACGAAAAGTCTTAAAGAAAAAGCTTAAAGTCGCTACAAGATTAAATGACCCAAAAAAAAAAATCGTTAAAAAATTATTAAAAAAAGAAAAAAGAATTCACCTCCCACCAGCGCATGTTGACTCATCGAGTCATTTAATTTTGGCATTTACACCGCAAATTGACCTAAACACCCCCAAAGACGACTGACGACGACAATAGTAATAATAAAATAGAACTCCTGGCAAATTCAAAATGCACAAATGTCCATATCTTAAGAGATTCATGTTTCATTCTCATTTTAGCCCTCCGTTTTCTTATCCAGTTCCTATTAATTTCTTCCTAAGATCCCAAACATAAATTTTTATGGTTCATTTAACCCCAAAAAAAAAAAATGGAATGATTAATTATAAACAATGTACATGAAACAAACTATTGTACTACTTAAACATAAAAATATTGGTAAATACTTATGCACCTAAGAGTGATTAAAATTTAAATCTCTTTTTTGAGAATAAAGATGTATTAATTAAATTAATTGGAATTCACTGTTTTTATAGTAGTTTCCCCTTATTCTTAAAAAAAAAAAAAGAAAAAGAAAAAAGACACCTATTCTCAAAGTTATTTTTTGTTTTATGAAATCCTAAAGTGGGAAGGATCAAGATTCCATAAATCCCTCTTGATTTTAACTTCAAAAAGATTAAAGGTTGTGTAGCAGAAAAGCCTACAATTAATGTTCACGAAGGAACCGAGGTGATAAACACATCAGATTAGAGTACTTCAGAAACTAGAAAGAGATCCCACTAGCATTTTTGGTTGTAGCATTGAAAAATAGAATAAATAAAATGATCCAATGAAATAGAATCACATCAATCCCTCATCAAAGAAAACAATTCTGTTCATGGTTCACTGTTCTCAAAACTATGAGAACTAGAATTTGGAAAACAATTCAAACAGTAGCAATTAGGAATCTTGGTAAAAACCAATAATTTTTGGATAAGACTCAGAAGCTCAGCCGCGGCCTTAAAAATGCGTTCTTTAGTCGTTCACCAAAGTTCAGGGCATAGGAAAGGCAGGAGGCCAAAAGAAGAAAAAAAAAAAAACTTGA